>BSBM01000077.1:4578333-5879166 GCA_027924585.1 Larix kaempferi
TCTGCTGATCTGTAATAATAATAACCTGCTGAACTGGATCAAACATCATCTGTATCATATGTCCATCATATGACATCATCATCAAACATGTGGGACCATAAATCATCACCAATAATCATCATACATGGTCCACATCATCACGGATCCCAAGAATATATATAATCAAGGATAAATCACATCAGTAGACTAAGACAATGTTTCTTTAATCACTTCATAGCTAAGCTCAAAGTATAAATTCCATTCAGTGGCATTAATTAAGTTAACATATTCCGTGATAATATGAAATTACTTGCACCCTAGTTCAAATGACAAACTTACCCATTGGACATGGTCAAACTGCTAGTGAAGGATGAAGGCTAGGAGCAAGGTTGGGCCAAGGGTTTGACTTGTCTAACTTAACTCAAAAATACTTTGGACTGGGAGAAGGGGGAAGCTACAAACTCTGTGCTGGACAAAAGAACACGGGGGATGGCTGTGCCTCACAAATGGATAAGTTGTTTAGAGAGTGCTTATTCAACTTAGGCATCATGTCTACATCAAGTTGATCCAGGTTCATTAGGATCATTCAATTTATTTCCATGGCCTTTTTGGCCTACATAACCCTTCGGATTTCAGATGTGCTGAGAAGCACAACTAGTTGCAGCTTGCATCCAGGGCATGTTTTTTATATATTCATAAGGTCAGCAATTGTTTAGATATAGCTTTTAAGAACTATTGCTTTTTGGACCTTTCTTTATACTCTTCGAGGAGTATTTTTTTAGCTTTTCATTGCTCTTGCCCTTTTTTGTTTCCATGGGCGAATTTATTTAGTTTCCACAGGTAGAACATGAGCTTTCAGTTTTAGCCAACAACATCTCAAGTGACTAGGGGGAGTTCGAGCCAAGGCCTACAATCCAACTCACCAAAGGCAAGTTCTGTCACCAACTCAGAGCCGAGACACTGAATAAACAGGGATGCGGTCCAAACACAGAGGTAGAAAAATGGGGAAGTCCTCAGTATCAGAAAGTCAAATAAGACAAGTCAGGGTTTAAAGTCAAACAGGAAGGTCATGTATGGATGGAGACAAGTGGATATGGAGCCTACACTAGCAGACAACAGGTGTCGGGAAAGACCATGTCTATGTAAGGTGAAATACCAGTAAGTTTTGTTAGATGACCTAAAAGTGCAAGCAATTGTCCATTTTAAGGTTTACAGTTCATTTTAAGTAGTTTGCCACATCAGGAATAATATACCAAGCACATGCTATAATCATGACTAAATCAACAAGCTAATAATCCACAGTCAGTGAGAACATATCCATAGATCATACAACATCATCATAATAGCAATCATCATGCATCATCTGAAACACTGCTGAAGTACATCTCTAGGCACTGAACTGAAACTGTAATGGGATAAGTGGTCACATCAGTCATCAAATCTGAACTCTCAAGGCTCAGCCTTGACACAAGGTCATACAATATCTGAATAATGTACTGCTCTGATCATGAGTGATCCAATATATATAGCCATGCTCTGGAATAAATGAAGCTCTGGAATGTGCAGATATCTGCTGTACAAGAATAGTAGCCCTGCTACTATGGTGTGATAACAAGTATTTTGAAGCCCTTAAGAAAGCTTTGGTATCGGCCCCTGTGCTTAGTCCACCGGACTTTACACGAGATTTCATTCTTTATGTGGCCGTGTCTCAAGAGACTGTTGGCATGGTCTTGGTTCAGGTAGATGATGCGCTCATCAAGCATGTTATCTATTATATCAGTCGAACTTTAGTAGACACTAAGCTAAGGTACACTCACGTAGAAAAGATGGCACTTGCGACTGTCCACGCAATCCAACGGTTACAACATTACATTTTGCTTCGAACAACCACAGTTGCAGCTCACATCAATCCATTTCAGTTCGTGCTATCACGACGCCTTATCAGGGGTAAGTATAATAAATGGATTGTAATCCTTCAGGAATTTGATCTTGATTTTGCTTCGGCAAAATCGGTGAAATCATTGGTGTTTGCTGAGCTTATGTTGGACCTTCCATGACTTGATGAGGATGTCATTCATGAAGATTCCTTTGTGGATGAACACTTATTTCTTATCTCATCTAAGGACCCTTGGTATGGGGATGTCATTGTATATCTCCAAACTTTGAAGTTTCCTCCGCATTATTCATAAGATGAGTGATGGCGTGTGAGACATCACGCTAAAGATTATACTATCGTCGGTGATACTTTGTATCGCCGAGGAAAGGATTCCATTCTCCGTCGTTGCTTGACTCACGAATAAGTGGAACGGGTAATTAATGATTGCCATGCGGGGGCGTGTGGCGGTCACTTATCCGGGCTTGCTACAGCCTATCATATCATGCAAGATGGTTATTTTTGGCCTACCATCTTTAAAGATTGTATTAATGCTATGAAGGGATGTCACCCTTGCCAGGTGTTTTCTCAGAACATACACTCGCACCCAGCGCCCCTCCATCTAGTCATCACTGTCGGTCCTTTCACTTTCAAAATAAGATGATGAAGGATTTGTCTCTCAAGCTTGGGTTTCGTCAGGAACACTCGTCTTCCTACTATCCTCAAGCGAATGGTCAGGTTGAAGCAGTATATAAGTCTTTGAAGACCATTCTCCAACGTACCATCCAACAAAGCAAGACCAATTGGCATATCATGTTATATCCTGCTTTGTGGGCATATCGAACCGCAGTTAAGACTGCCACCAGGTTCTCACCATTCCAATTAGTTCATGGTGTGGAGTCACTTTTACCGATTGAATGTGAAATCCCTTCGCTCAAGCTAGCCATAGAGCTCCTCCCTGATACAACAGATATTGAGCAACGTTTAGTACACCTCGAGCAACGTTGAGATGCCGCTGTGGCTATTTATGTTAACAAGCGTCGTGTCAAGGTTCAATATGATAGGTCTATCCGTCCCCACAATATGCTGAAGGTGACTTGGTACTTTTGTATGACCAAGCTAAAGAATCCCTGGGGGTAGGAAAGTTCAATCCCATGTGGCATGGTCCTTACATTGTGAGGCATGTCCTCGAAAAAGGAGCTTATGAGTTAGAATACTATGAGGGAGTTGCCTTGAAGGAGCCTAGAAATGGGCTCTTCCTCAAGTGGTATTACGCTTGAACCTCTGGTTCAGGCTGATACTTTTTGTACACTATTGTATAGTTTTTCTGTACATAGTTTAGCTTGCCCGTTTTGGTTGTCGGTTCTGCTGATTAGCTTTTGTTTGATTGAAAGATGTCAACGGGATCTCCTACATTCTTAGGTTTCGTAGATGGTTCTAGCTGACATACACAGCAGCTTGCTTCTGTTGCCTGAGTTATTTTCTCACCTGATCACCTGGTTGTGTCCTCGAGAGGTGCTTGTCTCGGTCCTACATCTAATAATGTGGCTGAGTATAGTGCCGTTATTGAGCTACTTCGGGATGCTATTTCACATGACATCCAGTCTTTAGAAGTCCAGCTGGATTCACAACTAGTTGTGTCTCAGCTGAATGGGCAGTACCGTGTACGAGACCCTACATTACTACGGATATTCCTTAAGGTACAACTCTTGGAGAGACATTTTGTTTCAATTACATATATTCATATTCCGAGAAGTCTTAATTATATATCTAATGCATACGCTAACTATGTATTAGATTGGCATTTGTCACATTCATCATGAAGCACATAAATACAAAGGCATTCATACATTTGTACATACACACATGTAGTAGAACCGAGAACAAAAGTTATATATATATATATATATATATATATCTATATATATGTCCAAAAATGGTAGTGTCATACAAAATTGGAGCCCGTAGCCATAAAAAATATACATATCGATACAAAAAATGAGACCCTGGGATATCTATTCCCTCTGAGGAGGTCTAGGTGCCGCCTCAACGGGATGTGTCTCATAGAAGTACTGTATTGCATTGGCTACCCGTTGCAGTAGTCGTACCCACTCACCAGGAACACTCACTACTTGGTGTTAACACCCAAAAAGTGCTCACTAGCTCATTTCCTTATTCACATGACCCATTTGTCCACTTTTCCACCATTTGAGCCTCTAAAGCCATCAAAATGTCACCAAAAGACCATAATACACCCTTTTTCCCCTCAAAAGATATATTTTTCCTCAAAAAACATAAAAAACTCTCAAAAAGGGTCCAGAATTCCCAAAAAACATTAAAAGGGAATAAAATATTAAAAATATTCAAAAAAGGAAAAAAGAGGGAAAAAGGTACCTAAACCATGTTGGTCAATATCATTGGTTTTCTCAAAACCATAATGGTATTCCCCACCACCAAAAACTATAAAAACGTGGTAGGGGCTCCTCACTTTCCATCCATCCATCATCCTATCCTCATGCTGTCAAAATATCTCTTGAGTTCTTGACCATTGTAGCAATCTTGGAGAAGAGACCATTGGAGCTTGGAGCATCTCAACCTTGGAGCTGCTCAACACCACAAATCCTCACCATTTGAGGTATTATAATACAAAACATTCTTTCATTTCTTTTTCTTTCTATGAATCGTTTTAGATTTATTTGTTATATGTACATGTTAGTTTAGATTTAGATTTAATTCAAAATCGTTTTTTCTTTCTGTATTGAAACTGCTATCACATTGTTGATAGGTGCCCATTGCACAAGCTTGGTTGCAAAACCAAGCAACAGTTTTTGGCAACTTCGCTGGCTTCGAATTCTTAGATCTTGGTTTTTTGCTTCGGATCTTAGTTTTTGTTAGTTTTAAATCATTTTAATTTACAGATCCTCCATAATAGGTAGCAGATCCATTGTTGCTCTAGATCTTGGCCCTTTCTGTAGCCACTAATAGCCTGAAATTTCCATTTTCGGGTTTGTTTTTCGGCGTCCATTTTTCGGCTTTCGCATCGCGGTTTTTTTCCCGACAGTCACGTGGCTCATTGAGGCCTCGCGGCCTTTTTCTGCGCGGTGCGGTGTGGCTTCGCGGCCATTTTCCATGCTGCACATCGCGGCTTCGCGGTCATTTTCCACGCTGCACATCACGGCTTCGCGGCCATTTTCCGCGCTGCACATCGTGGCTTTGCGGCTCAAACCCGCGCTGCACATTGCGGCTTTTTCCTTAAAACCCGCGATGTTGTTTTCCTAAATTTAGCTCAATTTTTAGAAATTTTTTGCTGTATTTTTTGCCCATTTAACTTATTTTTCAGCATTATTTTTTCTACATTATTACAACCATAGTGAATCACTTTCTATTTACATATGCTCCATTAAAAATATTTTTAAAAATTTTATGTTATTGAAAGAAAGATTTTTAGCATTCTATTTAGATCATAGGTTTCACTACTAATTTGCTCAATAGTTTGCCCAAGCAATTTCTTAAGAGATCCATTTATTTCTTGAAATATTTATGTTATTTGCTTCCCTTTAAATTATTTCAAAAATTCATTATTTTTGAATTGTTTTTTCAAGCATTTACATTTCAGAAAACGCCTTTATTTTTTGCAAACTAGAAGCATCTTTTCTTTCATTTGTAATCAATCACCCAAGCAAGGAAAATCATTTTCAGTTAAATAATCACACGTGCACCCAATTTGCCACATTTTCAATTAACTAAGCCGTAAAATCTACCTTAACTCAACCAACTTTTTAACCCCACTTGGGGAGCACTTAAAAGAATCTTGTAGTTAGGTAGGATTGAGGGGATAGGTGTGCCAATAACACCCCTCAATTATTTACATCTGAGACATAGTGGTTTTCTTTTAGGGTCCCAAAAATCCCTTATAATTTTGACACGGTTATCAACCAATTTATCGGGAAGGCCTCTCCCTTAGGAGGGTTGAAGTAGCCAGAATGGTTCCGGAAGCCTAAGTGGAATACCGCAATCCATTCAGTAACCGAAGGATACCTTTCAAAGTTCTCGGTGTACACCCGTATGGGGGTACAACGACGATAGAACCAAACTGCAGATTCACCCAACCGAACGTGTCATGAACGGGGTATCTTAGTTTCCATTCTTTAGGATTGTCTACTCGGTGTCCCTCCCGGTAGGGGGATATCTAGTCATTGATTCTACACTCTATATTGTCTGACTTGTATTTCATCACCTTGCAGAGGATATAGTTTGTCGACTCACAATAATTCTAGTTAGGTGTTTGCATGATACAATACCCACCTTTGGTCTAGTGAGCACCACTTTTTTCTAGGAACTATTTGACTTTTGGTATTTTGACCACTTTTTTGGATCCCTCCACTTATTATAGCACAACTATTATAATAAGTGCTTTTTAGGTTGGTTGTTGGCCTGAGAGCCATTATTTTTTCACTCCTCTCTTGCACTCATTGTTTCACTAGGGTTTCGAGTTTTTTACATCACCACCTTCCATTAGAATTTTTATACATTTCTCACCATTGAGAATTTAAGACGATCCTGTCGTTTTCAGGGTGAACCCCCTCAGTTTGGTACACTTGAATCTACACGTCATCAACGTAGAGCCTTATCCATTGACTCGACACGTCATCGGCATAGAACATAGTCATCCAATTCTGACGTGCCTCACTTCACATCTGATTCTGAGGTTGAATCCGAACACCCTACTGAAACATCACCAACCAACCCCGTGGATGGATCACAATACGACCCCCTTTTCACCAGTACTATTGGAGATACATCGACAAACCCTACTACTACTATGCCTCCCACGGTAACCACAACCCCCTTAGGCATGCCTAACATAGGGGCCATTCCCCCTTTAGGAATGCCCAACACAAGAACACCACCTATTATGGGTATGCCCAACGTAGGAGTCACACCCCCTCTCATTACAACAACCCAGATCCCAGGGTTTCCTGGAACTATTCCTAACCCCTCGGCAACCCATGTTGCACTTGGGGGCGCAGTCCCTTCCCACACCACATCGGTTGGAGGACACATCCCTTCCATACCTAGCATACCTTTAGGGGGAGATGGACCACCATATAATCCGACTATTAATAGTTATGTCCCAGTCACCACGCCACACCCATCTGCTAGTCTACCATACATGGCCAGTTTGAACTTACCAGACCTAGCCAAGTTAACCAATGATCCTATTAGACACAACCCCATGTGGCCACCTATGCCCACCAAGCTTCCCTCAAACATACCAAAGTTTGAAGGAAAAGTTGGGGAAGATCCCCAAAACCACATCATGTCTTTTCACCGATGGTGTTCCTCTAACTCCATAGTAGATGATTCCATCAGACTAAGACTCTTACAACGAACATTCACTGGCTCTGTAGCCAAGTGGTACATTGAGCAACCACATGGGACCCACAACACATTTACGTCCCTCGCCTCAATTTTCCTCCAATTTTTTCAACTACCTGTATGCTATGATGCAGGAGTTGAAATCCTTTTGTCTTGTAGGCAAAACACAGCTACCCACATCACCGACCATATCCATGAGTGGCGTAAGCGCCGTAGCCTTTGCAAGATAAAACTAGACGATCGTATATTTTTGGATTGGTTTCTCAAATCACTCCTACCCCTCATAGCCAAAGATGTAGCTTCCGAACGACCCCAATCAGAAGAAGAAGCTATCATAAAAGCTCAACAGTTTGACTTGATTTATGCCCATTCAGGCTATGTCTACACCATCATACCAGACGCCCCACGAGGCGATTCTTCACGAGGTGACGCTCCACCGGCATCACCTGCCATTGATGGTATTATCGGCCAAGTCACGACACAAAATAAACCTTTTAGCATGGTGAGCACCATAAACACCCCAGACCTCTCTAGGGCTACATCTAATTCTGGAGCTATGACTTCATACGCTCCAACGAATCCGACTCATCACACTCATGTACCCTCTTGTCCACCACATTGCTACGGGAAAGCACCATCAACCTATGTACCACCCACATACTATAACCAACCGGCCACCCAGAACCCAATTCACTTACCGCCCCAACCAATGTATTACCCCCAGCAAGCCACACCAGCTAACCCAACACTTCCAATAGCTCAGGGTTACCAACAACCCTAGCAAGCAACTGGACCTCCACCAGCCCCACCAGCTTATTATCCACCGCAACCTGCTCCCGCACCTGCGGCACCCCAAAATCCTCCCACTACTCAAGGGAAAGTGTACACACAACACAATCAGCCCCAGCAACAAAACAACCAACGCAATCAGGGCGGACAACAAAACCGCAGAAGAGGACATAACCGTGGAAACAACCAACAACATAATCAAGGACCACCACCACCTAATCCTCCAAATAATAACAACGCTTCTCCCCCCAACCAGAATCTTGATCGTCCTCCCAAACAGGAGAAAAAAAATAACCTGAGAACGAACCATCCATGTTCTATATGTGGAGTCTATGGCCACTACAATCACAACTGCCCCCGTTTAGAGAAAGCACACAAACTTTGGGCTGACGATGCCCAATGCCAAGGCCACACTGGACAACCAGCTCCACTTAATCAACCGCAACCCATGACATTGCAAAACCCATTGCCAAACCAGGGAGTAGTAAATGCTCGCCCAATGGATCCTCCACAAGGATTTGCTACACCTCAGCAGCAAATCACCTATGCCGCAACTAATTATCAGCATACGGATTCAGGCACGCACCATTTATTAATGATGTCATCCAATGACATCAACCTACAGACTCGCAGGAATCAGTATGGCCCACCCCCCAAAACTCCTCCCACTGATGCATCCACCCCCCTTCCATCAGATCAACCACTATGCATACCAAATATGCCGTTGGATGGAGGACCTAAAATCCCTCGCATACCTCTGCGAAGGATTAATAACAATCCTAATGCTCGAGCAGCATCCAATTACAACATCGTGGAAGATTTAGCACAATCCCCCGCTGCTATGTCTGCTTTATAGGTATTGAAAACATGTCCTGCATAACGAAAACTACTGTTATCCGCCATCGGAGGAGTAGATCCTAACGATACACATATGATGGCTTTCGATTTAGACCAAGCCGAACCTCGATTGCCATCAAATTTGGCCTTCCAAGTATCTGTAAGCATTCGAAACCTTGTTCTGCATCGATGTATCATCGATGAAGGAGCTTCAACCTACATTATGTCCAGTCTTGTGTGGTAGAAACTTGGCTCCCCCACTTTACAACCATCCACCATAGCATTATGAGCTTATGACGGGCGCTCAGCTCAACCACAAGGCCTCTTAGCGAACATACCCATAGAACTAGGAGGCAAATTGGTTCTCATCGACATCGAAGTGATCAATGCCCAGCTCGACTACAACCTCCTTCTTGGACGTAGCTATATGTACAAAATGAAAGCCATCGCTTCATCTGTGTTCTGCCTCATGATGTTCCCACATGAAGGACGCGTTATCAAGATTGATCAAGTCACATATTATGATCTTAATGCCCCCGCAGCCCCTCAAAATGTGCTACCAATGATTGAACAAACCATTCAAATTGCACCGACATCATTTGTCTCATCAGTTGGTCCTAGAATCTACACCGAGTCACCTATGACTTCCACATTTCCATCGATCCCACCACCTTTACCGACAACAAAAACATCCGATTTGTGCACCCTGTCGCACACCACAAAGCAGCCCTCGTCACTACCACAAACACCCATAGTGCCTACTCATATCGGAACAACGCCAATTCATACTATCCCATTCTTGTTCCCGTTTTCCGGAGTTGTCAGTTCGTCGGTAATGGCTACACTCAACCTTCCTGGTTTAACATTAGGATTACATGTATGGTACTTACTAGCTTCGAGCCCCCCGCCGACTCCAACTGTTATTTTACAACTAGTACAACCTATCGCTACTACCAACCGCCCACCCCGCTGTCACTCATCTGCAAAATAAACCACCCCCAATAGTGACTACGACATCAACGTCTAGGAACTCCCCACCTCCGTTATGAAACACAGGGGGTAGAGGCCCACAAATTTATAACATTGGACCCATAAATCGCACCCCCCCAGCAACCCCCAAGGTAGCCAAGAAACCCCCAACTATTCGCATTCCCCCTAAGTGCTACTTGTGTGACGATATAGGCCATGCTATCCATCAATGTCCGCAATTAGCTGCACTCCAAGAACACATGAATATGTTGCATGACGACACCGAAATCCCAGTGGTCAGACTTGAGCCACCTCCTCAACCTCGCAACAAAACACTTCACACTAACCACCCTTGTGTGATATGCGGCATCTACGGCCATTATTCACATCACTTCCCTGATCTCCCAGATTATAGAGCAGCACTATACGAACTGAGTAATGCCGGCCTAGAGATATCCCCTCCTCAGAAGAAATTAACACCATTTACACGGTTTCCACTAGAGACCCCTTTGTCCCGTCGGCCCCTTCCACTGATCCCTTTGACACACATGTTCAACCCTTTCAAATTGACGAGGAAACCACATGTCCAAAACATGGGGGTAGGCCCAAAACCTTTCCTACTCATCATCATCATGATTGTCATCGGAGATACTGGGGGCATCCACCCCACAAGGGGAATCCCCCATCATCATATCATCACTTCAGTATGCCACCACGACCCACAGCCTCATGGTACAACCCCCCGCCAGCAATTTGTTAATGCCCTGTTGATCCCTCTCTGAGACAACATCTGCACCACATTGACACCTCTGAGTTAGGGGGCATAATAAATTACCTCAACCCTGGGATAGGGGGCATGATCAATCAATTTGAACCTTCCCTATCATATCTATCTCAGTATTTCAATGACCCCATTGTCCAAACCAACCCATATGTGATCCATAATCATAAACCCCATGCACATAGCATGGGGGAAGGTCATTAACCCTGCTCACTTTTTCACATGCATGATCTCAACCATTTTTTAGGTCACATATCACTTGTATATTTGATTTGATTTGATGCACCTAGTATTCTTCCCCCGCAGGTCATCATTTCTCCCCACCACTGCATCCTTGGCTGGGTGGGCTCACCTTTAGTTGTAGCCATATTTTAACCTAGTTATTTCCTTCGACCATTCTAGAGTCCTTATGACTTCCGTTTTTCGCACCATTTGCACCGCCAGATTCATATTTCCGTGCCCATGATGATGCTTGAGATCATTTCTCGCTCTCACCAAACACTTTTGGGCATTTTTTCCATGCCCCACGCCACCTCGATTTACGTGCCACATCGACCGTCATCCATTTTTGATGAGTCTTATATCGCCGGATTCAGTTTTCCGCGCTCGTGATAATGCTTGAGATCATTTCTTGCTCTCACGCCCAGATTTTTCGGGCATCTTTTACATGCCCCCTTGTCGCCTCAGTTTACATGCCACATCGATCGTCCTCCGTTTTTGACGAATTTTATATCGTCGGATTCAGTTTTCCGTGCTTGTGATGATGCTTGAGATGATTTCTCGCTCTCACGCCCAGATTTTTTGAGCATCTTTTACATGCCCCCTCGTTGCCTCGATTTGCGTGCCACATCGACCATCCTCTGTTTTTGATGAATTTTATATCGTCGGATTCAGTGTTCCACACTCGTGATGATGCTTGAGATCATTTCTTGCTCTCATGCCTAGATTTTTTGGGCATCTTTTACATGCCCCCTCATCGCCTCGGTTTGCGTGCCACATCGGCCGTCCTTCGTTTTTGATGAATTTTATATCATCGGATTCAGTTTTTCGCGCTAGTGATGATGCTTGAGATCATTTCTCGCTCTCACGCCCATATTTTTTGGGCAAATTTTACATGCCCCCAAATTGCCTCGATTTGCGTGACACATCGGCCGTTGCCCATTTATTAACAATCTTTATGTCACCGGATTTAGTTTTCCGCACTCATGACGATGCTTGAGACCATTTCTTGCTCTCATTAATACCTTTTTGTTCGGTATAGTTTTACCCCTTTTTCAGGCCAAGCAATTCCTTTTACGAAAAAGGCACTTAGGGAGTTTCTGTTAAGCTATTTTCTGACTCCTAAAACAATGAAAAGATTGCCGAGCAATCTTGCTTCCTTTCATGCTCGCTAAACGTATCTGAAAGGGCGTCTACCTAGTATAAGTTTACCCATTTTCTGGACCTTGTAGACTAATTACGAAAAAGCAATACTCTAGTCACATCGGCTAGAAGAGTTCTCCATTTGCATCATTTTATGCTTTTTCAGGCCTTGGAGACTAACTCATGAAAAAAAACACCAATGGAGTCCACTTACCACTTTTAGACTCTCTAAACATGAAAGCAACCACGAGCAAACACCATCCTAGGCTCGTATAAATCCACATGACAGTACTCCTCCACCAATTCAGATTCTTCTTATCATTTTCAGACTCCTTAAAAATGAAAGCACTCATGAGCACGAACAGTCCTGGACTGACAAAATCCACAGGATAGTACCATGTCATAGCACACTTTTATCCCTTCTTGGAGCTCATTAAAACTATGAAGAAGGACCCAATGGTGCTTTTCGGCACCACAACAGATCATGACTACTCATATGGCAACTTCCCCATTTTGGTCTCCTTTGTTCAGAACATTCTGCACTATGTCACACTGAGTCAGCATCCATCAGCTTGTCCCCCCCCAGAGTCACTCCAATCTACAATACATACCCTTCAGTCCTTAAAAGCTATGATCCCCACACATGCAAGTCAGTTTCCTACGCTGCCAAGTCAACCATGTCATCATGCTCTGAACGAAGGAAGTTTGAGTCCACACACTCGATGACCCCAGTTATTTCCCATTCCCACAGTATGTCAGTCCTACCATCAATACTACCACATTTCAATTCTACACCTCACACTCCTATCAAGGAAACATCATTACCTTGTTAGTTGCTGGTCTCCCTCTGTCGACGCCAACCAAATTTATTCCAGAGGATAGACCTAGAGGTCCCTGTGTCTTGGACTCATCACCATTTATGATGAGTGCCTACGAATCATTTCGAGAAGAGTCCTCAGTGCCTCTCCAAATGGTTGTTTCTCACATGCTCAACTTCAACACCTTGATCGAATTGTTGAGACTCGCACAGGGTATTGGTCCTTTTATTTTTTTGTTGAAGACCCCGAATACCACCTGACTCTTCCACAATTGAGAGTCTACTTATGGAAACAACCAGTTACATTTTCCTATAGATATCCAGGTTGCGCATGGCGACAATATTCAGACGTACCCCAGTTTTATACTCCCTCGAGTATACAATTACATGTACTTGTTAGAGATGGCTCACAGTCATTGAGTCCCTACAGATGTTGGACACCTTCAGTTTCAACAGTTCATCAACCCTCCTGTAATATTTAGAATGGTTGTTGCATTTCCGATGTATCATTTATTGAGATCAGTCATGTTATGATCATGAGTACATCCTAGAATAGTGTCCCCTTTGGACCATTATGATGTACCAGCATATTTTTTATGTATTATTCAGGTCCCCCTTCTTGGGACTAATTGTTATGTATACGTCTTGATACGAGCATGGGTATGCCCACCTCATCCATTATCAGAGATTATTCCTCATTCATATTGAGGACATGTAATATTTTTTTTTTTGTAGCTTCCAAGGGCTGTTGATCTAGTCTCCAACCAGTCTCTTCTCTTCCCCAAACCCCAGGGAAAAGACAAAAGAACTATGATGTCTATTGGCCATACGATGAGCTCCTGCCCTCACACATCAGGGGGCAATCTGTTAACACCCAAAAAGTGCTCAATAGCTCATTTCCTTATTCACATGACCCATTTGTCCACTTTTCCACCATTTGAGCCTCTAAAGCCATAAAAAGGTCACCAAAAGACCATAATACACCCTTTTCCCCCTCAAAAGATATATTTTTCCTCAAAAAACATAAAAAAACCCTCAAAAAGGGTCCAGAATTCCCAAAAAACATTAAAAGGGAATAAAATATTCAAAATATTCAAAAAAAGAAAAAAGAGGGAAAAAGTTACCTAAGCCATGTTGGTCAATACCATTGGTTTTCTCAAAACCATAATGCTATTCCCCACCACCAAAAACTATAAAAAGGGGTTAGGGGCTCCTCACTTTCCATCCATCCATCATCCTATCCTCATGCTGTCAAAATCTCTATTGAGTTCTTGACCATTGTAGCAATCTTGGAGAAGAGACCATTGGAGCCTGGAGCATCTCAACCTTGGAGTTGCTCAACACCACAAATCCTCACCATTTAAGGTATTATAATACAAAACATTCTTTCATTTCTTGTTCTTTCTATGAATTGTTTTAGATTTATTTGTTATATGCACATGTTAGTTTAGATTTAGATTTAATTCATAATCGTTTTTGCTTTTTGTATTGAAATTGCTATCACATTGTTGATAGGTGCCCATTGCACAAGCTTGGTTGCAAAACCAAGCAACACTTGGCGCTGCATGGCCTCAGGTAGTTGGGCTACCTCTATCTGTGGTACTTGGGAAACCATCCATGATATGTTGTGCCGCAACGTCTGGAGTGTGCGCCCTGCTGCAACATCTGCTGCCTCATCACCTCTAGCCCGACGACTATGTCTCGGGAAGCCCTCGGGTCTCACTGGGCCTTTGTCTGCGAGCAAACAGTCAAACTTTAGCACTGGATACTACCACCAAAAAGGTTTTTTTCATTTCAACTATAATAAAAAAATCCATAAAAATTTAATAAACACAAAACCAAAAGAGTACTCACCGATGTCTCCGAATGCTGCGCCTGGTGGCAGCAGCATGTCACAATCCTATCTGAAGTCTATCCCCGGATAGGGATAGTCCTCTATAGCGATCACCTGTCGGTTCCACCAGTGGAAGAACTCCTCAGTATATGGTGACGCCAGACGACCACCACCCTGTCGTGCTAGGATCTCAGCCCACTGGGTCAAGGCTGGATCACGGAGACTGTGAGGAGGGACATCCACCCTCGGACTAAGCCCCAGAACCCTCTCAAAGAAGAAGTTGCATAGGATGCTACCATACCCGAAGTTTTTGGCCTTCCCCTCTTTGCATTCCATCAATTGTGTCTTCATAGACACCAGCAGTGTAGTACACCAGTCGAATATCATAAGTTGCATGCATTGTGATGCATAGAACATCACCGGCCTGGATGCCTGGTGCAAAGCTTTGGATCCAATGATCCGCACCAGGGTAGCCACAATGATCTTTGTGCTCATATCTACTATGGTGTTGACGGGAACTTGGCTTCCCACCGCTCGTGTGTTTGTGGGACAATACCACGCTATGTAGTCCTGAACAATGATCCCACCACCCACGGTCCGAGACCGAAGACTAGCCACCTCCCCTCTACAGGACAAACCGATAATGAAGTAGATATCCTCCACTTCCAGTGTAAGGGTTTTCCCTTTGAGGATGAAGTTTTGTGCATCCACATCCCAGTAGTCTATTAGGTGATGGAGTAATAGGTTTTGGGCCCTTAAACCCCCTGTACTCCAGAACTTGTACAACCCACATGCTTGCAATGCCTGATGCGCTTGCAAATCATTGTGCACGACCTCATCAACCTGGTCATGCTCTCTCTCCCTCCACTCTAGAACCATCCTAGAGTGGAAAACAAGCAAGTTTTGGTCAGTTTCATGATTAAAAATTTCTTCACGGCCGTACCCGCGGGCTAATTTGTATACAATGGCGGGTACCCGCGGTCAGTCAATTTTTTGACTGCGCGTTTGGTGCCCTACCCGCGACCCGCATAGTTATAGCCTGTGGGTAGTGCCGAAACCATCTAGGGCTTGGACAAAATAAAAAACCCACTGATAAAAACTGAAATAAAAGCATTGAAATGAAAGGTATGGAAGTAACTACCAACCTGCTCTGGACGGTTTGCTGAACGGTCACTTGTAGCTGCCAGGATCGGCAATTAAAGTTTCAGGTGAAAACTAACCAAATAACTCCAAATTGGTGAATAGTGCAAATGAATTGTAATTTGGAAAATTTTATTACTATTTATAATTTTCTGGACCCACTTCTCTATAGTTTTTGCCATTTTGCGTTGTTATGAACTAATATCGTGTCATGGAGTAGTGTTTTTTAATCAGATTTCCTCGGTGAAAGTTGTTCTGAACCATTTCACACCTACGGCAGGTACGTTTCACACCTGGCATATAGGTTAGATGCCATTTTCACATGCATTATGCATTTGACCTATTGACCATTTTCATAAACCCTAGGTGCGACTCCGCTTCGTAACTAACATGGAACCTTCACACTGCTATAGAAGTGTTGTTATGTGTGTAAAATTAGTCACAGCAGATCTAATGAACAAGTAAATCAATCTCAACAGATGAACATAGAAAATATGGTGCAAAACTGTGCAAAACATGCAGCAGTTCTCTCTATCCCAGAAAGGGTGAATGAATTACAATAGAATACAATCGTCTGTCAATGAGCAATTCGAATTGACTAAGTAGGCCATTCGAATCACTAAATGGAGTAGCTTGACTCTATCTAGGAGTCCTCATCAATCATCGGTGGTGCTCATCAATCACAACAACCAGTCATCCAGGTGTCAAACTGAGTCTAACTGAGTGTAATAGATGTAACTAAAGTGTGTAGCACTGATATAGGATCTGGAGGCTCAGTGGGGGCGCATGGGAGGCTAACTGAAGTCAGAACAAGTCACCTAATCAAACTGGAGGTCAAACGGAAGTGATACAGTCAGTCGGGAGTGAAACTAGCCTCAAATCAGGGAGAATCGGAGCTAACTGAATGTAACTGGAGTGAATCTGCAGTGGTAGGTGAGCAAGTGCGCCCTTCTCTGGCAGTAGGTGAGAAGAGGGCGCCTTTCAGCTTGGGAGGGCTAAAACTCTGTGGTAAGTGGCTCCCGGGTGCTAGAAGAAGGTGGATAAGGTGCTGGAGGCATCAAACTGGTGACTGGGATGCATGCCTGTGCATGCAAGATCCTGAAATAGATCATATCCTGAAATAGATGATCCTGAAATAGATCATATCCTGAAATAGATCATGCAAGATCCTGAAATAGATGATGTATCCCGAAATAGATGATGGATATCCGAACACCCCCCCTCAAGCTAGACTATGATGTGCCAACTAAATAATGTGGGGCCCTGGTAACTAAGACCAAAGGTCACCCCAATACAATAATCCAAAAAATGCTGAAAATAAACTAAGTGAGGAAAGAGGGAAAACCCAGTGGGAAGAAAGCCCCCCCTCAAGCTAAAGCATAATAATGAATCAATCTGTCTCCACCATGATGGAACTCACCCCCAACAGTGAACGGAGGTAAGAGAACTTCTTCTCAGTGAAGCTCTTGGTGAAGATGTCTGCAATTTGCTCATCAGTAGGGCAATATTGCAGAATGATGGTGCGGTCGTGCACCAACTGTCGAATGTAATGCATATGAATCTCAATGTGTTTGGTCCTCTACCGCTGAACTGGATCTGTGGAGATCTTGATAGCACTTTGATTGTCACAAAATAGGACAGTCGAAGTAGTGCCACCAAAACCAAACTCGGAAAGAATACCCTGCAACCAAACTGCCTGAATGCAGGCATTGACTGCCCCTCGATACTCTGCCTCTGCTGAAGAAAGTGCAATGGCTGCTTGCTTTTTGCTGGACCAGCAAATAGCACCATGACCAATCATGAAAACATAACCGGAAGTGGACTTCCGATCAATGCTATCACCTGCCCAATCTGAATCAGTAAAACCAATGAAATCTAGCTCAGAATCTGCAGCATAATGTATGCCAAACTGTCTCGTACCTTGCACATACTGCAAGATCCGCTTGGCTGCTCGCCAATGAAGCTCATGTGGCTGCTGCATATATCTTGACACGGCACTCACGGCATATGAGATATCAGGCCGTGAATGTGTCAAATAAAGTAGTGAACCAATCAACTGTCGATACATACTGCAATCTGCAAGCGGTGTGGAATCTCCCTCCTCAAGACTGATTCCTGAGAGGAATGGGAACGGGGCTGCCTTACATTCAGCCATATTAAACTTCAATAACAGGTCGGAAGCATATTTTTGCTGAGATATAGTGATCCCATCGAAATTTTGAGCTATCTCCAAGCCCAAAAAGTGACTCAGCAAGCCCAAATCGCTCATGTCAAAAGCTAGATTTAAGGCAGATTTTAGCTTGTTTATTGAAGTAAGTGTGCTACCAGTAATAAGCAGATCATCAACATAAAGTACAATAACCAACAAATTACCTTTAACTCGCTGAAGATAGACATTCGGATCAGATTTGCATCTTTGGAAATTCTGAGAAAGAAGGAAGGAGTCCATCTTTGCGTACCAAGCTCTTGGGGCCTGTTTTAACCCGTACAAAGATTTCTTCAATCTACAAACCAATGATGGATCTGATGTATAACCCTCTGGCTGCTGCATATAGACCTCTTCAGCAAGGTCTCCATGTAAAAATGCACTCTTCACATCCATGTGATGCACCTCCCAGTGCTTGGATGCGGCAATAGCTAAAACAAGGCGGATGGAATCCATCTTTGCAACCGGTGCAAAGGTCTCTGTGTAGTCCACTCCTTGGACTTGGGAAAAACCTTTTGCCACCAACCTTGCTTTATATTTGCTGATAGTGCCATCAGCAGCAACTTTAGTACGGTAGACCCATTTACACTTCACTAATTTTCTTCCAGGTGGAAGAGAAACTAGCTCCCATGTATTGTTCTTTTGAAGAGAACTGTACTCTTCATCCATGGCATCTTTCCATCTCGGATCTCGATGGGATGAATAGTATGATTGGGGATCTGAACCAGCCATCAAATAACAAATCTCAGGAATAAATGGATCAGCAATAGAAAGAGCCATACCTGCCCTTTGAAAGTCTCCTCTTGTTCGTCTCGGATCAGCAGGATTTCCAAGACTAGAACCAGCAGATTGTAGAGTGTTTTGGGCCCACTTTGGTAACTGAGGGGGATCTGAATGATCGGATTTCGAACCTGATATGTCATGATCATCATATGCTGCTACAATATCAGAAATATCAGAACTCATACCTTCATTATCGCTGCTCGAATCTTCTTCTGGTGAAGGCGGTGAATCGGCAGTTTTCTCCTCAACTAGTTGCAATTCTTGAAGCGGTTCTTCAAACTGCACACTGCGCTCTATGAATATCTTTTTAGATCTGATATCCATGAGTTTATATGCTTTTGATTCTTCCCCATATCCTATCAATATGCACTCGATACTTTGTGGATCCAAAGCTCGTCTCTTCTCAGAAGGAATTCTAGCCCATGCAGTAGAGCCAAAAACTCTCAAATTTGACACATCCGGTTTGTGACCAAAGAATGCTTCGAAAGGAGTCATACCTTTCACGGATGAATGTGGAACACGGTTCTGTATATATGCAGCAACATTGATTGCTTCAGCCCAAATATTTGCAGCCAAACCTTTCGATTCAATCATGCATGTAGCCATCTCTTTCAGTGACCGGTTTTTCCTTTCCGCTACACCGTTCTGCTGGGGTGTGTAGGGAACTGTATGCTGGATCTTGATTCCGCTTTGGGCACAAAGTTGCAGCAACTCGGACTTGATATATTCCCCACCATTATCAGATCTAAGAGCTTTGATCTTGCTCTCAGTGGTGGTCTCAACAGAAGCCTTAAAATCCTTGAATTTTCCAAGCACTTCTGACTTGTTTTTGAGAAAGAATACCCATGTAAAGCGGGAAAAATCGTCAATAAATGTCAAAACATACCTTGAACCATTTAATGACAGATGGGGCAGCGGACCACTGATATCAGAATGGATCAATCCCAAAATAGTAGAGGCTCTGCTAGCCTTGCCGCGGTCGAATCTGTGCTCGGGGTGCTTCCCAATAATGCAACCGGTGCATATTCCCTTCGAGGAACGGAGTTGTGGAATCCCATCTACCATGGATTTATTTGATAGCAGCAGCAAATACTTATAATTTAGATGTCCAAATATTTCATGCCAAAGCCTACTAACCTCATTACCATGTGTGCGAAGAGCAGTGGGCTTTGCAAGCGGAATAAAGTGCGAAAACTCATAACATTTTGCAGTGTGGTTTGCCTTCCCAACCGCAACTAGTCTTCCACTTTTGATATCAGAAATTTCAACTGTATTAGGGCTGAATGTGACTTTCTTTGGATCACCAGTGTGTGTCATTTGATACACAGAAAGGAGATTCGAAGCTAAGGAAGGCACATAGAGAACATTCTGAAAGCATCCATGATCTACATGAATCGTACCTTTTCCCTTTGAAGAAATTTTTGAGTCATCTCCCAAATGGATGGGGATGGAGCTGTTTGGATCGAATGAGGAAAAAGAATCAATATTTGCAGCCATATGATTTGATGCACCCGAATCTATCAAGAGAGTGGGCTTCGAAACCGTTGCCATGAGTGCTTGTCCTCTTTCATGATCGTCATTCCGATCCTTCTTCCTTGCACCGTCAGGAAGGGTTATGTTGTTCTTTTCCAAAAGGAGGGCCATTTGATCTATAGTCTTCTTCATACGTGAACTTTCGGGATGAAAGCCACGGTTACAATAAGTACATTTAGATTTTTGGTTACCTTCTTTGCCCTTTTGCTTGGATTTCGAACTGGATGGTGCATCCGTTTGCTTGCCTTTGTCTTTTTGCTTGTGAGGCTCGAATTTGGGCTTCTCCTTCTTTAGCTTTCCTTTACCATTCGAGATCTTGGGTCCTTGAACAAATAGGGCTGAATATTTGGAGCTTATGGACCCCATTTGAATCAACTTGTCATGCTCTTTCGTAACGGACTCAATGAAGGCATTCAAGGTAGGCATCTTCCAATTCGGGGTAGTTAGCCGACCGGAATTGAAAGTAGAGACAAATACCGAATAATCTTTCCCAAGCTTGCTTAGAATGGAGAGGATCAACTGTTTATCCTCTTTGATAACACCACTGTTCTTCAATTGCAAGTTCAAGTTCTTGAATTTTCTGAAGAATTCATTGATGGTCTCGAAATTCTCAGGATTAAGGCCAATCAATTCATTCTCTAATTGAAAAGCCCTAAGCTCATCCTGCTTGCCGAATAGTGTCTCAAGTTGCTCCCATATGGCTTTTGGAGTCTTCAATCCGCTGAGATGGAAGTGAAGATCCTTGGAGATGGAGAGACAAAGAAGACCATAAGCTTCATCAAGCTTGTTGTAGTGTTTAGTTCTTTCTGCTACATTGTTTGGCTCCAATTCAAGACCAAGAGTGACTCGGTAGTAACCTTTTGAACGTAATATGATCTCCATATCATCTTTCCAATCAAAATAATTGAATGGGGTGAGGATAGGCTTTGAAGAAGAGTATTCCATTGCAAGGATTGAGTCAACTGATGAAGAGGAAGCTTGCATGCAGACTATAGCGAATGCAATTGCTGTAGAAAGGCTTGCATGCAGAAGGTAGCAAATGCAATTGGAGGAGACAATAAACCTGCAAATCACATCAAAACAACCACAATAAGGTCGAACAATCCACCCTTTGAGAGTTGCATCACACCTGGGATTGGATTTCAAGCAATGTTGAATGGGTCCAATGTATCAAATCCAGGAATTATGTGGTAACTCAAGCTTCTAGAGTGGTATTGGAATAATTTTCAAGCTTTGCATGCACAGGAGCGAATGCCCTTGAGATATCTCATGCCAAACTTATTGCAATTTTTAGCAATTCAGTCAAATCTTCTTGTATAAACACCTGTAGAAAAGAGATCTTGTCCCTGCAATGGCTCTGATACCATGTAAAATTAGTCACAGCAGATCTAATGAACAAGTAAATCAATCACAACAGATGAACATAGAAAATATGGTGCAAAACTGTGCAAAACATGCAGCAGTGCTCTCTATCCCAGAAAGGGTGAATGAATTACAATAGAATACAATCGTCTGTCAATGAGCAATTCGAATTGACTAAGTAGGCCATTCGAATCACTAAATGGAGTAGCTTGACTCTATCTAGGAGTCCTCATCAATCATCGGTGGTGCTCATCAATCACAACAACCAGTCATCCAGGTGTCAAACTGAGTCTAACTGAGTGTAATAAATGTAACTGAAGTGTGTAGCACTGATATAGGATCTGGAGGCTCAGTGGGGGCGCATGGGAGGCTAACTGAAGTCAGAACAAGTCACCTAATCAAACTGGAGGTCAAACGGAAGTGATACAGTCAGTCGGGAGTGAAACTAGCCTCAAATCAGGGAGAATCGGAGCTAACTGAATGTAACTGGAGTGAATCTGCAGTGGTAGGTGAGCAAGTGCGCCCTTCTCTGGCAGTAGGTGAGAAGAGGGCGCCTTTCAGCTTGGGAGGGATAAAACTCTGTGGTAAGTGGCTCCCGGGTGCTAGAAAAAGGTGGATAAGGTGCTGGAGGCATCAAACTGGTGACTGGGATGCATGCCTGTGCATGCAAGATCCTGAAATAGATCATATCCTGAAATAGATGATCCTGAAATAGATCATATCCTGAAATAGATCATGCAAGATCCTGAAATAGATGATGTATCCCGAAATAGATGATGGATATCCGAACAATGTGGCGGTAGGGATTTTCCGAACATGGGTACCCTAGTTAGAACCCCTTTATGCATTCTGGTGCCCATGCCATTGTTTGTCCTTAGGATTGGGAGTCCTCTGTAGTTATTCCATGACATTGTGATAAAGACTCATACTCTACTTTGTATTATGCTGGCCATCTCCCTTAAGGACTCCCCTCAGTTATATCATGTTGTGATTGCATTGCATCATCCTGCTTGCTGCTTGAGCCTTGTGCCGGCTCCCGCTTACTCAATTGTTAGCCTGGTGCCTGAGCACTTTTCCCTGTCAAGCCCTGCAGAGCTTATATTTTCCCTTCACAATTTGATGACCCTTTTGACCCCGAGGGAACATACCCCCGAGTGTCCGCATCCTGCATGCACTTCCTTGAATTGAGCATAGGTATGTTCCACTGCTTGGGACTAGTCTGCTAGCTATTTGACACTCATTCCCTCACTTGTTGTACTATAAGCAATTTTATTCTTTTTCAAGCTTTTCCCAAATATGAAAAAGACCAAAAAAAACAAATATTCCAAAAAGCCGGACGGGATTATGGTCACTATTTCTTGTTGGCAGCTGTTGTGTCGCCTTTGAACAGAGCATTCATTCCACTCCGTATATTATGAGTCGAGACTATAGTTGGGCCTTAGGAGCTGTACTTATTTATCAATTTTCTCCACCGATTGGTTAAGCTTCCAGTCATTATGGAGCCCTCTTTAATGCCTCCTGCATTGCACAATTTATGTCAAGTCTATGTTGCCTGAGTCTATCCATCTACTCATGCTCTTGTTCAAAGGAAGTCCTGAAACCAGTGTCGGCCACTCCTCAGATCTCTTGACTATTGCATGTCGGCCATCCTTATTGAGTCAGTCCGTTTCACCTGAGATCTTCCAAATCTTTCAGCATTGCTGGTACCTTGTGCTGGTCGATGGGGGATGCCTTAATGCCCTCCTTCCAGCGAGTCTCGTTCCGTCAAATTCAACCCATTTATTCTGGGACTTGAGGCTTAGAGTTCAGTTGAGTACCTTGAGGCTTGCAGTCATTAGTGGCAGGTTCTCTCGCCATCGAAAGTTTTGGGAATACATCAATGTCCCCTGATCGATGGATTCATCCTAGTGTTCGACTTCAACCCATTTATTCACACTCCGATGATTGTGCTCTGTGCCTTGATGCCCATTTTCATTATTGGTGGGTCATCTCGTGTCTGTTAATGGTATACATCATTGACCGGTAATCAGACAATGTCTCATCAGGTTCGACCCCAACTCCTTTATTCACTTGATGGGACCTGCACCGTAGAAGACTTGTGTAGAAGACCCTAGGCGATTGTGGCATTTAGTATGCTACATATGACTTTGACCTTACATCTGAGATATCACCTCTCATATTTCAGCAGTTTGTACCTCCAGTTTGCACCAGTTGTTTCCTTTTCAACAGGAGACCATATCTTACTGTAGAGGGATCATGGCTATGATCACTTATGACATGTATCCATTATATACTGCCTATTCATGGCCATTGTATCAGATTGTTGTACTATACCAACATGTATTCAGAGATACTATTGTATTATGACGAGTGAGATGCTCTTTCCACTTGTGTCTCCATCACTCCACTTCTGAGTTTTATAATGTATGTCGGCTATTGTAGCATCAGTCTCTGACCTCACACATTAGGGGGCATCTGTTACATCGTAATCTTCCACCCTGTGAGCATCAGCATTATTTGGCCTGTAGGATCCATTTTAGTGACTCAGATCCACTTATATCCTCCAGACACTATTTTGCCCTATTTTTGTTCCTACCCGCATGTTGCATCCTTATAGCAGGCGTACCCGCGAGTTGCATCACTATAGCCCGCGGGTATCAAGTAAAATGGTAAAAACCACTATTTATTACTTTTTACTCCCAAAAAGCGGTCATTGGGTTACCTTTGGCTCTCCATTTTCTCGAGTAACGCCTCGATGTGTCCTTTCACCTACCTTTGAGAGGACTATATATTGAGCACATATGGCTTATGGACGAGAGGAAGAAGAGAATAACAAGAGAACTCTAGTGGATTTTTTCCCTATCTTGAGTCTACACTCATTGATCCTTGTAGTTGTGAACACTTTATGTTCACCTTCCAAACTCCTATCTAGTTTGAGTTTTCCATTCATGGAGGATTGAAGTGGTGGAGGCACAAGTGGATTGATCCAGATCTTGGTTCAGATTGGTTGCTGGCAAGAGGTCGTATCACCTTGTACTTCTTCTTGTTTATTAATAAAAATACTCATATTCTCATTCATTCATGTTGTAAATGTTGTTTATTATACATTGGGTTACATTTGCTTGTGATATTATGGACCATTGTTATTGATAATGTTAATGTCACTTATATATTATATGTACTTGTTGGATATTGGTTGTCAAGATTAATTTGCAGATTTCAAGTGCATGGATTGAAAGCTCCAATGGGGATCTACATCAAATGTTTGGATCGAGGTTGGTTACTGTTATCACCTAACTTGTAGTTACCCCTATAGATGGATCCATTAATGGATGGCAAGAGGGAAAGGAAACTTAAAAGGTGCAACCACGATCACCTCGACTTCCAATAGATGGTTGTCATGCCAATCGAGGCAACCTTCACTTTATGCTATCTAGCCTAGACAACAAAGGGGGAGACCCAGATCTACTCCCGACAAGAGAGATCAAACCAAAACACTAAATCAAAGTCAAGTATAAGTGAAGTATTGTAAGGTGTATGGTGTACCCTAGATCTAAGGATAAGGTCACAAGATGAATAAGGGGTTTAACGAGTATAGCCTTGGTTCATTGTTCATGTGAGAGTGACTTATAGTATTTGAAATGAGATCCAGGATTAAAGTACTAGTCAATTGTGAGAAAATCCATTGCCTTGGGAACCGTGTCCAATGTAGGGTAGTTTAAGGATTGAATTGGGGCTAACCAGTACCAATGACAAGCTTCATTATAAGATATGACAATGTCAAGGGATTCAAGCAACCAAGACAGGGATCAAACTACAAGTTAACCCAACAATCTAGGAAAGTCAGATGATCATGGAGAAAGATCAGTGCCTTGGAAATTGGGATAAATGGAGTAAAAAAAAAGTTAACTTGTAGATCATGACCCCTATAGCATAAGACAAGTGGGCTACTAAAAGTATGATGATTTGATCTTTCGAGATCTAATAGTTCGTGATATGCCTAAGTGGATCACAATCACTTAAAACAAGGAATGCTACCCCCAAGGAAATGTTTCACAAACTGACATACTACACCTAGGTTTCAAGGTATGCTTGTTCCAAATCCACCAAAATCTCAACTACCCATGTCCTACAAGTGGACATAATCAATCTCCCCAAGAAGTGCGACCTTGCCCAAGGAGGGCTAAAAGTGTGGTAAATGGGATCAAGACAAGTCCGATGGCCACCAAAATTTAGATCCAAGTAGTTTAGGCAATTGTAAATGTGGATCTAGAAAATCAAGGCAATCCAGTGGCTAGATCTTACTAGATCTGAGATTTAAGATACCAAGTGGTCCAAAAATGGGGTTTCAACCCTTAAAATGTGGAATGGGGCCCACAAGGTAGAAATCACTAAGGTGACAGTCTAGGGGTAGGTTATTGGATATGTAGATTGTAGATCAAGTGAAATCTCAACTACCCACGTACTAGATCTAGGTTAACTCACCCAAACCAAGGAGTGCGACCTCAATTGGAGATGCTAAGTTGCCTTGGGAAGAGGGTCAAATGGATGCCAATCCTCACCAAACTATAGATCCGGGATGCCATGGATACTATAGAGGTGGGTTTTAAATGTCTTACCCAAGAAGCCACTAGATCTTAGTATATTTGAGAAAATATAAAAATGGGGGTTTTAATTAATTAGGGTTTGAAGTAACTTAGACAAGTGGATAGATCATGGAAAGAGAAATTACCTTGAGATCATACCTGAGTGATGAAGAGAGATGCCTTGTTGTTGAGGAAGACTCTCGCAGAGATCAAATGAGAGATTGTTGAATTTGCTTGCCGAAATGATGCCCTAGCCCACAAGTGCGACCTCCTCTACCTGTCAATCCAAGGAAAGCGATTTCAATCAGAAAGATAAAGTATGGAGGAAATAAAAGTGAAGTGCAAATGTAACATGAAATAGAAGGTCCTGGGACAGTAATACTCCCTGTTACCAACGAAGAAACCCAAAGAAGAAGTAGGGAGGGTCATCCCCTACCAATACGTCCTCCTTGAATGAATTCGGCCTCCACCTGTAGATGCAAAAATGGTACAAAAATATGGCAAGACAATATCTCCAATAACTCAGTGCAAAGGAAGAATCAACGAACGAACACCAAAAACATTCACCACAACACTTGGAGATAGATGCAATAATAATTTTCTATTCCAATAATCCAGAGCCACCAGTCCCTTTACAATGAGAGGTTCTCTCCTTTAAATAGGAGGGAGAGAGTCCATAATCTAACCACTTTTTGAATGAGTGGCTAAGATTAAAAGATCAAAAGATCTAATCAATGGTTGAAATGAGCTCAACAATAAAATACATGGATCACTAATAAAATATAACAATAAGTGGACAAAATCGCCCTAGGAGAGGGAATCCCACCAAATCATGATGAAAAAATATAATAAGAAGATCATGGTGGGTCCAAGGGGTAATTTTAGACACCCTTGGTCAAGCCCCATAGCACAATAATAATAAAATAGTCATCAATATACCAAATTGTGCCTCTATCGACAAATCGTGGGCCTTAAGAGGCCTCAGAAATCATCAGAAAGTGTCATAAGTGATGGATGTGGGTCCCGATGAAGCTGAAACTGCTGGAGAAGGTGTGGAAGACATACGCTCATCATCACTGATCATCCCATGCCAATACTTTGCCTCAGTAGCCCAAATCAAATTCCTCAGTAGCCATTTCTACCAATCCTGAAATGCCTCGGGAAGCGTGAAACTACCCCAAACTGCCTCCTGGAGTGCCTACGCTATCAAGGTGAGGGCACCAGTGTGTCCGGGAGGGGGGTAATATGGTAAAAAAAAGTGGTTAGACCACCCCCTCCAAGCACATCGCCCTAGGTCAACCAGATAAAAATCATCTTTGCTCTAACAAGGTCTCCGACAGACCAAAATTGCACTGGAATAGCCTACTGAGGCTCAATCATCACTGTAACTACCCGGAACTGAAAACAGGCTATCTCATTGGACTCAGAAGGTCCAAATCTATCTAATATATGTACTCATACACTATATCAATCTCTGCATGATCATATAAATATCCAATATACCGGAACAGGTCAAATAATAATAATTTGTAAATGATCAATAAATGCTAAAAACCACAAATCATCATCATAACCTTGTATCTGATGCATAGAACCATCATGTACATGTACATGGACCATATATCATCTATCTGTATCATCACAAGGTCCAACCATCTCATGTCCTATGGTTTCCCTTGGTCAAACTAAGTTTGACCAGGTCAACATTGACCAAATATAACTCAAACTATCATCAGAAGCTGCTGCAAAGTGTCAAAGGTTAATGCATGCTCTACAACTTATTCAAATAGAAATTATAACACAAAGTAATCATTACTGGTGATCTAAATCCAAATATATAATGTCATTAATTATTATTACTACTTAGACTAGACTTTCAAGACCATACTCACTTCATAGCTGTGATCAATTTGCTAGTGAAAGGTGAAGGCTGAAATAAACTAGCTAGGCTAAAGGATGACTTGACTGACTTCACATTGTGACACTTTGGATATAGGAAAGGGAATACGCACCATAGTATATACTGAATGAGCGACAACACAGGGAATGGCGGTGTCTCACAAATGGATGAGTTGCTCAAAGAGGGTTTATTCACCTTTAACAGATGCGCACAATCCATAATACAAATGAGGCCAACAATTATTTAGATATAGCATTTAAGTTCCATTTCTTTTTGGGCCTAAATTTTCCATAGCCTTTGATCTATGTGTGTTTATAAACACATTGCATAGATTTACATTTATTTTAGGCTTTTTGCTGCAGGTGTGTTTTTAAGGCACTTGTTTACCTGAGCACTTCTAGGTATGTCACAGACAGCTTGTTTACCTAGGTATTTTACATTTCACAAAAGATATAGCATTTTATTTCATAGCCATTTTCATTTGGCTTTCCTTTCATTCATGTGTGTTTAAAAACACATTTCATGAACGGGACTTTCATACAAGATATAACATTTCATTTTCCAGATTTTGTATTCATGGTAGCACTAAAAGTTTCAGGTTTAGCCAACACATCTTTAGTGACTAGGGGGAATTCACAAGGAAATCCAACTCACCATAGGTAAGTTTTGTCACCAACTCAGAGCCGAGACACAATAAACAGGGAAGCTCATCCAATACAGAGGCTACAGTGGGGAAAAGTCCTCCATGCAACTAGTCAAGTAGTAAGTCAGGGTGATAAACTAAAAGGTAGGTAATGGATGGATGAAAACAATGAATAGTGGGGCCAACACTAGCAAGCCAAGGTATGGTGGAATGATCACCTCTATTCTCCCTAAGGAGGGTAAAACCAATGAGTATGAATAGTGAACTTCTAAGTCTGAGTAGGGACAATATAATATATATAATAAGATCAACCAGGTCCACATATCTATATGATCACCAGATCATGACACTAAGTGTTAATACATGCTATAAGAATAAATATAAAAGCAATATAACCACAACACCATGATATACCTGCTAAGTCATATACCTGAATGCTCATCATCTGAACCATCATCTGTCCTCTGAAACTGCTACTGTAACTCTGGGCACTACTGACTGCTCTGTACCAATGGTATAGTGGCTACATCGGTCATCTCTCTGAGTGTCCTGGGACTCAGTCATGGCATGGGGCATGTATATACTGTCCAAAATCTGATAGTGATCCAATATAGATGCTCATCTCAGCATCTCAATGTAAGGGAACTGACTGAATAGTGTACTGAAATCAGAAAAATAATGTATAGTAGCCTGACTACTATATATGTGATAACAGTTACATTTCTCCATTATCTTAACATTGTCATTTATAATAGCATTGTTTTGAGAATTGAGTTGATTTCTGGTAGTCATCTATCTATTGTGGTATTCCCAAGCCATAGTGAGTTTTCTCCAACACATGGATGCATATGCTTTGTAAGTCGTCCCATAGTAATTGTTGATCCATATTTTGTATTGGCCCATGGTTTGTATTGACACATGGTATTGGCACCTAGACTTAGTATATAAGTTTGTGTTGAGGCCAATGAAGGTACCGTGAAGTTATTTGTATTGAGCTTGCTCAAAGGAGGTTGCCCCCTCGAAGTGGCCTGCGATCAATATAAAAGTGATTATGAGTTCTGTTATTTATGCTATCTGGTGTATTTTCATTAATTAATTGTTGCAGGTTCTTCACATAGATGAAATGAAGGTTCAAGTCCTAAACCTATTGGTAGACTCAACTCAATGGGAGGAAGATCTATTTCATTTTTACACAAGCTTGAAATAGACAATAACTATGCTTGAGATTGGTCCCTACCCAACATGATGTCCATAGGTTGGTAGTGTGCCCCATAACATAAGAAGATAGGGGAATAACTCCAGTATGATGTCCATTTATTGGATACATGCCCCCCATCTCTAGTTGGAAGAAACCACTCAAACATGTGGAACATTCAGGGAAGTCTGATGACTAGGAGTCATGTGATGAGTAGGTGTCACAAAGGACAGCTGATCAATGATCATCATATTCCCATGATAAGGAAAATACATCACTCGAAAGAGTGAGGACACTACAACTTTCATTGCATAAACATAGTCTCGTCCAAGGAGTATATTAAAATCTAAGGGACCTTGGACTACCATAACATCAATATAGATAGTTTTCCCTCCTAGAGGGATAGGTAACTGAGGAAGGATCCATAAAGGTCCAATAGGCCTTCTATTAAAAGCCAATATCTGGTCAGTTACTGGCACAAGTTGAGGGGAACCTATAGCTTGCCAAGTGGTTGAGGATAAAATACTAACAAAATCTCCTTCGTCAACTATAGTGCGAAAGATTTCCTTCGTGGAAACTCCTACAGATATCTAGAAAAGAACACTAGAAGGAAGACGAGATTCTGTTAGACCATTCCAATCAAAGGAAATGACCTCAGTACTTGGAGGAGGTCCTATGGAAATGGACATGGTTTCCCCTTGCCTAGAACAATCTGAACTGACTAAGAAAACATCAACGATTTCCAATTCACTCTCAACTGGAAGACTAGAATGAGACGAAGATTTTATCATGGTGACTACTTTAGTCTAGGCATTCTCCAATGAAAGAGTGGGATCGAGTGGAGGTGATATCGACTCTACCACTTCAACTTCACTCTTTGAAGAAAGAGTGGGATCGACCGAGGATGGGGCTGGATCAACCACTTCATCAACTAAAGGGGGGTCAAGGGACAACTTACGATATTCAGTCAGAAAGTGTTTCTGAGATACAGTAATATCTTCCAACAATTGTGAAGCTTCATCTATGCATGGAAAAAGGCAAGTAAGGTGCATGCCCTTGCATAACAAACAAGGATTCTTGACTTTACCTTTCTGACCCTTAACCATAGAGTCATTGGTTGATGGGGTATCATCAGTATGATGTCTAGAGGATGATGATATAGGTGGTTTGGAGGATATAGACCACTCTTCCAACACTTTGTAAATACCGAGACAATCCTTGAGAAGGTGATCCCCCTTGCAAAGCTTGCAAGGGAACTTGGGTCTACAAGGTGTTAGAATAGGATGAGTGCCACCGGAGGCAGATGGTTGATACCTAGTCTCTTTCTTATTCTTATTCTTCTTTATCTTCCTTTTCTTCTTTTCTTATCCTCCTGATTACTAACACTACTGCTTTGATCACGCGAGGAAGAAGAAACGAAAGAAGAAGCATCAAATGAAGAAGGGGAAGGATCAGTTTGGGATTGACACTCTCATGGTGGAGAGTTAACATTTGAAACACTGTGTACAACCGAAATCACCAGATTTAATAACCATACTGGTAATCCTATGGTTAATCCAGGAAGATTTAAAGTGGCAATCAAGGGAGGACCAATATCTCCAACTGGAGGAAAGACAAAAGGTACCTCTTAAAAAGGGGCCTCTTGATTGGTAGTCCCAAAAGAGGTTGCCATATCTAAAGTCCTTCTAATTATCACGCACAAGAAATGCTACCCAAACTAAAAGCAACAGGCAAACTATAACAATAAAATAATAAATTAATATTAATATTAATTTATTATTAATTAAAGACTATTTAAGTCAATAGTCATGCCCTTTTACGAAAAGGTGCATGGTGGGCTTATATAAATCCCAAACCTATGTAACTATTATCATCTACCATACATTACATTTTTACATTACTATTGATCCATTTATGGACCATTTACATTACTTACATTGGGTTTTCCCGTAAGAACAATATTTTACTGTTTCAATGGTATCAGAGCTTGTTGATTCCGGCTTGTGGCCAAATTGTCAAAGTTTCTTTGAGATTTAGGTTTTTAACCTTACATTAGGCTTTTATCCATCCTTATTGAAGAAAAAAAATTATTAAAAGAGAAAAAAAAGAGAAGGGAATAAAAGGGAAGTTAAAAAAAAAAAGAGAGAGAACAACAAAGAAGACCGCATAAAAAAGGAGAAGAATAAAAAAAGACACAACATAGGTTTTATTTAACCAACTTTGGCTTTATAAAACCACACATTGCCTTGGTTTTATAAAACCATCCCGTGGTTTTATTAAACCAGCCTTGGTTTTATAAAACTAGCCTTGGTTTTATAAAGAAACCATTATTTATAATAACTCATACCTTAATTAGGATGGGTTTAGTTATTATATGACTAAAAATTAGTTTGTTGGAAAAAAAACTATATATATATATATATATATATATATATATATATATATATGTAGTTTATAAAACATTAATATAATAATATTATTAATTAATTAATTAATTTAGAATAATTATTATTATAAATAAAATAAATAAATAAAATAAATAAATAAAATAAATAAATAAATAAAAATATTTTATAAAAAAATATTTTTGGAAAACAAAGGTTATTTGACCTGATATTTATCGTCGAAAAAGAAGTCAAGGAAGACTAGTCAAAGAGTTCAAAGACCTTCTATCATCGAAAAAGTCGAAGATAACTTATCGCTGAAGAAGCCAGAGACTATCTATCGCTAAAGGAATCAAATTCAAAAGAAGACCATGGAAGCTAGTTTGCGACTAAATATAGAGAAATTAGAAGCCAAGTTAAAGCACTATCAAAGAGACAATGAAGATTTACATGACAGGATTACAAAATTTGAAGCAGTAATTGAAATACGTAAGCTACAAAGAAAGTTCGATGAACACAAAATCTCTGACCAGGAAAGTTATATAGAAAAATTGTATGTACAAATTGATGAATTAAGAGCCGAAAAGGAACTCAATCAGAGGCTAGAAGATCAAGATATAAAGAATGAAATAATTAAATACGAAGTAGAAATAAAACGCTTGAACAAGATCCTTAATGATAAGGATGAAGATATGAAGAAGATACGACATAAATTAGGAGATCAAGAATCAAAGGTCGACAACAGATACAATATCTTCAAACACAAAACGACGACTCTCAAAAGGCACACAAATCGGAGATCGCAAAGAATAATAAAGCATTATCCAACAATGCTGAAGAAATTTTCAGACTAAGAAATCATAACAAGATACTAGTCACAAAAATAAGAAATTGAAAAATAGCCGAAAGATAGAACAATCTACAAAAGCCATTGAAGGGAAACTTCTAAACAAGCCGGAAGAAAATAATTGCATCAGAAGTCATAACGAGGATCTTAAAGAACAAATTAAGAAGTCGGAAGAAGTTAGGAAATCACAAGTGGAAGTGATTAAGAAGTTTTAAAAGGATAAGATACAGTTAGAGAACAAGTTGGAAAAAATACAAGACAAAACCTTAAAACCTCAAGGGACGAAAATACAACTTCCAACTCAAAGCAGTGATCAAAAGACGACTTTCGTAAAAGAAATTTACAGTGTGAAAACTCCCTATCGACACCCCAACCATAAAAACCGACACCCTAAAAAGGTGGAAATGTCAGAAGATAAAGGTACTAAGGTGATCAAAACTCCCGATGACATATCAGTACGGAATCCCAACAATCATCGACAAATCAACTTGGGATGGATTGATCCCTCCACATATCAGAAGTTATGCTCAATGCTTAAAATTTCGTATCGACATGTGTCGTCAACTACGACACCACAAAAAGCAATACATAAAAATTATAAGGATTCAAGGACAAAGCTTTTCTAAGAGAGTGGCAATGTAACAATAAAATAATAAATTAATATTAATATTAATTTATTATTAATTAAAGACTATTTAAGTCAATAGTCATGCCCTTTTATGAAAAGGTGCATGATGGGATTATATAAAGCCCAAACCTATGTAAATATTATCATCTACCATACATTACATTTTTACATTACTATTGATCCATTTATGGACCATTTACATTACTTACATTGGGTTTTCCCGTAAGAACAGTATTTTACTGTTTCACAAACTTGTGAATAGGAGGGATGTAAAAGCCAGCTCCTCACAGGTGTGTCAAGTTGTCACAACTCGCGATATATGGTAGGGTCCAACAGTTATACTCGGCCCAATTTTTTAGAGCACTAACCAAGGAGGATTGGGACCGTACCCTTGGCCGTATAACCTGACTACCTAACAATACATGCGTAGTAATCTCCCTGAGTTCTATTCTTGGTGTATTGCGACAACAAGATGGTCAAAAGGTTTGCTCGGATGGTTCCAAGAATCCTAATGGGGTCTCCTGATATACACAAAGTACGTGGGAGCTCAAATCCGTAGTGGTGTTGTCTAATGCACAAGCTTACGACAAGAGCCTTCCGATATACTACCGAGTACATGAAGTACCTTTCTATATAGCCAAGGATACGTGAAAGGCTGTTCAATATACCAGTTGGTACATGGAAGAACTGTAGGTCCCCGTGGTGCAGTGCAGGAAACTAATGACAACTTCCACGCTTAAAGACGTTGGAACACGTCTCTAACCTAACACACAAGTTGCTAAAAGTTTTTAACTTAAACTAGCGCTTGATTTTATCTTGTACGGTTAAGTGAATCCATGAAGTGGAGACATGGAATTTAAACAAGATGCAAATATGATCTATATGAAAATGCAAGTCTTCGTTTCTATGAATTCCTACTTAAGAAGGAGAGAGAGAGATATTTTCTTCCCAAATGCACAACCCAATGCAAATGAAATTTTAGTTTTTTAATGAATGATAACCAATCATGTAAGAACTATACCCAAACTATCCTAAAGCAATAAAAGAGATATTTTACGAACCCCAAATGCAATAATTCTAATTTGTTTCATATCTTTTTACACTCGAAAAAGAAACATCTAAGCTATGGAAAGAGAGATTCCACAAACGTTTTCAATCAAATGAAAGACAAAGAAAAACACTCAATAATCATGTCTAACTCGAATGCACACAAATCTGAAATGAGCCTTTCTTCTTCTTATGAGTGTGAGATCAAGAATGTCAAATGACCAAATTAAAATAAGACGAATATTTATGTATTCCAATTTGTGAATCTATCAAAAGAGGGACAAAATCAAGCTTTTCTTTGAACTAAATTGGAGACAAGGAATCAATATTTCCCAACAATCATTAGATAGCTTAGCATGTAAGGGAAACAAGATGCACAACCCAAGGAAAATAGGCTTAAAAAGACATGGATATCCCACACTTTTCAAGTCTTTTAAAACAAGACAATCCACACCAAACCAAAAATTATCTCAAAACCTTTATATGGGTTAAAAATGCAAGCAAAACACTAGTTTTGACTCAAAGGGCCAAACATGGATCCAAAAATAAAAAAGACCCAAAAATGGAGGAAAATGGCAGTATGTTGTGTCTAGGGGTTTTGTGACTGAATCATACAGTACATAGAGCTCAATGGATCATACCAAATGACCAAAAAATGGAGAAAATCCCTACTGATCCCTAAGCTTTAAGGGGCCGGCACACCCTAGGACACTAAACTAGAGCGCCAGAGAGGGGCTAGCGCACCTTGTACACAGGCAGATTGCGTCGGTGGCACAGTTTGTCTTCAGGAAAAGTGAGCCAGCTAGACAGTGGCACGGGGAAGACTCAACCTAGGTGGGACTATCGAATAACAAGTAGAAAAATGGCTAGACCTCCTAAGATAGAAGGGCAAGACGACTAATACTGATCCCAAAGAGAATCAAGGGAATCCAAGAAACTCTTTAATGGAAAAATCCAATGATGGGAGGGGATTAGGAGGATAGAAAATGAATCACAAAAAATCAATGAAATCAAACTTCAAACTGAAGTCAAAGCTATGTTCTTCCCCAATATGGTCACCAGATTTGTTTTCAGATAATCTACTCAAGCGGACGCGAACATGATCTCCCTAGTCTAGGTGGATCTAGAACAAATGAATACAAAATATAGACCTACTTTCCTAGATCAATAAGAGATTGAAGTAGATATAGGTATTACCTTCAGATTCGCGAATCCTTCTCCTCTTTGTTGCTTCAAGCTCCATGGTTGTCAGATCACAAGCTGCAAAACCTGTCAGAGCACATAGAGGCAAACAAACAGTAAAAGCACATCTAAACACTAACTGTTCTAAGCCAACAGTTAAGGAAGAAATATCTAAATATCATTAACATAAAGACATTTATGGAAAGATATTATATTATTGTAAATAAATGGTAAATACACATAAGAGTGATGATTACAATCCAAGCCTTAACGTTGTAATCTTCCTCCAACAGTGCAATCCAAGCCTCCAAAGGATGTGTGTGCCTCCCAAGAGATGAATAGGGATCACCTAGGGTAATTCTACCAGCATGTAAGTGCTATAGTTCTTCCTCCCTTTTGAATGGAGAGGAGCTTCATATTTATAAGGCTAAAGGGATAGAGTAGGTTGAGGATTAAGGGGAGAGGGTTAAGGGATCCTCCCATTAGGTTAGGGGACCGAATTCCATCTCACCTAAAATTTAGGGATGACCCTCCACCTCACCTAGCTTTGAGAAGGGCCTTGAAGCTTCCATTTATCCACCATAACCAACCCTGACGCACCCTGGATGAAGGAAAAGTGCGCCAAAGGAGGGCTGGCGTAGGTTGTAAGAAGGCTAAGTGAGCCGGTGGCTTACCCTATCAAGGTTAGACCTACGCCACCTGGGGTCTGGCGCTCCTTGACTAAAGGTAAGGTGCACCAGCCTACATAAAGAAGGTAGAAAGGTAAGGACAACCTCATACTCAATGTACTTTAGCTAAGGGAACTTTAGGGATTCATGCAAAGAGTTGACACATGGCTCATGATGACGAGATTTTGGTGTAACAAATATATATTTCTATCAATTTCAGTACTCACACCTCCATTTGGGTTTTTAAAATGAACCATTTATTTTTTGTTTTCTAGTCCTTTATGCCATTTTGTATGTGTAATTTTACTTTCACAACAATCTAAATAAGCATTTTACAATATCACTTCTTTTATTTGTGAGTAATTAGATTTACCTTTTTGTTTATAGTATGATTTTTCTTTTAATATTTGATGATGGTGGTGATGTTACCATCTATTAAGACAAATATTGTTCTATCAAAATTTAATAAATAAAAGTTAATTATTATATTTTATATTGTTGTTTCTAAGTTCTAATAGCTTATAATTAATATTATCTAGCTCACCGAGTCACTTTAGTTTTCATGGATTAACCCATTATAAATGTTAATGGTATTATAAATGCTTTCAAAATGAGAGCTAATCTTTGTGTAGGTTGTGCACTCCAAAAGAAATGGTTTTCATCTTCTACCTAGTTAGGATTGCAAACATTACAAATTATTTCTTCCCGATGTGTTTTAGGTCCTGTCCACCTCGTAGTTTCAACATGAAGATCATGTGATTTTGTTCTTTTTTTTAATATTTATTTTCTTCCTTGAAGCTAGAAACAATAGAGATATAGTTTTGGTCTTTTAACTTAGGGTTAATAGCTTCTTTGTATTAAACCAAATTTTCTTATTCTCAATTTCATTGTAGCCCCATACATTTTCTATAAAGTTAATTACAACAAAACTATTAATGGTGTTTATATTATAAAGGACATCCTCTTCTCCTACCCTTTAATACCAGTGCCAATAAATAACATCTTGAGGCCCCCTCTCTTAGACTTAAGTGATATTTACTAGAGTTTCAAGCTACTTTAGCAAGCCTTTGTTTCTTCATGTTAAGAAACATATACTTGTATGGTAAGTACATTATCATAGCCTTGCTCTCCATAGGTGGGAGATCAACCTTTAAAACAAGATAGGGTAGGGCATATTTCTTTTAATTATGAGATTTTGTATTATAAAATGCTTCTAGATTTCTCGATACTACAACCCTATCATTCACAAGCATACAAAATAATTGGGATAACAAGCATGTAATACATAATCTTTTTTTTTCCCAAAACTAGAACTTAACTTCTCTATAATTATTTTCAATATCATAAAAATATTTTCAACCTTTGCTAATTCTTTTTTTCACACTATAGTTCTAGACTAGCTTATGATATATTCCAAGATATTAGATATTTTTCCAAATTCCAGTTATCATAGAAAACATTAGGGTTAGTGACATTTCTAGACTTGATTATCATTATTTTTGTTTTATTAGTTTTCATAGTCATCCTAAAGCTAATGCAAAAAGATTGAGATTTGAAGTTAGTTTTCGTGGTCAGAAGGGTTCCTTATTAAAATAGAAATGTTATCTTAATATAGGAGGAGAGTGATAACTACCCCAGTGAGGAATGTTCCCATTCACCCTACTTACACTAGACAACCTTCTAATTTCTCTCTATATAAAAACAACAAATAGTAGGGGACAAAGGAAATTATTTCTTGACCCCTATATTACATATAATTTCTTTCGACTAACTATTTATATTTATAAATTTGGAAACTACTCTCTTATATAACCTTATCACTACAGATCTCAACTCAAAAGGGACCCCGATATCTTTGAGTCTCTCCCAAATGTTAAATGAAACACCATAGGATATTGTTTTTGTTATTTCAACGCTCTTCCATAATAATCCTAAGAGTAATTAAATGATTTAAAGTAGAGTGATAACTTAATTGGCCTACCCTTTATCTCTCTTATCATTGTTTTCTAACCACATACTAATCTTCTTTTCTAAAATAATGTTGGCTTTTGGGGTTACTTCGAAAGTGTTTTCACCTTGCTAGGAAAGCATTATGTCTCCTAACCCCTTGGTGATGCTTCACAAGCATATGGATAGCTCAATTTGGGTGGATACTTGACCTTGGTTAGAATGGTAGCATGGCAACCTTATCTAGGAGGTTGTCACCTTTATCAATGTGATGACTACCCATTGGGTGCACACAGTGGGGGAGATGGTTGCTTGATTAGGGAATGTGCCTACCTAGGAAGAAGAGTGTTGGGAAATATTGACCAAAGTATTTAGTCGCTAATTATAAGTCGAAAAAGGGTGGCAGGATACCCCATTATTTGAAGCTTTGGGCCTAAAGATCTAACATACTTGCTTAATTCCCTCCTTGATTTATTAAGTTCGTTATCCTAGCCTAAGTTTCTAGTTGGCTTGCCATTGTCTTGGGGTTTCCACCACTTAGGGATTCCTTGAATTTGACTGAACATGTGGTCATTATGATGGCTACAAAAGGATAAATCAAATTGTATATCTAAGTGTTCATGATGTTATGTAGATTACAAGTGACAAGTTTTTTTAGAGCAGATACACATATGATATTGACATCTAACAAGATTGATGTGGCCCCCACATATAATGCGATGATTTGGAATAGCTCATTTATTTGATGGGTAATTTGTGCTTATTGCTTTCCTTTTTATGCCTTGGTTTGTCATCATGCATGTGTCACTTTTCTTAATTGAACCACTCATCATTATTATTTATCACATTTTTGGCCTCTCACTACATTCATTTTTTACGCTTACATTATTACCATCACACCCTCCACCTATAATTCAAATTCATAACCACAATTTCCATTACTAAATTTATTTATCAATAAAATCCATTTCAATACCCATCATATGAAGATGTATGTATTTCCTTTTAAAAAATTGACCACACATATGCTCACACCTACTTATCTCCTAAGACATATTACCTACTACACTAAATACCACATACTACCTATTGCACTAAATACCAAATACTGCCTACTGCACTAAACATCACACCCAATCATCTCCTTGTACATACTACCTATTGCACTAAATAAAAACAGTACCTACTACACTAAACATCACACCCAATTATCTATACATAGTACCTAATACGCTAAACTTCACACCCAATTATCTGTCTATACATACTACCTAATGCACTAAATACCAAAACAAAAATGGATTTTTATCCCACTTCTTAACAAATTCATTCATTTCACAACCAAGCCTACATCAAATCTCATTGTTGTACTCAAATTTTATCTCTCTCACTTCTCAACAAATTCATTCGTTTCACAACCCACCATAAGACCGCACTTGCTACAGAACAACCACCAGAGAACTAAGTTGAAGTCCATAGCCAAGTCCAACGAGCTCACTCCGAGCCCTTTCTCATGCACGACAAAGCAATTGAGAAAGAAATAATTGTTAATATGAAGCGTGAATATTTTAGCACTGGTTCATGTGGAATAAGTCCCAAACTACAAAGTTGAAAACAAAAAAGCGAGGTCGAAAACCCTCACCACCTCAATTATGTGTTTAATAATGTGGGAATCATGATCCATTTGTTAGTTGAAGTGTTGCAAATGTCGATTAAAGGGATTATGAGGCTGTATCCTGTAGGGGATGCGTGGAACTAATCCAATGCTAGGAACTTAACTTTGAAGTGAGCAAGGCGAGAGTTACAAGATCGATTCAAATCTCATCAATTTTGCCTAGTTGAGATTGTGCAGGAAACATACAACAACCTTAATGGGTAGATGCTAATGTTTAGCTGAATGATGGATATTTTCCATCGATAATAGGTTAGCTCAATTGGTTTGTATGGGGTTTAGTCTCCATCAAATTAGGGGTTGAAATTTCATGGGGAGGGGTTGAGGGTTGTAGCCACTTGTGGGGGGGTATTTTCACTTTTTCAAAGGGAATCCAAGCTTGAACGAGCCTCATACAAACCTGGTGGAAGCATCCCACTTGTGGAAAAATAATTCTGCCATCCAACATTGGGGCTGAACCCGGCCTATGTTCAACCTAGGTCAAAAAGAAAAGGTTGACAGATCTGAACAATCAATCTCAGGAATGGTGTTGACCTGGTCGTCCATGGTTGAGATTATGAATAGAATTTAAGTTAATGAAGGAATTTGGTCTTGTTGACTCACTCTCATTGTTCTGTGGGGTTATGGATATCATGTTACATCACTTTAGTAGACTTACACATGCGGATATCCTGTTACATCACTCTAGTAGACTTATCGATAGATGTGGATTCTTTTATTGAAAATCCCCAATGCCTAACTTTTGATCACGTGATATAGATTAATTACTTACACATGTGTAGTGTAAGTAATTAAGATATGAATCGTATTCTTTCATCTTGAAACATGGATTCTCTAATGTTATTATTTGTTGGAAAAATCCTAGTCAACTAGACAATTGAGTATTGTATAGAATGGGGGTGAATTAGGATTGTAGTATATTAGGAAGTTGGGTTAAGGAGATTGAGGTAGTTATGGTAGTTGTAATTAATTCCATTTATAGATCATATAAATACATATGAATATGAGATGTAATAGCTGTTGTTGATTTAAGGATCATATAATAAAATACTTGAAAATATTGTTAACTAATTATGTAAGGAAAAAGCAATTGAAGAATACATATCATTGGATGGCGTAAAAAGGAGAATATATGAATATTTACATGACTATTTCATCCATGTATCGAAATTATTGCATAAATTTCACATAGAAAAAGGATTCAACACATTGTTAAAACACAAACCCCCCTGGAGATTCAATTTGCATTGACTGGAAGAAAAAACAAGAGGAGTGGGAGTACTTCTTAAGAAAATGAATGTGATTTCCATGGTCACCATTGTCAACGAGTAAACTTGGGGTCGACAATGGGTAACCATTGATGAGATATCTCGCTAAAAGAAGAAAAATCCTATTCAAATCACACTGTAGAGGAAGGAGACCAGTCAAGAACACAAGCATGCCAAAAGAAGACAACAAGAGAGCATCAACTCGAAGACAAAGAATACTCATTGGACGTAGAAACAAAGAAAAGAATTGAAAACATAATGGAAGAATATAAACCCTTTGTCAACTTGCAGAAAATTGAATGAGATAAAGGACAAAGAAGTTGGTCTAAAATAAGAGAAGTCATGAACCCTCATTGAGTTAGAAGAGAAGAAGATCTAGTGGAGTGACATGTCAACATAATTCTAACCCTATTTGATTTGAGGAACGAAAATCTATCGGATGTGGAAGAGGAAGAAACCACGCTGGTTCCTAATTTGGAAGCCTAACCAGTAGATTGTGGAGGTAGGCTTAGGATCCCTACAAATGTTAGAGAATGGTGAAAATGCAACATACCCTTCATATCAAGCATAAGTTTTATACTTGTATTTTCTACCATATTTCTTGCAATGATGTCATGAGATTGGAATTACATAAGTGAGTCATAACTATTCTGTAGGGAAATAATTAATTGTCACAATTTCATAATTATGAAATAAGAATCATTTCATAGTTAAGAAAAAAAACTCATAATTGAGAAAAAAGTTCATAGTAAATTGGAAAATGCTCACAATTGAGCATGTAACTTGTGCATGACATGTAATTTCTTAGTTCACATACCATCAAGTATATCTATGACTTGTATCCACCTAATTCACATGCCATGAAGCTTATATCCAATATCTTCTAAATTCCTATAAGGAGAAGCCAAATCAATGGGATGAAAAGAGATTCATTCATGCACCCTCCTGTTGGAGAAATCACAAGTGGTTGTTGCTTTGACCATGATATTTAGATCTACATAGATCTATATCTATGTTCTTGTGCTTCTTTGTGGGATTAGGGATCTAAAACCATCTTGTTTTTCCTTTTCTATATGGGTATGGATTTGGATATTTTAAAATGTTATAAGTGGCCCAAGATTGGAGGAACCTTAACAATAGTGACGAGAGGTTCCGATAGTAAGGTCAATTTTTTAATTGTTGTTTATATCAAATGAAGATCTCTCTTCCCCCCCCAACAAAATTGTATTTTTTATTAGTATTTAAATGGGGTAATCAATTTTTCCAGATAAATTGATTAGAACTTAGATTTATATTCATATATTTTCTCTTGTATTTTGGAAAAGTATCTAATGTGATGTGCTTGCAAGTCTAAACTCAAATCTAGTGGGTGGTAAGGCAAATCTGAATCAACAAACTAAGGATCTCATTGGACAACATTCAAAATAAGGTATGTTACTTTCTCATTTCTTGATTGAAAATTATGAATGTTTAATTTCTAGGGGAAGATTATTGATATTCTTCACATCTAATCCATGATAGTTCAAACGCTAGCTATTAGGATAAATTTATACGAAATAGAACTATCAACTCCACTAGGGAAAAGTTCTTGAGTTTTTCTCATTAGGGCTTCAGTGGTTTTTTTTATCCTTGTATAGGGTAGCTGGGAGTGTGCATTTTTCAACCTTTGTGTGATTTCCCATAGTCCAAAAAGAGGAACTTTGCTTTCTTCTTTGGCCTCTAAGGAGTTTTGTTTTCCTATAAAAGAGGGAAAAAGAGGGCGATGGTCTTCAAATCAATTTTTTTAATTTTTTGAGCAGAATATGAAGGAACCATCTATATATCTTATTTCCTCTCAAACATTTATCCCAATTCAAAAAACAAATCATCCAAATCATAGTCCAGAAAGTGGATTTATCGTTAATTTATTTTTATTTTTTTGTTTTCAATGACGTCTATGTGAATCGTTGGGATGATATATTTTGTTAGGGATATCATATTTCCACCTAACCAACATCGTTAGCTAGAGCATTTTTTTAACTTTCTTTTGACATATTATATGACATGTTTTTTTTATCTATGTCGCAACAAGTTTATGTCTCCCTTGAACAAAGCACCAAGTTTTGAGTCTTCTCAACAAGTTAGGTTTTAGTATTGCCTTAGGAGCCAAACCATGATCTCTAAGTTTTTTTACTCTTCCATAAATTATGCAGAAGTTGTCAATGACTCTTTCGTTGCATCTTTATACCATTGTTCCTTCTTGTGTCAAATGATACCCAAGTCACCATTGTGTCATGCTTATGACCAAACTTTGTTTGTAGCTTATGTAGACGATTCCTCAGATTCCTTGAATTTGCATGTTGACCTTCCCTATTGTAAAGTTGTTCCCAATCAAATCATGTCCAGTGTTGGTGCTTTGACCAGACGTTGACTGATGCTAAACAACCATATGGAAGCTTCAAGAGATGATCTGATGGATGAATGTCCATGTTGACTTCAAGGCACGTAAAACCCATATGCACGAACTGTATGGGGGTACTTGAATACAACAAAGGTATGGAAACATTGCTTTGAGTTTACTTCATATAGACACACCGTCATTTATTTGGGGGATTCTTCAATTTGATTTGACATTGACTTGTCTTCATGGCTTGACCACTTCATGTTTGCTTCTCAAGGCTTCATGAACATGTCTTTAGGATTCATCAACATTACTCAAACAATCTCCCTCTATTTTTGCCACCACATCATCATCATTGTTACATCCTCATCATCATTGTTACATCCTCATCATGATGACTACATCATCATCATCACTTCCTGTTTGACATCAATGACAACATTTTCTCAACATTATCCCCCTTTGTCATTGATAACAACACATTTTGTCTTTTGCAGTGATGTATGTTCACTCTATCTTATCCGCACACGCCCAGGAAGCACAAGGGGGACAACAGTTCAATTGAATGATTTGGCTCTGTTATGGCAGAAGCATAATAAAGAGAATAAGCAAAGCAGGAATACACTACACAGATGAACACATACACACATAAAATATGCATATATGCAACTGATTTCTCGATTACTGGATGTAAAGATCATGACCTATATATTACAATATTTTACATGCTTATATAAAGTGTTGAGATGCTTGGGTGCCTTCCCATTACGTTCAGTTACAATAGAAGTTAGAACGGTTTCATAATTTCAACCGTTACAGTCGACTAGAAGATAGAGAGACAATATGTCGAAGTTTGGCAGTCGTAAATTGCAAGTCGATGCTGCATGTCGACGTCGTGAAACTATTTGAGGTCGCTGAACTTGTCAAAGTTGATGAGTTTGTCGAAGTCGAAAACTTTCCAAAGTTGTGTCGAAGTCGATGACTTGTCGCAGTTGATGTTAGCATTCGACAACAATTCCAACTGCTGAGTGGATCATACCTCCTTCCTTAAGAAACAATGGTCTCCATTGTTTGCTCAGTTAGGTGAGGAAACTTGTCGTTCAATTCAGTAGCAGAGTACCATTTTCCTTGTGCTGGGATCAGGCTAGCTTTAGCAACCTGAAACAAGGGAATTTTTTTTGTCCTTGTATGGCATACTCGTCGTTCCACAATGGTGTCGTGAGGAAGAGGCTCATGAACATTTGGATTGATGTCGTTAGGTTCTGCTATCGGTAAGTTGTTCTGTTCCAACAATGGTGAAAGGTATGGTCGAATTAGATCCACATTAAAGACATGATCTAAACCCAGGCATGCAGGAATGTCGAGACGGAAAACATTTTCTCCAATATGTCGAAGAATACTGTACAAACCATATCGCAAAGGTTTCAAATTCTTGTATGGGCCGATGAAGCGTTCCTTCTTGAGATGTAACCAAACATTATCCCCAATTTTGAATGAGTGAGGAATACGATGCTTGTCATGTCAGGCATTAGCTTTCGCGTTTGCTAGTTGAAACATTTCTTGTGCTTGTCACTGGATGTCACAGATTTGATCTCGAAACTTCAATGTGTTGTCAACTTCCTGCTAGTTGTAGTCGGTGTCGTTCGATTGTGTCGAGGAGCTGATCAAGTCGATAGGCGCTGAGGGTTGAAATCCGTAACAGATCTCAAATGGAATCTTACCCATAGAGATGTGCTGAGTAGGATTGTTATTGTGTTGTATGTACGGAATACTGTCATCCCATGTTCGTCAATGCTTGTGGTTGTACATGTGAAGCAGTTGTACTACCAAACGATTCACAAATTCCATCTGTCTGTATGTCTGAGGATGGAAAGTTGTCAACAATGAGAGTCTTGGGTCGATCTGCTGCCAGAGAGTCTTCCAAAATATGCTAACGAATCTGGCATCTCGGTCGGAAATAATGGTTGTCGATAAAAAAAAGTGTTTCCAAACATGTGTGACGAAGAGCTGAGCAGTTTGTTGTGATGTCGTCGTCTTCTTTCCTGGAATGAGAATGGCCATCTTGGAAAATCTATCGACCATTACTAAGATCGCGTCATGCTGATGTTTGGTAGTAGTATATCCCATCAAGTAGTTCATTGAAATAGATTCCCATGGTCGACTAGGAACTGGAAAAGGTGTGTACAATCCCTTTCGTCGATTAGGTGGTTTAGCAATGGCATAAACCACGCATGATCGAATGTACTTGTTGATGTTGGTTTTAAGTGAAGTCCAAAAGAAATACTTTTGGAGAACAATAAGGGTCTTTGCTACTCCAGAGTGTCCTGCAGTCTTGTTGTAGTGCGCATCCCAAATGATTTGCTGTCAATGCTCATCGGTCGGTACACAAAGTTGTCCAAGATTGTATAGTAAGGTGTCTTTCAGGAAATAGTCAGAGGTTGACGACTTGTCAGTCTGAAGTTGTCAATAGACTGGTGAAAATTTGATGTTGTAATGGAGAAAACTTCCTATGGCTTGGGGAAGACCACAACAGACAGCTAACTACCAGAAAATGACTCAATTCCCAATGCAAGAAATTCTATATAAATGAAAATGCTAAGATAATGGAGAAAAGACCAACCTTCAACCGGATGTTCAAAGTAGATCCTCGTTGAGATTTCAACCTCTACACTTGAACCTACATATTTGTCTCAACAACAAGTACAAGCAAGTGCATATAACATGTGAAAGACATTAGCATAATCAATAGCATGATCCATGATATTATAAGTAAATATAACCCAATGTAATAAAATGGTGGAGAGCAGAACTGCGTTGGTGAAGTTATTTCTCGACGTTTCGAGCCGCAAAGTAGGGCTCATCATCAGGAGAGAGTGTCTCATGGTTTAAATTAGGTGTGGAAGATAGCAATTAATAAGTGTGAGTTTTAAAAAAAAAAAAAAAAAAAAATTCAAAATTTTTTAGGGTTTTGCCGACATTCTGGTTTTATATTTCCAAGTTTTAATATTTAATGTTTTTTTTTAATCTTATTTATAAGTATTAACCATAGTTTGCTTAATTCAAATTTTTATATTAAGAGTAAAGTCTTAAAAATATTTAGTTAATAGTTAGAAATTTTTAATTTAATTAAAAGTATTTAGTTTAATAGTTAATTAATTAAAAATATTTAGTTAATAGCTGATTCAAGATTTAATTAGTTAGTTAATTATTACTATTAATTTTAAATGAAATGTTGAGACAATTATTTTTAAATAAATTAATATAAGGTTTTTTTAAATTATATAATGAATTTTAGGTTTTTTAAAAATAAATTTTTATTAGTTTAAAAATTACTAAATTATTTTATTAATAATATTAAGCTAACTTAATAAACTATTAATAAAACTTTAAACTAAGAAATTTAAGAATTAAAAACTTTAATGAAGAGGATAGAGAGTTTTAGGGTTAAAATATTTTTTAATGTTTTTCTAAACAAATTTTAATTAAAGTTATTATAAAAATTATAAATCATTTGAATAGTTTTTTTAAAGAATTATTAATTCATTTCATTAATAATTTTAACCTAATTTAAGAAATTATTAATAAAATTTTAAACTAAATTCTTTAAGAATTTAAAAACTTTAATGATGAGGATTAAGAGTTTAAGGTTTAAAATCTTATATGTTTTGAGATTTATTTAAGATTTCTTTAAAAAAAAAATTTGATTAAAGTTAGTTTAATTCATTAGTTAATTTTAGCGTTATTGTCCTTTTGTAAGTGGATTATTGTCTTTGAGATGGCGGATTATGGGGCGCCAACATTCACTAAGCTTGAGGCCATCATCCCTATTTAAATTTGATGGGACCTTCTCTATCTCAATGGCCTCCCTGATCTTCCTCCTTCTATAATGTTCCTCCCTCGCGATGAGTTTTGTTTCCTCAATGCGTATGTGGTGGCGCGAGTGGTGGGCATGCTCAGCTAGTGCTGATTTCTGATGACGATCATGTCTAATGTCTGCGCAGTGTTCTTTGAGTCTTACTTGGATGGAGCGTCCAGTTTCCCCTATATATGGTATATCACAGGAGCAGGGGACACTGTAGACACCCTTCTGTTTTAATGGTTCTATTGGGTCTTTAGAAGAATCTAACATTCTACCTACCGAGTTTGGGGGAGAGAAGGTAACCCTCATGTTTTTTCTCCGAAGGATCCTAGCTAAAACATCTGTTGTTCCTCTAATGTAAGGAAGGGTAATCTTAGTTCCGTCCATGTCCTTATTTTGTTTTCGGGATTTTTTACGAGCTTTTTGGATCACCCAATGTAATTTAACAATATTCACAACATTAATTGGACGAGAAAATGAGTATTTCTTAATGAATAACAAGAAGTAAAATATACGACCTCTTGCCGACAACCAATCTGAACCAAGAACTGGGTATCTCCACTTGTGCCTCAACCACTTCAATCCCCCATGCAATGGTAAACTCAAACTATGAAAGGAGTTTGGTAGGTGAACATAAGGAGTTCACAACAACAAGGATCAATGAGTGTAGACTCAAGTCACGGAAAAAATCCACTAGAGCTATCTTGCTCTCTCTTTCTCCTCCCTTCCATATGCCATAAGAGCTCAATATATAGCCTTCCATAGGTAAGTGAAAGGACACATAGAGGCGTTTCGGGGCATATGGAGGGCCAAAGGTCACCCTAAGACCGCGTTTTGGGAGTAAAAAGTATTTTTCTAATGATTTTTACTATTTTACTTGGTACCCGAGGGATATAGTGGAACATCCTGCGTGTACACTGGCTATAATGGGACAACAAGTGTACAGGATGAAAAATAGGGAAAAATTGTGTTTTCTGGAGGACATAAAGTGAATCTGAGTCAGTGAAATGGATCCTGAAGGCCAATCAATGCTGATGCTCACAAGGTGGAAAATTACACTGAAACAAATGCCCCCTAATGTGTGAGGTCAAAGAATGGTGCTACGATGGCCAAAAAACATTATAAATCTCAGAAGTGGAGTGATGGAGACACAACAGGAGAGAGTAGCTCACTCGTCATAATACAATAAAATCTCTGAGTATATGTCGGTATAGTACAACAATCTGATACAATGGCCATGAATAGGAAGTACACAATGTATACATGTCATAGGAGATCATAGCCATGATCCATATAGTAAGATATGGTCTCCTGCTGAAAAGGAAACAACTGGTGCAATACTGGAGGTACAAACTGCTAATGTCTGAGAGGTGATATCTCAGATGTACAGTCACAATAAAAATCAGCATACTGAATGCCACTAACGTCTAGTGTCTTCTACACAAATCATCTATGGTGCAAGTCCCATCAAGTGAATAAAGGTGTTGAGGTCGAACCTGATGTGACATCGTCTGATTATTGGTCAATGATGTATACTATTAACAGATGCAAGATAACCCACCAATAATGAAAATGGGAATCAAGGCACAGAGTACAATCATCAAAGTGCGAATAGATGTGTTGAAGTCGAACACTAAGATGAATCCATCGATCAGGGGACATTGATGTATTCCTAAAACTGTCAATGGCGAGAGAACCTACCACTAATGAATGCAAGCCTCAAGGTACTCAACCAACTCTAAGTCTCAATTCCGAAATAAATGAGTTGAAGTCGACGGAACGAAACTCACTGGAAGGAAGGCATTAAGGGATACCCCATCAACCAACACAAGGTAACATCTACGCTGAAATATTTGGAAGAACTTAGATGAAACAGGACTTCCTTTGAACAAGAGCATGAGCAGATTGATATACTCAAGCAGCATAGACTCAACATAACACTGTGTGATGCAGGAGGCATCAACAAAGGGCTCCATAGTGACTGGAAGCTTAACCAATCGGTGGAGTAAAACTGAGAAATGAGTACGGCTCCTAAGGTCCTACTATAGTCCCAACTCATAATGAATGGAGTGGAATGAATGTTCTGTTCAAAGGCGACACAACAACTACCAACAAAAAGAAGTAAATATTCTCCCATCCGGATTTTTGGAATACTTGATTTTTTTGGTCTTTTTCATATTTGGAAAGCTTGAAAAAGAATAAAATTGCTTATAGTACAAAAATTGAGGGAACGAGTGTCAAATAGCAAGCAGACTAGTCCCAAGCAGTGGAACATACCTATGATCAATGTAAGGAAGCATGTGCAGGATGTGGACAATCGGGGGGGGTGTTCCCTCAGGGTCAAAAGGTCATCAAATTTTGAAGCGCAAATGGAAGCTCTGCAGGGCTCGACAAGGAAAGTGCTCAGGCACCAAGCTAACAATTAAGTAAGCGGGAGTTGACACAAGGCTCAAGCGGCAAGCAAGATGATGTAATGCAATCACAACTTGACACAAATGGGGGGAGTCCTTATGGGATATCGCCAGCATAAGACAACATAGAGTATGAGTCTTTACCGCAAAGTCATGGCGTAACTACAAAGGACTCCCAATCCTAAAGAGAGACAACAACATGGGCACCAAAAAGAAAAAAAGGGGCTCTAACTAGGGCACCCATGGTCGGATAGTCCCTACCACCAAATAATGACACTTCTATAACAGTATGAAGGCTCCGTGTCGATTAAGAAGCGGGGTTGCACCTAGAGTTAATGGAAACAGTCAAAAGGTCAAATGCATAATGCATGTGAAAATGACATCTAACCCATATGCCAAGTGTGAAATATACCTATCGTAGGAGCGAAACGGTCAAAAACCAACTCTCGTCGAATAAATCTGTTCAAAATGCTACTCCAAGATATCACATTAGTCCAAAACAGCTTAAAACGGTGAAAACTATAGGAAAGTGGGTTTTGAAAACTATAAATAGTAATAAAAAATTACAATTTACAATTCACCCCAAATAGTAATTTTGGTAAGTTTTCACCTGAAACTTTAGTCGTTGATTCTGGGAGCTACGGGCATCCGTTCATCGAGCCGTCTGGAGTAGGTTAGCTATCTCATCCTTATCTTTCATTTGGTAGTTTTTATTTCAATTTTCAGTGGTCCAATTTTTTTTATTGGGCAAGCCCTATTTGGTCACAGCGCTGTACATGGGATACAAGTATATGAATCATGGGTAGGTCCTGCTACCTGTGGTCAAGGCATGCGTTGACCGTAGGTAGATGCTTCTATTTGCTAAATAGCCCACGGGTATGGTCATGAAGTTGTTTTCTTAAATGTAAAAGGCTAAACTCTTTGTGTTTCTTCCTCCAGGATGGTTCTAGAGTGGAGGGAAAGGGAGCATGACCTTGTGGATGAGGTCATCCATCACGATTTTCCTGCACAACAAGCATTACAAGCGTGTGGGATTTTCAAATTCTAGAGCATTGGGGGTTTGAGGGCCCAAAACCAATTGCTCTGTCGCTTGATAGATTACTGAGATGTAGACGCACAAAATTTCAACTTGGATGGTCAAACACTCTCCTTAGAGGTGGATGACATATATTTCATTAGAGGATTGTCCCATCGAGGGGAAGTGGCAAGTCTTCGATCTTGTACTGTGGATGGTGGGATCACCATTCTCGACTACATAGAGCGATACTGTCTTCCCAACACCTGGAAGGTGGGGAGTCAGGTACCCATTGGAGCCATAGTCAGTCTGAGTATGAAGATTATAGTGTCCACTCTCGTCAGGATTACAGGTTCGGAAGCTCTACACCAGGATTCAAGGCCGGTGATGTTCTACGCCTCACAGTGCATGCGGCCCATGATATATGACTGGTGCACAACGTTATTAGGGTCTATGAAGACCCAGTTAACAGAGTGCAAGCGTGGGGAGGAAAAAAAATTTCGGATATGGCAGTATACTATGCAGCTTTTTCTTCGAGAGAGTGCCAGGGCTCATTCTGATGGTTGAAGTCCCTCCGCATAGTCTTAGTGACCCAGCCTTGACCCGGTGGGCCGAGGTATTGACACGACAGGGTGGTGTCCGACAGGTATAACCATATACAAATGAGTTCTTTCACTGGTGGGACCGACAGGTCATAGCTATTGATGACTACCCCTATGGAGGGATAGACTTCTGTGGTGATCGCGACATGCCGCTTCCTCCAGGAGCCACGTACGGAGACATCGGTATGTTACTATTTTTATGTTTCTGTGTATTAATTTTTTGGGGATTTTTGATTATATATAAAAATGCAAAAATATTTTTGGGGGTAGTATCACATATTGAAATTCTACTATTTGCTCGCAGATACTGGTCCGCGAAGACCAGAGGGTTTCCCGAGACATCATCGACGGGGCAGGGGTGGAGAGCTAGTCATCGTTGCAGCAGAGCGTACATTAAAGACCGTGTGGGTCAACCTATCCCACATGACCAACAGGGTACCCATGATCGAGGTAGCACAGCTGCCAGAGGATATGCAACGCCATGTTGTGGGAGTACCAAGCCCCTGGGTGCGACTACTGCAATGCATAGCTAATGCAGTACATTATTACTATTAGACAGATCCTGCCGAGGAATCTAGGCTTCCACGTGGGGCTTAGACATCTTAGAGTCCCATATTTTGTATCGATATGTATATTTTTGTGGGTTACGAGCTCCAGTTTTGTATTGTGACACTACCATTTTGGACATGTTATTTATATATAAAAACTATGATTATCCGGTTCTACTATATGTGTATGTACAAACATATGAATGTATTTTTATTTGTGTGCTTCATTATGAATGTGACAAATGCCAATATAGGACATAGTTAGCATATGCATCAGATAAATGATTAAAATTTCTCGGAACATGAATGTATGTAATGGAAACAAAATGATGTCCCAATATTCTTACCCTCAAGAACCTCCGTAGTAAAGTAGGATATATCACACGGTACTGACCATTTAATTCAGACACACCCAGTTGTGAATTTAGGAGGACTTCTAAAAACTGGATTCCATGAGAAATAGAATCCCGAAGTAGCTCAAATACGGCACTATACTCAGCCACATTGTTGGATGTAGGACCGAGACAGGAACCTCCTGAAGACACAATTTGATGGTCCGATGAATAAATAACTCATGCAGCAGAAGCGAGTTGCTGCATATGACGACTAGCACCATCCGCGAATCCCAAGAACACGGGAGATTCCACTGACATTTCTCAACCAAACGGAAGCGAATCAGCGGACCGAAAAACCATAAGAAATCTAAACTATGTACAGAAGAAGCTATACAATAGTATACAAAAGTACTAGCTCGATCTAGAAGATCAAGCGTAATACTATTTGAGGTAGATCCCATTTCTAGGCTCCTTCAAGGCGTAACCTTCATAATCTTCCAATTCGTAGGCTCCTTTCTCAAGGACACACCTCACGATGTAAGGACCGTGTCACATGGGGTTAAACTTTCCTGCCCCCATAGGTTCTTTAGCCTGGTCATATAAGAGGACCAAGTCACCTTCAGCATATTTTCGGGGATGGACAGACCTATCATATTGAACCTTGACACAATGCTTATTGGCATCTATATCCACGGCGGCATCTTGACGCTATTCGTCAAGCTACTCAAGGTGGATCAAACGTTGTTCAATATTCGACGTATCAAGGAGGAGATCTATGGCTAGTTTTAATGAAGGGATTTCGCATTCAATTGGTAGAATAGACTCCACACCGTGTACTAGCTGAAACGGTGAGAACCCAGTTGCAGTCTTGACTGCGGTTCGATATGCCCACAAAGTAGGGTATAACATAATGTGCTAGTTGCCCTTGCTTTGTTGGATGGTACGTTGGAGAATGGTTTTTAAGGACTTATTGACTGCCTCAACTTGACCATTTTCTTGGGGGTAGTATGAGGAGGAGTGATCTTGACGAAACCCAAGCTTGAGTGACAAATCCACCATCATCTTGTTCTGAAAGTGACTGTCATGGTTAGTGACAATCTCTCTCGGAATACTGAATCGAGCGATAATCTAATTGAATACGAAGTGGGCTATTGTAGCACCATCGACTTTTACGGTAGGCATGGCCTCACCCCATTTGGAGAAATAATCCATGGCCACAATGATATGGTGATGCCCCCCAATCGAGGCTGGTTTGCAATCCATGAAATCCATCCCCCACTTGGTGAAGGGACCGACGATGATGACCAGATTAAGGGGCGCTGGATGCGACTATACATTCTGAGAAAACACCTGGCAAGGATGACATCTCTTTACGGCGTTCATACAATACTTGAAGATCGAAGGCCAAAAGTAACCAGCTCGCATAATGCATTGGGCTATTGAAAGCCTGGATAAGTGACCACTACACGCCCCAACGTGGCAATCATTAAGAACACGCTCCGCTTCTTCGTGAGTCAAAAAATGATAGAGGATAAAATATTTTCCTCGATGATACAAAGTGTCGCTGATGATGGTATAATCTTTAGTGTGGTGTTTCACACGTCATCGTTCGTCTCGTGAATAGTGCGAAGGAAACTTCAAAGTTTGAAGATATATGATGATATCCCCATACCAAGGGTCCACAGACGAGATGAGAAATCAGTGTTCATCCACAAATGAATCTTCATGGACAATATTCTCATCCAACCATGGAAGGTCCAACATGAGCTCAGCAAAAACCAAGGATTTCACCGACTTCGCTGAAGCAAAATCAAGATCAAACTCCTAAAGGATCACAATCCATTTATTATACTTACCCCCTATAAGAATTCATGATAGCACAAACTGAAATGGATTGATATGCGCTATGAATGTGGTCTTCCTAAGCATGATGTAATGTCATAACTGCTGGACTGCATGAATAGTCGCAAGTGCCAACTTCTCCACATGAGTGTATCTCAGCTCAGCGTTTACTAGATTTCGACTAAGGTAATAGATCACATGCTCCATGAGCACATCATCAACCTGAACTAAGACCATGCCAATCGTCTCTTGAGACATGGCCACATAAAGTATAAAATCTCTTGCGAAGTCAGGCGGACTAAGCAGAGGGGCCGATACCAAGGCTTTCTTTAAAGCATCGAAAGAATGTTGGGCTCGCTCATCCCAGATAAACGGTGTGTATTTCTTCAACAAGCATGCAAAACCTTTAGTAAGACTAGCATAATTCACTACAAAGCGACATAGAAAAGTGGCTCTCCCTTGGAGGATGTGAAGTTGAAGTAACTTGCACGGAGGAGGCAACCGAAGTATTGCCTCCACTTTAAGAGGATCGACTCTGATACCCTCTTTTGAAACTATAAAACCTAGAAGGAGACCCATTTTCACAACAAAGATGCACTTATTGGGATTTAACCGAATCTTGTAGCGTATGCATCTTTCGAGAATTAAACGGAGGTGCTTGGGGTGGTCCACTCTCTTGCAAGAATGGTCAGCAAGATCATCCAAGTACGCCTCCACTACGTTTAAGGTCATGAAAAGAATAGGTCATAGCATGATGAAAAGTGGCTCCGGCATTTTTAAGGCCGAAGGGAATTTTTCAGTACGCAAATGTACCCCAAGGACAAATAAAAGCAGCCTTATGTTGGTCCTCAGGATTTATCTGTATCTGGTTATATCCCGAAAAGCCGTCCATAAACGAAAAGATTTCGCTTCTTGCACAAGCATCCAAGATCTGATCTATGAATGGAGTGGGGAAATTTTCTTTCGACCATGCACGGTTCATGTCTCTAAAATCAATGCATACATGGATAGTTCCCTGCTTCTTATCGAGAGGAATGGGATTTGACACCCATTCGGTAAGGGGAACTGGGTAGATTAAACCAGCCTTAAGTAGTTTCTCCACCTCTACCTTGATCACCACTTCCTTTCTAGGGTTCACAGCACGAAGGCGTTGTTGAACCGGCTTAGCATTGGGATATGTTCTAATCTCGTGTTTGACAATGCTGGGGTCTATTCCTGGCATCTCCTCATATGACTAGGCGAAAGCCTATTGGAGTTCCTTAAACAATTTGATGTAAATGCGGACCTCCTCAGGAGAGAAATCAACACCGATGTAAATGTCCTCAACCTTTCTGGGGGTACAAGAAATGTTGATCGGTATGGTAGGGGAAATATTATCCATGTTCCCCTCTGCGTAAATCCCATGAGAATCCCAAGTAACCACAGGGTGACCAACCATCTCGGCAAGAGTCGTCCTAAACTCTTCTTGCTCGATAAGATCCAGGTTGGGAAGAAAATGGGAGCGATGATGCATGTCTTCCCAAGGACTTTCACTACCACACATGGCCTCAACAATAGCTTCATCCGAACGTAAAGTACCGTCAAGACAATCGTGCCAACAAGATGAGTCGATTTCCCATTCTGGAAGAATAACGGGATCTTCCTCCTCTATCCATGAAGAGGAAAGATCCGGTTCTGCAATGGCTTGTTGAATATCTTGATATGCAAGATCAACAACAGATAGTGGCGTAGCCATTCCAACATGCGGAATGTCTCCAGAAGTGGAACTCGTGGACGGTAAGGTCCATGGATCATTAAAATACGAAGTCCAGAGTGGTACATTATTCAATGGAGGAGGTGCATTATCGAAAATGGTTCCAATAAAAGCAATTGGTGCAGGGAAATCAAAAGATCCCAACAATGAGGGGTACAATCCGACACCCATGTTCCCAGTTTTTGGTTGAGAATATTTGACTTGGGGGACAACAGGTCCCGTGGATGCTGTGGAATAGGGACTAACGAAATCTAGTTGGTCAATCGTCACAACCTTGCCTTCATGTGGAAAGCAAATAATTCTGAATACAGAGGAAATGACTGCTCTCATAGCGTAAATCCAATTCCTACCTAGGAGAAGGTTGTAGTCGATGGGCGCATCAACCACCTCGACTTCAATAGGCACGTATTTCCCACCCAAGTGGAAAAAAAGGGAAGGGAGAATACCATGTGGATTAAACGACCTTTGTCGAATGTAGTGAGCATGGTCATAGACTTGGATAAGGGAGGAGAGCCAAGAGCTTTCCAACAAGATAAAGACATCACTAACATAGAAGCACCTTCGTTAACCACCATTCTTTTGATGATATTCTGCAAGCACTCCACATGGACTTGAAAATCCACATGGTAAGGTAAGTGAGGTTAGATTTCAGTAGTGTCAAACTTGATAAAATTAGGACTTTCCCCATCCTGAACTCCTAAATCACACAAAAGGGCATGCCTTTGAGAAGGACATGCCTGTAAAACCTCAAGAGCCGACATGGCACATGGAGTTTGACCCAAATCTTCTACAATAGAGTAGTTCTGGGCGGCTCGAGCATTGGGATTATGCATAGAGCGCTTGAGAACACCTTTCATTATCCGCGGCATAGTAGTGGGCTTCTTGATATGCAAAGAGGTATCAGGAGGAGGAGGAGGAGGCTCATTCCCCATATTCGGTTGTGGTGCATCATAATCACGTTGATGAGTAGCAACACTAACCTCTGATTTAACCATATTCACGCATCCAAAGCCACCAGCATGGGAAACAGACGTGGAAGTTTCATTGGTCCCATAACCAGTAGCAGGAGCATTCAAAGCCATATTCTGATGATGTGGAAAGGGATCTTTCAACACAGATGGGCTTTGTGCAATATGCTTCAATGCTTCTTCAATCCGAGGACACAAGTAAGTAAGATGATCATCCCCACAAAGCTTGCAAGATAATTTCACTTTACGCCTAGGTTTACGGTCCCCACCAGCATTTTCGTCATCCCGAGGAGAGTTGGCGTTCTCTTTCTGAGGAGTATGACGATTACAACCATTGTTACCATTATTTCCACCCTTACGATTATTTCTCCCCTTCTTCTTACAACCAGGCTGTTGTTTACCCGATGGGTTCGTCGATTGCATAGCGTGTGCATCGGACGATGGGGTGGAAGTGGACAAGGTGTGAACCTGTCCGGGAGTAGACTGGTTAAGTGACAAATTTTGCATTTGATTAGCAACCAAATCTACGGGTCGAGCACTTGTGGATCCAACAATTCCATCGGCATGCGTTCCAGGAACTGGTTTGGGCTCATGTCGTGATCGTGGTGCATCAGGAATAATGTCATATAGAATGTCAGATTGAGCATAGAGTAAATCTAGTTGCTGGACTTTTAATATAGCTTGTTCCTCAGTCGTAATGCCGGACATCGAAACATCCTTAGAAATGTATGGAAGCAAAGACTTGAGAAACTATTCCAACAGAAACTCCAGAGGAATGTTGGCTTTCACTAACCTCTTCCGTCGACGCCACTCTTGAACGTGGTCATGTTATCTCCCCGAATAAATTTGTTGAGTTGATCAATTTTAGATGATAGGATGTCATTTAAAAATTCATTTCTAAATTTCTTAAGGCTTATTGTTGATAGCTTTATGCATGTAATAAAGTTTGAAAAGCATTAGATTGGGTTTTCATTTCAAAAATTTCAAAAGACAGGTTTCAGTGGCTAAGCGCTTATTTAAAATGGTTCCTAAGCTACCAAAAGATCTGCTTTCGGCATATTAAATGAAATTTTCAGGGCTCTCCTAGCTACCGAAAGTGAAAGGAAATTTTGAAATAAAAGCAGATCAAATAAGAAGATACCCATGCGCCCAACATTGACAGTGAAAGAGGTGTCAAAGATCGTGTAAAGAAGCAAAGGGCCATCCACGAATATTCGTCGTTGTTACTCAGCAGGTCTGAGAAATTCCTTTGATAAAATGCTTCCAATGACAACACAGATTTCAGGAGTAGATGATGGAGAAGGAGAAACCATTTGGTCATGCTCTGCATGATCTTTTCACAAATATACCATCACTGGTTCCCTTAGCAACCGAAAACAGAGCTTTAGATAGTTTATTCATTACAAATTTTGAGCCCTAAGCTACCAAAAGTGTAGAAGCTGGAAGATCACTCTTCTTTTTCCCAGATCACGTGAGAATGGTTTTAAATGAAATATAATAGTTAAATTGATGAGTTTTGTTAATTCTCTCTAGTGTTATAAAAGGAGAATGTATTGCGCTGCAAACTGGAGATTTTCTTACATGTGGCAGATTTGGTTAACCTTGACCTTGTATTCATCTCTTGAAGCAATGACTCACAGTCCAGATGGTGGATAGAAATTAATAAATATTTATACATCCTCCATCATGCAGAGCAGCTGTCGAAAACATGGAAACTATCAAGATGGAGGCAAGAATATTTACTACAAAATTTGGCGTTTTTTCTATGAAAAGTCATCATTTTCAAATGATGTTTCTGAGCAACTGGAGAATCATTTTGAAAAATGATCGAATTTTTTTGTTCCTAACATGATAGAGCACAATAACCTCTCTCCATTTTCCTACAGGTGTTTCAGGTTGAGAGAATCGAATCCATCTCTGAGCCCCAATTTTCGGAGCTCAGAATTTGCCTGTTTGACACATGTTTTTGAAATGAAGATCTCGGGAAAATGAAAATGAATTTCAATGATTTGAGGGATTTTTTTGCTCAAAACAAATCAATAGACAATAACCTATTTTTTTTTATATACAAGTGTCACATATTTGGATAACTGAACCCATCTCTGAGCCCCTTTTCAACAGTTTGGCCAAATTAATGGCGTTTTTACTGTGCAAAGTCATCATTTTCAAATGACGATTTTGAGTGGCTGAAGAATCATTTTGCAAAATGCTCAGAGGTTTTTGTTCCTAATGTGTCAAATCAAAATAACCTCTCTGATTGTTCCTATAGGTGTCACATATTGGGAGAATCGAATCCATCTATGAGCCTCTTTTTTGCAGTTTGGCCAAATTAGAGAAGATGCTTTTCCTAGTTTATGGGAACAGTTTTGGATTTTCCATCTGGAGTAAATTTGACCCAGCTTCTTAGGATATGGGAAGATGTTGTAAAGGCTATAAATACTAGAACTTGAGAAGGAGAAAAGGTTGGATTTTGGAGACTTTATGCAATATAGCTCTCAGACTTCTCATTTTCATCTCGTTTGTATAAGCTTCTTTTTGCCATTTATGTTCAGATCCTTTCTTCCTAGCTTCTTGTACTTGCAGTGAAATGTTTATTTCATACTTATTCTATTTATCTAATGTTTGATAGCTGTCATCCTATCTGTGTTGGTGAATCGAATACCAAGTACCATTTTCATATTGTGATCAACCATTCATGTATGTTATTTATATGAGTTTGCTAGCATAATATTTTCTGCACACACCTACTTTTATAAAAACTTCTGAGCAGCAGTGGTTAAAAGCCTTGACTATCTAAGTATGTCTATGCATGTTTGAGTGAGTGAGTTTCATATGATTCATTCAAATTGATCCACCTTTTTATATTATTGAGATATTGATTAAGTTACCAAGCTTCTTCGAGTTACAGCCTAGAAGGACTCCTGGAGTGATAACAGGTCAGATATGTGTGTGGCCTTATTCTAGCGGAAGGTAGACAAGAGTTCAGTGCCAATGTCGTGGCGAACTGACAGCTGGAAATGATCCAGGAAAACCAAGGCTATCTCATTGAAACCCCTATACGTGCCCCCAGGAAACTTGACATACCACTTCACGGCTGCCCCCATGAGGGTGCATTGAAATAGTCTCAAATGAACGGAATCATGATTTAGTGAGTTTGATGAGCACCAAAGGTGAAAAGTCGTAACATGATCACTTGGATCCTCACCACCCTTCCCCTCAAACTTGGGAATCTCCGAAGGGAGCTTGGTAGGGACTAGAGGCCAATTAGGATCGTGACACACCGGATCATTCGTGAACTTTGAAAGATCTAGAAGATTTAATCGAGAAAGGAACAGGAGTTGCAGCTGTAAAGCTTGATTATAAGCTCCCATAAAAGGTTGATTATACGGACTTGAAGGATAAGCTGGACCATAACCATGACCCTGGCCATAAGGCTGATAACCTCCTCCAACCTGACCCGTGTGAGGGTAAGCAGGTATATATGTATTATGAGCACTGTAATGAGGTGGGTTGTAATGAGGGCCAGAACCGACTGTATTATAGTAAGGGTTACCACCATAATTTTGGGGCATATAAGTATTACTCGTAGCGGGAACCGTGTTGTAATGACCATAATTGTTAGGTATGTTCCCACCCCCTGCATAAGAATTACTAGTAGCAGGAGCAGTCGTGTTGTGACCATAAGTAAAAGGTATATTTCCAACCCCTACATTAGCATTACTAGTAGCAGGAGCAGTCGTAAAAGTATACGGTATGTATCCACTCTCGGTATTAGGAGGATTGTTAACATTAGCAAGCGTGGTCCTAGGTTGATGTGTAGAGGCATGTGTATTGTACTATGGATTGTGATTCGTATTGTGAACAGTGTTCCCGTCAGGAGGGGTAGTCCTAGGAGGCGGCCTTCCTCCAAAATTTGGAATGTTTGAAGGGATACGGCCAGTCCCCATATTATGTGTGTGAGTAGAAAGTGCGGTGCCCCTAGTGAGGGTAGCGCCCCCAGTGAGTGCAGTGTTGCCAACACCATGACTAGCATTAGCATGACTACCAGACATAGTGGATGGGTTAACTGTGGTGTAACTAGGCATACCATAAGAAAATGGGGTAGTGTTCGTAGTGGTTGTAGGACCTATGTTAACATGCAAATTCGACATCCCATACAGGAAATTCTGTGGATTCGAAGGATCGAATGGGTCGTCCTCGGGTGGATTTGATCCAAACTGGTGAGGTTGAGTCTCTGGTTGTAATGGATCACCCCCCCATTCCTGTCTTGGAGTAGGAGGAGCAGAAGCGTCTTCAACTCGATCGACGGAGTCGTAGGGATTTATTCCATGCCAGAATGAGCAATCATAATGTCAACGCAAAATGCTTCAAAAGTATCAGAAGAATCGGAGAGGGCCTTTCGATGTCCCCTATGGACATGACGTGTAACTTCGGCAGCTGGTAAACCAGCTAACTGACGAGACCGGTGGAGAGTTGGACCTCACACCATGATACCTATGAAGAGTTAATAAATCAAAGTGTCCCCTAACGCCCAAACTAACGATTAAAGAGCACCCACCTAAATAAACTACAACCAAATGCACACAAACAGGACTGGCTCAAGGGACCTCCCGACACTACAGCCGGTATGTCTCACCTAGGAGAGGCTTGAGACTCCCAAACTATAACCAGAGGTAACATAATCAGTTATAAGGGTTCCCAGAAATCACTGCGTGCACAGGGTCAAATCCCTATACAATAGGAAACTGTGTTGTCCAACCCCTATCTGACTCAGGACAACCACACTATAACCACTACGAATGCCCTATGTGATACCTAAGTAAGGCAACTAAGGTCACCACAATATAAAAAATGCTCAAGCAGACCATCGCAGGTGGAATGTTGATGTATATGTAACTTCAGAATGTATTTCACCTATGTATATTGTACTCCTATAGAGATGTATTATTCCTCTATACAGAAGTGTCATCATTTGTATTAACAAGTGTCGCAAGTGTCGTAATTTGCTATGATGGGTTATTAGACAACCTATTGAGGGGTCGGCCCGGATTAATGTAACCATGGGTTATTAGACTAAGTTAGACAAGTCGGCTCTTCTAGTTTGTTAGGCAAGTCATGACAAGTATAAATAGAGAGCGGGAGATCTCTATTTGTTCATCTCATTACTCACTTCTACATCACTCGGAAAGTGGCGCACTATTTGAGGAGGAGGAGTGGCTGCTAGTAGAAGACTATCTCTTGTACTTGGGTTGTATCATTGCTCTTTCTATCTCTGAGGAAGTTGTGGGGTTTTTCACTTTTATGGTTTTCCCCAGTGAAACTCTTTGTGTCTATTGTCTCGTGTGATTGCTTGGTGTGATTGATATGCATTGTTATACTTGATATGTTGTACATGTTATTCTCTCAGTAAAGATCCTAGAGTATATTGAATTAATGCTCAAAAATTAACATGGTATCAAAGCTAACCTGAGAAGAAGACACTATGCAGTTGCGAAAACTAGGGTTTCTATTTTATTGGGTTTCTCTCCAAATATTTTGGAAAAGCAGCAAGGTATATTGACTCTACTCATCAAGGAAAATATTTCTATCCAATCATAATTCAATTCTGGGCACTTTCATTTTTGGCCCTAAAAATTAGGGTTTCCACAAAAATAGGAATTTCTGACATATGAGGACATAGCTGGAAGCTCCTTGGAAAAATCAAAGTTTAGAGCTTTGGATCGAGATTTATGGTTGGGTAAAGCTCCGGGAAACTCAAACCCTAATTCAGGGTCCTCCCTAGTGAATCCGGAAGATTGAAAATCATTTCTAAAGGGTGAATCTTTGCAATTTTCAAATTCTGAATATACCAAGTTGATTAGCTCATCAAGATGCATCTTTCTATCATTTCAGAAGTTTGAAATTCACATTTTAAATTTTTAGAGTTTCTCTGACAAACCCTAATCCAACACTAGATCCAAATTTCTGCAAATCAAGTGGTAAGACCTAAATCTTTTCTATTTCCATTTGAAGTACTCTTTAATATGTCTCACCACACCAAGCTTGAGGATAAGCTTGAAGGGGCTGATAAGTTCCGAGCATGGAAGTATAGGATTGGGTTAATCCTGGAAGAAAATGAATTGGACACTTATATAAGTGAAGAGGTCCCTGTCCCAGAGGGAGAAGATGCTAAGGCCTTGCATAAGAAGAATTTGGTCGAGGCAAATAGGATCATTGCTGATTCTATCAAAGACCATCTCATACCACATGTGTCATCTCTAAAGACACCCAAGCAGATGTTTGATTTCCTAACCAAGCTATTTGAAGGAAAGAACATAAATTGGAAGATGACTCTACGGAACCAATTGAAAGGGGTAAAGCTTCAGAATGGAGAGACCATTCAATCTTATTTCTCTAAGGTATCTCAAATCAATGAACAAATTGAAGCTGTGGATGACAATGGTGAAGTTGTCATGACCACACTGAATGGCCTACCTAGGTCATGGGACTCCTTCATCCAAGGAATCTATGCAAGAAGAAAACTAATCTCCTTTAGTAGGTTGTGGGAAGAATGCTCTCAAGAAGAAGCTAGGCTTGTGGCCCGAGAAGAAAAGATGGGGAATGAAGATCAAGCTCTCACAGCACATGCCAAGAAAGGAAAAATCAAGAAGGAAAATTCTCATAGGAAATATTCTCACGATACACATAGGGAGAACTCTAAGAATACCTCCCATGGTAGATGCTTCACATGTAATGAAAAGGGGCACTTTGCTTGAGATTGTCCAAAGAGCAAAAGAGATTCCAACATCAATAAGAAGAAGAGCAACAAGAAAAGATAGCATGCTCATGTTGATGAAGATGATGAACCTCCCAAGAAGAAGGCTAGAGCAGAAAGTGATGACTCATCAAGTGAGGATGAATATGTTCTAATCTCTGCTCTCACAGGTACTATCTCTCATGGATGTAATGATTGGATTATTGATAGTGGGGCTTCCAAACACATGACTGGGTTTAAAGAATATTTTGTAAATCTATCTGAACATGAGTCACCCCATAAGGTGAAACTTGGGGATGACTACCAATATCCTATTAAAGGAAGTGGTGAAGCTTCCTACAACCTAGACTCTGGGAAGTCATTGAAGATGAAAGATGTTATATATGTACCTGGGCTTAAGAAGAACCTACTCTCCATATCTGCATTGGATGCAAAAGGCATGAGGGTTGCATTTGTAGATGGACAAGTCCTAATGTGGCCAAAAGGTAAAACTATAGATGATGTAGTAGTGATTGGAGAGCAAGAGGGAGGATTGTACAAATTGAAGGGAAAACCTGAACATGCTATGGTACATGAATCCATGGAGCCAAGTGAACTTTGGCATAGAAGGATTGCTCATGTGCACTATAGAGCACTACCAGTTGCAAGTAAAGTTGTAGAGGGTCTTACTGAAATCAAGACAAAGCATGAAGGGGTTTGCAAAGAATGTGCAAAAGGAAATAACATTAAGAAGGCATTTCCAAGAAGTGAAAGCAAAGCTAAAGGAATCTTGGAAATTATCCACTCCGATGTATGCGGTCCGATGTCATCCATTTCTCTGAGTGGGTATATATACTATGTCTCTTTCATTGATGATTTCTCTAGCAAGACTTGGGTCCACTTCTTGAAGAACAAAGATGAAGTGTTTGATAAGTTCAAGGAATTCAAAGCCTTGATGGAAAATCAGACTGATAAGCAGATCAAGACATTCAGATCCGACAATGGCGGAGAATTCACCTCAGGTGATTTCAAGAAGCTATGCAGTGATTCAAGGATTAAGAGGGAGTTGACTGCTCCCTACAATCCACAACAAAATGGAGTTGTAGAAAGGAAGAATAGAACAATCATGGAAGCAGCACAGGCAATGCTGCATGACTAGGATATGCCTATGCATCTATGGGAAGAAGCAGCTAGGACAGCTGTATATGTGCAAAACAGAACACTTCACAAGATATTGGACAACAAGACACCAGAAGAAGTATTCTTTGGTAAGAAACCTGAAGTCAGCCATCTCAAAATATTTGGTTGTCCAGTATACACTCATGTTCCAAAGGAAAAGAGGACAAAGCTAGATCCTTCAGGAAAGAAGGGCATCTTTGTGGGATACAGTGAAAGATCAAAGGCTTATCGAATATACTTTCCAAGGTTCAAGAAGATTGATGTCAGCAGGGATGTAACATTTGATGAAGACTCAGCTTTCATCAAGTCAAGGAAGGCACCTGTTGAAGATCATGAAGAACCAAAGGAAACCAGATTTCAAGACACCACCTTGAATGAAGCAATTCTAGAAGCAGATCGTGAAGTTGAAGATCCACAAATACCTATAGATCCACCTCGTGAGAAGAACTCTCAGAAAAGGAAACTTGCATGGGCTAGAGAGCTCATTCAAGATGCAGAAAGGTATGGCATTCTAGAAGAAGAACACAGAGCAAGGAAGAGAACTAGATCTCATACCAGCTATGTTGCCTTACTCTATGACATTATGAACAAAGAACCTTCTAGTTATGAAGAAGCAACGGAAAAGAAAGAATGGAAGGATGCCATGGTCGAGAAATACCAGTCGATCATGAAGAATGATGTTTGGGATGTAGTCCCAAGACCTGAAGGGAAGTCTGTGGTGACTTCCAAGTGGATCTACAAGATCAAACATGTTGCATATGGCAACATATAGAAATACAAAGCGAGATTTGTAGCTCGTGGCTTCTCCTAGAAATAAGGGATTGATTATGAAGAGACTTTTGCTCCTGTGGCCAGATACACTTCCATTAGATCAGTACTTTCTCTGGCTGCAGTGATGAAATGGAAGATACACCAAATGGATGTCGAGACAGCTTTCTTGAATGGTGTAGTCGAGGAGGAAGTGTATGTGGAGCAGCCACTTGGTTTTGAAACACATGACAGGGAGTCATATGTGTGTAGGTTGAAGAAAGCCTTGTATGGCTTGAAGCAAGCTCCTAGGAATTGGTATGGTAGGATGGACAGTTTCCTATCCAGTTTGGGCTTTACCAAGAGTAAAGCTGATTCCAACCTTTACTACAAGGTTGAGGGAGGAAATCCTGTGATACTACTATTGTATGTGGATGACTTGTTTGTAACAGGTGAGGATGGTCTGATTGCCGATACCAAGAGGAAGCTTGCTGCCGAGTTCGAGATGAAGGACTTGGGGATGATGCACTATTTTCTAGGCATGGAGGTGTGGCTGAGTGCAGATGGGATCTTCCTTGGACAAGGAAAGTATGCAATAGAGATCCTGAAGAGGTTCGGGATGATGGACTGCAAGGCCATGGCCACACCTATGGCATCAAACCTGAAGCTTTTGTGTGATGCTTCATCTGAGACGGTTGATGTCACAATGTATCGTCAGATGATTGGTTCCTTGATGTACCTGACGAACACCAGACCAGACATTTGCTTTGTGGTGAACACATTGAGTCAGCTCCTAACGGATCCCAGAGGTGTTCACCTGGTTGCTGTAAAGCATATTCTGAGGTACCTGAAGGGTACAGTTGATTATGGGCTTAAGTATGATGTGAGTCAAAAATTTAACCTGCAGGGTTATGTTGATTCAGACTGGCAGGCAGTGCTCCAAATAGGAAGAGCACATCTGGGTGCTGCTTCAGTATGGGATCAGATGTGATCTCTTGGTTTAGCAGGAAGCAATCCCGCATAGCACTAAGCACAACCGAAGCAGAATATGGTGTGGCTTGTTCGGCTAGTTGTGAGGCAGTATGGCTTCGGAAGCTACTGTCTAAGTTATTTGATCTCTCGTTGGAGGCTACTGGTATAACCAGAGTTGTGTGAAGATATCTGAGAACCCGGTGTTCCATGACAAGTCGAAACACATTGAGATCAAATATCACTATATCAAGGATATGGTGCAGAGAGGAGCAGTGAAGCTCCTGTATGTTGTGACGGATGAGCAGATTGCAGATGTGTTGACAAAGCCACTAGCCAGGGTGACGTTCGAATACTTCAGAGAGAGGCTTGGTGTTCTTCATATTGATGACACTTTGAGGAAGAAGTGATGGACACATTTGTTGGAGCCATTCCAAGCATGGTGAGAGGAGGATCCTTCCCATGGATGTGGATGTAAGCGCTGGATGATGAGCATCAGGACGATGCTCCAGTTACTGCTCTGTATATGCATCATGTTGTATGCTTGTGATGATTAGTTGGCTAATGTATTTGTATATGTATCAGGTGGATACATTGTATGATCAGGTAGATCATGGATGAGGATATGTATCAGATATGCATCAGGTGGATGCATTGTATGATCAAGATGATCATGTATGATGAGCTTTAGGATGTTGCTCCAGATGATACCCATCAGGATGATGCTATGACGATGATCAGGATGATCATGTGACGTACATAAAGATGATGTATGGTGAGTATCAGGTTGATACTTTGTGGCCGTGGATAGTTTGTGCAGATAAGCATATAATAGCACCCTAGGAGATTTGCAGACACTCTTGCTAGGTTTTTCCAATGGCATATAATAGCTCCCTGGGAGGTCTAGCAAATGCTCTTGCTAGGTTTTGCTTGGATGGACATATAATAGTGCCCTGGGAGATTTACAGATACTCTTGCTATGTTTTTCCTATGGCATATAATAGCTCTCTGCGAGATCTGGTAAATGCTCTTGCTAGGTTTTTTCCATGGCATATAATTTCTCCTTGGGAGATCTTGCAGGTTGTGCTGGGCACGTAATCAGTCCTGGGATGCTCTTGCTAGGTTTTTCCGGTTGCATATAATGTCTCCCTGGGAGATTTGCAGATGCTCTTGCTAGGCTTTTCCTATGGCATATAATATCTCCCTGGGAGATCTGAGAAATTCTCTTGCTAGGTTTTGCTTGGTCTCATGTAATAGCTCCCTGGGAGATCTTGCAGGTTGTGTTGGGCACGTAATCAGTCCTGAGATTCTCTTGCTAGGTTTTTTTGATGCACGTAATCAGTCCTGAGGATTCCACAGTATGGCCAGTGATGATGAAGACCTGCAGGTGGTGGGTGTACATCCAGTATGAAAAAGGAATGACTTTGTAGAACTTCCTATGATGAGTAGATCGGAGATTGATTGAGATAGCAGCAGCAGTGACGATGACAATGATTCGATGACGATGATCCAGAGAAGAAGACTTGTGCTAGCAGATCTATGTCGAGAAATACCTTCCTAGTTAAGAGGGAGTGTTGATGTATATGTTGTTAATTTTTTAGCATTAATTCAAAATACTCTAGGATCTTTACTGAGAGAATAACATGTACAGTATATCAATGCATATCAATCATAGCAAGCATATCAATCATCACAAGATGAAAACATAAGAGACAATAGACACACAGAGTTTCCGTGGGGAAAACCCTACGATGAAAAAACCCACAACTTCATCAGAGATAGATAGAGCAATGATACAACCAAAGTACAACCCAAGTACACAGAGATAGTCTTCTCCTAGAAGCTAATCCTCCTCCTCACATGTGCGTCACTTTCCGAGTGATGTAGAGTGAGATAATGAGATGATCAAAATAGAGATCGGGAGATCTCTATTTATAATTGTCCTGACTGCCCAATAAACTTATGGGGCCGACTTGTCTAGCTTAGCACAATAAGCCATGGTTAACTTAATCAGGGCCGACCACACACATGGTGGTCTAATAACCCATCGGCAAGTTACGACACTTGCGACACTTTTCAATACAAATGATGACACTTCCTTATAGAGGAATAACACATCTCTATAGGAGTATAATATACATAAATGAAATACATTCTGAAGTTACATATACATCAACACTCCCTCTTAACTAGGAAGCTATTTCTAGACACAGATCTACTAGCACAAGTCTTCTTCTCTGGATCATCGTCACTAATGCATCGTCATCGTCACTACTGCTGCTATCTCAATCAATCTCTGAATCTACTCGTCATTGGAAGTTCTACAGAGCCAGTCCTTTTTCATATTGGATGTAGGTCCACCATCTGTAGGTCTTCATCATCACTGGCCATACTGTGGAATCCTCAGGACTTATTACGTGCGTCACAAAACCTGGCTGCAGCATCCTAGGCTATTACGATCATACAGCTCTACCTGTTGGATCTCCCAGGAGCACATTACATGTGACCCATCATAAAACCTGGCTGTAGCATCCCAAGCTGTTACGAGCACACAGCTCTACCTGTCGGATCTCCCAGGAGCACATTACATGTGATCTCACCACAAAACCTGGCTGTAGCATCCTAGGTTGTTACGAGCACACATCCCTACCTATCAGATCTCCCAGGAGCACATTACATGTGGTCCACCACAAAACCTCAAAAGAGTGTCTTTCCAAGCAAGATCTCTAAAGAGCATCTGAGGCCTTTTTCATCCTTTCCATATCTCCAGGACTTATTATATGTGGTCATGGAAATGCCTCGAAAGAGCATCTGAGGCCGTTTTCATCCTGTCCAGATCTCCCAGGTCTTCTTACATGCCATAGGACAATGCCTTGAAAGAGCATCTGAGGCCTTTTTTATCCTATCCAGATCTCCCAAGTCTACTTACATGTCCTCCCAAAGCAATCCCTCGAAAGAGCATCTGAGGCCTTTTTCATCCTGTCCAGATCTCCCAGGTCTACTTACACGCTCATTTGCACAACCTATCCACGGCCACAGAGTATCAACCTGATACTCACCATACATCCTCCTGATGTACACATGATCATCCTGATCATCATCACTGCATCGTCCTGATGCATGTCATCTGGAGCAACATCCTAAAGCTCGTCATTCGTGATCATCCTGATCATATAATGCATCCACCTGATCATACCTGATACATATCAACATACATGATCTACCTGATCATACAATGTATCCACCTGATACATCTACAGATACATACACATGATCCAATTGATCGTATCTAGCATCAACATGATGCATATACATTCAAATGATCCAATTGATCATATCCAGCATCCAACATGATGCATATACATATGAATGATCCAACTGATCATAACAAGCATCCAACATGATGCATACATACATATAAACGATCCCACTGATCATATCTAGCATCCAACATGCTGCATACATACATATACATATAAATTATCCAACTGATCATATCCATCATCCAACATGATGAATAAATATACATACAGAGCAGTAACTGGAGCATCGTCCTGATACTCATCATCCAGCGCTTATATCCACAGCCATGGAAGGATCCTCCCGTCACCATGCTTTGAATGGATTCTACAAATGTGTCCATCACTTCTTCCTCAAAGTGTCATCAATCTGAAGAACACCAAGCCTCTCTCTGAAATACTCGAACTTCACTCTGGCTAGTGGCTTCGTTAGCACATCTGCAACCTGCTCATCCGTCGCAACATACAGGAGCTTCATTGCTCCTCTCTACACCATATCCCTGATATAGTGATATTTGATCTCAATGTGTTTCAACCTGTCGTGGAACACCGAATTCTCAGACAGCTTCACACAACTCTGGTTGTCACAAAAGATACCAGTAGCCTCCAGCGGGAGATCAAATAACTCAGATAGTAGCTTCCAAAGCCATAATGCCTCACAACTAGCTGAACAAGCTGCAACATACTCTGCTTCAGCAGTACTCAGTGCTACGCAGGACTGCTTCCTGCTAAACCAAGAGATCACACCTGATCCTATACTGAAGTAGCACCCAAAAGTGCTCTTCCTATCTGTAGCACTGCATGCCCAATCTGAATCAACATTACCCTGCACGTTAAACTTTTGATTTGCATCATACTTGATCCCATAGTCAACCGTACCCTTCAGGTACCTCAGAATATGCTTTACAACAACCAGGTGAACACCTCTGGGGTCTGTCAAGAACTGGCTCAATGTGTTCACCGCAAAGCAAATATCTGGTCTCGTGTTCGTCAGGTACATCAAGGACCCAATCATCTGACGATACATCGTGACATCAACCGGATCATATAAAGCATCACACAGAAGCTTCAGGTTCAATGCCATAGGTGTGGCCATGGCCTTGCAGTCCATCATCCCGAACCTCTTTAGGATCTCTAGTGCATACTTCCCTTGTCTAAGGAAGATCCCATCTGCACTCTGCCACACCTCCATGCCTAGAAAATAGTGCATCATCCCCAAGTCCTTCATCTTGAACTCGGCAGCAAGCTTTCTCTTGGTATCAACAATCAAACTATCATTACCTGTAACAAACAGGTCATCCACATACAGGAGTAGTATCACATAATTTCCTTCCTCAACCTTGTAGTAAAGGTTGGAATCCGCTTTACTCTTGGTAAAGCCCAAACTAGATAGGAAACTATTTATCGTACCATACCAAGTCCTAGGAGCTTGCTTCAATCCATACAAGGATTTCTTCAACCTTCACACATATGACTTTCTGTCACGTGTCTCAAAACCAAGTAGTTTCTCCACATACACTTCCTCCTCGACTACACCATTCAAGAAAGCAGTCTTGACATCCATCTAGTGTATCTTCCATTTCATCACTACAGCCAAAGCAAGTACTGATCTAATGGAAGTGTATCTGTCTACAGGAGCAAAAGTTTCTTCATAGTCGATTCCTTCTTTCTGTGAGAAGCCACGAGCTACAAATCTTGCTTTGTATTTCTCTATGCTGCCATCTGCAGCATGCTTGATCTTATTGTGATGCACCTGCAACAATTAATTAATAAAAATATGTGAAATAGTAGAAATGACAGAACTCAGAATCACTTTTATATTGATCACAGGCCACTTCGAGGGGGCAACCTCCTATGAGCAAGCTCAATACAAATAACTTCACGATGCCTTCATAGGTCTCAACACACACTTATATACTAAGTCTAGGCGCCAATACTCTGGGTCAAAACCATGGGCCACTACAAACTATGGATCAACAATACTACGGGCGACTTACAAAGCATATGCACCAACAACAATAACATAAACTATTGATCAACAAATACTATGGGATGACTTACAAAGCATATGCATCCAACAACAATATACTAACAAAGTAAAGACATGGGTTCCTAACATCCCCTCCCCCTTAAAAAAAGCTTTGTCCTCAAAGCTTTAGATGTGGAAATTGTTGTTGAATCTGAAGGAGTGGTTCCCATGTAGCATCCTCTGGTTGCATGTTGTGCCACTGAATTAAGACCTCTGTGATAGAGCGAGAGCGAAGCTGACGAGTGCGTCGATTAAGGATGGCCTCCGGCTCCAAAAGGATGGATCCTTCATTATCCAGTTCGGGTAAAATCGTTTGTCCACTGATGCTGGTGCCAAGAACTTTCTTCAGACAAGAGACATGAAAGACTGGATGAATGCAGGAAGAAGGAGGAAGTTCCAATTTATAAGCAACAAAACCAATCTTCTGAAGAATCCGATATGGCCCATAGAACTTTGGAGCAATCTTATGATGCCCTTTGAGTTTCAGGGAGGACTGCTTGTACGGCTGGAGACGAAGTAAAACCATATCGCCGACTTGAAAAGTGCGCTCAGAACGGTGCTAATCAGCTTGTTGCTTCATGCGATTTCTTGCCATGTGAAGATTGTCCCGCAAAATGCGAAGAATCTGATCACAGTTTCGAAGGACCGTGTCAACTTCCTGAACTGGTGAACTGGTGGGGGTGTATGGAAGAAGAACTGGAGGTGCCTGACCATAGACTGCTTCATATGGGGTCATTTTAGAGGCAGTGTGGTAAGAGGCATTGTACCACCATTCAGCAAGAGGGAGCCACTTTGCCCACTGATGTTGTTGTTCAGAGGTGAAGCAACGAAGATAAGTTTCCAAGCATTTATTGATAATTTCATTCTGACCATCTGTTTGTGGGTGATACCCTGAACTCATCTTCAGTTTGGTGCCAGTGTGGCGAAATAGTTCAATCCAAAAATGACTGGTGAAAGTCGCATCACGATCCGAGACAATGGAAGAAGGGATGCCATGAAGACGAAAGATCTGGTCCAGGAAAATTTGAGCGACTGAAGAGGCTGTATAGGGATGGCTGAGAGCACAAAAATGACTATATTTGGAGAGGCGATCAACCACAACGAGAATCACTGTCTTCCTGCCAGATTTAGGGAGCCCTTCAATGAAATCCATAGAAATATCTGTCCAAATCCGTGTAGGTATGGGCAAGGGTTCGAGAAATCCTGGAAGGAGTGTTGTTTCACCCTTATTGCGCTGGAAGGTATCACATTCGGCCACCATCTGTTGAATTGTCCTTTTCATGCCCTGCCAAAAGAAGTTACGCCGTGCCCATTCATACATTTTGAGGAACCCAGAGTGCCCTGCCGATGGAGAAGCATGGAGTTCATAGAAGACAGCATGTTGAAGATCTGTGCTCTGGGGAAGCACTAGACGACCCTTGTATCTCAGAGAAGCACCATCCCAAGAGTAATGTGGTACAGCAGAAGGGTTGTTGGTCAAGCGTTGGATGATTTGAGATAAGGAAGAGTCATTGACATAACCCTGTTGAACAGATTGCAACCAATTTGGAACAGGCATAGAAATAGCTGAAAGAGAATCTTGGGCATCAAATGTGCGAGTAAGAGCATCTGCCACAATATTGTCTTTACCCTTCTTGTAAGTGATCTCATAGTCATAACCCATGAGTTTGCTAACCCATTTTTGTTGTGCCGAGGAGGAGACACGCTGTTCCAAGAAATATTTCAGACTCTGGTGATCAGTCTTGATGCAGAAATGATTCCCTAATAGGTATGGGCGCCACTTCTGTACTGCATGCAAAATAGCCATCATTTCCTTCTCATAGGTAGAGGCAGCTAAATTCTTACCTGAAAGGGCTTTGCTGGTGAACGCAATGGGGTGTTCATCTTGAAGAAGAACAGCACCAAGTCCATTTCCGCAAGCATCACTCTCAATAGTGAAGGGATTGGAAAAATCGGGCATAGCTAGAATAGGTGTAGTACACATAGCTTGTTTTAGTTTGTCAAATGCACACTGAGTAGCATGTGTCCATGTAAAAGCATTGTTTTTCAATAGAGCAGTTAATGGAGCTGCAATCTTCCCATAATCCTTGACAAACTTGCGGTAGCAGCCAGTCAACCCAAAAAAACCACGAAGGCTCTTGACTATCTGAGGATGCGGCCAATTGTTCATGGCATCGATTTTGGCAAGATCCACGCGAACCCCTTGTACTGAGATAATGTGCCTGAGGTACTCAACTTCCTTCTGTCCAAAAACACATTTAGACTACTTGGCATGGAGATGATGGTCAGAGAAAAGTTGCATGACAAGATCCAGATGCTGGAGATGTTCATCCCATGTTTTACTGTAGATGAGGATATCATCAAAGAATACCAGAATGAATTTCCGCAAGTAGGGTCGAGATATTTTATTCATTAAGGCCTAGAATGTGGAAGGAGCATTAGTGAGGCCAAAGGGCATGACCAAAAACTCATAATGGCCATCATGTGTGCAGAAAGCTGTTTTAGGGATATCATCCTCATGAACCCGAATTTGATGATACCCAGAATGAAGATCCAACTTGGAGAAAAAGTGAGCCCCATGAAGCTCATCAAGAAGCTCATCAACAACAGGAATTGGAAACTTATCCTTGATGGTGAGGTGATTAAGTGCTCGGAAGTCAATGCAGAGGCGCCATGACCCATCTTTTTTGCGGACAAGAATAACTGGAGAAGAAAAGGAACTAGTGCTTGGGCGAATAATACATTTCTTTAATAAGTCCTGAACGAGCATTGCAATCTCCATTTTTTGGTGAAATGGGTAGCGATAGGGCCTGATGTTGGGAGGAACACTGCCAGGAAGGAGCTTAATACGATGGTATTCTGGCCTAGAAGGTGGAAATCCCACTGGTTCAGCAAAAACACCTGTATATCGATCGAGAATTTGTTGTAGATCCAAAGGAGTAGTGGAGACCGCTGAAGGTTGCATCTGAATGGAATGGAGTTGAGCGATGACCCCATGTGAATTCTTCTTGAGGAGTTTTTCCATGTGATGTGAACAGATGATGCTGAGAGAACCTGGTTGTAATCCTGTCAAGGTGTGTTTTTGGCCATTGAGGGAAAACTGCATCCAAAGTTCAGCAAAATCCCATAAGATAGGGCCAAGTGTGCATAGCCATTGAGCGCCCAAAACCACATCACATCCGCCTAAGGTCAAGGAAAACATGTCAGAGCGCAAGGTATAATCTTCCATAGAGATACGCACATTTCGACACTTCCCTTTGCAAGGTAAGGTGCCCCCATTGGCAACCATGACTTCAAAGTTGGAGCAAGGATGGATAAAACAATCAGCTTGTTTGGCGATCCGAGGATCAATGAAATTATGAGTGCTACCAGAATCAATGAGTATTGTAAGACGAAGCTTCTTGAAGTAACCCCTGACCCGCATTGTTTGGGGGGTGGTGATTCCAGCTAAAGCATGGAGAGATATCTCTGGATGGTCATCCTGAGACGGAGGGTCAATAGGCGGTTCCTGAATGTCGACTGGAGCATCCAGTCTTTCTGGATCTTCGTCACCAATTTCAGAGGCAGGCGGAGAATCCACATCCAAGAGATAGAGCTTTTGCTGAACACATCTATGTCCCTGAGTGAATTTCTCATCACAATTATAGCAAAGCCCCTTTTCTCTGTGTGCTTGCATCTCTGTTTCAGACAAACGCTTGATAGGATTTGGTCGAGGAGCCTACGGTATAGGTGGTCGTTGAGAACCCACATTTCGGAAGGGAACAAAAGGGGGCTTGGAGCGTTGTTGGGATGCAATCTTGTCTTCTGCCAACTTAGCCAACCCTAGGGCTTCCATCATTGTGTTGGGACTGAACATTTTGACCTCAGAGTGGATGGCATCCTTTAGACCACTGATAAAACAACTCCGGTAAAAGTCATCAGACAATCCTTCGGTGTGGTTGGCTAGATTCTCAAATTCGGTTTGATACTCTCTCATAGTGCCAATTTGGCAAATTTTAGTGAGCGCTCCTATGAAGTCATCAAAAGAACTAGGACCAAATCGTTGCAAAAGGATCTGGCAAAATTCTGGCCATTTGGGCTCTGGATGAGCCTTGATGTACCAACGGTACCATTGAAGAGCTTCATGTTCCAAATGAAAGGATGCCAGCAAAACTTTGTTGACATTAAAAGTATTATGCAGACTGAAATATTGTTCTGCACGATAGATCCATCCAGTTGGATCGGTACCATTGAAGCGAGGAAAATCAAGCTTCAGACCACGAAAATTGCTGGAAGAAGAGAACCCATTGTCTGATGAAGACTCGGACTACCGTTTGTTGTTCATAGCTGAATGTTCAAGATGGAGGCCGAGAAATTTTTCATCCAGATCCTAGAGTTTGGTTTGGATGGCTGCAAGTGCGTCCTCCATGGTTTTTTTTTTTTTTTTCGATTGACTGGATAGGAAAACAAAACAGAAACTACTTCAGTAAAGGAAAATCTGGACTTGGGAAAAAATCTGAAGGGTAATTGGGGTTTGACTAGGTTTTGGACACTGTCGAATAGACAGGGAAGCAAAAATAAGGATTTCAGAAGCGGGGTGAAAGAATGGGAAAATTTGGCAGAGGGGAACAAAGAAGCAGAATTCAGAAAGGAACTCTGTGGTAAAATTTGAAGGTGATTGGGTGAAATTGGAGGAAGTTATGGCAAACCATAAAAATAGACAAATGTGGGATTTCGGGCTTTGGGAAGGGGAATTGGGGATATGGTCCTCAGGAATGAAATATGCAGAATGGGATGACAGGGGTTCCCCAAAAATTTCAAGGGAAACAGAGTGAAAACAAGGGAGATATGGAGAAAAAATTGAATTTTATACTCTTTTTTTTTTTTTTTTTTGTTCTTCAGACTGGAGCAGCTATGGCTCGGAAGGGATCAGAAACGGTGCCGAATGGATTGAAAATGGCTGGATTTGGAATGGCTTGCAAAATGGATCTGAACGACTGGATATAAAATGGCGTAGCAACGATTGACAACATTTCAGCTGAAAATAGATATGGACCCCAGGTATGTGGAGCTTCCTAACAGTTCAAGGGTTTCACTCGGCCACCAATGTTGTCTGACGGCTTACATATTGGGGCAGTACCCTTCACTCCACAGATCAGGTAAAATTGATAACCGCTTTGCCACAAATGACAGCTCTTGGTTTACCTCACGGGTGGGAACTAGTCAATTAGGTAGGGGTCGTTGCCCTTTTCGCTGGCAGGTCCACTCAATGGGCCAGCTACTTCGGGGTTCCTGTGGTACTCCTCACAATGAGTTTTAGGGCTTATGCCCAAGTACTTCCCACAGTTAAGCGGATAGGGATTATTCCCAAATCCGAACCTGCAACAGATGCAAAAAAAAAATTGGCAGAAATTTCACCCAGCGAGCCCAAGAAAGTGCTCTGATACCAGATGTGATGCACCTGCAACAATTAATTAATAAAAATATGTGAAATAGCAGAAATGGCAGAACTTAGAATCACTTTTATATTGATCACAGGCCACTTCGAGGGGGCAACCTCCTATGAGCAAGCTCAATACAAATAACTTCACGGTTCCTTCATAGGTCTCAACACACACTTATATACTAAGTCTAGGTGCCAATACTATGGGTCAAAACCATGGGCCACTACAAACTATGGATCAACAATACTACGAGCGACTTACAAAGCATATGCGCCAACAACAATAACATAAACTATTGATCAACAAATACTACGGGACGACTTACAAAACATATGCATCCAACAACAATATACTAACAAAGTAAAGACATGGGTTCCTAACACTTATAGATCCACTTGGAAGTCACGACAGACTTCCCTTCTGGTCTGGGACCACATCCCAACCATCATTCTTCATGATCAACAGATCATGGCATTCTTTCATTACTTCATCCCATATTCTAGGAACTTCAATATCTTCAATAGATAACTTTGTTGCTAGAACAAATGTTGTAGTCCTTTTGTAGGTGATGGTATACGATCTTTCCTACAAGACAAGTTAAATTGCATGATTAGAAACCTCTCATAGTTTCATAACAAAATCTTACACATAAGAATATATGTCATACAGTCATGCAATTATTTTAGCCAATGCTTCAATACAACATTTATCCATATCCCGTAACTTTCTAGATTCCTTCCAATCTCTACTAGAACATTGTTAAGAGTGTGCACAACTCCCAACATGTCAGCAAAGAGGTTTCATTCTAGATAAGTAACAATGGAATGTTGTACAATACCATAGGCCACTTACCCATTACTTGCATATTAGTAGTATCTTGTTCATCAATGCAATTATTCTAATATTCATAATACACAACCTAAGTCTATGAACATAAGCATATACATCACTAAATAACATTATTTTAAACAAACAAAATATACAAGAAATGAAAATTCAAATACTTATCTTTGTTTGTTTGTTGGGTGGACTCCCTCTAAATCTTTGCTTCCTTGCAGGAGCTGCTGGAGTCCTATTCTGAAGTAACTTCTTCTACACCTTTCTGTTGTGAATTGTAAGGAGTAGTCAACTCCCTCTTAATCCCTGAATCACTGCATAACTTCTTGAAATCTCCTGAAGTGAACTCCCTGCCACTGTTGGATCTGAATGTTTTGATCTTCTTATCAGTTTTGTTCTCCATCAAGGTTTTGAATCCCTTGAACTTATCGAACATTTCATCCTTGTTCTTCAAGAAGTAAACCCAAGTATTCCTGGAGAAGTCATCAATGAAAGAGACATAGTAAACATACCCACTCAGACAACTGGATAACATCGAACCGCATACATCAGAGTGGATGATTTCCAAGATTCCTTTTGCTTTGCTTTCACTGCTTGGAAATGACTTCTTTATGTTCTTTCCTTTTGCACATCCTTTGCAAACACCTTCATGTTTGGTCTTTATTTCAAGAAGACCCTCTATAGCTTTGCTTGCAATTGGTAGTGCTCTATAGTGCACATGAGCAAGCCTTCTATGCCAAAGTTCACTTGGCTCCATGGATTCATGTACCATAGCATGTTCAGGTTGTCCCTTCAATTTATACAATCCTCCCTCTTTCTCTCCAATCACCACTGCATCATCTATAGTTTTACCTTTTGGCCACATTAGGACTTGGCCATCTACAAATGCAACCCTCATGCCTTATGCATCCAATGCAGATATGGAGAGTAAGTTCTTCTTGAGCCCAGTTACAAATAATACATCTTTCATTTTCAAGGACTTTCGAGAGTCCAGGTTGTAGGAGGCTTAACCACTTCCTTTAATGGGGTATTGATAGTCATCCCCAAGTTTCACCTTATGGGGTGACTCATGTTCAGATAGATTTACAAAAGATTCTTTAAACCCAGTCATGTGTTTGGAAGCCCCACTGTCAATAAGCCAATAATTACAACCATGAGAGATAATACCTGTGAGAGCAGAGATCAGAACTTATTCATCTTCACTTAATGAGTCATCAACATCACTTTCTGCCCTAGCCTTCTTCTTTGGAGGTTCATCATCTTCGGCAGCATGAGCATGGTACCTTCTTTTGCTGCCCTTCTTCTTCTTGTTGAAGTTGTTGTTGTCCTTCTTGTTCTTGGGACAATTTATAGCAATATGTCCTTTTTCATTAATGGTGAAGCATATTCTCCTTTCTTTATGGTTGTGTGAGGATTTCTTGAAGTGAGATGGCTCTCTCTTCGACTTCCCTTTCTTGGTGTGAGTTGTGAGAGATTGATCTTCATTCCCCATCTTTTCTTCTCGTGCCACAAGCCTTGCTTCTTCTTGAGAGCATTCCTTCCATAGTCTACTGAAGGAGATTAGTTTCTTTCTTGCATAGATTCCTTGGATAAAAGAATCCCATAACCTAGGTAGACCAATCAATGTGGTCATAACAACTTCACCATTATCTACTACTTCATCCACAGCTTCAAGTTGTTCCTTGATTTGAGAGACCTTGGAGAAGTAAGATTGAATGGTCTCTCCATTCAACAGCTTGACCTCTTTCAATTGATTCCGCAAATTCATCTTCCGATTTATGTTCTTTCCTTCAAATAGCTTGGTCAGGGAGTCAAACATCTCCTTGGGTGTCTTCAGAGATGACACATGTGGGATGAGATGATCTTTGATAGAATCAACAATGATTCTCTTTGCCTTGACCAAGTTCTTCTTATGCAATGCCTCAGCCTCTTCCTCCTCTGGGATAGGGATCTCTTCTTTTATGTATGAGTCCAACTCATTCTCTTCCGGGATTAACCCAATCCTATACTTCCAGGCTCGAAATTTATCAGACCCTTCAAGCTTATCCTTAAGCTTGGTGTGGTGAGACATCTTAAAGAGTACTTCAAATGGAAATAGAAAATATTTAGGTCTTACCACTTGATTTGTTGAAAACTGGATCTGGTCCCAAATTAGGGTTTGTTAGAGAAACCCTAAAAATTCAAAATGTGAGTTTCAACTTTCTGAAAGGATAGAAATATGCGCCTTGATGAGCTGATCATCCTGGTATACTTAGAATTTGATTTCTGCAAAGTTTCACCTTTCAGAAGTGCCTTTTAGTCTTTCTGGATTCACTAAGGAGGACCTTGAATTAGGGTTTGAGTTTCCCGAAGATTTACCCAACCAAAAATCTTGATCCAAAGCTCTAAACTTCGATTTTTCCAAGGAGCTTATAAACTATGTCTTCAGATTTCAGAAATTCCTATTTTTGTGGAAACCCTAATTTTTAGGGCCAAAACTGAAAGTGCTCAGAACTGAATTCTAATTGGACAAAAAGATTCACCTTGCTGAGGAGAGAAACCCAATAAACAAGAAACCCTGGTTTCCACCACTGCATAATGTCTTCTTCTTAGGTTATCTCTGACACCATGTTAATTTTTGAGCATTAATTCAAAATACTCTAGGATCTTTGCTGAGAGAATAACATGTATAGTATATCAATGCATATCAATCATAGCAAGCATATCAATCATCACAAGATGTAAACATAAGAGACAATAGACACACAGAGTTTCCTTGGGGAAAACCCTAAGGTAAAAAAAACCCACAACTTCCTCAGAGATAGATAGAGCAATGATACAACCAAAGTACAACCCAAGTACACAGAGATAGTCTTCTACTAGAAGTTGATCCTCCTCCTCACATGTGCGCCACTTTCTGAGTGATGTAGAGTGATATAATGAGATGATCAAAATAGAGATCGAGAGAACTCTATTTATACTTGTCCTGACTACCCAATAGACTTATGGGGCCGACTTGTCTAGCTTAGCACAATAACCCATGGTTAACTTAATCAGGGCCGACCCCACACATGGTGGTCTAATAACCCATTGGAAAGTTATGACACTTGCAACACTTGTCAATACAAATGACGACACTTCCTTATAGAGGAATAACACATCTCTATAGGAGTACAATATACATAAATGAAATACATAGATGAAATACATTCTGAAGTTACATATACATCAACATATGTAACTTCAGAATGTATTTCACCTATGTATATTGTACTCCTATAGAGATGTATTATTCCTCTATATGGAAGTGTCATCATTTGTATTGACAAGTGTCAGAAGTGTCGTAACTTGCTGTGATGGGTTATTAGACCACCTATTGAGGGTCGGCCTGGATTAATGTAACCATGGGTTATTAGACTGAGTTAGACAAGTCGGCCTTGCTAGTTTATTAGGCAAGTCAGGACAAGTATAAATAGAGAGTGGGAGATCTCTATTTTTTCATCTCATTACTCACTTCTACATCACTCGGAAAGTGGCGCACTAGTTGAGGAGGAGGAGTAGCTGCTAGTAGAAGACTATCTCTTGTACTTGGGTTGTATCATTGCTCTTTCTATCTCTGAAGAAGTTGTGGGTTTTTTTACTTTTATGGTTTTCCCCAGTGAAACTCTGTGTGTCTATTGTCTCATGTGATTGCTTGGTGTGATTGATATGCATTGTTATACTTGATATGATGTACATGTTATTCTCTCACTAAATATCCTAGAGTATATTGAATTAATGCTCAAAACTTAACATGGAATCCTTTGTATGGGCAGGGTAGCAAAGCCCGAAAATCAAGAGGTACAGATCCCTCAAGAGTCCCCGTACACGATCAAATCCTGGAAATATCTCCCACATTCAGCCAGTATTGGAGGGCTATCTCCACAACCAACCTCCCATGACCTCGTGCTTAACTCTGGTTTGAGTAGAGCTTCCTGAGAATACTGATGTATATTATGGGTTTCATCACTCCCTGGGCAGACACATAATGTTTCGTCTAGTAGTCTTGGATTATTAACTCACAATGATCTATTCCAAGACTCTAAACCTATCCTAGTTGGTGCATCCTATAAAAGAAAAATCATTTTAATCAATTATAAGATTAAGCGTTGATTTTAAATGGTTGTAATTACTCAAAGGATATGGTCGTAAAATTGATGATGTATAGGACTCAATAGTATGCATAATCGAAAAACTCTAGACTCATCTATCAATAAAAACAATGCCACTAAAATGACAATCAATCCAACGGTTCGAAATAAAATGCAGTTCTTTTAAAATTCCAATGCACAAGCAGATCCTAGATGAAAGCAAAAGCACTCATATGCAAAATGCAGTACAGAAAGAAAATATTTTTGTATTTTCTCTTATAATGGAAAGGAAAATGCAAAACTATGTTTATGTATTTTTTCAATATAATGAAATGAAAAAATGCAAGCGAAATCTACCTATTCGGTTAAAGAAATGCAGAGCAGATCACTAAGAAAACCCAACAAAACCCAAACAGTGAGACTCGGCCAATGTAATGAGCTAGAAAATAAAAAATGGTGATAAACCAACAAGGCTCAAAACAAAGAGAAAAAGGAGTTTCTGGTCACAAATGGGGCATGGAACAGTCAGGAATTAGGCCAATTAAGACTCGAGAACACTCAAATCCAACCCAGCAACAATCCAAGACCATAAATCAATCAATCCCGGAGTTGTATGCTACTGTATAAAGGAAAATTGCGGGTAGACACGGGCTATAGTGCAAACAGAGGCGGGTAGACGCAGGAAAAGCTAATCTGACCCGCGTACAGGGAAAGGAAAATGAGCAAACAAGAAGTCCAATAACCCAGAAAAAGCTTGATTTCTATAGTAGATCCCAACGTCCAATCAATGACACAGAAGCTCGACACACAACAACTCTAAATAAGGACAAATGCCTAAAAATCCCCAAAAATGGATGTTCTCCCTAGCGGAGTCGCCATTTCTGTTACGGAGAAAACTTCTTATGGCTTGGGCTAGACCACAACAGACAACTGAATACTAGAAAATGACTCAATTCCCAATGCAATGCTATATAAATGACAATGCTAAGATAATGGAGAAAATACCAACCTTCAACTGGATGTTCGAAGTAGATCCTTGTTCAGCTTTCAACCTCTACACTTGAACCTATAGATTAGCCTCAACAACAAGTACAAGCAAGTGCATATAACATGTGAAAGACATTAACATAATCAATAGCATGATCCATGATATTATAAGCAAATATAACCCAATGTAATTTAACAATATTCACAATATCAATTGGACGAGAAAATGAGTATTTCCATTAATGAATAACAAGAAGTACAATATACGACCTCTTGCCGACAACCAATCTGAACCAAGAACTGGGTCTCTCCACTTTTGCCTCCACCACTTCAATCCCCCATGCAATGGAAAACTCAAACTATGAAAGGCATTTGGTAGGTGAACATAAGGAGTTCACAACAACAAGTATCAATGAATGTAGACTCAAGTCACGGCAAAAATCCACTAGAGTTATCTTGCTCTCTCTTTCTCCTCCCTTCCATATGCCATACGAGCTCAATATATAGCCTTCCGAAGGTAAGTGAAAGGACACATCGAGGCGTTTCGGGGCATATGGAGGGCCAAAGGTCACCCTAAGACTACTTTTGGGAGTAAAAAGTAATTTTCTAATGATTTTTACAATTTTACTTGGTACCCGCGGGCTATATTGGAACAACCTACATGTACGCTAGCTATAATGGAACAACAAGTGTACAGGAAGAAAAATAAGGAAAAATTGTGTTTTTTGGAGGACATAAAGTGAATCTGAGTCAGTGGAATGGATCCTGAAGGTTAATCAATGCAGATGCTCACAGGGTGGAAAATTACACTATAACAGATGTCTTCCTAATACAATTGAATCCAAGTAGTGGTGTCATATCCCTGCATACTCATCACTGTAAGAAGGAGAGTAATGGGTGGTCGACTTAGACAATCGGCGGCAGCATTAGCTTTACCTTTCTGATACTTAATTATCAACTGAAATTGTTGCAAGTAATTAATCCACTTGAGTTGTCGAGTTTCTGTAGTTTCAACTAGGTCGGAGCGAACTGAAGAGGCTTATGGTCAGTGAGGATGACCGTTTCCTTGCCAAGGATGCAATGCCTCTATTGCTTGAGAGATTGCACAATGGCGTACAGTTCTTTTTCATACGTCAAATATCTTCTAATAGTGTCATTAAAAGTTTCAGAATCAAAAGCAATTGGGTGACCAAACTGAGTGATCACTGCACCCAAGGCATAGTCCGATGCGTCCATCTCAATCTCAAAGGGATGATGCAAATCAGGTAACAAAAGTACAGGTGCAGTGCAAAGCTTGTGTTTGAGTAGTTCAAAAGATTCTTGTTGTTTCGGTTTCCATTTGAAGACAATCTTCCCATTTCCTTTCGTCAACTGATAAAAGGGCCAGACTATGTGACTGAAGCCAAGTATGAATCGTCTATAGAACTTCGCCAAACTAAGAAAAATTCTTAGTTCTTGAATTCTTTGAGGAATGGGCCAATCTTTAAGAATTTTTACTTTGTATGGGTCGACGTGAATGCTTACGGATTCAAATACAAACCCCAAATAGTTGATGTTGTTCATCGCAAAGGAACATTTGTCCATGTTCAAGTAGAGTCAATGTTGTTGGAGAGTGTCGAGGACTTGTTGAAGCTGTCCGACATGTTCTGCCCATGATCGACTGAAAATAAGTATGTCATCGAGATACACAATGACCCATTTGCCGATGAAAGGTTGAAGAATGTTATCCATGTATCGCATGAAGGTCGCAGGTGCATTGGTTAAGCCGAAAGGCATGACTAACCATTCAAACAATCCTTCCTTGGTCTTGAAATCATTTTTCCAGAAATATGAGGGCTCTATTGGAATCTGATGATATCCCAACTTGAGGTTGAGCTTAGTAAAGAGCTTAGCACCTTTCAGACAGTCGATGAGCTCGTCTATCTACGGCAAAGGGTAGCAATTCTTTACTGAAATTTTTTGACTGCCCAATAGTCGATGCACATGTGCCCAGTCCCGTCTTTCTTTGGAACAAGGACAAATGGACTTCCACAAGGAGAGGAACTGGGTCGGATATGACCTTTGCCGATCAATTCTTGTATTTTTTTGTGAATCTCTTCATTTTCGAGAATGGATCTTCTGTAGACAGATGTGTTAGGTAATGAAGAACCAGGAGCAAGTTCAATAGAATGTTTTACCTGGAAATGTAGAGGTACTTCGTATGGAACTTGGAATAGGTTCCGGTACTCATCAAGAATATTATCAATCAGCTACTTCTGTCGGGATCTTCACTGGTCGGTGAGTCGATTGGTTGTTGCAGTCTTCCTAGAATGTTTCGGATTTATCATAGTCAATGTGAACTTCTAAGCATGGTTCATGAGCTTCTTCGTCTGTTTAGCAGATATCATTTCAACCATTGGTGTAGGTCGTTGCTCTGGTATACTGTACTGTTGATTATGAATTATGACAATCACCTTCTGCGGTCGTGATTGGTAACTCCCATGGAGATCCCATAGGTAAGGTTTCCCAAATAGGGCATTGGCTATGGAGAGTGGTGCCACGTCGCAAAGTACTTCATCTTCGAAATGATTTATCGAGTGATCCTTAGCTCTTGTTCATCCTTCATCCAACCGATGTTGTAAGGCTGAGGATGCAGAGTGCTAACAAGACTTATTTTCTTCACAAGTTCTTCAGAAACAAAGTTCTTCTGGCTACCATTATCCACAATCAGATGTAGTGGATTGTTTTGAACCCATATATGTGTATGGAATAGGCGCTGTCGTTCCTGCTCATTGACAATGGTCGAGGCTGCTAGAGTTGTCGATGTCGATGTCAAAAGAGTCGTTTCTTCTGGGTCAGATTCTACCACAGTATTTTCAAATGCGTCGGATGTCGACACTTTTTCCAAAAAGGTCTTCTCAGCTTTGCATTCAGACGTATCATGCCAAGATGAGTGGTGGTAATCACACCATTTCTCGGTAGGTTTCTTGCTACATTCCCTTTTGTGAAAATGATTTTTGTCATCATATGGCTTTGGCAGAGTTGGATGAGAAGATTTCGACTAGTCGAATTCGGCTGGTGCCTTCTTTTCGGGTGGCCTTCCTTATGTTGGTTTAGTCGCAAAGCGTGCTTTTCCCTTCTGTTTGGTTTCGAGTTTGCTCTCATAGTGGAATGCATACGCGGGTGTATTGACAGTCAGAAACTCCATCTCCTGCTGAATGTACTACGACAATCCACTGACATACTTCAGAACAAGAAATTTTTCTTCTTCTTGAATGACAAGTCTAGCAATGAGTCAATAGAAATCATCGGTGTAACTCTGTACGGACTAGTCTTTCCGTTGACTTAGCTGTTTCCATTTCTTATACTGTTTTTCAAGGTACTTGGGCAGGTAAAACTCCTTTCGGATGTGTTCGACAAATTTCTCCCATGTGTCTATGGGGTCTCCGCTTTTCTCCATCTTTGTCGAGAGGTTCTCCCACCAGCAGTGCACAGATGTTGACATCTTTAAGGCTGCAATTGTAATCTTGCTTGCTTTTGAGAGTTGATTCACAAAGTAATAGGATTCCAATTGTTATACCCAATTGTCGATGGATTCCGTGTTAATATTTCCTTCTAGATTCGGTATGTCCAGATTCATTTGCACTTTGAATGGACTAATTTTGTTGGAGTTAGATCTCGTTGTAAATTCTACTTATGTTGAAGCAAATCACGTGAGAATCTCATTGAAATGGGCAAACATTTCAGTTCGTTGTCAAGCTAGCGCTTGCTCTATGAGTTGTTGTGTCTCGTCGTTTGCATGTCTATCACCTGTTTCTCCTGCCATCTCTGGAGGCAGTGTCTGCTTGGATTGTTGAGTTTGCGAGCGAGTTTGAATCGACATAAGTCAGGTAACTTCGCTGGAAGTGTCTACGCGAAACTTAAGCATGAACAAAGCTAATGCACTTTGATATCAATGCTCTGCACACGCCCAGAAAGAATGAGGGGGACAACAGTTCAACTGAATGAGTCGGCTCTGTTATGGTGGAAGCATAGTAAAGAGAATAAGCAAAGGAGGAATACACTACACAGATGAACACATACACACAGACAATATGTAGATATGCGAACTGATTTCTCTATTATTGGATGTAAAGATCATGACTTGTATATTACAATATTTTACATGCTTATATAAAGTGTTGAGACGCTTGGGTGCCTTCCCGTTACGTTCAGTTACAATAGAAGTTATAAGGGTTTCATAAGTTCAACCGTTACAGTCGATTGGAAGACAGAGAGACAATCTGTCGAAGCTCGACAGTCGCAAGTCACAAGTCGATGCTGCATGTCGATGTCGCGAAACTATTTGAGGTCGCAGAACTTGTCGAAGTTGCTGAGTTTATCGAAGTCGTGTCGAATTCAAAAACTTTCCAAAGTTGTGTCGAATTCGATGACTTGTCGCAGTTGATGTTAGTAGTCGACAACAATGCCAACTGCTAAGTGGATCACTATCCATCACTTTGTTTCTCTCCCCCTTTGACATCAATCATAAAGGGATCATTTTTATTTTATGTGATTCCCCCTGTCACCAATAGTTTGTTTCTCTCTCCTTGGACGTTCATGATTCTCTTTCTTATTTTATTGCTACCCCTACATATGTACTAGCTCACCCTAGGATTATGTTGGATCCCCCTATCAATATGCTTATTTTCTATGAGTTTGTTCTTGACAATATTACATGCCCTTGAAGGAGGTTCCAATCTAGCATATTGTCCTTGATTATCATTAAGCAATCCTCACGTGATGTACCAAATATTTCCTCAAAGAATAAGCTCTTTCTAAAAAGATATAACTCTGCATATACCAACCCTCAGTCTCTATCAAGATCATCTATTAACAGTACATGAATTATGTTCATCTTTTTGTCTCTAAGGTGCATATAGGATCAGTCCTTAAAACTATCTTTATTTGTTTCCCATACAACTAATCTCATCATTGTCATATAACAATCCAAATTGTCCTTAATACAAGCATGCTCAACACTCGTCAACATGTGACAAGCCTATCCAAATAGCCTCTTATTTCAAACCTACATTAATCCACCCTATAAACTTTGTCAAATAAATTTTCTCAACAACCAACAATCTCTATCTAGTTCTACTACTTTGCACAATTGTTTCCAATTTGCACAATTTTGGTCTCAAGACAATTCTGCCAAAAACATTTTTCCTTAAACACATATCTACATCTGTTCTACAATAGGATATTGCTCTAAGCACTTTCATTGCGCCAAAGTCATTGTGTATCTTACTCAATCATTGTCAGTCATTCTATCCCCAAGTCAACTATATCTTACAAAAAAAAATAGACTTTCAAATCTACCCTTTCATAATCAATGGCATAGTTCACACTCCTTATTTCTCTGTTTCATTCCTCTTTCCACTATTTCAATATATCCACAGCATGAAACCATACTTCTTGTTCATAACTCTCTTAATTTTGGTTACTGTCTATTATCCTTCTTGTTGCTTTTAGACATGTCCAAGGTTGACTTTATGCCTACTCTTCTTGTACACTCTTGGTCTTCAGACTAGTCTTTGAATGATTATTCACGTGACTTCCCAACCAATTGAATTTCAACTCATTCTTCAAACATATATCATGGCATCTCTCCACGGACCTCAATAAATCTTCATAAAAGCTTTCAACACATTGCAACAATTTTGCAAATCATTCCTTGAAAACAAATATGTGCATGGAAATATTCAAAGAAATTTCACATTAGCTTTCAATCCTTCCACTATTGATTCTTGAACCATTTCAATAGTATGTTCATCAACCGTATGATATTTTTTCTTTCCAGTGACACCACATGGATTTGACCACATAATCTTCTAAAAAATATTATACGAGATCTTTCACATCTCTTCCAGGATTTTATAGTACCATCTTGTAATAGCTCAAAATATGAAACTTTAAGAAACATTCCTCAAGAAAACCTCATGGAAGAATAAAACCTCTTAAGAATTGATCAAGGATCTCATAACAACACATTTTTCTAATGGTAAGGGAACCTTTGTGATCAAAAACAAATTTGGACCCTTCCAAGATCTTCATTATTTATTTCTGCTGGTAGTTCTTCTCTTATAGTAGGATCGTTTCCACACATTTCTTTAGGTGTTTCTTCCATTAGTCTTTTTGCAAGATTTGAGCAGAATGGGAAGTTACTTCATGAATGGAAATGTCTGACTCTTCTGGATCTTGTTCTTCAAAACTTACGTTTATTTTCCATACTTTTAAATACTCCATGCTTTCTTGCTTGACAACATCACTTTCTTGAGTGCAAGAATTTGCAGACATACTTCACCGTCATCTTTTCTCTTCTAGACCTTGTTAGACTCTTTCTTTGCATTGTATGAGACATTTTCTCTTATCAATGAAAATCTTGACTTCCTACAGGCGTGAGCTTTGTGACCAAATGCATTGCAGCTATAGCATCTTTCTGTGTAATAGAATCTTGACATATGGCCCACATAATTGCATCTCCAACATCTTATATTATTCTTGGTATTTCCAAACTCTCTTATTGCATAGAACTTGCAATCCAAGGATTTATGACCAAAACCATTGCATGAAAAATAGAAATCATTGAATGGAACTTCATACCTGAATGCTTGATTCCATCTTGGGGGTGCATTCTTCCTAAAATTATCATGGAATGAAGGATTTTTCCTTTGATAACCCTTTTGATTTGTTTCACTGGAGTTTCTGGTAACTGGTCTTCTTTGTGGTGTAACGTTTCTGAATTCATGTCTCTGTTGATTATAATCTTCTCCTTTGTTGTTTCCTTCACCATGATTGGAGCTTATCTATACGTTTGCATAGCATCTAGTATTTTCTTGATCTTTCTTCTTTGGTAGCTTGGAGCTTTCACTTTATTCAATGCTCTTTTGTTCATCATACCCTAATATTGTCTTGTCGCTAGGAGATCTTTGTTGATTGAGAATATCTTCTAAGGTTGATGAACTCTTCTCAAACTTCAAGTTTGTGGTAGCTGTCTTTTTCACTTCCTCTTTTAGAGAAACAATCTCAAGCTCTCTTGCTTGTCAAATCTCTTCATTTTCCTTTAGCTGACTAGTCAGGACTTCTGCAATTTTGTTTGCTTCTTCCACTTGAATTTTTAGACCAACCACAGTCTTTTCATAGTCTTCTTCCTTTTCTCTTTTTGATTCTTCTAGTAATTCTTCAAGTAGCATATTCTTCTTATTCTTATTCTTTAGCTTCTCAATTTCATCTAGGGCACAAATTAGTTGTCTTTCAAGAACAACTGCTTCTTCTTCATCTTCTAAATCTTTAGGAGCTTTGTCTTCATCTTCAATGGAGTCTATTGCTTCTAAGACAAGATAGACTTCATTGTGGTTGCTTGCTTAATTTTCTATGATGTTGCTTTCATATTTGTCATAATTGCTTTCAAAAGTGCATCTAATATCACAAGGATTTAATTTAACACAACAAGTGTACTTAATTGATTCGACTTCCTTTTCTTCATTTGAGTCATCCGATGCTTGTTCATTTGGTGATGTTGCTTCCTTCTTTGATGTATCTTCCTTTTGATCTTCTACATATTCCTGGATAATGCTTCTTTTGTGTAATTTTCTCATAACGTGTCCCACAGTTCCTTTGCTAAAGAATGATTTTCAACGTCATTCCTTTTCTTTTTAGAATCTAGTAAGCCACTTAGGATTATGCTCAATGCCTTTGCATTGTCTTTATGTCACTTCTTTGCTGCTGCACCCTTTGGTCAACCTTTTGGTGTGATGTAGCCATTCAAAACTGACCACCAAATATCAACCCACTGTGCCTATAAATATAACTCATCATTATGATCTAATGAGCAAAGTTTGATCTTAGTGGAAAAAGTCAAAAGTTCGACGAAACGTTTTGACGTTTTGTTGAATTTCGTCGTTTCACATACTGTCGGAATTGCGATTAAAAGCACAATTTTCGTCACAATTCAGATGAATGTTGGGAAACTTGAAATACCATCATGGAAATTTTGACGAAGATTGGGCTTTCCGTCGCAATTTCAATAGTATGTGAAACGACGAAATTCAGCAAACCGTCGAAACTTTTCATCGGACTTTTGAATTTTTCCACTAGTATATACATTGAATAATGGAGCTCCATCCTCAATCATACTTATTTTTTGAATATCCATGATCTTCCTTCCAACGGTTAGACTATATCTGAATGAACCTTGCTCTGATACCAATTGTTGGAATCTTCACTAATACTGAGAGGGGGGGATGAATCATTATTGAGCATTTTTTAACAATTTTTACTATCAAGCACTTAGTTGCAGCTACTATTGACATATTATTAATTATAACCAATCATTGCATTCACACACATGAGACACATGAATAGTACACAAGAGCTTTAACATGGAAACCTAATAAGGGAGAAAACCACAAAAGATCTTTATATTAATGTTGGCAGGTGGTTTGGATGAGTCAGCTGCGTAGCATCGCGGATGTTGCGCAAGGTCAAACAATGCCGCACAAGAGGGAAAACAATGCACAAGTCGGAAATAATGTTATTTTATGTCTTTTTGGTCATTTTGGACCGCTTTGGGCGGGTTAAGCGTCATTTGTTGTAAATATTGTTAGAAAGTAGATAGGCGGTCGGCTAACTGGACAATGAATGTAAAGGTGCAAGCCTATAAATAGATGTAGCATTACAAGTGTTAAAGAGACAGGTCTTTGTCTGGAGAATTGTTATTGCAGTATGTTTTGGATATTCATCTGAGTCCGTTTCAATATGGGTATGCGACAGAAGAGCTATATTGTTGTATCTATGGTTTAATGCGAAGGTTAATATGACATGATGGATTTTTGAGCAAAATCACTGTGTCTCTTTCTATTTTCCTACTATGAATGTGATATGATATGAACATGTGAATGATGCGATGTTTCTGTGCTCTAAATGATGTTATATTGTTGGATCTGTTTGCGCACTGACAGTTTTATTGATAATGAGATTTGTGGAATGATGAGGTAGTTTTGTTTAAATGCATAAGTTGAAATGAATGATCTGTTAGTTAATGCTGCGCTCAATCCATAAGTAGCCACACATGGTCCTCCTTCGTTCGGCGGAAATGTGGTTCCGTCAGCTCTCCCTCGAACATCTTGGGTGAGACTTCATCTACTCTGCAGGTGTTGCTGGACAACGTAAAACCTATCTGGGCCGGTGCTTAGGGAGATCGCGGTGGGTTGGATGTGGACAGAGTGAGGAACCCTTGTCGATTGGGTTTGTGTCAACAAATGGTTCCGTTGTCAGGACCCTAGCGCGAAGTGGAGAAAGGACATGTTGTGGCATCCGACAAGACCGAAAATTCAAGATTGATTCGATCAAAGATTGGGAGAGTTCGCTGAGAAAGAGAATGAGAACCCTAACCTGATGACAGATTGGTGGCTGGAAAAGTACATACACAATGGTCCACATGAATATTTTTTTTGTAAATTCCCGATTATCTTGTACGAATGGTTGGTGCAATTGACATTTCACAAGGTAAATTCCAATGCGGTGAGCCAACATCCTGGACCCCATAATTAATCCAAGAGTTGCAAGAGGTAGACAACAGAGCATCGCGGGCTGTTGAAGTCTAGTTTGACAGTATATTGGAGGGCTATATCACTGAGTTTGCGGTCGATATGACGAAATCCTATAGCAAAGCTGAAAGAGAACTTTTCAACGGACCGAGAGGAAGATTCCTGTTGTTGCTGCAGTTGTCCATTAAGATGCTCATATGTGAAAAGGGCATACTGAAGATGAGCCTTGAGTAGAAGAACCCTAGTGGGAGAATGCTGTGGATACCGCGACAGCAGGAGGGAGATGAATGGAATGATACGGGAAGATGGGCGCAAGTTATGACGAGACTGCAAAGGAAGCCGAGGAAGAGAGTGGTATTACGAGGGGAGGAGCAAGGTTTCGACAAGAGAAGAGGTAGAGGACAGGAGAAGTTCTTGTTGCGATCGAAACGCAAAACCGTGAAGGAAGACCACACGGGACGAAGCGACCTCACAGTGCCGACAAGGAAAACCAGGCTACGCCCAGAATAGAGGCAAGACCAACCCCCAACTGTAGCGTACCCACACCTCCCCTCACTATCTCACAACCAGGAAGAAATACAACTTTGACACCGTCGTGTTCATCGTGTCAACATCATTCAATTACTAGAGGATCAGCAACTATAGGAAGCAATCCCAGGATGGCAGGCGAAGATGCAAAGTTATCATTGTTCCATGGAAATGGAAATGACAATCCAGAGCAATACTGGTTCTTATGTGAAGCTGTGTGGACTATTGAAAAAATTACGGATGATAAGGCCAAGAAAGGTCAATTGGCGACGACTCTTCGGGGTCGTGCACTAGACTGGTTCATGAAATTTGTATAAGTTCCTACAGGATGTCCAAAGAAGGCAGTATCTGAATTAAATTGTTTGGGACTTTGACCAAAGCTTTAAAACGCTAATTGCAAGAGTCATCTTTGGTATGAGCGATGTTCAGCATAAGGAATGGTTCATCGCGGCATTACTACCTCATATTCAACTCATGTTGATGCAGCAAAACATTGCGACACTGAGCGAGGCTCTAGAGATTGCGATGAGGTTAGAAGCTTCACCTATCGGCAAGAATGCAGCCGGCATGTCTTAGATCCAGGCGTAACTCACAAACCTGACAATTCAGTTGCAAGATCTCAAGAAGGGTAAAGAGCACCGCGAAGAGGCTTAGTGTACACAATGTCGTGTAGAGGGGCATATGAAGGATAGCTACTCATATTTCCGAAACTACCTAGTATCAGGAGCATCAAACCCATTGAGTGGCGGAGGTATGCCATGGTGCCTCATTTGTCAAGTTTATGGGCATCGCCATGAGGAGTGTCAATACATGCAGAAGATGGTCACAAAGCCGATGAATTTGTACTGTACATTCTGCAAGTCTTTCGGGCATGAAGATAAGGATTGTCGCGCATATGGCCTACTTCAGGAAAGAACGTATGACTCATACTGTGTGAAGGACGACCATCGTGCAGTACAACAACTGCAACTGCAACCACAGGTAGCCCAACCGCCACCTCAACCGCAGATCCAATTTGTAACGCAGTCGCAACTGCAACAGCAGTTTGTACCACAACCGCATTATAATCAAATGTAGATGGCTCTATAGTAGCCACAGTACATTCAGTCAGCGCCATATGTTCAGCCAAGGTAGTGCGTTTAGCTACAATCGAATCCCTTGCAGCAACAATTTAATCAACCACAATATCAGCAGCAAGGAGGATTCCGCGAAGAATGAGGTGGAGGCTTTGGTTGAGGAGGAGGATGAGGTCGCGGACCTATCCAATGTTATAATTGCAGAGTATTGGGACACTATCAGAGAGATTGCCCTCAGTTGCAAACACAGTGTACATATTGTTTTGGTATTGATCACACTGTTGAGAACTGTCCACAGCTAATCACAAGATGGCAGTAAGGAAATGTTCCACAGTTGTAGAACCAGAACCAGAACCAGTTTTAGAATGAAAATCATATTCATAATTAGCAACCGCTACAGAATTAGAATCATATGCAGAACCAGAATCAGCAACTGAATCAGAATGCAAATCAGAATGTGAATCAACCTGTGAACCCACCTCTGAACCAAAATCAGGGACCAACTGTTGCGACGATTTCAGCAGACCCGAGGACGCAGGATGTTGTTGTTGTTGTTATCACTCGCAGAGGTGAGACGACAAGAGAAGATGGTCTACATCCGCTGATCTGACTGGCTGGAAAGAATAAGGTGCAGTTTGATATTGATGCTGAGCGAGACATGTTCTTTAAAGCGTGTGATGCGATGGGAAGAAATCTTGGTAAGTCAATTATCTACAACATGCCCCCTTCTTTTGATTCAACTTCGGGCGAAGTACCATCGCGACAGTATGGTCCTTTGCAGAACTTCTTTGAAATTTGTTTGTTGCTGGCATGGGATACCGATGCCCTTGTCAAGATCGAGATTCTATTGCATTGACTTACCAAGGGACAGAAAGAGTCCGTGGTGAACTCTTTACAGCGGAAGAAGACAGGAAAAGAGATGCGCATGAATGTCCATATTGGGGACTACGATGTAGATTCAGTCATTTTGGATCTAGGCTCAGATGACAATATTCTAACAAAGCAGGCATGGCAGAAAATGGGGAGCCCAACGCTGAGCTGGTCTCCCGTGCAGCTGCGATTGGCTAATCAGGCCAAGGTAACACCAATTGGGAGAGTTCCGTGCCTTGTTGTGGATATTGAGGGGATGAAAACATATGATGATTTTGATGTTATTGAAGTTGTCGATGGGGGAAGCTCCTATCCCGCATTGCTAGGGATCGGATGGGCCAATGAAAGTATGGCAGTCATTAATTTCAAGAAGCGGGTGATGACTTTTGAAAATAAGGACCTCAGAGTTATAGCTCCATTGTATCCGACTAAAGGACGCAGGTATGTTGAACCCATAAAAGATGAAGTTGGAGGAGGCACTGAAGGCTGTTGTAGCACGTTGGTGGGAGACCTATAAAAAGTCGATTACCGGGTGGTCATAGTGTCAAAGACTGATGACGGTTCGCTTCGGTGACACAAAAATATACCACATCGGAAGGTACAATGGGTGGAATGAACCTGGCAGTCATCTAATTGAATGTCAAACTCTGTGGGCCTTGCGACCAAAGGATGAATGGGTCCATGCCTCTATCAACACTTTGGATGAAATGCCGCACTCATGGTATGCTGCAGTTGAGTTGCCAGGGAAATTACCACTTGGTTAGGGTTGACGATTTGCTTCACTAATACCTTCAATTTTGTGGATGCCAATCCAGATGTTCATAATGCCTTGCAGCGCATCCACGATGTTGTTCTGAAGGTGGTTCCAGTCACCTTCCCTGTGGATCCGCATACACATTGGCAGATGCAATCAATGATGGAATGCTATAATATTACTGGAGAGCCAAAGGATGGTGATGAGTAGCGGAATATCAATATTCTGGAATCTGAAGGGAGCCAGGATTTTGTAGAACCCGACGCACTGACAGATCCGATAACTCAGCAGCTCAAGCTTAGGAAGGTCAACATCGGGATGGAGAAGAACCCAAAGTTTGTGAATGTCGGGGACTACCGGGATGAAGAAATGATGGCGAAGGTCACAAACCTGTTGCATGAGTTGCAAGATTTGTTCCCTACAAAGTTTTCCGATATGAAGGGAATCCTGGGGGATTTAGGGGAGATGACGATTCCATTGAATCCAGATGTGAAACCAATCAGGCAACGACCATATCAACTGAATCCGTGACACAAGGAACGGGTCAAAATTGAACTTGACCGCATGCTGGATGCTGGAATAATTGAGCCAGTCGAAGAATCAGAATGGATTAGTCCCATGGTGGTGCAGGATAAGAAGAAAGGTGAGGTTCAGATTTGTGTCGACCTGAGGAAGTTGAATGACATGTGTATGCATGATCCATTTTCGACGCCATTCACTGATGAGGTACTAGAAGGAATGGGTGTTCAAGAGATGTATTCGTTCACGGATGGTTTCTCTGGTTATCACCACATCAGGATCGCGAAAGAGGATCACCACAAGACAATGTTTGTGACTGAATGGGGTTGCTTCCAGTACACCGTAATGCCGTTTGGGCTTAAGAACGCACCTGCGGTATTCTCCCAGGTTGTTGTCTCTACATTCAAAGATTTTATTCAGAAGTTTCTACAAGTTTAAATGGATGACTGGACAGTTTATGGATTGATCACCGATCATCTAGCAAACCTGTGACTGATGCCAGAGCGATGCAGACAACATCAGATCTCGCTGAACTTGAAAAAATGTATTTTTTGCTCACCTTTTGGGATGTTGTTGGGTCACATTGTTTGCAAGCAGGGATTGTTAGTTGACCCATCAAAGATCGCGTTGATTTTGAGCCTGACACCGCCTACAAATGTAAAGCAGTTGAGAGCAATGCTGGGACACACCAGGTACTATCGCAAGTTGATCCGTGGTTACACTGTGATCACGGCTCCTATGGAAAATTTGTTAAAGAAGGATGCGGTATACTTATGGAGTCCCGAATCTCAATTAAGTTTTGAGACACTGAAGGCTAAGATGGCTTCAGCACTGATACTGGTATTTCCTAATTGGAGCAAGGAATTCCATGTTCATGTGGATGCATCATCGATTGCGTTGGGAGTAGTGCTCACGCAACTAGGAGAAGGAGATATGGATCACCCAATTTCCTTTGCGAGTCGGGAGTTATCATCTGCAGAAAGAAATTATACGACTACCGAGAGGGAAGTTCTGCCAATGGTATATGAGCTGTAGAAGTTTAGGCATTACATGTTGGGGGGTCACTTCAAAATGTTCACAGACTATTCTGCTTTGAAATACCTGGTCAATAAACCTATGTTGGGGGGAAAGATATGCCACTGGCTGCTTCTCTTTCAAGAGTTTGATTTTGAAGTAATTGTGAAACCGGGTCACTTGAATGTGGGGCCAGATCATTTATCACGAATTGAGATAGGGGAGGAACCAACCAACATTGAGGATGGGTTTCCAGATGCACAAGTATTCAAATTCGAGGTGGCTGACGACTACTATGAAGAAATAATTCAGTTTTTGGCGACGAGAACTGCACCAGAGGAGTTCACCACAAGTCAAAAGCAGCTGGTGGTTAAGGCTGCAGATTTCCAGTTGATCATCGGATAGCTATATAAACTAGGACCAGATGAGATCTTGAGGCGTTGTGTCCTGCCTCATGAGCAAGAAAAGATATTGGCAGAGGCACATGCAGGCATGGCTGGCGGGCACTACGGCGTTCGTGCTACTTCCAGGAAGGTGCTTCGCGCAGGGCTTTGGTGGCCCGCTATTCACAATGATGCAACAACGTATGCGCAAACTTGTGATGTCTGTGAATGAACCGGCAAACCATTGCGGAGGGTTGAGATGCCGCTGGTATCTCAGGTGACATTGCAGCCATTTGATAAATGGGTGGTGGATTTTGTGGGTCCCATTAACCCACCTAGGAAGCGAACTGGTGCACAGTACATAATCACAGCAACAGATTATTTGACAAGGTGGGTGGAGGCCGCACCAATTGTAGATTGCATCGCTACGACAGCAGCGTGATTCTTGTTTGAAAATATTGTTACCCGGTTTGTCTGCCAAAAGATATTGATGAGTGATCAGGGGAGTCACTTCATCAATCGCACAGTCAGGGCATTGACAAAAGAGCTTCAGATACAGCACAAGAATATTACGCCGTATCATCTGCAAGCAAATGGAAAAGTGTAGGCTCTCAACAAAGTGTTGGAGCATGCGCTTACAAAGGTTTGTAATGCAAATCGCGATGATTGGGATATGAAGATTCCAGCAGTCTTGCCAGCAATACTACCAAATTTCCCATCAGCAAATTTGTATCAGCGAATTTGTATCAGCCATTTGACATCAGCCAATTTGATCTGATCTGAATTGGTATCATCTGATTGGTATCATCGAAAGTATCAGATCTGCAATCTTCCAATTTAGTGATCATCTCAGCGATCAGCGATCCTATGATATCAACGTTCTCCACATCTGAACCACGTCTGAGCTATATCGGCGATTTGATTGCTTGTGTGGGGGCTTGCGTGAGAAATCTCTATTGAATTACTTGAAAAATGTTGTCGGTTGGAGAGCAGTTCATAGAAGAGATATTGCAATCGCTGCCTAATCGCCGAAGGGAGATCCGTGGTGAAGAATTCGGTGCTACCATGTCTGCAGTGGGAGGAGCCATCAAACAATCTTAACAATCTTGATCTCCAGTGACAACTTTAAATGGGAAGCTGATCAAATCGAGGTAGATAGAGTTTGTAATTATGAAGGCTTTGTAAATTGAAGGTCATTTTTATAAATTTTCCATATGTTAAAATGGAAACTTAAAAAAAAAGGGGATTGAAATATTGAGATATTGAACAATTGTAATAGAGGTTGAGACCATAAAGTCTAGCCACTAGTGCATTTATTGGGAAATATGCCTTGAATTGATGATTGATACCTTGTAAGAGGTTTAGGTCTTGTTGTTAGTCATTAAAAAAAAATAAAAAAATCAAGGAGGAATTTGAGGAATTTTGAGCATGTAAAAATCAAAGTAGAAATTATCAAGTACTGAGAGTGAGAGTAAATGTATCAAATATTTTAATAAAAGATCAATTTGTTGGTGTTGGATGTGTTCTTGACCACCTTGAAATTTGAATAAGGGGATCAAAGGTACACATAGTGCTCATGTGTGATGGTGATTGTATTTGTCACATGATACTTACAAATGCTTGAAGATAGTTATATGTGTCTAGTTTTGACACATTTAATTTGACAAACAAGCACTCCACATAATTCAAGTTGCCACAACATCAACTCTCATCCACAAAGGGAATTATGGTACACAAATCAAATGGACACATCAATCTAAGGAGCAACTAGTTTTCAAATTTGAAGATCAAATCAACTTTGAAATCAAATATTAGTTGAACAGTATACTTGCAATAGTCCTTTTGTAAGTTTACTTGTCTTTTCTAAAATCAAGTCAAGTTGAATTTGTATTTTGGGTGCATTTTTGGTTGAACCCGACACCCTTCATTTTCTGAGTTTTAAATCAAGCTTGTTATAAGATCATTGTAAAACACATTTTGTGGTGCATGATCGATTGTACCCGACACCCTAAAATTGGCATATAATCAAGTGAGTGTGAAATCAATCCAAGCGAGCATGAAAACAAATCAATCCAAACGAGCAAGTTCAAGCGAGCGTGACAATGGGTAAAGGAGGAAAGCGATTTCAAAATGATAGTCAGAACATCAAAGAAATTCAAGAATCCTTAGAAAAATTTGAAAATCAAGTTGTTGAACTTCAAGACCAACTTGAAATGAAGGAACAAGTGATTAAATTTCCTCAACTACAAATTCTTGAAAAAAAATGAATGATGCTACTTGCGATACAGATAACCTAATACAAGTTTGTGAAATAGAGACTGTGACTAATGATTCCTTATCTAGTGATGAGAAGGAATCCTTGATAAACAATTTTGAAGATGATGATTTCAATCAACTCCAGCATCAACAACAATCTGAACAAGTCTTTCTTCATCACAACCCTCTATATAATGATGATGATGATGATGATGTTTCATATCAACAAAGAGTGCAACAGAAATTCAGTGAGCAAAATGCAAAAGCCGTATCCAATGAATATGAATCTTCCAATGAAGATGGAGCTATCTTTCAAGCGTTTTCTTTTGAGTTCAATGAAGAAAAGATTTCAATGGTACAACAACATGCAGAGAATCAACTTCCAATAATGTCAAAGCAACAACTTCATGATGATCTTTTAAAGCCCATCATCAAACCTTGGGAAGAAATCAGAAACAACAAGCAAAGAAAAGGACTTGGATATGAAAAAGATGTGACCTTTCATATTCCATACTACTCCAAACCAATTCAGTTTGTGAGTGCAGGATTCATAAATGAAGAATCCAATCAAAAAGTCCATGAAGAAGCTAATCAACAAGCTAATGAAAATCACATGGAAGAAATTCATGAATGCCAACATTGTCATCGAGTTGGTCATTTGGAGACAAATTGTTTTGATCTCCATCATTTTCAACATTGTGGCAAGAAGAATCATTCATCATAAAAATGTTCCAAGAGAAAAAAGCCTACAAAGTTAAAGATTCATTATGGATGGATCAATCCTTGGCAATGGACATCAACAACCAAGAAATAATATCAGTCTTACCAAAGAGTGCAATCTCGAGTAAAGACTCATCTTGTAGCACATAGTCTTTTTTTGTACCTGATAGAATATAATTCCAGTGGTCCCCTTATGGCGTAGCTTTTGAGCATGGCCCTCACGGGATGAGATAACATGTGGATGTTTCCACATGCCCACTTTGAGTTGAAATCTATATGGTACTCACTTTCATCTTAAAGGGGGGGTACATTTACAAAATACTCTTTCTTTTTAAAGGGGGAGTAGATATGGTACAATGATGAAACAGTTAAGGGTAAACCACATGAAAACCCATAGCTTCTCACCTTTCAACTGACAAAGGGGGGAATAATTAAGATGGTTGTCAAAATTCAAGTTTGAACAACAAAACAAAATTCTGTAGATGGCAGACTCAAAATATCAAAATGGGAAACAAAAATAGTCTGCAGGTGGCAAACTTCAAAAGGAAACAATAGTTTGCAGGTGGCAAACTCCAAAATTGTAGATAAAGAACTATAGTTTGCAGATGGCAAACTCAAAATAGTTTGTAGATGGCATACTAATGAAAACAACAGTCTATTGATGGTAGACTCAAATACATGATGCATTTAGATGTTAATCGATGCATAAAAATGTTGATGACTCATTTCAGAGAGCACTTCATTTGATTGTAGCATGGTGATCTTCACCAATTAGCAGAAGACGCCAGCCTCTTCTAGCTAAATCACTTGGCAAATGATGAAATTGTCAAGCAGACAGGGATTGTTCAGACATGGCAGATGTTCACTCCAGGATTTCAGTTCATTTCAGATGAACCATTCAGATTGATGACTTTACATGCAGATTTTTCATTGAAGCACAAAGGAAGGCTTTTGAAAGATCCATCATATCAACTTTGGCATTAGTGTTTATTGCTTAGTTGATACAGATACATAAACTTGTGATTGAGAGGGGGATTGTTAGCCTTGTGGCTTAACATAACAATCACAAATTGATATTGTCACCTTTATTTGTATTTCTTATTTAGGATATTAGTCATTTATCCTAAATGATGACTAAGGGATTTTGGATAAGATTTCCTAGCCTAGTCACCATGCAAGGTGTTAGGATATAGAGAATATCTCTCACTGAGGTGGCATATTTCAAAGTACCATATAATGGTACTCTTTGTGTGAATAAAGTAATGACATTTTTACCATTCTATGAGTATTGTCTTTCATTTTGTCTTACAGTGGGCATATCGCACCACTTGTAAAAGATTGATGGGATAGACACCCTTCAAATTGGTATATGGGAAAGAGGCGGTTATTCCTATGGAGTACATTGTTTTGAGTCTGCACATAGAAGCAGCGACGGGCATGAATGATGAAGCAGCATTTGCAGAACGACTGGAGTAGCTGGTACAACTTGACGAAGACCGTTTTATCGTAGGTTTTCACTAGCGTGTGGAGAAGGATCGTGTTGATGCCCTGAAATTCGTAGCATCAATCAGAAAGGGATTCTCCCTGGTAAGCAAGCCCAATTAGATCTATCATCGTTTGGTGTGGGGAATCTGTCTGGTTTACGGCCCGGCTAGCGTGTAAGGTTTAAAGATTTATCTTCTTTTATCGGTTGCAGCCCAATCCACCATTTATGTATTTTAATTTTAAAGATGATATGCAAGTGCTTTTTAACTAAATGCATGCAATTAAACAAATATGATCTACAACTTTTTAAGCAAATTAATCTATCCTTGCAAGGAGCAAACTAAAAATATGAGTAATACGCTAAAAGAAACATCCAAAGATCTCATAGATAGCTATTTAATCATATAGATGCGTTTCTAGCAGAAGGTAAAAGGTATCAAAGATAGCTTCGACTGAATTAAAACATTCCATTACTCATTTAACATGGGGTATTTGCATGGAAAATGAAACCATTCATAACAGAGAATTAATTCATGATAGTTAAGAAAGATCTCACAGTGTACGTATGAAATATGCAGAAATAGTTCAGCAATCATTCAACATAAATCCAGGCAAAATGCAGTGCAGGCTTCCCCAGGAAAAATGGAGCTTTCTTTATATATCTAGCAAAATAATTCACGTACAAGGAAAAAAAGTCCTTTCACCTGCCAAAATTCCTTCTACTATTGTCTATTCATCTATTTATAGATTTAAAAAATGCTCCAAGACCTTCTATGTGTACCCTAAACCCAAGGAATTTCTTGATTTGTCTTTTAGTGCCCTTTTACAGAAAATAGAATAATTCCCCAAATGCTTTACAAGAGAAACAAAAGCAAAAATCCAGTTGTATTTAATTTTACAACCGAGATAAAAAGGCAAAATAACTTCCAGTTCATATTTAGATAATCGTGTAATGCCAAATCAGCTCCTGCCTGGAGCCTCTGTTACAGCTGGTGCTTCCACCTCAGTTGATTTATCCACCTTCGTTATATAGCTGACCCACATGCCCGTTTCTCTTACAATGGTGTTGGCAGGGGCAAGGAGCATGAATTTCAGGGAGATTTCATGCTTGGATAACTCTGCTTCAATGTTTTTTACTTCTGGTGCTACAGCCTGGAGAACCTCTTCAAGAAAGTGAGCGTGAATGGAGGGTATCCTGATGCACTGGTGAAGGTCTTCTGCTGTTAACACATCTATTTTCTTCACATATTCCATCTATGTGCTTAGCTCATTCTTCAACTCAGACAAGCATAGGTCTTTGTCCAAAAACCTCTAGAGTTTGGGGAACCACCATTTGACACCTTTCCTGAGTTGTCTGGATTCTAAGATAGAGACTGATGCATTTCCCAATGGTGGCTTGGATTACAGAGTTTAACTTTACACCACAATTCTTGCAGAACTCCATAAATCCTGCATTTGATTTAAAATATGCCATGGATTTGAGAGGGAGGTTTGTGGGGAAGCCTGACTTCCCTTCTCTCCATTCAATATGCTTCCCGATGTCTTCCTTTACACATGCATATTTATTTCTGAGCCTATTGGCCTCGGAATTGATTTCTTTCATCCTGGCAACCATCACCTTCATTCTGCAAACTTCTTCAGTGATAAGTTCCTGTGACTCGTGTATCTTCTTTAGTATGTCATAGGAATGCTTATGGAAGGGACTCAAATCACTTGCTTTGTTGTTTGCTAGCTCTAGCTATTCTATCATCAGTTCTTTTCCCTCTTCCAACTGAATGGTCCTGGTTTCGAGATCATTTTTTTCTCCTTCTAATATCATCATTTGTACCGCTAAAGTTTCCTTTTCTTCCTCTAGATGCCGATACTTACTTGATAATTCACTTTTCTCTAATGAGAGGGCATCATATTTCTTTATCATTAACCCTCTATATTCCTGTTCCTTTACCAGAGTAAGCTGCAACCTATGTGCCTTCTTCTTGCCCACTTCCACATCATTCATTATCTTGTGTACATTGTATTCACTTGCCTAGGAAGCAGCCACATTGACGGGTGCTATGAAACCAGGAGCACTCTGCGTTTCCTATATGACAGTGGTTTCTCGCCTGGTGACAATTTCCGGTTGAAAGGGTTTCTTCATCCTCATCTCTGTTTTTCTTACAATGGATTTTCTCTTCTTATCAAAAACAAAATTGTCCCACTGGGACACAGTGTGACTCTTTGACGGGGTAAAAGGAACGAGCGGAAGTTCTCCTATGGGGAAGAATTTTACCGCGGTTATGACCTGGGACACTGTGGACGAGTCTATGTCCATGTCCTGTGTGTTTGGACTTCCTTCTCCTGCATCTATTTTGGATTTATCCTCTTCTTATGCTTTCCTTCAATTTTCTTCTTCTTCGGCCTTTTGCTGCTTCTCTTTCCTCCCTCTCTCTTATCTCTTGCAGTTGGTCAGCTTCTTTCTTTCTGATTCTCTCTAAATCTTCTTCTCAGATCCTTTGAGCTTCTTCATCTCGGAGCCTGTCCACCTGCTCTTTATGCACTCTTTCCGCTGCTTCCCTTTGGAATTTATCAACCTCTTCTTTTAGCCTTTGCTCCTCCTTTGTTAGAGCTTCTGCTTCATCCTTTTCTCTTTGCAATTCTTCCCCCTTGGTAGCTTGGGCAGCATTGGAGCTAGAACCAGCTCCGCTCTTGAGGCGAAGGCGCCTTCTGAGTTCAGTCATATTGATGACCCCTTTAATAACTTCTTCATCCTCATCAAAGTAGTGTGCATATTCAAAGTGTGCTTTAATTTATGCGCAATGGTCTGCAACCTTATTAAGACTGTCATTCTTTGTGAAAATATTTTCACCAAAGTGGAAATATCTCAACTCCTAACAAAGGTTTTAGTCGATTTAACTTTAGAGAACTTGTATGCTCTGACATAGAAGGGAAATTGTGGGAAAGAGGCCTTGTTCAATCTATTCAGGATGCCACCAACTCCATCTATAAAAACCTGCCTCACCACCTCCTTGTGGACCACATAATCGGTTGCATACCTAGGCAAGAGAGATGGTGGCTTGGAACCACCATACATTCTTATATAGGTGCCTTCCTCTGATAAGTAAAAATCACCATAATTTTCCATGACTGCCATGGCATTATCAGATAGGCAACTTGGCTCACTATTGAACATCAGTTCATAAAGAGGCATGATAAACTCTTCACAAATGGCTTTGTAATAACTCTTTTACTTTTGAGCCCATAGGATCTTATAGGTTGTATAAACTGGGGAATCAACCTTGTTCCAAATGCAGCCTAAATTTGGAAAATGAAGCCTCGACAGAATGCAATCTATGAGATATGATGCCATGTAGAATTCTGCATTATTTTGAACCAAACCTTCTTTTGCAGCAGTTATTGCTGCTGACAGATTGTCCGAGAGGATGTCTGCCCAATTGAAAACTGTACCATTGAAGGATACATGGTGGATGATGGGGATCCAACTTAGCTTATAGATAGTTCCATTTGCTCTCCCAAAAATTCTACTTTGCATTAGAGCTATGATTCTAAATGGAGGCCTTAGCGTCTGGGTATCATACTCTCCGCTCTCCTTTTGTCTCAGTTGTTTACCTTGTATCAACAACTTCTTGGAAAACTCCACGGTATCCATGTTGAGGTTTTGGAGATAGGAATCATTCGAAACTGTTTGAGGATGGGGTAACTTGTAGGTTGTTGATATATGGGCTAGGCGGAATGAGGCAAATGCCTCTCACATGCTGTCAACTAGAATCCTTGACTGGGCATTAGCATGCGCTAGAATCCATCCGATGACTTACAAGAAGGGGAAGAGTTCCAAGTGTTTAGCTGCTTTAGTGATGCCATATTTTCTGTTGTTTTGGTATAGATACATTTCTTCAAGGACTGCCCCAGGGATATCTTGGTCTCTTATCATGTGATGTAGTTCCCCCCACTTGAGATCAGGGGGAACACCTGTAATTGACTTGGTGTCCTCGTATAACATTTTGACCCTTGCTTCCAAAACAGCTTCGCCACTTGATTCAGGATCAGACATCTTAGACTTCTTCTTGGCTCCTTTCGGCATCGTATCCAAAACTGGAAAAACAAATCCATGCATGAGTCGAAAAACATAACCAATTCTTGAGCAAAACTTATCAACAGGCATGTACAGTCTGACTGAAACAATATTGTTAAAAACAAAAAAGATTAGAATAATGTGCTTCAAACAGCAGTGGAAGGTGCAGAAGATAAACAAGCATCATTTTTATTCAAACTAATGGTGACAAAACCATGATGTTACAATGTTTGTTGAAAAAAAGAGTGCTAGGAAAAACAAACTGTAAGTAAGTAAACAAAAACTGGGTGGTTGTGACCAAGGGATGGCCTGCTGCATCAGATTGGGCTGTCATAATTTACGCTGGACAGCTTGCTGGGATGGGGAACAGGATCTATCGGGGTTTCTTAATAGACTTCGGGGATGACTAACTAGGTATAGAGAATAGCTCCAACAAGGACAAAGGTGGTCACAGTGAGGGAAGGAGCTGTCAAAATGGTTTTAACGAAAATGACACACGCTTAGCCAATGAAAAACATGATAAAAAGAGCTTGCGACAAAAGATAGATTCGCTTACCTGTCAACGGACGATTGGGTCTGATGGGGTCGACAAAGCTTTGAACCTAGTTATCCTCGTATGGTGGGAGGGACCTCGAATGGGGTTTTCAAAGCTTAATGATAAACAATAAAAAAACTAAAAACCCCACTTTCTATATATAAAACCCCCACATGCTTGAATAATTAACACTGACATGACTGGGTAAGTGTGGGAATTAAAATGTTGTTAAAACAAAGGGCCCGACATCCTTTTTCGCGTTGCTCAACATTAACTTCTCGTCGTCAAAATCGACACCACTCGACGAGTTAGAGCATTCAGCGTCGGCATCACTGGCCAAGTATTCGCGCAACGTGCCAGCAGGTTTTGGTGAGTTCGACGCAAGATTAAAAGCTTAGCCAATCGTTGTTTCGATTCGGCGACTGAGATTGGGTCTTTCCTGTCACCTCTATCTCTTTACCTCTTTCGGCGCTTCTCACGGTTCGCAGACGATAGTTTCGGAAAAACTGGCAGAGTTCCGTTGGAACGCATCAAGACGCTCAAGACTAAACAAGAAGAGTCGGTCGTTTCGGGCTAGGTTAGCAAGTTTTTATGCAATGAGAGTCTTCAACGAAAACTAACAAAGGGCCACTGACCATGTCGGCACAACTCAGTGAGTCTTACCACAACAAAAAACTTTGGGAAAAGGAAAAGGCAAAATGCTGCGCCTCGGCGGGCTTGGGCGAGTTCGTCCGACCATTGCGGTGGGACTAGGAAAGTTAGGCTGAAACAAGAAAAGGCCTTACAACTCGAGAAAGACATCCTCCCGTTGCGGAGCGACTCGATGAGTTGCACTGACATGGGAAAAAGCTTTAAAAATTTTAAACAAAGGGCCCGACCGTTGCGGCTTGACTCGGCGAGTTGTGTTATCGTTTTGGCTGGGAAAGGTGAGTTTTACTTACAAAAAAACAAACTTAAAGAACTTGATCCTTCCTCAAAAACTAAGTATGAAAAGGCCTTTTGGATGGGACTTGAATCCAAAGCAAAACTTTCTCAAAAATAAAAGGAGGATCCCCAATATTTACAAAAATTTGGGGGGGATGTTGCAGCAACAACAGATCGGCAAAAAGCTTGGCATGATCACCATATAAAAAACAAACAGTTTCAGCAAGGTGACTTGGTGCTATTGTACGACAGCAAATTCATGAAGCATCCAGGGAAGTTACAGATGCATTGGTTCGGTCCATATTTTGTTAGCTTCATTACTTTAGGAGGCGTAGTACAACTACAGTAGTTAGATGGAGCGATGCTACCAAAGTTGGTGAATGGTAGCAGGATGAAGCCCTACAGGACGGGCCCGGAGTCACGCGATGCTTAACCTCATTGCGGGAAAAAAAATGCAGGATGCTAGGTGGCAGGATGGTGCACCAGTAGGCACAACATGCGCAAGTGGGAATGATGATAGTGCGGTTAGGGAGACATGCCGCGACAACTGCATGGCGCGACACAGTCAAATCAACAATAAATACATACCATTAAATGCAATTGAATGTCGACGCTCATTGAAGCGACGTGTATTTATGGTGGATCAGACTGTTAGATTGAGAGGATTAGCGACGGATTTGGACAGTTAATGCATTATTTGGTCATAATGATCGGCGCAATTTGGTCAGATGATGGCGAGATCGATTTGGCGTTATAAGAATGGGACGAGGCTGGTCGAAAGCCATCCTTTTGCAAAGTGTGAGTTGAGCAAAGTTGTCTTGAGTTGAATAGTGCAAGGCTGAGTCGAGTTGCAGAGCAGAGGTACATTCTGTTGAGCGAGTTGTCAAGTAGGGGGAGGTTGAGCAACAATTAGGCGTTGCGGAGGTCCAGTGCGGAATGCAGAGTGAACCGGACATGTTCAAAATTTCAAGCGAAGTGGAATCACCAGTCGTCCCTGTCGCTATTGAAGAGAAATTTGCTAGTATGTGGGTCGGGTCATCGTCAGTGACGTGGAAGAAGAAGGGGGGATGCAGCCTAGAAGAAGAAGGGGGGATGTGGCCTAGCTCCCCACCACCAGGGAACAGGAAAACCAAATCGTCTGCACAAGTGCCGGAAGAGGTACCTGCACAAGGGAGTCCATCGAGCTTAGGCATTGTGGAATCCGCGGCTCGAGCAGGGGTATCTACTGCGGATATCTTGGGGTATATACCTCCCTATCGACCCAGTGCGCAGCCCCTGAAGCCCACCAAGTACCAGCGGTACCAAGTCAGGATGCTGGTGATCCCACAAGGCATGGTCTGCACTGCAGACATTGTGCCTGCGCTGATGTAGTTGAAATATGCCGATCATGATTTGCTGTTGCTGCAGGACGTTATGACGGAACCTTTTGTGACGAGGACAGTAAGGGAACGACACCACACATTCCACACGATTGGGTGCGTCTTGGAAAAAGCAGGACTATTAAGTTTGATCAACATGCCGCACTTTGGGCGGTTGACAGAGGCAAATTCCTGCGTTAAGCAACTTTTGGCCTGCCTTCATGGCGGAATTTTGTGGTTAGATAGACCAGTCACAGTCACGGTTGACCTGATTTATGAGATCACGGGGTTTCCAAAGGATGGGCTAGACCCCTCACAATATTTTCAAGGGAAAAACAATGATAAGAATCTCGCAATGAGGTTGAGGACGCGCTATGAGTTGCAGTGCGACGGATGGGCATACCGCCTCAGCAACATCCATGATCTAGTAGTTCGCATCGGGGCACGGATCTTGGCTACTAAAATAGTTAGGAACAACCGACCCAACCAAGGAAATTCCAGAGTCATTACATGCGCCGAGCTGTGTGCGGCATCGGTACAGATGAATTGGTCACTCTTTTTGTTGAAATAGTTGACGGAGGATGCAATGGTGGCCCAGGCGGGACAATGGTCATTTGCATACAACTGGTTGTTGATTTTAGTCGCTCTTGTCGCTTGTATGGAGCCCAACGACTATCAAGGGATGGATGTAGACACGGTACAAGTTTGTAAGGGAGCATGCTACAAAAACCTTTGGTGGATGCAGGAACCTGAGCGACTGAAGGATTGCGCAACACAGTTCTGGTTCTACTAGGAAGCACTGCAGACGGCAGCTGAGCATGTTCTGCAGTTGTCTCAGGTAGCCGTCATGAAATATAAATGGATTGCTCAGTTTGCGATTGGCCCACACAGCATTCATGTTCAAGCGCGGAGTCATCCGAGGAAGCAGTGGTTGCAAACACCAAACAAATTGTCCGATGAGGAGCTGGATGCGATCATCGACAACTGGCCCGTAGAATGGCGAGAACCGGTTAGTCTGGAAGAAGAATTGACGGGGCTACCACTGGATGCACCAGACATGGAACAACAGAATAAACATGATTCGGATCAAGAATCGTCGCAGACGCCTATGGACGAAGAGATAGAGTGCGAGATTGAGGAAGGCAGAACGAAGATGCATCATGAGCGGGGTATGACCATTAGCGCAATCCCAGAAATGGAAGTACAGTTGCAGCGGCTTATTGCGGCCTTAACAAATGCAACGAATGCGATGGCCCAAGCAATGAGGACACAGGTGGTCGAAGGTTTCAACGAGGTAAAATCTCGCCTTGATTCCTTATTTGATATTGTTTTGAAGGCACTAGAGGTAGAACCTATATAGGAAGTTGTCGCAATCAACACTGAGCCGCGGGTTCGGAATGTGCAAATTCCCCCGACTGATATTGCGACCGACAATGAGACTCTCCAAGCCTCGCTGCAACAGTTACAAGGTTTGTCAATTGACATCAACATACTATCCTCGCAAACGTTGGTCCAGATGCAGGCGGTTTCTAGCCAAGAGCTGGTCGACAGGGAACAATATGTCAGTGGACGACTCTTGCGATCGCAGGAGAATGAGGCAGGAGCCCAAAAATAAGTAGATGATTTAACGGCGAAGGCGGGTAGCAGCACGGGAGGTGGTAGACAAATTGGAGAACAAGCTCGAGCAGCTGATTGTCGAGAAGGCTCGATAAATTGAGGAGTTGAAGGACTAGGACTGTTTAACAGTAGAGAAAGCAAACCTCTGGGATAGAAGAGTGCGGATGGACGAGGCAATCGCTGAAGCCTGTCAGTATGTGTTGGAGCCCACTGCAATGTTGGATGTAGTTGAAAGAGTACAGCGACTTGGGTTTTTCATTGCCCAGTTGCAGCGAGACAATGCCGACTTGCGGGGTATGGTACAACCAAGCACACCGTCGGAGCAAGTCACATACAGGAAACACTCCATGGAGGAGTTGGCGACCCAGCTGGGAGAGATGGAGAAAGAAGCGACAAACATCACTGCAGAGACTGCACAATTTTGGGGCAGCGTAGTCTAGGATGAGCAATTAGAGCAGCTAACGAAGCTGTGGAAAGAGGCACAAGGGCAGCTAGAAACACTGAAGACGTCGATGAGAACGCTCCCACTAGTTGTTTAGGTCACCAAATCTGCAAAGCTAAAGGAGTTACAGCAACGTGTTGCAAAGGCACAGGAGCGTCAGCAAAAGTGCAGTACGCAGTTGGATGAGTTCCAAGAGATTGGAGCGTAGTTTTCTCTCAAGGCAGTTTCTGCGCTACAGGCGGTACAGGAAGGTCAGCGGAAAGTTGTTGATAAGCTCATTGAGCACCCATCAACGCAGGAATTGACAGAGAGTAAAGAGATCATTGTGGTGGATAATGAGCAAGTCAAGGAAATCGATTAGCAGTATGAAGACTTCAGGTTGAAGATCAATGAGTACACCATGTCTAGCTGACGTGGCTCGAGGGAAAGCCACAAGATTGTGTTGGGGGCCTGTTGGCAGGAGGTTTGGATGAGTCAGTTGCGCAACATCGTGGATGCTGCACAAGGTCAAAAGATGTCGCACAAGAGGGAAAACAACGCACAAGTCGGAAATAATGTTATTTTAAGTCTTTTTGTTCATTTTGGACCACTTTGTGCAGGTTAAGGGTCATTTTTTTGTAAATCTTGTTAGAAATTAGTTAGGAGGTCGGCTAAGTGAACAATGAATGTAAAGGCGCAAACCTATAAATAGATGCAGCATTATAAGTGTTAAAGAGACAAGTCTTTGTCCGGAGAATTGTTATTGCGGTATGTTTTGGTTATTGATCTGAGTCCGTTTGAATCTGGGTATGCGACAAAAGAACTATATTGTTGTATCAGTGGTTTAATGCGAAGGTTAATATGACATGATGGAGTTTTGAGCAAAATCACTGTGTCTCTTTCTATTTTCCTTCTATGAATGTGATATGATATGAACTGTGAATGATGCGATGTTTTTGTGCTCTAAATGATGTTATACTGTTGGATCTGTTTGCGCATTGATGGTTTTATTGATAATGAGATCTGTGGAATGATGAGGTAGTTTTGTTTAAATGCATAAGTTGAAATGAATGACCTATTAGTTAATGCTGCGCTCAATCGATAAGTAGCCACACATGGTCCTCCTTCGTTTGGTGGAAATGTGGTTCCGTCAGCTCTCCCTCGAACATCTCGGGTGAGACTTCATCTGCTCCGCAGGTGTTGCTGGACAGGGTAAAACCTATCTGGGCCGGTGCTCAGGGAGATCGGGGTGGGTTGGATGTTGACAGAGTGAGGAACCCCTATCAACTAGGTTTGTGTCAACAATTAATCAGCTTCAATTCATTACAACAAGCTGCCACCTATGAGGACACTCATTCTCTTGTAAGAACCTACTTATAAACTGACAGGCTTTGAACTGCAATCCAGCGAGCTGCAACTTGTTGAGAGGACACCAATCATCCTGAGCACCAACTCAATACTGTAGGTACCAACCTATCAAGTAATGAGGACACCAATCCTTTATAAGCACCAACTTACAAAGCAAGTACCAACCTGCTCTCCCAAGCACCACCCTATGCTTGTAGATATGTTTGTTCCTCTGACAAAATGATCCTTTTGCTCAAACACGCAACAAATATTCTATCATAATTCTTGAGACTCTAGACTCCACCAACACACAATCTTCATGGCCTTTATTGATCTCTACCTTAAACCAATCGCTGGTGCCTTATCAAGACCTTATCTCCTTCTATAAACTCTTTATTCATATGACCAATAATTATGTACTTACTCGGCTTCTAGTTATTTTTGTAGTTGCATCTTCTATTTCTTAATGATCCAGATCCTACTATAAGAGAAGAACTTCCAGTTGTAGATTTCTTGTATCTACTTCAACACTTTACTGAGAGTCAGAGCTCTCATACATCTATAATGACATTCTCAGAACCCGCTTCTCAATATATATTTATGTAATCTTTCCAAGTAAACAACTTCGTATCCAAGCTTTATATTCTTTGTTTCTTCATCATTAATATACAGTTAAAAAAAAAAAATTTGCATAGACTCTCTGTCAACTTCTTCATATACTATTCTCATTTTCATACTTTAAACCATACAGTTATTCAATCTTCTATTCAAGCAAAAATGCCTCATTCTCGAACATATTCAAGACATAGTTAATTTGAACAAAATCATACCTTAGTTTCAGGTCATTCGAGACTCTTTGAACCTCTCAAGAGTAATACTTCCAAAACAAAGTATAGTATAAAATACTCAAACATACCTCAAATAATCATCACAAGCTTATCTAGCAATCTGAGATTGTTTGGCATCTTGAAGCTGCCACATGTAATATGCTTTAATCCTAGGCGAATGCATTTCCCGGTCTCATATTTCAATTCTTACTCTTCTCTAATGCATTTTCCGGTCTTGCCAATTCATACCTTGAGTTTAGTTCAGAATCGACTTACTTCAATATCCCTAGGAACTGCGACCTAAAAACTCATATGAAATCGACTACTAATATTCTTGTGCTTATTTGTGACGAACTTCTCAAAGTAATTGGCTCTCGAAATTGCATTATAATGGCAAATGGATTCATGAAAAGATCCATAGACATTGATTCTACTTCAACAATATAACTACAATATACTGCAACCTTGGAACAAATCGAGACTTGGAGCAAAAGCTTGTAAACTTATTGTTGTTACAACATTCCCCCCAAAATTTTGAAAAATATTGGGGCCCCTCCTTTTGGTTTTGAGAAGAAGTTTTCCTAAGAGTCTCTGGGCATCAGAGTCTTTCCTAACTTAGTTTCCCTAAAGAGAGGTCTTTTACTTCCCTTACTCTTTGAGTTTATTTTCATTTTTTGCCTCAGTAAAACCTAAGATTCTTTTCCGAAACGGCGGAAGTTTTGAGCTAACTTTTCCGCAACGACGGAAAAGTTGGTCCAAACTTTCCGAAACGGCGGAAGAAAACAATCAAGTCAAGTCACGGCTGAAAAAACTCATCCTGAGCTTCCGAAAAGGTGAAGCTTTTGACCAAGTGAACCCGTGGCGGAACAAATTCACCAAATTTCTCTGCAACAGCGTGAGAATTAGTGTAAGCCTTCCGCAAACGGCTGGAAATTTATGAAAAAGTCACCTTGGCGGAAGGACTCGTCTATCTTTTCGGCAATGGCGAAGGTTCTCAAGAAACCCTTCCGCGACGGCGGGTAGAATGGCACATTTTTCCAGAAGGACTCAGATAACTCTTCCGCTAAGGCGGGTAAACCTACTTACGTTGGACGATGCATAGCGTCACACTTTCCCTTTGCGGAAAAGCTCGGATAATCCTCCCGCAACAGCTGGAAAACCCAGTTTTTCTTTTCGCAGCAGGCGAATAACTTAACCAAGTCCTTTCGTGTTTGGCGGTCGCATTTAATGAGAAAAGTGTCAATTTGACCCAGTCCGTACACCGCATTAACCCCATTTAATGGTCTGCAACTACCCGATTAATGGCTCGCACCCGTCAAAATCCTTTATATAGGACGTGAACTCCGTTGAGTTTTTTCATTGTTTCAATTGGTTGAAGAGCTTCTTCCCGTTCTGTTTGGAGTCACAAAGCACCAACCCCTGGCGCGCCAGTTCCACAGCAAGCGTCGACATCCACATAACGTTCATCTCTTCAATAGGTTAGTACACTTTCGGACATCCTAAGCTCAAGTGCAGTGGTTCTTTCTCGTCGAGAAAAAAGCTTAACTCATCGTCCTATCCTTTTTATCCTAGCCATGGCAATATTCTCGGACTAACCTCAGCCAAAGCTGACCCATGCTCACACCCAACTAGGCGCCCCAAAGCCCTTCTGTGAACATAAAAGCCTCTAGACCCTCAATCACCCACTAAGTGTTAAGAGAACCTGCAACATACCTCTGCCCATCGTGGAAGCCACTGGCTTGGTGAATTCGAGACCAACCCTGTTCACTCTTACGCAAGAAATATAGGCATCTCTACGTGACTATGGAGTTTTATGCCTCTCTATACTATGGAACGTGTTCTTATCTATCATTCCTTACACCATAGAACACAGTATACTCAAGGTTACTTTGTGTGCATAACTCTTATATTTCGCCGTTGCAATATCAACCTGTTGAATTAATCAAATTAAAATTGTACACAGGATTATGAAATAGCATGTGAAATAAATGTTTAATTTGAAAATAGGGGAGCTATTACATGTTGAAATTTGCAAATTAATGATGAAATAAACGTCGCTAGAAGGTTTTAGTCGACGTTTAGGCCTCCATAGTATGAGTAGAATGATAATTTGAATTGCTGACATTGCGCCATATGCCTGCAGGATTTTTGAAATGACTAAAGGTGGCAGGAGAAAGTCAAAGGCGACCTGCCCAGCTGATAACAACGCAAGAGTGGAGACTACATTCCAAGATACTAGGTGCACTACAGGCGTGCCCCCAGAAGTAAAATGGGGAGATGTATATCGTATGGTAAGAGACCTGGACTTCCCTAAGGCTCTTCTTGAAGAAGAATGTTTATACCAAAACATCAGAAACTCCTGTATATCCAAAGCCACCACCCGTCCAAAGCTCTTCCCCTGCTCAGAAGTAAATGCATGGCTTCCGCGGCATGCGAATACTGAGACAAGAGTTCTTTCGGATAGCAAAGGAGAAGCTTTTGCTTCATTTCACTCATCCTATATCTCAATAGCTTATAAATTTCCCAAGCCCCAGTAGCGGATGGATGATGCATGGCTAGAAGAAATCAAGATGGACAATCTGGAGATGGCTAGGAGACTGCTAGTCTCGGGAAGGCAGATAAAAAAAAAGGATAGTGAGGAGTATGAGGTTCAAAATCTGAGGCCCCCTTTCAGATTGATCGCTCTCATGCTAAGCAAAATCTTTTGAAGACTCGATGGGACAATGTTTATGCTACAATGGGTGTCCATCATCCACTATGTGGCGTTCAAAGGAACAATTTTTAACTGGGTTGATATTCTCTCAGACAGCTTAACATTAGCTATAATTGCTGCACAAGAAGGGTTAGTGGAGAAAAGGGCAGAATGTTAAATGGCATCCTACTTGATAGATTGTGTTGTGGCAAAGTGTCCCTTTCCCAAGTTAGGATGCATATGGAACTCGGCCGAGACTTCAGTATTCATTGCTTACAAAATCTTCTAGGCTCAAAATTACAAAAGGCATTACAAACTCATTTGCGAGGAATTTATCATGCCTCTATACGAATTGATGTTCAACGAGGAACCCAACTACTTATCTGAGAACGCCATAGAAGTCCTGAAGAACTATGGTGATTTCTATTTTTCGTTAGAAGGCACCTACATAAGAATGTATGGAGGCTCTAAACCCCCGTATATCCTACCGAGGTATGCTACCGACTATGTGGTCCACAAGGAGGCAATGAGACAAGTTTTCATTGATGGGCTTGGTAGCACCCTGTATAAGGCAAAGAAGGCAACCTTCCCACCTTTATCTTTCTATATTGGGGCCTACAAATTCTCAGGGATTGGAACTGTAGAAGAGTTTATTGCAGAACTGAAAGATTTTCACTTCAAAGAAAGGATTTTTTGGAGAAACGATCGACATGAAGGCAAGGTTGCACAACATTGCAAAGAATTCCATGCCAACTTTGAATACGCCCACTATTAGGATGAGGAAGAAGAAGTTTATAGAGGGGTAAGTAACATGACTGAACTGCAGATTTTCCGACTAAGTAAAGTCAGAGCCAGTTCTAGCTCTGGCACTGTGAAGGGTGCAAAACAACAGCAGGAAAAGGAAGCAGCAAAACTTTCTCAAACTCTCTCTAAAGAAGAGCAAGAGCTCAAGAAAGCTGCCGAGAAAATCCAAAGAGAAGCTACCAAGAGAGCAAGCAAGGCGAAATAAGTTGAACTCTGGAAAGAAGAAACTCAAAGGATTCAAGCAGCTAAAGATGAAGCTCGGAGAATTCAGGAGGAGGAAAGAAATAGGTTGGAAGGAATTTCCCAACAAGAGGTAGATGACAAACTGAGAAGGGAACAGGAGGAAGAAGCACAAAGAAGATAAAAGAAGAAGAAGAAAAGAAAGCCAGAGAAGATGTTGACCCCAAAAGCCCAAATATACAAGACTTGGATATGGGTTCCCCCATAAGGGACCTCCCAATTATCTCTTTTACACCATCCAAGAGTAGTACAGTGTCCCAATGGGATAAGTTTACTTATAACAAGAAAAGGAAATCCATTGTTAAAGAAACGGTGGCCAGAATGAAGAGGCCTTTTCAACCAGATATTGTCACCAGGCATGAAACCACAGTCATGCAAGGTACCCAACATGCGCACAAACTCATGGAATCTATCTCTGCGGCCTCTGTTCTAGCAACTGCCGACAATGTCGACATATTATCAGACAAGTTAGAATCGGTGAAGGAGAAATCCATCATCTACAGGAAACTCTGGTCAAAGAACATAATTATTCAAATCTGATGGTTGAGAAATGTGACAACCTTGTGCTAGAGAAGGGAGAACTTAACAGGAGATTTCAGCATCTAGAAGCTGAAAAGAGAGCTTTGGTGATACAAATGAGAACTCTGGAGACAGAGAAGAGAGCCCTAGAGAGCCGCAACTTACAGTTGGAGTCCAAGAAGTTTGACACTGCTCAACAGATCGATGACCTAAAGGAGCACGTTGAGAAGCTGGAAGAAAAGGAAGAATTGCTAGAACACCAATTACAACTCACAACCAGCAAGGTTGGCAACCTAGGACCCTTTCATGAGCAGGCTTGTGAGATTATTAAAAGGACCCACGAGATACAATAGCTCATGACAGAAGAAATTTGCAAGTTGAAGGAAGTGGTGGCCAGAATCAAAGAAATAAACGCTGAGGCCACTAGGCATAGGAGAAAATATGGACGTATTAGTGAAGACATTAGGAGGGAAATGGAATGGAGAGAAGGAAGGTCGGGATTCCCAGAAAGACTCCCTCTTAAGTCCATCGTCGGTTTTTAAGCAGATATCCGCCTCTTGGGGTTTTGCCAGAATTATGGAGTGAAGTTGAATGAAGTGGCCATGGTCACACTTGAACAGTGTGGTAATTTGTACTTGAAAATATGAGCCACTCAAGAAAATTGCCAGATGAAAATGCCCCAAACCATATAGGAGTTTCCAGACAAAGTCCAACGCTTCTCTGATCTAAAAGACGGGTTGAATGTTGAAATGGATTATGTAAGGAAGGTAGATGCTTTGACCTCAGAAGACCTTCATGATTGGATTGGCCAAGCTGCAATTCGCGCCCATCTCTTAAATGAGGGTCTCCAAGTTACAACAGTAGAAGTCACTAATCTTGAAGAAGAGCTGGCCAAGCATGAAATCTCTCGGAAAACCATGCTTCCCCTTGATGCAAACAATATTATAAAATAAACCAGTCTCTGGGTGAAGCATATAGCAGAAGCGGACAGGATACTAACAGCAGGAACACATCAAGTAACAGCAGGAGGAGCAAAGGCATCAGTTTCAGTAGAATTCCCAATAGTACCAGTGGCTCAGTTCCAGCAAAATTACCAGCAACAACAGAAACGCCCAAGTCAACAAAGGCATCAGCTAATAAATAATTCACCTTTTGTCTTATGTTTTGGATTTACAACCAACGTCTCTTCTTTCAGTCTTCTTATGTGTTAATTATTAAATGACATTTGGATCTCCGTCACATTCATTTTTGTAATATTTTTGGGTTTTATTATTTTTGTGACATGGACACTACAAGACAAATTAGAAGAATATGAACGGTTAGGGTATAGGTGGCAACTCTTGGAGCATTTTGTAAAGATATATATAGCTGAGTAGAAGAGAATACAGGGGGGATTTTGGCAGGTGAAAGAACTACTTCAGCTACATGAATAGGGAAACGATTTGGACCTGTGGAAGCTTGTGCATTTCTTTGCTTTGAATTGTGATGAACCATTGCCGAATTATTTCGATAGTTTATATATACATTGAGTAAGATCTTTCCTGGTTTATGTGAATTAATTCTATGCTGTGAATGATTTTACTTCTTGGAAAAATTTATGTACATTATGAGTAATGGAATGTTGTAATATAATCAAAGTTATCTTTGACATCATTTATATCCTACTGAAAATTCTTTTATGGGATTAAATGGCTATCTGTTTCAACCTTTAAAGGTTACTTTCAGTTTATTGCTCATTACTTAAAAGTACTGCTCCTTGCAAGGATGGGTTAATTTAGATTTAATTAGCTTAGAATAGATTTGTTTAACACATGCATTTAATTTAGGGCACATGCATATCATCTTAAACATGAAATATATAAACAGTGGATCGGGCCGCAACCGGTAAAATAAACAAATCTTTAAAAAAACTTTCATGGTAGCCGGACCGTTAACCCGATGGATTCCCTACACCAAACGGTGGGAAATCTAATTGGGATCGCTTACTGGGGAAAATCCCTTGTTGATTGATGCTACGATTTTCGAGGCATCAACAGTTTTTGGCGCTAGAAGAAGGGCCACCAGGACATGGCTGGCAGAAGAGACCCTTTTGTTAGAAACTCTTCCACTGAGAACCCATATGAAACAGTTATCCTAGACATTCCAGATCTGGAATCAAGAAATTAATAAAATCCTAATTCTGAGACAGAACATCAAGAAACATTGTATGTCATTCCTTTTGAGGAAGTAAACCGCTTCAGAAGACATACTCGCTCCTACGTTAGAAATCTTGGAGGACTAACTACTGTTCCCCTGTTACCCAGAACCAGAGCTCCTCGAAAAAACCCTCAGTGTACAAGGGATTTCGTTCTCGTTCAAATCCTAGAATTATTAGATTTATCTCTAGAAGAAATCACTCAACCTTTTGACGAAATCAGACCTGAGACTCTCACAAATCAAGAACAGCAGCACACTCCAAGGCATACTCCTCATAACTCACCACTGCATATACCACCACGTTCTCCACCAAGAGTCATGGTCGTACCCGCATGGAGAGCGAAAGGAGCATTAAATGTAGTTGGACCATTCCATGATTTGCCTAAAAACCCAGAAAAGGTTCTGCCTAAGTACGACCTTGGAAAAGGGATCTCCGTTGAAGACCACCTCACAAGTTTCTATTTAGCCTTGAGTCTTCTTAATGTAAAATACGAAGACGTGGTCTGTCACCTTTTTCCTTACACTTTCGAACCCAAAGTATCTTCCTGGTAGCTTAGTCTGCAAGCTAATTCGATAATAAGTTGGGAATATTTTGAGAAATGTTTTCTAAAGAAGTATGGGAATCAAAAAATGGTAGCTACTCTTATGAAAGAACTGTTTTCTATGAGAATGGAAAAGAGTGAAAAGGTTCAAGAGTTTAACCAAAGATTCACAACATTGTTAAATAATTTTAGTGATGCAACAAAACCTGCTGAGGAATGCTTGGTAGAATATTATACAACAGCTCTTAAATCCCTGCTAGCAATGTTCGTCAAGAGAACGAAAAACCCTACCCTGACAGAAAATTTTGAAGAAGCCAAGAAAGTAGAAGAAGAGGCTAACAGCATCACCAAACATGCTCTCAATGTAGAGGTTAAGCCGGCAGCCGTTAAGAAACCTTTTCTGTTAATTAGGTGTAAAGAAGAACCCGCAACAGATTTAGAAGATGTCATAAAAATGATGCAAAAACTCTCCAATAAAATTGTAGATTTAGAGAAAGACAAGGCGACTAGTTCTTCAAGACCACCTTATAAGCCATTCTATAAAAAGAAAGAAGAAAATGGACAGTCAACCCCACCGCTAAACAATTATGTTGTACTAAACTTAAATGAAATAGGCATGGACCACTTCTGCACTTTCCATCAAGAACAACGCTCGAAGAAAAGTTGTCCACAGTGGATCAATTCAATGAGTTTAGTAATGAACCAAATGTCAGATGCACAAATGCCTGAGCAAACAAATCTCCAACAAGAACCAATTTCTGAGAATGAAGAGCCTTCTCCCAACACTACGATGATCCTTTGGGATTGGACTCCTACCCAAGAGCCATCTTGTGAAGATTTCGTAGATGAAGTGCAAACAGCATCTATTAACATCACTACCAGAAGTAAACGCCCAGTGATTGATCCGACAATAGAAGCACCTAAAGCTAGATCTAATCAAATACCAAAACGGCACATAACTGTCATTCCTCCCCAACCCAAGACAAACCTAGCAGTTGCTCCTACGGTAACTAAAGAACCAAACTCAGAAATAATCAAACAACCACAAGCTTCTTTAAACAAAACAGAAAATCAATCGAAAATTTCAAAGGAATGTGACATGAGCTATGATATAATCGAAGATATTAAGAAAACAAAAGCAAACATATCCATTTTTTATATGTGTAGCTTGCTGCAACAAAGAAAGAGACTGATGGAGGCCTTTGATCCATAAACAAGTACCTCATTAGAAAACACTGATGAAAACCCGGAAATTAATGAAGCAAGTATTGGCGGAAAATCAAAATCTCAAACTCTACCTTTCCTCTTAACCTTTGAGATTTTTAATCACAATGTGCATAATTATTTGGTAGAATCAGGTGTTAGTTCGAATGTCATGCCTTTGTCAATTTGCAAAAGGATTAATGGAAAATCAATCCCATCCCCATATCAAATCATTCAAATAGATAGAACTGTTGTCAAAGTTATTGGTGAATTGAAATATGTACTTATTAGGTTGTCATCCGATTCTAGAGTATGCCAATTCATTGATATAATGGTAGTCGATATCCTTGAGGCATATGGTTTAATTTTGAGTAGGGACTGGTCTGCGAAACTGAATAGTTATTTTGCAACAGATTGGTCTCATTTGTGGCTGCCCTATCAAAATAGGCAAAATCAAATCAAGATATTAAGAGAGCCACACATGAAACAAAATGTCACTCAACTAGAAGAAAAAAAATGAAGCTGTAGTTTTTTCATCTTCAATATTAGGGAACTATTTCTTAGAAATCAAACCTGGGAATTATCAATCAGAAGATGTTAGCCATGATTCAGACAAACAGTCCGATTTCCTTCATTTTTCACGGACTAATGATATTGACTGTAACATAGTAAATTTAGTTACTAACTCAAATAGCAATAGTACTAACTTAGTTAAAAAAGAAGATACTTTTTGGACTCTCTACTTTGATGGCTCCAAAACTCAAAAAGGATCAGGAGGTGGTTGTGTTTTAATTGACCGTGAAAGAAACAAACATTTTTTATCTTGTAGACTAGAGTTTGAATGTACAAATAATACTGTTGAGTATGAAGCTCTGATCCATGGGTTAAAGAAAGCTATTGGTTTGAATGTCAAGTATTTGAAATTGTTTGGTGATTCAGAAATAGTTGTGAGGCAAATAAGGAATACAATTCATTTCCTTTCACCACACTTAAAGGGTTATCAAGCTGAAGTTTGGGATCTAATTTCTTGTTTTGATGCTTTCAATATTAATTTCGTTCTTAGGTTGAAGAATGTTGCAACTGATTTGTTAGAAACCTCTGCTTCCAGATTAGTTCCCACTAATAACAAATGCTCCATTGAATTAATTTTCAGGCCCTCTATTCCGGATAACATCACAAATTTCAGGGTATTTGATGATGATGATCAGATCATTAATTTCTTAACAAATGAAGATGTCTTCCAAGAGGCTGTAATAGATGAAGAGCAGCATGATTCAGATTTACAAAATAAAGATGCTGTAAAGGGAAACTTCATGCCCAAAGGAGTGAACTCTTGAAGCATTATTTGATTTACAGAGCAAGTTCAGAAGACCTGTAAATGCTAAAACTCACAGCTCATCCATGCAGCATGAATTAATAAATCTAGGCACGGAAGCTGAACCGAAGTATATTAATCTTGGTAAGTGTTGTACGCCGAGCGAGAGAAGGAAATTCATCAAATTGTTCCAGCAATATAAAGATGTGTTTGCTTGGACCTACGACGATCTGAAAACATATGATACCCGCATCATTCAACACATAATACCAATGAAGGAAGGTGTCAAACCTTTTCAGCAACAATTAAGAATGATGCATCCAACACTCGAGCCTCTAATTTAGAAAGAATTAAAAAAATTGTTGGATGCCAATATTATTTTCAAAGTCCGACATTTTGAATGGGTGGCTAATTTAGTTCCCGTGCAGAAGAAATCGAGAGAAATCAGACTGTGTGTAGATTTCCAGAACTCAAACAGAGCTTCCGATAAAGACAACTATCATGTGCCCCCAATGGAACAAATCTTGCAGATGGTGTCAGGATCAGAACTTTTCTCCTTACTAGATGGTTTCTCTGGTTACAACCAAGTGTTAGTAGCGGAAGAGGACCGACTCAAAACCACTTTTCGTACGAAGTTGGGAACCTTCGCATATCGAAGAATGTCTTTTGGCTTAATCAACGCAGGAGCTACTTTTCAGCAAGCCATGGATATTGCCTTCCGAGGATTGGGCAGTCAATGTGTTGTAGTTTACCTAGATGATGTGACAGTTTTCTCAAAGAAAATGGAAAACCATGTTTTCCACCTAAAGCAAATCTTTGATCACTGTAGGAAATATGGTATCTCTTTAAACCCTAAGAAAAGTGTTTTCGTTGTTCTTGAAGGCAAACTTTTGGGTCATATCATTTCAAAGGAGGGAATCTCGATAGATCAAGAGAGAGTACAAGCTATCAACAAGATTCCCATGCCCCACAATAAAAAGTCTATGCAATCATTCATGGGCACCATAAATTTTGTTCGAAGGTTTGTACCAGACTTCGCTCAGATCGTTAAACCTTTGCAACAAATGGTAAAGCAGAGTGTACAATTTAAGTGGATAGACTTGGAAAAGGTTGCATTTAAAGAGGTCAAAGCTGTTATAGCCAAGGCACCTTCTTTAAGAAGTCCAGATTTCGACTAAGATTTTATAATGTACGCTTTTGCTTCTGATAACTCTCTTGCAGCTGTGCTTACTCAAAAGGCGGAATCAGGAAATGAATACCCAATTTCTTTTATGAGCACTAGTCTGTAGGGCATTGAACTGAACTACCCCATAGTAGATAAGCAAGCATATGCAGTTTTCAAAGTGGTAAAACAGTTCAGGCCATATATTCTAAAAAATAGAACTAAGGTCATAGTTCCTCATCCCGCTGTCAGATCTCTTTTCGTTCAGAAAGAATTGGGAGAAAGAAGAGGAAACTGGGTCACTGCTCTTCAAGAGTATGACTTAGAATTCAAACCAGCCACTATTATCCAAGGTCAAGGTTTATGCAAATTGCTTACTAAAAATCTCATTGATGAAGAGCTAGATTGGAGGAATGAAGCCGAATTGAACATGATTGATGTATGTCCAATTTTTACAACGTCGAAGTCTTGGTACAAGGACCTAGTGCATTATCTACAGTCAGGTTACTTGCCAGAGCACTGGAATCCAAAGCAAAGAAGAGCTCTCCGTCTCAAATCAGCAGAAGTTCTCTTTAGGGAGAATTATGATGGCATTTTCCTCAGATGTCTGGAGAAAGAAGATGCGAGCAAAGTGGTCAAAGAATTACATGATGGCCCCGCTGGGGGACATTATTCTGGAGATACTACAACTCATAAAATCTTCCGGGCTGGGTACTATTGGCCCACTCTTTTCAGGGATGCCCACGCCTATGCTATAAATTGTGACGTATGCCAAAGAAGCGTCGGAAACTAACCAAAGGAAACTGGACCCTTGCAGCCAGTTATTATCTCTGAACCATTCGAGTAATGGGGCAAAGATATTATCGGTGAAATAAACCCCAATTCTTCGCTCCAACACCGTTGTATTCTAACGGCTACAGATTATTTTACAAGATGGGTTGAAGCTGTTCCACTATGTAAAGTAAATGAGGACGCAGTCATCAACTTCCTGGAGGAACACATCATAACCAGGTTTGGGGTTCCAATTTCCCTAGTATTTGATAATGCACCCTATTTTTTGTCAATGAAGATTAATGAATTCATGTATGAGAAAGGAATTAAACTACATTATTCAGCCAATTAATGTCCCCAAGGAAATCGATTAGCTGAGTCTACTAATAAAAATCTCATATGAATCCTTAAGAAAACTATGATTGAAAATCAGAGAAGCTGGCACATAGCCCTCCCAAACGCCTTATGGGAAGACAGAGTCACTCCCAAGAATGCCTTAGGGGTTTCCCCTTTCACTCTGGTCTATGGTAAGGAAGCCACTCTCCCTCCGAATATTTTACTCCCATCCTTGCAGTTGTCCCAAGCCTCTCGAGGGTCTAGCAGTCAAGTCCTTCAATCACGAATCAACACCCTACTGAAACTTGAGGAATCATGACAAAAGGCCAAAGACCAATTCCACCATCACCAAGACATAGTCAAAAGATGGTTCGATAAGAAGAAATATGGTAAAAGAAATTTCGAAGTAGGTGACTTAGTTCTAAAATGGGACCACCAGCATGAAGGTATGGGAATGCACACAAAATTTCAACATTTATGGGTTGGCCCTTACCAAATTTCTGAAAAGCTTGGCCCGTCAACCTATAAATTGAAAGACCTGCAAGGGGAGGAAGTAAATCTCCCTTCCAACGGCCTCGCCTTGAAACAATACTTCGCATGAGTCCCAGGTGGAATCTTGTACATAAATAAAACATTATCTTTTCTTTTATGGTTTGTTTTTTTTTCATTTTTAATCACTTTTGATTACCTTTTAGTCTTCTAGTGAGCTTGATTTGTTTTCTTTTGTTTGTTTTTACCCTTTTGATTAAAGTCCTTTGTTTAAATAAAGCTAAGCTCAATTGTGGTATAGCCGAGAGTTGAGACTCCAGAAAAAACTCAAAAGGATGGTCATGAAGAAGCTCACTGATAAAGGGAATATATATTTGTAACTTTGCTTTCGCTGATTGGTTTCCTGGAATGCAGAGATCCTCTTTCTGTTTGTTCAAAATAACCCCTGTCAAATAGCTAAGATTCAGCATTTCCTTCTGACTATCTTAGGGCCCTATTCACTCTAACATTAATGACTGTCGCAGGAAGTTCACTATGGCAGACCCATGGAGAGGAAACATGTCTCATAGATATATGGTATTTAAAATGATCCCATGCTGCAAGTAAAAGCTAAAAGGCATATATCAAAGAGTCTAGTTTCCAGAAATTCTCGCCTCAATTAAAGCATGGCTGAGAAAAGCAAGGAAGTTTTCAAATCAAGGAAGTTGTTCAAATAAACCTGCCCAGCAAGGTTCTTCTCCGTCCGTGAAGCATGAAATCAAACAAATCTCTCGCTCACACAAAAAGACATTATGGATTAAAGAACCTATATCAATTATTGAAAGCAGAAGAAATTTATTTCTGAAAGAGTCAAAGCGACAAAAGTCATGAACTAAAGAAACATTCGAAAATGATGTAAGATAACATGGGAACGAGGAACAAACGAATATGTATGTGAGATAGTGTCACGATCCTGTGGAGTCTTATACTGTAGGTTTCTGAAAGACAAGATTTTAAAATAAACCCCACATTTTGGTCCTTAGAGATTTGTAAAGAAGTTTGAGTCAAAGTTACCTCTTCCCTTATCACCATTATGATAAGAGTGATCACTATATTCTTCGGAGCTGAACTATGAACACATTATGTTGCATATGTAATCAGCACTTTGTAGGTTCCCTGACCATGAGATAAGTTTGTTTCGGAGATCTGTGTCCGCCAGCGAATCGCCAATTGTTGTTGTTACAACATTCCCCCAAAATTTTGAAAAATATGGCCCCTCCTTTTGGTTTTGAGAAGAAGTTTGCCTAAGAGTCTCTAGACATCAGAGTCTTTCCTAACTTAGTTTCCCTAAAGAAAGGTCTTTTGCTTGCCTTACTCTTTGAGTTTATTTTCATTTTTTGCCTAAGTAAAACTTAAGATTCTTTTCCGAAACGGCGGAAGTTTTGAGCTAACTTTTCCGCAACGGCAGAAAAGTTAGTCCAAACTTTCCGAAATGGTGGAAGAAAACAATCAAGTCAAGTCACGGCCGAAAAAACTCATCCTGAGCTTCCGAAAAGGCGAAGCTTTTGACCAAGTGAACCCGCGGTGGAACAAATTCACCAATTTTCTCTGCAACAGCAGGAGAATTAGTGTAAGCCTTCCGCAAACGGCCAGAAATTTATGAATAGTCACCTCGGCGGAAGGACTCGTCTATCTTTTCAGCAATGGCGAAGGTTCTCAAGAAACCCTTCCGCGACTGCGGGTAGAATGGAACATTTTTCCGAAAGGACTCGGATAACTCTTCCGCTAAGGCGGGTAAACCTACTTAAGTTGGTCGATGCGTAGCGTCACGCTTTCCCTTTGTGGAAAAGCTCAGATAATCCTCCCGCAACGGCGGGAAAACCCAGTTTCTCTTTCCGCAACAGGTGAAGAACTTAACCAAGTCCTTCTATTTTTGGCGGTCGCATTTAATGAGGAAAGTGTCGATTTGACCCCGTCCGTACACCGCATTAACCCTGTTGAATGGTCTGCAACTACCCGATTAATGGCTCGCACGTGTCAAAATCCTTTATATAGGACGTGAACTCCATTGATTTTTTTCATTGTTTCAATTGGTTGAAGAGCTTCTTCCCGTTCCGTTTGGAGTCACAAAGCACCAACCCCAGGCATGCCAGTTCTACAGCAAGCGTTGACATCCACATAACATTCATCTCTTCAACAGGTTAGTACACTTTCGGACATCCTAAGCTCAAGTGCAGTGGTTCTTTCTCATCGAGAAAAAAGCTTAACTCATCGTCCTGTCCGTTTTATCCTAGCCATGGAAAGATTCTCGGACTAACCTCGGCCATAGCTAACCCATGCTCACACCCAACTAGGTGCCTCGAAGCCCTTTTGTGAACATAAAAGCCTCTAGACCCTCAACCACCCACTACGTAAGTGTTAAGAGAACCTGCAACATACCTCTGCCCATCGTGGAAGCCACTGACTTGGTGAATTCGAGACCAACCCTGTTCACTCTTACGCAAGAAATATAGGCATCTCTACGCGACTATGGATTTTTACGCCTCTCTGTACTATGGAACGTGTTCTTATCATATCATTCCTTACACCATAGAACACGGTATACTCAGGGTTACTTTGTGTGCATTACTCTTATATTTCGTCGTTGCAATATCAACCTGCGGAATTAATCAAATTAAAATTTTACCCAAGATTATGAAATAGCATGTGAAATAAATGTTTAATTTGAAAATAGGGGAGCTATTACATGTTGAAATTTGCAAATTAATGATGAAATAAGCGTAGCTAGAAGGTTTCAGTCCGCGTTTAGGCCTCCATAGTATGAGTAGAATGATAATTTGAATTGTTGACATTTTGCCGTATGCCTACAGGATTTTTGAAATGACTAAAGGTGACAGGAGAAGGTCAAAGGCGACCTGCCCAGCTGATGACAACGCAAGAGTGGAGACTACATTCCAAGATACTAGGTGCACTACAGGCGTGCCCCCAGAAGTAAAATGGGGAGATGTATATCGTATGGTAAGAGACGAGGACTTCCCTGAGGCTCTTCTTGAATAATAATGTTTATACCGAAACATCAAAAACTCCTGTATATCCAAAGCCGCCACCCATCCAGCGCTCTTCCCCTGCTCAGAAGTAATTGCATGGCTTCTGCGGCATGCGAATACCGAGACATAATTCTTTCAGACAGCAAAGGAGAAGCTTTTGCTTCATTTCACCCCTCCTATATCTCAACAGCTTATAAATTTCCCAAGCCCCAACAGCGGCTGGATGATGCATGGCTAGAACAAATCAAGATGGACAATCTGGAGATGGCTAGGAGACTACTAGTGTCGGGCAGACAAATCAGAAAAAATGATAGTGAGGAGTATGAGGTTCAAAATCTGAGGCCCCCTTTCAGATTGATCGCTCTCATGCTAAGAAGAATCTTTGGAAGACTCGATGGGACGATGTTTATGCTGCAATGGGTGCCCATCATCCACTATGTGGCGTTCAAAGGAACAATTTTTAACTGGGCTAATATTCTCTCGGACAACTTAACATTAGCTATAATTGCTACACAAGAAGGGTTAGTGGAGAAAAGGGCAGAATGTTATATGGCATCCTACTTGATAGATTGTGTTGTGGCAAAGTGTCCATTTCCCAAGTTATGATGCATATGGAACTCAGTTGAGACTTCAGTATTCATTGCTTACAAAATCTTCTGGGCTCAGAATTACAAAAGGCATTACAAACTCATTTGCGAGGAGTTTATCATGCCTCTATAGAAATTGATGTTCAACGAGGAACCTAATTGCTTATCTAGGAATGCCATGGAAGTCCTGGAGACCTATGGTGATTTCTATTTTTCGTCAGAAGGCACCTACATAAGAATGTATGGAGGCTCTAAACCCCTGTATATCCTACCAAGGTATGCTACTGACTATGTGATCCACAAGGAGGCAGTGAGACAAGTTTTCATTGATGGGGTTGGTAGCACCCTGTACAAGGTAAAGAAGACAACCTTCCCACCTTTACCTTTCTATATTGGGGCCTACAAATTCTCAAGGATTGGAACTGCAAAAGAGTTTATTGCAGAACTGAAAGATTTTCATTTCGGGGAAAGGATTTTTTGGAGAAACGATCAACGAGGCAAGGCTGCACAACATTGCAAAGAATTCCATGCCAACTTTGAATACGCCCACTATTATGATGAGGAAGAAGATTTTTATCGAGGGGTCAGTAACATGACTAAACTGCAGATTTGTTGACTAAGTAAAGTCGGAGCCAGTTCTAGCTCTGGCACTGTGAAGGGTGCAAAACAATAGTAGGAAAAGGATAGCAGTTTTTGCTCAAAATCTCTCTAAAGAAGAGCAAGAGCTCAAGGAAACCGCCGAGAAAATCGAAAGAGAAGCTGCTAAGAGAGCAAGTAAGGCGAAAGAAGTTGAAATCCAGAAAGAAGAAACTCAAAGGATTCAAGCAGCTGAAGATGAAGCTCGGAGAATTCAGGAGGAGGAAAGAAATAGGTTGGAAGGAATTTCCCAAGAAGAGGAAGATGACAAACTAAGAAGGGAACAGGAGAAAGAAGCACAAAGAAAAGAAGAAGAAGAAAAGAAATCCAGAAAAGATGTTGACCCCAAAAGCCCAAATATACAAGACTTGGATATGGGTTCCCCCATAAGGGACCTCCCAATTATCTCTTTTACACCATCCAAGAGTAGTACAGTGTCCCAATGGGATAAGTTTACTTATAACAAGAAAAGGAAATCCATTGTTAAATAAACGGTGACCAAAATGAAGAGGCATTTTCAACCAGATATTGTCACCAGGCATGAAACCACAGTCATGCAAGGTACCCAACAGGCGCACAAACTCATGGCATCTATCTCTGTGGCCTCTGTTCTAGCAACTGCCGACAATGTCGACATAATATCAGACAGGTTAGAATCGGAGAAGGAGAAAGCCCATCATCTGTAGGAAACTCTGGTCAAAGAACAGAATTATTCAAATCTGATGGTTGAGAAATGTGACAACCTTGTGCTAGAGAAGGGAGAACTTAACAGGAGATTTCAGCAGCTAGAAGCTGAAAAGAGAGCTTTGGTGATACAAATGAGAACTCTGGAGACAGAGAAGAGAGCCCTAGAGAGCCGCAACTTACAGTTGGAGTCCGAGAAGTTTGACACTGCTCAACAGATCGATGACCTAAAGGAGCACGTTGAGAAGCTGGAAGAACAGCAAGAATTGCTAGAACACCAATTACAACTCGCAACCAGCAAGGTTGGCAACCTGGGACCCTTTCATGAGCAGGCTTGTGAGATTATTAAAAGGACCCACGACATACAAGAGTTCATGACAGAAGAAATTTGCAAGTTGAAGGAAGTGGTGGCCAGAATCAAAGAAATAAACGCTGAGGCCACTAGGCGTAGGAGAAAATATGGACGTATTAGTGAAGACATTAGGAGGGAAATGGAATGGAGAGAAAGAAGGTCAGGATTCCCAGAAAGACTCCCTCTTAAGTCCATCGTCAGTTTTAAAGTAGATATCCACCTCTTGGGGTTTTGCCAAAATTATGGAGTGAAGTTGAATGAAGTGACCATGGTCACGCTTGAACAGTGTGGGAATTTGTACTTGAAAATACGAACCACTCAAGAAAATTTCCAGATGAAAATGCCCCAAACCATAGAGGAGTTTCCAGACAAAGCCCAATGCTTGTTTGATCTAAAGGACGGGTTGAATGCTGAAATGGATTATGTAAGGAAGGTAGATGCTTTGACCTCAGAAGACCTTCACGATTGGATTGGCCAGCCTGCAATTCGTGCCCATCTCTTAAATGAGGGTCTCCAAGTTACTACAGTAGAAGTCACTAATCTTGAAGAAGCTCTGGCCAAGCATGAAATCTCTCGGAAAACCATGCTTCCCCTTGATGCAAACAATACTATAAAAGAAACCAGTCTCTGGGTGAAGCATATAGCAGAAGCGGACAGGGTACTAACAGCAAGAACACATCAAGCAACAACAGGAGGAGTAGAGGCATCAGTTTCAGTAGAATTCCCAGCAGTACCAGTGGCTCAGTTCCCAGCAGGAGTACTAGCAACAGCAGAAACACCCAAGTCAACAAAGGCATCAGCTGATAAATAATTCACCTTTTGTCTTATTTTTTGGGTTTATAACCAACGTCTCTTCTTTCAGTCTTCTTATGTGTTAATTATTAAATGACATTTGGATCTCCGTCACATTCATTTTTGTAATATTTTTGGGTTTTATTATTTTTGTGACATGGACACTACAAGACAAATTAGAAGAATATGAACGGTTAGGGTATAGGTGGCAGCTCTTGGAACATTTTGTAAAGCTATATATAGCTGAGTAGAAGAGAATACAGGGGGGCTTTTGGCAGGTGAAAGAATTTATTCTTGTGTATATGAACTACTTCAGCTACATGAATAGGGAAATGATTTGGACCTGTGGAAGCGTTGCTTTGCTTTGAATTGTGATGAACCATTGCCGAATTATTTCGACAGTTTCTATATACATTCAATGAGATCTTTCCTGGCTTATGTGAATTAATTCTATGCTGTGAATGATTTTACTTGTTGGCAAAATTTATGTACATTATGAGTAATGGAATGTTTTAATATAATCAAAGTCATCTTTGATATAATTTATATTCTGCTGAAAATGCTTTTATGGGATTAAATGGCTATCTATTTCAACCTTTAAAGGTTACTTTCATTTTATTGCTCATAACTTAAAAGTACTACTCCTTGCAAGGATAGGTTAATTTAGATTTAATTAGCTTAGAATAGATTTTTTTAACGCATGCATTTAATTTAGGGCACATGCATATCATCTTAAACATGAAATATATAAACGGTGGATCGAGCTCGGGCCGCAACCGGAAAAACAAACAAATCTTTAAAAAAACTTACACGGTAGCCGGACCGTTAACCGAACGGATTCCCTACACCAAACGGTGGGCGATCTAATTGGGATCGCTTACTGGGGAGAATGCCTTGCTGATTGATGCTACAATTTTCGAGGCATCGACAAAACCCTTGCGATCTCATTTACGAAGGCATATACTGCAATTGCTTGTCGTGGGCTCAAATGACTGGTGATTTATGTCTTAGCATAAGAGGAACATCTACAATTTTAAGAGATTGATTCTACCTTAGTACACATCCTTTGTCTCGGTATTGAAGCATGTATTACACAACCTAGAGCTTGTAGATCGTGGTTCTTCTTGAGAGAGCTTAGGGTTTCAAAATTTGTCTTCATGTTTTCCTACAATAAACAACCAAACAAGCAAACCCCAATGCAATAGCACATTCCAGTGATTTCCAATGTTTGTGTTGGGTTTCTCTACAGTTTTCATGCCCAGACCGATTCAATAAACCAAAGATGGGATTTCAGGGAGATGTATTACATATTGCTCCATAGGTATGCCATATTCCTCGTTCAATGCTACCTGCAATTACAAAGAACAAACAACCCCATTCACACAACCTCATATTTGGATAACATTGCTAGAACTCTTCATAAACCCAAAAATTGATTTCAGAGTATCTTGATTGATCTCGTCTACAATCATGCTCATTGCTCAACAAGTAATCATCTATTTATACAAACCGTTTCGCTTTGAAGTGGACCCAAAACGGTTGCTCAAAATCTCTCGTAGACCCAACATAATTTAACCTGGAGTGCCACATCAATCTTTCACGACTTCATTGGATTCGCTTCAACAAATGACCACATATTTATATGGGTCATTTGCAACCATTGTGGACCCAAGCTCGTTCAAGAGTGGGCCAAGTTTGTTGCAATGGTTCTCAACAAATGATGCTTTGACCAGACATTGACTCATGCTCAACAACCGTACGGAAGCTTCTGGAGATGGTCTGATAGATCAATATCCATGTCGACTTCAAGGCACATAAAACCCATATGCAGGAATTCTACGAGGGTACCGAAATACAACATAGGGATAGAAACATTGCTTTGAGTTTACTTCATATAGACACATCATCATTGCTTCAGGGTCTTCTTCACTTTGCTTTGACATTGACTTGTCTTCATGGCTTGACTACTTCATTTTTGCTTCTCAAGGCTTCATGAACATGTCTTCAAGGATTCATCAACATTACTCAAACAATCTCCCTCTATCGTTGCCACATCATCATCATCATTGTTACATCCTCATCATGACTGTTACATCCTCATCATAACTGCCACATCATCATAATCATTGCCTCTTTAACATCAATGACAACATTTTCTCAACATGGAAGCCACCATGTCAAGCCACACCAACAATGTAAGATCTATTATCAAACAACTTGCAGAAGTCAAGGCAATAGTTGATGCAGAGGATGCCAAAGCTTCTCCTAAACAGTTTGCCACCTAAGTACAATAGTGCTAGCTTTACCTTAAGTTAGTTGCCTTCACAAAGCCTAGACGAAATGATTGCAACATTACTAGTAGAAGAAAAGAGAACTACTTCAAGTGAAACAGAAGGAGATAATTCATCAGAACTTGCATTCTATGCAAGAAACAATTGCTATAGATCAAGAAAAGACAAAGAAGGAATAGAATGTCATTATTACAAGAAATTGGACCATACAACTTGGAATTGTAGACAGCAATCCAATGACGTTTTGAAGGGAAAGGTCAGAGATAGACAACATATAGCTAGTGCAGCTATGATTGAGGAACCGCATGATGCTGGCAATGGTGAAGAAATTGTTGAAGAAAGGACCTTTTATGCATTTTAGGAAGCTAGTGCTTTGAAAATACGGAAGGAAGCAATTAGCAGCTCAATATGGATGGTTGCCCAGATAGTTCAGTAGTTGTGGATCTAGGGAAAGATCCCTCATTGGTTGAGACATGCATGTGGATTGCAATCTACTAGTGAGGTTAAGTGACATGCATGCGGATTTTTGTCCAGTAATTGACTTCGGGAGATTCGTGATTTAGGAGTTCGGGGAAGTGGAATTCGTGAACTTGAGAATTCAACTCAGGAGATAAACCTTTTTGAGGGTTACGAGGCAGCTTGATGGAGCTCAACCTAGTCCAAGAACTGTGGTCAATGACGAAGCTTCTGAAGGATGACTACCTTTGTTTTGTTTTCAATTTATGTGTTGTCATTTAGTATATGTATTTGATTTCAGTAATGTACACCTTATGTGGGGGTATTAAGATGAAAGGCTACACATGTAATAAAATCATTTAAGTGACTTAGGTTAAAAGTTAGGGTTTTAGGCATATTAGGGTTTTAATCACTTAAGGTTTTGGTCTCTCAAGCTCTTCATAAGAGCAAGGATTCTCATCGTAATATGCTCTATACCATCTCATAATAATATTGTGTTGTGTTATTGATATCATGTGTTTGATAATTAACCTGCCCTAGGTTTTCTCGGTTTACCTATAAATCCCTTAACTTGGATTATTTACATATTTTACAATAAAATAGCAAAACACAAATCGGGTTACTACCCCAAAGTCCGCTTCACAAAGTAGGGAGGGCACCAACGCCCACCCTCTGCAACACCCCCCTGTGCTAACGCTACGCGCAGTGCCGATGCATACGATAGTGCACTAGAAGGAGGTGGACCGTAAAGTGATGCAATCCACATGCAAAGAATATAACACATACCCAACACTATGCATTTCTATTAAATGGAATACATGCATGAGTATCCACAATTAAAACGAGCAATTGAAACAAACCCAATCACAAAACAATTTACCAGATTGAACAATAGAGATTTGTTAACCTTGAAAACCCAAATGGGAAAACCAACATTTGATGGGGATTTTATATGCTCAAGAAATTATTACAAAGGTGAGCTACGCAGTCTCAAATGAGATTTTGATGCATTCTTACTCACTATCAGTCTTTGTAGATGCTATGGATTGTTACTCACTAACAGTCTTTGTAGATGCTATGGCTCACGGACAATCTTCTGCTCATGTGTGGACAGGATCAATGGCTTCTTTGTCCCTTGATCTTCGAGCAGGCTACTTCTTCAAGCCCTCTTCTTCTACCACTGCCCTTCTTCTTCCCAAGCTTAATTCTCCCTATAGTTTGTTGGATTCTTTCATCAAGCAAGGCATCCTCGCTTATGAAATTGCCTTGGTAGACCAAACATCAAAGTGATTCCTTTCACCTTCTTGAGGCCTTTTAGCCTTTTGTCTTCAAGTTGATTGTTAATTCAAACTTTGCCTCTATTTAATTTACAAAGTTTGGATGATAAAATATTTTGGAGCACTCCAGCATCATTAAAGAACAGAAATGCTCTCTTCCATGTCAATGTTACCTAGCATTGATACATATGTGTATTCTGATTCAGATCAGCAATTAAATGGTTTATTGTTCTTCAGTTTTACCAAGTGAAGAACATTCCAATCGTATCACAAGTAAGGTTGGTTTATTTCCATTTAACATCCACCCAACAGTGTGCCATTATATAATACATAAACAGAGTATTAATCCCTATGCATGGCTGTAGGAATTAGTGTTCGTTAACAATTCTCTTCACCACATGGGCTTCTGAGGGGCAATAACATAATGCGCACGCCTTTACACTCTGTTCCCAAATCAATTTGCCACAGGACGGCAAGCAAATGGAGTACTAAGAGGTCAACTCACAATTAAGGCATGGAAGGGAGACAAGGAAACAGAAAACGGCTTCAATCACTTAATTAACCCACATACAGCTCAAGTAAAATGCCCAACGATCTAGTGAGTGAAGTAGTTGCTAAATACAAGAAAATAAAATTAGCAATCAACCTGAGGAGAGGCAACCATGGTAACAGCTCTACTACCACAGCCATTGATCTTATTTAAAAACACAAATGGATGGTCTGAGTCTCCTAGTTGTTGTAATTAACCACGCAATTGACAAGAATTGATACCACGCAAGAGGAAATTCAATACGGTGTGGAATTTTCACAACAATCCATTAAAACACAGCTGAGAACCACAATGGTATCACACAGCAATCCATGATACAATGAACACAATATTTACTTTTGAAAGCCAAACGGGAAAACTTGCATTGGAATGGCTTTGGTCACCCTTTATTTCTCAACAAATTTGCAAGTTTACAACTCAGTCTAGCTCTCTGGTTCATTTGCAATTTTGTCACAGGAATGTGAACAGCAATGCCTTACAATCTCTGCCAAAGAACCCCTTCTAACTTGTTGTGCCTAAATTTATTGAAGAATGGGTTCTATTGGGGGGTCAGCTAGAAGGGCAGGCATTTCCAACTCTTCAGCTTCCCCCCAAGTCCAGCACTTCCCTTCTGTATTTTGTTTTTCCTTCGCAGCAATTTGGTGTATGGTTCTTTCATTTTTTATTTATCTCTCTTTTGTATTTTCCTCATTCCTTTTTTTTATTTTTCTTTCTTTTGTTTAATTTCTTAATGCTTGCACCGGCAATGCAACAATGTGTGGAGGCATCGACACCAGCTGATTTGGCATGGAGCCTTTCACACCATCAACCACATCTCCTACCCCATCAACATCTCTATTCACGAACTTTGTTACCCTCACCAAACTTCTTGACTTTGTCGAGAGTCTTGCATTAACCTGAGCCAAGAGCCATTCAAATTCTTTTAGTGGATCCAATTCAGATCAACCAGCTTTCAAAAACATGTTGCTTAGCATAGGTATTCTCCATGCACCAACAATCTCTTATTGCCTTCACAGAGCCTGTTACCACACAAACCAGCATATTGAGATTGAAAGCCCTAAAACCAATGATGGCTTACAGATAACTAAGAGGGGGACACTATCACCTCACCAACCCTCTTCTACTCTTTAGGCTAGCTCTTCTCTAGCTCAAGGGAGGAGTCCCTAAATAGGATTACTAGGGTTTAACAATGAAGCACGAGATGAATTTGAAGAGTAACCCTAGCAAAACAAGGTTTTCATGAAAGGAAAATATAGAGGTGAAGGGATTGGAGACCAATTTCTTATCAAATGGGTAAATGGGGTCAATCCAGGATAGTAATGAAGCTTACTAACATCCAAAGATAGCTAGTGTTTGAGAGCTAATTCCTACCATATCCAAGAAAGGCTAGAATTATCCTAGGATCTTCGAGGGAATAACCGGAGTGGTATCTTCACATCAACTTGGGCATAATATCCATCAAGAATGGAATCTTAGGGCATACAATCAAGAGATGAAAATATACCTCCTATTTAACCATAAATCCAAACAAATTTAACCTTACAAAATAAAGAGCTTACTCATAAATCATCCCAAGCAAGAAACCATTGTTGATCTAAAAGATACACCACAACATTAGCAAGATTTCCTCATAATATCACTAGCATCAACCATCCCCATAAGCACCAAGAGATATTTTATTTCATTCAATCTTAGTGGGATTTCTCCCCCAATCCAAACATGAGAAATGAATGAGGAAGAGGCTCTCTTATATAAGAGAGGAGCTCAACTTCCTTTATAATAAAATAATGATAAAACCATAGATCTAGCGTAGGGTGGAGTAAACAAATCAAAATACTCCACTAAATCCTAACAAACTTTAACAAGATCCACAAAATGGGATGGTCAAAACACCAAGTACAAAATCCATGATCCAAGATACATAAGGCGGCACCTCCATCAAATGAGGAAAGAAAACAAGTAGACATCCCAAACCTAACCTCCAAAGGCGCTCCAAAAGGTAGCGCTCCAAGGAAAAGGCCTAAAAAAGTGGAGCACTTCCTGAATAAGGTGAACGCTCTCCATTAAAAGGCACACACAACAGAAATACAGTGTGGCTCTTTAAACAACATTTCTAGAAATGCTAACTTCCTCAATATTTATCGGATTTTCTATTACAACCACTTTTCGGAAATCCCATGACCACTCTACCTTTAATGGCATCGAGATGGCTCACTTCTACGCACTGTCAATTGATAATTGCTCCCAAAGATAGGATGCCCCTCCAAAAACATCTCATCAAAAAATATCCTACATGAGTATGTAAACAACACTCCAAAGGGTGGGTGCTCATCGAGGGAAAACTAATGAATGCAGAAGAAGTCAACAAGTGCAAGAAATTGCTTCTATACATCAAGGGGTCAAACCCTCAACCAACAAATAGATCTATGTGCAATACTCCATCAAGAGGGAAACAACCTCAACACATGTGCAATGAATGTTCACATAACAACCAAACCGCACCCTCATGCCAACTCATCAATCCATGAACCAAGCAAACTATCAATCAATAATAGGAGCATCCAACTCAAGAACAAGCAACCATAATAGATAACCCACCCATCAATAATAGGAGCATCCAACTCAAGAACAAGCAACCATAATAGATAACCCACCCATGAGGAAGGGGACAGCCCCTTCTATAAGCCACTAGAATGCCACCACACATGAAAAAAGAGAAAAACAAGGAGGGCACTCAACCAAAGATGACACCCAAAGGTGCCATGATGCCATCTATATGCCAAGGATCAAGAATGCTCCACAAGAAAAGGCCTACACAAGCATCAATAGTAGGCCATCCAAATCTCCATCAACATGTAAACCCTGCTGAAAATGTGAAAAAAATCACATGTGGATACCCATGCAAAGTGGGGGGTAACAGTGCCACAACGACGTCCTACCCGACAGGGACAATCATGGGCAGAGGCATAACTTGCAATCAAAAATCCATGGGCCTTTCTTGTGAGATAGATGGAGCTCATGTTGTCTTTAATACCATGTTAAAAATATAAACAGTCCAGAAACTTACAGTGAAACATGCCTAGAATAGCCCTGCTGAGAAACAAGTAAAACAAGGACACAGCAGCACAAAAGGCACCGACAGTGGAGTGGAGAAAACCCCCATGGGGTAAAAAAAACTGTTGTCTGAACTACACTGCATTCCCATGCATTAGAGGATACAACAATTCACATATTTAATTTGTGGTACTGCAACAGTCAATCCACAATCAGAGAGGACACATGAGAGACTCCATCAGCACCAAAGATAGGCACCTGCACACGGAACGGTTTAGACACGTAACTCTTCTCAACCCTGGTCTCACATGACCACTTGCCCATAACAAGCAAGCCACCTATCAAAGGACTAAAACAACATTATTTTGCTCAATATAGAAAATTGGAACGATATACCTTTTTGCATCCAGCTTGTACTTTTTTTTTCCAAGGAAAACTTAGCAAGGAAACCAAAGATATGTTTTCACACATTTGTGTGTGGCATAACTAGTAAACCCGTCGGTGTAGGCTAGTGTGCCTAACTTGGGGGATTCGAAATGGACACCTACTGACATGGAACCAGCCAAATGCCCAACAACATTGGCTACAACCAGTTGAACTAAACCCTTGGGCTACATTCAGCTCATACATTGAAGAAATTGGAAGAATTTCAGAAGAAAACATTCTAAATATCTATTGCATAACTGCTTTCCACCAGCAGTAACCATATTGCCATCGTTATAAAAGATATGAAGAGATTAGCCTTTTAGTTTCTCTTACAGGCTACAGCCATTTAAAAAAAAATGCAAACACTTGCACTCATACTATTGCTATAAAAAATGCTAAGAGATATTTATATCCTGTGATATGAAGTGATTTGGCCTTTTAGTTTCTCTTACAACAATTTAAAAAAATTGCATGCACTTGTACTCATACAATTGCTATAAAAATTGCCAAAAGATATTTATATGCTGTGATTCAGTGCATTAGTAGCAACAAAGTAGACAAGGATATCATATACTACTACTACTATGTTGGCCTTTGGAAAGCTATGGTACGAACTGAGTTGCTTCCCTTCCCAATTTAATCTTAGATTGCCTTGATGAAGATTCTCATCATTGATTAACGATGAATTTCAGGTAGCTTGCTGCAGAGTAGCTTTTACATGATTTTTACATATGTCCCGATGACCTCTTCAAAGCACATTTTGTAAAATCCATCACACACAAACATTGTTGTTTATATAGAAAGTTGGCATATATTCCAATGACACTACAATATAACAGATTGAAAGAGGGACACAGAAGGGAAAATGCTACTATATCTCTCTAAACCTTCTCATAGATTTAATACAATTCTGAAGCTTGTTTAGTAAAGGTTGCCATTATGGACAAAAGGATCAGTTACATAAGAGCATACAAAAGATAAAATCATTGGCAGAAGATAAATACATAGACATATTGATAATTCAAGAAAGAGTATAAAAAATAAAATTTCAAAACCTCAAAGTTTGAAAATGAACTAGTTACTAACTTACTGAATAAATAACAGCATCAACAACTTGTTAAATCCCTAAATTGGGAACAGCTGAAAAACAAAGCACCGCATTCTACACAGAAAGCTTTTTCATCTCTTTTCTCAGGGCACTGGCCCTCACTAAACTCCCAATTGTTTTGATTGCAAGCTTTAGGTCATCAAGAGGGTTGCCAGGCACAACAGTCTTGTACAAGTAGCTATCGAAGGTCATCTTCTGCACGTAATCGTCAGCACACATCTCCACAAAGGCTTCTCTGGCAGGATTGGATCTATAGAATACCTTCTGAAGAATGTCCAATACTTTATAAGTGGGCCAATACTGCTTATCCCATTTCTCCAGGTACCTTCTCAAATCTGCCTCGTTGATCATCCTCGTGCCATTCGCAGAGCCTTCGACAATGGCTTCTGCACACATCCTCCCAGACTTCGCCGCAAAATAGATACCCTCACCAGAGCACTTGGTCACATACCCTGCAGCATCCCCAACCAGAGCAACTCTATCCTTCACCCTCCGAGGCCTCGGATGTTCGGGGATTGGATGCGCCTCCACCCTTATGATCTTCCCTCCTTCAATCTTCTCCTTGGCCCGATTCCTAGTGGCAAGCTGGTATTGCTTTATTCCGGGCTTGTTGATCACAGTCCCGGTACCCACTGCCACATGATCACACTTGGGGAAAACCCACCCATAAAAATCAGGAGAAACATCATCCCCAACATACATTTCTGCCAAATTCTCATAGTAACCCATCTTCTCCACAGGAAGCATAATCCTCTCCTGAAATGCAATGGCATAATCATAGTCCCCTGCATCAATGCCCTTTGCCACTCTGCTATTTGCTCCATCTGCCCCCACCACTGCATCAACCTCTAGTGTACACCGTGTCCCCTGGCTAGAACTCCCATCATACAAATTATAATGCAGCACATAAGGACTATCACTATCTTTTGGAAGGTCCATTTTCATGAACAGCCCATTGATCACATTGGCACCAAATTTAGCAGCCCTTTCCCTAAGATAGTTATCCATGACCTCCCTCCTAACCATCCCAATATACTCATTCTCTTTGAGGGTCCTACCAACATCTACTGCTACATTGGAGGGTGAAATCATCTTCATTTTAGTGACCTTTCTATCAATTATATCCAGAGGAAGTTCAAATTCACCTACCATGCACAAGGGTATTGCACCCCCACAGGGCTTTGCATTGTCCAGCTTTCTCTCGATCAGATATGTTTCGATCCCTCCTTTGGCCAGCGTTTCGGCTGTGCATCCCCCTGCTGGGCCTCCTCCGATTACAGCCACTCTCAACTTCCTCCCTTCTAGTTTTCTGTTATTTATCCCTGCATATACAACAACTGTAGCCCCTCTTTTCGCCTTCACATTTGTCCCTCTGCAAACCCCACCTGAGAAAACCGATTGGAGATTCTCTGAAAGTCCAAACCCAGCTCGCAAACCACTAAAATTCTTCGGAATATGTTTTCGATAGGCCTCGGAACTCGGTACCTGTACGATTCTGCCTCGGAAAACAGCTGATCTAAGCGGCTTTTGAAGCTGGTTTTCAGCGGAGATAGCAGGAATCGCTGAAAATGGTGCTCCGATTGCAGAGTAAGCCGCCATGATCCCTCCAATGGTACGCTTCAATTACAGTGCTTTGGGTTAACTGAATCCTACCGATATCGTATGGATCGTGCGCAATCGGAAAGGAGATTTATGACCGCTGATGCGGTATCTGTATGGCCCAGATTCTACAAATAAATTTCTACTAGATAAGGAGACTATTATTATTATTAAAATCGAAGAAATTTTTTGATATTTTATTTGTTAATTTCTGTGCTTTCAATTGTTTTGAGGTTCGGGAACCGCCACGTTCTTTGCTTCAGAGATTTAAAGCATGCAAAGAGATTTGTCGAATGCAGGCATGGACGTAAGTCCATCACTCACTAGTCGTACCAGGGACAAGGTTTACATTACCCCAAGAGACAGTCAGTTTTATGAAATTGATATTTACATTTTAAAACTTTGCAACTTTTAAGTGTATATTAAACTTGGAATTTAGATCAATTATATTTATATTTATTCAACAGATTGTAAAGATTAATTTCATTGACTTATCGATTAGTGGATGAATAACCTCCATTTCATTCAAAGTCACACTTGGATTTGGATAAAAAAACTTTGGATTTGGATAAAAAAAAATTACGAGGGGAGTATTGTTGATTGTATGTTTAACTAGTAAACTGGGTCGAGGTCAGCCTTAGCCTTAATATTGGGTGAAAGAACTATCTGTCCAAAGAGGTAGAACTGTCACCATAATCACATAAAGTGCAACCTCTCTCACATGAAAAAACTATGACCAGTCATAGAGGCTTCAGAGAGTGCAGCCTCTCCGCATGAAAGAACTATGACCCCTCCCACAGATTGAAACTTGGCTTCATTTATATACATTATATTCATATTTATTCAACACACGTTGTAAAGATTTCAACACATTGTAAAGATTAATTACATTAACTTATCAATTAGTAGATGAATAACCTTCACTTCTACACTCCATTCAAAGTTGCGTAATGCATTTTACTTTGATTGATAAATAGGTAACAATCTAAATTGACAAACTTGAGCATAAGTCCATCTCTGTCTTTAGTGTTTGTTTTTATGATTATGTAAAGTTTTTTTTGGTTTTGTTTAATATTACTATAATCAATAAAGCTGATTATAAAGGGAGCTGCATCAAGTCCATGTCTGTTTTTTATCATTATTATTTTGTAAAGTTTTTTAGTTTTGTTTAATATAATTATAATTAACAAGGGGAGTTGCATAGTATCAAGTTTCTGTTTTTAGTGTTTGTTTTTTATTGGTTCTTGTTCTTCAAGGTTCAAGTAAGCATAGCGTGTTCTCTCCTTTGAGGGTTTTTAAGAGTGAATAGGTAGATCACTTACCAAGTTAAAAAGAGCTTAGAAAGTAAGGGCTTGAGCTACGCATGCCAAGGAAAGGGAGAACCTGACCAAGCAAAGCTACGGCACCTTATTGACCACTTTCTTAATGGGGTTGGGGGGGGGGGGGGGGCGCCTAGTTTTAACAATACCATTGTGACTGTTACAGATGTACGGGGACAAGTTTTATCTTGGTCTTCTGCTGGTGCCTGTGGATTCAAAGGCAACAATCCTTGAATGTTAATCTCCTAAGGAATGCATAGTTTTTGGGTTTTGTTTAATATAATTATAATTAACAAGGGGAGTTGCATAGTATCAGGTCTTTGTTTTTAGTGTTTGTTTTTTATTGGTAAAGAAGCAAGTCTTTAGTGAGTTATCTAGGAAGTAGAACTTAGGGCTAGGGAAGCAAGCGCGGATTAACTTATTTCCTTTGGCATGTTTCCAAATGATTATTAAGCTATTGTTTTTAGTTACTGAGACCATGCTTTGAAACTATTTGATCCAAATATGCTTTGTCTTATATTGTCACTAATTCTAGGCTACCATACAAGTAGGATAAAAGTAAAAGATTTTAGATATGTGGCAAAGCACGAAATTGAAATTTGTAACTTGTGACAAAGTGCAGATTCTAAAGTATCGTGGTACATGACAAAGAAAAGAGAAAAAAATTATAAGCTATGGGATAAGGTGAAAAATTCAAGTGATATAAGGTACGATAAAGTAACGTGGTACATGACAAAGAAAAGAGAAAAAAATTATAAGCTATGGGATAAGGTGAAAAATTCAAGTGATATAAGGTACGATAAAGTAAAGAGGAAAAAGTAAAAGTTATATAAAAAAATTATTACACTCCTCCATATGCATAAAGAGTGGCTAGGAAAAGAGCATTATTACAAGAGCTCTCCATCTATAACCTAGAATAACATAAGGTAGAATAGCAACATTGAGAGGAGAAGGCGTCCATTGGACCATGGGAGGGTGGGAGAGAGGAATGGATAGGGAAAAGGGGGTTGAAGAAGTTGTATAGATGCTCTACTAGTTGGATAAATACATGCCATTCTATTCAATCAACGTTATCATAAATAAGACATGAATACCTACTTGTATTATATTATATGTATTAGATATACCATAATAAAATGAAATATATAAAAAATTGGTAGTGCCTGTGGAAATATATTTTGATTTGTTTGACTGCAAACAACTATAAAGGTAAGATGGCATGGAGACAGAAACATAGGAAGTGGGGTTGAAGATTCTATGAATTGTGGAAGGAAATAGGAATAGCATAAACTCTTAGTTGTAACTTTTGTTTCCCGCTTGACATTGCAATGTGTGACTCATGCAATGTAGGCACTCATGCAATCGATGCTCTCATGCTATGTGTTTTTGGCTCGTGGAAAACCTCCTTCTTGTTTGATGGATCGTTGCAAAGCCCATCAGAGATCCATAGCCAACTATCGAGTTTACCCTGTATACCCAATAGCTTATCCACTACCTTGCTCATTTCCAAATATTCTAGTGGCAGATCGTTTGGATCTAGTCTCAGCGACAGAACCTATTTCTCTGGTTTTTTTACGTCGTAGCAAAGGCATAGTCATAGGAATAATTGTTATGGGTAGAGGCATCAACATCGGTGCCAAACACAGTTGCTCGAGTAGATTCGGTTCCAATTGATGGGCCAGTAATAGATCTGGTTACAATGCCAAATGCAAATAAAGATTAAGCAACAGTTCCATATCCAAGTGTAGAGAAAGATCCCAGGCATGTTTCTTATGGTAAGGAGTTTATGTTCTTATTGTTGTTATTCACTTGGGCTTAACATTACGTTATTTCACTCTGCTACTTAACCAACCCATATGATGTGCGCCGGCTTATGCAGAATAGTTGTCTTATATCCATTGTGTGGGATGTGTGTTCCTCTTGGAAATTGTAATGAGGGATGTATGCAATGAAAAGCTGGTTCTCGATCCTAAAGTTGGTTTATTAACAATCTCCCTCCTCGCTCTCCTTATCTCAAGTGAGTAGTTCCTCCTCGGCCTGGGAAAATGTGTTTGCGGGGAAAAGTTTGCCCGATCTACCAAGTTCTAAATGCTAATGGGTGTGGGTTCAAGGTGTGTTTAACATTGTTGGTGCTAATAGAATGCTTCCCATTGAGGAGCTATCTATGTTAATCTAGGGTATTCATTCCATTCCATGGCTTATTCACTCACAAGGTGTAGAAATAGCTCTTCTCAACCGTACATGGGACTCACTGGTTGGCTATAGTACAAATGCGGTGTGGGATGAAGAAAGCAAGTCGTATTGATACATAGGTCGAACATGTGACAACCATGGACACAACACATTCAAATATAAAAGTGCCAGGAACTCCCACAGAAGGTATATAAATTCAACTACAGTTAATCAATCCTAAAATTAAAACACATTCAAATGAATTGCAGTAAATGTAGTAGATTTGTATTTCCTAATTTGGTAGACACTCTGAATAGCTTTTATAATCCTAAATGGATTTTGTTGGAATGGCTTGTAATTCACCTTAGTGACATAAATTGTCAAATATGCAGTAAAAACCTGATTCATTGTATTGCATCTGCAGGATTTGCCAACTTTAAGGTAGGTTGTCCTCTGAAGCTTGACCAATATTGATAGAGCGAGAGGGATGGTCCCTCTCAATAGCTTTTTATTTTTCACCTGGAGAAGTGATTTCCCCACCAAATTTGATATCTTGTAGCAAACCAAGATCATCTTCAACCAACCCGGTAGTGACTATAAGTATGAAAAGTGTCAAAAGTGTCATGAAAGGTGTCAACGAGAGTGAAAGGTGGAAACTAGATTGAAGCAGTGTGGAATATGACAACTGATAGCCATCGCTATCACAAGCAACAACAATTGCAAGGTGGCAACTCAAAAGAAAAACAAAAAAAAAACAAAACTTACATGCAATAACTAATGTTAGTGAGCTAACGTTAAGTATTAATGCAACAATCATTAATAGTATCATAATTCTTTTCCAACTCCTTAGTTGAAATATAATGTAACCATCCATAGATGAAAAATAGCCTCGATATGAGGCCAAAAAATCCTCAAAGTTTTTTATTCGAGGAGCTAAAGTGTTCTAGTATATGATTGTGAAGATAAAGTGTAATCTTTGAAATCAATCTAAAACTTTGGTTATATAAAACTAAAAGATTTGAGTTATGTGGCTTTTTAATAGAAAAATGACAAGGTGATTCATAGACTTCCTACCAGCCTAAAGGTAGGGACTAATAAGAGAATTAAGTAATAAATTTGCTTAACTCTAATTGTTATAATTAATTATTAATCAATGAAGATGGGTAATTGTTATAATTAATTATTAATCAATGAAGATGGGTTGACAACTATAAAAGTATGAATGAAAATTCAGAATATTGTCATGTATGTTCAGAGCTAGTTTCACATGTAAGATTTCTAATTGATAGTTTGCGGTTTTTAATCTCTTTTAGATGGATATGGTATTACGCTAGTATGTTCCCTTGCAAATGTGTGTTACAATTCAAAGTTATCGTCATTAAAAGTTCATGTGCAACACCAATCTAGATTAAAGGTGTGTAGCTAGGGTTTTACCCCTAGCTTGTGCCAATGAGCACCTACTAAGGAGAATGGACTCCTTAGTAGCAGTTCAGTATATTAAACTAATTATGCTATAAACCAAAATTTAAATTATTTCGAATACAAGCATGAAGCATAAACACCAAAATGAAAGAATGACTTTGTATTGATGTTACCTTGAATGTCAAGGTTGGTGAAGCCCTTTGCAGTGTCCAAGAGGATGCTCCAAGCTTCAAGAATGCTCCTTCTCCTTCTCCAAGGTTGGGGATGGGCCAAAGGTGGCTCTCAAGGTGAAAATAGTTCAAAGGTGAACTAGGGTTTCGAGAGAGATTTTGGCAGAGTAAGGGTGCTTGTGATTGTGGATATGGAATAAGGGATCTCCATCACCTATTTATAATTTTTGGTGGTGGAGTGCTGACCCATGGTTTTAGGAAACACATGGTTTTAGGCAGCTGTATAGGGTTTTTTCCTCCTTTTCCTCATTATTTTATATTTTTTATTCCCTTTTTAGGGGATTTTTGCTATTTTTGGAGGAAAAGGGGGTTTTTTAGCCTTTTTTAGGCTATTTTGAGGGTTTTGTGGCCTTTTGGAGGCTTTTTAGAGGGATTTTTTGGGATTTTTAATGGAAATATGGTAGGAAAATGGACAAATGAGCCATATAATGTGGTAAATGAGCTAGTGAGCACTTTTTGGGTGTTAACAGATTGCCCCCTGATGTGCGAGGTCAGGAGCTCATCGTATGGCTGATGGACATCATGAGTCATGAATGGTTTTCCTGGGATGTGGAGAGAAGAGAAGAAACAAACTGGAGCCCGGAACAACGATCCCGAACAACTGCAAGAACTAAAAGTACATAACCTCAATAATGGATGAGGAATCATCTGATCATATGGACGAGGCGGGCATTCCCATGCTCGTATCAGGATATAACATAACAATAACAATGGGGTCCAAAAATGGGGACCTGAAAAATACATGACCTCAATAAAATGCATGAGGAATAATCTCAATATATGGACGAGGCGGGCATACCCATGCTCGTATCAAGATACATAAACATAACTGTGAGGCCCGAAAAAAGGGGGACCTGTAAGATACATAGATAACCACTGTGTACATCATAAGTGTCCAGAGGGGACACAAAATCTGGGACATACTGCTAGGCGGACCATGTGTAAGCTGAAGAACTGGTGCACTGGAATATCAACAGTGCTGCTGACTGGGGTACCAGAGGAACTGATGAGCTGCTGGATCATAGTGACAGGTAGCTCTGACCTCAATGGTACACTGAACTGGTATAAACCTGGGTACTCAAGGAAAAATATAGCTGGATGGCTTCCGAATACAATCGCCAACGCAGCCCGGACATCCACGGGAACATATAACTGGGTGTTCCGAAGTGACTCACCAATGTGCTAGAGTCGGGGGAAATCCGGGGTCTTCGACAAAAAACTGATGGGATATAATCCTACGCGATCCTCAACGATGCGATCAAGGTGCTGAAGTCGAGCATGTGAGGAACGACCACTCGGAGAGGCAATGATGTCTCCTCTCAGAATGATCCGTAGGCACTTACCACAGATGGTGATAAGTCCAAGGCGTAGGGACCTCTGGGCCTATCCTCTGGAATAGAGGAGCTGTCGTCGACAGAGGGAGACCTGCAACTATCAAGGCAATGATGTTTCCTTGACAGGAGCGCGAGGTACAAGACCGAAATGTGATAGTGCTGATGGCAGGACTGATAAACTGTGGAGGGACAACTGGGCAAGTAGAGTGGGTGGACTCAAACTTCCTTTGTTCAGAGTATGATAATGGGAATGATCTGGCAGCATATGAAACTGACTGAGGGGAAAGGGATCATAGCTGTAATGGATCTGGGAGGATAACTGGGCTGAGGGAGACTCAAGCTGGGGTAAAATGGCAGGAGACTGCTGAATACTCTGAACAAAGGCGACCTGATTGGGGGTGCTGCCGAGATGATCGATCATAGTGCCAGGAGGCATAGGAGGGTACTTCTTCATGGGTTAGGGAACTAGAAGAAGCGTATGTAAAATGGTACTGTCGTGTGGATTTTACGAGCCCAGGACAGTTCATGCTCGTGGTTGCTTTCAATTTTAAGGAGTCTGAAAGCGATAAGAAGACTCTGAAATGATGGAATGGTACTGTCGTGTGGATTTTACGAGCCCAGGACAGTGCATGCTCGTGGTTGCTTTCAATTTTAGAGAGTCTGAAAGCAAGTAAGAAGACTCCAGGGGGTTGCTTTTTCGTAGATTTAGTCTCCAAGGCCCAAAGAAGCATAAAAGGATGCAATGAAGAACTCTTCTAGCCGGTGTGACTAGAGTATTCCTTTTTCGTAATTAGTCTACCAGGTCCGGAAAAGGGTTAAACTTATACCAGATAGACGCCCTTTCAGGTACTTTAGCGAGCATGAAAGGAAGCAAGATTGCTCGGCGATCTTTTCATTCTTTTAGGAGTCAGAAAAGAGCTTAACGGAAACTCCCTAAGTGCCTTTTTCGTAAAGGAGTTGTCCGGCCCGAAAAAGGGATAAAATTATACCGAACAAAAGGAATGGCCGGGCAAGGAGGAAGTGTTCAATCAAGGTTTAGTAATGATGACCAAGAACGAGGGTAGGTGGGAACACTGATGGACCTCCTTGCGGGGTGGATGAAATGGTGGCAAAATAACGAGACATTTGCAGTATGACAGGAGTGAATGGCTCATGTAAAAGTGTGGGACAATTCGATGGCGGCCGATGTGGCGCGCAAACCGAGGCAGCAAGGTGTTGGGACACAATGTTGAAATTGTACCAAGTGAGAGCGAGAAATGATCTCCAGCATCATCACGAGCTCGGAAAAATGAATCCGGCGATATAAAGGATGTCAAAAAGAGGGTAACGGCCGATGTGGCACGCAAACCGAGGTAACGAGGGCGTTGTGAAAAAATACCCGAAAGATCGGGGGGTGAGAGTGAGAAATGATCTCAAGCGTCATCACCAGCTCGGAAAAATGAATCCGATGATATAAAACATGTGAAAAACGGAGAACGGCCGATGTGGCACGCAAACCGAGGCGACTAGTGGGTCGGGACACAATGTTGATATTGGTCCTGGTGAGAGCGAGAAATGATCTCAAGCATCGTCACGAGCACGGAAATATGAATCCGGCAGTGCAAATGGTGCGAAAAACGGAGGTCATAAAGACTCCGGAATGGTAAAAGGTGAGCCCACCAAGCCAAGGATGCAGTGGTGGGGAGAAATGATGACCCGTGGGGGAAGAATACTAGGTGTATCAAATCAAATCAGATCTACAAGTGATATGTGACCTCAAAAATGGTTGAGATCACAAGTGTGAAAAAGTGAGCAGGGTTAATGACTTGCCCCCATGCTATGTGCATGGGGTTTGTGATTATGGATCACATATGTGTGGGTTTGAACAATGGGTTCATTGACGTGCTGAGATAGATGTGATGGGGAATGTTCAAAGTGATTGATCGTGCCCTCTATCCCAGGGTCGAGGTGATCTATTAGGCCCCTTGACTTAGAGGTGTCAAGGTGGTGCTCTATAATGGCGGGGTCGAGACCGGGCATCTCAATATAGGACCAGGAAAAGACATCACGGAATTCCTGGAAGAGTTTTTGGTACTCCTCAATCTCTTGTTTACTGCAGAAAGCTCCTAAAGTAATGAGTTCAGGGGCACGACCTGGAGCAGCAATATCAACTTGGATGACAGGTGAGATGTTGGCCATGTTGCCCTCCTCGAAGGCATCAGGAGCAGGAATAGGGTCCTTGAACCAGTCAACCTTAGTGGGGAGGAAGTCTTTGGATTCGACCGCGTATTGGGTAGCGGTGCTAGAGGAAGACGCTTCGGGGATGAAATAGGAACGGTGGTGCATATCATCCCAAGGATAATCCGGGGCAGTAAGGGCCTCAAGAATCTCCTCATCAGTACGGAAAGTCTGCGTCGTCAAATCGGTTGACGAGGGGGTAGTGGTTGAAGAGATCATGTAGATGGTATTAACCTCTCCGGAAGGTGAAGAGTCTGGGGGGTAGATCTCCTCAATGGTAGGTGGTGCCGTCTCAAGATCCAGATTGTTCATCTCATAGAGAGCCGCTCTGTAATCCGGGAGATCGGGACAATGATGTGAATAATGCCCGTAAACACCGCATATGGCGCAGGAGTGGTTGGTACGTAGGGACTTATCTTTAGGCTTAGGAGTGGGGTTTAATTCGACAACTGGGATGTTAGGGTCATCGTCGAGCATCTGCATGTGCTTCTGCAATGCTGGTAACTGTGGGCATTGGTGGGTCGCATGGCCCAACTCGTCACACAGCGAGCATTTGGGAGGAGCACGAAACACTGGAGGGTTCTTGACTGTCTTGGGAGGTGGGACAGCAGTGTAAGGTTGAGGACCTCTGCCCCCAGTGGGTTGAGGGGGAGGAGGAGGTGTCGTGGAGGACGAAGGGGTAGAGACACCGGGAGGTGGCTGAGTGGTAGTAGCCATGGGTTGCACCGGCTGGAGGACGACATCAGGTGTCGGCGGGCGAACAGGAGGCGAAAGGTACCATACAGGTAATCCCAAGGTTAACCCAGGGAGGCTAAGGGTAGCCATGACCGGGGCGCTTACGACTCCTGCTGGAGGAACTAGGAAGGGGATCGTATGGATCGGTGTAACACCAATGTGACTAGGTACCAATGGTGGTTTAGGCAACACGGATGGTTGATTGTTAGGTGGTAGGATGTCATGGGACAAGGTACATAAGTCAGACATTTCGGGCGTAGATGATGGTGGAGGAATGGAGTGAAAGGTAGAGGTCATCGGCGCGTCTGAGTAGACTCCAGGTCCCGTAGAGGAAACAAACGAGGTGGTGGCACGAGAAACAGGTTGTTCAACCATGGGGAGAACATTTTCCGGTGCCGCCGGAGCACTGGGATCATAGTAGGTGAGCTGGTCAATCTTAACCACGCGTCCCTCGTGGGGGAACATCATGGTGCGAAAGACAGAAGAGGCAACTGCCCGCATGGCATACATGTAGCTACGGCCAAGTAGAAGGTTGTAATCCAATTGGGCATTGATTACCTCTATGTCGATAAGGACTGTTTTACCACCTAACTGGACTGGAACGTTGGGTAGAAGGCCTTGGGGCTGGGCCGAACGACCGTCGTAGGCACGTAACGCAGTGGTGGACTGCTGGAGAGGAGGGGATCCTAGCTTCTGCCATACAAATGTAGACATAACGCATGTGGAAGCACCCTCATCGATGATGCACCGATGGATAACAAGGTTCCTAACGGAGACAGTAACTTGGAAGGCTAAGCTGGAAGGTAGGCGTGGTTCAGACTGGTCTAAATCAAATGCCATCAAATGCGAATCAGTTGGGTCAATCCCCCCAATGGCGGAAAGTAAAGTCTTGCGTTGGGAAGGGCAATTCTTCAAGACTTCTAACGCAGACATGGCTGCGGGAGATTGGGCTAGGTCGTCTACGATGTTGTAGTTTGACGCAGCACGCGCATTAGGGTTATTGTTGATTCGGCGAAGTGGGAAACGAGGTGCTTTCGCAGCACCGTCTATGGGCGGCGGAGGTATACGTAACGCCTGATCGGTGGGATGGGCGTTAGTAGGTTTATCCGTGGGAGGGGCTTCAGAGGTGGAGCCATATTGGTTCCGACGGGTCTGTAGGTTGACGTCAGCAGATGACATCATCAGTAAGTGGTGGGTACCTGAGTCGAACATGGGTTGATCAGGGGCAGCGTAGGTGATCTGTTGTTGTTGGGGTTGCACGTTAGCTTGAGGGGCCAACGGCTGAGTGTTCACCACGCCTTGGGTCGGTAAGGGGTTTTGCAGCACCAAAGGGGGTTGCTGAGGTTGGGGGGGGTTAGGCGGTGCTTGGGGAGCCGCATGCCCTTGGCGATGGGCCTCGTCAACCCAAAGCTGCCGAGCTCGCTCCAAGTGTGGGCAAGCATGGGTGTAATGTCCATAGACCCCGCAAATAGAACAAGGGTGGTTCGTCCGCAAATTGGGGTTTTTGGCCTGCTTGGGCGGGCGATCAGGGTTTTGATTAGCGGGGGCCGCATTGTTATTGTCAGGGGGATTAGCCGGTTGACCAGCTTGGTCCGTAGGTTGGTTGTTTCCCCGATTACGGCCTTTGCCGCGGTTCTGTTGGCCCTGGTTACGTTGGTTATTCTGGTTTTGCTGCGGGTTATGTTGGGCGTAAACTTGCCCTTGGGCAGCAGGTGGATTTTGAGGTTGCGCAGGCGCAGGAGCAGGCTGCGGAGGATGATATGTAGGTTGAGGCTGAGCAGGTGCAGCAACTTGAGGGGGTTGCTGATAGGACTGCGGAGCAGGTTGTGGATGTGCCGCAGGGGCTGCCTGGGGCGGATAATAAGCTGGTGGGGCTGGTGAAGGCGCAGGAGCTGAGGCAGCCTGCTGATGGTAGTAAGGCTGAGGGGCGACTGGAGGAGCATAAGCAGGAGTCGCATACCCGAAGCACTGTGGTGGACATGAGGGCCCATGGGAATGGTGATGTGTCATGGGAGCATATGAGTTGGTTGCTCCAGACTATGAAGTAGCCCGCGACAGGTCGGGGCCAGGGGTAGGACGTGCTATAGAAAATGGTTGGGGATGCGAAGAAACACGGCCAATGATACCATCTGCCGCGTGGGATGCCCCCGGCGCATCATGATGGGAGGACTCGCCGCGAGGGGCGTCAGGTATAATGGTATAAAGGTAACCCGACTGGGCGTAAATGAGGTCGAACTGCTGTGCCTTAAGGATGGCCTCTTCTTCAGACTGGGGTCTTTCTGAAGCTACATCCTTAGCGATGACAGGAAGCAGGGACTTGAGGAACCAATCGAGGAAGATACGGTCATCGAGTTTAATCTTGCATAAGCTACGGCGTCTACGCCACTCATGGATGTGGTCCGTGATATGGGTAGCCGTGTTTTGTCTACAAGATAGAAGGATCTCAACGCCCGCGTCATAGCGGACTGGCAACTGGAAGAACTGCAGGAAGGTCGAGGCCAGGGAAGAAAAGGTGGCGTGGGTCCCATGAGGCTGCTCAATATACCACTTGGCTGCAGAGCCAGTGAAGGTGCGCTGTAAGAGACGGAGGCGAACAGAGTCATCCACAATGGAGTTAGAGGAACACCATAGGTGGAAAGACATGATGTGGTTCTGTGGGTCCTCACCGGCCTTACCCTCGAATTTAGGGATGTCAGAGGGTAGTTTGGTAGGCATATGAGGCCACATAGGGTCGTGTCGAATTGGATCGTTAGTCAATCTGGCCAGGTCAGGTAGGTTGAGGCTAGCCATGAATGGCAAACTGGAAGAGGGCTGTGACACAGTAGTGCTATGGACCAAGTTGGGGCCAGTGCCCCCAAGTGGAGGGACAAAATTAAGGGTGGTGCCCCCAAGTGGGGGAACTGAGGTAGTGGAGGATGGTCCAGCACCACCATGGGTAGTGTGAGCCACTGATGTAGTGGGGATAGGTATTCCCGCTGTGGGAATAGGTACCGTGAGGGGAACGGTAGATGGTTGCCCCATGGAGGGCATACCAAAAACAGGTGTAGTAACTGGTGTAGTGGTGGATGTGCCACCAATGGTCCCTATGACAAATGGAGTGGAAGTCGTACCAGCCATGGGGCTAGTAGGGGCAGTATAAATAGGGTTCTCAGACTCTTCGTCAGAATCAGAGGTAAAGTAAGGTGCGTCACTATCTGGTGACGGAGACCTACGTCGCTGACGGGTGGAGTCAAGTGACAAGGCTCTAGATCTGTGATGAGTGGTATCAACGGACAATGATCGGAATCTATGACGAGTGGTGTCGAGAGAACCGTGCTGTGGGGGCTCGCCCCTGAGGCGCCGAGAATGTCTCGGGGACTCAATGGTGACAGATGGTGTCTAAATCTCTGTGGGTTGAGGTGAGTATGAAAACAGCTCAAAAATCCTAATGCAACCGAGTGTGCAGAAGGAGAGCTAAAAAACAAGGCACTCAGGCCAACAACCAACTCAAAACACCTACTGCAGCAGCTGTGCTACAATAGGTGGAGTAACAACAAAGATGGTCAGAATACCAACAAGCAGCAGGTTTCCTAAAAAAGAAAAATGGTGGACTCACTAGACTAAAGGGAGGTAAAGGAGCATGCAAACACCTAACTAAAAGTATTCTGACTTAACTAAACATATCCTCTGCAAGGTGATGAAATCCAAGTCAGACAATATGAGTAGGAAAGCCAAGTGGCTATGATATCCCCCTACCGGGAGGGATACCGGGTAGTCAATCCTAGAAGAATGGCAACTAAGATACCCCGTTCATGACACGTCCAGAAAGGTGAATCTGCCGTTTAGTTCGTTGACCGCAATACCCCTATACAGGGATATCCCGCGAACCGCGAAAGGTAGCCCTTCGGTTACTGAATGGAGTGCGGTATTCCACTCAGGCCTCCGGAACCAGTCTCCCGACTTCAACCCTCCTAAGGGAGAGGCCCTCTGATAAACTGGTCGTGACCGTGCCAAAAAGTACTAGGGGATTTTGGTTCCCTATTTGGACAACAACTATGTCTCAAGTGAAATGACCAAGGGGTGTTATTGGAAGCCTATCCCCCTGATCCTACCTAACTACAATGATTCTTTTGTGTTCCCCAAGTGGGGTTAGAATGTTGGTTTAGTTAGGTACTTTTTAAGGCTCACTTGATTTAATGTGACAGAGTGTGTGCTCGTGAGGTGTTGAACCCAAAAACAGAAGTGCCACAAGGGAGGGCAACTTCCAATCTATCAATAATGCTGAAATTGATTCTTTTAATTTGCAAAATTTTCTGAAATAAAAATACTGAAATTTAAAAAAAATTCTGTAAAAGGAACAGAAATTATGTTGCAGAAAGGCTGTAAGGAAGTGGGCTGCAGGTGGGACAGAGGGCTGTTCAAATGCAGAAAATATTGCAGCAAGAGGGGCTGGGCTCAAAACAGGAAAAGAGCAGAAATCAGACCGCGGGTCTGTGGCGGATCAGAACAGGCCGACCGCGGGTTTAAGGGAAACAGCGGCGGTCAGGTCGCGGCTATCGGGCCAACAGAGGCAGTCGGGACGCAGGAAACAGGGGAAAAGGCACAGTCGGGTCGCGGCTATCGGGCCAACAGTGGCAGTCGGGACGCGCGAAAGAGGCAGAAAGCCGCAGTCGCGACGCAGGAAAAAGGCCGACAGGCGCAGTCAGATCGCGGCAAATAGGCTGATTAGCCACGGTCGGATCGCAGGTAACAGACTTGAATCCGCCGACAGAGCGTCGGAAGCAGTCTGAGAGCCACGGTCGGATCGCGGGTAAAGGCCTGAAAGGCGCGGTCGGGACGCGACTGCAGAGGAAAAAGACGCGGTATGCAGCGGCCGAAAGGGACAGCCGAAAGAAAAAATTTAAAAACGGAAACCAGAAATTCGAAAACTAGGGGAGTCGCCAAAACTGTAGCTAGGGTTTTACCCCTAGCTTGTGCCAATGAGCACCTACTAAGGAGAATGGACTCCTTAGTAGCAGTTCAGTATATTAAACTAATTATGCAAAAACAAAAAATTAAATTATTTCTAATACAAGCATGAAGCATAAACACCAAAATGAAAGAATGACTTTGTATTGATGTTACCTTGAGTGTCAAGGTTGGTGAAGCCCTTTGCAGTGTCCAAGAGGATGCTCCAAGCTTCTGAATGCTCCTTCTCCTTCTCCAATGTTGGGGATGGGCCAAAGGTGGCTCTCAAGGTGAAAATAGTTCAAAGGTGAACTAGGGTTTCGAGAGAGATTTTGGCAGAGTAAGGGTGCTTGTGATTGTGGATATGGAATAAGGGATCTCCATCACCTATTTATAATTTTTGGTGGTGGAGTGCTGACCCATGGTTTTAGGAAACACATGGTTTTAGGCAGCTGTATAGGGTTTTTTCCTCCTTTTCCTCATTATTTTATATTTTTTATTCCCTTTTTAGGGGATTTTTGCTATTTTTGGAGGAAAAGGGGGTTTTTTAGCCTTTTTTAGGCTATTTTGAGGGTTTTGTGGCCTTTTGGAGGCTTTTTAGAGGGATTTTTTGGGATTTTTAATGGAAATATGGTAGGAAAATGGACAAATGAGCCATATAATGTGGTAAATGAGCTAGTGAGCACTTTTTGGGTGTTAACAAGGTGCAAGATGATGCATATTGTGTTGATTGATTAGTCAATTGAGTGTTCCCTACAACCAATTTGTGCATCAAATCTCTCCTTACTTAAGAATCTAATTGAAACTTAATGATATGTTTTTGTAATAGAGGACATATGTGCCTCATATATGAGTTGTGTACATGATGTTTTCCTAGTGCAATTAATGATGACCTACTTAGGTGCAATCCGACAATCATGATAATATACCAATAAATAAATGCATAAAGTTGTTGATTTTTGTACCTAGGAAAGTGTTCCCCTAGGTGACTTTTGCCTTGGTCACTTAAAAGGGGAAATAAAGTGGATAAGTTATAACGCTCATTAGGAGGAAGCGTCGTTAGGTTTCACATGGGGATAAACCGTGACAAGGTGAAATGGCACTCAAAGTGGGATTTTGAGGTATAACACCAGGATGACCTTAATCTGTGGAACTCGAAATTCATTGGATTGCTTGCCCTAGGTTTGTCGTCTTCCATGAATTCATATCATGGTGCTCAAAACACTATTCCCCCACCAAACAAGCAATCCTTTCTTCTGATGTGTGAAAAAACCTATGTTTTATCACTCTAGATGCACTCCGGTGTATGTTTTTCCTACCAAAATATCTATCCCCCTATCCTTTTAATGAAAAACCCTAGCCAACGCATTTCATAGCCTTAGACCCTATGAGCATCACCAATTTTTATCTAAACACTTAGAGCTGGGTATGGCCATTCCTACTACACCACTTCCTTATTCCACCACTATTTTTTATGATAGATCCAGGAGGGCTATTTTTATCATATCTAAAATTGTGGGTTTAGAAGATGACAAGTTCATAGATGAAGTAATCCTATGCATTATGCTCAAGTTAACTGTCATGTCCCCCCCCTTAGTGACCTTGGTCACCACTTGGATCCTCCTATCCCTAGGGGTCTAAGTCATAATTAATTGAGTAATTACTTCATGGGGATAATTTTTGAGGCAAGTACACCCTAGGAAATAATTAATTATTAAGTTATTTAATTAATTTTGGAAGCTGGAATTAATGTTGAGAAGTATTTTGGTATTTTTATTTATTAAATGCTAATAAATGTTGCCAAGTTGGATAATGAAGGCTAGGAGGTCGAATTGGTGTCAAGTGGATGACCTTGCCCAAGTGGAGAATAATTCATAATGGAAAGAAAGTCATAAAGGAAATAGAAACTAACAAAAGCTGGAAAAAGTTGGCAAAAGCATAAAAGTGGAAAGCAAATGGAATGGAAAGAATCAGGAAAAGCACTCAGTAGAGAATTAGCAACATCCAGAAAAGTAGCTAGGGTGCACTTGCCAATTCTGACTGAAGGAGGTTGAGGGAAGAAAGTGGAGAAAGAACAGAAGTTTCCAATCTCAGAGAGGATGCGCCCTACCTCACCCACACGTGTGGTCTGGCTTGCCAAGCAAGCTATCTCATCTATTTAAGCATGATTCCAACTTTAGGAAAGAACTTTTGTCATTTGCAATTTTGGTATGAGAGCTCTGAGCCTCTCTAGTTGAGTGATGTGCCTCAACAAGTTTGCTTGGGTGATGTGACCCAAGACTTTGTGAGATATCTAAGAGTGTTATGCAGGTCCAGAATATGTTATTGCATCCAATAACATTCATATCAGTCCAGCCATGAATATTTATAGTCAGCTTGAAGAGGAGGACAATTCTACAGTGGATTAACAACTAGATTTGAAGGAAAATAACTAGAAGGAGGAGCTAGTTCTCAGGAGTTGCGCCCAGGATCTCCATGAAGCTCAATGTGCCATGATTTGCAGAACATCAGAGATTTATATGATCAGAGATCAGCTTCATATATGATCCTCACTCTCTTCTTACATTCTTCTCCCATTCAGAGCTAAATCTAAAGGAGCTTTCCCTAAAGGAGGGGTTGGCTCAGTGAATGCGCCCCAATCAACTCCAGAAGTTCAGTATGCAGCCAATGACAGTAATATGACCTGTAGGTGACCTGATCATAACTCCGGAGCAGATCCACAGTAATATTCTAATTCTTCTCTTCATTCTCCATCAAATGTAATGAAAATCTAGCCTGTGAGGCATGTACTTTGGAAGGCAATCTAATAATGAGAAAGAGAGTGTATGAATCTATATTTTGACTTATATGTGTTGAATATCATCTATCAGATATTTATTTAATATCAGAACAGATTATATGAAGTTTTGGAGCAGTTTGATGAATTACAATGCAAGACTAGCTACTTGGGTGTGTTTTGGGTGTGTTTTCTAGGCTAGTTTCACTGATTTCTTTGTAAAATGCAATCTATGCATCCATTTGACCTCCCGTCTTTTGCAGTATGTTAATAACATGATATATTAACCATATCAGTTGAAAAAACCATAATTTGAATGCTTTTAGTCTCGATTTGTAAAGATAAGAAAATTACTAGCTCAGCAATCCCGGGAGAGCCCAGAAACCCCAATTCTTCCCATATTTTCACAAGTCTGCAAAATTAACTTACTGAAATTATCCAGCATATATGTGACTGATATAAAATCTGTTATTAACTCCCAATGACCCTACCCTTCCGTGTATGCATATGCCAGACACCCAGGAAGCCTCGAAGTAGGCATAGGCTTGTTCTATGCTGAAAAGTGAATGGTGCTGGTACCTCGTGCATAAGGCAATCTGATATGACCTCCATGACCTGCTGCTGTACCTAATCCCATATATTTTCCAGAATTAAATATTCTTCCCACCATCCTCAATCCTTACAGCAGTACCCCTCACTTACCTCCTGCCCGGTTCAAAGGAATTGACGAAAAATTTCACTAGTAAAAGTTGTAAAAGTTTTTAAAGTGGAGTTAATATCTAGCTCAGATCTTGCCCAGGATATTACAGTGGTATCAGAGCATGGTCCTCTGAACCTGCTCTTGTTGTGGTGATGAGCTCAAAAAAAACCCCTAGCACCAAAGGAAAAGGCCCCAAAGACACTAGGGAAGAAGAGGTAGATTCTACTGAAGGAGAAATACAAGGGAATAGAGACATGTCTGAACAGGAAGCTAATGATGAGTTTAGAAAAATGCTGATTAAAATGGTTAGAGGGATAGAAAATCTAACACATACTGTAGAACAGAATGGTCATGAAACTAAAGAAATCCTTAGTAGACAGTTTGCACACAAAGAGGCAGAAGGGAGTGCTAGTGGTTCTCACCAGGGTGAAAGAAAAACATTTGGAGAAACCATTTTTTCAAAGACTGGTCCATTCAATAGGCCTAGAGACTTTAAAATGGATTTGAAAGATCAACCTCGACAAACCATGCCTAACTTCTTTGAGGAAAATAAAGAAGCACCTGGTGCACCTGTAGCTACCTGTGAGGAAAGACATGCAGTATATCTGACCTTGAGTGATGAGTGCAGAAGAGATCTCACTTTCAAGGATTTTTTTGAGATTTACCTTAAAAATCAGCCAAGGGGATATAATAGGCAGCCAACAAGCAATTTTGAGTTGAGGAATGCTGCAAGTAGGGTCCAGATACCTTACTTTGATGGGACTGCAAAATGCAATGCTAGTTCCTGGGTGCAGAAACTAGACATATATTTTTAGCTGCATCCCATGGCAGAAAAGGATGCCATCAAGATGGTAGTTTTGCATTTGGAAGGGGAGGCTAGTGATTGGTGGTTCCATGGCATGAGAACCTTGGGACATGATTTAGTTGAGTCTTATGAAGATTTCACCAGGAGGTTGGTGGAAAGATTTGATAAGAGGGATCATGAGTTGTCTTTCCGTGAGTTGGCACACTTGAAACAAACCAGCACACCAGAAGCCTATATATCATAATTTCAAAAGTTGGCAGTGATGGTCACTGATGTATCAGAACCTAGGTTGATCCTACTGTTCACAGAAGGATTAACAGAACCTTTGAAAGGGCTGGTTGAAGCCTATCGACCAGCCACCTTGCAAGAAGCTATGAGCAGAACAAGAGATCTGCAAGATGCAATCCCGAGAACCAAATACCCACCTAATCCACCTGCAAAATTTCAGAATTCAAAGCCACCATTCAGAAATAATTCTGCCCCAAATAAGAAAGAATACTCATTCCGAGATCGGGATGAGTTAAGGAGGAAAAAGTTGTGTTTTTCCTGCCAAGAACCATGGGTTCCGGGGCACAAATGTGCCAAAGGCAAAGCTCACTACATAAAGGTATTTTTTGAAAGTGATGAAGAGGAAATGAGTGCAGAAGTACAAGTGGAAGAACCAGCATAAGAAGGGTATAATATAGCAGAAGAAGAAGAAGAGCCAACACAAACAGAAGCAAAATTTGCAGTTTTGAGTGGAGTTCCCTGTTACCACACTATGAGATTTAAGGGAGTAGTGCAAGGGAAGAAAGTTTCAGTGCTGGTCGATGGGGGGGACACACATAATTTCATTGATGCAACCATGGTGGAGAGAAGAAAACTCCAATCTGAAAAATTTGGGGGTTTCACAGTTATTATCCCTGGTAAGAACAACACTATGCAGTGCAACAGATGTATTCCCAAGCTGCAGGTAACTATTGGAGACCACACTGTAACTGATAGTTTTTACATTGTTGATGTTGCTGATACTAATATTGTGTTGGGGGTACAATGGTTTTTCTCACTTGGGGAGCATGTGGTAAATTATAGGATTCCCCAAATGTGCTTTAAAGATACTGAAGGTAAGCAAGTGGTTTTGAGGGGTGTTAACACCTACCCAAAACAAGTGATTTCTGCACATAGTATGAAATCTGTTTTGAGGCATGGGGACATAGAGTGGGCTGCTGAATGTTTTATCTCTACCAAAGGAACCACCATTGATGTGTCACAACATCCTGAAGATATCCAAAAACTGCTGCAAAAACACAAAAAAGTGTTTGAGGATCTGCCACATGGAAGGCCTCCTGATAGGGGTACTGAACATTGGATAGAGCTGGAACTTGGTACTTTTCCCATAAAAACCCATCCCTACAAACACCCCAAGAGATTCAAAGATGAAATAGAGAAGACCATCAAAGAGCTGCTTGAAATGGGGTTCATAAGACCAAGCTCAAGCCCCTTTGCTTCATCGGTGGTTTTGGTCAAAAAGAAAGATGGAACCATGCGCATGTGCATTGATTACAGAGCTTTAAATAAGAAAACTGTCAAGAATAGATATCCTATTCCAAGGATTGATGAGCTGATGGATGAGCTGCATGGAGCCAAGGATTTTTCTAAGATTGACCTTCGTTCTGGTTACCACCAAATTAGAATGAAAAGTGAAGATGTGCAGAAAACTTCCTTTCGGTGCCATTTTGGGCATTTTGAATTTCTGGTCATGCCTTTTGGCTTGACAAATGCACCAGCAACTTTTCAATCTTGCATGAACAGAATCTTCAGTAAACAGCTCCGTAAGTTTGTACTTGTTTTTTTTATGACATTCTAATTTATAGCAAGACATGGGAAGATCATTTGCAGCATTTGGATAGTGTACTAACTCTACTTGCAGAACAATCCTTTTATGCCAAACTGCTGAAGTGTGAGTTTGGTATGAAGGAACTCCTCTATCTTGGCCACATCATTGGGCAAGAAGGAGTAAAGTTACACTTGGAGAAGATCCAAGCCATCTTAGATTGGCCCAGCCCAAAGAATATAACTGCTCTAAGAGGATTCATAGGCTTATGCACATATTACAAGAAATTTGTGAAGGGATTCTCCAAACTCACTCCTCCCTTGACAGACCTTACTAAGAAGGGAGCTTTCCGCTGGAATGAGGAGGCTGAAAAAGCCTTCAATAAAATGAAGGAAGTTATGAGCAGCTTCCCAGTCTTGGCACTCCCATATTTTAGCCATCCTTTTGTATTGGAGTGTGATGCCTTGGGTGAAGGCATAGGAGCAGTTTTGATGCAGAATAGACACCCGATTGCTTATGAGAGCAAAACGTTGCAGCCCCATGAGAGGCTGTACTCAATCTATTGTTGAATTTTCAGAATTTACTTCAATATGATCTAGGATCTTAACTGAGAGAACAACATGTACAGCATATCTATAGCATATCAATCATGGAGACAATAATGCAAGCACACAAGAGACACAAAGATTTATTTGGGGAAAACCATAAAGGTGAAAAACCCCAATAACTTCCTCAGAGATAGATAGAGCAATGATACAACCAACCAATAGAGATAGCCATAACCTAGCAGCAATCCTCCTCCTCCATAAGTGCGCCTCTCCTCCTTGAGAGCATGTGTGAGAAGTGAGTGAGTAAATAGAGTGCCTCCCGCACTCTATTTATACTTGACTTGACTTGCCTTTTTACCTAACTCATGTCGGCTCGAACTTAACCACATAACATAATGCTGAGTGGGCCGACCCCCAATAGGGTGGTCTAATAACCCTTTGACCCACATGACTTATACAGGGCCGACCCCAAACAAGGTGGTCTAATAACCCATCAAGTATAAGTTACGACACTTACAATATAAATGACGACACTTCCTTATAGAGGAATAATACCATCTCTATAGGAATACAATATACATATATGTGAAATACATTCCGAAGTTACATATACATCAACACTCCCTCTTAACTAGGAAGGTATTTCTCAGCACAGTTCTTCTAGCACAAGTCATCTTCTCTGGATCATCGTCACTGGATAATCGTCATCGAGTCATCATCATCGTCACTGCTGCTGCTATCTCAATCAATCTCTGAATCTACTCGTCATAGGAAGTTCTACAGAGCCAGTCCTTTTTCATACTGGATGTAGGCCCACCACCTGCAGGTCTTCGTCATCACTGGCCATACTGTGGAATCCTCAGGACTTATTACGTGCGTCACAAAACCTCGAAAGAGCATCCCAGGATGTTACGGGTACACAACTCCGACCTGTAGGATCTCCCAGGGCGCTATTACATGTGACCCCACCACAAAACCTCGCAAGAGCATCTCAGGATGTTACGGGTACACAACTCCGACCTGAAATCTCCCAGGGCACAAATTACATGTGGTCCACCACAAAACCTCGCAAGAGCATCTCAGGATGTTACGGGTACACAACTCCGACCTGAAATCTCCCAGGGCAACGAATTACATGTGGTCATGGCAAAACCTCGCAAGAGCATCCCAGGACTGATTACGGGCACACAGCCCAACCTATCGGATCTCCCAGGGAAACGAATTACATGCCATAGGACAAAACCTCGCAAGAGCATCTGCCAGATATCCCAGGGCGCTATTATATGCCATAGGCAAAACCTCGAAAGATTATCTGCAGATCTCCCAGGGCAACGAATTACATGTCCTCCCAGAGCAAAACCTCGAAAGAGCATTTTCCAGATGTCCCAGGGCACCGAATTACATGCCATAGGCAAAACCTCGAAAGACCATCTGCAAATATCCCAGGGCAACGAATTACATGCTCATCTGCACAACCTGATCCACGGCCATAGAGTATCAACCTGATACTCACCATACATCATCCTGATGTATCCATGATCATCCTGATAATCATCACTGCAACGTCCTGCTGCATGTCATCTGGAGCAACATCCTGAAGCTCGTCATCTATGATCATCCTGATCATCACTGCAACATCCTGCTGCATGATCCACCTGATCATCAATGCATCTACCTGATGCATACCAAGTATCATACATGATCCTCCTGATCATCAATGTATCCACCTGATACAAATACATGATACATATCATCATACATGATCCTCCTGATCATCAATGCATCTACCTGATGCATACCAAGTATCATACATGATCCTCCTGATCATCAATGTATCCACCTGATACAAATACATGATACATATCATCATACATGATCCTCCTGATCATCAATGCATCTACCTGATGCATACCAAGTATCTACCTGATACATATCATCATACATGATCGTCCTGATCATCAATGTATCCACCTGATACAAATACAAATACATGATACATATCACCATACATGATCCACCTGATCATACAATGTATCCACCTGATACATATACAGATACATGGTCCAAGCATCCAACATGATGCATACATACATACATAAAATGATCCAACTGATCATATCCAAGCAGAAACCAGAACATCATCCTGATGCTCATCATCCAGCGCTTACATCCACAGCCATGTGAAGGATCCTCCTTCCAACATGCTTGGAATGGCTTCAGCAAATGTGTCCATCACTTCTTCCTCGAAGTATCCTTGATCTGAAGCACGCCAAGCCTCTCTCTGAAGTACTCGAACTTCACCCTGGCTAGTGGCTTCATCAGCACATCTGCAATCTGCTCGTCCGTCGCAACATACAGGAGCTTCACAGCTCCTCTCTGCACCATATCCCTGATATAGTGATATTTGATCTCTATGTGTTTCGACCTGTCATGAAACACTGGGTTCTCGGACAGCTTCACACAACTCTGGTTATCACAGAAGATACCAGTAGCCTCCAACGGGAGATCAAATAACTCAGACAGTAGCTTCCGTAGCCATACTGCCTCACAACTAGCTGAACAGGCTACAACATACTCTGCCTCAGCTGTACTCAGTGCTACGCAGGACTGCTTCCTGCTAAACCAAGAGATCACACCTGATCCCATACTGAAGCAGCACCCAGATGTGCTCTTCCTGTCTGCAGCACTGCCAGCCCAATCTGAATCAACATAACCTTCCAGGTTAAACTTTTGATTCGCCTCATACCTGAGCCCATAATCCACTGTACCCTTCAGGTACCTCAGAACATGCTTTACAGTAACCAGGTGAACACTTCTCGGATCCGTCAGGAACTGGCTCAATGTGTTCACAGCAAAGCAAATGTCTGGTCTCGTGTTCGTCAGGTACATCAAGGACCCAATCATCTGACGATACATAGAGACATCAACTGACTCAGATGAAGCATCACATAGAAGCTTCAGATTCGATGCCATAGGTGTGGCCATGGCCTTGCAATCCATCATCCCGAACCTCTTTGGGATCTCTACTGCATACTTCCCTTGTCCAAGGAAGATTCTATCTGCACTTTGCCACACCTCCATGCCAAAAACAAATAGTGCATCATCCCCAAGTTCTTCATCTCGAACTCGGTAGTAAGCTTCCGCTGCGTGTCGGCAATCAATCTATCTTCACCATACCAAGTTCTGGGAGCTTGCTTCAAGCCATACAAGGCTTTCTTCAATCTGCATACATATGACTCCCTGTCAGGTCTTGGGACTGCATCCCAAACATCTTCTTCATGATCTACGGATCATGGCATTCCATTTCTTCATCCCAGATCCTGGGAACTTCAATATCTTCAATAGATATCTTTCTTGCTGGAACAAATGTTGTAGTCCTTTTGTAGGAGATGGCATATGATCTTTCCTACACAACAAGTTAAATTGCATGATTAGAAAACATCTTATAGTTTTCAGAACAAATTCTTACACATAAAGAAATATGCCATACAGTCATGCAATTATCTTAGCCAATGCTTCAATACAACATTTATCCATATCCCGTAACTTTCTAGATGCCTTCCAATCTCTACCAGAACATTGTTAAGAGTGTGCACAACTCCCAACATGTCAGCAAAGAGGTTTCATTCTAGATAAGTAGCAATGGAATGTTGTATAGTGCCATAGGCTACTTACCCATGCATATTAGTAGTATACTGTTCATCAATGCAATTATTCTAATGTGCATAATACACAACCTAATTCTAGGAACATCAGTATATACATTATTGAATAGTATTATTTAAGAAATGACAATTCAAATACTTATCTTTGTTTGTTCGTTGGGTGGACTCCCTCTGAGTCTTCGCTTCCTTGCAGGAGCTGCTGGAGTCCTAATCTGAAGTAGCTTCTTCTACACCTTTCTGTTGTGGGATGTAGAGAGATGGTCAACTCCCTCTGAATATCTGCATCCTTGCATAAACCACTGGAGTGTACTCCCTCTTGATCTTTGCTTCCTGGATTACCTGTTCTTGAATCTCATATTCATCCTTGGTCCCTATGCATGCTTATTAGTATCATGAATGTGTTATCCTTTTGATCTCATATAAAATCATACATTCATTAGTATACTATTAAAACACAATAATCTCAAGCATGTATAGTCATGATCATTTCAAACAGAAATAATAAGCATTAGCATTCAAGGATTCTTATGGTTAGTCAAATCATAAGAACCATAACATGTCTAAACCTGTAATTACTCAAACCTATGACTCTTCAGGTTAGTTGAATCATCAATCAAGATAAGAGATATAAAATGCATAAAACCTGTGATTATTCAAACCTATACCATCATGATTCTTCTGGTTAGTCATATCATCAATTATGGTAAGAAACATAATATGCATACAATCATGATTATTCAAACCTATGACTTCATGAATAATCATTATCAACAACAGTATAAGATCCTAACACAACATAGGATTCTATCTTGATATAGGAAAAACATACCTGGATTAGTATGCTAGCTATTTATGTCTAACATACTCACATGATGTCTTCTTGTTCTTCTTCAATGACTTGTGCTAGTAACCTGTATATCTCATAGGTTAACTATTACAAAACCAAGTTATACATACCTCGTAAATGGATCTTCTATGAGATCCATGACAATGGATGAATCTTTGTCCTCATGTTATCATGATCATATGTTCTTGGACTGGAACATGATTTATCTTTCTTGGTGTACCTTTCATGTTAGTAGACAACATAAACCTCATACAACACCATAATGCATTAGTACAATTATAAGTGTCAACACCCTAACCAATGAATATCTTCTATCATGCATTCATAATTTTGTTAAGGTGATACGACAAATCTAAAAACAAAATTGTACTTAACCGTAATAACATGAAGACAAACATACCATAAACTTAATCATGAACAAATATCGAAACATACCTCGATGAGTCATACCTGTTGAGATCGCTTGTAATCTTCTTATGTAAGGCCTTAGCCTCATCTCCCTCTGAAACAGGAACTTCTTCACTTATGCAAGTGATTAACCCAATCCATTTGATTTGCAAGAACTGGACCTTGAGCTGGATATGGGTTTGTCAGAGAAACCCCAAAAATTCAAACTTTGAATTTCAAACTTCTGATAGGATAGAAATATGTGCCTTGATGAGCTGATCAAGTTGGTATATTCAGAATTTGAAAACTGCAAAGTTTCACTCCTCAATTTTGCCTTTGAAACTTCTAGATTCACTGGACGTGACCCTGAACTGGGGTTTGATGAAGCCCACTCTTTTGCCCCATCAAAATGTTTGATCCAAAGCTCTAAGCTTCTATTTTTCTGAGGAGCTTCCAGCCGTGGTCACAGATTTCAAAAATTCCCATTTTTACAGAAGCCCTAATTTTCCACTTTTCTGATCAAAGTCCCGAACTAGGGTCTAATCAAGCCCGGCCTTCTGCCCAACCAAAAATTCTGATCTTGGTCTCTAAATTTCTATTTTGATGAGTAGCATCCAGCCGTGGTCTCCGATTACAAAAATTCTAACTTTCTCCAAAGCCCTAAATTCCGGAAGCCATGAATGAAGGTACCAAAAAATAATTCTGTTTTGACAGAAATATGTACCTGATTGTTTCTGGTGTAACTCCGAAATTTTTGATCCACAGGGTCTGAAAAAGTTTCCTGAGATAGCCTGACCTGTTATCTTTCCATCCTGACAGGTCTGACCTCAATTGGATTCTCTGAGAGAGAGTTATGCCAAATGTCGCAACGTGTCCTGTTTTGGGAAAATACAGGAGAGCGAACTTGTACGGCGTGCCACGTGTCATTGTTTTAACTTCGGCTTCTGAAAAAGTTTTCTGAGATAGCTCGGCCTGTTACCTTTCCATCTTGACAGGTCTGACCTCAATTGGACTCTCTGAGAGAGAGTTACGCCAAATGTCGCAACGTGACCTGTTTATGGGATAATACAGGAGAGCGAACTTGTACGGCGTGCCACGTGTCACTGGTTCAACTTCAGCCTCTGAAAAAGTTTTCTGAGATAGTACAGACTGTGTACTACCTGTCACTTTTTACGAAATTTCATTTGGAGCTTCCTAGCCCAAGATATGACCTTTTTCCCAAGGTCACCTGATTTTGACTCAGATCTGGAAGAGGCAGAAACCCTATATTGTACAGATCATAAATCACAAAGTACAACGAATTAGAGGTTGTCCTTTGGACACAAGATACCTGGAGATCTTAGCTTCGGCCTGTAACAATTTAAGATCCGAAAACTTCGCCAAAACGGATTTATAGCGAAAGTGCTACGATGACTGGTTTTTGCTATATCAAGCCCTAGCATCGTAAGTGCAACAAGTGTCATACATGCCATATCATGCCTTCTTTCAGGCTAGCTCTGATACCATGTTGAATTTTCAGAATTTACTTCAATATGATCTAGGATCTTAACTGAGAGAACAACATGTACAGCATATCTATAGCATATCAATCATGGAGACAATAATGCAAGCACACAAGAGACACAAAGATTTATTTGGGGAAAACCATAAAGGTGAAAAACCCCAATAACTTCCTCAGAGATAGATAGAGCAATGATACGACCAACCAATAGAGATAGCCATAACCTAGCAGCAATCCTCCTCCTCCATAAGTGCACCTCTCCTCCTTGAGAGCATGTGTGAGAAGTGAGTGAGTAAATAGAGTGCCTCCCGCACTCTATTTATACTTGACTTGACTTGCCTTTTTACCTAACTCATGTCGGCTCGAACTTAACCACATAACATAATGCTGAGTGGGCCGACCCCCAATAGGGTGGTCTAATAACCCTTTGACCCACATGACTTATACAGGGCCGACCCCAAACAAGGTGGTCTAATAACCCATCAAGTATAAGTTACGACACTTACAATATAAATGACGACACTTCCTTATAGAGGAATAATACCATCTCTATAGGAATACAATATACATATATGTGAAATACATTCCGAAGTTACATATACATCAACATCTATGACAAGGAGATGTTAGCCATCATGCATGCATTGGCTAAATTCAGGCAGTACCTAGTGGGAGGTAAATTCATAGTTAAAACAGACCACAATAGTTTGAGGCATTTCCTAACCCAGAAGGAGCTGAATGACAGGCAGCAAAAGTGGGTAAGCAAAATCCAATCTTATGATTTTGATATTGAATATAAGAAGGGTAAGGTGAATGTAGTTGCTGATGCCCTTTCTAGGAAGCCTGTTTTTTCTTTGCTGCAAGTTCCTACCAACTGGAAGGCACAACTAATTAAGGAATATGCAGAAAATCAGTTTGCTAGAGAATTGCTAGATAGAGTAAATCAGGAAGATCATTACCAGGTCATCAATGATGTCATCTATTATAAGAACATAATTTTTTTAACTCCTGAATCTAAGCTGAAGGAGCAGATTTTGATGGCTGCCCACAATGCTCTAGTAGCAGGCCATCCTAGTATTTTCAAAACTTACCGGAAGTTAAGAGAAAGATTCACCTGGAAGGGCCTCAAGGAGGATGTTCTAAGGCATGTTAGTGAGTGTACTGCATGCCAGCAGAACAAGGTTGAGCACACTCATCCTGCCGGTCTCCTACAACCCTTGCCAATTATCGGACAGAAATGGGAGAGCATATCAATGGATTTCATCACAGGTTTGCCCTAATCCCAGGGTAAAGACAGTATTTTTGTAGTAGTTGACAGATTAACCAAATTTGCTCATTTTTTTGCTGTCACATCTACTATTTATGCTAGTCAAGTTGTTGCACTCTTTTTTAGGGAAGTATTTAGATTGTATGGGCTACCAAAAATCATAATAAGTGACAGGGATAGTAAGTTCACCAGTGCCTTTTGGCAATCTTTGTTCGAATTGGTAAATACTAATCTAAACCTCAGTACTAACTATCATCCCTAGACAAATGGGCAAACTTAAAGAGTTAACCAATGGCTGGAAGGGTATCTCAGGAACTATGTTACAGGGCAGTAGAAGGCTTGGGTCAACTAATTACATTTGGGGGAATTCTGTTATAACACCACCTTCCACATGTCCATTGGAATGACCCCATTCAAAGCTTTGTATGGGTATGCGTCTGCCACTTTTGCAGATCTGGTTTTTGGAAACTGCAAGACACAAAAGGAAAAAGATTGACTGCAAGAAGGCCAGGACATCCTCAAAGCACTGAAAGAAAATTTGCAGGTTGCACAAAATCAGCAGAAAATTAATGCAGATAAGAACATAACAGATAGAACTTTCCAAGAAGGAGACTTGGTTTATCTGAGATTGCAGCCATACAGGCAAACCACTCTTAAGACAAAAGGGGCTAAAAAATTATGCCAAGGTTTTATGGGCCCTACAAAATAGCAAGGAAAGTGGGTGAAGTAGCCTATGAGTTAGATCTACCAGCAGAAACCAAAATACACAATGTCTTTCATGTGTCATGTTTGAAGAAGGCAGTGGGCCAACAGGTTAAGGTTTCAGAAATACAACCCCCCCTTGATGATGAAGGACATCTGGTACTATATCCTGAAGACATCTTGTAGACCAGAGAGAGGAAGCTGAGAAGTAGGATTATTAAAGAATACCTTGTACAATGGAAAGCTCTGCTTAGTGAGGATGCCACTTGGGAATATGAACAGATTCTGCAGCATCCTGGTTTGAAACTACTTGAGGACAAGCAGTCTTGGGAAGGGAGGACTGTCATGTCCCCCCCCTAGTGACCTTGGTCACCACTTCGATCCTCCTGTCCCTAGGGGTCTAAGTCATAATTAATTGAGTAATTAATTCATGGGGATAATTTTTTAGGCAAGTACTGTAACATCTCGAAAATTCATAAAAATTTAAAATTTTTGATAACAGTATTATTTTGAATATAATAGTTGCGGAATAATAAATTGAGATTACAACATCATTAATTATACTGTTATTAATACTAATCATGCTTAATTTATGTTTTAGCAGCATAATGATAATGACATTTTAAAGTATGTTTAGTAAACATAATTAGGATAACAAATGTAATAAATGATTGGTAGTTTGATGTGACACTATTTCTTTCGCATAGATACTGACAATTTGACTTTTGATAAAAAGGGTGTCCTACGAAGTACCTGTTATCACCTAAGATGTAGTTACCCCTATGGATGGATCCAGTCATGGATGGCAATAGGGAAGGGCAACTCAAAAGGTGCAACCACGATCACCTCGACCTCCAAATATGTATGGTTGTCACGCCAGTCGAGGCAACCTTCACTTTATGTTATCTAGCCCAGACAACAAAGGGGGAGACCCGATCTACTCCCGACAGGAGAGATCAAAACCAAGACACCAAATCAGGGTATTTCTAGGTGAAGTTAGGTGTATGGTTTGTCCTAGACCTAAGGATGAAGTCACAAGCCAAGTGAGGGGTTTAATAGGTATAGCTTTGGTTCATAGTTGAATGTACGAGTGACTTATAATGTTTGTAGTGAGATCTAGGGCTAATGTACTAGTTCAATGTCAAAAGATCCACTGCCTTGGGAACCGTGTCCAATGCAGGATAGTTAAGGTTTGTATTGGGGCTAACTAGTACATGAGACAAGCTTGACCATGGTTCATGATGTCTTCAAAGGTATAGTCTACCATACATAGGTCAAACCACAAGTCAATCCAACAATGTAGGAAAGTTGAATTACCTTGTAGAGAAACCAGTGCCTTGGGAATTGGGAAGTGGAGTCAAAGTGGGGTTGACTTATGGTTTAGGACTCCTACAACATGAGATAAGTGGACAGTATAGGTCTTGATGGTTGAATGTATCTAGATCTAGGTTTAACCCAAGTGGACCACAATCCCTTAAAACAAGGAATGCAGTCCCCAAGGCAAGATTTGACAAAGTGATAGTCTAGACCTAGGTTTTGAATTATTCCGGTTTCAGATCTGCAATAATCTCAAGTACCCAGTTCCTAGAAGTGAGTAAACTCACTTCTCCAAGGTGGTGCGACTTTACCCAAGGAGGCTTCAATTTGGGTTTAGGTGGGTCAAATCATGTCGGATGGCATCCAAACTTTAGATCCGGGTAGATCAGTCAAGTAGGAGTATGGATCTATAATTTCGTGGCAATCCACCGGTTAGATCTTTGTAGATCTGAGTTTAAGTGTTCCAAGTGGTCCAAAATGGGGATTAAATCCCTTAAAATGTGGAATGGGGCCCACAAGGTAAATTTCAAGAAAGGGACAACCTGGGTGTATGTTATTTGATGTGTAGATGTAAAATCAAGTGGAATCTCAAACACCCATGTTCTAGATCTAAGTCAACTTGCTCAAATGATGAAGTGCGCCTTCCTTGGGAGAAGCTAAGTTGGCTTGGGAGAGGGGTCAAACGGAAGCCAATCCTCACCAAACTATAGATCCGGGATGCCGTGGATGCTATACAGGTGGGTTTTCAATATCATGCCCAACAACCCACTAGATCTCAGTAGATCTAAGAAAATGCAAAATTGGGGTTTTAATTAATTAGGGTTTTAAGTGTTTTTGACAATTGGATAGATCATGGAGATAGAACTTACCTTGAGATCATACCTGAATGATGTGGATGAGATGCCTTGATGTTGAGGAAGATTCCCGCAGAGATCAAATGAGAGATTGTTGATTTGCTTGCCAATTTGATGCCCAAGTCCACAAGTGCGCCTTCCTCTACCTGTCAAACCAAGGAATAAAGATTCAATCAGTAAGAGCAAGTATGGAAGAAATACAAGAGAAATGCAAATAGTAACATGAAATAGAAGGTCCTGGGACAGTAATACTCCCTGTTACCAACGAAGAGCTCCAAAGAAGAAGTAGGGAGAGTCTTCCCCTACCAATACCTCCTCCTCCAAGCAAATCGGCCTCCACCTGTAGATGCAAAATCGTGGTACAATAGATATGGCAAACAAGATCTCCAATAACTCAGTGCAAAGGAAGAACCAACGAACGAACACCAAAAACATTCACCACAACATTGGAGATAGATGCAATAATAATTTTCTATTCCAATAATCCAGAGCCAAAAGTCCCTTTACAATGAGAGGCTCTCTCCTTTAAATAGGAAGGAGAGGCACCAAAACCCTAACCACTTTTTGAATGAGTGGCTAAGATTAAAAGATACAAATGTCTAATCAATGGTTGAGATGAGCTCAACAACATAATACATGGATCACACATAAAATATAACATAAGTGGACAAAGTCGCCCTAGGAGAGGGGAATCCCACCAAATCATGATGACAAAATATCATAAGAGGCTCATGGTGGGTCCAAGGGGTAATTTTATCCCTCCTTGGTCAATCCCCATGGCACAATAACCAATAAATAATCATGAATGTACCAAATCGTGCCTCCAAGGTGAAGTCGTGGTCCTCAAAAGACCTCAAAAATCCACAGAAAGTGCCATAAGTGATGGATGCGGGCCCCGATGAAGCTGAAACTGCTGGAGGAGGTGTGGAAGGTCCCGATCTATCATCACTGATCATCCCATGCCATAACTTTGCCTCAGTAGCCCAAATCGATTTCCTCAATAGCCATTTCTACCAATCCTGAAATGCCTCGGGAAACGTGAAACTGCCCAAACATCCTCCTGGAGTGATGGCGCTGTCAAGGTGAGGGCACCAATGTGTCCGGGAGGGGGGTAATATGGTAAAAACAAGTGGCTGGACCACCCCCTCCATCATCAGCGCCCTAGGTCAACCAGATAAAAGTCATCTCTGCTCCGACAGGGCCTCCAACAGACCAAAACTGCACTAGGACAGCCTACTGAGGCTAAATCATCACTGTAAGTGCCCGGAACTGAAAACAAACTGTCCCATTGGACTCAGAAGGTCCAAATCCATCCAAGATGTGTACTCATACACCATATGAATCTCTGCATGATCAAAATAAATATCCAATGTACCGGAACAAGGCCAATAATAATGATCTGTAAATGACCAAACACTGCTGTATCCCAAGAATCATCATCATAACCCTGTAGCTGCTGCATAGAATCATCCTGTATGTGTACATAGACCATATATCATCTATCCATATCATCATAAGGTCCAACATCTCAAGTCTCATGGTCCTCCATGGTCAAACTAGGTCTAACCAAGACCGAATACAACTCAGACCATCATCCATAGCTGCTGCAAGGTGTCAAGGTTAATACATGCTCTACAACTTATTCGAATAACAATTATAACACAGAGAAATCATGACTGGCGATCTAAATCCAAATATATAGTGTCGTTAATTATTATTATTACTCAGACTAGACTTTCAGGACCATACTCACTTCATAGTTGTGATCAATTTGCTAGTGAAGGGTGAAGGCTTAAATTAACTGGCTAGGCTAAGGGATGACTTGACTGACTTGACTTTGTGACACTTTGGCAAGGGAAAGGGAATACACACCATAGTATATACTGAATGAGCAATAACACAGGGAATGGCTGTGTCTCACAAATGGATGAGTTGTTTAAAGAGGGTTTATTCACCTTCACAGATGCGCACAATCCATAATACAAGCAAGGCCAGCAATTATTTAGATATAACATTTAAGTTCCATTGCTTTCTGGGCCTGAAGTTTCCATAGCCTTGATCTATGTGTGTTTACAAACACATTGCATAGATTTACATTTATTTTTAGGCTTTCTGCTGCAGGTGTGTTTTTAAGGCACTTGTTTACCTGAGCACTTCTAGGTGTGTCATGGACAACTTGTTTACCTAGGTATTTATTTTTCCAAAAGATATAACATTTTATTTTTCATGGCCATTTTCAATTGGCATTTCTTTCACATACAAGATATAGCATTTCATTTTTCAGATTTTGTATTCATGGCAGCACTAAAAGTTTCAGGTTTAGCCAACACAACTTTAGTGACTAGGGGGAATTCTCAAGGAACTCCAACTCACCATAGGTAAGTTTTGTCACCAACTCAGAGCCGAGACACAATAAACAGGGAAGCTCATCCAATACAGAGGCTACGGTGGGGAAAAGTCCTCCATGCCACTAGTCAAGTAGTTAGTCAGGGTGATAATCTAAAAGGTAGGCCATGGATGGGTGAAGACAATGAAAAGATGAAGCCAACACTAGCAAGCCAAGTTATGGTTGAATGATCACCTCTATTCTCCCTAAGGAGGGTATGTACCAATGAGTATGGATAGTGAACTTCTAAGTCTGAGTAGGGACAGTAATATATATATATATATAATAGGTCAACCAGGTCCATGTATCTATATGATCGCCAGATCATGACACTAAGTGCTATGACATGCTATAAGAATAAGTATAAAAGCAATCTAACCATAACACCGTAATATACCTGCTGAGTCATATACCTGAATGCACATCAACCTGTACCATCATCTGTCCTCTGGAACTGCTGCTGTAACTCTGGGCACTACTGTCTGCTCTGTACCAATGGCATAATGGCTATATCGGGCATTTCTCTGAGTGTCCTGAAACTCAGTCATGGCATGGGAATATAACTGCTGTCCACAACCTGATAGTGATCCAATATAAATGCTCATCTCGGCATCTCAAATGCAAGGGAACTGGCTGAATAGTGTACTGGAATGAGAAAAATAATGTATGGTAGCCCGGCTACTATATATGTGATAACAGTACCCTGGAGCTTACTTAGCTGTAACGCTAAAGCAACTTGATTGTCCTATGTGCAGACGACAAGTAAGAGATTTCATGGCTGCGTAAAAACAAGTCCGAGTAGTTTCAAATTCAAAGTCGTAAATAAATAAAATGTTAGAAATTCTAATGCGATCCACTGAAAGCAAGCAGGTATGGTTTTAAATGCTACATCTACTATTTAAGATGTCATCTGACAACGACACGATGTTTAAAATAGAATTATTTAAGTACGTCGTTCTACTGATGTTTTTTGTCAATGTTCTAGCTAGTTATGAAGTCGTCATTGTCCTTCCATCAATGATGTAATAATGTATCGCAAGGTCAATTGATGTTTGTACGAAGGAGTATAGTAGTGTTTCGTTAGTCTCCCTGTTGAAATATGTCGTTAGCTTCATTAGAAATTTACTCAACAGAACATTTATTTCTATAACTTTAATGATAACTTTCTTATGGTCACAACCCAATAGTAATATTAAAATTTCCTATGTAGAGGTTATTCTATTCGTAACTCTGCAATAATGAAAATGGAGATTCCTATAGTCTTTCCCAATGCTTAAATCTAATTGTATGAAAGACATGAGGGAAACTATGTCAGCATGTGACCATAGTTTCCTAATAACTAAATATCTAAGTGGTGCTTTGTTTAATTAAATCCACAAAGTAAAAGAGTTGGAACTATATACATTTTGAAATATTTATATATATCAATATGAAATATTACCCTATAAACCAAAATCAATAGCTAGAAACTATACGAATTTCGAATTGTTAATCTAATGCATTTAAATATGATATGGTTGGGACTATATAATAGTCGTTTGATTAAAACATTAACATGAGAGTTGTAATATATAACCTTTAAGGCCCATACGACCCTAGGTTTTTCGTTTTAATATAACAAACAACGTTATATGTAATGTAAAAGAAGTTGTTGGGATTATAACACTGTCATGCAATAAATCTTGACAGGTTGACGTGCTGGATCATTTAATGGATACGATCATTGGACTGTAATGGAGATTGTCCTTCGGATATGCATTGAAAGTTTGATGTGATAAACCCGGTGACAAGGATCAAATCCCAAACTACGTAAGGTGATAAGGCTTACTGTCAATCCACGTATGTAATACCATTGTAATGGTGAACGTTGAAACCACCGTGTCATTGTTTTGAGTTAGCCTCCCTCCGAGTTGGACGTTCAAAAACTATCCAACGTGATCCACTGTGGCATTCCCATAAGTGTGAAGTGATAGTGTATTAAATGCATGAGTTACTCGACCCAATGCAACTTGTGTTGGCATAAGCCTGATCGTTGATCAACATTGATATGGACCATTGGATCAAACCCTAGTAATGGATCGAAGTTTTGGTTTATGAGTTTGGTAGTTGAGGGTTATGGACTCCATTGTTCTCGGTTTGTGGCCGACAGGCTGCCAAAATTTTAGCCTAAACTTGTATGGGGTTCGACCTCGAAACCTCTGGCCTTGAGAGGGTTACAGTTGCTCTTCCTTCTGCAATCAGTGTCGTTTGATAGACTGTAAGGTTTGTCTGTAGTGTTGATAGTTGGTAGTTCTAGAAACTCGTCGTTAAAATCTGAGTCCATGGCTTTGCTTTGGTGTAAAAGAACCGAGGGTTCTCGTCTCGTTTTAGTGTGGGATCATTCTGTAGTTGGTGAAGTGGAATACCTTGGTATTTACAGCAAGGTAAGTTTCTGTAATGAATAGCAATTTCTTCAAAGTATTTTCATCTTTCAGTTTTCAAAGAGATAATAGTTATCTATAATTTTAACCTTCATCTTATGTTAGTTGTAGGTTATCAAGGCGTGTTTCGAGCGATGGTTTGATAAAGTTGGGCAAGCTTCCAACGGTAAGCTCCGGGTCTTCTTATAAACCTTCGTAGGTACTCTTTGAGGTTGATGGGGTTTCAAGAGTGGAGTTGCAGGTCCTGTCGTGGCTCGTCATGGTTGTTTGTTCAATACTATGTTTTAAAAAACATAAAATTTTTGTTGCTGAGACTCTCGTTTGAATGTTCTAGGTTCCTATATTTTAAATTTTAATAAAAATGACTGGAGCTGTGACTCGTCGATGTTTTGAGAAAATTTTAGGTTCTTTTAGACTGTTCGAAAAATGGGATAAACCCTGTATGATTTTTGCTTGCAAACGTTGTAAAGACTCATTCTGAGAACCACGACTTCGTTGGTTAAGTTTTGGAAAAACATACTGTAACTTTTGTTTTTTGGGCATAACGTTTCCAGGTACTTATAGAAGAGACTTGTATTGAGCCACGATTTATCTTGTTTAAGTGGTATGAATGAAACATAGAGTCGAGGCTCGTTTATAAAGATTACACCTCTGTCTATTGAGAATGATAACACAGTGTCTTTGTCTAGGTTAAATGGTTGAAATTTACCATGTGAATCGTGTTTATCATACTTATATCAAGATCACGAAAATGTATTGGTAGTCTAAAAGAATTTCTTTGTACAATCGCTAGAGTAATTTTTGTTTTACTTAAGGAGAGAAATAACAGGCTATGCCGATAATGATGATTTTTGTTGATTGAAGTAATGTATCAACCCCAAAAGAAGGGCGTGAATGTATAAGTCAAGTCTGTGTTATCAATCTCTATGTAAAATGTCTAAGTTACACGTCTCGGCCGTGAGTGGATAAAGTGATTTTTCGTTGTATTTTCTAAACTAGGGTTTGTAAATTTTCAAGTACCTTAGGTTTGATCTTAGTCTGTAAATCAAGAGTTTGTAATACGAAACAAAAAAAAGAAAATGATACTTATAGTTTCGATTATCTAATGAATACAAATAATTGTCAGCAATAGAATATTTATATGATCTCCATTATCTGTTTGAACTAGATAAATTTATAACATGATAGAACAAGAATTGAAACAGTGTGTGTGTATGTATAATGTAAAAAATGTGTGACTGCTTGTTTTGTACAGTCTTGATAAGATGATAACAGTCTTCAATGACAGCTATGTTATTACAATGCGATCATAATATAGTATGTAGATATATAAATTATATCTTTTCTTTTGTGCATTAGATTGATAAGAATAATGTGATGCAACTATACAGAAAATATGCATTGTTTGTTTTTCATAAAACTCTGAAACATTTATAATGTATACATGAATAATATATAGAACTCTCTTGAGGACAGAAAACTGATAATTATATAATTATTATCTATCTATCGAATTCAAAATGGCAATATGCCTATCTTCTAATCTATTTTAATTTGCGTATCTCTATTGGAGTACGATGCTTCAAAACAGCATGTGGAAAAATAGAGGTATTGGTTTATCAATTCACTTAAACATTACACTTAAACATTCAGACTTGAAACAATTTCTAGAATTAGATTCTTTTTCGAAACAAATAAACAGAAAATACTAGATAAACATAACAAAATTATTTACTGAGAATAAGTTTAGAAAATCTGTAAGAACTTGAGAAAATCTATAAGGCAACAAACAACCCAATAAGACTGTTCCACCCAACCAATTCCTGGAAACAGTCAAGTACTGCCTTAGGACCCCTGAGCCTATTCACTAAACCACCAGGGGAAGAAACTTCAGGAATTAGGACTTCTTCTTGCTGTAGTAGATATCTTCTGAATCTTCAATAGTTAACAGTCCAAAGGACTTGCTCCCACAACTCTATTTCTTCTCATTAATATGCAGACTTAATACTGCAGTCACCACTAACCTCCCTTATTCGAATCTCTCTTGTAATCACCTAATTTTCAAGAGGAAAATATTCCGTCGAAATATTGATTAAGAGCTGCCTGCCCAATTCGAATTTGCCTTTATAGGCTGCCTAGGCCTTTTTAGATGTTACTGGGTCATTAAATGAGCTGCCTGCTCACTCCCTCCACCTGGGGGATAATGCCCTATTTTAGGGGAAGTTGTCCCATAACCAACAGTTAGTGGTGTGATGCAACTGCTGCCATGTGTCCCATACCTTCCAACAGCTTCCATCCCTCCTAGTGGGTCAGTGAACACTCATTCAACAGTCCTCTTGGGTGTTTGTCTCCTAATTAATTTATTTAAATAATAATATTCAGTAATTACATTCATCCATGATCAAAACTGATCATAATTACAAAACTTTGTAATTTTATTTAACATAAAGTATTTTTGCAAATAAAATAATAATTTTCAGAAATTTGGGTAGGTGACAAGTACACCCTAGGAAATAATTAATTATTAAGTTATTTAATTAATTTTGGAAGTTGGAATTAATGTTGAGAAGTATTTTGGTATTTTTATTTATTAAATGCTAATAAATGTTTCCAAGTTGGATCATGAAGGCAAGGAGGTCGAATTGGTGTCAAGTGGATGACCTTGCCCAAGTGGAGAATAATTCATAATGGAAAGAAAGTCAGAATGGAAATAGGAACTGACAAAAGCTGAAAAAAGTTCGCAAAAGCATAAAAGTGGAAAGCAAATGGAATGGAAAGAATCAAGAAAAGCACTCAGTGGAGAATTAGCAACATCCAGAAAAGCAGCTAGGGCACACTTGCCAATTCTGACTGAAGGAGGTTGAGGAAAGAAAGTGGAAAAAGCACAGAAGTTGCCAATCTCAGAGAGGATGCGCCCTACCTCACCCACACATGTGGTCTAGCTTGCCAAGCAGCTATCTCATCTATTTAAGCACGATTCCAAATTCAGGAAAGAACTTTTGTCATTTGCAATTTTGGTTTGAGAGCTCTGAGCCTCTCTAGTTGAATGATGTGCCTCAACAAGTTTGCTTGGGTGATGTGCCCCAAGACTTTGTGAGCTATCTAAGAGTGTTATGCAAGTCCATAATATGTTATTGCATCCAATAACATTCATATCAGTCCAACCATGAATATTTATAATAGCTTGAAGAGGAGGACAATTCTACAGTGGATTAGCAGCTAGATTTGAAGGAAAATAACTAGAAGGAGGAGTTATTTCTCAGGAGTTGCGCCCAGGATCTCCATGAAGCTCAGTATGCCATGATTTGCAGAACATCATAGATTTATATGATCAGAGATTAGCTTCATATATGATCCTCACTCTCTTCTTACATTCTTCTCTCATTCACAGCTAAATCTAGAGGAGCTTTCCCTGAAGGAGAGGGTTGGCTCAGTGAATGCGCCCCAATCAAGTCCAGAAGTTCAGTATGCAGCCAATGAAAGTCATATGACCTTTAGGTGACCTGATCATAACTCCGGAGCAGATCCACAGTAATATTATAATTCTTTTCTTCATTCTCCATCAAATGTAATGAAAATCTAGCCTATGAGGCATGTACTTTGGAAGGCAATCTAATAATGAGAAAGAGAGTGTTCTGAATCTACATTTTGACTTATATGTGTTGAATATAATCTATCAGAGCTTTATTTAATATCAGAATAGATTATATGAAGTTTTGGAGCAGTTTGATGAATTACAATGCAAGACTAGCTACTTGGGTGTGTTTTCTAGGCTAGTTTCACTGATTTCTTTGTAAAATGCAATCTGTGCATCCATTTGACCTCCCGTCTTTTGAAGTATGTTAATAGCACGATATACTAACCATATCAGTTGAAAAAACCAAAATTTGAATGCTTTTAGTCTATATTTGTAAAGATAAGAAAATTACTAGCTCAACAATCCCGGGAGAGCCCAGAAACCCCAATTCTTCCCATATTTTCACAAGTCTGCAAAATTACCTTACTGAACTTATCCAGCATATATGTGACTAATATAAACTCTGTTATTAACTCCCAGTGACCCTACCCTTCCCTGTATGCATATGCCAGACACCCAAGAAGCCTCGAAGTAAGCATAGGCTTGTTCTATGTTGAAAAGTGAATGGTGTTGGTACCTTGTGCATAAGGCAATCTGATTTGACCTCCATGACCTGCTGTTGCACCTAATCCCATATATTTTCCAGAATTAAATATTCTTCCCACCATCCTCAATCCTTACAGCAGTACCCCTCACTTAGCTCCTGCCCGGTTCGAAGGAATTGACAGAAAATTTCACTAGTAAAAGTTGTAAAAGTTTTTAAAGTGGAGTTAATATCTGGGTCAGATCTTGCCCAGGATATTACATTAACTACTGAAGTTGGTAGGATTCCTCCTCATTTTGACCTATGCACTCATCTCGCTGTAGTAATCCATGAAAAAATTGAAGAATTCCTTTCTATTGAGTACTTTAGATTCCCATCTTACATGTTATTCATGTTCTTCTATCACAATTTTGAGATTTTTAAACGCCTAGGTATGATAACTACTGATGAATACAGAACACAACTTGTAGTATATGAGTGGACTGATTTAGTTCTCAGAAGGGATGACAACTCTAATTTCTCAAAGTTTACAGACAAAGTTATGATCATTGCATACAATATAATTTTTGGCAGCTCACCCCCAAGAATGCTTCCATAGAATGAAAAACATTCATAATTCACTCCTGAGATCCAAATAGGAGAATGGTTCCTGTATGAAGACCACACTTTAATCATATTTTATGGCTTTGAGGAAGCGCCATACAAGTTAACTACCTTTTTAACTCCAATAATATTTTCCATTGAGTATGTGAGGCAAATATTAGATTCAGATGCACTACATTTTAGGAATTTCAAGAAACATAGATCCTTCCTAATACAAAAGGAGGTGGGGCCTCTTATCATTAGAGGACTAAATGCCTCTCAGTATGTAGAAGAATACATGATCCCACTCAACCTTAAAAAAATGAGAAAGCAGCTTATGATCCACATCATATTATCTCAAAAGAAAGACTGGAAAACATAAACTCAGCATGTGCATGGGAAGCAAGGCCACTATGGGAGAAAATAAAAAATAACGAGACCTGGGAATAGGTCCAAGAAGCTATAAATTTATTTGAAGAGAAAGAAAAACAAGAGCAGTTGATAGGTCAAAAAAGAGCAGACGAAGAAATTCAAGAGATGGACATTGATCATGTTGAGCAAGGCCCAGACCCTAAAAGAGCTAGAACAGAAACTGAAGAAGATGAGAAAGCATTGGTGGAGGTGTCAGAATCAATTGAAATACCCAGGGAGATCAATGACCTGACACAAATGTTGGAGAATTTTCCAACCACACATCATTTATTTGAGCCTCACAGCTTAATTTGCCACTTATCCTAAGTATTTTGACTCAATCATGTGCTTACATCATCAACAAATCATAGTTTCAGTAAACTAGGTCTCCTCCTACATTCTAGGAGCCAACTGGGCCATCAACTCAGCCTCCTCCACCATTAAGGGGGTGATTTGCATGACTAATGCGCCCCACTCAATCCAACTGACAGCATTTACTAGTTCATTCAACCAACTGGAGACTAGAAGGTGCCCTACTACACTGGTTGACTTCATCTGGTGTTATTTTCACCTACTATTCAGTTAACTGCAGACAGAAAGGGGTCCTCCCCTATTTTTGGGCAATCAGTTGAGTTCTAAATCAGTTAGACTCAGTTGGACAGTTTCAGAGTCAATTTGATTCAGTCTTATGGTAGTTAAGTGGTTAACTGATGTGTCGAGTGGTGTTAACTTCCAAGTAAGTCACCCTCATGCATTCAATTCGAATGACCACTCTGGAATTCGAATGGTCATTCGAATTGCTTGGTTTATTGTAGCCATTTTTACACACTGTAATGTATCTTCTGAGTTTATGATAATTCATGAACTGTTGCAAACCTTTTGCACAGTGTTTTCACATATTATTTTCCCCATGCATCTCTAGTAACTGTTGTGCTTGAATTTTACATGGTATTAGAGCTGAGGAATCAAGTTCAATTCCCCCTAACGACGCTTCAACTGATTTCTTAAACTTTTGTAAAAATCATGGCATACACAGGCAATTCACTGTGCGGTATACACCGCAGCAGAATGGTGTCGTAGAGAGGAAGAACAGAACCATTATGGAGATGGCGCGCACTATGTTGGCAGTCATGCATCTATCAAATGAATACTGGAAGCCGGCAGTGGAAATTGCTGTATACATCATGAATCGATGTCCGACGAAGAGTGTGAAGAACAAAGTTCCGCAGGAATCTTGGATAGGTATGAAACATAGTGTTTTGCATTTAAAAGTTTTTGGTTGTCTCTCATACGCACATGTTCCAGATGAGTCGAGAAGGAAATTAGACAACAAATGATAGAAATGTATCTTTGTTGGGTATTCCGAAGACACAAAATCATACAAGTTGTATGACCCTGTTGCAAGAAAAATTATTATCAGTCGAGATGTTCAGTTTGTAGAAAATGAAGCATGGGATGGAACTATGGAGAAGAATGTTAAAATCGTGTCACATGTCGAACATGATGACATCGTAGAGGATGTGGTTGAGACTCCGCATGTGAATCAGAATGTCACAGTTCCGTCTACTCCCAGAACAGTGCAACATATTTCATCACAAGGAACTCTGACACAAGTTGCAGTTCAAGCTACTCCAACAAGCACACCAAGAGTGCAACAAACTCCATCAAGTAGTTCATGGAATTCGACACCAACAACTCCGACAAAGACAAGAATTCTGCGTCAGATATATGAGACTGGTACACCCAATTCATTCCCAGTTTTTGCATTATTTTCTCAAATTAATGATCCGGTAACATTTGAAGAAGCTGTCAAAGATAAAGTTTGGGCACAAGCCATGGATGAAGAAATAGAATGCACTAAGAAGAATCAAACATGGGAATTAGTTGATGTTCTTAAGGACAATGATGTTATAAGCGTCAAATGGATTTATAAGACCAAGCAAGATGTTGATGGAAATGTGTAGAAGCACAAGGAAAGATTGGTAGAAAGATGATTCACACAGCAGCCTAGCATAGACTTCAATGAAACTTTTGCACCTGTAGCACAAATGGACATTGTCAGAACAGTTTTGGCCATCACGACACATAAGAAATGGCCTGTTTATCAAATGGATGTTAAGTCTGCATTTTTAAATGGTTATTTGGAGGAGGAAGTATATGTGGAGTAGCGACAAGGCTACAAATTCCTAGAACAAATACACAAAGTATACAGGTTGAAAAAGACACTCTATGGTTTGAAGCAAGCTCCTAGAGCTTGGTACAATCGCGTTGACTCTTACCTCATTCAGAATGGATTTCACAGAAGTGAATGTGAGCCAATGTTGCACACAAAAATCAACAAGCAAGGTAATAAGCTAATTTTCTACCTGTATGTAGATGATTTAATATTTACTAGTGATTTTGGCATAGAGGAATTTAGATCAGTCATGGAAAGTGAATTTGAAATGACTAATCTGGGGCTTATGAAGTATTTTCTGGGCATTGAAGTCCAACGGATTGAAAATGGTATATTTATATCTCAGTCGAAGTATGCAAGTGATGTTTTGAACATATTTAAGATGTTAAACTGTAAGACAGTTCCAACACCGGTGATAATAGGTTTGAAATTGAGTAAGGATGATGATGGATCCAATGTTGATTCTACGCTGTTTAAAAGGCTTGTTGGCAGCCTTATGTATCTTACAGCGACAAGGTCAGATATCATGTATGGAGTCAGTTTAATCTCAAGATTCATGGAGTCACCAAAAGAATCTCATTGGCAAGCAAGTAAAAGAATTCTGAGGTATGTAAGTGGAACAAAAAATTTTGGTATTCTATATTCAACCGCATAAAATTTCAAACTCATTGGATACACTAACAACGACAATGGAGGCAGCATAGATGACATGAAAAGCACGTCTAGGAATACATTTCATTTAGGAACATGTATTGCATCATGGGTTTCAAAGAAACAACCCATTGTAACTCTTTATTCAGCAGAAGCAGAGTATGTCGCACCTACAAGCACTGCATGTCAAGCCGTTTGGATGCAGAGGATGTTAAGTGATCTGTCGCAGAACCAACAAGAACCCACAGTCATTTACTGCGACAACAATTCAACTATCGCACTATCAAAGAATCATGTGTACCACAAGAGAACCAAGCACATCGACACAAGGTATCATTTTATCAGAGAATTGATAAATAACAAAAAAATATGTTTAGAATTTTGCATGTCTAAAGATCAGGTAGTAGACATCTTTACAAAACCATTGGAAAGGCACACATTCCAATATTTGCGAAGTTGTTTAGGAGTGACAAGTTCTACATAGTAAACGTTGTCATGCACAGAGCATGTTTCAGCTCTGAAACATTTTGTAAAATTTTATTTTTGTTGAATGATCCCCCATCTGCTCATAATTAAGGGGGAGTGTTGGAAAAATGTAATTAAGAGCTGAATGCGTATCTAGTCTGCATCGGCTCTGTCAGTCTTTTTGTCAGTCCGTAGAGCCACAGAGATGTCAGATAGTCAGCTAGTCTGTCAGTAGGCTTCGTGCACACTTCCTTGTATTTATTTAGCCGCATTTGTATTCCGCAATTCAAAATTCTTAGTTAGAAATTAATTACAGTCTTTAAATGTAACTCAGTAGCTTCCAGGTGAAGCGATCTCAAGTCGGTGTATATGTAGAAGAAAAAAAATGAAAAACACACAGAGAAGAACAGAGAGCAAGAAAGAAAGGAGAAGAAGAATATGTCTGTGATGTGTTTTAGAGCCCAAGCTCTGTAAAAGGTGAAAGATCAAAGTAAAATCCCATCTCTTTGTAATGCGACAAGTTTCTCAGTTTTACTGCGGTAATATATATAAGTCTACAGTTTTATGTATTCATTCTCAAGAATGTATAATATTGCATGTTGCATATCTTCTCCAGAAATATTTCAATATAAAGTTTGTTTAAGAGTTCAGTGAAGTGAAAAACTTCGCGTCAGCCAAGTTTTCCGCGAAATTAATTTATGTGAAGTAATTTTCTGCAAAGTCAGTTTCACAAAGTTAATGCCCATCGAAGTGAGTCTTTGGCAAAGTAAAAGTTGGGGTTTCCGTCAAGTTCCAAATCAAAGAAAAAGAAATATTTACTGTGTAGCTAATTTTGAATTGACTGCGCCATGTGCTTTTCCCTTGTTTTCCTATGCAAGTGAACCTTGTGCAAAGCCCCTTTCCTATGTTTTTATGCAAATACATCTAGATTTACTTCATTATCCAAACAGATTTGATTTGCAAACTTTATCCTGGCAATTATATTACAGCCATCTATTATTCTTCCTACTGCTTGTATATTGAATCACATTCAGTATAGATACAAGCACGTCCCAGATTATTAGAATGAATTTTGAATTTTTGTTGATGTCATCAAATTTCGGACTTTCTTCTAGATTGCCTTCAAAATATCCAGATTCCTTGAGTATTTTCAATGTTTTAGAAGGCACAGGTTTCATATGCCATAAAATACAAACTTGTCTCCTGTCAAACATATTTCAAAAGTAAATTGCATGGACATGTTGCAGACTTGCAGTCAAATGGTGTCAAAATTTCTTTTCCTGTCATCATAGAAGTAGTAATTATTGCAAGAACAGATCTGACTCAAGGACCAATATAATTCTGCAAAATGAAGTCAGCTGCTGCAAAGTCTACTGTTTTAATAAAAAAGTTAATACTTGAAACGAGAGGACTATCTCCAAGGTTTGATAAATAGAACCACCTGAAAAGTATAATAAAATCAAATTACCCTGATTCAACTTTGATGCCACTAGTACTTAACTGTAAGAATACTTTTAAGCACCTTTCCTCCAGACCCCTTTCTATTTGATAAACATTCTAGAAATTACCTTGAGTTTTTTTTGTAACCCAAAACCTACATCATACAGTTACTGTTTCAAGCACACTTACAATTAAAGTGACCTACTTGTATTCATGAAAAACATTCAGTGTAACCTCCTCAGTAAAGAATATTATGGGAACCAGCTGAAGTGAGCAAAACCTTTGGATATCATGCAAAATGAGCTGGTTCCAATTCTCCCCATTGATGTAACAGCCCCAAGGCAGGTCCCAAAAAAATATGCATGATTTAACAAGTGGCAGTCGATAGCAACCGAATACTAAAATGGAAACATTGTTGTGTTTCCCCACCTCCCATCTCCTTTGGGAGGTTAAAACTTTGGTCAGTCTGGAAAGGTTTTCTACCTTTGTCACTCAATCAAGCAGTTGAATATCTCTATATATAGATATTTATTTTGTCAAATGTCATGATGGATGAGAGTACCTCATTATATTTAAAGATTTACTTTGGCAGGGCCATGATGAGTCAGAGTGCCCCATGATATTATAAATATATTCAATCCCTATTATCCCATGTTACCATCTCTGCTCAGGATCACAAGAAAACAATGCCAAGAAAAACAAATATATATTGCATCCATTCCACTTACACAAAAGCTTGCGACCATGCACATCTAATTGCATGTCAAAGTTGTAAAATTATGAAAAACAAATCCCAAAACTAGAGGAACATCAACATCTTCTGAGTTCAGCAAGCAAACAACACAGATAGTTAAAAACAGCTACAGTAAGAGCACTTGGTCAATATCTTTAGCTTTCAACTCCTTATAAGGGGTAAGCCAATAGCCACAACAATCAATGTTGACGGAAGTCCAAATCGCAAATGACCCCAAAATGAGAGATTATAGTCAAAGAACTTTGCTCTTCTGGCCTGCTCACAGACAATTAAGTTTGCAGCTGAGCCTATTAATGTTAAATTGCCTGCCACAGTGCTAACCCATGCCAAAATGAGCCATGCTTGGGTCACACTTGCTCCGGATGCTGCTGCAGATGCTGCCAGTCGACTGCCCAGCAAAAGCACTGATACAAAGAAAGTAACCCACCAAAACATTCCATAAAAATTTATAAAAATGAGGCATAAGAGAAAAAATTAATTACTGCCACAAGTTATTGTCAAATTTAGTAGAAAAAGTCCTTGCCTAAAGATTTATTTATATCAGGTACCTTAAAAAGAAGCGACAAGAGGAATAACATGTCATAAACATATACATAGTTTCCAGGTTGAATAATATTGATCTTAAGACTTTTTGAAATTTTCTAAGACATTAAGCATAACCTACTTTTATCAGTTAATTATACAGTACATCATTTTTCATAGCTGGACAGCATAGGAAAGTAGTGCAGATGATTGTGAACTGAGTTGTGTCTGCTATGCTGCCCAAAATAAGGATCTAGGCAAGCAATTCATTATGGAACCAATATGGAATACTGACAAGATGTTGTAAACTAACCCAGCTGGAACAAGCGATCCTCCCCGAGGGGCACACCCAATTAAGTAGAGAAACACCTCTTCCAATACCTACGGGATATCATCTCTCTTCCTCTTCTTTTCTTTTTATTTTCACACTAAAATTCTTACTTTTGTAGAGGAATGGTACAATGATATGTAAGATTTGTGTCCCATAGGCCAATTGGCCTCGTGGACATTTAATAAAATTATATTATATTCTCTCTCTATTTATATTATGTTGTTTTCTCATTTTCAAACTTTTTGCATTTGTGTCCCTGAAAATGGTACCGTTTAAGAATCTGAAACCATCTCCATGCTTCAAGAGAGTTAGCTTTAAAACAAAGGCAAACCATGTAAGGCAATTAACTCACCATCTGCAGGTAGGAATCTATTACATTGTAGGAACTTCAAAATCATTGCAATAATCATTCAAGTACGGGTCGAAATCATCATCTGCAAATGGGAAAGACTCACCTGTGGGCACATTGGAGGCTACGTTTGAGAGAAGAAGTACAACCAAAGAGAGAATGGTCACTCCAGGCACATTATCAATATGTGCATGAGGCTCCACAGCATTCCACAGTGCACTAGGTATGCCTGTCTTGTTGAACCCATCTACCGTGATAAACATACCCGAGAAAAAGACCAAAAGGGAATACGAAACCTGCTCCCAAAAACGCCATTTCAGAAAATACCCAGAAAAAGCAAGCAGTCTTCCAATATATCTTGAAATGATTGATCGTTTAATACAATAGCATTCAAGCAGCAATTCAACTTTACACTAAAAGACCATTTTACTCCAAAATCAATTTCTGATGTAGCTAGGAAATGGAATTTGTAACCTGGATCATTTGGTACTGAGATCATATGGGTCACATCAAAATGAATATATCATATGGGAAGTGAAAACAATTTTTAGCCACATGACACTTTTAGAAAACTCTTGATACTAAAAGTTTTTATTCTTATTTTTGTATTTTAAAAATTAAGCTACACTCTCAAGTATTTATGTCCCATTCATAACTTCTTGGCTAATAAAAAAACAGAATGAGTAAAATTTAAAAATTCTATTTAAGTTGGCTTTTAATTTTCAAAAAACAATTAAATAAATTGTATTTTATAAAGAAAAACTTTATATAAACTTATGCTATGAAATTGAACTATTGCTAAGTCAAAGCACTTTGAGTTGCAAATGAAAAGTATGGTCCATGTCAATAAAATATATAAAAAACAAAAACTAGGGTTGGATACTAGCTAAGTCCCTATCTATGTTGGAAGGGGATTAAGTACAGAAATGAATATATCCACTAAAAATTGTATAAGAATTTCTTTGCAATATGAATTGGGCAAGAGTATTGGTATTGAAATATTCACATATGGTGACAACTTAGATAGAAGATTGCGGGGTTACCTTTGTAGTCCAACTAATTGAGAGATATTGAAAAGTAAATGTAGAGAGAATAATAAGTTTATGTAGAGTATAGAAATTGATAAAGTGAAGAGAAATCATAAAAATATAAAAAAATTACAAAATTTGTCGCATTAATAAGCAATTGTCTTCATAAAAACATTAAAATTAAAATATATAGAACAATTTTAATTTTAATTTTTAAAATTATCATATGACAATTTTAAAAATTCCAAATTAAATATTTTTAAAATATTTTTAGTTCTCTTGAAATTTTTTTATAATTTGTTTTTCTTTTTTAAATTTAAAAATAAAACTACTTTCTTTAATATCATAAATATATTTGACCAATCAAATATAAAATGAATAAAATTTCAAAAAAATCACTTTAATTGATTTATTTTCATAACATCACAACATTTATAACATATAATTGACTTAATCTAAAGTCAAAGGATTTTAATTTATGTAAAGTGTCTTTTATTTTAACATAGACTTGATATTTGATGCATTAAACTTATCTAATTACATTGATAATTGTTTTTTACATATATGGATGTTTTTATTTTAGAATTTGGGGTGGACTAGTACCTATGCTTTTCCTAGATTGCATGAGGATGAGACAAGTATATTATAATATATATAATAATTAGTAGTTGATGTCTTGATACCTTTTAGCTGACACATAGATAACTAGCAGTAATATATAACTTATCCATGACACTTAACTTATGGCTTATCAGTATTCCTCAACCACAAATTAAATGGTTGTGATAATTTATTTATTGACACTGTAGTGTTAAACCTATCTAATTTATTGAAACTGCACAAAGTAAAAGTACTAGTAAAGGGATCATACCTTGTCAAGGGAGGGACAAGCATCTGTGAAATCAAGAACAATAAGGGCAAGTGCTGCAGTAATAGCAGTCCAAGACATATTGACACCACATAACAAGGCAACTACCATTCCGATAGTGACCAAGTAAACGCAGGTTTTCCATACGATTCTTTTCCATTTATCAAACAGAATTTCCTCCTTTTCAGATAAAGCAAGAAAAGGGATCTTCCCTTTCAATGAGCTCTTCCAGGAAACACCTGCCTCATCTTTGTCTTTTGAATGCCCTTCGATCCCCACCCTCACCATCTCCTGCTTCGATTCCATCACACTGCTCTCAACAATATCACAGTGTAAATTTTTTGAAGGGCTTACACTGTCAGTTATCAAATCCAGGGACGGCAAATGAGAAAGCGTGACAGGGGAAGATCTATGAGATTTGACATCCTCTTGGCCCACCTCAACGTCAACAGATTCTTCCACGATTGCCTCTCCAGAGAGCGGCTTCCAGTAGAGGGCTAAGAGTAGCGCCGTATTCACCGCAACCCCAACAAGCATGGAAGGCAGAAGACCCACCACGAATTTGCCGAAGGAGATTTTGCTCTGTATTGCAATTACTAAATTCTGGGGATTCCCAATTGGAGTTAAGGAAGACCCAATGTTTGCACTGGATGCCAGAGCCAACAGGAACGGCTGAGGTGGCAGATTGTTGTCCTTACATAGCCGCAATACAAATTCTGTCAACACGACGCAGCATGTGTCATTTGTGAACAGAGCGCTTGCAATTGCTGTAACAAAACAAACTCTACATAACAAATCCCTGCCACCTTTGCTACGCCAGGAGAGGAGTTGGGTCAGATACTTGAACATGTCTGCTCTTTCCAAGTAGACACTGATCACCATCGTCCCAAACAAGAGACCCAGAATTGGAAGATCAATGGCTTGATAGGCCTCATCTGGTGAAAGTACTCCGAATATGACCATAAGCATTGCTCCTAGAAGTGAGCCTGCTGTTCTCCCAATAGGAAGGAATGGCACTGCAGGAAATATAGATAATATCCAAAACAGAAAAAACCCAAGACATCCCAACACCACCTTGGGGGTTGATGCCATTACCATCTTTGCAATTCGAACTTACAATTCGAACTTTGCAATCCCTTCCTATTTGCAATTCGAACTTACAATTCGAACTTTGCAATCCCTTCCTATTTGCAATTCGAACTTACAAGTAACATTGTAAAGACCTTGCAAACTCTTTATAGGCTTTTGCAGGATTGACATCACTCCACTTCTGAGATTATTTTATCTTCATCCTAACAACGTCGGCTACTATGACGTTCTCGCCGCAATGCTCCTGTCATACTGCAGATTAAAAACCTCAATGCCACTGTCATACTGCAGATTAAAAACGACAGGTGCTCACGAGTGAAACCAGCCCAAATACAAATACAATGCTATTGACATGTTGCTCGTTAAATATGATGGATGCTTTCTTTACAATGCTAATGTCATATTGCTCGTTAAATATGATGGATGCTCATTTACCAGCCAAATACAAATACCAAAAACAGTTCAGAAAGTGATTAGTAAATTGTTAGCGACGGAAAGTAGTTTTTTTTTATATATATGTTTTTTGAGTGTTTTCTTTTATAATATAAAGTTTTCTTGTTTTTTAAAACGGGACAACAAAGTAGTATTTTTGTACTGAACAGTACCGCCAATTTTCGCGGAAATACAAAGCGGGCGAGAATCGAACCCGAAACATCGCTTAAGCAAAGTTACCGTTACGTCGCCGTCGATAAGACCAAAGCTCTAATCCACTGAGCTACGGAACCAGGTTAAAGTACTTTATATTTTTATATAGGTTAAAATATTGGAAAAAGTTTATGAAACTCCTTAACAAAATATAATTTTAAAATTCTACAATAATTATTATATCCACTGAGCTACGGAACCAGGTTAAAGTACTTTATATTTTTATATAGGTTAAAATATTGGAAAAAGTTTATGAAACTCCTTAACAAAATATAATTTTAAAATTCTACAATAATTATTATTGTATTGTGGGTAAGTAAAATTTTGTCATACAAAATAATAAATAATCTATTATAGTTATACTTTTATTCTTACTATAGACTTTTAGGCTGTCGACCATTAATCTATTTATTTGCATTTTAAAAATACGAGTTAATACCCAATTATAAACAATGGTAATTCTAATTATATACTTATAAACAATTTTAATTTTTATTATATACTTTTAGATTGTGGATCATTAGCCTTTTTACTTACCTCTTAATAATATAAATTATTAATTAATTATAAACCATTTTAAGTCATATTTTAAAAATAGAAATTAAGTTGATGTATAGTTTTGTTAAAAAACATTTAAAACATAAATTAAATTAATATTATTTGTATTATTCATATACTTTTATTAAAATATTAAAATATATTTTAGATTTCAATTATTGGAGTTGCATTAATATAATTTTTAAGATTATTAAAATTGTATTAATATAATTGAATATAAATGGATTAAATGAAATCCATTTATCTCCACCAACAAATCATCGTATTCTTAACAAACTAATTTAAATAAATTATGAAAAAAAATATAAATAATTATTTAAATAATATTTATTAAAATAAATATAATCACAATAACCACTTTCACAAATTTAACTTAACTATATAAATCACTAGTTTATAATACAATAAATGATTAACCTACACATAAATGAATTTATACAACATTCATTAACACAATAATTTGAGCAACAAGCACGACCTCAATTATAAACGAAGTTACCGTCTCGCCGCCAAAAACCGTCCATTAGACCAACGCTCTAACCCACTGATCTACGGGACCAGACTACAGTACTTTATATTTTTATATAACTTAAAATATTGGAAAAAGTTTATGAATCTCCCTACCAAAATATAATTTTAAAATTCTACTATAACTATTATTATTATTGTATTGTGGGTAAGTAAAATTTTTGTCATCTTACTATATACTTTTACGCTGTTGATCATTAATCTATTTATTTACATTTTTACAATATAAGTTAATAACTAATTATAAACAATTCTTATTTTTATTATATACTTATAAACAATTTTTATTTTTATTATATACTTTTTCAATTGTGGATCATTAATTTATTTAATTAAGTCTTAAGAATATGGATTATTAATTAATTATAAACCATTTTAAGTCATATTTTTAAAATATAAATTAAGTTGATATCATTATATTATACATATATTTTTGTTAAATTATTTTTAAAACATAAATTAAGTTAATATCATTATATTAGGCATATACTTTTATTAAAATATCAAAATTTATCTTAGAGCATCAATATAATTTGTTATGAAATAAATTTATTTTCTTTTTTGAATGAGTATTATTAGTAGGTGTCTAGGTACATTGGTTTAAATGGGTTATGAAATGGAACGGGTTGATTATCTAAATGGCATTTAGTAGAATTAGTGCAATTACAATAACCAGTTTCACAAATTTAACTTAACTATATAATTACTAGTTTATGATACCATAAACAATTAACTCACACATAAATGAATTTATACATAAAATATCCATTGACACAATAATTTAATTTGGGTAACAAACACAATCCAAAATTTAATTATTTGATTACCAATAACATAAAGATTAAACTAATAATTTACAATCTTAGCATAATGATGTATAAATAATGGTGTATTACACTAATAATTTACAATCTTAACATATAATGGTGTATAAAATTAAGCAAATAATGAATACACAAAGCAAATCAGCATCGTTTTTATTCCTATATAAAGTCATGTCCCTTACTATGTGATAGTGTGCATCAAAGAGAATCAAGAGTGGCTAACTACTTTATGTGGTCATTTGATATGACCCAAGGGGGGCATACATGTTGGAATTCTTAATGATACTGAGAGGGGTGGGGGGGGGGGGGCTGAATCAGTGTCATGCACGGATTTACAAGTAATTCACTATTTAAAACATGCACCAATTGCTATCAATAAAACAGATTGTGGGGGGGGGGGAATCAGTACCATGCATAGATTTACAAATAATTCACTTTTTAAAACATGCACCAATTGCTATCAATAAAACAGACTGTGTGTAGAATATTTGAAGAAAATTTTATATATATGTATAAAATGAAATTACATAGAAAGATGGGAGACACCAATCTCCACTGATGTGAGCACCGACTCACTCAAACAACCATCTGATTGGGACACCAATCCCATTGGCAAGCACCAACTTACAGACTATAAGCTTCAATCTGTGAGGACACCAATCCTCCGCGCAAGCACCAACTTGTTGATTCACACTCCAGCCTATGAGGACACCAATCCTCTGCATAAGCACCAACTCGCAGTGTTCAGGCACGGACCTGAGTGGAGACTGCAATCTCCTTTCCTTGCCCCGTCCAACCGCCCTGAGATATAGATGTTGCTGTACACTAACTTCATATCTGCCTGCACTTTAATTTCCACTCTGATTCACTGACTATTGCACTCACTTCTGATGTATTCTGGTTCAAATATGGTCATTGCTTCTCTTATAATGTATTCTGGTACAATTCCAATTACTGTACTGATTCTGTGCACATATACATTCACATGCTTCTTGCACCCTTCTCACAAATGCTCCTGATGTCTATGCAACTGCTCCTTGTTCTTTTGCATTTCTTGTAACCTCACACACTTCTTCAAATCATATTCCCTCTGATTCCCCTGAGCATTTCATCTATCCCAAAGCTTGCAAAATTTAGAATATTACTCCATTTGTTCTTCCAAGCTTACTTCTCAATCATCAACTTCACTCTTATTTATTCTCAACTTGTTCAAAAAATGTGTCCACAAGTTGGGGATTCTTTAAATGGTAAAACCCCTTCTTCCTTTCTTTACGGTCAAGCTTACCCAAGCATCTGCACTTATCTTATCTTGTGTGAATGACGTACCATGAATTTGTGGGTCGTGCACAAACTAGCTCATTAGCTTAGTGGGACTTGCACACTAGAGTACCATGACTAGGTGGGATTAAGGACTTGCACACATATTTGTATATACTTCTTCAAACTAACACATAGACACAAAGTCCAACAACCTCTTTGACATCAATGACAACACCAAAGTTCAACAATCTCCCCCTTTGGCATTGATGTCAACACCTTATGAATTTGTGCTCCCCATGAACATGAATTCTTTTGTTTTGATTGCACACAATACATTGCTCCCCATGTATTCATGTTAGTTTTATCCTTTGCTCTATCGCGCAACCTTCATCGGTGTTTCTCTACTATTTTTCATCTTCTCATGCTTTCTACGCAATTCTTTGTTGTAGATACATGCTTCATAGTATATCTCCCCCTTTGACATCAATGGAAAAGGGATACTCCCCCTGAATTTATGTTTTCTTCTCAAGACTCCCGTCATGTTGTGGAATGGGAATGACACCTAGTTTCTATCTAAGATATTCGAAAGTATATCTTTGTCTGTAAGTTATATTATCACAATTATGTGTAGTGATTTCTCCTCTGAATTTGTGCATATGTTGTTCTTCTGCGTTGGTTATGTCTGCTTCCATTGTTACCACATTCCCCTTATGTTCTTTCCTTTGATCCTTTGTTTTGCTCTTGTAATAATCCTTCTTTTGTCTTCATGCTGCTCTTTACTGCATTGTACTAGATTACGGTCACATCGTGGTTGCTTTAAGTTAGTGGGAGTTACATACATCTTCATGTCATGTGCCATGTTGATTCAAAGTGTCCAAGTCCCAAAACTTGATTTTATTGCATTGAATTGAGTTGACATTCATAACTTTGTCATATTTGTTATTCCTCGTGTGTATCTTTTCGCATTGAATTCTATCCATCCTCTGACTTATGAAGCTTGTTTGAAAAGTGGGACAATCTTTTGCATGGTTTGATATATCAATCATGTGTGTGATACAGTAAGATTCAATACCTCGCATGCAGTTTCAAATTGGAAAAGTTGTCAGTCCATCGTCAACCATGAATGCAATACATATCTACATCCCTTCAATTTATTTCGAGTCACGAAGGTATACTCCTTCCAAATATATTTATGGGATATTTTCCATATTCAGTTGCCACAAAATTTTCAATATTTTGTTTCCATACTTTTGTCGCAATGGAAATCCATCTTCAACAAGCTAATGCAGCCATAGCTAGACTTTTTGAGACAGTTCAGTCTCAACGTCAAGATTTTGTAGTCCTCTTAGAGAGTTGGGAATCCCGAGCTAAGTAGATGGATGTTAAGGAGTGGTATGCCCAAACTCAAGTGAATCAAATGAATGCACAAGAGATCTCGGTCTTGAGACACTGAGATGGAAAATTAGAGAAACAACAAGAGCAAATCCTTGTTCTTTTGCAATATCTTCATGAGATGCGCAGTGGTACTGGACCATCTTCTCTTGATATAGAATTGCGCTTGTTGTTCATGGATTCTGAGCATCTGTCTTCTTCTGTTCCAGAATGGTATTCATTGTTTCCCAGTTCTGAGAGACAGTCTTTCCTTGATACAAAGTTGTGCTTGTCATTGCCATATTCTGAGAGACTGTCTTCTCCCAACACTGAATTGGGCCTGTCGTTGCCAAGTTCTGATTAGTAGCTACTAAATATCACAATTTTTTAATCAAATGTAGTTCTATTATTGTTAGGATTTCGTGACACGCTTCTTATGTGGCAATAGATTCATTTTGATAATCTGTTATCCTAGAATATTTCAATTTTGACTTCTGTGATAGAGGTCCTAAGATATATGCACTTTTTATTTTGCAACATCAGTTCTCCGTAATACAAATTTTGATTATGTAAATGTGTCAGACTTCCTGTGGTGATGATTAGTATTCTTCATGCAATCATACTATCCAAAATATCTTTGCTTCTAAATAAATGATTGGATGTTTATTGATGTTGATATGGCAATATTTTTTACTTATGCCCAATCTTAAAAAATATATGTATATTTTTCTTTACATCTTCATATGAGTGCAATTTTGTGTGACAATCTCCATATATTCTATGGATGCAATGTCTACTGATACTTTCCTTGAATTCCTAATAGATGGCATGTTGAATTCAAGGAATTTTGTTCATAATTCCGAGGTTAGCAAGATAAGCAACAACCTTTTGCTGCTTGAGAAGTATTTGTGTTATTTAATCCAACTGCACTTGTTTATGGAATTTTCTTTATCCATTTACGAGTGTGCACAAATTATGAATGAATATTTTTATTTTGCACAAAGTGATATGTATTTCTCAGCAAGTTATCAGTAGGACCATTTGTTTTACAAATTACAACATTATGGTCAGGAATACCTCAATTATAGCAAGCTAATATGGGACAATATTTTGCAATGTGTCCAGTGAATTTGCATCTCCAACATTTTCTACAGTTAGAAGCTTTGTGCCCATAATAATGATAATTTTAACATTGAATATAAGAAACACTCATACCTTTGATTCTTGACCGAGTGAATCTTCCCCAAGATCTGCAATCTACAGCTTTATGTCCAAATTCATTGCAATAATAACAATAGCCATAGAATGCATGATGACTAGATTTTGCTTGATTTTTCGAAGCAGTTGAACTTCCTTGAAATGGAGAAGTTTGCTTGCTAGGATTTGGATGGTTATGAGTTTCTCCTTTGTTTTCTTCTACACCATACCTGGCGCTCTTTAAGATATTTGGATAGCTTTTAGGGTTCTCTTCAGTCTTCCTTTCGAGGAGCCTGGAGTCTTTGGAGACTTCCTTTTCTTCAACATCCTTTTGTTCAACATATCCCAACCCAGTCTTAACATGAGATGATATTTGGTATCTAAGGATGTCATCTAGGGTTGATGAACTCTTTGCAAACTTCAATCTTGTAGCCACTGCCCTTTTTATTTCCTCTTTTAGATAGGCAATCTCAAGCTCTCTTGCTTGAAAAATTTGGTCTATTTCTTGTAGCTGAGCGTCTACAAATTCCTTGACCTCCTTTAAATTCCCTCTTAGATCAACTATGGTAATTTCATCTTCTTTTATACCATTCATTTCATTCCTCAATCTATCAGCCTCTTCTTTTCCTTTCTGGAGCTGAAAATGTGGCTCACTAATCACTTGTTTGTCATCATCAATTCTCCTTAATCTTCTGCAGCTGTTCCTTCAAAAATTGATTTTCCTCCCTGAGTTTTGCAAGTTCTTCTTCACCCTTTTTACTAAAGTTAGAGGAATACATGCTCATAAACTCATATTTCAAAGAAATAACTTCCACATCCTTTTCTTGCAGTTGATATTTTAAGAATTGGATTTCTTATTTCAAAGTAGCAAATATCTCTTCACTATCTTGTCCAACATCCTTCCTTGTTATTTCCCAATCTCCCTTTAGAGACATAATTTCCTTGGACGGATTCTGATTTTCTAATATTGACTTTTCAAATTTATCTTCTAGAGATGCAAACTCTTTATCCTTTGTCTTATAAGCTTCATCCTTTTCTTGCAATTGTTTGAACAAGTGTGTTTCCATTTTCTTTGATTCATCTTCTTTCTTTCTCAGGGTTTCCATGATTTTGGTTGCAAGTATTTTTACTTCTTCTATAGTTTTCCTTTGACCATGAATAACATCTCTTGCTTCTTCAAAGGAGAGTTCCTCAGAATATTCTAAGCTTTCAATCATCCTGATCCTTAGCAGCATATAGGTTCCTTAAACAGAGAATCTCCATTTTTTCCAAAGTTCATGGGCTAAAGATTGAGATCCAACTTTATCTTTCACATCTTCTGGTAGGGTATTCAATATGGAATTTCTTGTTGTTTCATGGCATTTGTGAAGTCTTCTTGTAGTGTTGTTCTTAGGTTTTCCCTTTGGACGAACATGTCCATTTTCCACTATATCCCAAACTTCTGAACCAATGGTTTGCAAATATCCCTTCATCATAGTACTCCATAAGTACTAATTGTCGTCATCAAATATTGGTGCACTAATCATAGAAAGTCCTTCCTGTTTATCCATATTTGTGAAATGATCTATCTTCCAGCTGTGAAGTTGTTTCTGAAGCAACCCGCTCTGATACCAATTGTTGGAATTATTAATGATACTGAGAGGGGGGGTGAGTTAGTATCATGCACAGATTTACAAATAATTCACTTTTTAAAACATGCACCAATTGCTATCAATAAAACAGGATTTGCACATAATATTTGAAGAAACTTATATATGTGTGTGTGTGTGTATGTATACAATGAAATTACATAGAAATATGGGAGACACCAATCTCCATTGATGTGAGCACCAACTCACTCAAACACCCATCTAATTGGGTCACCAATCCCATTGGAAAGCACCAAATTGCAGACTACAGGCTTCAACCTGTGAGGATACCAATCCTCCACGCAAGCACCAACTTGTTGATTCATGCTCCAACCTATGAGGACACCAATCCTCTACACAAGCACCAACTCGTAGTGTTCATGCACGAAACTGAGTGGAGATTGCAATTTCCTTTCCTTGCCCCATCCAACTGCCTTGAGATATAGATGTTGTTGTACACTAAATTCATATTTGCGCACACTTTGATTTGCGCTCTGCTTCAATGACTGTTGCACTTACTTCTGATGTATTATGGTTCAAATCTACTCATTGCTTCTTTTATACTGTATTTTTCTACAGTTCCAATTGTTGTATTGATTCTGTGCACATATACATTCACATTCTTCTTGCACCCTTCTCACAAATGCTCCTTATGTCTAAATGATTGCTCCTTGTTCTTCTGTATTTCTTGTAATCTCGCGCACTTCTTCAAATCATATTGCCTCTGATTCCCCCAAGCATTTCATCTATCCCAAAGCTTGCAAAATTTAGAATAGTACTCAATTTGTTCTTCCAAGCTTACTTCTCATTCATAAACTACACTCTTATTTATACTCAACTTGTTCAAACAATGTGTCCACACTTTGGGGCTTCTTTAAATGGTAACACCCCTTCTTCCTTTCTTTACGATCAAGCTTACCCAAGCATTTGCCACTTATCTTATCTTGCATGAGTGAGGTACCATGACTTTTTGGGTCATGCGCACACTAGTTCACTAGCTCAATGGGATTTGCGCACTGAGTACCAAGACTAGGTGGGATTAAGGACTTGCCCACATATTTTTATATACTTCTTCAAACTAGCACATAGTCACCAAGTCCAACAACCTCTTTGACATCATCCAACAACCTATTTGACATCAATGAAAACAACAAAGTTCAACAATACATGGGGTGAAATGTATAAGATATGACCATAAGGAGGTCCTTTATAGAGTTAATAAATATGTAATGAGGTAAATGTACATGTAATAGCGATGGAATATTGAAGAGCCCATGTACAATAAGTGAATAGAATATATAGAGGTCTTGTAGTGATTATTGATATGAACATGTGCTTTGGATGTATGAATGTATTGGGCTACTTGGAGGAGGTTCTCCTATTCTTTAAGGATTTATTATGTAACGCATCTCTCTCTTCTATTTAGGAGTTGTGCTCCATAATCACATTTGGTATATATTGTATGTAATCAGTTTAGTAGTCTATCTTGAGGATTTATTACATAACATTTGGTATCAGAGCTTACTGTCCTTGGTTTGACTCCTTTTTTTTTGTAAGTAAAAGAGGCAGATCCTTCTATTCAACCAAGCAAATTATACATAGTGTTACAAAAAAGCTGCCATCCTTGTCCGTAAAGGACAAAGCGATGGGAAACAAACCCCCCAAAAGGAAATTGGGGAACGACTGAAAACTTCCTTGTGCTCGAAGGGAACCACAAGGGATGCACAGGAAAAAAACTTGACACAAGACTAAGACCGGGAGAGAGGATCGATTCATTGAGTGGACCAAGCACACCCCATTCTCCCCTTTTTCTTACGAACATCAGTTCACCCTCTGGAGCTAGTAGATGCAACAAATTTCTCCACCAAGGCCAACTGCTTTGAGGGAATTCCATCGTTGCGACTTGGATATATTACAGGTGCTTCCTTATCACTGTCTGAATGAGCCCATTCGTGAGGACATTTTTGAGCCCCTAAAAGCGAAGCTATGGCCATGATAATATCATTTGGTTCAGCATGTTCTTGGGGAGAATACCCGAACTGATATGTGGGATATGAAGCCGGAATTTCTATTGCTTCCGAACAGTGAACTAAGACCGAGGGTTTCTCAACTATCGGGGGTTGTATTGGATTTGTTGAAGACTGAGGGTCAGAAGATTCTTTATGATGTTGCTTTTCGTTCGCAGAGGGAGTCGCTCGACTTTTGAGAGGTTTGGGGCCTTTCCACCCATTGGCCTTCTTCCTTGGCCCAAAGGACGAGGGCGAGGCAGGGGAAACAAGACAAGATTCCTGGAGATTCCCTATCGATTGGCATGAGTGGAACCTGAAGGCAGTATTCTCATAATCAAACAGCTGCACGTAAGGCTCCTCCTCAGTCCAGTTGATAAAAATCCTATCCGAAATCCCTTGGCTAAGGTCGATTTCAACGCAAATGTAGGCATAAGTGAAGAAGCCCTTCATAAGACGATCTTTATCAAGCTTGATAAACCTTTCCAGTGCATTGCCAATGGTGGGTAAAAAATCTGGAGAATAAAAATTGTAGAGGTAAGTTAGGGAGTCTTACCCAAATCGGATTCTGCATGGCATTCATAGTCATAGGGTTAAAAGAGGGGAACCATGGTTGCATGGAAAGACCAAATATACCCTAGAACCATAGTCCTTGCTCTAACACTCGTTGGTGATCCTTGTCTTTGGCAAAGTTGACAATGAAGAAGACTTTGGAGCAGAGGAACACCTCTAGATCTAGCGCCCATGTCTTGCTGATCCATTCTCTTAGCACCGAAGCGGGAGGCCACAGTCCATTGAAGCTGAAGATGAGATCCCTTTGCTCATAGATGGTCGCATAGGAAAAAATGTGGGGGTCTTCAACCTCAGCTGTTGGAGGTTCTATGGATTGCTCCACAATGAAAGCAGATCCTGAGAGTGCCTTTGATCCGGAACCTGCCGCCTTAGCTCTCGATGGAGCCTCAAGCCCTGTTTTCACTTCCTGTTTGTAAGAGTGGGGAGGCGCAGGAGAAGGATTCCCTCCCCTCAACCTATCAACAAGCGACAATGTTGCATTCGTCATATTCCCTAAACTCTGAAGCTGAACTCCATCCTCAAGCTTGCGTCCCTCATAGATCAGCATTTGAAAGCAAGGCAGAATCCATGTTACTTGATAGATCTTAATTTTAATCATGGTTGCACTATCAAGGGGATGAGCGTGCATGCATATTGACGAGCCATCAAGGACCCTCACGAAAACAGGAAAGACTACAGCTCCCTCTGACTCTGCCATGGCTAGACGAAGGTTTGGCTGCCATTTGTCGAGAAGAAGAAGGGGCGTGAACGCATCTGGCTTGGGGACCGGCCATTCATTCTCTTGAAAATCGATGCCATCTTCACTGTGCAGCAAGACTCGATGGGGATTTGAGGCCGGGAGTAGCTCCTCAAGAGGAGACGAGGGCTTCCCAGTTGCAGCCAGGCATCCATGAGGCCCACCGGCGGCAAGGACGCGCGTTAGGGTTTTCGTGGCGCTCTGTATTCTCTCGATTTGTTACTTTGGTTCCTTGGTTTGACTCCTTGAAAACAAGTCATATTTCCATTTTCGCTAAAAATTCTTTTGTAGGAAGTCTCAAATAATGAATTTTTTAGGACATTGAGAAGAAATATGTAAGTACCTATGGGATTTTTTATTCACTATAATTTCAAAGTTACAATTTGTGGAAGTTATTGTAATACGCTTAAACCTATAAATTCATAGAAAAGATAGAAAATACAAGGAAAATAGATGAAATAGACTCAATGTCAATGTTCACTTGCCTCTTGAAGAGGGAAACCTCCAAGAGCACTAGCTCCAAATACAATGACAATTATTCACTTCACATTACATATCTTACTACTCTATATATAGTACTTCAACAACCCAATTCCAACTACTTGTGGTCTCTCTATTAATGAGTGCCAACCAACTAAGGGAATTTACATGATAAGGAAGTCCCTTTCACATTAAAAAACTACCCACTAACTAATGGGCCTTATGAACTTGTACATAGACAAAGTAGGGGGGTTTAGGGTAGGACCCTAACTTTTCCTCCCCCTTCAAAAGAAACATTGTCCTCAATGTTGGAGATGGGGAAAATGCTGCAAAATTTTTGTTGGTTACCAAGTAGCATCTTTTGGTGAGGTATCCTTCCACTACATAGCTAACACTCTCGAGTGTCCAAAATTGCTTATGGTTGGAGCCAAATAGAGCCTTCTTCATTTAGTTCTAGTAATGTAGTTTGAACTCGACAATTCTAACCCACTCCCTTCTTCAAACATGAAATATGAAATATTGGGTGGATCTTGGAGTGTGTTGGGAGCACTAATTTGTAGGCCACATGACCAATTTATTGAACAATTTAATATGGGCCATAAAACTTTGGTGCAAGCTTCTGATGGCCTTTAACTTTGAGAGGGATCTACTTATAAGGTTGGAGTCAAAGGAACACCTAGTCACCTTAAACAAATGAACGCTCTGAGCGGTGTTGGTCTACTTGTTGCTTCATGTGTTTTGAGTCATTGCTAAATTTTACTCAAGTGTGCAAAGAGGGACATCACAATTATGAAGCGGACTATCAATTGTGTGTATCTTAGAAGTACCTAGTAGATAAGAAACCACAGAGGGTGGTTGTTGGCCATAGGCTGCTTCATATGGTGTCATTTTTGTATCCTCACAATAACTGTTATTATACCACCATTGTACAAAAGGTAACCATTGTGCCCACTAATGTTTCTTTTCAGATGCAAAACATATCAAATAGGTTTCGAGACACTTGTTGACTACTTCTGTCTAGCCATATGTTTGAGGATGATAAGAGGTGCTCATTTGCAACTGGGTGCCGTGTAGGTTTAAATAGTTCTTGCCAAAATTTGTTGGGAAACATGGGATATGTAACGTCCCCTCCATCATACCAGTGCGATGGAGAGAACGTGATGCTAAAACTGGGAATCTATCCCCATACTTATTAAATAAACATTCACATAATTTAAAAAGGCATATGCAGATGAATATATATGTAAGAAACACAACGGAAGTAAATTCAATTACACATTTATCATACATTCAAGATATTCATGATAACCATCAAATAAATACATTGCAGAGTTAACACAAGAGAGTACTTATGTTATAACAAAGTAGTCCCAAGCAACTGGCTATGAAACTGCAACGTTCCACCCAACCATAGGCCAATTGTGCTTGTCAATCTCACAACACAACTGCCACCCCTGAGCTGGGCATGATTTCTACAAGGAAACAGGGAACAACAGACTCACACATAGCCCAAAGATACACCAAAATCAGCCAAGCCAATCTACAGTTGGGTTTATCAGGCTGCTAAGGAGATGGAAATGAATGAATTGCTAAGCTAGTGTCTCACCCATAGAGCTATGGATACCTCTATCATATCTATCTAGCTTGGTCCCCATAATACCTACACACCTGGCACAAGGAAGTATTCCATTCACTACCACACAGTCCCTCAGGCCATACCTTCCATTCTAGTGTTCTTCAAGGTGTGCATACAAGAGAAACCAGCCCTTTGATCTTCTTGAGAGGTTACCTCCTCACTAGGTTTATCAAGCCAATTCTGGTCCACTCCCACTCATAATTATTTCCCACGAGCTCAAACCAAAACAAGGATGCACACAACAACAAAGACACAAGTGCTGAAAGACGTGGGAAACCAAAAACGAACTGGTAGATGGGGATTCAACCCTGGGAGGAAAATTCGTTTTCAGAAAACGTTCATGGGCATTTCAGGGACGGAAGTGACCTCCATAAACCCCAAAATCATGACTCCCTTCTTCCCAGACACTATGCAATACAAAAACAAGTTCCTAGCCATGGAAAATGCAGGAAAATGGTAGAAAACGTCAAGGAGAAAGACCCATCTAGCTCAGACTGCGTGAGAGAGCAAAGACCCTCGGTGAATAATGGATTTGGGCACAATTTCGTGGGTGTTTTCTTGCCCCAGAAGCAAAAGTATGTTTTCCCAGGTTGATGGCTTGCCCATGCACGAAATTGGCTGCCATACCTCTTCATTCCCAAGGCATTAACTACCTCAACCAACTCTTGGGAGAATTAAATGATTGGGTGCATAAGTCAAAATGGGTAGTTGGGGTTCATTCATTGACATTTGGCTTATCACCATTGGATCAAGGGTTTGAATAATTTCCCTCCCTATTCCTTGTAGAATCATGCACCCATCTCTTGTTGCATTGCATAGCTAGTTGTGGGTATTTCATTAAAATTTGTATTTACATGATGTCTTAATTTACATTGTGCATGTCCAGCACAAGAACCATAAGCATCTATTTTTAATTTTCGATACATAAAACGCTAGATCAATGGTGGGGCCTTGGCCTTGAGCTCATCACCATGATTAATTAACAATATTTACATCATTTACGATTTAATGCAATGGGGTCAAAATGGGGACGTTACAGGATCACGATCTAACACAATGGAGATAGGCATGCCAAGGAGTTTGAAAATATAGTCTAAAAAAATTTGGGCAACCATTGACGGGGTAAATGGATGTTGGAGAGCACAAAAATGAGCATATTTGAAAATCCAATCAGCAACTATCATGACCATAGATTTGTTACCTGCTTTGGAAGACCAACAATAAAATCCATGGAGACATCGGTCCAAATAATGGCTTGGATTGGCAATGGTATCAATTCCCCAGGAGTCTTTACTGTCTCATCCTTGTTCATTTAGCAAGTGTCACATTCCGCTACAAAATTAAGGATATCCTTTTTCATGCCTTACCAAAAGAATGAGCACCTGGCACGTGCATAAGTTTTCTGAAATTCCAAGTGACTTGTGAGAGGAAATGAATGCAATTCTGTTAATATTGTTTGTTTTAAGGAAAATTCAGGTACCATAAAAATACGACCTTTATATCGTAATGTATCTTGCTGCCAAGTGTTACCCTGAGGAGGGTTGGGATCCTCCTGGAGGCGCTTGATGAACTAAGATGTAGCGGAATTTGTAATCCATTCTTGTTGTGCTTCCTCTAATAATTTAGGTATTGGAGATGATAAGGAAAATAGTGATCCTTCTTCCTCATGTTTCCTTGATAAGGCATCTGCCAAAACATTGTATTTTCCCTTTTCATAGATGATCTCATAATCATAGCCAAGAATTTTGGTGACCCATTTCTGTTTTTATGGGGATGAAGGGCCTTTTCTCCAAAAAATACTTTAGGCTATGATGATCTATCTTGATTTAGAAGCATCGCCTTATGAGACACAATCACCATGTGTCAACTCCGTGTAGGATGGCCATCAAGTCTCTTTCTCATAGGTAGACTCCCCCAAGTTCTTGTCACACAAATGCTTACTTGTGAATGTTAAGGGTCTTCCTTCTTGCATTAAAACTACACCCAAGATTTTTAGGAGGCATCACATTCCAATACAAAAGTCTTAGTAAAATCAAGCATAACTAAGACTGTTGTGGTGCACATGACTTGCTTTAGAACTAAGAATGCTTGTTCTACCATTTCGTTCCATGCAAATGAATTTTTCTTGAGTAGGGTTGTCAATGGGGCTGCAATTTTACCATAGTTATTCACAAACTTCCTATAGTAGCCTGTAAGGCCTAAAAACCCATGTAAGCTCTTCAAGTTTTTAGGGCGGGTCCATTCTTGCATTGTTGCAATCTTCTTGGGGTCCACTTTTTTCCCATGTCCAAAAATGTGACAGAAGTATTTGGCCTCTGATACCCCAAAATCACAATCCGGATCGTTTGATGAATAACTGATGGTACCGAAGGAGTTGCAAGGATTTATCAACATGTTGTACATGGGAATCCCAAGTTTGATTGTAAATCAAAATGTCATCAAAGAAAACCAACACAAAATCACAATGATATGGCCTTAAAATTTTATTCATGAGGCTTTGAAAAGTAGAGGGGTTGTTACAAAGTCCAAAGGGAATTACCAAGAATTCATAATGGCCTTCATGTGTCTGGAGAGCTGTCTTTGGAATGTTAGCCTCTTTCATCCTTATTTGGTGGTATCTTGAATGAAGGTCAAGTTTGGTGAAAAATTTAGCACCATGGATTTCATTTAGAAGATCATCAATGACTAGGATGAGGAATTTATCCTTTATTGTTAACTTGTTGAGCACCTGAAAATCAGGACACATACGCCACTCGCATTCTTTTTTCAAAACCATAACTACTAGGGATTAATATGGGATGGCATTGGCATGAATGGCTCCTGCCTCCAATAGCTCCTAAATAATCTTTTCAATTTCATTATTTTGTGCAAATGGGTGCCTATATGGTCGTACATTTGGTGGTTGACTTCTTGGAATCAAGGGAATACCATGATCATGCTCACCTCTAGATGGGGGTAAACCCTTCGGTGTCTCAAAGACATGTTGATGTTTTTCCAAAACCCTTTGTAATTTTGGTTGGATTTCTAGTGCAGTTCTATCTAGATCCTGGATGGCATGGAATTGAGCAATAATTCTAGAGTGGCCTTTCTTCACTATTTTTTCCATCCAATGAGAACTTATGATTTCCAAGGAGCCTACCTAGAGACCTTTAAGGGTATGAGTATGAGAGTCTTGGGTAAAACTCAAGTATACTTCCTTGAATCCCATGGTCACTAGACCCAATGTGTGTATCCTTTTTGCCCCTAAAACTATATCACAACCACCCATATCTATGGGAAACATATGAGTTTTGATATTATAGTCATCCAATTGGAGTTTCACATTTTCACAATGCCCCCCATGTTTTATCATCTTGCCATTGGCTATCATAATTTGAAATTTGGGCACTGGGTGGACATAACATTGGAGTTATTTAGCCACTCGTATGAATAAAGTTGTGGGTGCTTCCACTATCAACCAAAACTACCACTTTGCAATGCTTGATGTAACCTAGAAGTTTCAATGTTTGTGGGGATGAAATACCAAATAAAGCATGAAGAGAGATGAGTGGTTCTTCTTGATTGACTTTGGGCTCCAATTATTCTTGCATATAGGGTGTGTTGTTGCAGCAACACCCCTCCCCAAAATTTTTGTACATGTTGGGGCCCCTCCTGTATTTTTGTAGAAAGCTTGCCTGAGAAGCCATCCCAGCCGTCAGCTCTGTTTTCAACATAAAATCTTAATTCCCTACTGAACATCTTGTCATCAATCCTTCCATGTTTTCCCCAAAGAGCCAAAGAGGAACTTAGAACTTTTCCCAACATTTTGGAATCCCTCAGGCTATCTCCCCGAGACTCCAAAAATCCAAACGTCCAACCTTTCCGGAAGAAGGACTTAGATTTTCTTTGTCAAAATCGTAAACCGTGAGAAAAAAGTTATGGAAACCTTCTGTTTTTCTTCCCGAAACGGCGGGAGGACTTGGGAAAGACGCCCGAAAGACTTAGAAAAATTCGGAAGCTGCGGAAGCCTTTGGGCAATGCCTCCCGAAATGGCGGGACGCATTCGCCTTACTCTCCCGAAAGAAGACTTAGAACATTTTTGGACCGGTCATGGAGAGATTGGAGTTTTCATTCCGAAACGGTGGAAACAGTTCGTGAAACCCTTCCGAAACTCGGAAAAGAACTTAGAAGCTTTCATTGAAAATTTGCGGAAAACCCTCCGAAACGACGGAAACATTCAGCGAAACCGCCCGAAACGGCGGAAGACGCCGTGATATCTCTCCGAAAAGAAACTCGGATTTTGGCCATAAGTTGCGGAAACCATTGGTGAAACCTTGCCGAAACGGCGGAGCGATTCAAGTCTGTCTCCCGAAACGGCGGAAGCCATTCGCATAAGCTTGCCGAAATAACACGAAGAAATTCATGAACTTCTTCCAGAATTGTGAAAGGACTTGGAATATCATAAAAGAACTTTCCAGAACAAGCCGAGGAAGCTTCGCGGAAGCTTTCAACATTCCGTTCCGAAACAGCGGAAGCCGTTGAGGAATTGCTTCCGAAACAGCGGAATCGTTCATCATTTGCTCCCGAAATAGCGGAAGTGTTCGCCGTGTCATCCCGCAATGGCGGAAGTCACTGGGTTAAAACCCGTGAAAATAACTCGGAGACTTTTCCAAAATCGCGGGAAGCATTCGCCAAAGCCTTCCGCAACCGCGGAAGCCTTGTGCGGAAGCCTTCAGATTTTCCTTCCGAAACGGCGGAGGCCATTCACGAAAGCTTTCCGAAGATACCGGGCGCCTTCGCCATATCCTCCCAAAACCGCGAAAAGTTTGCCTCGACTTGCCGAAACGCGGAAGCCTTCATGTTTCCCTTCCGAAACTGGCGGGAGACTTCGCCGTATCTTCCCGAAAAGCAACGAGACTTAGAAAGTTTTGGTTTGCGGAAACCTTTCGCGAATAGCTTCCGAAACGGCGGAAGCCTTGACGTTATGCATCCGCAACGCGGGCGCTCTTTTGCGGAAGGTTTCAAGTTTCCCTTCCGCGATGCGTCCTGAAACAGCGAGAACTTCCCCTCTATCCTTCCGCAACGGCGGGTGTGACTCGCAAGACGGTCCCGCGAATGGCGGTCGCACACAGATCGAGACCTTTTGACGTGACCGCTACGGGCGACGAATTTAAGCCGCGTTTTAATTGCGCCACCCACCCAATTGAACGCTCGCACGTGCCAGTTCGATTTAAATAGGTGGTGGGGGTACGAGCCAACACATTGTTAATTTTTCAATCTGGACGATTGGTTGGACGCCGCGCGAACCGCTCCAGCTCGGATTGCTCAAACACGTTTCACGGCCACCTCAGTTAGCGTTTTCATCGGTGCCAGGTAGGATCTTAACTGTAAATCCATCTCCCTACACGTCGTATTGTGCTATTGGGTTAGCTGTCATTTGACATTGATGGGCATAGGTGGGGTTTTGACGAGCAAAACGCCCATCACGGGCGATTTTGCCCGTCAAATACGGTTGAATCAAGTTCTTCTCGTTTGTTAGCAGAAACAGGATATACATTGGTGGGTAGACGGTTAGCATGTTCCTTTTTTCCGGGCCGCATGCCTCGTCGTCTATTGAAAATACCGAAGCCCATCGACGTTGCATATCCCCGGCCGAAAGATTAAGCCATAAAACCCCAGGCCTTTTCGTAAACTGCGAAACCTCTGCTCATTTCAAATCTTAGAACCGGCGCCACGGCCCCTGTTCAGAACCCGCGAGCACTCAAGTTACGCCAGCCAGACCCAAAACCAACGCCGCTCAAACCTTTCCCGTCCATGTGTCTCCGGCGCCATCACCCTCGCTCGAACTATACCCCATGGAACACTTCGGCAAGTGCCGCAAATGACATTAGCATTCGAATGCCCTCGCCTGGTCGTAAATGCGAAAGGGGTTTCCTTTTCGGCACAAAGTCTGCCTACCCGAGCTTACCCGCATTGGCCTTCCAAACCACAGCGGTGACGAAAGCTATCCTATCCTTTCCACATAGCTAAACCGAAAGCACGTTGCTTCCGCAACGCGCTTGTCTCTACGGGAGCATCCCAAACTTGCCCTTTTAAAGAATGGGGAGGTTATATTTTTCATGTCCCTGCTAAGACGAAAATCATCTTAGTCCCCAGGGCAGAGCCAAAAACCAACGGCTTCCGCAATTCGCCTGCCGAGCCGAAAACCAATGGCTTCCGCAACATAGCCTATCTCCTCAGGAGCATTCCAGATTCATCTTTTGAGAGATTCAAATGTTTCAATTTGTGTCTTATGTTGAAATAGCATTTTGCTTCCTAAATATACAGCTTCATTGACTTATCTCATTGATATTAAAACGATGTTGCTCTCTGCTAAAAACCTCACAGTCTGTTGCTCAAATGATGACTTTGATATGGATGTTGTCAGGGATAAGTCAAGATGTCGAAAACCGGTAAAAAGAAAGCTAAGATGACAGAAAAGAAACCTGCCCCTCCCAAAGCTGAAGCTTCACTCCAAGACACGAGGTGCACCACTGGTGTCCCTCCAGAAATCAGATGGGATGACATCTATAGAATGATCAGGGACCAAGAAATCCCAGATATGTTGCTGGAGGAAGCACCAATTTATTTGAATATCAAAGCCTCAGGCATAACTAGAGCTGCCACCCGCCCTGAGCTGTTCCCCTGTGCCGAAGTGATCGGATGGATACTCCAGCATGCCGATGCTGAAGGCAGAGTAATAAATGACAGCAGTAAAGTGGCCATTGCCTCTTTTCAACCCGCGTATCTTGCGGCAGCCTACAAGTTTCCCCGGGTCCAACAAGCTCTGACTGATGAATGGCTGAGTCAAATGAACAATGTCGAGATGGCCAAGAAGCTACTAATAGCAGGCAAACATTTGAGGAAGAAAGGGAGTGAGGAGTATGATGTACAGAATCTAAGAGCCCCTTTCAGATTGATTGCCCTGATGCTGTGCAGGATCTTCAGCATGCCCGATGGCACAGTATACAAGATTCAGTGGGTCCCTATCATCCACTATGTGGCTTTTAAGGGGACTGTATTCGACTGGGCCACTCTCCTGTCAGATAGTCTGTCCTCAATGATAGTAGTTGTGAGAGAAGGACTAGCCTTGAAAAAGGCTGAATTCTTCATGTCTTCCTATCTGATAGATTGTATCTTGGCCAAGATAGAATTCCCCAAATTGGGCTACACATGGGATAAGGCCACCATGCCCGTCTATATTGCTTACAAGTTGTTGTGGGCTCAGAATTACAAGCCCAGCTACAAACTAATCTGTGAGAGGTTCATCATGCCCCTATATGAGAAAATGTTCAAGGAAGAACCAAATTGCCTGTCAGAAAATGCTTTGGAAGTCCTGGAGGATTATGGGGACTTTTACTTTTCAGAACAAGGTACGTACCTGAGAATGTTTGGAGGGACTAAGCCCCCATACATATTGCCGCAGTATGCCACAGACTATGTGGTGCTCAAGGAAGCAGTAAGACAACTCTTCTTGGATGGGATTGGAGCATTGCTCCACAAGCAACACAAGGCTTCCTTTCCCCCTCTACCTTTCTACATCGGCGCTTACAAGTTTTCAGGGGTTGCCTCGGCCAACGAATTTGTTCAAGAGTTGAAGGCCTTCCACTTCGGTGAGGTCATCTTCCACAGGAACGACAGAAAGGGTAAAGTGGCTGAGCATTGCAAGGACATCTACGCTCATTTTGAATACTCGCATTACCCCGATGCCGAGGAGGAGGCATTCAGAGGCATCAGCAACATGAATGAGCTACGGATATGTCGCCAAGGTGCTGGAGCAAGCTCTAGCTCAACCAAGGCCCAGAAGACCATCCAGCAAAAGGAGAAAGAATCTGAGCATGCCCGAGCTCAGGAAGAGCTCAGATTAAGAGAAGAGGCGAGGTTACAGCGGGAAGCCGAGGAAGCAAGAAAGCAGCAAGAGGCTGAGAATGAAAGACTGCAGAAAGAGGCTGAAGAAGCCCAAAAGCAGAAAGAAGCGGAGGCCGAGCAAGCTGAGGCAGAAAAGAAGGCGGAAGAAGAATTGAAGACAAGGGAAGATGCTGAGGCAGGTGGATCCGGTATGCAGGACATGGAAATATACACCTCTCAAGTAGGTGCCTCTGGTACCCAAAAGGAAGGAGTAGACCCTGCTCAGGAAGTTCGGACCCCACCTATGGAAGAGGACATAGACATCATAAACCGACCAATTGTCCCGTACACTCCATCAGGAAAGCGTACGGTGTCCAAATGGAATGAGTTTGTATATGATAAGAAAAGAAAAGCAATGGTCCTCCAATCAGAAGAGAGGATTAAAAGTCCCTTCCATGAAGACATTGTTACTCACCAGGAGGTCACCGTCATGCAGAACACGGATCAAGATCCCATTGCTATGGCGTCCGCAGTTGTAGCGACAACAAAGGCATCATTTGCCAATGTAGACGTTATAGTTAAAGAAAATATATTGACAAAGAAGAGAGCACGCACGCTGCAACAAAATGTGGCTAATGAGCAAGCCCAAAGAGATTTTGTAATAAACAAGTATAATTGCTTGTACGCGGAGCATAAGGAGCTGTCAAACAAGTACAGCCAGCTGGAGGAGGAAAAGGACCAGCTAACACTTCAAATGATGATTGTGGAAGCAGAGAAGAATGGTGCAGGAGAAAAGGCATCTCTGCTAGAAGCAGACAAGCAAGCATTAGCTGAGCGTTTAGAGCAAGCGGAGAGCAGAACCATGGACCTATCTCCCTTCCACGAGCTATCATGCAATATCCTGCAGCAAGTGTATGGCTCCCAAGAGCTAATCACCGACGAGGTTTGCAAACTCAAGGCCATGACAGTCAGATTAAAAGAAATTAATGCGGAGGCCCACAGGATCAAAGCTAAGAATACCCGTGTCAAGGCAAATGTCATAAGTCAGATGGCATGGAGAGAAGGGAAAGGAGGTTTCCCCCCGCATCTACCTTTTAAGGCTGTGGACGATTTTAATGAAGATATAGCCTTGTTGGAGTTTGGCAGGAACTGTGCCAATAAGCTGATAACCAGTGTGCAGAGGACAACAGATAGAATCAACAACCTATACCAAAAGCTCAAAGGAGTCCATGACAACTGCACATTGAGTTTCCCTCAGACCCTAGAAGACTTCCCAGAAAAGGAGCAGCGGTTGTCTCAACTGAAAGAAGAGCTAGGCGTCCAGATGGAGTATGTGAAAAGGATTGATGTCCTGGCCATGGATGATCTCCAGCATTACATCGGCTCATCAACACTTCACAACCATCTGCTGAAGGAAGCGCATCAAGCTGCTGAAGCAGAAGTCCAAACAATTAAAACAGAGCTTGGGAAGAATGTGACTTCTCAGAAAATCCTGTTTCCTGCTGCAGCGAACATAATCATAAGGGACACAGGTGTGTGGCACAGCTACATAGCAGAGGAGGACGGGAAAGCTGCAGCAGCAGCAGGAGCATCAGTAGATCCGGCAGCCTCTCTCCCAGCAGCCTCTTCGCCAGCAATGGCAGAAAGTCTGGCCAGTTCAATTCCCCCTTCCCAATTAGGAGCAGCATCAGCAAGGGATTCGAGGGCCTCTTCCCAGGCAGCATCAGTGACAATTAACTTGGGCGACCCTTTGCCAGCAGAAGCTCATGCACAGGAATGAAGAGGCTGAATTTCGTGAGCCACTCTCTTCAGCCAAACACGTGCCCAGCAGGGAAAGCTTTGATGTTAGCCAATTTTCTGTTATGTATATTTTGAATATGTAAGGCGTAAGCCATGGGACAGTTGTCCCTAATTTTTGTCAAAATATTTTTTGTAAAGGAAGTTGCCATTTTTGGTGGTCGATTATAGTTGAAATTCCTGTAAATGACAGGTGGAGAATGCTAGGTGTCAGTCCAAAGGGCAGATTTGTAGCTATAAATAGCATCTAGGAAAGATTAGAAAGGACTTTTGGCAGGGAATGAAATTTTGGCAAGCGATATGAGCTATCTTGTATCGGGTCTGTAAAATTGATTTTTCCAATAGAAGCCACGGGAGATGGATGTTTTGCCCGGGATGTTAGGCGGCTGTATGTTGGACTATCCCAATGGCTGCTGTTCTATAATGTGAGATCGTTCTTATTACCTGAATTATTTCTTCGTATTAATGATTTTGCTCCTCCCTGGGCATGCGTTTTCTCTATTTTGTGAACAATGAAATGCATTGCTGTAGATTTCTTTGTCTAGATCGAATGGCTAACTGTTCTTTCTTCAGGATAACTCATGTTGCTCATTGTTCATACCTTTAATTGCTCCTTGCAGGGATCTTTAAGTTTAATTCTAGTTTTGTTCCATCAAGATCTGTTCCTTTATTTTTGTTACGTAGATTAAATAATTTTGCTTTCTTCTGTTTACGAGCAATAGATGCGTTCTTTAAGTTTCATTTCAGATCTGTTTCTTTATTCTTTTGCCTTCTTCTGTTTTATGAGCAATAGATGCGTTCTATGTTGAATTAGAAGCTGTCTTCTAAAGATCTTTATCTGGCTGTAGCTTTGATTGTGAAAAATAATAGCTATCTGTTCTTTATTTACGATATTTGTTACAGCTGATTGCTCCTCCCTTAAGCGTGTTCCCTGCAAAGATAGATAGATTTATTCCAGTTTCTAGGTTTAGATCTGTTTTAGTTGCATTTAGATTAAGTATAATTTAGGCACTTGCATCTCATATAAAAGACATAAAAAACCCAAAAGAAAGGTGGATCGGGCCATAACCGGTAGAATCGGATTTAAAGTCCAAAATCACGGTTGCCGGAACCGCTAACCGGACGGATTCCCTACACCAAACGGGAGATAGTCTAATTGGGACCACCTCTCGGGGAGAATCCCTTTCTGATTGATGCTACGATATCCGAGGCATCAACAGTTTTTGGCGCTAGAAGGAGGGACGAAAGTGCATGGCTGATAGAGGAAAATCTTCCGCGGTCATAGATAACACTGAAAACCCGTTTAAAGAAAGCATTTCAAACAGCCCAGATCTTGGATTAACAGACCAGGAACACCTCATTTCTGACCCTGAGCCTCAAGAAGCTTTGTACGTTGTTCCTTTCACAGAAATAAAGGATTTAAGAAGACATACCAGGTCCTACGTTAGACAGCTAGGTGGTTTAAACACTGTCAACTTCCTCCCTAAGAAAATTACACTTAGAAAGGAGCCACAGTACACCCGTGATTCAATTCTCGTTCAGAGTTTTGAAGAACTGGTGAATCTGACTTTGGAAGAAATTTCCGATACTCTTAACAAGACAGACCAAGAAAATCTTGAATAAATTACCACTCCCAAAAGTACTCCACAGGATTCACCCTACAATTCTCCACCACGGTCTCCACATCCAAACCCAAATATGGCTGTACCTGCTTGGAGAGCAAGGGGAGCGCTGAACTTAGCTGGACCATTCCATAATCTCCCTAAAAACCCAGAAAAGGTCTTGCCTAAGTACGATCCAGGGAAAGCCATTTTGGCGGAAGATCACCTCAAGAGTTTTTACTTAGCCTTGAACCTTTTGAATGTACAACATGAAGACGTAGTCTGCAGGTTGTTTCCATATACATTCGAGCCAAAAGTATCATCATGGTACTTTAGCTTACAACCCAGCTCAATCTCTAGTTGGGATGAATTCGAAAAATGTTTTCTAAAGAAATACGGAAACCAAAAGACTGTGGCCACACTTATGAAAGAACTCTTATCCATGAGGATGGAAAAGAAAGAAAAGGTTCAAGATTTCAATCAAAGATTCACTACGCTGTTGAATAACTTCAGTCAAGCTAATAAACCAGCCGAGGAATCTCTAATTGAATACTATACAACCGCTCTTGATGGACCCATAGCAATGTTCGTAAAGAGGTCCAAGAAAGCTACCTTGATAGAGAACTTTGAGGAAGCAAGAAAGGTAGAAGAAGAGGCTGATAGCATTGCTAAACATGCCTTAGATGTAGAAACAAAACCAGCGGCTAACAAAAAACCTTTGCTGCTCACTAGAAGTAAAGAGGAGCCATCTACGGACATGGAAAATGTGGTCAAGATGATGCAGAAATTGTCTAACAAAATCGTAGATCTCGAGAAAGACAAGGCTGCTAGCACATCTAGGAAGCCTTTCAAGCCTTTTTATAAAAGAAGGGAAGACGGGGAACAGACTCATCCGCTAATAAACGCTGCCCCTGTGTTAAACTTGAATGAGATAGGGATGGAAAATTTCTGCACTTTTCACCAAGAACCCCATTCGAAAAAGAGCTTCCCACAATGGATCAATTCCATGAGCTTGGTCATGAACCAAATGTTAGATTCTCAGATCCCAGATCAGGATGATCCTCTAGAAGAGTCAAGCCCTGAGTTAGAGGAACCAACCCCGGACACTACTATGGTGTTATGGGATTGGGTGCCTATGACTGAATTAGTAGAAGAAGATCACATAGATAGCTCTCCCTCTACCATAAATGTTGCTACTCGTAGCAAAGGCCCTATCGCCGATCCCGTGCCAAGCATAGCTCCTCATAAACCCAAAGTTTCAAAAGAGCCGCCTAGGAGGCATATAACAGTTATCCCACAACAACCCAAAGTTAGCCATACAGTTGCCAAACAGCCAAGTGCTGACAACACAGTTCAGCCACCTAAGGTCACCATGAACAAAACAGATCAGCCAACTCGAATTGGGAACGAATCCGATATAGGGTATGATATTATCGAAGATATCAAGAAGGTCAAAGCAAACATATCAATATTCGACATGTGTAGCTTGCCCCATCAACGAGACAAACTGCTGCATGTTTTACAACCAAAACCCAGCACTACATTAACAGATTCTCAAGACAATCCTGAAATTAACGAGGCTAGCATCGGTGGGAAATCCAAATCCCAAACATTGCCATTCTTGTTGACATTTGAAATTTTTAATCACAACGTTCATAACTGTTTGGTAGACTCTGGAGCTTCTTCAAACGTTATGCCACTGTCAATTTGTAAGAAAATTAATGGGCAGCCCGTGCCTTCTCCAGCTCAAATTATCCAATTAGATAGGACTGCTGTTAAAGTAATTGGAGAGATGAAGGACGTTCTAATTAGATTATCAGCAGATCCTAGAGTCTGTCAATTTATTGACATAATGGTGGTCGATATTCCTGAAGCTTATGGGCTGATTTTGAGTAGGGATTGGTCTACCAAGCTGAGTCGCTACTTTGCTACCGATTGGTCTCATCTATGGCTGCCTCATCAGAACAGACAGAATCAGATTAAAGTTCTTAGGGAACCTCATATGAAACAAAACGTAACCCAGCTAGAAGAAAAAAATGAGGCTGTAACTTTCTCTTCCTCGGTCCTGGGAAATTACTTCTTAGAAATGGATCCGGGTAACTATCAATCTGAAACCTCTAGCCATGAATCAGATAAACAGTCCGATCTCCTTCATTTCTCCCGGACTAATGATGTTGATTGTAACATAGTCAATTTAGTTGCTAACATAGACCACAAAGAAACTAACTTAGCCGAATCTAAAGATACCTTTTGGACATTATACTTTGATGGTTCTAAAAATCTGGAAGGATCCGGAGCCGGTTGCATTCTAATGGATCCGAAAAGAAACAAGTATTTTTTGTCTTGTAGATTAGAATTCGATTGTACTAATAATACCGCTGAATATGAAGCTCTGGTACATGGTTTAAAGAAGGCCATTGGCTTAAATGTTAAGTACCTGAAGGTTTTTGGTGACTCCGAGATAGTTGTAAGACAGGTAAGGGACACCATTCATTGTCTCTCACCGCACTTGAAAGGTTATCAGGCTGAGGTATGGGATTTAATCATGCAGTTTGACGCTTTCAATATAAAATCAATTCCTAGATTGCAAAATTCTGCTGCTGATTTATTAGCAACGTCGGCTTCTAGATTGGTTCCATCGAATAATAAATGCTCAATTGAATTGATTTTCAGGCCTTCCGTTCCCGATAACATCACGAACTTCAGAGTCTTCGATGATGATGAGCAAATTATCAGCTTCCTGACAAACGAAGATAGCTTTCAAGGAGCTGCAATAGATGAGGAAAAACACGATGCTGATTTGATGAAGAAAGATGAGGAGAAAGGAAATTTCATGCCAAAGGGAGTAAGGTCCCTCGAAGGCTGTTCGATCTTCAAAATAAGTTCAAAAGGCCAGCTAATACCAAAACTAACAGCTCATCAATGCAACATGAGTTGGTTAATTTGGGTACCGAGGCAGAACCAAAATTTGTCAACCTTGGCAAATGTTGTTCACCAGGAGAAAGAGACAGGTTCATTAAATTGTTTAAACAGTACAAGGATGTTTTTGCATGGACCTATGAAGATCTGAAAACATATGACGTCCGCATCATTCAGCATGTTATACCAATGAAAGCGGGCATCAAACCATTTCAGCAGCAGTTAAGAAGGATGCATCCCACTCTTGAACCACTGATCCAAAAGGAATTAAAGAAGCTCCTGGACGCTAAGATAATCTTCAAAGTTCGGCATTCCGAATGGGTTGCAAATTTGGTTCCCGTAAGGAAGAAGTCGGGAGAGATTAGGCTATGTGTAGACTTCAGAAATTTAAACAGAGCCTCGGATAAAGACAACTACCCCGTGCCTTCAATGGAGCAAATCCTCCAAATGGTGTCAGGATCCGAATTGTTTTCTCTCCTTGATGGTTTCTCGGGCTATAATCAAGTGTTAGTAGCCGAAGAAGATCATCTCAAGACCACTTTCAGGACTAAGTGGGGAACTTTCGCCTACAGAAGAATGCCATTTGGTCTGATAAATGCAGGAGCTACATTCCAAAGGGCGATGGATATTGCCTTCCGAGGATTGGGTGGGCAATGTGTGGTGGTTTACTTAGATGATGTGACAGTCTTTTCGAAGAAAAGGGAAGATCATGTTGTTCATCTGAAGCATATCTTTGATCGTTGCCGGAAGTATGGTATTTCCTTAAATCCCAAGAAGAGCGTGTTCGCTGTACCCGAAGGTAAGCTATTGGGTAATATCATCTCCAAAGGGGGAGTGTCAATCGACCAGGAAAGGGTCCAAGCTATTAATAAGATTCCAATGCCTCACAACAAAAAATCTATGCAGTCTTTCATGGGAACCATCAATTTTGTCCGTAGATTTGTTCCGGATTTTGCACAAATTTTGTCCGTAGATTTGTTCCTCCCTGGGCATGCGTTTTCTCTATTTTGTGAACAATGAAATGCATTGCTGTAGATTTCTTTGTCTAGATCGAATGGCTAACTGTTCTTTCTTCAGGATAACTCATGTTGCTCATTGTTCATACCTTTAATTGCTCCTTGCAGGGATCTTTAAGTTTAATTCTAGTTTTGTTACATCAAGATCTGTTCCTTTATTTTTGTTACGTAGATTAAATAATTTTGCTTTCTTCTGTTTACGAGCAATAGATGCGTTCTTTAAGTTTCATTTCAGATCTGTTTCTTTATTCTTTTGCCTTCTTCTGTTTTATGACCAATAGATGCGTTCTATGTTGAATTAGAAGCTATCTTCTAAAGATCTTTATCTGGCTGTAGCTTTGATTGTGAAAAATAATAGCTATCTGTTCTTTATTTACGATATTTGTTACAGCTGATTGCTCCTCCCTTAAGCGTGTTCCCTGCAGGGATAGATAGATTTATTCCAGTTTCTAGGTTTAGATCTGTTTTAGTTGCATTTAGATTAAGTATAATTTAGGCACTTGCATCTCATATAAAAGACATAAAAAACCCAAAAGAAAGGTGGATCGGGCCATAACCGGTAGAATCGGATTTAAAGTCCAAAATCACGGTTGCCGGAACCGCTAACTGGACGGATTCCCTACACCAAACGGGAGATAGTCTAATTGGGACCACCTCTCGGGGAGAATCCCTTTCTGATTGATGCTATGATATCCGAGGCATCAACAGGGTGTTTTGTCAACATCCTCAAATTTAGGAGTATCTTCCACAATGATGTCTTCAGAATGGGTAGGAGCAGTCACATCAATTTGAAATAGCTCATGTTCTTTAAATTTATGACCTAGATCATACTTTTCGTCACAATTATAGAAATTTCCCCATCTTTGTCGTTCTACCAGTTATGTTGGAGATAGATTTTGTACATTCAAGAGAGAAGAGAAAATTGTGCTTGAGGAACTGACCTGCATAGCGCATGAGCGGGGGATGAAAGGTGGTTTGTTAGTATGTGCATTGATCACCGTCTCTGCTTCTAGATCCCTTTGAGATGCTTCTAACTAGGTAGAAGGTCATTGCATTCTAACTTGTGCTTGAATTTCCTCCTTGAGGCCATTAATGAAGCATTCTTTATAGAAATAATATGTTATGTTCTTTGTGTGGATGGCTAATTGCTCAAAGGTAGAGATAAAGTCTACGACTAAGATTGTTTGACGTAACTTGGTAAGCCATCCCAAATAGTGAGTATCTCGCTCATAACGGTCATGGAGAGATTTAAAAAATAAACTCCAGGGAATGAGGTTCCCATAGGTTTTTTTATGCCATTCCCGCCATTGCCATCGTTTTGGATTCAAATACAAAACACCCACCATAAGTTTCATCATATAATCAGTAATTCCATGAAGTGTGAAGTAGTGTTCCATCTGTGTAACCCATAGTGAAGGGTTAAAACCATCAAATTTGTTCAAATCTACCTTCGAAAAACAGTTCCAGGTGTTATTATCCATTGAGTGTGGGTTAGGGTTGTGAGGCCTCAAAGAGTGTTGTTGGTGGCTAAATAGTCTCGAGTGAGATGTTCCTTCCTAGTGTGGCTCACTGTGTTATGTATCCAAAAGGACCTCTTTTGATATGTGATGAGATTTCAGTCAATTCAAGGATTTAGTTAGATTTTCCAGCTTCTCATCCAACTTTTGATCTAGGATTCTTGCTTCATTATGAAGTTCCCTCATCTGGCCTTAATTGTCCTACATGTTTGCTTGAAGACTGTTGTATTTTTCTTCAAGGTCATCAAAACTTTGGGCATTAGAGCGTGTGTTAATTTTTCCTAGGGTATTGAAAGGTGGTCTATCTGGAGGAATACCTTATACCATGGATGGTTATGTGAGAGTGAGGTTTACATTGAACTATAGATATTTTTCAAAGTAATGTTTGAGGCCAAAATTTTTAAATAAGCGCAACTCCTCGTAAAAATCAAATGGGGAGATGATCTGGAGACTTTTGTAACTTTGAAATTTATGTGTCTCAAAGTATAATTTTTTTTACTCTATAGTATCTCGATATGTCTACTCTGCAATTCCATAGGTTTCACTAATTCTGATGTTCAAAGCAAAAAATACAATAGTTTTTGTTGATTTTGGATTTCACGGAAAGGAAAACTTGTACGAACTACCATGTGTCCAATTTTTAAGTTAAAAATATGAGATTGATACCACAAGTACTCTATTATGTCTTCTTTTTAATGCAACCAGTGGCACTGAATTTGGAGTTATGAAACTTCATATATAACAATTTTATCCCGAACACCTGTTTAGGGCTAATGTTTGGGCTATAAAAATTGTATGACATACACTACCTGTATCTCCTAATGGTAAAGACCTAGAAACTGAAAATTGGGAACAAGTTACTTGGCTATGTCCTTTTTGTACCCTGCAAGTTTAAAACCTTGAGGTGTCATAGAAAAAAATGGGACCAAAAATTCCAAAATGACTCATTTGAAAGAGCCAAACCCTAGGGAAATGCCCTTAACTTTGATCGTGTATATGTCCAAATGTATAGCAATCTAGTAGCTGAAACTTGGATACAAGTTACCTCCTTATGTATTTAATGTACCCTGCAATTTTCAAATCTTGAAATGCAACAGAATAAATTTGGAGCTAAAATTCCAATATGACTTGTTTGAAAGAGCCAAACCCTAGAAAATTCTTCCCTTTTGGCCCAAGAAAGAAATCCGATACCACTTGTAATATTATTAAACCCAAACATTTGTAGAAGAGATAGAAAACACAAGGAAAATAGATGAAATAGAAAACAATGTTCACTTTCCTCTTCAAGGGGGGAACCTTCGAGAGCACTATCTCCAAATACAAAAACAATTCTTCACTTCACATTACATATCTTACTACTATCTATATATATAGTACTTCAATAGCCCAATTCCAACTACTTGTGCTCCCGCTATTTATAAGGGCCGACCACCTAAGGGAATTTAATCAATAAGGAAGTCCCTTATAGATTAAACAACTACCCACTAACTAACTAATGGGCCTTATGGCCTTGTACATAGATAAAGTAGGGGGGTTAGGGTAGGACCTTGACAGTTACAATTTTTTACTAGTACAAAAACTAGTCTCAACTAGGTGTTTTGGGCAAAGTATTATATATAAACCTTGTGAGCTACAAATTGTGTGCCACTAGTTGCATCAGAAAGAAGATGTACCATAGTGTTTATAATAAAATGTTCATAGTCAAAATAAAAAAATTGGACACATGGAAGCCCGTAGAATTTTGCTCTCTTAAAAAGGGCTAAAATCAACAAGTTTTAGGAAAGTTACCATAACCTTCCCTTGGCGTATCAAAATTTGGCCAAACGTTTGGCATTGTAGAGAAGACACATTATGATACTACAACAATATAATTTCGATTTAGAGGGGCTAGAATATCAAATATACATTAGGAGAAAGGCCATCCATCGAGATAGTCTCCAAATCAGGGTTTTAAAAGGCATGTTATATTGAAATTAGCATAACTTTTGATTGCAAGGTCTAATTTTGGTGATTTAAAATATGTTGGAAAGAGGAAACATAAAATATTATGTTGAAAAATCATAATAACCATTTTGGATCATTATTTTTAATATATGACGGATTTGGAACATAACATCATCTGTATAATACATTTCAAACAGATTCACCAACTTGATGAGAACCCTCTAGAGTTCTCATATTTTTAGAGGTTGCATTTAGTCATTATTTTTACCCTTGTTTCGAAAAGTGGTGCCATTGGTAGCACCTTTTTTGTGTTGGGGGGGGGGGGTAAAATCACAACCTTTTGTAACCATGGCCTTAACAACTTCATAATGCTACCAACAAAAACTATAAAATCAACTACAAAATTGAAAAGTGGCACTAACAACAACACCCTTTATTTTTTTTGGGTCAAAATTACAACTTATTTGAAACCATGGTATTAACAATTGGTATCGTTGCCAAAAAACCCTTATAGTCATCCTTTGAATCAAAAAATGATGACAGCCACAACACCCCCTACTTTTGTTCAAGGTCAAAATTGCAACGTTTTTGAAGCTATGGCCTTGACAAATGATACCCTCGTAGCCAAAATCCTAAAATCAACCCCTGAATCGAAAAGAGATGACAATAGTAATACCCCCACCATTTCTATGGGATTAAATGTACAACATTTTTGAACCATAGCTTAAAATCCCAGTGTTGTTGTAAACAAAATCATTAAAAAAAGAAAGAAAAATAAATAAAAATAAAGAGAAAGAGAAAATAAACAAAAAAAAGAGGGAAAAACCTAAAATGAGGCCCAAAAAAAATTATATATATATATATATTAATTATAATTGTAATTTTTTATAAAAATCAAAATATAAGACAAATTAAATAATGAAAATTATAGGGAAATCTTTTAAAAATAAATAAATAATGAAAATGGATTTAAAAAAATAAAATAAAATTTGGGGTGGGGAGGCGAATCCTAGAATTCCACCACCATTTCTTTGTACTTTAATAAAAACACAAAGGAAATGGTGGGGGAATTTCCCTCCATCCCCTCCTCTGGCCACCACCCTAAAGGAGCAGCAAGTTTTTAAACCCGTCACTCTTTTGGGGTGAAGCAAATGGTCTGCCAAAGGAGGGGAGGGAGGGAGCTTGCTACTCCTTCCTCCCCTTCCCCCCATGTCCTTTTTTTGCATTGATGATAATGATGATGATGGTTATTAACATCCATTGAGAGAAAATTTGGTCTATTAGACCTTTAAAAGGTTAAGGAATCACTTTTCTTTAGAGTTTTTTTTTACTCGAAAATATTTAAGAGAAGCATTCCTAGATCACCATAGTTGTGATGAGTTAAAATGTTAGGAAGGTTATTGTAGAAAATATTTTGAATTTGTGCTCTAATGTGGGTGTACGTGTGACATTCTATGAGAAAACAATTTTCATCCTCAACCCCCTTAGTGTCACAAAGATGACAAATTCTTTTGTGACATTTTAGAAATTGTCTACTGCCATGCCTCACTATGGAGCTCTTGAGAGTTTGTTCTTATCACCATAGTTGTGATGAGTTAAAATGTTAGGAAGGTTATTGTAGAAAATATTTTGAAGCTGTGCTCTAATGTGGGTGTACACATGACATTCTATGATAAAACAATTTTCATCTTCAACCCCCTTAGTGTCACAAAGATGACAAATTCTTCCGTGACATTTTAGGAATTGTCTACTGCCATGTCTCACTATGGAGCTCTTGAGAGTTTGTTCTTATTTTAACAATGCTGATTTTATTCTTTACACTAGTTAAAACATAGCTATTCTTTCGATCTTCTAAATTAGGGTTGATCACTTCCTTATAGTATCTCAATTTTCTCTTATCCTTGAATTATTTATCGCACCACAAATTCTTAAATTTAGATGTAATATTTTTCTTTTAATATTAAGACTCTTCATGAAATTGACCACTTCCTCGACTCCTCAATGATTTATCAAATACTTGACATATTTATGCAAACCTCGCATAAGCCTCACGTGGTTTTGACTAGAATATGATATAATCTTAGCGATCCTCTTGTCTCCCATGTTTTTTATCTTAATATTGTACATTAGGTACTTGGTCATAACCATGATCTCAATGGGGAAGTGGCTCGCTTCTATGAGGATGATATGATAGGGTGTATTTGTTGATTTGGTGGTCAGCACCTCCTTCGGGACTCGTGACATGGTTTAACAGCCTCTCGTGGATCCCTTAAATTTAGAGGTTGTATCAGAAACTAACAGGTCGCCATTTTGGTTTAACAACAAACATGGGTCAACGATTGGTATCCGAGATAAAATGTTGTGGGTTCAAGTCTGCTCGGTTGGTTTCGAGTACCTGAGTCGATGCTAAGGGGGATATTGTTGACTTGGTGGTCAGCACCTCCTTCGCGACTCGTGACATGGTTTAACAACCTCTTGTCGATCCATTAACTCTAGTGGTTGTATCATAAACTAACAGGTCGACCTTTTTGTTTAACGACAAACACGGGCCAACAATTTTGCCTTTGATTTTGATATTATATGTTATAAAATGCTTTTGAATTTGCTATATCGTGCTTTGCAAAACTCTAGATATGGTGTAGCCTCATTAAACCTCACATCCATATAAGATAACAAGAGTGATGAGAGTCTTAGAGAGTAGTTTATTCTTATCCCAAAGCTAAAGGATTATTGATTTACAATTGTTTTCAATTCCATAATAAGCTTTCCGCCTTACATTAATATTTTTCTCAATGTTATAGTTCCAGTTAAGCTTGTGAAGAAGATCAATTTTGAGATATTTTTCTGAAGTTGCTTCCTCCAAAAACAAATGAAATGGAAGGGGAGAGAGGAAGGAGGTGGGAAATAGATTTTGGGATCACTCCCAACTTCCCTCAAATTAATTTTTAAAAACTTTTTTTTTTTTTTTTATATAGGTTTTATTTTTAAATGTATTTTCTATTTCTATTTTTATAAAGTTTTATTATTACATTTTTATTTTTCAAGTTTTAGTTTCTAAGTATCTTTTTTTATTACTTTATCTATTTTTTTAATTTTAATTTGTTTTGGACATGTAAAAAATAAATAAAAATAAATTATAAAAATATGGTTTTCCCCCTCATTTTTGGTTTTTAAAAAGCAACGAGCTCCTTAAATAGAGATTATGGACCAATCAAGTATTAAGTCATTTATTAGTAGCCATTACAATCGAGGTGAAGATGGACTGTCAGATCGCTCTATGTCTAGAGCATATCATGGCCATCATATTACATAAGTAAAAATGAATACTAAAGAAACATACTTTACCTAAAGACACTTTATACCAAGTTGATCTTAACTAACTCCTAAGTGTCTAAGTATCCTAACATCCCCCCTTAAGAACAACTTGGGATAGGATTGAATGATTTACAAAGGTGATAGAATATGAGAATTAAGGAAGAATTAGATCCTAGCTCCCCTTAATGACAAATTCCCGAACTTCTAACAAATATCGAAGTTTAGAAAAATTCTATTATGTAAGCAACTTTGTGAAGATGTCTGCAACTTGATCATTTGTAGGGAAAAAGATCACTTCAAGAATGCGATCATGAATAATCTTTATAATGAATTGCATCTATAGCTCAATGTGTTTGTTTCATTGATGTTCAAATGGATTTTTGATAAGCTTAATGGTACTCTAATTGTCACACCAGAGAGTAGTCAGAAGTTGTTGCAAGAATCCAAACTTTGAAAGGATCCATCAAAGCCACAAGGCTACTTGACTTGCATTAACTACGACTCAATACTTTGCTTTCGCTGAAGAAAGGGTAAGAGATTGTTGTTTCTTACAAGATCGAGTGACAAGTTTGGAAGCAAGACTAAAAACATAACCTACAGTAGACTTCAGATCATCAAGGTCACCAACCCAATCAAAATTAGTGAAACCAACCAATAAGGGAGTCCCCCCTGAATTGTAATAAATCCCAAACTAAACTATACCCTTGATATACCGAAGTATCATTTTTGTTGCTTTCCAATGACTATCATGGGGCATTTGCATATGTCGGGAAATAATACCAACACCAAAGGAAATATCATGATGGGTATGAGACAAGTACAAAAGACTACCAACTCTATGATGATACAAGGAGGCATATACTTCCGGTGTAGTGCAAGTGGTATTAAGTTTGACTACATACTAGAAGGGATAAGGGGTTGATTTACAATCTTTCATGTGAAAGAGATGAAGAAGGTCACAAGCATACTTATATTGAGAAAGAAAAATTCCTTCTTTGGTTTGCAAGACATGGAGGCCAAGAAAATAATGCAAATGTCCTAAGTCAATAATTTCAAATTTATTCTTAAGGATGGATTTCACATTGGTTAAAATTTTGGGGTCACTAACAATAAGAATAAGGTCATCAACCAAAAGAACAAGGATTATTAGATGGGTTCTTACTTTCTTGGTATAGACATTAGGGTCAAAATGACATCTATAAAATCTATGTCAAAGAGAAAGCTATCCATTTTGGCATACCAAGCTCAAGGAGCTTGCTTAAGGCCATAGAGGTATTTCTTAAGGTGACAAACAAGGATGGAATCATTATGAACATAGCTAGGAGGTTGTTCCATGTAAATTTATTATTGTAAATCTCCATGCAAAAAGGAAGACTTAAAACCCATTTGATGGAACTCCCATTAATGTGAAGTGGCAAGGGATAAAAGAAGGTAGATGGAGTTCATTTTGGTGACAGGGGAAAGTGTTTCATTGTAGGCAATTCCTTCAACTTGACGAAATACATTGGAAACTAACTTTGCCTCAAGTCTTTCAACACTTCCATAAAATGCATACTTAGTTCTATAGACCTATTTACGTCTAACAAGTTTTCTTCCTTTTGGAAGAGGTACAAGATCCTAAGTATCATTTTCCATTAAGGAACGATATTCTTCAATCATATTTGTGTACCAATCTAGATGGACATAATATTTTGCAAATGTATTTGGATCAAGAGTTCTAAAACTTGATCCAAACGAGAAGAGGCTTGTTGGTATTGTGGATGTGTTCGACATTGATCTTTGGCATCACTGACAAGATCACTAGTTTCTTTGCATGTTGAACGGACCCATCTACGAAGTGGTGGTGTTGGTCCATATTCATGTTCAATGGACCATTACGAGTAGGTGGAGGTGGATTTTCATCCTCACCATCATCATCTGAAGAAGAAATCGAAGTAGGATCATAAACAAAGAAGTTGGGAAGAGAAGATGGCACAATCGTCGAAGATAACACAAACATTGAATTAGGCTCGCATGCCATGAGATTTTCATCAAAATCAACATATCTTCTAATACCAATGTCATTGGATTTTGGTTGAAAAATTCTATAAATTTTAACATCTTCAGAATATCCAACAAATATGCACTTCTCACTCTTAGGTTATAAGGCCTTCAATTTTTCATCGAGAATGTGAGCCCATGCTTCACTACCAAACACACAAAAATGGCTTACATCAGGTTTAATGTTACTCCATGCTTCTTCTAGTGTTATATCTTTAAAATCCTTTATGGGAGTGCAATTGAATATGTAATTGGCACAATTATTGGCTCCCACCTCAAAAGGAGGAGTTAATCCCTTAGGATCATACAACTAGCCATTTCATTTAATGTGTGATTATTTCTCTCAACAACACCATTTTGTTGTGGTATATATGGAACAATATGTTGCATTTGAATTCCCTGTGCAATGTAGTAATTTGTAAGTTCATTGTTTACATATTTGCCTCCATTATCTTTTCCTAACATTTTTATTTGATCTCCAAATTGTTTTTGGTCCTTGTAGGCCAAAAACATGTCAAAAAATTCACTCTTAAGTTTTAAGAAGTAAACCCAAGTGTTTATGGAAAAGTCATGAATGAAGGTTAAAAAGTAATTTAAACCAGAGAAATAAGCAAAAGGAAGTGGACTAAGTAAATCATTGTGAACAAGTTGCAAGGAGGTAGAGGCATGTTTGCCCAAATGGTTCCAATGATATTTTACGAGAACACACTTTGGACAAACACCATATCTATAAGAAATGAGATGAATACCAGTCACCATTTTATGATTACAAAGATGTCGCAGTGAGCAATAGTTTAAATGACCAAATCAATCATGGAAAATTTTTATCAAGTCATCACTATGAACAATAAAAGTTGAGGGAAAAGGTGATAAACCAAATATATTGAATCTATACAACTTGGTAATATCATAAAAAATTATGGTTTCTATGACATGCTTAGGATGTTTGAAATACTTGATTACAACTTGATGAGGTGTAAGCTCTACAGTCTCACCTTCACTAAAATGAGTGATATAAAACACTTCCAACAAATTGCAGGAAAGACTTGGAACACCTAATACATCTTTGAACTGACCATCATCTAGCTGAACTGTTCCAAATCCTACAAAATTAAGAGATCTATCATCACCAACAAATATTTATTTGGTGTTACATTCATTTAGAGTGTAAAAAATGGCTTTATCATTATCCATATGATAAGATGCTATGGGATCAATGAACCAGTCACTAGAAGACCAAGACGAAGAAGATGCATTGAAGGAAAAGATAAAAGTAGAAAGTGCATGTCCATGATAAGTAGATTTAGAAGAAGAATCAAGGTTGATGTTGTGCTTTCGATCATTACTACTTCCAAGGTTTCCATCTTCTTGAAACATTTAGATTCCACATGACCATCTTTCTCGCAAAATTGCATTGGAACTCAATATTCTTACATTTCGATTTGGTTCTCTTGTCACTATTGGAAGGATGAGTTGGTCGAGAGGGTTTGGGACCGTTGTTTTGCATACTGTTGTGAGGATGTCACTTATTGGGATGCTTGGATTTCTCCTTATGTTGTGCCGCTAGGGGTTTTTTAGATGTATGGGCAATGCTGATCACTGTAAGATGTAAAAGCTTATATTTCTCCCGAATCAAGGCATCACAAAAAACTTCAAGAGTGGGTTCTTTATAATTAGCCCTCATAAATTCTTTGATGGAGTAAAGGTATATATAAAAACAAAATAATGAGGACCAAGATTAGCAAGAATATGATAAATAAATTTCTTTTTTGACTTAGATATCTTGGATTCTAAGGTTTTGAACTAAGATAGATAGTCTTTAATGCAAGAGAAATCACTTGAATTTATAGAAACCAACTGATTTTTAAGCTAGTGACCTCGAATCTCAGTGTGTTTACCAAATACAGTTTCCAACTTTTCCCAAGTTGCATCTGGTGTGTCAATTCCTTGAAGGTGGAATATTAACTGATTAAAGATGGGAATCTCTATTAATCCATGGGATTCACCAATTTTATTATCCCATTTTACTTTCTTATCAGCATATGTGGGGGTAGTTTCTTTTCCCAAGGTAATACGGTAAAGTCCCCTACTTCATAGGACATATTCCATACAAGTTTTCCATGAGAAGTAATTGGTATTGGTAAGAAGAATATCACTTGGACTATCCATATTAATATGAGTTCAAAAATGGAAATTGATGGTTTAGATGTAAAGATCTAAAAAGAGGTAGTTTCAAAAAAAGATGGCACTAAAAACGGACTTTCGATGTCAAAGTTATGCCTTTTTGAAGAAAGGCATAAAATGGAATTAGGGATCCATGTGGCAAGTAGAGGTTGAACCACACGATGATGGGTGCAATAATGGAGTAAAGAATTCCCCTACCCTTCCCTGCTTCTCGTATTAACTTTTCCTACTAGGTCACTTTTACAAATAAGTACTTGAAAATAAGTGACTCACTTTTCTAAAACAAGTGGGAAGCACTTTTATAATGTAATTACTTTATAAATTAAAGTTACATGAGTTTTTGCAAAAAGTAACAAAAAGAAGAACCTTTTATTTAATAAAGTAACTTTCAACCAAGTGAGTTAAACAAAAGGTTTAGTAATATTAGGGAGGAGAATGGGGTTGTTGTTGTGCCTACCCCAAAAACCTTGCTTTTTGGCCTGCAAGACACTTTAAACAACCACATAAAAACAAAAAATAAAACTCTTAAACCGAAATTTCTCAAATTTGGGGATAGTCCTTTGTTAGCTTACTTGAAAAATGTATGTTTTCTCACTGTTTTTGGTTTACTGAGTTTGCACAGCACATGGCAAAGAGCATACATAGTCAAGAAAACCCTTTCTGTTTTGTTTCTTATTTTTTGGGTTTGCACAATGCACATGGAAAAGAGCATATGGAGACATAAGAGGTAAAAAACAAGAATTAAAAAAAAACTAGGCTAAATATGAAAGAATATGAGAAATATTTATAAAAAAATTGTAAATGTAAACAATATACCTCTGGATCTGGTAAAATAGTCATATATTGGGAAAACATAAACCTTTTTGAGTGAAACGAAAATCATTTCCAATTGAAATAATCACTTTGGAAGCAATGGAACACCTCTCTTAGCCCATAAATACACATAAATAACATAATATAGAAATCCTTTGATGCACACAGCTACACCGGTTCAAGATCTCGATCAACAACAAAAGCAAATCTTCATAAGTGCTTTGATACCATGTTCAGCTAAAACATGGTATTTCCATAAGGTTGAACGCCTTAAACAACATATCACACAAACATATCACATATCAACACACCAACCAATGTTCTATGCGATTTAAACCCCCAAAGAAGAAAATAGGCCATGACCCCAACCAAATGGCTACTTGAAGCAATATATTAATGCAAAAGGAAAAAATATTTACACTTGAGTTTCTCACAATCGATCATCAAGAAAATGACCCTCTGTGCTCTTTATGTAGAGATCATGGACCAATCGGGAATTTACCTGAAGACTCTTTAGACCAAGTTGGTCTTAACTAACTTCTAAGTGTCTAAATATCATAATATTAGATTTAAAAAGTTACAATTTATCCCTAAACAAAAGTGGTGGGTGCCATAGTTGGCACCATTTTTTGATTCCGGAGTTGATTTTAAGGGTTGCATTGGCAACGGTGCTAGTTGTTAAGACTATGGTCTCAAATAAGTTGTAATTTTGACCTAAAAAAATAAAGGGTGTTATTGTTGGAGCCACTTTCGATTTGGTGATTTATTTTAAGGTTTTTATTGGCAACGTTACGAGGTTGTTAAGGCCATGGTTGAAAAAGGTTGTAATTTTAAACCTAAAGAAAAAAAAGTGCTACTAGTAGCACCACTTTTCAATTTGGGGGTTGATTTTGGTGTTTTTAACTAAAAAATATAGGTTTTCAGAGGTAGAGTTCTCATTTTGAGGTCATAGTTCTCATCATGTCACTAAATATGTTTTTATATATAGTAATACATTTTAGTTCCAATAAGGGTTGCTTAATTGTTGAAGTGATTCAACTCCATAATGGTTGGTGACTATTTGTCCCTTGGTGTGCCATGTGTTGGTGTTGTTGTTGTCATGCATTAAAAATCATGACAATGATAGGAATTCATACTGTGTATTGCCTGAAAGGTGGGTGCACATAATATTTCTAATATGGGTGCACATAAGCAATCGAGGTGTGTGTTCACAATTTATTGAAAGTGTGAACATGTAAGTTGAAACTTGATGAACACAATTGGAATTAAGTGCATTAAATTATGTAGAGGTTTTATAGGCATAGGTTTGTTTCCCTTCACCCCTACTTGTTAAAGATGACGAGAGGTTATTAGGGAAATGCCCCCTGGACCTTGTGACATCTTTGTTATATTCCATGGTGTTGGCGGCATAAGAGTAGCCATGGATGGAGAAGGCTAGCACAAATTACAATGCACATGTGAGCTTGTGCACTAGATAATCATGGCTACACTCGAATCACATTAAGAAATTTTGCTAGAAACTACTACTCTAAGATGTATCACTTGTCACCATGGGGTTATTTTCCTTTAGCCTAATTTTATAAATTTTTAGGTTTCCCTATGTGGTTGATTACTCTTTGATTGTGGAATTTTAAATACATTTAGATTCATTCCAATTTCAACAGTAATCTCTTTAGGAATGAATGCAAAAGATTCTTCTTCATCATTATCCTAAATTGATAGCAAGTAGAGCTTTGGTTCATCCACATTAAAGATTGGAAGAATGCCAATGCACTCTAGTATGTCCAACCTAAACTTGTTTTCTCTAATCTACTTAATAATGGTATAAGGACCATATTTGATCGACTCAACCTTTTTTTGCTTCTCCTTGAAATGTTATTTTTTATGGTAAACCCAAATCATGTTTCATGCACAAAATGTGTGATATGTGCAATGTTGATTTGGGTGATAATATACAATTAATACATAAAGAACATATTTACCTAGCTATTGAAATCCAAGAAATCGTGGATTTCAACAAAGAATCAATACAACATGTCAACCTATAATGTTTCATTAGGTGAGAATGCACAATGAATATCTCAAGAAATCACTAGTTTTGGCAAAAAAACAAAACAAAAGATCCATGAAGGAAAAAAACACCAATCGTAAAGGTGTTGGGTAAATTAGACAAAACACCAACAATGAAGGTGTTGGGGTAAACTATACAAACACCAAAAGTTATCATAACCAATGACAAATAAACTTGAAGAATATTTGAATTACATACACCGAATGGTGTAATTATTAATGACTAACATAAGTGCTCCAAGCAAAATGTAATGCTAATGTAAAAACCATACAAAGTGCTTCATGAAAAAAGAAATCACCAATGTTGTTATCAAGTAAATGGCAACAAAATGATATAAGAAGCATTATATGAGGAATTTGTTACCTTCATGAGAATGGAAAAAAATACAATCTATTATCATCAATGCATATTGAAAATATAACGCTAAGTTTACGAGCATAATGACAACATAAAGGAAGGTAGGGGGATCTTCCTGGATTATCTAAAAAATACATTAAAAAAGGTAAAGTTTTTAAGGGGGATCATTTTTGGAATCTTATTTTTCTTAAATTTTGAAGTGATTTTGTAAAAAAACATACCAATGTTTCATTTAAACAAAACTAAATAAAGGAAAAACATGCACTTTTCAAAATTTTACCATAATTGTGTAGAATAATAATAAAATCATGCTCTAAAAATTTTATTTTTAAAAATACCATAAATTTTGTGGAATGAAAAAAAAACCATACATAATCTATCACCCAATCATATCGGTAGGCCTTCCCTTTCTAGGAAAGAGCCCTAACCCCTCTAGGAAAAACTTGGGGTGATGCATAATTGATTTATCCTTCAAGCCACACATCATGTCAAACCTATAGCCATATCCACTTTGGATTTCATCGCTTACGAGTACACAACCTAGCCCAATCAACTCATCCATAGGGCGTAGTGTTTCAATATATTTATTATGTGATTGTTGAGTCATAACCATGGTTATAATAAGGAAATCCCCCATGTTTATTATTAGGAAATTACCCTCTATGTTTTAGGAAGGAAGCACAAATAATGATAGCAAAACCCAATGGAGGGAATATATATCGCCACTCAACTTTTAAGCAGTTTTTTAAATTTCAAATTCAAATATGATTTTATCGTAATAAAAAATTTCATTTATTTCGATAAAATAAGAGTGATGAAATATTGTCCATTAATTAAAATATGATAAAAATTACTTAATTCATTTTCAATAAGATTCTTCTCCTAATTTCAATTAGGACAATAGTTATTTAATTTTCTTTTAAACAAATAGTGACATATCGAGTTAGTGCTTGATGAGGGGAAGTTCCACATATCTTTACTTCACAAAAACACTGCCTCCTTTTTCCCTCCTCCCTTCCCCTCACATGAATCCTTGTTTTCCCACTCTTATCATCATTTTCACTTCTAATAAACATGAGGTAAACATACCCTAAACAAATTTAAAACATATTTTCAAAAAATTATGGAAAAACATAATTTAAATGCAAAAGTTAAAGAATAATAAAAAAACAAAGAACAAACAAAATAATAATGCAATATTTTAGGCCACTCATGATGCTTTCTTATGACAAATGCATCAAGGAACATAGATCACGCATTGTGAAGATAATGTGAGAATGTTAGTTTGTCAAATAGCAATTAGTTTTACATTGATGGATTTCGTGGAACCTTAAAGCTTTACATTGATGGATTTCGTGGAACCTTAAAGCCTTACATTGATGGATTTCATGGAACCTTAAAGCCAAATTTCATTTAGATAGGTCTCAAATAAGTTGCCAAAAGAACATAAATCCAATGAATGACAAAACACAATGAAAATGTGTATAATAAGTAATTTTATGCACTAATTAAATTATGATTTTCTCGCTTTCCAGTGGCAACAATGTGACCCCTAGATTTTTTTCTAATCAAAACATTTAAAACCTAATACATCCCAACACCACCTTTGGGGTTGAATCCACTATCATCTTTCAAACATTGTTTTATGTAATTACTTATCATTCTTTATTGCAATTTTCATTTACAAATACATTCTAAATACCATAACAACTCTAATATAAGCTTTTGTAGGACATGGTTATATTATCTTATTAGTAACAACTTCAAATTCTAGTGCTGATTCAACTAATGTTCTCACCACAATGTCATTGTCACACTTCTCATTAAATATGATGGATTCTCAATAATGCAACTCTGCCAAATACTAAAAACAATTTTTAGATATTTATATTTTTTGGGATTGACCATTCCACTTCCTCCATTACATTATTGTGTAAGTAACAATCTCAAATTTTAGTTCTTGTCTAAAGTAACAATCTCATATTTTAGTTCTTGTCCAACTTTCATTGTCATTATAATGTTATTTTCATATTGCTTATTAAATATGATGAATTATTATAATAAAACTAAATATTAAAAACAATTTAGAAATTAATTTATTAATAAATTATTTTTAAATCTTTAATATATATATATATAACTCCATTATCATATTATAAAATATTATGAATTTATATATATATTTTTTCTTTTGTATGTATGTGATAATCAATATAAAGGAATGCAATATTATGAATTTATATATATATTTTTTCTTTTGTATTTATGTGATAATCAATATAAAGGAATGTGACATAACTTAAAAATTTATATTTGACCATTCCACTTCTCACATTAGATTCTCTGGTTAGTAACAATCTCATATTTTAGTTTTTTGTTTTAAAACTCCATCGAAAGCAGTTAGTTTATTTATCATGTTATAAAATATTATGAAATTTTATATTTTATATTTTATTTTGTATGTATATGATAACCAATGTAAAGGCATGTGGCATATCTTAAAAATTTATACTTGACCATTCCACTTCCTATATTAGATTCTCTTGTTCTTAACAATCTCATATTTTAATTAATTAATTTATTATGTTATAAAATATTATGTTTTTTTTCTTTTTCTTCATTCTTTTGTATGTATGCCATAACCAATGTAAATGCGTATTTAGAAATTTATACTTTTATTGGATTGGCTATTTAACTTCTTATATTAAATTATCTTGTTGGCAACCATTTCTAGTTATCATTATAATGTTATTTCTATATTGATTGTTAAATATGATGTCTACTTAATGACAAGGTTAAATATAAAAATAGTTCATAAATTGACTTATGTATTTCTTTTGGTTTTAAAACTCCACCAAAAGTAGTTAGTTTATCTATCATCGTATAAAATATTATGAATTCTTATATATTTTTTTGTATGTATATAATAATCAATGTAAAGATATAATATAATTTAGAAATTTAGAAATTTATATTTTTATGGGATTGACCATTCCGCTTCTTACATTACATTATCTTGTTGATAACAATGTCAGATTTTAGTGTTTGTTCAACTTTAGTTCTTGTTATAATGTCATTGTCATATTATTTGTTAAATATGATGAAAATTTAATGACAAGGTTAAATATAAAAAACAATTCAAAAATTGATAAATAAATTATTTTGGAATCTTCGATATTATTGAAACTTTTTAGTTTTAAAACTCCACCAACAATTAACTTATCTATTATATTATAAAATATTATGATAAATTATTTTTAAAACTTTGATTATATTTTTTATTTTAAAATTCCACTAATAATTAATTTATCTTCATGTTTTATATATATGTGACATACTTAAAAAAGAAAAAGGTAGAACTCCAATGTCACTTTCAAAACCATAAATTAAGTCGATGTCATTTACATTAGACATGTACTTTTATTAAAATATTAAAATTTATTACATGCGATTCAAATTAGATATGTGTATATTCAAGAACAAAGTAAAAAAAATGTTGGACAAAGTCTCTAATTTGAATTTGATCCTTGTTAATGAATGTTACGAGATTTATAATGTTTGGTAATTAACTTTTACTTTAACCATGTTATGTATATTAATGCGTTTATTATAAAACGCATATTTTATGAATTTTTTTTCCTTTTTAGAATGAATATTGTTTATAGGTGTTGAGGCACAATGATTATTGCCCTCCTCATCCAGGTTCAATTCTTGTAAGTGATATGATGCTCTTGTTAAGCCCTATTGTAATGATTGTATTTCAAGCTTTCCTTGATTCCTTCGGAATAGTAGGAAGGTGATTTTTCCGCTGAAAAAAAGAAGAAGGTGTTGAGGCACAATGATTTAAAATAGTTATAACAAGTAGTTGGGTTGATTATTAAAATGAGAATTTAAAAATAGAGTAACAACAATTATTATTATAAATTTATATTTATATTGAGAGAAGAGTGAATCAATATAAGATTTTTTTTTTACTTTAAACATTTATTAATAATTTATTTAGTTTGAAATAGTAAATACAAATAAATTCAAATCACAGTACACCAAATTTAACATGGAAATCCTTTTGGGAGAAAACCACAAAAGCTTATCTTTATAAATTCATGTAGGAACCAACTATTGGGCCTGGCCCAAGTGGGGCATTTTGAGCAAGAAGGATTTTTGGAACTGCGGAGCTGAGCGCAGTTCAGCTGAAGTATATTTTTTGTATGCTACGAAGTTGCGCGCAACGCAGTGTTGGTAGAGCTGCGAAGTTCAGTGCTGTGATGTGTCCAGTCTACAGGGATCCAGCAGGGCAGAGTGTTGGACGAAATACGACACAGATTCCGGTTAGACCGTCGACGGTCTATTTTTGGTAAAGATGCTCCAGGAGTGCCAAGTGACGAGCAGGAGCAGATGAGGAAAGAAAGCGACTGGTCACACATGCGAAAGAACCACTACCTGAGCCAGTTGCACAAGATAGTTAGAGGGAAAAAAAACTCGGTGAAAGCGACTTGTTGGCATGCGTGCGACAGGAAGGCTGATAGTGACGTGAGCATGCGCTTCGGGCAGGCCACGATGGAATATTCGCTACCAGAAGCCAGCAGGTTTGATGAGCTGGAAACAATAACAGTTTTGTAAACTTAAGGGTTTTTGCTTGCGGATTGTAAAGACGTGACTTACGGGCATGATCAATAAATAAGGCATTTTTGTATGGGAAAGGGTTACTCTTCATTTTTGTGTGGTAAGTGAATAGATCTCTGTTGTGAAACATTTTTGTAAGGTTCTACAAGCTGTGTGCACAGAGGCCTATTGAGGGAGAAGAGAGTCTGCATTTGTGTGCGCAGACAAAGAACTGTTGTACTCTTCCCAAAGACTAATATAACAACAGTTCTTGTGGACGTAGCTCCCATCCTGGGAGTGAACCATGTTAAATCTTGTGTAGTGTGATTGTTTACTATTTTGCACTTGTCTGTTGCTTACGAATGAATGTCTGAGTTCTCATTTATCAGCTGTTATGTTAATGCTTTTGTATGTATTCGCCATAGGAGAAAGATGGGAATAGTATGTTAAGTATTATGTGAATGGATGAATGGTGAATGTTCAGTATTATAAGTCTGCAAAAGTATCAACTTATGGAATAATCACAAGTATATGTAGAAGTTTGGGTTACGTAATTATTGAGACTCACCACACTGAAGGTGCATAGCATCATATATTTCGTCTACTTGCATATGTTATAAAGCTAATAATCTTAGGCAATAGATGAATGTTTAAAGGTTAAGTAAAGTCTTCATTATCTATTGAGTTGGGAAGAGGAAGCGTGTAAACAAGTTGCGTTGTCTTGTTATTGGAAACCTGCTTGAACTACGTAGTCCTTGGATGCATTGGTTGCACAGTGGTTAGTTTGTAGAAGTGCGGACCGCGATGCAGTCTATCATCGCGCAGTCCTCAGCCCGCAGCGCAAGTCTAATAGTGCGCTGCACAGTAGTCCTGTCCAAAAAACTCATCACTTCACTGTGGAAACTTGATTCCACAGTACCCCCATAGCTACACCTCGGGTGAGACCTCAACCTGTTCGCAGGTTGTTGCCAAAAGGGCCAGTGAAAAGGGGTTTGTTGGTTTAGTTAAAACCGCAAAGAACCTTAGTCTAACATTGGAAACCTCTAGAACAATACAGTAAGCCAACAAATGGTTCCATTGCCGGGACAAGAATCTGTGATGAGTTGAATTCATGATGTGCGAAGAAGCTGAGCTGGGCGTCGACTTGTGGTATCCAGACAAGAAAGAAATCTTGGTTTGGTGTGACAAGACTAAGAGAGACTTCGCAAGGAAGGAAAATAGAAACCCACATCTCTCTAACATTCAGTGGTTGAACAAGTACCTGTGGAAAGACGTTCACGAAGTTTTCTGGGCGTCTTTTGGATGCGAGCTACATGAGTGGTTGTCAAGGCTCGTGGAGCACATAAACTGTTTCCCGCGAACCGCACCAACCAAGTGGACACCAAAGCTTATTGAAAAGCTCAAAGCACTAGATATTCCATTCGTGCGAGCAGTCAATTTTTGGGTCGACGGTACATTACAAAGTTTTGTGACGCAGTTCGCTGTGGACATGCTAAAGTCCTACAGTGCAGCAGAAATAGATTTTTTCAAAGGATTTAGAGGTATCTGAACAACCTCAGTTTATACATTAAAATGATTTTAGCTGAGAAAGGTGTTTTTAGAATGTAGTAAAATATTTGCATCTGTCATGGTAGACAGTACATATAGTGGTTCCTATGAAGAAACTCATAACCTAAGAAGTGGAAAGAGATACAAGTTCGTCCCGGAGAAAACTACTAGTGGACCTGGACTTCGCGTAGACATACATTCAGAAGCTGACCCTGATAGCCAAACCATGCCCCTATCTTCCACCTATCAGCCTAATACATCCCAAAATCCGTCGGTTGCACATACCGTGCCTCCCTTATCTCAGAATCCGTCAGTCCAGAACCCACCGGTTGCAAGCACCGCATAACCCACATCGCAGAACACTAGTACTTGTAATACCGCAGGAGCAGGTGCCCAGGCTATTCAAACCAACCTAGTCAATCTCAGGCTGTGCCACTTCAGAATGTCCAACCTCAGATCATCCCTCAAAATATTATCCCTAGCACCACTCAAGGGACTGCGCCACCTCGAAGGAGGATGGCTGATGATATCAAAATGCCGATATTCAAAGGAACAGGCCTAGAAGGCCCTGATCAACATTGGTTTCTATGTGAAGTCGTATGGAGTGTAAAGCAAGTACAGGACGACGCTGTGAAGAAAGCGCAGCTCCTCACCACATTTAGAGACCGAGCCTTGCATTGGTTCATCAAATATTCGCAGGGACACCAAAGAACCCTGATAGAAATCAAGGCCATGCTCTTATCAGAATTTAAGAAGCCGAAGTCAGAGTCATAGTGTATTATAGAGTTGAAAGAGATCAAACAGAAACCTAATGAAACAGTCTGGGAGTTTGATCAGAAATTTAAGACACTACTGGACCAAGTAAGCTTTGATATTCCACCACAACAGCATAAGGAGTGGTTTATAGCCATGTTGTTGCTCCATATTAGACAATCGTTGATGCAACAGAAAGTAGCTTCACAACCAGAAGCTTTGGAGATCGCCATGAAGCTGGAAGCTTCACTTATTGGAGAAACTAGCACTGGGATGTCGCAGATTCAGAACCAGTTAACTACCCTGACACTACAATTGCAAGATATCAAGCAAGGATAACAAGAGAGAAAGGAAGTATGGTGTACAGGCTATAAGGGAGAAGGACACACTAAGGATCACTGTCCTTTATTCCAAGACTTCCTTAAAATGGGTGCACCAAACCCATTAAATCCGCACCCAAGGCCATGGTGTGAAATTTGCAGAACCAGAGGACACCGGCCAGAAGACTGCCGTATGATACAGAAATACGTAAGAACACCTAAAAACCTCTATTGTAATTTCTGTAAGTCAGTAGGGCATCATGAATCCAATTGTCGTGCATATGAGCTCATGCTAGAGAGAAAGAAAGATATTGAACATATGTATGGAGGAATGTACAGAGTCCAAGGGGAGACTTTGCCGAAACAAGAAAATGCATAGCGGGACCAGGGAGCATACAGAGGCCGCGGAGGATACCGCGGGAGAGGAAGGAATAATGGCCCGGTGCAAGGACGAGGCCGTGGCCAAGTAATCTGTTACAACTGTGGCCAACCAGGTCACGTATCTAGAGATTGTACCAACCCATGCACTACATGCAACTATTGTAGCTCATTCGATCATGTTATAGAAGACTTCCCAGTGTTGGAAGTAGAAATGCAAAAGAGAAAATGGCCAGAGGCGCCGACCCCAAATATCCAGTTAATTGTAGCAGAAAGGAGACCTGCGGATCCAAGTATTAATGTAGTAACGCGCAGTGGTACCGCGACAGGATGAGATAGAGGAGCATAAGATTCGACTTCTAGAGGCTTTGAGACTAAGCAAACCCCTCTTGAAATGATATGGATAAGGAAAGCTGTTGGGAAAGCACCAACCTTCGACTTGCAGAAAAACAAGGAAACTTTTGAAGAAGCACGGGATATCTTCCAAGAGGCGGCACCAAAATCGCCGAGAATCCCGTTGCGTAGCGAAACACCGCATATATAAGATATGCCGGCTGCTTATGACAGTACGAATGTCACAGCAGAGACATGCACCTCTGTTGCGCAGTTCCTTGGGAGTTGCATGAAGTTGCTAAAGAGCCCAAATGCTATAGCAGAGCTGCAGAAGTTAGTAGATCAGTATGAGCCATGCAGTGAGAGTGAAACTAGGGAGAGCGCAATTCATCACATTAAGAAACACAAGAGAACAGGTAGAGAAATGAGACTCGGTGCACAGATAGGAGACTATGCGATGGATGAGATCATCCTTGATTTGGGATCATAGGTAAATGTCTTAACTAAACAGACATGGCAGCAGATGGGGCGACCAAAGCTATTATGGTCACCTATCCAGTTGAGAATGGCCAATCAGGAGAAAGTCATACCATTTGGACGGTTAGCCAATGCCATTGTTGATATCGATGGAGTGTAGAGTCACGCAGACTTTGAGGTTATTGAGATCGTGGATGATAGACAGCTATTTCCCATGCTGTTGGGGATCGATTGGGCTATAGATAACCTTGCAATCATAAATATGAAAATAAAGAAGATGATCTTCGAAGGAGAACACCTCAGGGTCATCGCACCATTAGACCCTATGGATGGAGAAAGATACAGTGAGCCGATTCAGGAAGAATCCAAGGCTCAAGATTTGGACCGACTGTACAAGATGACTGTGAACTAGTAAAATTACATTAATCCAACTGCGGATGGTACACTCAACTAGAGATGCGACAACTCTTGCATCTCAGACTCTGATGTAGGATTGGAGAATTGGAAAAGTCGCATGCATGAAGTATCTGCAAGGAGATGCGCGTGGGTTACAAAGTCACTGCGCTGGATTGGAAAGGAGGTGTTGTCACCAGATCTATCTCATAAAATTTTGGATCCTGGAAGCATCTAGGTAGTGGGGAACTCCAATATTTTGAAGCCATCAAATATACAAAAGTGGCGCCAGTAGTGAATGAGGTTGAATTCCATGCAATGTGGTAGCAACATAACCTTCATGCATTTTGCAAGTCCCATCGTATTTATGTCTCTACATACCCTCCAATGGGTTCTCCAAGGATTGGATGTCAGACAGATTGATTAAATGTTCTAACGAAGGCCATTATTATTTAAGTCTTATGCACCTTGTAGTATACGGGAAATAAAATGTTGAAGACCTTCAAAAGATCGTAATATCTAAATTAACAATACTCAACACAGTCATCTTTATTTTGTGGGTTAAGTTTTTCACTCGGAACATTTACAGATTGAGAACAATACCAATTAAGGATTGCCACATTTTGAGTATTTATTTTCCCATCATTGAAGAATTATAATTAAGCGATTGTAAGATATATTGGTCATTTCATTACACATGAGGCATATGGTTCCTTGTTTTTCCTCCTTAAAAACTTTTGTTGGGAAAGCAGCTGCTGCAGGGCAAGAGCATATGGAAGAAGTAGTTGAATTTACTTGCTGAATGGATCATGCTGAGCAGATCTTTGAAGAGGTACGAGGTATTTGCAACACTATGTTGTATTTTCGTGACAAGATTCCACCAACAACCAAGCAATCGGGGGTCTAAACCTATCACGATAGCAGCCCACAAGGAGCCAAGCCAATGCACAGCGTGTCTATATAGCTAATAAAAATTTGTTGCTGCTGTGTCAACATTACTACTTCCCTGCAAAGGTTGAAGAGATCCAAGCCCGCAGGTGCCGATATGGTTTCTTCATTTAATTTTAAAGTGTCATGAAAAGAAATAAAATCAATAGCAGGTGGAAACATTACACAAGGCATTGACACGAGGTTTACATGACATCTGGCAGCAAAATTTGGAAACGGATACAGAGCATCATGTGATCTTATCCAGAAGTTTTCTAAATGGATTCCAGGACCTTTTTTTTATAGATTGAGGTTTCTACATCAACAAGCATCTATAATTATTTCAAATCAATTGTCAAAGAACTGATAATGCTTGGTCAAATTAGTTCCTAGAATATTGTAGTATTAAGCTATATTTATGTTCCAATGCACCTTATTGTTTATATTTTTAGCAATGGTATCTTTAAGCCATAAAAGAGTGTAGTTAAGTTGATCCAAAGGGGATTCAAGCTCCAAAAAATCTATATATTGTAATATTTTATATGGAAAGAAAAGAGTTCCAGCCGAGAGGGCTGAGGCAGGGTTAGAATAGTTTGATACTGGAATTACAGGCATGTATATGTGTTGCTTTATATTAATATGAATAGATATTTTGAAATGATTGTGATCATATGAGCCTGTTCTGTTTTAATAACTGTGTTACATGTTATCATTATTATGTCTGTGTGTGGTCTTATCAATCCATGCCATGATTGTCTTGATTAATATGCAACTATATTTAATGCTTGAATACATATCTTGATTCATTTCCTTTACAAATTTATGCTCATAGCTCTGTCCTATTAATATCTATGATATTCATACATTCCCTGCTGTTTAATATTTAAATATGCTTGACTTCTGTAATGATTGTTTACCTACCACCAAGTTCCATAGAATTATATCCTAATTATCTTGTATTTACTGTCAAGATTTCCCTAAGCTTGAACCCCAGTAGTCTAGTTTCAACTTTAGTGATGACATCTTTTGGCGCCGTTGCCGGGGACAGAGAACAGAAGTTATCTTCCCTGGGGTTTGATATTGATTAGATGCTCTTCTTGACGGTGAACAAGGAGTGGACATTTATATGACTGCAGATTTCTTCACTGGGCGACTCTGAAGAATCTAGAGGCGATTCCATTTATTCAGGATCCAGAATGCCATCAAATGATCTAATGGCTTCCATGGTGGCTCGGAGGTTTGCACCTCTTGAATTTTATGAAGTTACTGGTTTCCTGCATCCAGTACCAACTATGTCAGAGTTGGGAGATTTTCTGCCTATCTTCTGAGAAAAGAAAGAAGACATTCCTGCACATCACCTCATTAAGTTTCATGAGTGCATGGATTTGCTATATCTACAGCATGAAGATGTTCATATGAAGATGTTCATGTATTCATTGGATGGTGATGCACGAGAATGGTATTTTTCTCTTCCAGCTGCTAGCATTTCCTCACTAAAAGAATTCCACGCATGTTTCCAGAAGCATTATAGGTATATGTTCCCAGCTGAACTCTTTTTGAAAGATTGATGCGAGCATGTTGATTTCTATTATGCAAATCCTTTATATGATTCAAAAATTCATGATAATAAGTATAATCAAGAATTTCAAACATGTCATGAAGAAACTGTGGATTCATAATTTGCTAAAGAAAAAGAGGAAGCATAATCGTTATATTTCGTTTCTTCTTTTAATTATGTTTTACATCAGGAAAAGTTTCAAAATTCTGATATGAAAATTGATGATAGCATTATAGAACTGAAGTCTTCACTTTTGAAAACTGATCAAGTTTCTCATGCACTATCATCCTTCCAAGAAACTCATGAAGTGAAAGTTTATGGAGTTCAAATTTCAGAAAGTTTTGAAGATCAAATCTTTAATGATCAAAATTTAACACACTCTTTTGGAAAGTTTGGAGAGTCAAGAAAATATTCTTCATGATGTTTTTGATCAGCCCATTTATGATGAGTGCCAGGATGATTTAGAGTAGAATTCAATGGAAGTTTTCATCAGTGAAACAGTGTATGATGACTATGAGTCAAAGCCTTTGGAAAGAAGTGAAGGAGATGGAAAGGAGTTAAAAGAGCAGTTTGCAGAGCTTTCTTCTTCATTAGTTGTTGATCAACTGTTAACAGAGATCAGCGAGCCTATTTTTGCTATTTCTGAACTTGGATTTGCAGCATCATTAAACAAAATATGATCAATAGTGACAACACCCTACAGCAACTTTTAGATTTGCAAACAGATGAAATTAGCAATGATCATGAAGAAGGTAATATACATAAACAATTTAATCTTCAGGAAGAGGTATTTCTTTATGGCTTTCATGACCCTATTTCTGATTATCTGGAGTCTTTGAGTAGTACAAATGTAAAATAGTTCTTGTCAAATGAATATTGGTTATGTTGTTTTTTCAAACTGCACTTTTGTTTGTCATGGTTTCCTTCATGTGTCCGATCCAGATTAAGAGTTTCATCAGTTTATCAGTTTCTTGCATGGCTTCATTGGAAGCATGACTTTACTTGATCAGGCAACAGCTCAGTTGACTCAAGTAGAAGTAGTGTGGATAAATAAGCTCATCCATGAGCATTTACTTTTTGCAGTTTTCACAGTGTGATTAGATTTTTAGCAGGTTTATCAATTATTTTGTTTGAATAAGTGGTGGAAAATTTCAAAAGTTTTCAGAGGTTGATTGAACAGTTGACCGTATATCTCAATGGATAAGGCACAGATTTGCAAGTTCTTGGCAGCTCGCAGGGAGCATGCTGTGAAAATCCTCACAGCAGATCTAAGAGCTGATGTATACCTCACAAGAAAGAATTTAGGAATAAGATTAAGAGTGGTCAATGCAGTATAATGAGCAACAGAATAATAATACAGTAGAACTCGGATAGAAGCAAAAATACTTCATACACACTAATTAATTAATCACAATATGGACACATAAGTAGTACAATGCATGAGGATTAGAATGCCAAGGTGGCAATTCGAATTAGCCTTCATGGAGTGATCAAAAGATCACTGGAGTGTCATCGGAGCACAACTAGAAGTCTATCTCATCATCAGTGGAGTCATCAATGCTCAAGTAACTATCAACCATTAGTCAAACTGAGTCTAACTGAGTGTGGTAGGTGTAACTGGAACTAACTGAATGAAGGAGGCTCAGTGGAGGGTGCATGAGGAGCTAACTGGAGTCAGAATGAGTAGTCTAGTCACACTGGAGGTCCATCAGAGTGGTAAGGTCAGTTACAAGTGAGTCAAGCCTAAAATCAAGGAGAGAACTCAGTTAACTGAAGATAACTGGACTGGTAGGTGAAGAAGGGAGCCTTTGTCAAGTGGATGGTGAGATGTGGGCGTATCACTGGCTAGGAGGGCTCAATCTGAGTGGAAATAAGCTCCTGAGTGCTGGAAGACTAAGGACTAGGTGCTGGAGGTGTCAACCTGATGATTGGGCATCATGCGGATGCATGCAATGCATGCTGCATGCGAGACTGAAAATGCAAAGGATGAAAATGCTAGTAGGACTAGGATGGAGTATAGGAATATCCTAACACATGCCATCCCCAGACGAGGCCATATGTTGTCACCAGATCTATCTCATAAAATTTTGGATCCTAGCAGCATCTAGCTAGTGGGGAACTCCAATCTTTTGAAGCCATCAAATATACAAAAGTGGCACCAACAATGAATGAGGTTTAATACCATGCAATGTGGCAGCAACATAAACTTCATGCATTCTACAAGTCCCTTTATATTTATGTCTATGCATACTCTCCACTGGGTTCTCCAAGTACAGGATGTCAGAGAGATTGATTAAATGTTCTAATGAAGGCCATTATTCTTCAAGTCTTATGCACCTTGTAGTATACAGGAAAGAAAATGTTGAAGACCTTCAAAAGATCGTAGTATCTAAATTAACAATACTCAACACAGTCATCTTTATTTTGTGGGTCAATTTTTTCACTCTGAACATTTATAGATTGAGAATAATACCAATTAAGGATTGCCACATTTTGAGTATTTATTTTCCCATCACTGAAGAATTATAATTAAGCGATTGTAAGATATCTTGGTCATTTCATTGGACATGAGGTAGATGGTTCCTTGTTTTTCCTCCTTAAAAACTTTGGTTGGGAAAGTAGCCGATGTAGGGAAAGAGCATATGGAAGAAGTAGTTGAATTTACTTGCTGAATGGATCGTGCTGAGCGGATCTTTGAAGAGGTATGAGATATTTGCAACACTATGTTGTATTTTCATGACAAGATTCCACCAACAACCAAGCAATCAGGGGTCTAAACCTGTCACGATAGCATCCCACAAGGAGCCAAGCCAATGCACAATGTGTCTATATAGCTGATAAACATTTCTTGCTGTTGTGGCAACATTACTACTTCCCTACAAAGGTTGAAGATATCCAAGCTCCCAGGTGCCGATATGGTTTCTTCATTTAATTTTAAAGTGTTATGAAAAGAAATAAAATCAATAGTAGGTGGAAACATTGCACAAGGCATTGACACGAGGTTTACATGACATCTGGCAGCAAAATTTGGAAATGGATACAGAGCATCATGTGATCTTATCCAGAAGTTTCTATATGGATTCTCGGACCTTTTTTTTTTATAGATTGAGGTTTCTACATCAGCAAGCATCTACAATTATTTCAAATCGATTGTCAAAGAACTGATAATGCTTGGTCAAATCAGTTCCTAGAATATTGTAGTATTAAGCTATATTTATGTTCCAGCGCACCTTATTGTTTATAGTTTTAGCAATGGTATCTTTAAGCCATAAAAGAGTGTAGTTAAGCTGATCCAAAGGGGATTCGAGCTCCAAAAACTCTATATATTGTAATATTTTATATGGAAATAAAAGAGTTCCAGCCGAGAGGGCTGAGGCGGGGTAAGAATAGTTTGATACTGGAATTACAAGCATGCATATGTGTTGCTTTATATTATTATGACTAGCTATTTTGAAATGATTGTGATCATATGAGCCTTTTCTATTTTAATAATTGTGTTACATGTTATCATTATTCTGTTTGTGTGTGGTCTTATCAATCCATACCATGATTCTATTGAGTAATATGCAACTATCTTTAATGCTTGAATACAGAACTTGATTCATTTCCTTTACAAAGTTATGCTCATAGCTCTGTCCTATTAATATCTATGATATTCATACATTCCCTGCTATTTAATATTTAAATATGCTTGACTTCTATAATGATTGTTTACCTACCACCAAGTTCCATAGAATTATATCCTAATTATCTTGTATTTACTGTCAATATTTCCCTAATCTTGAACCCCAGTAGTCTAGGTTCAACTTTAGTGATAATAGGAGGTAAGCCCAATCCCTACATATGATGGTTTATCTAACGTTAATTCATTTATTAAAGATTATACTGTAGAAATTCCAAATGAACGCCGCTTACCAGCATTGGACATGGCACTGCCCGAGACACCTGCTAGATGGTGGGCTACGCATAAGCAAACATTGACCACATGGGATCAATGCAGAATTAAGATGCATATCATGTTTGCTGATAAGGTGACACTATCCTTTGAGAAATACAATGGACAGACAGACCCAAGGAAGAATATTGAAGTCTATTCACAAGCATGGCAGGAAAGACCACACGCAGAATGGGTGCATTTGTTTGTGCACACATTGCAGGAAGAAATTCCAAAGAAATGGTATTTAGACATGGAGTTGCGCAGAGGAACCATATATTAGGACATGTTGACTGCGAAATTCCAGAAGAGCTTCACTTTTGAGGATGAAAGTCCTACCATAAATGATGCGCTGCAGATTATTAAAGAAAGAATATTCAGACCAAAATTGTTAAGTTTAAACTAATTTGACTAGCAAGATCATTGAAAGAAACATAATGACAAGATAGACAAAGATATTACCCTGGGAAACCCTCATGGGGTAGAAAACCCAGCAAATCTTTCCTCAATAAGATGATCAACCAAAATACAAGATGTGATCCAAGACTTGACCTCCTTCTCTACCTCCTATGCAGACCTCTCAAACACAAGTGCGCTACTTTCTGATCTGAGCAAGTGTGAGATAAGTGAGGAGCAATCTCCTCCACTTATACTAGTTCCCGACTGACTAAAATCCCTAATGGGGCCGACCTCTCCTAGTGAAGTCTAATAAGCCCTAAATAATAAACTCAGGGATGACCCCCACATGGTGGGTCTAATAACCCTGGTTACCACAATCCATCGAAGGAATAAACATCTCTGGATACATAATAGAATCACCTCGGAGGGATGAAACATCTCCGAAATAATAAAATACAAATATAATATTCTTAGAAGTTACAATATTCAACACTTCCCCTTAACGAGAAGGATATTATAACAACATCTGCAGGAGCAAGGAGTCATCGACTACATCATACATGATACATCTATAAATCATCGGAAGCTTTCTTCAATACATCATCATCAGTAACTCAACCAGTTACTGGAATATCAACATCATCGGTGTTGAGTCTTCATCTTTGATCATCAGCATTTTCATCACACGATCATCAGCGTCGTCATCACATGATCATCAACATCGTCATCACACGATCATCAGCATCGTCATCACACGATCATCAGCATCCTCATCACACGATCATCAGCATCGTCATCACACGATCATCAGCATCATCATCACATGATCATACGATCATCAGCATCGTCATCACATGATCATCATCATACAATCATCAACATCGTCATCACATGATCATCAACATTGTCATCACACGATCATCAACATCATCATCACACGATCATCAGCATCGTCATCACACGATCATATTATAGGATGATCAATCATGCTCTCTTTAGGACATAGGTCCAAGGATGATACAATCCTATCATGTACCTTTTGAACCGAGGTCCAGGGACGATCCAGTCCTATCATGTACCTTTTGAACCGAGGTCCAGGGACGATCCAGTCCTATCATTCCATTCTCGGAGACATATGTCTATGGATCATTTAAGACACCTCATCATGCCTAGGGATGATACAATCCTCTCGTCAACTTAGACAGAGTCCAAGGACCACTTCTCAGAGACATACGTCTATAGATCATTTAAGACACCTCATCATGCGTAAGGATGATACAATCCTTTCCACTTCTTGGAGACATACGTCTATGTCTACAGATCATTTAAGACACCTCATCATGCCTAAGGATGATACAATCCTTTCCACTTCTCGGAGACATATGTCTATGTCTACGGATCAATTCAAGGGATTGAAGTCTGGGGACGATACAATCCCCACCTATCCACTTCAGGACTTCATTCTCGGAGACACATGTCTACAGATCAATTCAAGGGACTGAAGTCCGGGGACGATACAATCCCCACCTATCCACTAAGGACTTTATTTTCAGATACACATGTCTACGGATCAATTCAAGGGACCAAAGTCCGGGGATGATACAATCCCCACCTTTCCACTAAGGACTTCATTTTTGGAGACACATGTCTACGGATCAATTCAAGGGACCGAAGTCCAGGGATGATACAATCCCCACCTGTCCACTAAGGAATTCATTTTCAGAGACACATGTCTACAGATCAATTCAAGGGATCGAAGTCCGGGGACGATACAATCCCCACCTGTCCACTAAGGACTTCATTTTCAGAGACACATTTCTACGGATCAATTCAAGGGACCTAAGTCGGGGGACGATACAATCCCCACCTGTCCACTAAGGACTTCATTCTCGAATACATAGGTCTATGGATCAATTCAAGGGACCGAAGTTCGGGGACGATACAATCCCCACCTGTATCCTCATCAATACATATATCGTTAGTACATCACTAGTACAAGTACATACAAGTATCCTCATCAATACATGTATACATATCATGTATCCTCATCAATACATCAATATAAGAACAAGTATCCTCATCAATACAAGTACATATATCAAAACATGTATCCTCATCAATACAAGTACATATATCATCAAAACATGTATCCTCATCAATACAAGTACATATATCATCAAAACATGTATCCTCATCAATACATCAATATAAAAACAAGTAGTGTAAGTATTCTAAGTATAAGTGTCCTAAATCTAAGTAATCTAAGCATACATAAATATCTAGGTGTAGTAAACATATGTCCTCATCATCGACCTGGCTGACGATGAGGGAAATCTCATCATCAGTGACTATATCACTCCCCCTTTCGAGGAGGGTCCTTTTGAACTACACCAAGCTTGTCTCGAAAATATTCAAATTTTACTCGAGACAGAGGTTTGGTCAATATATCAGCAATCTGTTCCTCAGTGCTCACATACTCGAGCTTAATAGCTCCTCTCTGCACCATATCTCGTATGTAGAAATATCGGATCTCTATGTGTTTTGACTTATCATGGAATATTGTATTTTCTGTCATCTTAATACAGCTTTGATTGTCGCACATGATCACAGTGGGATCCATTTATAAGTCAAACACTCCAGATAATAACTTCCGAAGCCACACTGCTTCACAACTGGCAGAGTAGGTAGCTATATATTCTGCTTCAACAGTACTGAGAGCCACACTAAATTGTTTCTTGTTGAACCATGAGATCATGGCAGATCTAAGACCATAACATCCACCTGATGTACTCTTTCTGTATGAGACACTTCCTGCCCAATCAGAATCTGAGTAACCATGTAATCTGAGTTCATGATTTCCAAAATAATATAGACCAAAATCTAATGTACCCTTTAGATACCTCATTACATGCTTTGCAGCTATTAAGTGAACCTTTCTAGGTTCTACTAGATACTGACTCAGGGTATTTATAGCAAAGCATATGTTTGGTCTGGTATTTGTTAAATACATCAATGACCCAATGATTTGTCTATATAGAGTTATTTCCACTAATTCTGATGAGTCATTAACTAATAAATTCAAGTTGGAGTCCATGGGAGTGGCCATGGCTTTACACTCCAACATATCAAATATTTTTAGAATCTCCACAGTATACTTACCTTGATTTAGAAAGATTCCTTTTGGTTCTTTCCATACTTCTAGACCTAAGAAGTAGTGCATTAATCCGAGATCTTTCATCTTGAATTCTGAAGAAAGCTTCTTCTTGCATTCGATAATTTGTTTCTCATTTCCAGTTAGAAATAGATCATCTACATACAACAACAGTATAACTGGTTTATCATCCATTACCTTGAGATAAAGATTAAGGTCAGCTTTACTCTTAGTAAATCCCATGCTTGTTAAGAAATTGTCAATCCTTCCATACCAAGCTCTGGGAGCTTGCTTTAATCCATATAATGCCTTTTTCAGTTTGCATACATGTGTTCTCCCATCTTTAACCTCAAACCCTTGTGGTTGCTTTATGTACACTTCTTCTTCAATTACACCATTCAGAAAATCTGTCTTAATATCCATTTGGTGTAATTTCCACTTCATCATAGATGCAAATGCCATGATAGTTCTAATTGAAGTGTACCTAGAAACTGGTGCAAATGTTTCTTCATAGTCAATTCCCTCTTTCTGAGAGAATCCTCTGGCTACAAATCTTGCCTTGTATTTTTCAATGCTACCATCTGCAGCATGTTTTATCTTGAATATCCATTTGGAAGAAACCACACTTTTATCTTTTGGTTTAGGAACTATATCCCAAACATCATTTTTCATTATTGACTGATATTCTTCTGTCATTGCTTCTACCCACTCTTTCTTCCGAGCTACCTCTTCATAGCTAGTAGGTTGTTGATATACAAGATCACACATCAAGGCCACATAGTTGGATACTAGCTTTGGTTTCTTTCTTTCTCTAGTGGAGCCTTCAGGAGCTCCATATTTTTCAGCTCCTTGAATAATGTCACTAGCCCATGCTGGCCTTCTTTTCCTAGATAAGTTTGTAATAGCGGGTTCTTGTGGTTCCAACATGTCATGATCCTCTGGTGTATCATCTTCAGGGATGGGCACAACTTCTGTGATTCTAGAAGGTGTATCTTCTTCATAGATTTCTTCAAGTTGGCACTTCCCAGATTTCTTGAGAGCTGCTTCTTCATCAAATGTTACATCCCTTCTTATTTCCATATGATGAAAACCATGTATGTAAATTCTAAAAGCCTTGGATGATTCACAATATCCAACAAATATTCCCTTCTTACCAGAAGGATCCAACTTCGTTCTCTTTTCCTTTGGAATGTGAATGTACACAGGACATCCAAATATTTTGAGATGACTTACCTCAGGCTTATTTCTTGTGAACACTTCTTCTGGAGTCTTGAAGTCAAGAGCACTATGGGAAAGTCTATTTTGTACATAGACTGTTGTCCTAGCTGCTTCATCCCATAGATACATGGGTAGATCTTGGTCATGTATCATAGTATTTACAGCTTCCATGATAGTTCTATTCTTTCTTTCAGCAACCCCATTTTGTTGGGGATTGTAGGGAGTGGTTAGTTCCCTCTTGATTCTAGCTCACTTACAAAAGTCTTCAAAGTCCTTTGAAGTATATTCTCCGCCATTATCTGTTCTGAGAATCTTGATTTTCTTTTCTGAGAGATTTTCTATTAAGGCCTTGAACTCTTTGAATTTTCCAAAGACTTCATTCTTACCTTTTAGAAAGTATATCCAAGTCTTCCTTGAATAGTCATCAAAGAATTAGAGATAGTATTCAAACCCACTTAGGGAAGTGGTGGGCATTGGTCCACATACATTTGAGTGTATTAACTCCAAAATGTTATTAGTCTTGGTTTCACTCTTTGGAAAAGGGTTCTTGACATTCTTCCCCTTTTCACATCCTTTGCATGAGCCATTATGGTCAATCTTTAAGTCTGGTAATCCTATGACCACCTTGCTCACATAGGGTAGGGCCTTGTAGTTAATGTGAGCAAGCCTTCTATGCCATAGTTCACTGGGACTAGTGGTTTCATGGACAAGGGCAGCTTCTGGGTGACCCTTGAGTTTGTGAAGACCTCCTTCTTCTTCACCAATAACAATTGCATCCTCAATTACTTTTCCATTGGGCCACATAAGTACTTGTCCATCAATAAATGCAATTCTAAATCCTTTCTTATCTAGTGCTGAGATAGAAAGTAGGTTCTTCTTCAAACCTGGTACATATAAAATTTCTTTCATCTTCAAAGGTGTTCCAGAATCAAGATTGTAGCTTGCTTCACCAATTCCCTTGATGGGATATTGATAATCATCTCCTAGAGATACCTTTTGTGGAGAAGACTTTTCTTCAAGTCTTGAGAGAGTTTTATTTTGACCTGTCATGTGCTTTGAAGCACCACTATCAATGAGCCATGTATCTTCTCCATGAGACACAGATCTAGAGAGTGCAGAAAATAGAACATACTCTTCTGCATCTTCTTCTTCATTCCTTCTAGATCTTTTCCTAGGGGGGGGCCTTTCTTCTTCTTCATTTCTTTTGGATCTTTTCCTATGAGGCCTTACTTCCTCTTCTTCTTCTTCTTCTTCACTATCATCTTTTGCAAGATGTGTTTGATGTCTTTTATAGTGAATATTTTTCTTCTTCTTTGAAGTACAAAATCTAGCAATGTGTCCTTCTCTATGACAGTTGAAACATTTGAAAGAAGAGAACCTCCCTTTTCCTTTCTTCTGAAATATTTGTGGAAATTGAGACTCCTTGTGATTGTCCTTCTCGAAGTAAGATTGATTCTTCCTTCTCTTAGTGTGTGTAGCCAAGGCTTGGTCATCCTCCTCGAGAAGGGCTTCTCTGTTGGCTACCTTAGCTTCTTCTTGAACACAATCCTCCCATACTACATCAAACTTCATACTTTCTTTTCTGGCACACATAGTTTCTATGAATGACTCCCAAGGTCTAGTGAGACCATTTAGAGCAGTCATCACAAGTTTATCTTCATCAAGAGTATCACCAATGGAATCTAGTTGTTCCTTGATTTGGGAGACCCTTGAGAAGTAGTCTTGAATGGATTCTCCTTTGTGCATCTTGGTACTCTTCAATTGAGTTCTTAGGTTCATCTTCCTATTGATGTTCTTTCCTTCATACATTCTTCCTAGGGAATCATACATTTCCTTTGGAGTCTTCTTGGATGCCACTTGGGGAATCAAGTGGTCTTTAATAGAATCAACAATGATTCTCTTTTCCCTAATCAAATCCTTCCTGTGCTTCTCTTTGGCTTCATCTCCTTCAGGTTCTACAACTTCATCCTTGATATATTGAGCAAGATCATTCTCTTCAAGAATGAAACCAATTTTGTATTTCCATGCCCGGAAATTCTCTATACCTTCAAGCTTGTCTTCAAGCTTAGTGCTTGGAGCCATATTCTCTTGGGGGAGTCCAAGAGATAAGAGATAGAGTAGGAAACTTCACCTTTTTCACTTTTCCGGAACTGCAACAGAATTTATGGTTTATCGCACTTTTGGTAAAACTAGGGTTTGACTTTCCCAGAGTTCTACCCAACCAAAAACCTTGATCCAAGGCTCAAAAGATAGATCTTTAGAAGGGCTATTCAGCCATGCAATTAGAATCCAAAAATACTAACTTTTGCACAAACCCTAATTTTGGGAAAGAGAGAGAAATATAATTTCACCTTGTTAAAGATGTTCTATTCAGGCTAGCTCTGATACCATGTTAATTTTAAACTAATTTGACTAGAAAGATCGCTGAAAGAAACATAATCACAAGATAGACAAAGATATTACCCTGGGAAACCCTCATGGGGTAGAAAACCCAACAAAGCTTTCGTCAATAAGATGATCAACCAAAATACAAGATGTGCTCCAAGACTTGACCTCCTTCTCTACCTCCTATGCAGACCTCTCAAACACAAGTGCGCTACTTTTTGAGCTGAGCAAGTGTGAGATAAGTGAGGAGCAATCTCCTCTACTTATACTAGTTCCCGAATGACTAAAATCCCTAATGGGGACGACCTCTCCTAGTGAAGTCTAATAACCCCTAAATAATAAACTCAGGGCCGACCCCCACATGGTGGGTCTAATAACCCTAGTTACCACAATCCATCGGAGGAATAAACATCTCCAGATACATAATAGAATCACCTCGGAGGGATGAAACATCTCCAGAATAATAAAATACAAATATAATATTCTTAGAAGTTACAATATTCAACAAAAATGTCCACACTGAAATATGACCTTAGAGGAATTCTTTGGAGCTGACAGCGTACCTACAAGCTTACAGGAGAAATCGACCGAACAAGTAGAACATGCAATGGAATGTTATAACCTAGCTGAGGAAGCCAAAGAAAAAGAAGGCAGTGATGAGGAGGACCCGCGCAACATCAAGATACCTGAGTCAGAAGGTGGGCACGAGGTAGAGGGACGTCCGCTGGAAATTCCAGATATGAGCGGACCTGTGAAAAAAAAGAAATTAAACATTGGCACCAACGAAGAGCCAAATTTAGCATCTATTGGGGACTACTGGGATGATCAGACTGTGGCAGAGGTCGCAGATATATTGCATGAATATCAGGAGTTATTCCCAACAAAATTTACAGAGATGAAGGGCATTTTGGGGGACTTAGGAGTCATGAAAATACCTCTTAAGCCGGGTGCGAAGCCCGTTGAGCAAAGACCATATCGCTTGAACCTGCGATACAAAGAAAGAGTGAGAGAAGAGATGGATAAAATTATCGATGCAGGGATCATTGAGCCAGTTGAAGAGTTTGAGTGGGTAATCCCTATGGTTGTCCAAGATAAGAAGACACAAGGTGAGATCAAGATTTGTGTGGATCTCAGAAAGCTGAACGATGCTTCAATGCATGACCGATTTCCTACACCCTTCACGGATGAAGTGTTGGATAATGTTGGAGGAAATGAGGCCTATTCATTTACTGATGGTTTTTCAGAATATCATCAGATAAGAATTGATCCCACAGACAGACATAAGACCACTTTTGCCACAGAATGGGGATCGTTCTAGTACACGGTGATGCCGTTTGGTCTGAAGAACGTGCCTGCCATATTTTCTAGAGTTGTGGTCACAGCATTTAAAGATTTTATGCATAAGTTTTTAGAAGCTTATTTTGACGATTGGACAGTTTTCGGGTTGCTGAAGGACCATGGTGCAAACCTCAGACTCATGCTAGAAAAATGTAGATAGCACCAGATCTCTTTGAATTTAAAGAAGTGTGTTTTCTGTGTTCCATATGGGATTTTATTGGGACATATTGTCTGTAAACAAGGCTTGATGGTTGATCCAACGAAGATCGCAGTCATTGTAAATTTACCCACACCAAATTCAGTAAAACAGTTACACACTACATTGGGGCATATAGGTTACTATAGGAAATTTATAAAGGGTTATGCACAGATAACAACAGCAATGGAGAAGCTACTGAAGAAAGATGTGTCGTTCGTCTGGAATGCAGAGTGTGAACAGGGCTTTGACACCTTAAAAGAGAAAATGGTCACTGCGCCGATCCTAGTTTTTCCAGATTGGGAGAAGTCGTTTCATGTCCATGTTGATGCATCATGGATAGCATTGGGAGTTGTTTTAGCACAACTAGGAGAGGGAGGTATTGACCATCCCATTTCTTTTTCGAGTAGGAAGCTCTCATCTACAGAAAAGAATTATACCACTACTGAGAGAGAAGGCCTTGCTATGGTCTACACACTGCAGAAGTTTAGGCACTATTTTCTTGGTGCACACTTCTTTATGTTTACTGACCATTATGCTTTGAAATACCTAGTCAATAAGCCAGTGTTAGGGGGGCGAATCTGTAGATGGTTATTGCTCTTTCAGGAGTATGACTTTGAAATAGTAGTTAAGCTAGGCAGATTGAACTTAGGACCTGATCACCTATCAAGGATCGAGTCAGGAGAAGAACCTACGAACCTCGAAGATAATCTTCCTGATGCGCAGTTGTTCACTATCTAGGTAGTTGATGATTATTACAAAGACATCATAGATTTTTTGACTACTAGGTTAGCACCCACAGAGTTCACTACGCAGAAGAAGAAGCAGCTGGCAGTGTGCACAACAGACTTCACCATAATCGTAGGTCAGTTGTACAAGTTGGGGCCCGATGAAGTACTGCGCATGTGTGTATTGGAGCATGAGAAGCTGCTCATATTGGCTGATGCACATTCCAGAGCAGTAGGAGGTCACTAAACAGGAAAAGCCACTACATAGAAGATATTGCGAGCAGGGTTATGGTGGCTTACAATCCACAAGGATGCAAAGGAACATTGCTAGAGCTGCGATGTCTATCAGAGGACAGGAAGGCCATCGCGAAGAGACAAGATGCCATTGAATCCGCAGTTGACATTACAGGCATTTGAGAAATGGGAAATTGATTTTGTGGGACCTGTAAACCCACCAAGGAAAAGAATTGGTGTGAGTTACATAATTACTGCAACCGATTACCTCACCAGATGGGAAAAAGTGAAGCCAGTAAAGGACTGTACCATAGGTACTGCTGCGAAGTTCATATTTGAATACATCCTTACGAGGTTTGGATGCCCGAAGATCTTAATGAGTGATCAAGGCACTCATTTTCTGAACATAACCATTGAGGCATTCACAGAACAGTTCCATGTTCATCATCAATGCAGTATGCCATATCATCCTCAGGCGAATGGAACTGTTGAGGCGTTCAATAAGATACTGGAGAATGCACTCACTAAGGTATGCAATGTGAATAGGGATGACTGGGACCTGCACATTCCCGCAGTTTTATGGGCATATAGGACTACATGCAAGAAGTTGACTGGCCATACACCATTTAGGCTTGCCTATGGATATGAAGCTATAATGCCAATGGAGTTCATTATTCCCAGCTTAAGAATAGCTGCGTTTATAGGTATGGCAGATCAAGAGGCACTAGAAGAGAGGCTTCTACATTTGGTTGGTCTGGAGGAGGATCGCTTTGTCGTAGGATTCCACCAACAAGTGCAGAAAGAAAGAGAAAAAGCATGGCATGATTGCCACATCAAGAACAAGTCTTTTCAGGTAGGTGATCTAGTCCTCCTATATGATAGTAAGTTCATGAAATTTCCTGAAAAATTTAAAATGCATTGGCTTGGTCCATATACTATTGTGCATATTACTAATGGTGGTGCAGTTCAGTTAGCCACATTAGCAGGAGATAACTTGCCCGGTTAATCAATGGAAGCAGACTAAAACCCTATTAGGATAGTCCTGCTTCACAGATTCCTTGATGATTAGAAAGAAGAAAATTTCTAGGTGCCAAGTACAGTTGATATTGGGCACTAGAAAGCTGAAAGAGTCTGTACGCAATGTATAATGAGGAGCATGTATATACCATGCAACACTGTTAAAATGTGTTGTTGTGAAAAAAAAATAAAAAATGAAATGAACAAAAAGAAAAGAAAGAAAAAGAAAATAAGAACTGCGCGGTTGTGAATTCCACAAGGTAACTTCGAAGATCAAGTTGAATGAGAAAGAGACTTAGTTCAGAAGCAAGAAATCAGGCACCGTGAAGTAACTGCGCAAGAGCAAAGATGACCTGTTGCGCAATTCGACGCAACACTCCTTCAAATATTCAAGGAACGTGTATGACTGATATTTGTAATTGATTATGATGTTCAGGTATGATTTATGACCATCAAAATAATTCTGCAAACTTGTTTAATATTCTAGACAAAGTATGGAATTTAACTAGCAATTTGGGGTTCAAATCCCCCTAGGGTAAGTACTGAAAATGACTCTCCAAATTCCTCCAAAATCACTTGAAATTTTGAAAATAGGTAGGGGATGTCTGAGGGACATTATTTAAGTCTCATTTTCACCATTAGTCAATTATCAAGTTTGTTCTAACCTTCTCCCAAACAACAGCGAAAATCACTAGTTCGACCCTTGGAGAAATGGCACCAAATCTTCTCCAAATGTAAATAAACTGAGTAAATTTACTTCAAATGCTTGAGTACTGAACATGAAACTTTTATAATACATAAATAACATTCCATTCATCAATAAACCATCAGTAGTTTACTTATCCATTCGAATCCATCAACATTACATTGGTTCACAACAAGGTAGTGGGGAAATGGCACTGTTCTTTCATTAAAAATGAGATCTATACATTTCTACTTGGAATTTCGACCTGAAAATCTATGGAGATTAAGAACAGAGTATTTAATTCATATTAAAAAATAAATGGGGCTTTAGAATCTCCCCCAAAGAGTACAATAGCTCACAAAAAATGCCCTCCCTCAAGGAGCAAGAATATGCCTTCAAAACTGGAAATGGTTGAGAGAATGTGATGCATTAGAAGAAACCATGATCTACCCTATAGCTTAAACTTGCAACAAATGACTCCATTAAAGCTTCAAATGAAATTTATGAATGGCCTTTCCAATTACCAACTTGGATGTGAATCTTTCACCCTCGAAATTGGATAAGGCAAGAAACTAGTCGTCCACTAGCTCTCTCTCTTCACAAATGCAATTGCAAATATCTCTAATGATCAAAAGCTGCTATTATTGTTTTTTCATGAATTTTATAAAATTATAATGTCCTCCATGGGTCTAATTCCTTCCAAGAGACTCATGCCAACTCAAGTTGGGAAGAGATTCCAAAGAATGCCACTTGTACAACAATTCCTAGTCTCCCACTTCCTCCAAATCACATGTGGAAGCATCTTAGTTGACCTAACTCCCTTGAGCACCCTCTTGGAGCTATTTTTATCCCTTACATGTCATATATGTCATATGTCAGCCTTCAAGTCTGATTTGTGTCATAGGTGTCATAGCATCTTCATCATTGTTGTCATAGAGCTAGGGAATCTAGCCCAAGTGTACCACTAGCTCCAAATTGCCTCTTCCTCTTCCATGGGAGTTACTCTTCCTCTATATTTAGACCTTGGATGAGTCATGCCATGAATATTACCTTTTGAACTCACCCAAGTATGTTACCATTCACCTTGAATTTGAATTGGTGAGAAAATGATGCCAAGTGTAGTGGGGAAATCTAGCCATATGTGGGTCCCACTTCCTCCATGTGTCTTCATGATCAAATGCCACTTTGATTTTCACTTGTATATATTTATTAGCTCCTTTATTAAATATTTATGCCATTCTAATTTTCAGACATCATTTATTATCCCCCTTATTCCAAATCCCAAAGCTTCCACCCCAAACCTAGGAAACTAGTAATTTTCCTCCTTGGTAATCATTTGATCTTTAGCATCAATTTGATAAAATCTCATGAATATGGCCAATGGGCTTAGGCAATTGTGACCCAATGAAAAATTTGGGACATGATATGTATGGACCAGTGGGACCTTGCATCGACTGGTTGTAGGGTGTTCCCGGAGGAAACTGGCCATAAGGGGGTGGACCGCCTGGACCATATGTAGGTCCGCTACCATAATAAGGTGGTTCATTACCATAAGGTGGGGGTCCTCCACCACTGCCAAGAGGGGGTGGGATACCTCCAAATGGTGGGGGTACTCCGTCGCCACTGGGATAGGATGGACCTCCACCACCTCCTCCGAGAGGAGGTAGTGGTCCACCACTGCCTCCAAATGGCGGGGGTCCATCGCTGCCACCAGGGTAATGTGGCCCTCCACCACTGGGGGGGTGGGCCTCCGCCTCCGCCTGAAGGGGGAGGGCCTATTCCTCCGCTTGAAGGGGGAGGGCCTCCACCTCCGCATCCAGGAGGGGGTGGGCCATGGTTTCCAAAATGAGGTGGTCCTCCTCCAAAAGGTAGAGGTCCGCCTCCTCCGAAATTGTGTGGGGGGCCACAGCCTCTGGAAGGAGGTTGGGGGGGACCAAACGAGGGTGGTGGTACTTGAGGGATGGTAGGTGGGGGTCCATGCTGTAAAAAATTTTGATGCCCCCATAGAGTGTATGGATATCCGGGATAAGGTATCCCATAGAGTGCATTTCCGGGATTGAATTGTCCCGACATAGGGTTAAGATAAACTGGATACGCTTGACTCCATGGTGGTTGGTTTGACTGGGATGGTCCCCCAACATGGGATAATCCCGTGGTGGAAGCTCCGACGGGTAGGGAAGTTCCAATGGAAGGACCGATGGGAACTCCTCCTCTAGTATTATGGTGAGGAGACGGGGGTTTCCCCCTAGCAACAACTTGCTGAACACTAATCAAAGGTTGACCCAACATGGGTTATTGATTATCTACTACGGGATTAACATTACTCATAAGGAAGGTAGGGGGTAAAGAGTATCATCCCCATGAGTTTTGAGGTGGAATAGTGGGTAATGTTCTCGTCATAGTAAGAGGGGTGTTGGATTGTTGTCCTTCAATAGGTTGAGTCATTTGAGGTATAGAGTTGGTCTCCTGTCTAAGAGGTGTACTTGCAGGAAGTGAGGGTTGACCAGGTTCATAAGTGGTCATGTTGTGGATGGACTATTCCGGTGAATCTAAGATAAAGAACGAATTCGGATATGTCGAAATATGGGTACCTCCGTGTCTTTATCCCTTCGTAAGAGACTTTGTCGTCTAAATTCCTCGCCCATGGCCCGTAATTGATTCAAGCGATCATGAAAGGGTCCGAGGAGCTCGTCGAGAGTGGGCCAAATGGGTGGGGAGGTAGTGGCAAAATGAGCCACTTGTTGACCTAGAGATGTTTCCCAAAAGGGTGTAGCTGATTTGGGTTCGTCTTGGGAGGGATTTAACCATTCCACAGATCCAGGCTCTCCCGGTAAAATGGGAGAAATGTCTTGTGAAGTGGAAGTTTCCACCTCTGCACCCCTTGAGGGGTTGGAGGTGGGTGAATCTGGAGGGAACAAGTGTGCTCCAATATTCAGAGTAGGGTTGTCTACTTCTGTTACAATGTAATTTTTCACCTTGTGAGCATCAACACTCTTTGGCCTGCAGGATCCATTTTATGGACTCAGATCCACTTTATATCCTTTAGACACTATTTTTCCCTATTTTTACTCTTACTTGCTAGCTGTTCCATTACAGTGGGCGTACCCGCGAGTTGCATCTCTATACTCGTGGGTAGCATATAAAATGGTAAAAATCACTAGTTAATTACTTTTTACTCCCAAAAAGCGGTCATAGGGTGACCTTTGGCCCTCCATTTGCCCGAAACGCCTCAATGTGTCCTTTCACCTACCTTTGAGAGGACTATATATTGAGCACATATGGCTTATGGACGGGAGGAGAAAGGAGAGCAAGAGAACTCTAGTGGATTTTTTCCCTATCTTGAGTCTACACTCATTGATCCTTGTAGTTGTGAACCCCTTATGTTCACCTTCCAAACTCCTACCATAGTTTGAGTTTGCCATTCATGGAGGATTGAAGTGGTGGAGACACTGGTGGATTGATCCAGATCTTGGTTCAGATTGGTTGCCGGCAAGAGGTTGTATCACATTGTACTTCTTCTTGTTCATTTATAGAAATACTCATATTCTCGTCCATTAATGTTGTGAATGTCGTTTATTCTACATTGGGTTGCATTTACTTATAATATCATGGACCATTTCTATTGATGATGTTAATGTCATTTATATATTATATGCGCTTGTTGTATATTGGCTATCAAGACAAATTTGCAGGTTCATGTGCATGGATTGAAAGCTCCAATGGGGATCTACATCAAATGTTTGGATCGAGGTTGGTTAGATTCTTCGTTATCTTAGGATTGTCAATTATATAGCATAGCTTTGGGAATTGAGTTAATTTATGGTAGTCAGCTGTCTGTTGTGGTCTACCCCAAGCCATAGGGAGTTTTCTCCAACACAGAAATGGCGACTCTGCTGGGGAAAACATCCATTTTTGGAAATTTTTAGGCATTAGTCCTTATTTAGAGTTGTTGTTTGTCAAAACTCTATGTCACTGGTTGGCCGTTGAGATACACTATAGAAAACTAGTTTTTTCTAAGCCATTGGACTCTTTGTTTGACCATTTGCTTTTCCCTACCCGTGGGCTAGCTTAGTTCTTCCCACGTCTACCCGCTTTTGTTTACACTATTGCTCGTAGGTACCCGCAGGTATTCCTTCGACAGTAGCGTACAACTCTGGCTTTGGTTGTTTCATGACCTTTGGTTGTTGCTGGGTTGATTGTGGATGATCCTGAGTCTTTATTGGCCTCATTCTTGACTATTCCATGCCTCTTTGGTGACCATAACTCTTCTATTCTCTTGGTTGAGCCTTGTTGTTTTTTTTACCCATATTTGGATTTAGCCTTGTTGATTTTTTTCCTATCTAGCTCATACCATTGGCTGAGTCTTGATGTTTAGGATCTGTTGGGTTGTCTTAGTGATCTCCTCGGCATTTCAGTGACTGATTAGTAGGATTTTGCTTGCATTTTTCATTTCATTAAATTGAAAAATACAAAAAAAAATTGCATTTTCCTGTTGCTTATAAGAGAAAATAAAAAATAAATAAATTTATGTACTGCATTTTGCATTGAGTGCTTGCTTCTTTCATTATAGGTTCTGATTATGCATTGAAAATATAAAAGAGTTGCATCTTTATTTCGAAACCGTTGGATTGATTTTGCATACTAGTGGCATTGTTTTTATTGGATAGATGAGTCTAGGATTTATTGATGGTGCATACTATTGAGTCATATACATCACTAGTTTCACGACCATATCCTCTGAGTAACCACAGCCACTAAAATTAACGCTTAATCTTAAAATTGATTAGACTGATTTTATTTGGTAGGGTACACCAACTAGCATAGGTTTAGAGTCTTGGAATAGATCATGGTGTGTTAACTCTCCAAGACTACTGAACGAAACATTATGTGTTCGAGCAGGGAGTGGTGAAATCCATTGTATACATTGGTGTTCTCAGGAAACTCTACTTAGACCAGAGATAAGCATGAGGTCATGGGAGGTTGGTTGAAGAGATATCCCTCTGATACTGGCTGAACGTGGGAGATATATCCAGAATTTGTTCATATCTGGGGACTCTTGGGGGATTTGACCCTCTTGAGTTTCAGGCTTAGCTACCCTTGCCATACGATGGATCCCACCTGCGACTGTCCCCCTGAGCATCGATTATATCGTGGTGTCCTTAGTTGCCTTACCTAGGTATCGCACAGGGTATTCGTATTGGTTATAGTGTGGGTGTCCCAAGTCAGATAGGGATTGGACAACACAATTTCCTGTTGTATAGGGACTTGACCCTGTGCACGCAGTGAAGTCTGGGAATCCTTATAACTGATTCTGTTACCTCCGGCTATAGTTTGGGAGTCTCAATCCTCTCCTAGGAGAGACATACTGGCTCTAGTGTCGGGAGCTCATTTAGCCACTCTGTTTGTCTGCTTTTGGCTGTAGTTTCTCTAGGTGTGTGTTTTTTATTTACTGTTTTTGATCGCTAGTTGGCCGTTAGGAGACGTTGTGATTTTATTTTCTCTCCAAAGATATCATGGCGAGAAGTCCTACTCTTTTTCGATCCCGTTAGTTGGCTGGTTTAAAACCGGTTGAGCTTTCACACCGTGTTGCTAAGGGATGCCGGCGGGCTCCCTCTGAGTCTTCGGATTCTTATGAGACATACATCCTAGTCGTCATGACTACTACACACTCTAACACGGGAGATATCCCTACAACCCCATAGGGTAGAGTCGAACACACTTCAGACACCCCTACTCCTCGTGAGGCGTGGGGGGGTGATCCACCCCAGACTGAACCTAGTTTGTTTGGTCCGGACCCACCCGAGACTCGACCTATTTTGTTTGGTCCCGATCCACTCGAGGTCGACCCGTTCGATCTGTCATATCCACATAATTATTTGTACGGGATACCAGAGTTACATGATGACACAGGTCCTATGATCAACCCTACCGCATTCTCATATGGTATGCCTAATTACAACACAGTTGATCCTTCCGCTGCGTTTGGTAACCATGCTAACACTAGTCATGGTGTTAGCACCACTGCACCCACTAGGGGCAATACCCTCACCGGGGGCACTACTTTGTCCACTCACACACATAGTATGGGGAACGGTCACATTCCTCCTAACAATGCTAATGTTGGAAGACGGCCGCCTCCTAGGACTACCCAACCTAGTAGGAACACTGTTCATAATCCGACTCGCCATCCACCACCTAACACACATGTCGCTACCCGTCAATCTAAGACCACTTTCGCAAATGTTAAAAATCCTCCCAACCATGGTGGCGGACACATACCGTATACTTTTATGTCTGCCACTGCCACTAGTCAAGCTAATGTAGGAGGTGGGAATACCTCTCATACTTATGGTCATAACGCCACCATTCCTGCTACTAGTAACACCAACGTTGGGGTTGGGAATACTTATGGTCACCACACGACTGCATACGCTAATCCTAATACTTATGCTAGGGGTGGGAACATACCTCACCATTACGGTCATTATAACACGGTTCCCACTGCGAATAGTACATATATGCCCCATACCCATGGTGGCAACCCTTACTACAACACAGTCGGTGCCGGCCACCAGTACAACCCACCTCAATATGGTACCCAAAACACTTATATGCCTGCTTACCCTCACATGGGTCAGGTCGGGGGAGCTTCTCAACCTTATGGCCACAGTCAAGCTTATGGTCATGGTCCAGCTCTTGGTCCACCTTATAATCCAGTTTCGTTTAATTAACCTTTTATGGGAGCTTATAATCAAGCTTTTCAGCCGCAGATCTTGTTCTTTGCACGCCTGAATCTTCCAGATCTTTCGAAGCTCACGAATGATCCGGTGTGTCACGACCCTAATTGGCCTCCGGTCCCTAGCAAACTCCCTTTGGACATTCCTAAGTTTGAGGGGAAAGGTGGTGAGGATCTAGGTGATCATGTCACAACGTTTCACCTTGGTGTTCATCCAACTCGTTAAACCACGATTCCGTTAGACTACGATTATTTCAACGCACCCTCACGGGGGCAGCCGTGAAGTGGTATGTTGAGTTTCCTGGAAACACTTATAGGGGATTCAATGAGATCACTTTGGTTTTCTTGGACCATTTCCAGTTGCCGGTTTGCTACAATACTGGTACTGAGCTGTTATCGACCTTCCGTCAAAATAAGGCCACACATATTTCTGACCACATTCAAGAGTGGCGTCGACGGAAGCGATTAGTGAAAGCCAACATTCCTCCAGAGTTCCTGTTGGAATGGTTCCTCAAGTCTCTACTCCCATATATTTATAAGGATGTTTTGATGTCCGACATTGTGACTGAGGAACAAGCCATCTTGACCGTCCAGCAGTTAGACTTACTATATTCTCAGTCTTGTATCCTTTATGACATTATTCCTGATGCACCGCGAACACATCATGAGCCCAAGACAGTTCCTAGACCGCATGCCATTGACATTTTGGGATCCGCAAGCTCTCGCCCTATAGAGTTGGTGGCTAATCAAATGCAAAATTTGTCGCTAAACCAACCTAATCCCAGACAAATTCACACCTTGTCCACTTCCACCAAATCGTCCGATGTACACAGTGTGCAAACGAAAAACTTATCGGGTAACCAACAACCTGGTGGTAAGAAAAAGGGGAAGAATAACCATAAGGGTGGAAATAATGGGAATAATAATAGCAATTGAAATACCCCTCATAAGGAGAATGCCAACCCTCCTCGAGAAGGCGGAAATGCTCGTGAGGACCGTAAACCTAGGCGTAAGGTGAAATTTCCTTGTAAGCTGTGTGGGGAAGATCATCTTACTCACTTATGTCCTCGAATCAAAGAAGCATCGAAACATTTGGCACAGATCCCAGCTGTGTTGAAGGATCCCCTTCCTCATCATCAAAACATGGCTTCGCATGCTCCCGCCACTGGTTATGGACCTACTGAGACTGCCGTGTCTTCATCCAATACTAGTGGTTATGGATGCACGAATATGGTTGAATCGGAGGTTAGTGTTGCTACTCGTCAACGCGATTATGGTGCACCACAACCTAATATGGGGAGTGAGCCTTCCCCTCCTTCTGATAATTCCTTGCATATCGAGAAGCCCTCTACTATGCTGCAGATACCGAAAGGTTTTCTTAAGCGCTCTATGGATAATACCAATGCCCAAGCTGCCCAGAACTACTCCATTATAGAAGATTTGGGCCAAACTCTGTGTGCCATGTCGGCTCTTGAATTTTTGCAGGCATGTCCTTCCCAAAGGCATGCTCTTTTGAGTGCGTTAGGAGTTCAGGATGGGGGAAATCCCAATATTATCAAGTTCGACACTACTGACATTAAACCTCGCTTACCTTACCACGTGGCTTTTCAAATCCATGTGGAGTGCCTTAAGAATTTCTTCAGAAGAACAGTGGTTGACGAAGGCGCTTCAGCGTCAGTGATGTCGTTGGCTTGTTGGAAAGATCTGGGCTCTCCTCCTCTACTCACGTCTAGAACCATGCTCACTTCATTTGACGGTCGGTCATTTAAGCCGCATGGGATTATCCCTTCCCTTGTTTTTACTGGGTCGGAACTGGATGTACGCTATGAAAGCTGTCGCGTCTACTGTATTTAGGATTATTTGCTTTCCGCATGAAGGTAAGATTGTGACCATTGATCAACTGGATTTTGTTAATCCTCCCGAAGCATCTACGGGATCGGTAGTCCCACAGGTAACTGGGAACATGGGTGTTGGTATGTACCCCTCATTGTTGGGATCTTTTAATTTCCCTCCACCCATTAATTTTATTGGAACCATTTTCGACAATGCGTCTCCTCCATTACATAATGTTCCTTTTCGGACTTCATATTTCGATGATCCGTGGACCTTACTGTCCACGAGTTCCGTGTATGGAGACATTGCGCATGTCGAGTTGTCTATGCCACTGTCTGCTGCTGAGCTTGCATATCAAGATATTCAACAAGCCACTGCAGAACCGGATCTCCCCTCTTCTCAGACAGTTGAGAAAGATTTCGTTATGCTGCCAGTTTGGGCAGTTGACTCATCTTGTTCACATGGATACCTTGATGATAATTTACCTTCAGATGAATATTTATCATTTCCACGCATGGTAATGATGAGCCTTGGGGGGATTCCTATCATAGATCTCATTCCTTTCCCACCCTCGGTCTTATTGAATGAGATGAACCTATAATACAATCTGCCACCCATTTGGATTTGGATCCAGTCACAGTCTCGTCCAGCCCTGGTTTGACGTTTGAGTCTGATGAGTCTTTGAGCTCTCCTATAGATTCGCAAATCAGCGCTCTTGAAGAGTTTGATTCTATTTCTAGAATTTCCAACTCCCGTGATGATGAATTTACTCTTGCAGATTCTTTCACATCCTTTAGCTTTGCTCTTCATTTTGAAGATGATCATTTTGATCCCTTGGGTATTGGTACTATGTCACCTTTAGTGGTTAGCTCTACCTACATGTTGTCTGAGGTTAACAATAGTGAAGTTGAAAATGTTTCTACCACAGTGACTTGTATCATATTTTTCTTTACGTACGTTTTAGAGATGATATTGGTACTTATGTTTCTTGGAGACAGGATTCTTAGCTGGACTTATACTTGTTTATTGGTCCTTTTTTACATTTGCTTCGGTCATGGCAGGCATATTCGGAACCTTGCATATAGGTTTAGGCTTCCCCATTGTTATGATGCATTTGAACTTTTTCCATCTGAATTCGCAGACACCCCCTGAGTGTCCTTATCTTGCTCATGTTCCTTGCATTATGCATAGCTTTGTCCCATGCGCTTGGAACTAGTCTCGCATGTCCCTGACACTCGTCTGCTCCCATTACGAGCATTCTTCCATCTCTCCTTTGAGCTCGTTAAAAACAGTAAGGAGGTCACAAGTTTACTTTTTCAGGCTCATTAAACCTTTATGAAAAAGATTTTTATAAAGTCTTTTTTAAGCCCTTGTTAGAATTTTTCAAATCAAACAAGATTGCCAAGTATACTTGTCATTTCAGACTCGTTAAAGGATTTGAAGCGACATCCACTTAGGTATAAGTTTACCCCTTTTCCGGACCTTTGTGGATTAATTACGAAAAAGGTATACTCTAGTCATATGTGACTAGAAGAGTTCTTCTCTCATTGTTTTACACTTTTTCGGTTGAGGAGACTAATTTTACGAAAAAGGAATCCCCTTTTATGTCGAATTGTGATTGCATTGCATTATCCTACTTGCCGCTTGAGCCTTGTGCCGGCTCCCACTTACTCACTTATTATCCTGGTGCCTGAGCACTTTCCCTTTCAAGCCAAGCAGAGCCTTAATTTATCTTTCACAGTTTGATGACCCTTTACCTTGAGGGAACAATCGCCCAAGTGTCCACATCTTGCACATGATTCCTTGCATTGATCATAGGTATGCTCCACTGCTTGGGACTAGTATGCTCGCTTCTGACACTCGTTCCCTCAATTTTTTGTACTATAAGCAATTTTATTCTTTTTCAAACTTGTCAAAATATGAAAAAGACCAAAAAAAAATCAAATATTCCAAAAAGCCGGACGGGATTATGGTTACTACTTTTTATTGGCAGTTGTTATGTTGCCTTTGAACAGAGCATTCATTCCACTCCATACATCATGAGTCGGGACTATAGTTGGAACCTAGGAGCTGTACTCATTTCTCATTTTACTCCACTGATTGGTTAAGCTTCCATTCATTACAGAGCCCTTTGTGATGCCTCTTGCATTGCACAGTCTATATCGGGTCTATGCTGCCTCAGTCTATCCATCTGCTCATGCTCTTGTTCAAAGGAAGTCTTGAAACCAGAGTCGGCCACTCCTCAGATTTCTTGACTATTGCATGTTGGCCATCCTTATTGAGTCAGTTTGTTTCACCTGAGATCTTCCAAATCTTTCAACGTAGCTGGTACCTCGTGCTGGTTGATGGAGGATGCCTTAATGCCTTCCTTCCAGCAAGTCTCGTTCCGTCGAATTCAACCCATTTATTTCGGGACTTGAGGCTTAGAGTTCGATTGAGTACCTTGAGGCTTACAGTCATTAGTGGCAGGTTCTCTCGCCATCGACAGTTTTGGGAATACATCAATGTCCCCTGATCGATGGAATCATCCTAGTTTTCGGCTTCAACACATCTATTCGCACTCTGGTGATTGTGCCCGTGCCTTGATGCCCATTTTCATTATTGGTGGGTTATCTCGTGTCTGTTAATGGTATACATCATTGACCGATAATTAGACGATGTCACATCAAGTTCAACCCCAAATCCTTTATTCACTTGATGGGACTTGCACCGTCGAAGACTTGTGTAGAAGACCCCAAGCGAGCGTGGCATTCAGTATGCTACTTATGATTATGACTTTACATCTGAGATATCACCTCTCATATATCAGCAGTTTGTACCTCCAGTTTGCATCGGTTGTTTCCTTTTCAGCAGGAGACCATATCTTACTGTAGAGGGATCATGGCTATGATCACTTGTGACATGTATTCACTATGTACTGCCTATTCATAGCCATTGTATCAGATTGTTGTACAACCGACATGTATTCAGGACACTATTGTATTATGAAGAGTGAGCCGCTCTTTCCACTTGTGTTTCCATCACTCCACTTCTGATATTTATAATATATTTCAGCCATAGGAGCATTAGTCTCTGACCTCACACATTAGGGGGCATCTATTACAACGTAATTTTCCACCTTATGAGCATCAACACTCTTTGGCCTGTAGGATCCATTTTATGGACTCAGATCCACTTTATATCCTTCAGACACTATTTTTCCCTATTTTTACTCTTACCCGCTAGTTGTTCCATTACAATGGGCGTAGCCGCGAGTTGCATATCTATAGCCCGCGGGTAGCATGTAAAATGGTAAAAATCACTAGTTAATTACTTTTTACTCCCAAAAAGCGGTCATAGGGTGACCTTTGGCCCTCCATTTGCCCCGAAACACCTCAATGTGTCCTTTCACCTACCTTTGAGAGGACTATATATTGAGCACATATGGCTTATGGATGGGAGGAGAAAGGAGAGCAAGAGAACTCTAGTGGATTTTTTCCCTATCTTGAGTCTACACTCATTGATTCTTGTAGTTGTGAACCCCTTATGTTCACCTTCCAAACTCCTACCATAGTTTGAGTTTGCCATTCTGGAGGATTGAAGTGGTGGAGACACAAGTGGATTGATCTGGATCTTGGTTTAGATTGGTTGCCGGCAAGAGGTCGTATCACATTGTACTTCTTCTTGTTCATTAATAGAAATACTCATATTCTCGTCCATTAATGTTGTGAATGTTGTTTATTCTACATTGGGTTGCATTTACTTATAATATCATGGACCATTGCTATTGATGATGTTAATGTCATTTATATATTATATGCGCTTGTTGTATATTGGTTGTCAAGACTAATTTGCAGGTTCAAGTGCATGGATTGAAAGCTCCAACGGGGATCTACATCAAACATTTGGACCGAGGTTGGTTCGATTCTTCATTATCTTAGCATTGTCAATTATATAGCATAGCTTTGGGAATTGAGTTAATTTCTGGTAGTCAGTTGTTTGTCGTGGTCTACCCCAAGCCACAGGGATTTTTCTCCAACACAACTTCAGGTGACACGACTGTGATGTGTGGGTCCATTCTTACCTTCAAAATTACCTCCTGATTAAGGGGATATTCGGGTGGTAAGTTCAGAATCCTACTTGACCTTCTCCAAGGAAAGTCAGCCAGAGTGACTGAAAAAATGTTTCTCCTAGGTGTAATCTAAACAAAAGAAAAAGCAGTCCAGAAAAATCTACACAAACTAAGGCTGCAAGCAAACTTATGTGATAGGTGTGGATTCAAATGTCTGGAACCTCACGGGATTGTCAAGGCTTTGCAACTCGCGATATACTCCAAGGTCCAACAGTTATACTCGACCCAATTTTTCAAAGCACTAACCAGAGAGGATTAGGACCGTACCCCTCACCATATAACCCGACTACCTGATAGTACATGCGTAGTAGCTCCCCGAGTTCTGTTATTAGTGTATTGCTCTGCCAAGACGGCCAAATGGTTAACTCAGTTGGTTTCAGGAATCCTAAGAGTGTCTCCCAATATACGCAAGGTACGTTGGAGCTCAAATCCATGTTTGTGATGTCTAATGCACAATCATATGGCACGAGAACTTCCTATATACTACCGAGTACGTGAAACACCTTTCGATATACGCCAAGTACGTGAAGTGCCTTCCGATATACCCTAAGGTACGTGAAAGAGCCTTCAATATACTGGTTGGTACGTGAAAGAGCTTCGATATACCGGTTGGTACGTGAAAGAGCTTCTATATACCGGTTGGTACATGGAAGACTACAATGCCCCAGGGATGCAGTGTAGGAAAATAACGACAACTACCATGTTTTAAGATGCCGGAACACGTCTCTAACTTAACACACAAGTTACTAAAGATTTTACCCTGTTTCTACCGTTAATTTTATTTGGACGGTTAGGTGAATGCATGAGGTGAGTACATAAACGTAAGCATAATGCAATCCCCAACTACATGAAAATATGCATGTACTTACCTTTCAATGAAAACTATGTATGGGAGGGAGAAATATTTTCGAAGTGGTTTTACCAAAACAACAAAGCTTCAACAAATCCCAAATCTACCAAACTTAACCATGAAAGTACTCTTCGTTTTTCCAAGCAAAACATGAAAATCAACAAGCATCAAAACCAAATCTAAGCCTTTTTTTTTTGTCTTTTCGAATCAAGAATGAGACTAAGTGATGAAAATAGAGAATTTCTATCTAGAGCACTCTAACTTTTCAAAATTCACTATGATGGCCTAAAAGCATAAAAAACCAAAAATGCATATAATTCTTTCAAGAATGGAATCACTTTTGCAAAAACTTGATCTCACTTGAATTTTTCAAGAAAATGAATGGCTCATAATTCCTGAAAAGCACAAATGATTAACGTTTCTTTCAGACTTTCCCAAAAATATCTATGAATGATTTCCAATGCATGAACCAATTTCTACAACAATTTTCAAATGCACTTGAGAACGGTAAAAAATGAAGCACTTTTAATTTTTCAATGATATGCCAAAACTACAACTTGATAACAATCATGTTTTTAAGCGTGAATAACTAAAGGAAGATTATTTGTAGCACTCTAAACACTCAGAAATTCTCAAGAAAATTACAAGCACTCACATGCACTAAAAACATACAAGACACTCAATCAAACAACCGAATGCAATCAAAGCTAAAAAACAAGTGCAAAAGAGGTTTGGGATCTGATCCAATGGAAGGATTAGATCAGGTGAGGAGAGGAGGGAATGCAAGGTCAAGTGGATGAAGGTGGGGGATACCAAAGTGTCCACCACTACCAAGTCTCAAACTTGTCCCAAAAAGGAACCCAAAACCAATCCAAATCAAACCAAACAAAACCAAACACTACCAATGCATGACAAAAAAACCTCTCTAACTGGAAGGTGCAGTGCAGAGGAGGTATGTAAGACAAACCAAACTCAAAGGTTGGAGATGAGAGAACCCAAGCACAAGGCTAGACTGCTCGGTGTAGTCTCTGGTCAGGTTCAGAGCGTCCGTCGTAGGTAGAAAATAGGTAAACTGCGCCGATGGCGCAGGATGTCAAATTGAGAGGATCTACAACGTCGCAAGTTGCAAGGCAGCAGACTACGCTTGACAGGGGAACGTCGCTCTAGCTATACTACCCAAGTGCGACGGGCGAGATCCCTATGCAGGGATGAATAAATCTCCAAACATGAGCAATCAAAAGGCTTGACAATCAAACATACCAACCCAAAGGAAGTCAATAGACTCTTCAAGGGGAAGATCTGGTGGTGAAAGAGGCTAAGGAGGAAAATAAAATGGCTCACAAAGAAATCAGAGAAAATGAATTTCAAACTGAAAACTTAAAACAATACATTGTAAATCCCCAGTATGGTCTCCAAACTTGTTACTGGACAATCTACTGAAAGCGGACTTAAGGCATGATCTCCCTAGTTCAACGTGAATCTAGAACAAGTGAGACAGAATATGAAACTGCTTTCCTATATCTGGTTAAAGATCGAGTGATTAGATGTCTTACTTATAGATCATAGATCCTTTCTCCTTGATGTTGACCCATGCTTCACGGTCGTCAGATCTCAACTGCAAGACCTATCAAGACATACAAAACAATAAAAGCAGTAAACCAATATCTAAACAGTAACAGATCTAAGTAAACTACACAAACATTATTAACACAACAACATTTGGTGGAAAGAATTTATATTACTATATTAAAGAAGGGAAGTACAAAGAGTGAGATGATTACAACCAAAGCTTAACGTCGCAATCCTCCTCCAACAAGCCAATTCCAAAGACTCCAAAGGAAGTATAGGTCTCCCAATAGATGAGTAGAGATCTCCTAAGCTAATTTCACCAGCATGCAAGTACTATAGACTTCCTCCCCTTGGAATGGGAATGAGCTTCATATATATAGGACTAAGAGGATAGAGTAGGTTTAGATATAATGGGAGAGGACTAAGGGATCCTCCCAAAGGGATAGGGAACCAAATGCCAGCTCCCCTATAGGTTAGGGATAGAGATCCAAATCACTCACCTTCAAGAAAAAGCTCGAAGATGCCCTTTTATCCATTTAACTAACATCGTCTCAAGTTGCAGTAGGACAACCTGCACCGTTGCATGCTGCACTAAGGTGACCTGCGATGACCTCACTGAACATTATAGAAATAGGTCATTATCTCCTCCATATTGGTTTCTTAGTCATAGATACTTCAGGGATGTTTACACTGAGTCTTAAGGTGGCAATATTTAGGTGTAACAATGTGTCATGCGAAGGAGGGTGTTCCACCAACAATGGTTGCATAGGATTAGTGATGGGTGGATTTATAGGAGGAGAAAAGTCCTCTCCTGATTCAGTGGTCAAAATCCCTTCTTCATGCGAACCAGTTGTAGTGGGTTGGTCCATATCTGCTCCTGTGTTTCCTTCCTCCCTGAGGGGATATTCAGGTGGCACGTTTTGTATCCTACGAGATCTCCTTAGGGGTTTTTCAACCAGGATGACCGATGAAAGTCTCCTCCTAAGAGTCTTCTAAATAAATACACACTTCGAATCCTACTCAATCTAAATGCGCAAGCAAAATTATATGATAGGTGGGATGAAAAGCCGGAACCTCACAGGAGTGTCAAGGCATCACAACTCACGATATACTACAGGGTCCAATAGTAATACTTGGACCAATATTTTAGAGAACTAACCAGGAAATATTAGGATCATACCCCTAACCGTATTACCCGACTACCTGGCAGTACGTGCATAGTATATCCCCGAGTGTTGTTCTAGGTGTATTGCAACACTAAGATGGCCAATGGTTGACTCAAATAGTTTTAGGATCCTAGTGGGGTCTCCTGTTATATGCAAGGCACGTGGGAGATCCAATATGCAGTAGTTCTGTCTAATACACAGTTGTTCGATAGGATCCTTCCTATATACCGTCAAGTACGTAAAGTACCTTTCTATATAAATGTAGGTACGTGAAAGGCCGCTCAATATATAGAATAGTACGTGGAAGAACCGAAAGCCCCCGATATGCAGTGCAGGAAAATAACGACATCCACTACATTTAAAGACGTTGGAACACATCTCTAACCTATCACATGAGTTTCAAAATATTTTAACTTAGACTACCACTTGATTTTATCTTCTATGGTTGAGTGGATGCATGAAGTGTAGACTCTAACCAATATGCATGAATAAGCTAAATAAGATGCAAGTATTTTGTTTTTCAATGAAAACTATCTAAGGAAAGGAGAGAGATCTTTCTTCTTTTGTTTAAATAACCAAAATCTACCCCAAAGCACAATGCTATCCTTCCACTGTTCTTCTTAAGCAAATCCAAAAGACATACGCAAGCGATACTCTTTCAATCAAACACAATGACACCGAAAATAACACCAAAGCAAAAGATTTTTCTTTTTCCTTTTCAAAGAAGCTAGATCTACAAGCCAAAACGAAAAGATGAACTTCTTTTAATTGCAATATCTATGGTTTTTTAACCACGGAAAAGAGAAATCCAAAAATTATAAAATCATTCACTACTTGTTCCCATAGCTTTGAAAATTCCTAATTCCTACTTAATCTTTTTGGAGAGATGAAGATGAACTTTTTTTTTTCAAACAACTATCAAAATTATAAATGCTCTTTTCAACAACCTCAAGCAATGCACTCAAGATGAAGAGAGTAATTTTTTTTTATTTTCTCTAATAATGCATTCAACAATTATAAGAATGATGTGGCTTCCTTTGTCTTTATTCAAAATATGAGAGATTATCCACTACTGCAATCTTTAAACAAAAATAGGATCTTAAGAAATCATCACCCAAAAAGTGTCACAACTCAAGATGCACACCAAATTTCACTAAAACCACAACAACATAGGCTTCTCAAAGGGTTCTCAAATATTCACAAGACTAGTTGCACTTGCGAGGGATTGGAATTACCCAAGACCAAGGAAGAAACCTCTTGAATACCTGGGACTTACTAAGAAGTCAAATCGAGCTCTAAAATCCAAAGTAAATCCAGAGAAGAAGCAAACCAATTCTAAGAAAGACTATTCCTAAGACAATTGAAACACAAACCTCAAAAAACCAACAAAATCAACTTTTTGTGGGAAATTGGACCCTAAATTCCAAGTATACAGGGTGACGCAACTTGCAGATATGCACCATCGAGTCATTAGCTCCAGTGATGCGGTTTGCACACAGGGACAGAGTGTAAGTGATGCAGTCTACACATTGTCAAAGTGCGTCAGTGATGTTGTTTTCCTTAAGAAAAGGTGCATCAAAGTTACAACGCCGTGGGTATAACACTACCCAGGTGCTTCAGGGGAAATCATATATTGAAAGATAAAGAATCCCAAGTCAAAAAGAGGTAACTGGCCGAGTTAAATATCCCTAGTAGAGACTGGATCACCCAGTAACTCTCAGAAGGACGGATCCAAAAGAAAGAGGAAAATTTAAGGATTTAGGAGGACAAACAATAAAATGCAAATCACAACCTGAACAATCCAAATACTATGGAATATCCCAAGTATGGTCACCAATTTTGCTTGTGGATCTTTTGGTCAATGCGGACAAATACCAAAGTCCCTAGTCTAATGGTTTAGAATCTAGAGCAAAACACAACATAATATAAACACTTTCCTAGATTAATCAAAGTACAAGAATAGGGCACATTACTCACCTTGTAATTGGATTAGTCTCTCCTTGCTTTATGTGATCTTCAATGCCTAGCTGCAAAACAACATAGAGGAAACAAGAGGAAACACAAGTGAAAGCAACAAGTAATATCGATTAACCTAAACAAGTGATCAAGGAAACAAGTTCTAAATATCTACAATGCACAATAAACCTTTATGGAAATATAATATGTTGTTGTATTAATGAATATAGAGAAGAGGAGATTACAACCATTCCCTTGACATTGCAATTTCTTCCAACTAATCTTTGCTTCAAAGATCCAACCTTATCTCTAATGGATGAAGGGATTTCAACTCTAGCATAATTTCTCCAGCATTTGGGTGCTCTAATTCATCCTTTAGATGGTGATCATGAAGAGGAAGGTTGTATATACAGGCCAAAGAGGATAGAAGGAGTTAAGGATTTGATAGAGAAGACTAAGGGATAATACCAAGGAGTTAGGGTATTGACTGCCACCTTCACTGATTTGTTGGGATAGGCCTCCATGAAGGGATTTGTTCTAGAAGGAACTTGAAGCTTCTCTTTTAGTCTCTAACTGACATTGATGCACCTTGCTAACTAGCAACTTGTGTCAGGGAGGGGGTGATGCATGTTGACTGAAGGAAAGTAGGGTCAATGACACACTTTTCCAATGGGAAGAATGTGTCGCCATAGGTATGACGCTACTTGTGAATGTGCAGAGTGCGTTGGTGTCACAACATGATGAAAAATGCATGGAAATCCTTCTTTTCAGGAAATTTGGCATCAATGCTTTTGAAATTAGGACAAACCAAGGGTACACATCTCATGATGACAAGATCTTGGTGTAACAGTTTTCTTTAGGAAATACCGATCCTTCGAACGGACAGGTTGTTAAGTTCAATGTGTCAGATGTTAAACCCCATCTTTCATACCATGTGGCCTTCCAGATCAATGTGGTCCATGCCACAAAGACTATTGGAAGGATAGTATTGGATGAGGGTGCGTCAAATTGTGTCATGGATTTGTTTTGATGGTAAGCTTTGGGATCTCCGGAACTCGCCCGATCACCTACATTGCTTATTTCTTTTGACAGGCGATCTTTCCAACTACATGGGATTATTCCATCCTTTCCTATTCAGTTGCGGGGGAAAATTGTTTGTGTGGAGGTTTAAGTAGTCGATGCTCCCATAGATTATAATCTATGGTTAGGATGTAGCTAGACCTATTCAATGATTTCCATTTTGTCCTTAGTCTTTTGAGTGTTGTGTTTTCCTCATGAAGGAAATATCATCACCATCGATCGGTTATCCTTCACTAGAAATAGTCCAAGTGCAACTCCAGGATTGAATATCCCTTCGATTGATAAGTCACATCTAGTAACCAAGAATGTGTGGGTTGGTTTATATCCATCCCTTATGGGTACTTTTAATATCCCATACCCTACCTTCTTTATTGGTTCCACTCCAACTTCGGATGAAGAGGAGGTTCATGTTTCATGAATATAATCATTTAGAACATGTTATCGCGATGACCCTTCGATACTTCCTTCTCCATCGGATTTGGTGGAAGAGTCTCAGCATTTTGAGACTATCTTACCCTTGTCTACAACAAAGATATCTTATCAAGCAATTATGCAAGATCATGTAGACAATGATCCATCCCCTGTAGAGGAGGTGGATCAAACTATTCATCTAGTTTGGGCTATTGATTCCTCCACTTCTCAATATTGTCTAGATATTGCTATGCCTTCAGAAGAGGCTATCCTGGAAGACTTAACAAGGCCTAAATGGCCCAAGGAAGATATGCATCACCATTCATATTTTCTTCTAGCTCTGGATAGGATTGAGAATGGATAGTTTCATGTTCCTTCATCTAAATATGTTGAACAACCATTGAACCCTTTGGCTCAACAAGGAATTTGTGTCAAGGGGAATATGGCCATTATTTCAGAAACCATTGCGATCAACATCTCTAGGAATTCTAATGTCATGGAAAATGTTTACATTGGTGCAAATTGGTCACCTAAGGATATTTGTATTTACACAGAACTCTTCAAGGAATTTCGTAATGTGTTTTCCTACTCATATGAGGAGATGCCAGGCATAAATACCAGCATTGTAGAACACAAAATTAAAACCTATCCGAATGAGAAACCTTTTCATAAAAATCTTCATCCAGTTGATCCTAGGATAGTAGCTGCTATTAAAGAAGAGGTTGAAAAAATTCTCAAAGAAGGGTTTATTTACCATGTTTCTTTAACATAAAGGGTATCCAATCATGTTCTTGTAGACAAGAAGCAAGGAAATCTTCGAATATGTACCAATTTTAGGGATATGAACAAGGCTTGTCCTAAATATAACTTCCCCACTCCTTTCCTCGATCAGATAACTAATGAGTGTGTTGGAAGCAATGAATTTTCCTTCATGAATGGATTCTTTGGGTACAACCAAATTCATATCCGACCTGAGGACCAACATAAAACTGCATTTATTTGTCCTTGTGGTACTTTTGCATACATAAAGATGCCATTTGGTCTTAAATGTTGGAGCTACAATTCAATGAGCTATGTATTTTTATTTCCATGATATCAAACACATCATTGAACCTTACCTTAATGATTTGGAAGCTCATTCTTGCAAGAAGCGAGACCATCTTGATCACCTTCTCCTTGTTTTTGAGCGATGTAGGAACTATAAGATTCAGTTGAATCAAAATAAGTGCATCTTTTGAGTTGAGTTTGGATGACTCTTAAGTTTTATAGTTTCAAATAAAGGGATCATGGTTGACCATTTGCAGGTGGATGCCATTGTCAATTTCCCTCCTCCCACAAATATTCGCTAACTTCAGATCCTCCAAGGAAATCCAACTTTCTTAGGTGTTGTATCGTGAATTATGCCAAGATTATGAAAGGTTTCATGTGATTACTAAATGAAGGGATCCTATTTATATGGGATGAAGCTTCCCAAGATTCTTTTGATGCTCTTAAGAAATACCTAATGAAAACCCCTTTACTCAGTCCTTCAGATTAACAAAAATATTTTTGTTGTATATGGCCGCATCAGAGTCCACTATTGGCATATTTTTATTTCAAGAAGATGAGATTTTTCAAGAACATGTCATCTATTATCTCAACCGTGCTTTGGCTTGGCCTGCACTGAAATATTCTTACGTTGAAAATTTAGTTGCTGCGACTATTTTCGCAGTTCATAGAATTTGACATTATATATTGCTGCATAAGACCCCTGTAGCTGCGGATCTCAATCCATTTCGGTATTTTTTGAGATAACAAATAATCGAGGGAAAATTCAATAAATGGATTGTGATTTTGCAGGAGTTCGACTTAGAGTTTCAATCCACTAAGTCTAATAAATATTTGGCCTTTGACAAGCTTATTTTAGAGTTCCCTAGTGAATAATGAATATGAATCATTCCCTAATGAGCATATATTTCTCATCTCTTCATTTGATCCTTAGTATGGAGACATCTTGATATATCTCCAAACTCTGAAGTGCCCTCAATATTTTTCAAGAGACGAGCGAAAACATTTGAAACATAATGCAACGAATTACTTTATCATTGGTGATACCTTGTATCGTTGAGGGGTTGATTCCATTTTATGTCATTTCTTAACTCATGAGGAAGCTAAGTTTGTTTTAAATGAATCTCAGAGTGGATCCTATGGATGTTATCTTTATAGTATTGCAATTTCCCAGAAAATTTTGCGTGCCGGATACTTTTGGCCGTAAATCTTTAAAGACTATGTTGAAGTGGTTAAAAAGTGTCATGCCTGTCAGATTTTTAATAAGAAGATGTGTGTGCACCATGCTCCTTTTTTTCCCACGATCATTGTAGGTCCCTTTACCAAGTGGGGATTTGATTTCATGAATTGCAACCAAGCCTCAATTGGGGGGCACTAGTATATCATAGTAGTCATCGACCATTTTATAAAATAGGCAGAGGCCATGCCTACTTTTTGCAATGATGGGGAAATTGCTGCTTATTTTATATTCAATCAGGTTATTAGACATTTTGGCATGCCACGTGAACTTGTCACTGACCATGGTCAACGTTTTCAAAGTCATATGATGACTGAATTGACCACTGTGTTTGGGTTGGGGTTTAAACAAGAACATTCTTCACCTTTTTATCCTCAAGATAATGGTCAAGTCGAAGCTGCCAATGAGATATTGAAGACCATGCTTCAGAGGATAATGAACGCTAGTAGGTCCAATTGGCATGTTATGCTATATCCTTCTTTATGGGATTACCAAACGACTGTTAAGACTACTATGGGTTTTCTCCTTTTCAACTCATTCATGGGGTTGAAGCAGTTCTTCTAATTGAATGTGAGATTCCTTTTTAAATTTAGTTGTTCAACTTTTACCCAATACTTCAACTTTGGAAGAGCGCTTACTTTACCTGGAACATCTCCATGAACAACGTAGAGATGTTACCACGACAAATGAAGCACATAATAAATGGGTTAAGAGTTAGTATGATAATTTTTTCCGTCCAATATTTTTCTCGGTAGGAGATATTGTCTTGCTCTATGATCAGAATAAGAATATGTTAGGGGTGGGTAAGTTTAAATCGATGTGGCTCGGTCCGTATATTGTCTCAAATGTTTTGAAGAAAGGTGCTTATGAGCTGACCAATTACAAAGGGAATAAGTTGGTTGAGCTTAGAAATGGGCTCTATTTGAAGAAGTATTATGCTTGATTCATGTGCTTTTTCTTGTACATAGTTATACAGTTGTATATGTTCTTGTTTTGGCGCGACTCTTATGTAGGTTTGTTGTTTGTGTTTTCAGATGTCAATGCGAATAATTTTAGGACTTGTAGATGGTGCTAGTCATCATACTCGAAATCTTACCTCAACTGCTTGGGTGATTTATTCTCCCATAGGTTAGTTAGTTGTGTCAAGAGGCGCTTGTCTGGGGCTAGCTACTAATAATATGGCCGAGTACAGTGTTGTAATAGAGATCCTTGGTGATACCATTTCAAATGACATTTTGTATCTAAAATTTCATCTCGATTCATAGCTAATTATTTCTCATCTTAATGGTGACTATAGGGTTTGCGATCCTGTTCTACTTTGTCAATTTTTGCGTTTTCGGTTACTTGAGCAATAATTCATTTACATTACTTATAATCATATCCCAAGAAAACAAAATATAATCACTAATGCATACGCTAACTATATCCTAGATTGGCATTTGTATAATTTAGAACACACAAAAACAACATGTACATAGTAAACAAGTTATACAACTTGACGATAACTTTATACTCAAAACGAGAACTCTAGCCATAAAAACTCATATTTTTGCATAAAAAACACCAAAAAACAACTCCAAATCAAAAATTGGTGCTACTGGTAGCACCACTTTTTTTAATGGTTTAAAATATAGACATGGACCAAAACAATCATTCTTGGTGTTTACAAAAACCTTAAAAGCAAGCCCCAAATTGATAACTAATGCTACCGATAGCACATTTTTTCAAAAAATGGCATTATTATATCATTGTATCATAATTTCAAACTGCATTTATTAAAATTGTTAGTAACACTATATAAAAGTATCACTAAGTTAAACACAAATTATTCAAGAAATTATTTCACCACTCTTTCCATCTAAAATAAAAGAATTTATGATATTATTCATAATAAAACCATAAAATATAGAAGTTATGATATTTGGACGCACAAGAGAGGAAACACAATATCACTCCTTTAGGGGGGGAGTAAAATTATAACTTTCTTGAAACCATGGATGGTATCGTTGCAATCGAAACTCTAAATCGATCCCCAGATAGAAAAGTGGACCTCCTAAAATCACTACCATTTTTATTAGAGGTTAAAATTTAAAAAACACTAACTTTAAAGAAACATAATTAAAAATAGATAAAAAAAATAAAAATAAAAAAGTAAAAATGCAAAATTTATTAAAACAAAATTCAAAATCAAAATTCAAAAAATAAAATTAAAAACGGTACAAGAAAATTGATAAACAATAACTTTTAAAAATAAATATAACAAAAAAGAAAAAGAAAAATGAAATACAAACTTAAAAATTAAAAAATTAAAAATACAATTTTTTTTTTTTTAAAGTAACTTTTTTTTTAAACCCATCAACCAATTTTAATGATTTTTTTTAAAACACATCATTTAAAAAAAAAATTTAAAATAAACAATTTTTTTTAAATGTTTAATAGAAAATTAAATTAAAATTTAATAACAAAATTAAAAAAAAAAAAATTATAACAAATTTTTAAATTAAACAAAAATTAAAAAATTAAAAATTTGTTAATTTGTTCATTTTTAAACTAAATTTTATATTTAAAAAAAAAAAAAATACAAAAAAATACAAAACCCTACACCCAACCCTCCCCCTCCGCTCCCCCTCCCCCTCCCCTCCCCCTCCCTCCACCCACCGCCCTTCCCTTTCCTCTCCCCACCCCTGTCCCATCTTGCCCCCCTCCCTCCCTCTCCTATGCTCACTACACTCCCCCTCCTCCCTCCCACCTCCCCCATCCCTCGTTCCCTCCCCCTCTCCTCCCCTCTCCCCACCCCCCAATCCCCGCCCACTTGACCCCTCGTCGGTGGGAACGATTCTCAAAATTGCGCCGCCACGAAGGGCCAATGCTTGAGCGGCGGAAGGAGCGGATCCGATACTAAAATTGACCCCCAAAAAAATGAGAACAATGTCAGGTTCTCGTCAAGTTGGTATGCATTTTCATAGATAATGGAAATAAGTATGCCAAAACAAAACATCTGTCGATATATATAGATAGATAAAAGGTATAAAAAATATAAAAAAAATTATACATCCACAAAAAATATGGATCAAAATGTCGAAAATGGGTGCTATTGGCCTCATACTAATACAATCGATAATACTCCTAAGGGTCACCTAAACTCTGACTCCTACAAAAATACAGAAGCATTGTGGCCACCTTCCGAAAGTACCGGACCCAAGCTCCTTGATCTTGGTCTTTGGGATTTCGTCCATCAAACTGCTCAAGTTGGTTCTGACATTTTCCAATGTTACGGCAGCATCAGGACCTTTCCCCTCCCGTAGCCTCCGTAAAAAATGGACAAGTCCTGCCAGATGAACTGGTCCTATATCTGTCATAGTTGTAGAGATGTGTTAGTATCCATTCAAAACATGTATTTTGTTTTCAACTTATAACAAAAAATAAAAAATGAAATAAACTTTAAAAATGTTTAAAAATAAGACTTAGCAATTGTGCCAAGTGCGCTCCCACGGGGGACTACCATATCAAGATCTTGACTAAAATTGATCCTAGCATAGGGGAAGTAATCGATCACTACGATATGATGCTCCCACCAAGCAAAATAATCATCGTCAAATAGGATATCTACTTGCCTACCCCCAAGTCATAACGTAAGTCCTATCCATCGTCCCATGGCAGGCATGAGGAGACAATGTGGATCTACCCATACTCATGGACTAAGACCAGACACTCTCTAGAAGAAAAAGCTACAAAGAATGCTACCAAACCCAAATTTCCTTGCTTTCCCCTATCAGCATGATGTGAGTTGGGATTTCATTCAACCCAATAGTGTGGTACTCCAGTAAAAAACTATGGGCTCTAAGCATCTAAATCCATAAAACATGTGCACCCTTGAAGCTTGGTGCCCTGCCGCTGATCCAAAGATATGATGGATGGTCATAAGAATGACCTTGAGCCCTAGGATCTCTATAGCTCACATCAAGACCTGAGATCCAACCTTTTGGGTACCCAGGATGCATTGAATATGTTGCTATGTATTCTGCTATGGTCATTCCCCAAAGACTTCGAGCTTTAAAGCTCGGTAAATCACCCCGGCAAGAAAGACTAGTGAGGAAATATATATCATCGACCTCTATATTTAGAGGTTTACCATTGAGGATGAAGGCTTCAACCTCCAGATTCCAATAACTGATCAGAAGCTCGAGCAATCATGCTTGGGACCGCATGTTGTTCATCTCAAATAATTTCTTCATTCCGCAACGAAGTGCTTCGAGGGCCTCGTCATATTCCAAGACCAAGTTTTCAATTTCTTCATGCTCCCTCTCACTCCATTCAATCACCATCTTGTCAAAATTGAGATATTTTAGTATTTTTTCTAAAAAATAAAAGTTGCGGACATGTACATGGGTTACCATTCTATTAGTTGCATCCATGCGACCCGCATCACTGTAGCCCGCATACATTGTGGTAAATAATTAGGGCCTCCATTAAAATGGAAATAAAAACTAATAAAATAGGAATGAAAAGAAAGAGGAGGTTGATACCTCTTGCCTGGCACTAATGGTTCAGAAAATGGTCACTCCTAGCTCTTGCAATCGCCTTCAGAAGTTGGAGGTAGTTTTCACCCAAAACTCACAAGTTTTCAAATTTTGCAATTGGAATGGTAAAAATGACTTTTTACCCTATTTTATTTCATTTTTACCATACCCACTTTTCTATAGTTGGTATTTTTTACTTTGCAAATGAACTAATTGGGTATTGTTTTAGGGTTGTACTCACGTATTTTCTTATTAGAGGAGTAATTTCTTTTGTGGATATGGTATATTTAGTAGGTATAATGCTTCTTAACTAGCATTTAGGATATAAAATCCCACCAATATGCATTTTGCATCTTATCCTTTAGTTTTGAAACAACTTAGGGTATTTTTGCAAACTTGCGACATTCACCTTTCCTCTAAAAATATATATATGTCTTTTAACAATAGATCCTACCTAACTTGGGACACCGTAGTTAGCACCCTCATTCCATTTTGGTACCCATGTTGAGTTTTCTCATAGGCTTGGGATCCTTTTTAGTTTTACCATGACTTTGAGAAGAAGCCATATGCCTCTCTTTCTCATATATCTCCATCCACTCCCTATAAGGCTCCTGCTTTTATGGAGTTTTCTTTAAGTTTTTCAGACTCCTTAGATTTGAAAACATTGGTGAGCATTTACAATCCCGGGCTCGATAAAAATCCATAGGACGTTAAAATGGAGTTTCTTTAAGTTTTTCAGACTCCTTAAATGTGAAAACACCGGAGAGCATTAACCGAACCAGGCTAGAGAAAAATCCATGAGACGATATCCATTTTTATGTTTAAGTTTTAAATGCATTGCATATTTCCCACTTGCATTTCTTAGCCCCTCTCATTGTGAAACTTTTGAGCATACCTCTCATTGTGAAACTAGATTGAGTGTGTGAAAGGACTGGGTGGAAGGACTCCGATATTAGTTACAGAATGGTGCGGCAATGAGGTTTAGGTGAAATCTATCCATTTGTAACTTGTTGTTATTTAGTTATAAAAAATTCTCTTTTCCGTCCAATTTGAGTATTTAATTTCAGTTTTTAATCCTTGTATTTTGAATAAGTTATTCAACAATTCATTTGTAAATATATATTTGCAGTAGTAACTACTCTTCTTTAGATCTTTGCTCATTTTCAGGTTGAACCTTGGAGAAGTTGGTTAGAAGATTGGAGCAGCATCATTCTAGGGATTCTACATCAACCGTTTGGATTATGGGTAAGTTACATTTTAAACCTTCTTTTTCCATTTCAAGAAAGTTTGCTTGCAAAAGGTTTTGAATTTGTTTTGCTTGAATATTCGAGTTTGCTTTTGGGTTTCGCTCTATGGTGGTTTGTCCCAAAGATCACTAGGGTAGTTTAAATTCCCGAAAAAATGTCGAAAGATGTGATGTCTTATCTAGCAAAGGAAGGCATAGTTGTCTCTATCTTATGTAAAAGGAGTTATCCCACATGCATCATGGAGAAATATTCTCCTATGACCATTTATTATATAAGGAGGTGAAAAATTATTTATCCCAGATGCACTATGGGATTTAATTCTTCCATACCTATAGCTATATAATAGAGGTGAAGGAGACCCTTTTGGTTGTGTTGAATATTATGTTGTAATGAAAAAGTTGTGATAAACATATGTGGAGAGGATCTCAAGTGTAAGATTGGGTATTTCTTAAGAATAAGAAGATAATACCTTCCTGTGGATGTTTCCCCATTTGGGGTTTTAGCGCATATATTTGGTGTACTTCATTTTCTCTTGTCTCTTACTTACTGTTTGATTATATGGTTCATGTATGGATAGAAGGATAGACTAGTAGACTCTTGTTATTGATTTGCATGTTAGCACATTCATTGTTGTAAAATTAGTCACAGCAGATCTAATGAACAAGTAAATCAATCACAACAGATGAACATAGAAAATATGGTGCAAAACTGTGCAAAACATGCAGCAGTGCTCTCTATCCCAGAAAGGGTGAATGAATTACAATACAAACTGTCACAATGACAGAGCAATTCGAATTGCCTAAGGAGGTCATTCGAAATTACAGAATGGAGTAGCTTGACTCTAACTAGGAGTCCTCATCAATCAATCGGTGGTGCTCATCAATGCACAACAACCAGTCATCCAGGTGTCAATCTGAGTCTAACTGAGTGTAATAAGTGTAACTGAAGTGTGTAGCACTGATTTAGGATCTGGAGGCTCAGTGGGGGCGCATGGGAGGCTAACTGAAGTCAGAACAAGTCACCTAATCAAACTGGAGGTCCAACGGAAGTGATACAGTCAGTCGGGAGTGAAACTAGCCTCAAATCAGGGAGAATCGGAGCTAACTGAATGTAACTGAAGTGGAACTGCAGTGGTAGGTGAGCAAGTGCGCCCTTCTCTGGTAGTAGGTGAGAAGTGGGCGCCTTTCAGCTTAGGAGGGCTAAAACTCTGTGGTAGGTGGCTCCCGGGTGCTAGAATGAAGTGGATAAGGTGCTGGAGGCATCAAACTGGTGACTGGGATGCATGCCAGTGCATGCAGGTGCATGCAAACCCTAGATTCTGCATGCAAACCCTAATTTGCATGCAAGATCCTGAAAAAGATGATGTGGGTATCCGAACAATTGTTGTATGTTTATGCATATTTCCCAATATTCTAACATGGTATCATAGCTGCTTACTATACTCTAACTTCTTCAGTAATTTTTTGTTAATTTTTTTTACAAGCACTAAGTTCATCGATTTTTTTCGGGGTATCCATATCTAGTAGATTTTTTGTCCTATCTATCAAACCCTTGTGTTTTTTCTTTAGATTTGGGCAATTTTCTACATGTTTGAGAATTTCTTTCTCAAAACCTTAACACTCACCATTTATCCTCTGATCCTGTAAGAGAAATTTTATATTTCCATGATATGAAGTGCATCGTTTCAATCCTCCAATGCTTTTTTGCATATGCCCTAAGCTTTTACTTTCAAGGTCTCCCAAATCCACACACAGTAAAAAGAGACAACAAAATAAAGGCACTTTTCTTTTAGAATTTTTACTTCAAATTAATTAAAAATTCAAGTCAAATCTCATCAAACACCACACAAAATTATTCTAAGGGGTCTCAAAGAAACCTATCACACTCAGAGAATTCAAACACACCAGGAAAATCAAACAAATTGGAGAAAAAAATGTGACAAACTCGCACTTTTAGGAAATTCAAAACTGTCTATGACATTTCCTGTGAATGATTCACTTATGTACTTAAGACTGCTAGCAAATTACTAGAGGAATCACTTCTGTAAGTAATACACAAAGTGAATAACTCATGGGAGGTTTGAAAAAGGTGCAAACTCAGAAAAATTCAAAAAGTAAAGGTATGTACATGTGTATGAGGTATTTTCACACTTGACAGTGACTAAAACACTTAACAAATAGGAGGAAATAACCAAAAAGAGACACACAACAAATGGACATCCCTAGTAAAGTCATTAATTATTTTGTTAAGGAAAATTTCCAATGACAAATTATGTCACCAACGTACTATTGGGTTACACTAGACTGACATCCAAGGGTTTAGTTGCAAGTAAGTTAGATTCTCAATCTCAATTTAACATTAAGAAAATCTATTCTAAACGATAAGGGGAAATAAAATTATGCTCCTTAATTATGAAGGTTGGTCCTAGCCACTCCTGTTAACACCTAAAAAGTGCTCACTAGCTCATTCCCTTATTCACATGACCCATTTGTCCACTTTTCCACCATCTGAGCCTCTGAAACCAACAAAAGGTCACCAAAAGACCTTAGTACACCCCTTTTTCCATTAAAAAAGATTATTTTTCCTAAAAAAACATAAAAAACCCTCAAAAAGGGTCCAAATTCCCAAAAATATTAAAAAGGGAATTAAAATATTAATTTTATTCAAAAAAGGAAAAAGGAGGGAAAAGTACCTAAACCATGTTGGTCAATACCATTTGGTTTCCACAAAACCACAAATGGTATTCCCCACCACCAAAACCTATAAAAAGGTGGTAGGGGCTCCTCATTTCACATCCATCCATTATCTCATCCTTATGCTGCTGAAATCTCCCTTGAGCATTTTAGCCATTGAAGCAACCTTGGAGAAGGAGACCTCTTGGAGCTTGGAGCTACTCATCTTGGGAGTTGCTCAACATCAACCTTCACCATTGAAGGTATTATCGCAAGCACTTGCTTGCCCCCATTTTTCAATACAAGTTCATTCTTTAATATCTTCTTGTTCTTGTTTTTCAAATGTTTACATTATTTGTTTAGATTCTTGCATAGATCCATGATTAGTTTTGTTTAGTTTAATTAGTTGTTTATTTCTATTTGAAACTGCTGCTACTAGTTAGCAGGTGCCCATAGCACTAAGCCTGGTTGCAAAACCGGGCCAACAGTTTTTGGCGACTCCGCTGGGTTTTGAACAATAGATCTCTAGTTTTGCTTTTAATCTTAGTTTTTTATTAGTTTTTAACCTTTAGATCCATAGATCTGCCATCTTAGACAGCAGATCTATTGCTGCTCTAAGTTTTGGCCACATCTATTGCCATTAACAGCCCGGAATTCACAATTTTCGGGTTCATCTTTCAGCTTCTGTGCACGGCTTTCACCTCGCGGTTTTTAGCTTGACAGTTGTGCGGTCCATCGCGGCTTTTGGCCTTTTTTCCGCACGGCTCACCACGGCTTTGTCGCCGGTTTCCGCGCTGCACATCGCGGCATCGCAGTCATTTACCGCGCTGCATATCGCGACTGTGCACCCCTTTTCCGCGCGGTTCACCGCGGCTTTGTCACCGGTTTCCGCGCTGCACATCGCGGCATCGCGGTCATTTACCGCGCTGCACATCGCTACTGCGCGCCCCTTTTCCGCGCGGTCCACCGCGACTTTGCGGCCTATTTGCATGCTGCACACCGCGGCTTCGCGGACATTTTCCGCGCGGTCCATCGCGACTGTGCGATCGAAACCCGCGCGGTCCATCGCTACTTTTCTGTCAAAACCCGCGCTGCTGATTTTTTCATTCGGCCATTCCGATTTTAAAAATTAATTTTTACTATACTTCCTGCCCACATAGTACATTTTTTACAGTATTAAATTTTGCATATTTTACAGCCTTGAAATTTTTTTTTACTATTTAAAATGCATATTTATAAATCTTTTTAAAAATTTTCAAGAAAGTGAAAGAAAGACTTATTTCTGCATTTTTATCTAGATTAAAAAAATTTCTTGTTTACTTCTTTAAAATCTTGCCCTTAGCAATTTCCTTGAAGAAAGAAGTCCATTTATTTCTTTTGAAAAAGTCCATTTATTTCTTTAAAAGAAGTATATTATTTGCTTTCACAATTCAAAGGATCCTTTGTTTTTTGAGTTGATATTTGCAAAAGCATTTAATTTCATTTATTTGAAAAAGTCATAAATATTTGCTTTTTTATTTTCAAAAGCTCCTTTGTTTTTTGAAAATTTCCTGTAAAGCATTTACCTTTTTTCAAGTTCAGTTTACAATACCTCACGTGCACTCACTCGATCACTTAATTGAATTAAGCCTTAAAACGTACCCTAATTTCAACACACTTTTAACCCCACTTGGGGAACACTAAAAGAACTTTGTAGCTAGGTAGTATTGGGGGGATAGGTGTTCCAATAACACCCCTCAGTTATTACATCTGAGACATAGAAGTTGTCCAATTAGGGAGCTAAAATCTCTTAGTATTTTTTGGCGCGGTCACAACCGGTTTGTGGGAAGGCCTCTCCCTTAGGAGGGTTGAAGTCGCGAGGATGGTTCCGGAAGCCTGAGTGGAATACCGAAATCCATTCAGTAACCGAAGGGCTACCATTCGCAGTTCTCGGGATATCCCTGTATTGGGATATTGCGATCAAAGGACCAAACGGCAGATTTACCTTTTCTCGACGCGTCATGAACGGAGTATCCTAGTAGCCTTTCTTTAGGATTGATTACCCGGTGTCCCTCCCGGTAGGGGGATATCTAGCCGTTGTCTCAACACTCATATTGTCTGACTTGGATTTCATCACCTTGCAGAGGATATCGTTTTTTTGAGTCACAATACTTTTAGTTAGGTGTTTGCATGATTCAACCCACCCTTGGTCTAGTTACACCTATTTTTTATAGAAGCCGTTTGCATGTTGGTACTCTGACCATTTGTTGCATTCCTCCACTTATTGTAGCATAGCTGCTAGAATAAGTGCCTTTTTTGAGGTTGATTTTTTGGCCTGAGAGCCTTCTTTTTTCACTCCCCTTCTTGCACCCTTGGTTGCATTAGGGTTTTGAGTCTTTATCACCACCTGATACTTAAACAAATTTTTTACACAAAAACCTAATTCTCACCATTGAGAATTTTAGACGCTCTCGTCGTCTACAGGGCTAACTCCCAGATTTTAGTCCACTTGGCTCTCCATGTCACGGACGCAGAGCCTTATCCCTTGATTCGACACATCGTCAATCAACTAGACAGTCATCCGATTCTGACACACCTCACTTCACATTTGATTTGGAGGTAGAATCCGAAAACCCCACAGAGTTACCACCAACCACCATTATGGCTGGAACACCATTTGATCCACTGTTTACCAGCACCATAGGTGAGACATCCACAGACCCTTCTGCTGCGGTGTCATCCATGGCAACAACCACCACCCTGGGTATGCCCAATATGGGCAACACTACACATTTAGGAATTCCCAACACAGGACCACCTCCTGTTATAGGAATTCCCAACACAGGGCCACCACCTGTTATGGGTATGCCCAATATAGGGGTCACAACCCCTCTAGTTTTCACAAACCCCATCCCAGGAATCCCTACTGCTATTCCTAACCCAAGTGTCACCCATGTTGCACTTGGAGGCGCTGGCCCATACCAGAACATACCTATTGGAGGGCACATACCCTCCATACCTGGAATACCTTTAGGCGCTACTGGACCCCTACATCATACCACAATGACTAGGCATGTCCCAGTTCCAGTCACTACATCTGCTAGCTTACCATACATGGCAAGTCTGAACCTGCCAGACTTAGCTAGGCTCACTAATGACCCCATCAGACATGATCCTGCGTGGCCTCATATGCCCACCAAACTCCCCTCTGACATCCCTAAGTTTGAGGGTAAGGCAGGGGAAGACCCCCAGAACCATATCATGTCCTTCCATCTATGGTGTTCCTCCAACTCCATAGTGGACGACTCTGTCCGCCTCCGGCTTTTACAGCGCACCTTCACTGGCTCTGCAGCTAAGTGGTATATCGAGCAGCCCCATGGGACGCATGCCACCTTTACCTCCCTTGCCTCGACCTTCCTGCAGTTTTTCCAGTTACCTGTCCGTTATGATGCAGGAATCGAGATCCTACTGTCTTGCAGACAAACCACGGCCACCCACATCACTGACCACATTCATGAGTGGCGTCGACGCCGAAGCCTCTGCAAAATTAAGTTAGACGACCGTATCTTCTTAGATTGGTTTCTAAAATCCCTCCTCCCTCTTATTGCGAAGGATGTGGCATCTGAAAGACCCCAATCTGAAGAAGAGGCCATCCTCAAAGCCCAACAGTTTGATCTCATTTACGCCCAGTCGGGTTATCTATACACAGTCATACCTGACGCCCCACGAGGTGACTCTTCACGAGGTGACGCACCGGGGGCATCACATGCCGCTGATGGCATCATTGGCCAAATCACCCCCCAACCTAAACCTTTCAGCATGGTGAGCACCATGCCCGCCCCAGACCTCTCTAGGGCTACATCCAGTTCCGGAGCAACAACTTCTTATGCTCCAACAAACCAGACCCATCACATTCATGGACCCTCTTGTCCACAACATTGTTATGGGCAAGCGCCATCAGCATATGTACCTCCTACATACTATACTCAACCTACCACACAGACCCCCATGCAGTTCCCACAACAGCAGATGCACTACCCACAACCAGCTGCCCCAGCTAATCTCCCACCTCCAACAGCTCAGGGGTACCAACAACCCCAACAGGCAGCTGGACCACCTCCAACTCCACCTGCATATTACCCACCGCAACCTGCTCCCACACCTGCAGCTCCCCAGAATCCCCCCAATGCTCAAGGGCATGTGTACGCACAACAACATCAGCCCCAATACCAAAATAACCAACGCAATCAGGGTGGGCAACCAAACCGCGGAAGAGGACGTAACCATGGAAACAACCAAAACCATAACCAAGCTCCACAACCTACCCATCCTCCACAAAACAATAACGCGGCGCCTGCTCATCAGAATCCTGATCGGCCACCTAAGCAAGCCAAAAATGCTAATTTACGAACAAACCATCCTTGTTCTATTTGCGGTGTCTATGGCCACTATACCCACGCTTTCCCACATCTGGAGCGAGCTCGGCAACTATGGACAGATGACGCCCATCGTCAAGGGCAGGCGGCTCCTCAGCCGCCACCCAACCCTCCACCACCTCAACAACAAACCTTAGTGCTACAAAACCCTTTTCCAACACAAGGAGTGGTGAACACTCAGTCGTTAGCCCCCCCACAAGGCAACGTGCAACCACAACAAATCACTTACGCCGCTCCTGATCAACCCATGTTTGATTCAGGCACTCACCACTTATTGATGATGTCCACTGCCGACGTCAATATCCAAACCCGTCGGAACCAGTATGGTCCTACCTCTGAAGCCCCCCCTGCCGATAAGGATACTAACGCTCATCCCACCGATCAGACGTTACGGATACCACCTCTTCCACTCGATGGCGCGTCTAAAGCACCTCGTTTCCCACTCCGCCGTATCAACAACAACCCCAATGCACGGGCTGCGTCAAATTACAACATCGTAGATGACCTAGCTCAATCTCCCGCAGCCATGTCTGCATTAGAAGTCTTGAAAAACTATCCTACGCAGCGCAAGACTTTACTTTCCGCCATTGGGGTGATTGACCCAAATGATTCGAAATTGATGACCTTTGATTTGGACCAGTCCGAACCACGTCTGCCTTCCACCATAGCAGTCCAAGTTTCTGTTTCTATTCGGAATCTTGTCATCCATCGATGTATCATCGACGAGGGTGCGTCCACATGCGTCATGTCCACATTTGTTTGGCAGAAGTTGGGATCCCCTACTCTCCAACAATCCACCACTGCGTTGCGGGCCTACGACGGTCGGTTAGCTCAACCTCAAGGTCTACTACCCAAGGTCCCCTTCCAGTTGGGTGGAAAAACTGTGCTCATCGACATTGAGGTCATTAATGCCCAACTCGATTATAACCTTTTACTTGGCCGCAGTTACATGTACGCCATGAAAGCGGTCGCCTCATCCGTTTTTCGCACCATGATGTTCCCTCACGAGGGACGCATGGTCAAAATCGACCAACTCACATACTATGATCCCAATGCCCCTGCAGCACCCGAAAATGTTCTTCCCATGATTGAACAACCAGCTTCTAGTGCAATTACCTCCTTTGTTTCTTCTGTGGGACCTGGACTTTACTCAGATACACCAATGACCTCTACATTCCAGGCCATTCCACCACCGTCACCAGAGACCCATGTCGCAAACCTCTGTACTCTTTCACAGAATACACAAACACCCGGTAGTCAACCACCATTAGTACCGAGTCACATCGGTGTTACACCCATCCACACCATCCCCTTTCTATTTCCTCCTTCGGGGGTAGTAAGCGCCCCGGTTATGGCTACCCTTAGTCTACCCGGGTTAACTTTGGGATTACCCGTGTGGTATATTTCGCCTCCCGTTCCACCGGTGACACCAAACGTCATCCTCCAACCGGTACAACCTATTGTTACCACAAATCAACCTCCTCCTGGTGTCGCAATCCCTTCATCGTCAACAAAACCTCCTCCTAGTCTCAATATCCCTTCGTCGTCAACGAATCCTCCCCCTCCTATCAAGCCCACTGGGGGCAGAGGTCCACAACCATACACTGCTATACCACCTCCGAAGGCAGTTAAACCCCCACCAGTATTTCGAGCTCCCCCTAAATGCTCGTTGTGCGATGAGATAGGCCATCCAACTCATCAATGCCCACAGTTACCCGCACTCCAAGAGCATATGAATATGTTGGACGATGACGCCGGCATCCCAGTCGTTAGACTTGAGCCACCTCCTCAGCCTCGCGACAGATCACTGCGCACCAACCATCCTTGTGCCATATGCAGTGTTTACGGCCACTACTCTCACCATTGTCCCGATCTCCCTGACTATAGAGCAGCATTGTACGAGTTAAACAATGTCGATTTGGAGATATCTCCTCCCCTAATCGAGGAGATCTACCCCCCGCCATCATCCTCGTCGGAAGAAGTCAATACAATATATATGATTTCAACAAACTTCAAACCAGAACCCCTTGATTTATGGTCTGACTACTTCAATACTGATGAGCAAATTTTGGAGACACTCACTGCACCCGACTACCCTTGGGATGATATGCATCATCGCTCGTACTTCCTCCCGGAAGCATCTACATCCACCGCATCCAACCAGCTATCGGTCGAATCGAAAGATTTCATACCCACTAAGGTCGATTAGTTAAAGGACCCCATCCCAGCACCGGATGCCTTTGAAGAAGGGAACATGTCGAACATTTCCCCCACTATACAGATAGACATTTCCACAACACCAGGGAAACCTGAGCTCATCTCATTGGGCGGATCTTGCACTCAAGCAGAAACTCAGGCGTACAAAAAGCTCTTTCAAGAATTTCGTGATGTCTTTTCCTGGTCCTATACTGAGATGCCTGGTCTCGACCCCGCCATTATTGAACACCACATTGATACATGGCCTGAGGTACCCCCTGTTCGTCAGAAACAGCGACCCATTCACCCTTCCAAGCTCCCCGCTGTTAAAGATGAGGTCGAGAAACTTCGCAAAGCAGGATTCATTTACCCTATTCCGTACACCACCTGGGTGTCGAACCCCGTTCCCGTCAACAAAAAGCAAGGCACCCTTAGAGTATGCACTGACTTCCGCGATTTAAACCATGCTTGTCCAAAAGACAATTTCCCCACGCCATTCATTGACCAACTCATTGATGAGTGTGCGGGCCATGAAGTCCTATCCTTCATGGATGGGTTTTCCGGATATAACCAGATTCACATTCGCAAGGAGGATTAGTACAAGACTGCCTTCACCACCCCATGGGGCACCTTTGCCTATCGCGTCATGCCATTTGGCCTTAAAAATGCTGGTGCCACTTTCCAGCGAGCCATGACCTATTGCTTTCACGACTTGGTCCATATCCTGCGAGTCTATCTTGACGACCTCACAGCTCGTTCCCAAAAACGATCAGACCACCTTAACGACCTCCGACAAGTTTTCCTGCGTTGTCGCAAATATAAAATCCGCTTGAATCCACACAAGTGTGTCTTTTGCGTCCCGGCAGGCCGCTTATTGGGTTTCATTGTTTCCCAATATGGAATCACTGTCGATCCCCTGAAAGTCAAAGCCGTCTTAGAACTTCTGCCTCCTCGTATGCTTCGGCAGCTCCAAAGTCTACAGGGGCGGTCCAATTTCCTTAGGCGCTTCGTTCCTGATTATGCAACCAAAGTTCACGGTTTCTTACGCTTACTTCGTACCCACATACCCTTTGTTTGGGATGAGAAAGCAGACACGGCATTCGAAGCCCTCAAGAAAGCTCTCACACAAGCCCCCTTGATATCCCCACCGGATTTCTCTCAAGACTTCACCCTTTATGTCTCGGCATCTGAACATGCTGTGTCCGGAGTTTTGGTCCAAGAAGATGCCTCCCACCAAGAGCATGTGATTTATTACGTCAGCCAGACCTTGTCTGGCCCACCTCTGCATTACCCATACGAGGAAAGATTAGCCCTAGCTGTAGTCTTTTCCGTACAAAAATTGTGATACTACATTCTACTCAGTCATACCACGGTCGTGGCCGACTCCAACCCTATGGTCTATCTCCTCACCCGGCGGCTCCTACAAGGTCGTGTTGCTAAATGGGTCATTATCCTCCAGGAATATGACCTCACCTTCAGAACTCCCAAAAGCACTAAAGCCCTCGCACTGGCTCACCTCATCACTGACCTCCCATCCTCTTCGACATCACCCATTATCAAAACGGACCTGATTGACGAGCAGATCTTCATCATTTCGTCTGACGACCCTTGGTACGGAGACATTTTGACTTACCTTCGTACGCAAAAATTTCGACCACACATCGATCGTGATGGACGCCGTCGCATACGACACCATGCCCCCCGATACCTCTTGATAGGGGATGTACTTTACCGACACGGCGTTGATACCATTTTACGCCGCTGCCTATCCCATAGTGAGGCAGAACAAGTCCTCAATGATTGTCATAGCGGTGCCTGCGGAGGCCATTTCTACGGCATGGCCACTGCCCAGAAAATCATTCGGACCGGTTATTTTTGGCCATCATTGTTTACTGATTGCATCACCGCAGTCAAGCATTGCCAGAACTGCCAACTATTTTCCCCCAAAGCAAGAACCCCCCATGCCCCCCTTCATCCAGTCATCACTGTTGGACCATTCTGCAAATGGGCCATCAACTTCCTCGACTGCAACCCCACGTCAGCCGGCGGTCACAAACACATCGTTGTGGCTGTAGATTATTTCACCAAGTGGGCAGAAGCCATGCCGACCTATAATTGCAAAGCCGACACTGCAGCACGGTTTTTCTTCAACCACGTTATCGCTCGTTTCGGAGTACCGCAGCAACTAGTCTCTGACCACGGATCTCACTTCGAAGATGCCGTCTGGAAGGAATTATCAACCATGTTGAAATTTGAACACCATTTCTCTTCCGCTTACTATCCCTAAGGAAACGGCCAAGTCGAAGCGATCAATAAAATTTTGAAGACCATTCTCCAACGTACTGTAGACAAACACAAATCCAATTGGCACCACATGCTCTTCCCGGCACTATGGGCCTGCCGCACCTCAACCAAAACCGCCACCGGTTTTACCCCTTTCCATTTAGTTCACGGTGTCGAATTCGTCCTCCCTATTGAGTGCCAGATCCCAGCCTTACATATCGCCGTTGAACTCCTACCGGACACTTCCCCGATCGAGCAACATTTACTACTCCTAGAGCAGGCCGATGAAGATCGGCGCATAGCCATTCAAAACATGGAAGCAGCTAAACAACGATCGAAACTAAGTTACGACAAACACGTCCACCCAAGAACCTTTTCTGAGGGAGACCTTGTCCTCGCTTACGATCAAGCTCATGATAAAACCGGAAAGGGAAAGTTCGTGTCTATGTGGCAAGGCCCCTACATCATACACACCTGCCTCGGGCAGGGGGCATACATTCTGACCGATTCAGAAGGCAATCCTCTACGCAACCCACGCAACGGGTTGTACCTTAAACGATTTTACCCATAGAAAATATGATGGACACCATCGTCCATTTTAGTATAGGCATACTTTCTTTGTTCACAAAAAATTCAAAAAACCTAAATATTTGTTTTTCTCTGCATGACCACAGATGGAGCCTCTTCCACTCTGCCATGTCGGTTTCGCTGATGGTGCAAGCCGTTGGTCTCCCAATCTCGCCTCCACAACTTGGGTAATATACTCCCCTTCACATGAGTTAATTCACATTGACGGAGTATGTTTAGGTGCCGCTACCAATAATCAAGCTGAATACGATGCCGTGACTGGTCTCCTGGCCGCTGCTCTCCAAATGAGCATCAGTCACCTCAACGTTTTCTTGGACTCACAGCTCCTAGTTTCCCAGCTCAACAATGATTACCAGGTACGCGATCCCTGTCTTTTCAGAAAATTCCTGTGCACTAAACAAATGGTTAGACAGTTTGAATCCATTTCATTCACACATGTCCCAAGACACCTCAATAGTGTAGCAGATAATATGGCCAACAATGTCCTCGACTGGCACACCAATCACATCATGTCATATCCATAAACAAAATGCATCCACGTGCATAACATGTGCCTCCATGGGCATATCTATAAACAAAATGCATCCACGTGCATAACATGTGCCTCCACGGGCATATACAAAAAACAATATTGCATCCACGTGCATAACATGTGCCTCCACGGGCATAAAACAAATAACCAAATAATGCATCCACGTGCATAACATGTGCCTCCACGGGCATACATAAATAAACAACATACTGCATCCAAGTACATAACATGTGCCTCCACGGGCATATACAAAAGACGAAGGTGCATCCACGTGCATACACGACAATATATCCCAATATATATCCACATATATATATAAACCAAATAGTCAACATGTCATAGGTGCCCTCAGCACCTGATATACCAAAATATATCTGTCATACAAAAATGCTTCCCCATATGCTCATCAGCATTTGGGGGCAGATACAATATCTCTACTCATCTGGATCCCTAGGATCCTCCGGCTCCTCCTCCGGCTCCTCCTCCGCTGGCCCCGCCGGGTCATGGCGAGCCCGAACTCTCCGCTCTGCCGGCCCCGCTGGATTGTCCCGCAGACGTATCCTCCCCTGAGCCGGCCCTGCCGGATCATCTCGTCTACCATCCCTGTGCCTCGCCACGAACACCGCTGTCCTCAATAGGAGCGACTGCCACTCAGGCGGCGCACCGAAACAACCCTGCAAAATATCCCGATCCAGGTCTCTCCAACCATCCTCGGGGAGTCCAGCTAGGATCCGGGCAAAGGTCTGTCTAACACCCTCTATGGCGTCATCGCGAGGGCCAACCCCTCTCCCACGAGCTGCAAATCCTCCACCACGCGGAGGGGGCACCGCTGCAGGTGGATGGGCGACCACCATCGCCCACCCCTGACGAGCCATGTAGTCAGGTGGTGGCACTGGACCCACATCTGCACAAAGCAAGTAAGCCATCACATTCTATACAACATAATCATCAATGATAAATCAAACAACATATGATATAATATCAAATAAAACACAAAACATGCCGTCTAAACTCCAGGCCTGTCCTGGGGCACGAGGCATCTCTGGGTCACCTCGATAGTCCATGCCGGCATAAGGGTAGTCCTCAATAACCAGAGGCATCTGCTCCCACTGCTGATAGAAATACTCCGTGAAGTAACCGCGGACACCACCGCCACCACGAGGCATCATCTGCCCCCATCTCATCATACGAGGCTCACTCGGAAGACCAGCACGAATGGGTACCCGTGGCCACAAGGTCGGCACCCGCTCGAAGAAAAAACAGCATAAAAACGAGGCATAACAAAACTCGCCTCCCTCTCTAATGGCCTTGTCCAGATCTCTCCGGACACCAGCCAGAAACATCTACCCCCAGGCATAATAAGTACCCTGAAGAACAGAATCCACCATCATCGTCTGCCCCCCAGACATACGATGTGGCGCAGCAGCACCCAATATCCGTAGAACGCAGGCCCCAACAGCTCGCATATACCACTCACGTAGGGATCGCAGACTAATAGAGCTGTTCTGCAAAACAGCATCATCAACGCAGAAAGTCTGTAACAGGTCCACCATATCTACACCTGGAGGCAACCTCGGCAAGATATCACCCACCTCACCCAAGCGAGGCAACCCAGTCAAAAAATAGACATCCGTGAGAGTGATCTCTAACCTCTCACCCCCAATGATAAATGCACCCTCCGCCGGCACCCACCAACTCACTAGCTTGTTCAGGAGCCGTCTCACTGAACGAATAGGCGGGATCTGAGCGAACTTCAAAAGTCCGCTCATAGCCAGAGTCTGTCTCACCCCTGCATCAGTCTCAATCCTCAACATAAGATCATCATCGATCTCTCGCTCTCGCCACGAGGACTGTGGTCTCCTCAACATCCTGCCAGAAAAACAGAAGAAATTTTTAGCCTAGCATAAAATTCTTTTGAAAAAATCCCATCGCGGCTTTTACACAAAAATCCGCGATGCCCATCGCGGCTTTTTCACCAAAAGCCGCGATGAACATCGCGGGATCCATGCAAAAACCCGCGATGAACATCGCGGGTTTTGACCGGACAGTCGCGATGAACATTGCGACTATCCCCCATGAACCCGCGATGAACATCGCGGGTTCCAGCCTCGCAGTCGCGATGAACATCGCGACTGTCAGCCTAAAACCCGGGCGGTTCATCGCGGGAACAGCCCCGAAACCCGCGATATTCCACGTTGGAGAGTCAACATGGAATTTCGCAGCCTTCGGGGGCCCGCTGCCAAACAAAAAACACATAATTGACAAGGCTAAGGAAAATAGAGTTACCTGCAACTCGCTGAATCGAATACCAACGGTGAAATCTCCCGGAAATCGAGAAATAGCTCTGACAGCTCTATCAAACTCGCACGTAACAATGACAAGTCATTTGGGCCCCACGCCTTATTTATAGGAATTCCACCAAGTTTCCAGCAACCATTGCGGTACCATACGAAGTCCATTTCTCAAACCGTTGGTACCGTTGGAATCAGCACAGCGAGAACTTCATGCAGGTTCCTTCCTTTTCCCGTTTTCACGGGGTCCATTTTTTGACCATTTTTTGGCCTCTCTCGTGGCCTCGGTTTGCACGCCACATCGGCCGTTCTCCGTTTTGGACGTGCCATATGTCACCGGATCCAGTTTTCCACACTTGTGATGATGCTTGAGATCATTTCTCACTGTCACATCCCGATTGTCAGGGCATTTTTTCCATGCCCCCTCGTCACCTCGGTTTGCGTGCCACATCGGTCGTTCTCCGTTTTCGACATGCCTTATACCGCCGGATTCAGTTTTCCACGCTCGTGATGATTCTTGAGATCATTTCTCGCTCTCACCTTTAGATTTTTTGGGCATTTTGTCCATGCTTCCCTCGTCACCTCGGTTTGCGTGCCACATCGGACGTTCTCCGTTTTCGACGTGCCTTATATCGTCGGATTCAGTTTTCCGCGCCCGTGATGATGCTTGAGATCATTTCTTGCCCTCACACCCATCTTTTTCTGGCATTTATTAAAAATGCCACTCATCACCTCGGTTTGCGTGCCACATCGGCCGTTCTCCGTTTTCGACAATCCTTATGTCACCGGATCTAGTTTTCCGCACTGATGACGATGCTTGAGATCTTTTTCTCGCCATCATCAATCCCTTTGTGTTCGGTATAATTTTATCCCTTTTTCGGGCCGAGCAACCCCTTTTACGAAAAAGGCACTTACGGAGTTTCTGTTAAGCTCTTTTCTGACTCCTAAAACAATGAAAAGATCGTCGAGCAATCTTGCTTCCTTTCATGCTCGCTAAACATATCTGAAAGGGCGTCTACCTGGTATAAGTTTACCCCTTTTCCGGACCTCGTAGACTAATTACGAAAAAGGTATACTCTAGCCACATCGGCTAGAAGAGTTCTCCATCCGCATCATTTTATGCTTTTTCGGGCCTTAGAGACTAAACTTACGAAAAAGAAACACCAATAGAGTCCACTTACCACTTTCAGACTCTCTAAACATGAAAGCAACCATGAGCATGAGCCGTCCTGGGCTCACAAAATCCACAGGACCGTACCATTTTAGAGCACACTTTTATCCCTTCTTGGAGCTCATTAAAACTACGAAGAAGGAATCAATGGTGCCTCTTGGCGCCACGACAGATCACATCTACTCATATGGAAGCTTACCCATTTTGGTCGCCTTTGTTCAGAGTATTCTGCAGTATGTCACCTTGAAAATCCCTCGACAGCACCTATCAGCTCAGCCTCCCCCCCCCCAGAGTCAATATATACCATTCAGTCAATAAAAGTAATGATCCCCATACCGACAAGTCAGTTCCCTACGCTGCCAGGTCAACCATGTCATCATGCTCTGAACAAAGGAAGTTTGAGTCTACCCACTTGACCCAGTTATTTCCCATCCCCACAAGTATGTCAGTCCTACCATCAGCACTACAGCACTTCAGTTCTACACCTCGTGCTCCTATCAAGGAAACATCATGGCCTTGTTAGTTGCTGGTCTCCCTCTGTCGACGACAACCACATTTATTCCAGAGGATAGACCTAGAGGTCCCTGTGTCTTGGACTCATTACCATTTATGATGAGTTCCTACGAATCATTTCGAGAGGAATCCTCGTTTCCTCTCCAAATGGTTGTTTCTCACATGCTCGACTTCAACACCTTGATCGCATCGTTGAGACTCGCACAGGGCATTGATCCTTTCAGTTATTGGTCGAAGACCTCGGATACCTCCTGACTCCTCCACATTTGAGAGTCTTCCTATGGATAACACTAGTTACACTTTTTCTATAGATATCCGGGTTGCGCATGGCGACAGTATTCAGATGTAACCCAGTTTCATACTCCCTTGAGCATACAGTTCTATTATTTCCCAGAGATGACTCATAGTCTTTTAGTCCCTATAGATGTTGGACACCTTCAGTTTCAGCAGTTCATCAGTTATTCCACTGTATCAGTTATTGAAATCAGTTATGATCAGCAGTATATCCCAAAATAATGTCCCCCCTGGACCATTATGATGTACCAGTAGATTCTTTATGTATTAGATCCCCCTTCTTGGGACTAATTGTTATGTATATGTCTTGATACGAGCATGGGAATGCCCGCCTCGTCCATTATCATAGATTATACCTCATTCATATTGAGGCCATGTAATATTTTTTGTTTTTGCAGCTTCCAAGGGCCGTGACTCCAGTCTCCAATCGGTCTCTTCTCTCCACAAAAACCCCTAAAAAAAGACAAAAGAACTATGATGTCTATCGGCCATACGATGAGCTCCTGCCCTCACACATCAGGGGGCAATCTGTTAACACCTAAAAAGTGCTCACTAGCTCATTCCCTTATTCACATGACCCATTTGTCCACTTTTCCACCATCTGAGCCTCTGAAACCAACAAAAGGTCACCAAAAGACCTTAGTACACCCCTTTTTCCATTAAAAAAGATTATTTTTCCTAAAAAAGCATAAAAACCCTCAAAAAGGGTCCAAATTCCCAAAAATATTAAAAAGGGAATTAAAATATTAATTTTATTCAAAAAAGGAAAAAGGAGGGAAAAGTACCTAAACCATGTTGGTCAATACCATTTGGTTTCCACAAAACCACAAATGGTATTCCCCACCACCAAAACCTATAAAAAGGTGGTAGGGGCTCCTCATTTCACATCCATCCATTATCTCATCCTTATGCTACTGAAATCTCCCTTGAGCATTTTAGCCATTGAAGCAACCTTGGAGAAGGAGACCTCTTGGAGCTTGGAGCTACTCATCTTGGGAGTTGCTCAACATCAACCTTCACCATTGAAGGTATTATCACAAGCACTTGCTTGCCCCCATTTTTTAATACAAGTTCATTCTTTAATATCTTCTTGTTCTTGTTTTTCAAATGTTTACATTATTTGTTTAGATTCTTGCATAGATCCATGATTAGTTTTGTTTAGTTTAATTAGTTGTTTATTTCTATTTGAAACTGCTGCTACTAGTTAGCAGGTGCCCATAGCACTAAGCCTGGTTGCAAAACCGGGCCAACAACTCCTTTGTTCCTTCATAGTTGCTCTTTGCTATCACTCCAAATACCTGCAACACAAATAATATATCTTCCTCAAAAAAATTTGGATACAAAAGTTATAATTGAAATCAAAATATAACATGAAAATGAAACTAGTTAATCAAATTCACATCAAGATATAAGCCAAATATGATACAATAATAAAAATTGAATATAGAGAAGGGAAAGATGCCCAATATTTATTAAACAACAACAAAAGTACAAATCATACGGTTTTTTGTTCAACACCTCATCAAAACTAGAGCTCCAGGTCTCTCCTGCTCACGTTCTCCACAAGTCCCAATCCAAATATCTACATGCATAAAGGTAGAAACCACTTGAGGGAAGTAGCTTCAACATACAGGGATATAAAGATCAATGATCATGATCAATGATAGGAAGGGAATGATAATATATATGGCAAGTAATTCCTCTAGCATAACAATACAATGAAAAGCTCCCCTTACTTGGTATATTCTCTACCCTTTTATGATGAAGAAAATAATTAGGGATGGTTACCAAGCGATTCAACTAAGAAAGATAGTTTATATAACTTCCTAACTTCCCTTATTTTTGAATTTTTGTATATTTTTTCATGATTTTGAGGGCATTCACACCTAAATCGAAGGCAACCTGCGAATTATTAGGGAATTCACATCTTGCTATTTCATAGGGTGGAAATTAATCTTTTTAAGGTTGAAACTCTTCAAGATCAGTGGGAAGGAAATGAGGTGGAGATGAGGTTTCACTTAAATTTTGAAGGCCATAAAAATAGAGGTCAAATCAAAGGCTCTTCAATCCATAAATGTCCTTTTTGTGAATGAACAATGACATTTGAAGTGTCATCTTTTAAACTGTCGTCACGAATGGAGAAGTGTAGATTTGAGCTATAACAAGTGACTTACTTGAGTCACAAAAGAGGAGACACTATAATGCTCTCCCAGAACTTCCAAAGTCAATCCTTAAGGGAAATTCCTTGCAGAGCCAACCATATAGAAGAGGGTCAAGACAGGGCTTTCCCTGAGTTGAAAGAAAAAATTGCATAACTAGAGAATGTTTCCCAAATACTTTGTCAAGCCTTTTTCTAACCAAACTTTGCCTCCATCTATCTATTTCTTCATAAGGGGTTGAGCGAGGTTGTTTCTTCCCACCCTTGCCATGGCTATCATGATCCCCTACAACATGTTTTTCCATTAACCACTTCTCGTCCTTCATTGATGTGTTCAAAAGGAATCATGTCATGTCACGATGGGGGTACGCCATTACCATGTCCCTACTGAGAACCAAAAACTTATTCATTTTCGAACATAGATTAACCTGTGTGTTGAATGATTGCCATGTATCTGGCCTAGACCCTAGCTGACGCTTTCTCGCTATGTCAAATGGTGGTTGCAAGATGGGCCTCCATGTCCTACGACTGGGGTCAATTTGCTTTTTATTTGTTAAATATAAAATATATATGAATTGATTTTTTAAATAAACAAATATTTATTATTATATAATTTTTTAAAATTTATTAGATTTTTTCTTAATTAAAAATAATTGTAATGTGAAATAATTAAAGGATAAGAGAAAATTAAGATATTATAAGGAGGTACATAGTTCCATTTTGATGTTGAAGTTTCATATACATTCATTCATACATCACAAATGCAATCAAACATTATTAGTATCAAGGATAACAGAGGCCAATGGCTTGGAGCACTATGATTTCCCCATTATATGCAAGTCCTGCCTTGGTGATAAACCTTATGTGTGAATGGTATGTATAGAACCATTATGTTTTTTTGTTTTTATCTTTTAAAATATTGATACCAACCTCGTCTATAAGACCATTGTCAATAGAATTGAGAGTAGGGATAATTTTAAGAACTCGCCCCAAATTTATATGTATAATAAATGGGCGAATCTCCCTGATATATAGGAAACTTTGAAGGCTATTTTATCATTAATATAATATGTATATATAATTTTTTGGCTAATCTTTCATTCTATTATAGAATCTTGTAAAATATTGATGAATCTTTCACTAAATTAAGATATTGTAAAACTTAGTGAATATTTCACTGAATTATAAAATATTGTAAAAATTTGGCGAATATTTCATCAAATTATAAAACCTTGTAACGTCTTGTTGAATCTTTTTCTAGGAAGACTCAGCTTTTGATTATGTGGATAATAAGGTAGTGCGTAGAAGAGCATATACCGGAGCTAAAATCTAGACTCTCTCGACTCCTAGACTCTCAAACGAGCAAATGCATGAATGCGGAGAGGAGGGATTAATTTATACATTTCACAATCCGTATTCTCTCACTCACAACTAAAGGTGTCGATGAAACACAATTGCACTAACTAGATTCAGGGAAAGTGGGGACTCCACTTGTTATCTCATCCCTTACTAGTCCAACGAACATGTGGGGACACAAATCTTAACATATCGACAAACTTATAGAATCGAACACTTTACACTGTGGAGCGATTATGGCACCCATGAACATTTATTACAACATAGATCCTTATCAAGACCCAAAACCTTAATATAGTGTATGAATCCCCAATTAGCTTAATTTATAAATCTCCCATTTTTAATCTACCCTCTAAGAGAGCAAAATAAACTGCTTATTTGTTTATAGATACGAATACAACTTTTTTCTTTCTTTTGTTGACAATCAAAATATGTATTATGTCATTTGATTTAGAATTTGTAGAGTTAGTTAGAAACTTGCAATGGTTATTATAAATAAGAACATACACTAACAAGATTAAAAATCACATTAATGCATCATCACGCATATCATTACAACTACTCCGTTAAAGACTATTTTTTCTTGGATAAACTGAGGTGGTGTCTGTATCGATGTCCTTGAAAGTTTTGAAAGAATGCAAAATATGGTAAAATTGTTTTAGCTCCCTCATTGAATGCAAAATACAAGATATCAAATAGCATAATGTCTACATCTCAGGTCAAACAATCCCTATACATATTATATATAATCATGATGGAAATGAAGTATCGTGTTCCAACTAAATCATATATTCATCATACATAGCTAGATTAATGTCTTGACGATGATAGAAATTACACATCAAAACAAATCACCAAAAAAAAAATACTTCTGAATGACCCTTACAAAAGACAAAGTACCGTAAAAAAAATACCAAACCCAACAAATTTAGGTTACAGATAAAATTGACGAACTTCATAATACGAATAAAAAAATCCACCAGTCACGAAATTCTCAATACAGATAAAATAATCTACCATAATGATTTGGACAACTCTATAGGAAGACAATGCCAAAATAATGATCATTCCATTGTGGCCCCACCATTATAATCAATGTGCATTCATTTATATTACAAGCATCCCAAACTTCAACAATAACAAGAAAAAAATATGAACATACACACTCTCATACACACTCCAATAATAATTGTAGAGCAAGATACTAATAAAAGAACATTTCAAACAATTGGGTTGAATTTAGTGTCAATATATAAAAACCATGTGGCATCTCTCCATCAAGAGTAGCAGACACTAACAATGTATAAATGTCAGTTGATGGTTTAAACATGACAAGGCATACAATAAATCATATCTTCTAAGATCTATAATTCTTTCACGAAACCAATACTCCTAGGATAAGTTAAAACCCTAACAACACCGAATGATCCCAAAGAATGAAGAGTGCCCTAGAATTCAACAAGTCTTAAAAAGAATCCATGATAAAAAACATGATAAAAGGAAAATTTACAGTATAATATTCTATTGTAGTTGTGGATAAAAAATAAAAAAAGCATGATAAAAAACATATAACTATTGGATAAAAATCATGATGCGAGTATGTATTCTTTGATAAATTGCATGTGTTGTGTTCCCCTTCAAGACCTGATATTTCAGTAATGGAGAATCTATTGCGAGAAGATTAAAATGTGGAGAAAACTAAGAATGAAAAGTGGAATCACATAAACCATAACCTTCACCCTACAAGTGCAGTCTAATGTGGGTGAACCATGAATCACTGCAACCTTTATATATGACAAAATCAACCCTCATTCGCTCTCCATTACTAGAAATTGAGGGCTCAAAGAAGGTATCAACATGAAATTGACTAAAAATCCATGTGAATGCAACAGTATGCCTGAATTACAGGAAAATGTAGGGTGAAATAACCTATGGGAGCATCCATTATTGAAAATCAAGGGCGAAGGAATGATTTTACTAGAATTTCTCTAGAAATCGAGGGCGAAAGATAGATTGGAGGGAGATTTTTCTAGGACGAAAATAGTTTTTTTTCATTTTGCTCATTAATATACTGGTGGCTATTTGTTTTAGATTTTTTTTTCTAATAAATATTTGACAAATATATTTTAGCCAAAAAAACCTTTTCTATATAAGAAAATAGCCAACTAATTTTTTGTAACCCCCTTAATTTATCCCTTGGGCTAAATTTATCCCCTAAAATTATCCTTGATTGAGAGTTGAGTATAATTTAATTTTATTCAAAATTTGATTAAAAATGTGAGGTCTTCATGATTTCCAAACCCTTTTTAGGTTGGGTTTCTCTATTTGGGTGTGCCTGCTTCAGTATCCCATAGCTTGCATACATGCCATTACCAATCTATCCATAAGCCAATCCCTTCCCATGGTCACTGTGAATTAAATTCAACAAATGCTAAAAAAACATTAGAATAAACCAGAATAATGCACGAGAATTATTTTCCATTGGTACTGTTGGAATATTTAAAAAACCCACCTATGTCATTCTAGACTTAGGATAAATTAATTAATCATTTATGATTAATTTCCTGAGTTTTGACTGGGTAAAATAGGCCAGTTTTGTCTTTTAGTGGACCGCATGCGATCCTAACTCACCAAAGCGAATTTGGATGGATTCTGGATAAGATTTAATTGGATTCTGTCTGATTTTATTCTATTCCTGAATTAGAAATACACTTTCCTGATTTAGACAACTTTATCTTGTTTTTTCTACTTTCTAGTGGAAAAGTAAAAGCTAGTTGACTTGGAAACTCTTGCCACTTGACCAATTCGACCTCCACATCATATATTATCTCCTAAATCCATCAATACATTCTATTTACCTCACTCATGAGCTGTCATACCATACTTACTAAATTTGTGAGCCTCTAGGATAGTTTTGGGAACTACTTTTGCCACCTAGGGGTTTTTTTTGCCTTATCTAAGCCTTTTCTTTTTGTCGTTTCCAAATTGACGCCAAGGAATTCGATTTTCTCCATGGAAGATGTATTATATATTCTTATCATATTGATGAATAAGACACAGAGTGATTTCCACAATTTATTCTCTCTATTCTTCTTCTCTCATTGTTTGAAATATTCCGTGTGAAATTGTCTTATGAATCTAGTTCCTAGCAATTGAAAATCTCACAATACCTGCTCTAGAATATTTACATATTTATGTCTTTGTGTCTACAATGCATTTATATGTGAGGAAATGCTTTAAATTTTTTATTATCTTAGGTAGGGTTTCTAAGTTCCCTTTATCGAACTAGTTTCCTGATTCTTAGACGAAGGGTGAAATCATAAGCAATCAGATTGAATAGAAGCAATTAAGTCTAGGATGAGGAGCAAATTGGGAATCTACTTCATTCAGGGATGAAATATTTATTTGTTGCTTGGAATTACTGGAAGAGTAAAAGCCATCTTGGTATAATAATGAAGCAATTTATGTGTTTCATGTCTCTGTGTTTAACCATTGGACATGTTGGACACATTGTGCCTGATTCTGTGATACAAGTGTCCTGATTAGGGCACTTGTCATATGCATCGCTGACACCTAGTGTATTTATGTGGAAAACACAACACAAAACATGTGCGATGTGCATTTGAGCCTCTTTCTCCCATTTATCATTATCACAAACCTAAATATTGTTTGTATATAAAGAGAAATGAAGAATTTTTTGTCCTGATGAGCTTGTTAGTATGCATTCATTTTGCAAGTTAGACTCGATGGGAAGATAATAACCCATGAGTTAATTATGGGTTAGCATCTTATATGTGAGTACCTATGGATCTGACTTGATGTTGGAAAGTTTGAATTGCCTTTAGAGTCAGACTCAACATCAAGTTAATTTGACCCAACAGAAGGGCTGAGGGGAGTTTGTCATTAGAAGACTTGGTCAATTTTTCAACTATTATTTGGATAAGGTTGTCATACATATGCATGACAATTTGATCTAGCTACAACTCGTTTTCAAATATCATGTCGATTTTTGCCAAGAGCTTTTTATGAGAAGAATGTTTAACTATTTGCATAAAGTCAGCATAATGGTCAACAAGGAGCCATCTTGATTTCAAAGTTCCAAATTCCCTTACCAAGCACAACTTCAAGCTTGAATTAGGGTACCGTGGTGCACACCATGATTCATGTTTTTCTCTAATTCATTCTCCCTATGACAATGATTTTGTCTTCAGTGTTGTAGCTTGTACCACCTTTACGTGTTATTTTTGGATTTTCTTTCATGGTATGATTCTCTTCCAACTTATAGTACATTATTACTTTTATGTTACATGTTTCATTGATTAAAGTGAATCAACTTATCCCTCTTAACTTTTGGTAGATGTGGAAGCCATACATTGAAACTAGAAAGCTATACCTACTTATTAAACTTTATTCTCATTTATATTTTTAAATTCTTTAAAATTTTAAAAATATATATTTTGTATTTATAAGACGTGCATTTTAGTTGTAATATTCGTACCCACTTGCTACTCTACACTTTAAAGAATACAAAAATCCATTTAAAAAATATATATATAGAATAAATAAATCGATTTAAAAATATTAAATCAAAAAGTTTTTTCAACTATTGATAAGTCTTTTTTAAGAAAAAGATGGCGTCGATCTCAAAGAACTAAAGACTTAGTCGTTTATCATTTGTTTGTTTTATGCTTCGTACTTATAAATTATGATCCGTGAAAATTTACTAAGTTTGGACTTTTAATAAAAGATGACTTAATCATCTTGTCCACTCGTGCCGACCAAACCGACGATGATGCACGAAACTGGACCAACAAAGACAGCTAGGAAAATAAATTACATTTATTTAAAAAATGTGATTTGCCATTGCTGAAATTGCAAAGTCGCTCAAATTGCAATTTGCAAGTTAAATAAATAAAACAATAAAACGATTTGATAACCCGGTCTCAATCCCACGGCATCATTCATCCATTGGCCAATCTGATTCTTACCATTTGCTTTCATGTCTTCTTCACCATCCCGATCTCCCAACTAATTCTACGATAACAACCCATGAAGGTGCGAGTACAGCTCATCTTATTATTTATTTATTTATTTGTGCTAATTAGAGGCCCACTAACCAACTCGATAGCAAACTCCAATGAGATTTCGACGCAACTGGATCGACCTGTTTGTTGGCTGCGCCGCACTGTTGATGGGAGTGACGAAATTTGTTCCTAGAAAAACGCAAAGCACAAACAAATAAAATAGTTGGTCATTAGTCACCTTACATATTTCTTTGTGCTCAGAGGCCCACTAACCGACTCGGTGGCAAACTCCAATGAGATTTCGATGCAGCTGGATCGACCTGTTTGTATTGCATTGTTGACGGGTGTCCCTTTTGAGATTGAGTGACGAATTTTTTTATCGTAGTAACAAACAGAGCACAAAAAATAAAAAGAATCGACAAAAAGTGATTGAAGGGCGGGTCTATGCGCATGCATGTTTCGTATTTACACTTGGACTATTTCTCAGGATGCTGTCTACTTAGCCGTGCAGTACTTCTGTTGAAACAGGTTCCAGGTCCTCTGGATTATATTATATTTAAGCAGTTCCTACTCCTGGGGACTCCAAAATTCAAATCCCCTTGGAAGCGTTCAGCTCTCAAGATTCCACTGAAGCAGAATACAGGCAGGAACAGTGAAATCCTTGGCCACTGTCTGGTTTTTTAGTCAAACGGTTTATATTAGGGGAAGTGTCAACACTTACTATTCCATAGAGAATCAAGGTATGGTTAGAAATACAATCATTACAATAAAGTTCAACAAGAGCATCATATCAATTATAAAAATTGATCCTAGGTGAAGAGGGCATCAAGCATTCCTCTTAACCACCTAAACTGCAACTAATGAACAAAAATATCTTGAATACAAAAGTGCTAAATTACATAGTACACTTATTTAAGAGTATGATTGAATATATCGGTAAAGTTCGTTGGGGAAAGTGGATACGAATCTTGAATACATATAGTGTTTTTCCAATTTGCAGGATACAGCAGGTTGGAAATTACAATAATATATTTTTAAATTTTTTAAAAATAAGAAGAAAAAATAGAATAACTAATAAAAAAAAATGTAATTCTAAATAAACAAAATAGAATAACTAATAAAAAACAAAATTAATTCTAAACAAACAAAACTGAATAACTAATAAAAAATGAAATTAATTCTAAACAATAATATTGTTGATGTGTTATTGATAAATTTAAAATGTAATATTATTAATAGTTATATTATTATACTAAGTAATATAAGTATTAAAAACAAAATAAAATAAATAATAAAAAACAAAATTAATTTTAAATATAAAACAAAATAAAATAAATAATAAAAAACAAAATTAATTTTAAATATAAAATAAAATAAAATAAATAATAAAAAACAAAATTAATTTTAAATATAAATATTGATTAGTTATTGAAAAATTTAAATATTATTATTATTAATAATACATAATAATAAACCAAAATTAATTTTAAACAGAAATATTGATTTGATATTGATAAATTTAAATAATAATAATAATAAAACAAAATAAATTTTAAACATAAATATTGATTTGTTATTGATAAATTTAAATAAATATATTACTGTCAAGATTAAAATTGATAGTTAAAAATTTTAAAAAATCATTCATAATTCAATTAAATTATTAGTTACAATACCATTTTCAAACATTTTGAAAATCAATTTGAGACTTCAATTATAAATCATAAATATTTTTTTCAATATTTATTTATTTAATTATGAAATGTAGTAGGGACAATTTACATTTTCTAAACTCAACAAAAATGTGGCACTTCAAAGTTCAAAACATGTGATGTTGCGGCAGAAAACTAGGACGCGAGATCCATATTGAATAAGATATATATAATTGAATTGATAAGATGCTTAACGCTTTACAAGAGCTCGCCTTTTATAAGGTTGGAGCATTTCTTTAAGAAGGGTTACGTCCCTTCAATTAAACTACTTAATAATTTAATGATTAATTTGATACAATATTTAATATTCATAGCATTGCCACTCCCTTTTAAAGAGCTTTGTCCTCAAAGCAATGGTAATGAGGGATGTAACTGTCGAAATTGTTCTGATTCCCATGTTGCATCTTCTTCGGGAAGATTTTTCCACTTTATGAGGTATTCTTTAATGACTCGCGTTCTTAATCTCTTCTCTCTAGTAGAAATGATAGATTCTGGCTCGAATATGATTCTTCCTTCTTCATCTAACAAGGGAAGTATTGTTTGTGCCTTCTGGTGTTGACCTATCATCTTTTTCAAACATGAAACATGAAAGACATTGTGGATGCGACTTGTAGTTGGCAATTCCAATGCATATGCCACCTGACAAATCTTCTTATTGATTTGATATGGGCCATAAAAACGTGGAGCCAACTTATTTTTTCCACCTTGTTTAAGTGATAATTGTTTATAGGGTTGTAGTCTTACATATACCCAATCTCCAATTTCAAATTCTCGTTCTGTTCGATGTCGATCTTCTTGTTGTCTCATTCTATTCCTGGCAGTATTCAAATTCTCTTTAAGTACTTGGACAACCTTTTGGTTTTCTTCTAAATGGTCATGTACTGAAGCGACCCTTGCTTGGTTGGTGATGAAATCCTTCCATTTCGGGGGTTCATATCCATATAGGGCTTGAAATGGTGTCATTCTTGCAGATGTATGATAAGTAGAATTATACCACCATTCCGCAAGATGTAGCCATTGGAACCATTTATTTTGCTTATCAGTTACAAAACAACGAAGGTAGGTTTCTAAGCATTTATTGACAACTTCTGTCTGTCCATCTGTTTGGGGATGATAAGCTGAGCTCATGTTAAGAGACGTTCCAATTTGCTTGCAAAACTCTCTCCAAAAGTTCCCTTTAAACTTGGCATCCCTATCACTTACTATAATCTTCGGAAAACCATGTAATTTGTAGACATTTTTACAAAAAACTTCGGCTGTTTCTTTTGCCGAATCAGTTTTCTTCACTCCAACAAAATGTGCATATTTGGTTAGCCTGTCTACCACAACTAGTATTTTGTCTTTTCCATCTGATATGGGTAGACCTTCAATGAAATCCATTGAAATTTCCTCCCATTTCTTATTCGGAATATGTAACGGATGGAGTAACCCTGGACTTGAGATATTCTCAGTTTTATTCCGCTGACAAATGTCACACTCTGCAACATACTTGTGAATGTCAGCATACATACCCTTCCAAAAGAATGATTGCCTTGCATTATAGTAGGTTTTAAAAATTCCTACATGACCAGCGGCTGGGCAATCATGTGATTCTTTAAGCACCTTGGTCTTAAAACTAGAATTGGAACTTAAGTAAATACGTCCTTTGTACTATAACAGTTCATTCTTCCATTCAAACTTCGGATACTGATTTATGTTGTTAATTATGGAGCAAACCTCTGAATTCTTGGCATATTCCTTACGAATTTCGTCCAAAAATTCTGGGATCACCATGGATACGGCGTAGACTTGTATCTCTTCGTCCTTCCTTGATAAAGCATCAGCTACTACATTGTCCTTCCCTCTTTTATGTAGGATCTCCATATCGAAGGTAGATATTTTCTCTATCCACTTTTGTTGCTCGGTTGTTAATGTCTTCTGCTGTAACAAGTGTTGTAGACTATTATGATCTGTTCGGATTAGGAATTTACTTCCCAAAAGGTATTGTCGCCATTTAGTTAATGCATGCATGATGGCAAGCATTTCCTTGTTGTATGTAGACTGTAGGTATTCTCTTTTGTTCAACTTCCTACTTTCAAAAGCGATTGGATGACCTTCTTGCATTAGCACAGCTCCTATCCCAAACCCTGAAGCATCACATTCGATTACGAATGGTTTTGCAAAATCAGGTGTTGCCAAAACGGGAGTTGAAGACATAATTTGTTTCAATGTTTCAAAGCATCTTCTTGCTTCATCATCCCATTGAAAAGAATTTCTTTTTAGGAGATTTGTTAGTGGGGCAGTGACATGTGCATAGTTCCTGATGAACCTTCGATAGTAACCTGTTAATCCCAAAAATCCTCGCAATTTTGAAACATTCTTTGGTTCGGGCCACTCCTTCATTGCCTGGATCTTCTTTGGGTCCACCTTAACTCCTTCCTTTGAGATTATATGACTGAGATACTCCACTTCTTGCTTCCCAAAGGTGCATTTTGACTTTTTTGCATAGAACTGATTTTCCTTCAGAAGAGATAGAACCTCTTCTAGATGCGTCAAATGTTCTTTCCATGTCTTGCTATATATAAGGATGTCATCGAAGAATACTAACACAAATTTCCTTAGGTATGGCTGAAATAGTTCATTCATAGTTGCCTGGAATGTGGCAGGGGCATTAGTTAACCCAAAAGGCATTACTTTAAATTCATAATGTCCTTCATGAGTTTGGAAAGTAGTCTTTGCGATATCCTCTAATCTGACCCTGATTTGATAGTACCCTGACCTTAAATCGAGTTTCGAAAAATATTTTGCGTCATGAAGTTCATCCAGCATGTCATCGATGAAGGGAATTGGAAACTTGTTCTTAATTGTTATTTTGTTTAATCCTCTATAATCTATACATAATCTAAACGATCCATCCTTCTTTCGTACTAGTACGACTGGCGCTGCATAAGGGCTTCTACTCTTGGTGATGACACCACAATTCAGTAGATCTTGAACCAACCTTTCTATTTCTGTTTTGTGGTGGTGGGGATACCTATATGGTTTAACCTTAACAGGATTTGACCCTGGTTTAATCTCGATTATGTGTTCTATACTCCTTTCTGGTGGTAGCTGCATGGGTAAGTCTTGAAATATGTGTTTCATGTTTCTGGAGTAATTTTTGGAGTAAACATAAATATTGATTTGTTATTGATACATTTAAATAATTATATTACTGTCAAGATTAAAATTGATAGTTAAAAATTAAAAAAATCATTTATAATTCAATTAAATTATTAGTTACAATACCATTTTCAAACATTTTGAAAATCAATTTGAGACTTCAATTATAAATCATAAATATTTTTTTTAATATTTATTTATTTAATTATGAAATGTAGTAGGGATAATTTACATTTTCTAAACTCAACAAAAATGTGGCACTTCAAAGTTCAAAACATGTGATGTAAGTACAATGCTATATTAATTGTTTGCTTCATGCTCATTAGGAAACAATTGATATGTTACTAAATTTTGATTAGCAATTGGAAACACTTCAGTAATGTTGTCTTTGTTCTTCTGGATTTCACTGTGTCAATGTTTAACCTAGACCAATGCATTTTGAGTGGACTCTCCACCCATCTTCAAGATCTGGTTGAAGCCGTGAGCAAAAAGTAAGAATGGTGAAAATAAATAGTGAACGAGGGAAAAATAGCCGTTAGGAGAAAAATGTGGATTAGTTAGGAAAAATATATTTATTTAATAGAAAGAATAGAGTTAGATTGATAGGGGCCTTGTTTTAGGTTTAGAAAAATTAAGGAAATTAAGTGTCTTCCCTCTCTTGCACGTCACCCAACCTCCCCTACCAACCAACCACCTTTCCCTCTCTATCTCCCTTCCCCTTCCTCGCCTATTACCTCTCTTCACTCTTCTTCGAATCCTCCTTCGCCCTCCCTTAATTTCTTAAGTCTTACTATCTCTTGACTCTATCCCTCATTCTTCGATTCATTCTACCTCAAATCCTATCTCCTCGGACAACTTTTCTAATCTTTCCTCCCTTGACCCTAAGCCCTCAAATCCTTCGTTGTCTTCTCAATTGCTTTCATTTCTAAACTCCACCGTCGTGAACCTTTATTCTTTTGATCTAGATTCCCCTTCCTTATCTTTACTCCAAAAAGGATTTAATTTTTCCATCACCCCTCATCAACTTCCCTATGAAGACATTCTTTACTCTATTCAATCTATTACCCCCCCCCCCCCAAAGAAGCTGAAGAAATTAGACAAGAGGCTCAAATATTTTCAGATCTGCCAAAATTCCCAAGCCTAACTTCTCCAAAGATGAATTTTCTGCTCTTAGAAGACTCAATTCAAATAAAGACATTGTTATCCTAAAGGCAGAAAAAGGAAATGCCATTGTTGTAATGAACTCCTCATATTATGAGTCTAAATTATTTGATCTTTTATCTTCTTCCTCTTATAAACCCCTATCTTATAATCCTCTCATCAAAATTACTAATCTAGTTTCTAAAGCTATTAAATCTTTATCGCTTGACCCTGCAATCAAGAAACGCATTCTTCCACGCAATCCCTTACCTCCCAGAATTTATGGCCAATCTAAAATCCATAAAAAGGATATTCCTCTTCGTCCCATTGTTAGTTCCATATGAGACCCCACCTATGCCCTTTCGCATTTTTTTGGCCAACAAAATTAAACCCTTCATTGGTCAATCTCCATCCTTTATCAAAGACTCCTTTGATTTTATTGATAAGGTTAAATATCTCCACCTTAATGAACATGATCTAATTCTTAGCTTTGATGTAGTGTCCCTCTTTATCCAAATCACTATCCCTGATGCTCTTGAAATTATCTCCAATTTAGTAGATTCTGAAACTTTGAATCTAATCAAAATCTGTCTCTCCTCGAATTTCTTGAGTTTCAAAGATAAGTTCTATGAACAAAGCGAGGGAACTGCCATGGGATTGTGTCTTTCCCTTGTAGTCGCTAACATTTTCATGGAACATTTTGAATCCCTTGCCCTTAATTCTTATCCCCATAAACCTAAATGTTGGTATCGTTTGTGGACAATACCTTCGTCATATGGCCCCATGGACGCTCCTCTCTTGATAATTTTTTAAATAATTTAAATAGTATCTCCCGTCATATCCATTTCACTATGGAATTCTATCAAAATAGATCTCTTCCCTTTCTTGATGTCCTTGTCACTCGACAACGAAATGGCTCTCTTTCTCATCAAGTTTACCGAAAAAAGACCCATACCGATAGATACCTACATTCCCAATCCCACCACCATCCCTCTCAAAATTCTGTTGTCCTTAAAACTCTAATCACCAGGGCTATTTGCATATCTGGTCCTCAACATCTTTGTCATGAAATATCACATCTCATGAAATCCCTCATGGCCAATGGATAGATAAGGCACCTTATTAATAAAACCTTTCAACAGGTCCTTCATCCAAAATCTTGGCCATCCAAATCCACCTCCCCCATCATTTCTTCTATCTATCTCCCTTTCATCCATGGGATCATAGATCACATCTCTAAGATTCTTATAAAAAGGAACATTAGAATTGTCTCCAAACCCCATAAGATGCTCAAACAATTATTTAGAAGTGTCAAAGATAAATCTGATCCTTTCTTATCCCAAGGTGTCTACCAAATTCCGTGCTCATGAGGAAAATCATACATTGGTCAAACTGGAAGGTCCATCCGTACTCGACTTAAAGAACACATCATCGACACCAATCACAATCGCCTCAATAAGTCTGCTATAGCCGAACATTCGTTTAACACCGAACACCAAATATGCTTCGATCAAACAAAAAAGTTGGTCTCTACTTCTCACTACTCCACTCGATTAGTTAGAGAAGCCTTCGAAATTGAAAAATATCCTTTGAAATTTAATCGTGAAGATGGATATAAACTAAGTCAATATTGGTGACCCTTAATCCACCATCTTCATCATTGATTCTAATTTGCCCCCATTTTTCTTTAGATTCTTCAATCTTTTCCTCCCCCTCCTTGGATTTATGTTTTTCCCATCCCCTCCCCCTCCTTGGATTTATGTTTTTCCCATCCCCTCCCCCTCTTTTTAATTCTCCTTTCTATTTAAATTTATTTATTTATTTGGTTACCTCAATCACTCTTGTCCTATTTTAATATTAATTGTACCCTCTTTCTTTTCCTTTTTATTTTCATCGCTATTCTTTTTTTTCTTTTTTTTTCTAAAAACAATTGTTTTTGGTCCCTTTTGACCTTATTTAATATTAATAGTACCCCTTTTGGTCTCTCTTATTCTAATTCTCTTTTCTTTAATCAAAATTTAAAAAATTTTACATTAAATTTCTTTATTACTAAATAAATAATTATAAAATTTATATTGCTTAAACCCTAAAATAAATTCTCTTATATTATTAATTTTCTAAGATATATATATATATATATTCTCTCAATTATCTCCTACCTTACTCGCTAACTTAATTCCTATCTTTTTCTTTAATTATTTTAATTATTCAACTAATACTATTTTTCTACTAATTATTTATTTAATTTCCTTAATTTTTCTAAACCCAAAATAAGGCCTCTACCAATCTAACTCTATTCTTTCTATTAAATAAATATATTTTTCCTATCTAATCCACCTTTTTCTCCTAGTAGTTATTTCTCCCTCCACTATTTATTTTCATCATTATTACTTTTTGCTCACAGCTTCAACCAAATTCTGAAGATGGGTGGAGATTCCTCTCGAAACGTGTCAGTCCTGGTTAAACTTTGACACAACGAAATCCATAAGAACACACATGTTGACACAGTTTCATTGACAGAGGTTCACTTTGCACTGTCGTCAACAAACACGGACCAAACGCCCTTAAGCCTCGGCCCAAAAAGGTTTTACCCTTTCCAGCAACACCCGAGATGATTAAGGGGGATGCAGGAACCAAGTTTCCACAGAGGGGAAAGGACATGCATCTATTCCGAGTCTATCATAACTGAAACCAGATATTCATATTCGCATGCATTCATACATTCATCATTCGCACATTAACCATGTATTCACCATTCGCATATTCAATACATAATTGACATTCGCATAATAGGGAAATACTGGAAATCACATCAATGAAACCTTACAGAAAAGACAACAGAAGTCATAACGCAACATTCACTATTCGACATAAAAAGAGACAAAAAAATAGATATGAACATCTGCATGCATTAACTCATCAAAACATGCGGTATAACCTTTGCAGAAACAATTCAGAACACCTTATCGTAGATCCATACAAAACCACCAAAAACAGAGGAAAACATTACAGAGTTCATTCACACATCTATCAATCACCTAAGATCTCATTCTAGGATCGCAATTGAATCATAATAACCATGTCCTTAGGATTACATTCATATTTTTATTTATAGACAACTATGGCGGTTACAAAATGGTCCAAATGACCCTTTCTAACAAACTAAACTAATCTTGCATTCCCTCATTCTCCACGAATGGTCCTTTCTTCCGCGGATGGTCCTTCTTCATTACTGTCGTCTTCCGCACTTCATGTGGATTAACCCCATGCCAACAGGCCCCCAAAACAAACTTGTGGCTCTCCCTCAAGCCACCTTGGCTGGCTTTGCTGGTACTGTTCTCATCCTTCGCTGTGCTAAACATCTGAGGCTATTCTTTCTGTCTGGAGTTAACTATCATGTACTTCATGAACTCATCCTCTAGTCTCTTGGAACCATCATCATCGATTCCTCCGTAGTCATTTGTTTCTCAACAACACCAACTCGTGGAGCGGGCGTAGCGGTCCGCCACATCTGTTTCAAGCATTTGATCATCCTTTGCTGGTACCAACACACCTTTTCCCTTGGTACTTATGTGGTCAGAGGGACTGCTGCTCTTTGAACACTCGAAACTCGCTTAACCATCTCAGGTAAGGCCTCATCGTTTTTGTTCCTAACACCAGGTTCCTCTGCATCTGCTGGTTGTTTGTGAACACTTGTCGTTCTTTCCCTTAGTGCACCTTGGGTGCTTCTGCTGGAAACGAAATGCACCATTGCAACTATCTCACTTCCCTTTTACATAGCTTCCTTGGACTTGCTCACTCAACTTATTAACTGTTAGCATCTGACTTGCATCATTCAACTTACTGATTCTCTTCTTCTGACTTACTGACTTTCTTCACTCAACTTACATTCTTCAATCTTTGTGCCTGTATTTATGCTTGCTCCTAGTGTCCTTGATGCCTGATTATTGAATCATTCATGAAATATTTCCCATAGCCATCTGATCCTGTATTCAAGTGTGTCATCATCTACCTCCTTCGTCTTCCAGCAATGCTTATCCGCAATAATCATGCTCAGATTTGACTCATGTGTGCTAAACGTGCGAAGCATCGACGAGCGACCCGGATAGACATGCTTTCCACTTTTTGTCATAATTTCTTTTTATCTTTTCTTTTCTTTTTTCTTTTCTTTTTTATCCTCCTGTTTCTCAACTGATATGCACCTGATCATGGTGATAGGGTATCCACCAATTCTTGTTTACTAGCTTTGGAAACAATATCCATCTAAAATTTGTAGCTGCACCGCACCGCTGTCAATGAAAAAATTTATTATGTAGGGACCTAACCAATGAATCTGTAACTTACCTGGGTGCTTTGCAAACTTATTGTCATATAACAGAACCATATCTCCCCGTTGAAAGTGCTTAGGTTTAATGTGGCGATCATGCCAAGCCTTCTGTCAATCCTTTTCTACCTTCTGATGAAATCCTGCGATGAACCGATCCTCATCAAGCTATAGCAATTGTGCCAACCGTTCTTCCAGTGCTCCGTCATCGCTCATTCCTATGGCTGCTGTGATGCATAGACTAGGGACGATATACTCCATCGGTTTTACGGCTTCCTATTAGGATATTCCTATACTCCATCCTAGTCCTCCTAACATTTCTGTCATTCTCATTTTCAATCATGCATGCAAAAATTAGGGTTTGCATGCATCTTAGTCATCAGTACCAGCACCTAGCCCTCAACAAACTAGCCCTCGGAGCTTCCTTCAGATCAGTTTTAGCTCTCCTAAAGCTTAGTGCGCCCTCCTTTCACCTGCTGCATGAGAAGGGCACCTTTCTTCACCTACCAGTCCAGTTTAACTCAGTTATCTTCAATTCTTTCCTTGATTTAAGGATTAACTGACTCCTAACTAACCTTATCACTCCGATGGACCTCCAGTGTGACTAGATAGCCTATTCTGACTCCAGTTAGATCCATCTGCGCCCTCCATTAAGCCTCTTTCACTACATTAGTGCTTCCATGTGCCAGTTACACCAACCACACTCAGGTAGACTCAGTTTGACTCCCTGTTGACCATTACTTGTGCATTGATGACTTCACTGATGAGAAGGTGGACTCCTAGTTATGATTTGATGACTCTCCACTGATTATGGATCTTTGCATGAAGGCTAATTCGAATTACACCTAGTGAATTCAAATCCTCATCCTCAGCATTGTATATTTACCAGTTTACTATTCAGATTAATGTAACATGTGTAATTATTCTGCCTCTATCAGAGCTCCTTTGGATCTATGTTCTAATGATTCTCTCATCTTCTATTATTCCTAAATTCTTTCATTGTGAGGTTCACATCATCTCTTTGGATCTTATGTGGGCATTTTCACACTTCCTGCCTGCAAGCGATCTTGAATGGGGTTTGGGTAGTCAATCGTTTGCAAGTTGTGCGATACGCCCAGAGTATCACTGGAATATTCAAATCCCAATCATCACGATTTGTGTTGCATACCTTCGTGAGTGCATGCTCCAAGATCTTGTTGAATGCCTCAATTGTTCCATTAGCTTGTGGATGATATGCGGTGCTCTTCCTGTGTTGAATTTGAAACTCCTCTGTCATCGCTGCTACGATCGTCTAATTAACAAAATGAGTCCCTTGGTCACTCATTAGTATCTTTGGGCACCCAAAACTGGTGACCACGTTTTCAAAGAGAAATCTTCTTGCAGTCGCAGCTGAGCAATCCTTTACTAGTGCAGCTTCCGCCCATCGCGTCAAGTAATCTGTCGCAGTGATTATGTAGCGCGACCTTGTTCTTTTGCCTAGTGGGTTGATTGGGCCCACAAAATCAACTATCCATTTGTCGAAATCTTGCAATGTCAATTGAGGTAGTAATGGAATTTCATCTCTTCGTGACGGATTCCCTATTTGTTGACATACACCACAAATTTTTGTGTAGTCCGTAGCATCTCCATGCATCGTTGGCCACCATAATCCACCCCGTAGTATCTTTCTAGTGGTGGCACGTCCTCCATAGTGTCCTCCTGCGATCTCGTCGTGAGCTTCCACTGAAATCCTTTCATGTTCATGCAGAAGGACGTCTCGTCGAAGTATCTCATTCGATCCCATCTTATATAGTTTCCCTGCAATCAGTTGAAAATATGCAACTCTGACAACTAGCTGTTTCTTCTGGTTGTTAGTGAATCCCTTCGGCGCCTTCCTTGTTACCAAAAATTGAATAATTTGTTCGTAATGGTCATCGACTGTAGATAGGGTTTTCACCCTAGCTTGTGCAAATGAGCACCTACTAAGGAGAAGGGACTCCTTAGTAGCAATTCAGTGAAAATGGTAAAAACAAGACAGTAAATAAAAACAGTAAACTTAAACTAGCATGTGCATAAGACAATAAAAGACATTACAAATTGATTTTGTATTAAATATACCTCAAATGTGAGGTTGGTGAAGCTCTTGCAGTAGTCCAAGAGGGCTGCTTCCAAGCTCCTATAGGTTCCTTCTCCTTCTCCAAAGTGTTTTGGATATGGGCCAAAGGGGCACTCAAATGTGAAATTAGCTCAAAAGAGTGAGCTAGGGTTTCATGAGTGATTTTGGCAGAGTGAGGATAGGGAAGATTGTGGATATGAAATGGGGAGCCTCTTTTTAGTGGTGGAGTGCTGACCCATGGTTTTAGGCACCATATGGTTTATGTCAGCTGTATAGGGTTTTTACTTCCTTTTTTCCCTCTTTTTCCTTTTTTTTGTATTTTTTATTCCGTTTTTAGAGAGTTTTTACTATTTTGGAGGAAATTTGAATTATTTTGGGGAAAAAATGGGGTTTTTGGCCTTTTGGAGGATTTTTTAATGGTTTTTTTGGGTTTTGGAGGCAAATATGGTAGGAAATATGGACAAATGAGTCATGTAATGAGGGAGATGAGGTAGTGAGCACTTTTTGGGTGTTAACAGATTGCTCCCTGATGTGTGAGGGCAGGAGCTCATCGTATGGCCGATAGACATCATAGGTCTTTTATGGTTTTCCTGGGATGTGGAGAGGAAAAGAAATGAACTAGATCCCGAAACAACGATCCTGAACAAACTGCAAAAACTGAAAATACATGAACTCAATAATGAATGAGGAATAATCTCAACATATGGACGAGGCGGGCATTCCCATGATCGTATCAAGATCTATAAAAATAACAAGGAGGTCCAAAAAATGGGGACCTGAAATATACATGGCCTCAAATAATGAATGAGGAAGAATCTCAATAGATGGACGAGGCGGGCATACCCATGCTCGTATCAAGATATATATAACAAATAACAATGAGGCCCAAAAATGGGGACCTGAAGGATACATGGAGAACCACTGTGTACATCATAAGGGTCCAGAGGGGACACAAAATCTGGGACGTACTGCTAGGCTGACCATGTCTAAGCTGAAGAACCGAGATACTGGAATAACAATAGTGTTGCTGAGTGTGGTACCAAAGGAACTGATGAGCTGCTGGATCATAGTAACAGGGAGTCATACCCTCAATGGTACACTGAACTGGAACTAAACTGGGTACTCAAGGAAGCATATAACTGGATGGATTCCGAATACAATCGCCAACGCAACCCGGACATCCAAGGGAACATATAACTGGGCGTTCCGAAGTGACTCACCAATGTGCTAGAGTTGGGGGAAATCCGGGGTCTTCGACCAATAACTGAAGGGATATATACCCTGCGCGATTCTCAACGATGCGATCAAGGTGTTGAAGTTGAGCATGTGAGAAACAACCACTTGGAGAGGCATTGATGACTCCTCTCAAAATGGTCTGTAGGCACTCACCACCAGGGATGATTTTAAGGGCGAAATTTAGCCCATAGGAAAAATAAACCCATTTAAAAATTTAGGAGGGTGAATTTTTAATATAGTAGTGTTTTTAAATTTTTACAATATTTAGCCCCAAATTTAAATAAATATTTTTATATATCAATTCATTAGCCCACTCTACGATATAAGAAAATCAATGATGGTCGGGTTTAGCCCTTTGAATCGCATGATTTAGCTTGGAATTCACAAAAAATTTATGGGAACGAAGATTTTTACAAAGCCATTTCACCAAAATTTCCTCAATTCAAGGATTTTTTTGAACCATTTCGCCAAAATTTCCTCAATTCAGGGATCTTTTTGAGCCATTTCGCCAAAATTTCCCCAAATTAGGGATTTTTTTAGCCATTTCGCCAAAGTTTCCTCGGTTGCAGGATTTTTTTGAACTATTTCACCTGCATATTTTGGTATTGCAATTTTACAAGAACAAATTAACCTCAGGATTTTCTTCAGTCTTTTACGGTAATGGTTTCTAGTGTAATCTTCACTATATAGCTTTATTTTTTCTTGGATTAGGGTTTTTGAGTGTTGGGAATTTTGTAGCCATGCCAAATGTGATTATAGTTAAGCACATCATTTTATCAATATACAACCATTAGTAAAGGGGGCTTTTGAGAGCAATGCATTGCCACACAAGATTCCTCCTATGACCTGCTACATGAGCTACATAGAACAAATTATTATTCTCTTTCCAATATATTTTTCTCAGCAACTTTTCTTAACTAGAATTACTGGCCTGGATTTGGTAGGAAAATTATATAGGATCCAAAAGCACCAACTGGAGGAAACATTGGAAACATCCATTGAAAATCCTGTAAGTTTATAATTTTATTTACAGTTTTGTTGTTGGATTTCCATTTTCCCTTTCGTGTGGTTTTTCTTACTGGATCCTTGTTCTCTTTGGCATTTCGAATTATGGGTTCTCAGAAATGAATTTACAAATGTATTTATTTATGTGCTTTATGGCATTGGTATTTTTTTTTCTTTCCTTAGCCATTTGAACAATTGTCCATTTACCAATCAATTTGGTAGTGTGCTAGAGCCAGAGCTGGAAATGGCCAGCATGCCCCCCAACGATAGGCATTACTTATGCCTCCGGCTTATTCCCTTGCTACCTTGTCGAGTCAGCCCGATTCGCAGGTTGCCCAACCATGTATCATTTTTTTGCATTAGAGAAAGGCACCAAAATCAAGTTTTTATACATGTAAAAGTGTCAGGTGTGTCTGTTTAGATTGATTCTCGAATAGATCTATATAAATTATTAACTAGCCTTAGTCCAAGCCGATCTTTCTTTGCTTGGTCCAGAGAGAGACTAGCTTATTATTAGTCTAGGCATCAAATCCTCTCCTAGATCTCTTGGGAAAATCCTAGATTAGAGTTTTCCCATTGAGATTGACGGGTCCATCAAGAATCGTAGTAGGAAGGAATATATTTCTCTTCTCTGAGGTGAAACACAAATTTTGGGAAACAAATTATGACCTAGTGGTGAAGATGGAAGAGTCTCAAGCCACCTACCAAGGTTCAATTCCCCCAGATGGCATGAACAAGTGCTTGGCCAAGTGCAAGTCTACATGATTACGATGGAAGAGTACCCCTTGTACTGTAAATTTAGCATAATGAAGGTGCTATGGCTTATTCAATATTCACCCACACAATCTTGTAACATATGTCTTTAGGTCAGCTGTTGATCCGTGTTCAAGGGACTTATAGCCCACTCAACTCACCAACACAAACCCTATGTACAAAATTACTCTTGTTGACTATTTTGAGTCTTATACAGAGATCGTGCTTCAATATTTACCTCATATCCATTCTTATCACCAGCTAGACAATGTAGACACCCCAACAAGGATGTACACCACTCAACAAATAGAAAAACATTTTTAGGCAACTGGAATTTGTCCATCAATGTTCAAACGTATAGTTGTTGATAAATGACACACCAGGCACTTTTAAATTTGCCCAATAGTGATTAAAAAATGCCCCAGGCACTTCTAGATCACCAAGCATTGATATAAACTCTCCAGCAATGATAAAAACGCCCCCCCCCCCCGGCACTTCTTAATTTGTGCAACAGTGATAAAAATATCCCAACAATGATAAAAACGCCCCCACGCACTTCTTAATTCACCCAACACTGAAAAAACGACCCAGCAATGATAAAAACGCCCCTAGGGACTTCTTAATTCACACAAAAGTGATAAAAACGGCCCAACAATGATGAAAATGCCCCCGACACTTCTTAGTTCACCCAACAGTGATAAAAACGGCCCAGGCACCTCTAAAAACGCCCTAGCATTTATAAAATCGCAAAGGCACTGGTAAATTTGTCTAAGGCAAAAGAAATTCACCCCAAGTAATGAGATAATAGCTCCCACAAACAAAAATAGCCCCATGTAGTTAATAACTCTTAAGAAAATATCAATTTAGAAACTCTTACAGAAATACAACAGCTCTTTAATTCGGTCTCTTGATCTCTAAGATCAATTGGGCATCCAATGGATGTGATTTACTAGCTATTGGATCCTTTACCAAACGAAAAAAATAACTCAAAAATGCATTAAACAATTGTAGCTTCAGCAAAATTCTATTCTCTCACCATTCACAGTCATTGACAACCATTAATTAAAGAAGTGGGTTATTCTCTCGGCGATTTTCACCCAGGGTCCATCGGGTGCCGTCGAGAGAGCCCTCACGATGTTTGCAAATCACTATGTCTCCAGTCGTTGTTTGAAAACCCATCGTCGGTTTGTAGGTACCCATGCCATCGAGACACTGACAAACTCCCTGACAAAATGCTGAATTTTTCAGTGGGCCATCAACACGTTACCTCATGCATTAACTGCATGTATTTGGAGATTTTTTGAACGTAGTTGCAAGAAGGCTTCAAATTTGAAGCCTTCAGGGTCCTTCAGAGGCCATTTTACACGTCATAGAAGACCACCTCAAATTTTACCATGCAAAAAGAAATTAATTTCATGGTAAGCCTGTCAATAATAAAATTAACCACTATAGTTTAAAATTGCAATAGAAGGGTAGCTTCAAATTTCACCCATCGACAATTTTCAGTGGGAAATTGGGAATGCAGCTACTAGCTAGGTGACTTGGGAGTGGGACTCGGTTACTCTCCAATATCCACGTGTTCGATCATCGATGGATCATGGAACATTGGGTCTCTAATAATATCATTGACCAGCTTACGTGGACGGGCTTACACTGTGCATCCCATGGCTTGAATGCTTCTAAGTTATCGTGTTTGCAGCGAGCACTTGCGTGTTTAACACATTTAATGGCAGCAACAACTTTATTATACATGGTTGGTGGCTCATACATGTTGTTAACAGCGGGCTTACCAAGTTACCAGTTATCACAATTCATGAATTCTGACTCCGTGAGTTAATTGAGTATTAAATGTATAATACATTATGTTAATTTTCCCCGAATTTGGCATTTCAGATAAAATCCACAATCCAAAAACTTCTTGTAATGTTGCAAGCTGCTGCTCCCACCCGAGGCCCCTACCCATGGCCTTATGTTTTCTTTGTTGTATCAAGTTAATCCTACCGTCTACGACTCCCATCCTCACACCCTGTGTTTTCTTTGTTGTATCAAGTGAATCCTGCAGCTCCCAAGTCCCACCTTGTGTTTTCTTTGTTGTATCAAGTCAATGCTAGAATTCCATGCTTCCATGGATCCGACCATCAATATATAATATTACAGGAATACAAACAAGATTTTTCTTATACCCCTACTCCATTGTGGTCGAGCTACTTCCAATTTCCACCTACCCTATCTCCCCCAGTCCTCCAGGACAGCTTGTAGAGCGAAGCTGCCAATGCCAGCCTGCCATAAACATATATAACAAAATTCGTTCTCTTTGAGGAGCTCAACTTCAAGACTAACTGGATTGCTGACATCCTATGAATTTACAGGCATGTATATATCATTTTATCCATTCATGATCCCATCAATTATTTAGATTTTTTTTTTATTTGATTAAAATGATGTAACTTCAAAGTTCAAACACAATATTAGTATTTGACTGAAATTTTGTTACTTCAAATGGGCCTTGAAGGCTTCAAATTTGAATCCTAGACCCGAGAGTGGGTTTATCACAAATATTCGTCAGATGCTATTTAGAACGGCATTTATCAATTCCCAACTGTAGCAACAATAACAATTGCTTCTTTCTTCATATGTTCTGTGTATACTCAACAGAACATTAGTTGGTATGTGATAAATGGTAACTCCTGTTGCTTGATCGAAACTCTTGAGAATTTAGTTGCCCTTTAACTTTCCTGAAATGGAGGGGACAAGGAAGACCATTGTTTTCACTCTGAAACTGAGTGCTTCCTCGTGCAGTTGCCATTGGCCATAGTTGTAGCCCTACGGGAAATAGGTGTGCACACTGTGCCCCCCAGCTTTACCAAAAATCCTAGGGATTTGGGGAAGTTCCCACTCTGCCAATCTCCATGCATCTAGTTAATGAGTTAGATCAAGAATGCAGAACTTGTATCTAAAATTGTATTGCATGAGCTATTTTCCCCAATTGCTCAATCGTCGAATCAACACCTTCCTCTAGTACGCGGTTTAAGATTCTTGGTATTTATTAATATGAAGACCACCGATGCTACTACACTTACAATCCCAACTAGCTATCAAATTTCAATACGATTGAGAATATGCAACAACATCTGGTGAAGGACAATGTTGAAAGCTGACAATTTTCTTAGAATTCCCAGTGCCCACTCCTACGTTCGACTGTATGAACTGGGACAATTGTTTTTTTTGTAATCTTGATTTTTAGAAGGACAGTGCTACTTTACCTTTTGATTTTGTTGCCCTTATCGGTTGGTCTGGAATAGAACAAGAACTTCAACCATCTATGCATCTCCTCTCTACTTGGTCTACCTACGTTTTTCTTATGCTTCACAACCCATCCTCTACTCCATCATACCACAAAGTTAGTATACAGAGTTAGTATGTATAATGAGATCTAGGAGGAGGGATATAGAGAAGAAGCATCTAGGGTCCTTAATCAGCTATTGAGAACAAAAGCTACCTAGAGTCAGATAGTTCTCTTTGCTCAAACCATAACATAGCATGTAACATGTAAGGAGCGCTTAAACTTATTCTATCCCAAGTACATGTGGCATTCATAGTGTTGAATGAAAAATTAAAACATATATTGTTGTCATTGACATTCAATTCTGTCGTAGGGTACACAATTAGAGTGACAAAGAAACTTGCTATTATTTTTCAATCCAATCCAACTTTTTTGTTGAATTGTTCTCTCTAATAGACTTGCGTGAAGGAGGATAATAAATGGCATAGGCAACGCTGTTGTTTGATAAAGGTGCATGAAAGTGAATTATGGTCCTCAATTCAACGAAGTAAAAAAAGTTACCATTCAGATTATTTCCCTTCACCTTTTTTACTGCCTTTCTGCATACATCTCTATTGTTCACTAATTTACCAACAAATACAGACTAGACTCAACGTCCAATTTTTTTGGCTTTTGAAACAATTTCTTCCTTTTCTTGCTTACATTATCATTTTTTCCATTGTTAAGTAGGCTAGATTTTATGTAGGCTAGAATTTATATTAGTTTGAAGAATGCTAGTATATTACAAAGACCGAACTTTTCCAAGAATAAGCATCACGTTGCTTTTAGAAAAGTTGAAGAACCCAATTCTTCATCGAGCTTGTACTGTTCGAAGCAGCCTAGGAACCCATTTTAAGAGGTAATAAATATTATTATACTGGTTAAAAGTTGGATTGGAATTGGGCTAACAAGCTAACTGTAGCTGTACTGATGCAAAAAAAAAGATCTATAAAATTAGTTATGGCAATTCACATTCTGGTTAAAAGTTTAAGAGGCAAGATCAATTTGGGAAATTGCTAAGATGGAAAAGGTGCCATAGTGGCCTAGAGACCGAGCCGCTACATTGGGTCGAAATATGGTTGTGTTATATGGCATATATAACATTCAATGCTCTCGTATCCACTGCAAAATAAAGCCTCTCAACTTTACTACGTAAGTAAACAATGAAATTTTGATTTACTAGTACATTTTCAAATGAAAAGAATGACTTAATTTTACATGGCAACATTGGAAGGGTTAAATATCTCATAGCCCTTCAAAGTGAAATGGGACCCCACCCTTCAAATTTGATCCCTGGCCGTCACTTGTAAGAATCATGAGTCAAGGGTAGTCTCTTTCTGGAAATATGACTCTTTTAAAATTAATTCCATTCCAAGTCTATCAGGAAACTCCACGACAACAACCTATGGGTTCAAGGCTGCGCTAGGGTTGAGGGAAGCTTCTTTAGGTTTGCTATAATGAACATCACTCCAATATCCAGCTCGAGGTCCTTAATGGATGAGACGGCCTCCACAAAATTGTGCAGCAGCAACCTAAAAAGATCTCCCCAGGCATTGTTCTCATGAATAATGACCTAGGGCACAAAATGATAAAGGGCGGATTTGCCTTTGTGGCTGGGAGTTCTTACAAGCATTAACACCTTACGAATCGGATGAAATTCATGCCCAAACTTGATGGTTGTCACATAGAGATGAACATGGATCAGACATCCCTGAGGCCTACAAACCATTCTCACACTTTTCCCTTGAAGTGCCACTTCCATACTACTGAGGTATAATCGATATGGTTGGGAGAAATGATCTTTGTTTATGGATCAAAATAACTGCTTACTACAGGTCAAAACCATCCTGAATTATCTCGGTACTTCAATCAATAAAACTGACTAAATGGAATCCATCTGATAACACAGTAATTACCACAACGTATTTTCCAAGCACAGTCCAGACTATTATCACAAGGGCTCTGTTATGTGTTCAGATTCATTGAACCAATCCCCAAGATACATAAACGTTCCAAGCATGCCAGAAACAAGGATTTGATTCATGTGTTGATATTTCAAATACTCTTCATTTGCGACTGAGGAATTCCATTCAGATGCTGGGTTTGGAGTAACCTCCAGAACCAGAATTTAACCACTGTCGAAAGCTGTCTTTCCCCTTTATCTGATGTGTGCATCAAGCTTGGTGAAAACTCCTCAATATTCTGTTAGAAGAGTCTCCAAGTCTGCTACTAATAGATTATGTACAGTGCACAGATATTCATTGCAAGAAATATGTCTACTAGAAGCCCCTTTTCAAAATTGTCTTAGTAAATCATCTGCACTAACTTTTCCAAAGAGTTGCCAATGCTCTGTGTTTGAAACTCTGATTTCTTTCCTCAATATGCTGCAATACACGTCCATCAAGTTGTCACATAACATGCTGTTGTTTATGCCTAGACTATCTGTAGGTTATTGTAGGTCACTACCTGAGATTGTAGATACTGCCTAGAATTCCCTTATGAAGTCAGAGACTACCCAGATTCAAGAATTGCTGCTGTAAATGCACATGATTGAGGGTTTTCAGCCTTCTTCAATACCCAGACTGTTGCTATAGGAAGCCTGCAAACCAAAGTGTTGTACTTGCACCAAGAAATTCCATTTTCATGAGATGACACCCATGCAAAATGGGTGGTAACACTTCCCACAACTATACAGTCAGAAGGACCTCAAGATTGCACTTTGTTATTTTATTCACCATAAATGTTTGAATTCTATGAATTCCCAATCCCATGTAGGCCATTGTTTAAGATATCACTTGATATGCAATTCAACCCTCTAAAACAATGTGGTTGGCCTTGATTTGAGGAAGATAAAGGATTCCCTCCTCTAAAATAGGTGGTTGTCCTTGATCTACAGAAAGATATAGGATGTCCTCCTCTTGGCTCTGGAATTCAATCATGCAGAAGATTGTTGTTTCAGATTGGCAAGAACATACTGCTACAGATAGAAGAAGGTATGAGCAGCGGTAATTCAAAGGTGTATTATTTATTTTTATGTGTAATATTTTAGTCAGAAGCAACAGAACAGATTTGATCTCCGGAGTAGTAGGATGAGGGATGCATGTAGTTGTGATCTTGTGGTACTGCTCGTTGATTAAATGTTGAATTTCGATTTAGTTAATACTAGCAGTAGTATCATTTATTTTATGCAACAAAGAACCTTTGTATGTAATACTTTGGAAGCTTTGTTAACTTGTCTTGTGTTATGAAGAGATTTAATTTATACATTCCAATAAATACTGTTTCTAGGTTTTATAATACTTGGAGGGCATGGCACCTTTGAGTGAATTGCATCCTCTAATCCTGTGTAGATATTTTTTCAACAAGAAGATAAGGTAGTCAAGTTGGGAGAAGCATCTAGAATTGATGACACCAATTGAGGTGAGATAACCTTAGATTATTCTCACTGTATGCCATTATTTAGAGGATGCAAATTCAGTATTTATAAAGATCCTTGACATTACTAGAAGCTATCTCTTCCCTTTTGTGTTAGATAGTATGGAGAATAGTTGATTAACTTTGTTTCATGTGGATTTTGTTTTTCCCAAATTTGTTTCTAATGAAATTAAACTAGCAATGACATTAAATTAGCAATTGCACTTGATGGTGCAAAAAGAATGCTGTAATAAGGAGGCATAGTGGAAGTGATATACTTAAGAGAGAACTTGAGAATTGGAAAATTGTGAAGTTTAAGGAAGTGCAGGAAGTAGCAGCTCGTTGCTATGGAATTTTAATTTTAAACAGTTTAATTATGGTTTTTGTTGACTAGTTTTAATTTTGTAGAATTTCATAGGAATCCCTTCCAAAAATGGGTGAAAATGAAGGTGTGAAATTACCTGAATCATAACCTCAGGATTGGATAAACACAAATACCTCCTCCAGATATTAACACCAGATCCTTCAAATACCTCCATTTTTTAAATGTAATCTATGATATCGATAAACACACTATCGATTGTAAACACTGCTTGGAGGATGAAAAATAAACCTGAAAAAATGTGTTATACCTTACCGTGATTATGGTTGTGGTTTGGTTGTATTATATATAGAGTTTGTATTTGATTATGTTATTCCTTGGAGCGAGGGGGAGCCCAATAATTTCAAACAATTACTGTTGGCTTGGTTTTGCAACCAAGCTTAGTGCTATGGGCACCTGGTAACTAGTAGCAACAGTCTCAATATTAAGCAAAAACAATAAACTAAATCTAAACTAAAATTAAACTAGCATGTGCATTTTTGAATTAAAAAACAAGAACAAGAAATATAGAAAATAAATTTGTATTGAAAAATGGGGGCAAGCAAGTGCTTGCAATAACAATACCTCCAAGTGATGAAGATAGTTGAGAAGCTCCAAGGGTGAGCAGCTCCAAACTCCAATGGGTCCTTTCTCCAAGGTTGCTACAATGGCCAAAAACTCAAGGGAGATTTTGGCAGCATGAGGATAGGAAGATGGATGGATGTGAAATGAGGAGCCCCTACCATCTTTTTATAGGTTTTGGTGGTGGGGAATACCATTTGTGGTTTTGTGGAAACCAATGGTATTGACCAACATGGTTTAGGTACTTTTCCCTCCTTTTTCCTTTTTTGAATAAAATTAATATTTTTATTCCCTTTTTAATATTTTTGGGAATTTTGGACCTTTTTTGAGGGTTTTTTATGCTTTTTAGGAAAAATAATCTTTTTGAGTGGGAAAAGGGGTGTACTAAGGTCTTTTGGTGACCTTTTGTTGGCTTTAGAGGCTCAAATGGTGGAAAAGTGGACAAATGGGTCATGTGAATAAGGAAATGAGCTAGTGAGCACTTTTTAGGTGTTAACAGATTGCCCCTTGATGTGCGAGGGCAGGATCTCAATGTATGGCCGATAGACATCATAGTTCTTTTGTCTTTTTTTTCTGGGGTTTTGGGGAGGAGAAGAGACCGATTGGAGACTGGATCCGTGGCCCTTGGAAGCTGCAAGAAATAAACAATATTAAATGGCCTCAATATGAATGAGGAATAATCCTGATAATGGACAAGGCGGGCATACCCATGCTCGTATCAAGACATATACATAACAATTAGTCCCAAGAAGGGGGATCTAATACATAAAAAATATACTGGTACATCATAATGGTCCAGAGGGGACATTATTTTGGGATGTACTCATGATCATGACATGACTGATCTCAATAACTGCTGAAGTGCTGAAACTGAAGGTGTCCAACATCTGTAGGGACGTAATGACTGTGAGTCATCACTGGGAAGTATATGTAACTGTATACTCGAGGGAGTATAAAAATGGGGTACATCTGAAACTGTCGCCATGCGCAACCCGGATATCTATAGGAAAAGTGTAACTGGTTGTATCCATAGGTAGACTCTCAAATGTGGAGGAGTCAGATGGTATCCGGGGTCTTCGACTAATAACTGAACGAACCAATGCCCTGTGCGAGTCTCAATGATGCGATCAAGGTGTTGAAGTCGAGCATGTGAGAAACAACCATTTGGAGAAGCACTGAGGACTCTTCTCGAAATGATTTGTAGGCACTCATCATAAATGGTGATGAGTCCAAGACACAGGGACCTCTAGGTCTATCCTCTGGAATAAATTTGGTTGTCGTCGACAGAGGGAGATCAGCAACTAACAAGGCAATGATGTTTCCTTGATAGGAGCGCGAGGTGTAAAACTGAAGTGTGGTAGTACTGATGGTAGGACTGACATACTTGTGGGGATGGGAAGTAACTGGGGTCATATAGTGGGTAGACTCAAACTTTCTTTGTTCAGAGCATGATGACATGGTTGACCTGGCAGCTTAGGGAACTGACTTGTAGGTGTGGGTATCATTGCTTTTAAGGACTGAAGGGTATGTATTGACTCGGGGGGGCGGGGGGGGGTCAAGCTGATGGGTGCTGTCGAGGGGTTCTCAGGGTGACATACTATAGAATACTCTGAAGAAAGGCGACCAAAATGGGGAAGCTGCCATATGAGTAGACGTGATCTGTTGTGGCACCGAGAAGCACCATTGGGTCCTTCTTCATAGTTTTAATGAGCTCTAAGAAGGGATAAAAGTGTGCTCTGAAATGGTACTATCCTGTGGATTTTGTGAGCCCAGGACTGTTCGTGCTCATTGGTGCTTTCACTTTTAAGGAGTCTGAAAACGATAAGAAGACTCTGCAGTGGTTATGACTACTGTCCTGTTGGTTTTATGAGCCCAAGATGGTGATTGCTCATGGTCGCTTTCATGTTTAGAGAGTCTGAAAGCGGTAAGTGGACTCCATTGGTGTTCTTTTTCGTAAGTTAGTCTCCAAGGCCCGAAAAAGCATAAAATGATGTAGATGGAGAACTCTTCTAGCCGGTGTGACTAGAGTATACCTTTTTCGTAATTAGTCTACAAGGTCCGGAAAAAGGGGTAAACTTATACTAGGTAGACGCCCTTTCAGATACATTTAGTGAGCATGAAAGGAAGCAAGGTTGCTCGACGATCTTTTCATTGTTTTAGGAGTCAGAAAAGAGCTTAACAGAAACTCCCTAAGTGCCTTTTTCGTAAAAGGGATTGCTCGGCCCGAAAAAGGGGTAAAATTATATCGAACAAAAAAGGGATTGATTATAGCGAGAAAAGGTCTCAAGCATCATCATGAGTGTGGAAAAATGAATCCGGTGACATAAAGATTGTCAAAAAGGGGCAACGCAATGTGGCACGCAAACCGAGGTAACAAGGGGGCATGGTAAAAATGCCCAAAAAATCTGGGCGTGAGAGCGAGAAATGATCACAAGCATCATCACGAGTGCGGAAAACTGGATCCGGCGATATAAGACTCGCTAAAAATGGACGACGACCAATGTGGTACGCAAACCGAGGCGACGAGGGGCATGGAAAAAATGCCCAAAAAATCTGGGTGTGAGAGCGAGAAATGATCTCAAGCATCATCACGAGTGCGGAAAACTGAATCCGACGATATAAGGCTTGTAAAAAACGGACACCGGTCGATGTGGCACACAAACCGAGGCGACGAGGTGTCATGGGAAAAAATGCCCGAAAAATATGGTCGTGAGAGTGAGAAATGATCTCAAGCATCATCACGAGCGTGGAAAACTGAATCTGGCGATATAAGGCTCATTGAAAACGGGCGACGGCCGATGTGGCACGCAAATCGAGGCCACGAGGGGGGCCAAAAAATGGACCTAATGAAAACAGGAAAAGGAAAGATCTATCATGAAGTTCTTTAGTGGACGGTGGTGTTCATCCGGTATTATGGGTAAAATTGTTTGAGGTACAACCCGTTGCGTGGGTTGCGTAGGGGGTTTCCTTCTGAATCAGTCAGAATGTATGCCCCTTGTCTGAGGCAAGTGTGTATAATATATGGGCCTTGCCACATGGACACAAACTTTCCTTTCCCGGTTTTGTCATGAGCCTGATCGTAGGCGAGGACAAGGTCCCCTTCAGAGAAAGTTCTTGGGTGGACATGTTTATCATAATTCGATTTGGATCGGTTCTTGGCTGCTTCCATGTTTTGAAGGGCTGTGTACCGATCTTCATCGGCCTGTTCCAGGAGTAGTAAGCGTTGTTCAATTGGGGCAGTGTCCGGTAGGAGTTCAACGGCCATGTGTAGGGTTGGAATCTAGCACTCAATGGGGAGGACAGATTCGACACTGTGAACTAAGTGGAAAGGGGTAAAACCGGTGGCGGTTTTAGTCGATGTGCGGTATGCCCATAGTGCCGGGAAGAGCATGTGGTGCCAATTTGACTTGTGTTTGTCTACAGTGCGCTGGAGGATGGTTTTCAAAATTTTGTTTATCATTTCGACTTGGCCATTTCCTTGGGGGTAGTAGGTAGAGGAGAAATGGTGTTCAAATTTCAGTAAGGTGGATAGTTCTTTCCAGACAGCGTCTTCGAAGTGAGAGCCGTGGTCTGATACAAGTTGCTTTGGCACTCCAAAACGTGCGATAACATGGCTGAGAAAGAATCATGCTGCGGTTTCGGCTGTGCAATTGTAAGTTGGCATGGCCTCCGCCCACTTGGTGAAATAATCTATGGCCATAATAATATGTTTGTGACCGCTGGCTGACGTGGGATTGTAGTCAAGGAAGTCAATGGCCCATTTGCAGAATGGTCCGGCAGTAACAACTGGATGAAGGGGGGCGGGTGGGGTTCTTGCTTTGGGGGCAAAAAGCTGACAATTTTGGCAATGTTTGATTGCGGTGATGCAATCAGTAAATAATGATGGCCAAAAGTAACCTGCACGAATGATCTTTTGGGCGGTGGCCATGCCGGAGAAATGGCCTCCGCAGGCACCGCTATGACAATCATTGAGGACTTGTTCTGCCTCACTATGGGATAGGCAACGTCGTAGGATGGTATCAACTCCGCGTTGATAAAGTACATCCCCTAACAAGAGGTATCGGGGGGCGTGGTGACGTATACGACGGCGTCTGTCACGATCGATGTGGGGTCAAAATTTTTGCGTGCGGAGGTAAACTAGGATGTCACCGTACCATGGGTCGTCAGACGAAATAATGAAGATGTGATCGTCAATCAGATCCGTTTGGATAGTGGGTGATGACGAAGAGGATGGGAGGTTAGTGATGAGATGGGAAAGCACGAGGGCTTTGGTGCTCTTGGGAGTTTTGAAAGTGAGGTCATATTCCTGGAGGATAATGACCCATTTAGCAACACGACCTTGTAGGAGTTGCCAGTTTAGGAGATAGACCATAGGGTTGGAGTCGGTGACGACCGTGGTATGACCGAGCAGAATGTAGTGTCATAATTTTTGGACGGAAAAGACTACAGCTAGGGCTAATCTTTCCTCGTATGGGTAACGTAGGGGTGGGCCAGACAAGGTCTGGCTGACGTAATAAATGACATGTTCTTGGTGAGAGGCATCTTCTTGGACCAAGACTCCGGACACGGCATGTTCATATGCCGAGATGTAAAGGATGAAGTCCTCAGAGAAATTTGGAGGGGAGATCAAGGGGGCTTCTGTGAGAGCTTTCTTGAGGGCTTCAAATGCCGTGTCTGCTTGCTCATCCCAAACAAAGGGTATGTGGGTACGAAGTAGGCGTAAGAATCCATGAACTTTGGTGGCGTAATCAGGCACGAAGCGACGAAGGAAATTGGACCGCCCCTGCAAAATCTGGAGTTGCCGAAGCGTGCGCGGAGAGGGAAGGTCTAAGATGGCTTTGAGTTTCAGGGGATCAACAGTAATTCCATCCTAGGAAACAATGAAACCCAACAAACGGCCTGCAGGAACGCAAAACACACACTTGTGTGGGTTCAAGCGGATTTTATATTTGCGACAACGGAGGAAAACTTGCCGGAGGTCGTTAAGGTGGTCTGATCGTTTCCGGGAACGAGCTGTAAGGTCATCAAGATAGACCAGCAGGATATGGACCAAGTCGTGAAAACAATAGGTCATGGCCCGCTGGAAGGTGGCACCAGCATTTTTGAGGCCAAAAGGCATGACACGATAGGCAAAGGTGCCCCATGGGGTAGTAAAGGTAGTCTTATACTGATCCTCCTTACGAATCTGAATCTGGTTGTATCCGAAAAAACCGTCCATGAAAGATAGGACTTCATGTCCCGCACATGCATCAATGAGTTGGTCAATGAATGGCGTGGGGAAATTGTCTTTGGGACAAGCGCGGTTTAAATCACGGAAGTCAGTGCATACTCTAAAGGTGCCTTGTTTTTTGTTGACGGGAACGGGGTTTGAAACCCATGTGGTATAAGCAATAGGATAAATGAATCCTGCTTCGCGAAGTTTCTCAACCTCGGCTTTAACAGCAGGGAGCTTGGAAGGATGAATGGGTCGCTGTTTCTGACGAACAGGGGGGACATCAGGCCATGTGTCAATGTGGTGTTCTATAATGGCAGGTTCAATACCAGGCATTTCGGTATAGGACCAAGCAAAGACATCACAGAATTCTTGAAAAATCTTTTTATACGCCTGAGTTTCCGCTTGAGTGCAAGATGCGCCCAGCGAGATGAGTTCAATTTTCCAGGTGTGGTGGAAATATCAATTTGTATAATGGGGAAAATGTTTGACATGTTCCCTTCTTCGAAGGCATCCGGTGCTGGGATGGGGTCCTTGAGCCAATCGACCTTAGTGGGTATGAAACCTTTCGATTCGACCGATAGCTGATTAGATGTGGTGGATGTAGGCTCCTCTGGAAGGAAGTATGAGCGATGATGCATATCGTCCCACGGGTAGTCGGGTGCAGTGAGCGTTTCCAAAATTTGCTCATCAGTACGGAAGTAGTCAGACCATAAATCAAGGGGTTCTGGTTTGAAAGTGGTCGTCGAAGAGATCATATAGATGGTGTTAATCTCTTCGGATGAGGATGATGCGGGAGGGTAGATCTCCTCGATAGTAGGGGGTGCCGTCTCAAGGTCCAAATTATTCATCTCGTAGAGAGCTGCTCTGTAATTTGGGATTTCAAGACAGTGATGTGAGTAGTGGCCGTAAATACCACATATCGCACAGGGGTGGTTGGTACACAGTGATTTATCACGAGGCATGGGGTTTGGGTCAATTTTGACAACCGGGATGTTGGGGTCGTCGTCAAGCATTTGCATGTGTTCCTGTAATGCAGGTAACTGTGGACACTGATGGGTTGGATGGCCTAAATCATCACACAACGAGCATTTTGGAGGAGAATGAAATACGGGGGGAGGTTTAACTGCCTTGGGTGGGGGTACTGCAATGTATGGTTGTGGGCCTTTGCCCCTAGTGGGCCTGATGAGTGGAGGGGGATTCGTCGATGACGAAGGAGTAGTGATACCAGGAGGTGGTTGGGTAGAAGTAACAATGGGTTGCACCGGTTGCAGGATGACATTTGGTGTCGGCGGAGGAACGGGAGGCGAAATATACCACACGGGTAATCCCAATGTTAACCCGGGGAGACTAAGGGTAGCCATAACCAGAGTGCTTACTACACCCGAGGGAGGGAATAGAAAGGGGATTGTGTGGATGGGTGTAACACCGATGTGACTAGGGACCAATGGTGGTTTAGGGAACAAGGGTGGTTGATTACCGGGTGTTTGTGTATTCTGTGAAAGAGTACAGAGGTCAACGACATGGGTCTCCGGTGACGGTGGTGGAATGGATTGGAATGTAGAAGTCATCGGCGCCTCGGAGTAAAGTTCGGGTCCCACGCAGGAGACGAACGAGGTAGTTGCACCAAAAACAGGTTGTTCAACCATGGGGGAGAACATTTTTAGGTGTGGCGGGGGCCTTGGGGTCGTAATAGGTAAGTTGGTCGACCTTGACCACGCGTCCCTCATGGGGGAACATCATAGTATGAAAAACAGATGAGGCAACCGCTCGCATGGCATACATGTAGCTGCGACCTAGTAAGAGGTTATAATCGAGTTGGGCATTGATGACCTCAATGTCAATGAGCATGGTTTTACCCGCCAGCTGGACGGGGACATTGGCTAAAAGACCTTGGGGTTGAGCCGAATGGCCGTCGTAGGCTCGTAATGCAATGGTTGACTGCTGGAGAGTAGGGGATCCCAACTTCTGCCAAACGAATGTAGACATGACGCATGTAGAGGCCCCTTCATTGATAATGCACTGATGGATGACAAGATTCTGAATGGAAACGGAAACTTGGAACCTAAAGTAGAAGGTAAGCGTGGTTCGGATTGGTTCGAATTGAATGTCATCAGTTGTGAATCATTGGGGTCAATGGCGCCAATGGCAGAGAGTAAAGTCTTGCGCTGTGAAGGGAAGTTTTTCAAGACTTCTAAAGCAGACATGGCTGCAGGAGACTGGGCTAAGTCATATACAATGTTGTAATTTGACGCAGCACGAGCATTGGGATTGCTGTTGATGCGACGAAGTGGGAAGCGAGGTGCTTTAGAAGCGCCTTCGAGTGGAGCCGGAGGTATACGTAACGTCGGATCTGTGGGATGAACGTTAGTGTTCTTGTCGGCAGGAGGGGCTTCAGAGGTGGAGCCATATTGGTTCCGACGGGTTTGGAGGTTGGCATCTGTGGTTGACATCATCAACAAGTGGTGAGTACCTGAATCGAACATGGGTTGATCAGGGGCTGCATAAGTGATCTGTTGTGGTGGCACGTTGCCCTGAGGGGGAGCTAACGGCTGAGTGTTCACTACACCTTGGTTTGGAAAGGGGTTTTGCAGCACCAAAGGTTGACGTTGAGGTGGTGGAGGGTTGGGTGGCGGCTGAGGAGCCGCTTGCCCTTGACGATGGGCATCGTCGGTCCAGAGTTGCCGAGCTCGCTCCAAATGTGAGAAAGAATGTGTGTAATGACCATAGACCCCGCAGATAGAACAAGGGTGGTTTGTTCTGAGGTTGTTATTTTTAGGCTGCTTGGGATTCCGATCCGGATTGCGGTTGGGAGGAGCAGCATTGTTATTTTGCGGAGGATTGGGAGGTGGAGGACCTTGCTTATGTTGTTGGTTATTACCATGGTTACGTCCTCTTCCACGGTTCTGCGGTGCACCTTGGTTGCGCTGGTTGTTCTGGTGCTGGGGCTGGTTGTGCTATGTGTACACTTGCCCTTGAGCAGTGGGAGGATTTTGGTTCGCCGCAGGTGCGGGAGTAGGTTGTGGTGCATAATAGGCAGGCGGGGATGGAGGTGGTCCAGTTACCTACTGGGGTTGTTGGTAACCCTGAGCTATTGGAGGTGTTGGGTTAGCTGTCGTAGCTTGCTGCGGGTAATACATTGGTTGAGGTGTAGATGGGGGGGCGTATGCAGGTGGTGCATGAACAAAGCACTGAGGTGGACATGAAGGTCCATGGGTATGGTGGTGATGTGCCATGGGAGCATATGAACTGGTTGCTCCAGATTGAGATGTAGCCCGCGAAAGGTCGGGACCATGGCTAGGATGTGCAATGGAAAAGGGTTGGGGATGCGAGGCCATACGACCAATGATGCCATCAGCGGAATGGGATGCCCCCGGCGCATCATGTTGGGATGACTTGCCCCGAGGGGTGTCTGGTATAATGGTACAGATAACCCGATTGGGCGTAAATGAGGTCAAACTGTTGGGCTTTGAGGATGGCCTCTTCTTCAGACTGGGGTCATTCGGATGCCACATCCTTCGCAATGAGAGGGAGGAGGGATTTGAGAAACCAATCTAAGAAGATATGGTCGTCTAACTTGATTTTGCAGAGGCTTCGGCGTCGACGCCACTCATGAATGTGGTCAGTGATGTGGGTGGCCGTGTTCTGTCTGCAAGACAGTAGGATCTCAACTCCCGCATCATAGCGGATAGGTAACTGGAAGAACTGTAGGAAGGTCGAGGCAAGGGAGGTAAAGGTGGCATGCGTCCCATGGGGCTGCTTGATATACCACTTAGCTGCAGAGCCAGTGAAGGTGCACTGTAACAGGCGTAGGTGGACAGAGTCGTCCACTATGGAGTTGGAGGAACACCATAGATGGAAGGACATGATATGGTTCTGGGGGTCCTCACCTGCTTTGCCCTCAAACTTAGGGATGTCAGAGGGGAGTTTGGTGGGCATGTGAGGCCACGCAGGATCGTGTTTGATAGGATCATTGGTGAGCCTGGCTAAGTCTGGTAAGTTCAGACTCGCCATGTACGGTAAGCTAGCAGATGTAGTGACCGGGACTGGGACATGACTAGTCATGGTGGTATGATGTAGGGGTCCAGTAGCGCCTAAAGGTATGCTAGGTATTGAAGGTATATGTCCTCCAATAGCCGTGGTCTGGTAAGGGCCAGCGTTTCCTAATGCAACATGGGTTACACCAGGGTTAGGAATAACAGTGGTGATTCCTGGAATCTGGTTTGTGGAACTGAGAGGGGGTGTGACCCCTATATTTGTCATACCCATAACAGGTGGTGGCCCTGTGTTGGGAATTCCTATAACAGGAGGTGGCCCTGTGTTGGGCATTCCTAAATGTGGAGTGTCCGCCATATTAGGCATACCTAGGGGGGTGGTGGTTGCCATGGATGGCACCGTAGTAGAAGGGTTGATGGACGTCTCTCCTATGGTGCTGGTAAAAAGTGGGTCGAATTGTGTCCCAGCCATGAGGTTGGTTGGTAATAACTCGGTAGGGTTTTCCGATTCTGCCTCTAAATCAAATGTGAAGTGAGGCGTGTCAGAATCGGATGACTGTCTGTTTGACCGACGATGTGTCGAGTCAAGGGATAAGGCTCGGCGTCGGTGACATGGCGAGCCAAGTAGACTGAACTCTGGGAGTTCGCCCTGAAGACGACGAGAGCGTCTAAAATTCTCAATGGTGAGAAATAAGTTTTTTGTGGAAAAATCTTATGTGTAAAATGGTAATGTATAAAAAACTCAAAACCCTAATGCAACCAAGGGTGCAAGAAGGGGAGTGAAAATGAAGGCTCTCAGGCCAAAAAAATCAACCTCAAAAAGGCACTTATTATAGCAGCTGTGCTATAATAAGTGGAGGGATGCAAAAAATGGTCAGAGTACCAACATGCAAACAGCTTCTAGAAAAAATAGGTGCAACTAGACCAAAGGTGGATTGTATCATGAAAACACCTAACTAAAAGTATTGTGAATCAACAAACGATATTCTCTGCAAGGTGATGAAATCCAAGTCAGACAATATTGAGTGTTGAATCAACGGCTAGATATCCCCCTACCGGGAGGGATACCAGGTAATCAATCCTAAAGAATGGCAACTAGGATACTCCATTCATGACACGTCGAGAAAAGGTAAATCTGCCGTTTGGTCCTTTTACCGCAATACCCCCATACAGGGATATCCTGAGAACTGCGAATGGTAGCTCTTCGGTTACTGAATGGATTTCGGTATTCGACTCAGGCTTCCGGAAGCATCCTCACGACTTCAACCCTCCTAGGGGAGAGGCCTTCCCATAAACCAGTTGTGACCGTGCCAATAAATACTAGGAGATTTTGGTTCCCTAATGGAAAACAACTATGTCTCAAATGTAATAACTGAGGGGTGTTATTAGAACACCTATCCCCTCAATACTACTTAGCTACAAAGTTCTTTTAATGTTCCCCAAGTGGGGTTAAAAGTGGGTTGAAATTAGGGTAATTTTTAAGGCTCAGTTTAAATTATGTGTTTGAGTGGGTGCATGTGTGATAGTTTAAACTGAAATTGAAAAAGTAAATGCTAAGTATTCAAAAAACAAAGGATCTTTTGAAATAGAAAAGCAAATAATATGAATTTTTCAATAAATGGAAATTAAATGATTTGCAAAGACTATTCAAAAAACAAAGGATCTTTTGAAATAGGAAAGCAAATAATATAACTTCTTTAAGAAATAAATGGACTTCGTTTTCAAAAATTGCTATGGGCAAAATATTAAAGAAGTAAACAACAAATTTTTTTAATCTAGATAAAATGCAAAATAAATCGTTCTTTCAGTTTCTGAAAATTTTTAAAAAGAATTTTTCCATGTGCATTCTAACTAGTAAAAAGATTAAATGGCTGTAATAATGCAGGAATTTTTTGATACCGTAAAATAGCTAAGTGGGTAGAAAATACAGTAAAAAATAAATTTTTTAAACGGATCGGCTGAATGAAAAAATTGGCATCGCGGGTTTTGACAGAACAGCCGCGATGGACCGCGCGGGTTTCTGTCGCACAGTCGCGATGGGCAGTGTGGGTTTCGGCCGCGAAGCCGCGATGGACCGCGCGGGATTTTGTCACACAGTCGCGATGTGCAGCGTGGAAAATGTCTGCGAAGCCGCGATGTGCAGCGCGCTAATTGGCCGCGAAGCCGCGGTGAACCGCGCGGAAAAAGGTTGCGCAGTCGCGATGAGCCGCGCGACTGTTGGGCAAAAAGCCACGAGGCGAAAGCCGTACGCGGACGTCAAAAAACGAACCCAAAAATTGAGAATTTCGGGCTGTTAATGGCTAAAAAATGGGCCAAGGTCTAGATCAGCAATGGATCTGCTGTCTAGGGTGGCAGATCTATGAATTAAACTAACTAATACTATCAAAAACTAAGATCTAAAGCAAAAGTGAGATCTAAAGATTCAAAAGCAGCAGAGTCGCCAAAAATTGTTGGCTTGGTTTTGCAACCAAGCTTAGTGCTATGAGCACCTGGTAACTAGTAGCAGCAGTCTCAATATTAAGCAAAAACAATAAACTAAATCTAAACTAAAATTAAACTAGCATGTGCATTTTTGAATTAAAAAACAAGAACAAGAAATATAGAAAATAAATTTGTATTGAAAATGGGGGCAAGCAAGTGCTTGCAATAACAATACCTCCAAGTGATGAAGATAGTTGAGAAGCTCCAAGGGTGAGCAGCTCCAAACTCCAATGGGTCCTTTCTCCAAGGTTGCTACAATGGCCAAAAACTCAAGGGAGATTTTGGCAGCATGAGGATAGGAAGATGGATGGATGTGAAATGAGGAGCCCCTACCACCTTTTTATAGGTTTTGGTGGTGGGGAATACCATTTGTGGTTTTGTGGAAACCAATGGTATTGACCAACATGGTTTAGGTACTTTTCCCTCCTTTTTCCTTTTTTGAATAAAATTAATATTTTGATTCCCTTTTTAATATTTTTGGGAATTTTGGACCTTTTTTGAGGGTTTTTTTATGCTTTTTAGGAAAAATAATCTTTTTGAGTGGGAAAAGGGGTGTACTAAGGTCTTTTGGTGACCTTTTGTTGGCTTTAGAGGCTCAGATGGTGGAAAAGTGGACAAATGTGTCATGTAAATAAGGAAATGAGCTAGTGAGCACTTTTTAGGTGTTAACAATTACAAACACATAGCAATAGCATAAACCATGGCCTACTAACATGGGGATCCAACAAATTAAAATGCAAGTCCAAACAAAACCAAATTTCTCAACTAGTTCATGTATAGTGTTTCTTTGTTTGGTACTCCAAGTTGGGTTGAGAACCAAGAAGGGTATGGAGGGTACTTCATGTAGTAGTGAGACAAAAACCCAAATGTACTGCAACATTTTTTTTACAGTTTCTGCAAAATGCACAAATTTATTTATCTCCTTTACTGCATTTCTTTTTTCCTCAACATCTATACGACTAATCATCCGACCACCACTACGCACTACTTCATATTTCCCAATTTGTAAATTGTTTCGCAAGTGGAGGTGAATCAGACAATCTGGCCATCTTGCTGCACTACTCTCACTGCCCCAGAAACAATTCAATTCAAAGTTTGATTATCCATCATCATCTTCTTGCTCAAAGTCACAGCCGAAGGTGATCCATATCGAACTGCAACCACAACAATCATCACCACTAATGCAAAGAAGTTAAAATTTAAGGAAGGTTGTCTCCATACCTATTCATCTATTTCCGACTTGTCATATTCATGCCAATCAATTTTTCCATTAATGTTGAGAATATAACAATGGCAATTGATAAAACATATTTTTAATTATCATCGGTACATGATTGATTTTAACTTACAGGAGGGTTCATCTCCACTTCCTTTATTCAGGGATGCCATCAATTTACCCTGTCTAGTCCTTGTGCACCTACTATTGTCACCAAAATATTGTCATAACCTTTTTGGACCTTTGTTCCTCACACGAGGAAGAGATTCTCTTTATTCAGATTTACAGGTTCGCTCTCTCTTTTCAAGTTTAACTCGTTATAAAACTTTTTGGACCCTTGTTCCTCACAAGAGGAAGAGCTTCTCTTTATTCATATTTACAAGTCCACTCTCTCTTTTCAAGTTTAACTCATTATAAGCAAAGAAAACCTAATACAAATAAAGCAAAGAAAACCTAATACAAATAGCCCATGTGGGGATAATTGATCCCCAGTAGCCCATATAGCGCTAATTGATCCCCGGTCATTATGTGAATTATATCTATAACAAGGATTGCATTTATCGAATTTGATATTTGAAGGAAGTGGGAAGTAGGTGGATGACTGAGCAATGAACATTCATTAACAACAAAAAACAAAAATTACATTGATTATTGCTGCCAACAAAATGGAAGTAATGAGCAGATTGCTGACTGAGCAATGAGCATTCATTAACAACAAAAACAAAAAATTACAATGATTGTTGCTGCCAACAAATTAAAAGTCCTCAAGGTGCAACTATTTTGGTAATATGTCCTCTTGATCCTTAAGACATTCCTCAAGATTATTTTGTCTTGAAGGAACTTTTGTCTTGAAGGAGTTATAGGGTAGAATAAGGGAAAAATGTTGAAAAGTTTGTTCATCTTAATTCAAGATTGGATGCCACTATCAATTTATCTCATGTGTATAAGTGAAAGGAGCTTTGTATTCCCAAAAGGAGCACTATTAGTTCCTGAAAGATCTGTAGATGTAATTTCCAAAAGTAAAAGAAGAGTATTATTTTGATCGACCCATAAATCTTTGTAGGGCCCTTTGAAGGTCTTACAAAAACGTGGAAAACCATAGATTAAATATTATGTCATGATAAAAAAACATGAGAAAACATCCTAGAAACCTCTTAGATTGTACAAAACTTGTAGTTGAAGCAATCCATTGTTTTTCTTATTGAAGTAAATATATGCATGGGTTGCATGGAAAAAACCTAAAATGGAAAAAGACAAACTTAAAAATGCATTAGCAGAACATAATTCATAAATAAAAATGGAATTACATTGATGGCCTTGAGGAATTCAACTTCTTTTCCTGAAAAAGACGTCCTTAGAAGAGAGATGTATCTTGCAGAAAGCAAGCATGAGTATTCAGAAGTCGAGAGAATCAAAGCAAGATTGAAGGAATTATAATTCCTTTCTCTTCACAGCAAAAGCAAGGATGCAAAAGCCTTGATGCTTGCAAAAATAAATAAGAAAAACAAGGCTGAAAATTTCAAGAATGCTTTTGAGATCAAGCTTGTAAGCCTTAATCTTAAAGCAGGTGAATCCGGGTATGATCCTTTCACTTAGCAGTGGACTCAATCTCAAAATTATTACACTACAAAGGGAAATGTTGCGGAATACAACATGGGTGATAACAAAGAGGCAAATGCAGCCAAGGTAGAGGGAGCCACGGCATTGGAAACGACCAAGGATGATGGAAAGCTTGTGGACACTGATGCTCCTATATCTGAAGATGCAGTGGTGTTTTATTTGCATGATTTTGAACTTCCAATTTCACTTGCTAGACTGTAGAAGTATGGGGGTGCTCAAGGGGTCCATTTAGCTTTTATGGGTAGAAAGCAGAGGATCGAGGCAACTATTGGAGTCAAAGTTCCTAGGAATGATGGAAGGTAGCATAGCCTAACCTTAACTGTGAATGATTACAAATGTAGAAGAGACCTGATTTGAAAATAAATAATCATATTTTGTCTACTTGTTGGTTTCCCCATTAATGTTGATATGAAATATTTGGATATTTCCGTTTAGGATTGCCAACAACATATAGAGAAAGCTTGAAAGTGAACATTTCTGTAAACTGTTTCCAATTCTCTATATCCTCTACTGTTATAAGCACTTTAAAATACTACTACAATAACATAATTAAGTTATTAACAAATGATTGTCACTTAAAAGTAGCACATTATGGATTTTTGTAGGAATGAAAACAACAATGTGTTGAAAATATAGGTTGTATAGTGAGACATTAAAAGTTCAATGATTTGTTATTTGTGACAACCATTCTGCTAACAAATGGTATATAATGTTCCAAAATGATTAATTTCCTCCATGTAACTCTTTCCATTGCAATTTATATAGTAGTTGATGAAACATGGCATTTTATGTTTGAGATTGATGTTTGAGTGCTGTTTTTTTAAAATTATTGTTGAAATATGGGGTCTATTTTATTTCACATTCATGTAATAAATGCTATGTTTTATTAATTTCTGTTGACATAGTATAGTTTGCATAAATGCTTTTATAACATTGTGGTTGTTTTGCTTCGCTTTGTTGTTTTTTTCCTCGTTTCAATTGACTGCATTTCTATTTAATGTAAGCAACTATCTTTTACATGGTAACTAAATTTGGCCGAATTGGAGAAAAACATTTGAAAATTGCGACAAAATTTGGTCCACCCATATAATTCGGTTCAATCGGGATTCAATATGGCCAGGTAATTGTTGTTCAAACTGAACCAAACCACATCCGATTTTCACAAAAAGAAGTCATCTCCCCAGAAACCTTAAACATAAGAAAATGCATTTCAACTTTCAAGCCACCCAAGGAAACATGATTCACCCATTTCTCTTCATGTCCTGCTGATGCATGTCACTATGTCATTTTGGAGTTATCTTTGGGAGATTTATGCCACCATAAGGAGATTCAGGAGAGTATGCTGCTGCCCATGCTTGTGGATTTATCTACCTTGCTTATGTGTGAAGCATTGAAGACTTGAGGAGATTGCACTTTGTAATTGGGTCTCTGCTGCCTGCACCTTAAAGGTTTGATTAGCCATATATTCTCTGTTTTTAATGTGCATATTGTTGATGTATATGTAACTTCGGAATGTATTTCATCTGTGTATTTTATATATATTTATTGTACCCTTATAAGAGATGTGTTATTCCTCTATAAGGAAGTGTCGTCATGTGGATTGACAAGTGTCGCAAGTGTGTGTACTTGCCGATGGGTTATTAAACCACCATTTGGGGTCGGCCCGGAATTATATATAATATAATGTGGATGTATCTAAGTAGACAAGTCGACCCCATAAGGTCACTGGGAAAAAAGGTGAGTATAAATAGAGATAGGAGATCTCTATTTTACTCACTTGAAAAAGTAACTCACTCTCACTCTCAGAAGTGGCGCACTAGTGAGGAAGAGGAGGATCATCTGCTAGGAGACTATCTCAGTGTTATTTGGTTGAGCCATTTCTCTCTCTATCTCTGAGGAAGTTGTGGGGTTTTTCACCTTAGGGTTTTCCCCATGGAAACTATGTGTCTCTTGTCTCTTATGCTTTTGATTCTTGTGATGTTTGTCATATTGTGATTGTCATGCATTGTTATACTATATATGTTATTCTCTCAACAAATATCCTAGAGTATAATGAATTAATGCTCAAAATTTAACACATATTTGCTAAATTAATTTTAATTTGAGAAGGGTGTACCTAATTCCTGTGCATACCTTACTCCCCAGAACATACAGAACAGGTTATGGAACCTACCTTTTCAGAAGTAAAACCAAAAAACAGACACACACACACACCCCTACAAGCATAAGAAAATAGTGTGGACACAACCTTGTAATAATCTCAACAACAAATTTAATGTTCTTCAGAGAAGCCCTGCTACTCCAGTTTTTGCTGGTTCTCCTATAGTTCTTAGAGTGTATGCTAAGATGACAAGTACATTTCTTAATGGGATTGCATTAGAAGGATCAACAAACCTTTGAGCATAATTTTCGTTTTAAGTTTCGACAATTAGTGATCTAATCCAAGCATTATAAGTTTGGATAAAAAGTCTCGACTATCTAGATACTACATTTTTTTATTCTTTTAAAAAATTGAAGAAATTACATGTTTTTTTGCATATCTAACATGGAACCCTTCTCCGTTAATGAATATGGGATTTTAGTTCGGCTTTGGCTCCAGCTCTATGAATGGAAGGTTATTGTAAGTCCATTTTGGGCATGTTTCTATGTGCAGTGGGACTATGGAATTGGGCGTTAAGCATGTAGTTATTTTGCTTATGTTAGATTAGTATCAAGGTACCATCATTTTTGGGTCTTCAGGGCCACTGTGGTATGATTGTTTGTTTGAGTTTGCGGGCTCTTGTGTTTTCTCGGTGGAGGTTTCCATTTCCCTTCTCAGTGGGCACTTGCCACTTGCATGCCTGAAAGTACCAAAGAGAAATGGGATGCCAAGCATTCTACTTCAACAACTGATAGCTAATTGAAACATAGGATGTCATGCAACAAAGTAAACTATTAAAATACATTAAACATTATCAACATCAAAGCAAGATCTGACAGAAATATCTACTTCCAATTTATGAAGAAAAATTAAAGCAGAACATGACAGAGGGAATAAGCAAAATATTACTATAATGGAGTAGCAGAATTCCTCATCATAAAATAATTGGATGTTGTTCATATTTTGAATCAGGCCTCATAAATTTTCCATTATGTTGTAGAGACATAATCAATCATTATTCTAGTATTCATGTTATAATCCTTCCCATTTGATGAGTCTTGACTCTTGAGTCTTGCATGGTGTGATGGTAGGCTGGGTAGAGTAGGAATGTGTGTATCACTTGGATGTGGATTAAGGGCTGGACACAGTCCAAGAAAAAAAATTAGAAACCTACAAATTAGCAACACCCCGAGATGAACCAAACAGTGCCACACAGACAAAAAAATCAAAATACAACTCTTTACAAATTCCCAGGTATTTATGTAAGGGAGCAACATGAGCCTGGCAATGAAATTAAAAGAAAACCCATCCGTTTACAACTTCTCAGGAAAGGGAGCAACATGTTTGTGGTCAAGAGTAAACAAAGATCCATTCCCCTCAAGCTTCCAAAAGGATGTACAGGGGAAGAACACACACGTAGAGAAAAAGATAGAACTGCCCCTAAAAAATAGTGGGCATAAAAGACTACTGCAAGACAATCATGACATGAAAACAACATATAAGGTTAAGAGACAACACCTAGCCAATATCACATGCATAAGAATTCAAACTATCATTGAAAGAACACTCAACCCCAAGGGCTTCATGACCCAACGAAAATGAAATTTAGACCCTTCAAGCATTTTGATGTAACTCTTATTGGCTTCCTGCTCTCTCTCTAGCTATGGACACAAGAAGTCCATGGCTTCTGCCATTGCACAAGTGTTTCAACAAATGTATCTCATCCTATGCACCAAAATCCTGGGCCCTTCTCTCGACCTTACAACAGTCACCTCCCTGCCTTCTCTATCCACCAATATATATAGCTACTAGCTCTATATGCAGGGAAAACCATAATAAGTTTTGGTGTAGGGAATGCATGTGTATGAGGGAGGCAAGCACAGTTGATAAGTTATCTTCATCCAAATATGGTAATATAATATTTAACTACCGAACCAGATGGAAACTAGGATGGGAACCTTTTCTAGTACCTTTCCTTTATACTAGAGAACTATTTGAGAAGAAACATTCCTCTTACAGACAAATGATGAAGAAACTTACTTTAACTGTACTGCTGGCCTATTGGAGAATAAGTACAGAAGAAAAAAATGGTAGTATTGATTGTAATTCTTATCATGCATTTCTTTTGTCATAGTAAATCACAGATTAGTGAACAGAATTTGCACAGTCAATAGTGAAATTGCAGTTCAATCGACCAAAGTATTATGGACCGTTTAAGGGAGACTATAAATAGACTTTTCTTTCTCCTAAAAGATAGTGTGCAATCATTTGGTGAAATCAACATCTATAAGATAGCAACTATATGATCAGTGAAAGCGAAGGTAATAAACCAATTAAAAAAAAATAAGATAAGAGGTGTCTGTAACTCATTCACATTATAACGAAGCTTCTACTTATTCTTCATTGTGTGGAAGAGAATGGATTTCCTTTTCTTGTAGATGGCACAATATAGAGAATTTCATACCTTTAATTATTCCTTTTTATGAGGAAATCTGTAAATGGTTGGCCTATTCTTGAATATAAGTACACAAATTGTAGGTAGCACACAGAGGTTGGTAGTAACATTCGGTAATCTGTCTACTAATCAATAAATTTGAATATGGTTAACAGATACCAACTTGTAAATTGGGAGGTCAGTCATTCAAACCTCAGGTGAAAATTGCTTCTATCTTCCCAGAGTATCCCCTTAGGACTTCAGCAAGGTCTGTTTCAGTACACTAGTAAATCCCTTTTCATTCTTTATCTTTTGTGGGCACCATTATTGTCTGTTTTTATGTCATAAATGGTTGAGCAGATGGTTTATAAAAATACATATGTTGAATTTACTTTTGATCATTGTATTATACATGAGATCTGCAAATTTCATTGTATTCAATTCGAGTATGGTTCTTTTGGGAAGTGAAGAGCATTAAGATTGTTTGAGATCTGGCCTTTTGTAGTCCTTCCTGTAAAAATTCACATTTTAGCACTATTTGGGGTTTATAGGATCTGAACTGTTCTCTTAAATGCCACAATGGAATTTTCTTGCTTTAATTACTTTCACCGAATTCATCAAAACTAGAAATATTTGCGTAGATCCCCATTTTGTTCTTGACACTTTAGCATGGCAGATATTTTTTCCTTTATTTTCGCAAAGCATGTGACAATCCTCATTCATGGGTGTAATAAGTTTCCTTTGAAACATGTAATTTCATGGGGTGTTATTCTAATCAAAATTGATTCAGATCTATCTCCCCAAGATGATAGGAGGTCCAATTAAGCCATTTTGCAGGTAATCTTTCTGTAGGGTAGGTGTTACAGCCGTGCAATGTATGTGAATGCACGAAGTGCATACGTATGTAAGGATATTTATCTCGCTTGAGATGCATGACAAGTCCAGGTTTTACTGTTGCACTTTAAACATTGTCATGGTTTGTAATCCAATTTATTTTCTGTCTCCATTATTTTTAAGGCATATCTCTGTTAGTAAGAAACATTACAATTGGCCTGAATACAATTTTTAAGGGAAAGATGGCCATCAAAGGGTGAAGTACTGATCACACTGACTCTCCTAGAGCTTAGATGCGATGAAACGAGGGTACTATTCCATTAAAATCACCCATAACTTGCGCCTGACCCCAACTACTTATTTGTGCCTTCAAGGGATTTGAACCCTAGTGGATTTCCTAACATGTCAATGTATGCATTGTTGAATTGAAACCGTATCGGTTGTCTCCAGCTTTTCATAGTAGCAATTTACTTGTTTTCAAGATATCCCTTCTTACTAGGCATAATTTTGACTAATTCGTTGAAGTAAAGGACCATGACCAACAACATTTGTTAAATGCTTATTGTTGATGATCTTATCTATTCTTCCGATGCTTCGATCTACTATTTCTCATTGAGACTGAAATTTTTTGTGGTGCTTACCAGGGTGATGAGCTCTAGGTTAAAGTGAACAAGTTATCTTCAAAAAAGACCCAGCTTCCTTATGATTTTTATTCTTTGGATTACTGTAAACCAAAAACAATTGTCAACAGTGCTAAAAATCTTGGAGAAGTTCTTCATGGAGATCGCATTGAAGTGCCTAGGGAATCTTTATCATCATTGGACGAATTTTGTAGTGTCTAGGGCAAGTAATGAAGTGCTTAGGAAAACATGGAAGTGGATGGGGGCATTTTTATCTTCGCTGCAAGAATTTTGAATTTCCTGGGGAAAATATTGAAGTGTATGGGTGTTTTTTATCATCGTTGGGAGAATTTTGAAGTGGCCGAGGAATGTAATGAAGTGCGCGGGGCGCTTTTCTCATCACTGGGTGAATTTAGAAGTGCATGGGGAAAGTATTGAAGTTCCTTGGGGGGATTTTGAAGTGCTTGGGGAAACTATTGAAGTGCATGGGGAGTTTTTATCATCCTTGCAGGAATTTTGTAGTGCCTCGGAAAATACTCAAGTGCTTAGGGCAATTTTATCATCTCTGGGAGAATTTTGAAGTGCAAGTGCCCAGGGAAATTATTGAAGTGCCTGGGGCATTTTTCTCCTCACTGAGTGAATTTAGAAGTGCATGGGGTGTTTTTCTCATCACCAAATGGATTTAGAAGTGCATGGGGCGTTTTTCTCATCACCGAGTGGATTTAAAAGTGCATGGTGAATTTTTCTCATCACTAGGTGAATTTAGAAGTGGATGGGGGCATTTTTATCTTCGTTGTGAGAATTTTGAAGTCCCTGGGGCAAATATTTAAGTGTTTGGGTGTTTTTATCATTGTTGGGAGAATTTTGAAGTGGTCAAGGCAAGTGTTGAAGTGCATGGGGTGTTTCTATCATCATTGGGTCAATTTAGAAGTGCATGTGGCAAGTATTGAAGTGACTCGGGGGAATTTTGAAGTGCTTTGGGAAAATATTGAAGTGCATGGGGAGTTTTTATTATCCTTGGGAGAATTTAGAAGTGTCAGGGAAAATATTGAAGTTCTTAGGGAAATTTGATCATCTGTCGGAAAATTTTGACGTGCCCGGGGAAAGTATTGAAGTGCCTGGGGCATTTTTCTCGTCACTGGGTGAATTTTGAAGTGCATGGGGCATTTTTCTCATCACCGAGTGAAGTTAGAAGTGCATGGGTCATTTTTCTCCTCATTGCGTAAATTTATAAGTGCTTGGGGTTGTTATTGATCAATGTATGAATGATTTTATAGTGTTGAAACGTTTAAAACATCGATGGGCAAAGTTATCACTTGCCGGGGAAAATTTGTGTGGATTGAGGCATTTTTGTGATTGCCTGGATGATTATATCATTGTTGGGTGTTTTTCTCCCTTGCCTAGGGAAACTATTGAAGTGCATAGGGCATCTTTATCATCATTGGATGAATTTTGAAGTGTTTGGGGCAAGTAATGAAGTGCCTGGGAAATCATGGAAGTGGATGGGGGCGTTTTTATCTTTGTTGGGAGAATTTTGAAGTGCCCAGGGAGAATATTGAAGTGTCTATGTGTTTTTATCATCGTTGGGAGAATTTTGAAGTGGCTGAGGCAAGTATTGAAGTGCATGGTGCGTTTCTATCATCATTGGGTCAATTTAGAAGTGCATGGGGTAAGTATTGAAGTGCCTCAAGGGAATTTTGAAGTGCTTGGGGAAAATATTGAAGTGCATGGGGATTTTTTATCATCCTTGGGAGAATTTAGAAGTTCCTGGGAAACTATTGAAGTGCTTAGGGCATTTTTATCATCTTTGGGAGAATTTTGATGTGCTCGGGGAAAGTATTGAAGTGTCTGGGGAATTTTTCTCATCACCGGGTGAATTTAGAATTGCATGGGGCGTTATTCTCATCACTGGGTGAATTTAGAAGTGCATGGGGTTGTTATTTATCAATTTATGGATTCTTTTATAGTGTTGGGACGTTTTAAAACATTGATGGGTGAAGTTATCACTTGCCGAGGAAAATTTGTGTGGATTGAGCCATTTTAAGTATTCACTGACAAATATGCAACTCTCCTACCATTCGACACCAAAGATAAGAAATTTTGGTGAGAAGATTGGTTGGAATCTTGGAATTGGTCTAAGAAATATCTCTCTATATAAAGGAAGTTCCCCACTACTAGGATATTCACTTAATTCTATCAGTTTGTTGGCTTGTCAAGGTTCATGAGCCCACATGTTCATTAGACCATTAGGGGATGAGATAACAAGTGGATTCCCTGCTTGTCTTGAATCTAGTTAGTGAGTCGTGTTTCGTCGACACCTTCTAGTTGTGAATGATCAATTACTGCTTGTGAAATGTATAAATAAATCCATCCTCTCCTCATTCATACACTTGTTCATTCGAGAGTCTAGCAGTCGAGAGAGTCCATAGATGAGCTCTGGTGTATGTTCTTCTGCTGCACTACCTTAGTAATCTACATAATCAAAAGCTTGAGTCTTATTGGCAAAAAATTCGCCAAATTTTTACTATATTTTATAAATCAGTCAAAGATTCGCCAAGTTTTTACAATTTTTTATAATTAAGTGAAATATTCGCTAAGATTTTACAATATCTTATAATTTAGTGAAATATTCGCCAAGATTTTACAACAGTATATAATGAAATGAAAGTTTCTCCAAAAATCTATATATATACATATTATATTATTGATAAAATCGCCTTCAAGTTTTCCTATATATCGGGGAGATTCGCCCATTTTTTATACATATAAATTTTTGGGGGCTTCTTAAAATCATCCCTGCTCACCACAGATGGTGATGAGTCCAAGACGCAGGGACATCTGGGTCTATCCTCTGGAATAGATGGGTTGTCGTCGACAGAGGGAGACCTGCAACTAGCAAGGCAATGATGTTTCCTTGATAGGAGCGCGAGGTGGAGAACCGAAGTGTGAGAGTACTGATGGTAGGACTGACATACTATGGGGGTGGGGGGTAACTGGCAAGTAGAGTGGGTGGACTCAAACTTCCTTTGTTCAGAGTATGATGGGGGGGATGATCAGGAAGCATATGAAACTGACTAGTGGGAAAGGGATCATAGTTGTAATGGACCAAGGATGGTGATTGGGATGAGTGATACTCAATTTGGTGTAAGAGGGCAGGAGACTGCAGAATACTCTGAACAAAGGAGACCTTATTGGGGGTGCTGCCGAGATGATTGATCATGGTGCTAAGAGGCACTGGGGGTACTTCTTCATGGGTTAAGGAACTAGAAGAAGTGTGTTCAAAACGATACTGTCATGTGGATTTATACGAGCCCGGGACAGTTCATGCTCGTGATTGCTTTCAATTTTAAGGAGTCTGAAAGCGATAAAGAGACTCTGAAAGAATGGAATGGTACCGTCGTGTGTATTTGTACGAGCCCAAGACGGTGCGTGCTCGTGGTTGCTTTCAATTTTAGAGAGTTGAAAAGCAAATAAGAAGACTCCAGGGGGGTGCTTTTTCATGTATTAGTCTCCAAGGCACAAAGAAGCATAAAAGGATGCAATGAAGAACTCTTCTAGCCGGTGTGACTAGAGTATTCCTTTTTCAAAATTAGTCTACCAGCTCCGGAAAAGGGTTAAACTTATACCAGATAGACGCCCTTTTAGGTACTTTAACAAGCATGAAAGGAAGCAAGATTTCTCGACGATCTTTTCATTGTTTTAGGAGTCAGAAAAGAGCTTAACAGAAACTCCCTAAGTGCCTTTTTCGTAAAGGACTTGTCTGGCCCGAAAAAGGGATAAAATTATACCGAACAAATGGAATGGCCAGGCAAAGAGAAAGTGCTCAATCAAGGAACATCGATGAGAACCAAGAACGAAGGTGGGGGGGAACACTGGTGGGCCTCCTTGCGAGATGATGAATGGTGGAAAAATAATGAAATAATTGCAGTATGAATGGAGTGAATGGCTTATGTAAAAATGTGTAACAATCTGATGGTGGCCGATGTGGCGCGTGAATCGAGGCAGCAAGGTGTCAGGACATAATGTTGAAATTGTATCTGGTGAGAGCGAGAAATGATCTCAAGCATCATCACGAGCTCGGAAAACTAAATCTGGTGATATAAAAAGTGTCAAAAACGAAGAACGACAGAGGTGGCACACAAACCGAGGCGACGGGGGGCGTTTTGGAAAAATACCCGAAAAATCTGGGGGTGAGAGCGAGAAATGATCTCAATCATCATCACGGGCGCGAAAAAATGAATCCTATGATATAAAGTATATCAAAAACGGGCTATGGCCAATGTGGCATGCAAACTGAGGCGACGAGGGGTGTCTTGGAAAAAATGCCTGAAAGTTTTTTGTGAGAGCGAGAAATGATCTCAAGCATCATCACGGGCACGGAAATATGAATCCGGCAGTGCAAATGGTGCAAAAAATGGAGGTCATAAGGACTCCGGAATGGTCAAAGGAAGTAACTAGGTTAAAAGATGGCTACAAATAAAGGTGAGCCCACCAAGCGAAGGATGTAGTGGTGGGGAGAAATGATGGCCCGCGGGGGCGAAATACTAGGTGTATCAAATCAAATCAAATATACAAGTGATACGTGACCTCAAAAATGGTTGAGATCACAAATGTGAAAAAGTGAGCAGGGTTAATGACCTGCCCCCATACTATGTGCATGGGGTTTGTGATTGTGGATCACATATGTGTTGGTTTGAACGATGGGTTCATTGACGTGATGAGATAGATGTGATGGGGTAGGTTCAAAATGATTGATCATGCCCCCTATCCCTGGGTTGAGGTAATCTATTATGCCTCCTAACTTAGAGGTGTCAATGTGGTGCTCGATGACAGCGGGGTCAAGACCAGGCATTTCGGTGTAGGACCAGGCAAAGACATCACGAAAATCTTGGAAAATTTTTTGTACTCTCCGATCTTGTACTCAGTGCAAGAGGCTCCTAACGTAATGAGTTCAGGAGCACTAGCTGGGGTAGAGATATCAATGTGGATTGTGGGTGAAATATTGGACATGTTACCTTCCTCGAAGGCATCTGGAGCGGGAATGGGATCCTTAAACCAGTCGAATTTGGTGGGGAGGAAATCTTTGGACTCAACCGAAAATTGGGTGCCTATGGTGGAGGAGGAGTCCTCCGGGAGGAAATAGGAATGATGGTGCATATCCTCCCAGGGGTAATCAGGGGCAGTAAGAGCCTCTAGAATCTCCTCATCATTGTGGAAACTTTGGGTCGTCAAATTGGTTGACGAGGGAGTGGTAGTAGAAGAGATCATATAAATGGTATTAATCTCTCCGGTTGATGGGGATGCTGGGGGGTGGATCTCCTCAATGCCGGGGGGTGCCGTCTCAAGGTCCAAATTATTCATCTCGTAGAGAGATGCTCTGTAATCTGGGAGATCAGGACAGTGATGTGAGTAATGGCCGTAAATACCGCATATGGAACAAAGGTGGTTGGTACGCAGTGATTTATCACAAGGCTTAGGGGTAGGGTCGAGTTGGACAACCAGGATGTTGGGATCGTCGTCAAGCATTTGCATGTGCTCTTGTAATGCGGGTAATTGTGGACATTGATAGGTAGCATGGCCCAGCTCATCACACAACGAGAATTTGGGAGGAGCATGAAACACGGGGGGGGGGGGTTAACCATTTTGGGTGGGGTTAAAGCAGTGTATGGTTGTGGGCCTCTGCCCCCAGTGTGCTTGATAAGAGGGGGTGGATTAGTAGATGAGGAAGGGGTAGTGACACCGGGAGGCGGTCGACAGTAGTGGTGATGGGTTGCACGGGTTGTAGGATGGCATTTGGTGTTGGAGGGGTAATGGGAGGCGTGATGTACCATACAGGTAATCCTAAGGTTAAACCAGGGAGGCTAAGGGTAGACATAACCGGGGCGCTTACTACTCCCGAAGGGGGGAATAGGAAGGGGATTGTATGGATGGGTGTAACACCAACATGACTAGGTACCAATGGTGGTTGAGGTAGCAAGGGTGGTTGATGGTTGGGTGTTGGTGTATTGTGGGAAAGGGTACATAAGTCAGATATTTTAGTCATGGGTGACGGGGGTGGAATGGCTTGGAATGTTGAAGTCATTGGCGTATCTTAGTAGACTCCGGGTCCCACTGAGGAAACCAATGAGGCAGTGGCACCGCAAGCAGGTTGTTCAACCATGGGGAGAACATTTTCGGGTGTAGCAGGGGCATTGGGATCGTAATAGGTGAGTTGATAAACCTTGACCACACGTTCATCATGGGGGAACATCATGGTATGAAAAACGGATGAGGAAACTGCCTGCATGGCATACATGTAACTGTGGCCAAGTAAGAGGTTATAATCAAGTTGGGCGTTGATGACCTCTATGTCAATGAGCACGGTTTTACCAGCCAACTGGATGGGGACATTAGCTAAGAGACCTTGGGGTTGAGCTGAACGGCCATCGTAGGATCGCAACGCAGTAGTGGACTGCTGGAGAGTAGGGGATCTCAACTTTTTCCAAATGAATGTGGACATAACGCATGTGGAGGCACCTTCATCGATGATGCACCGATGGATGACAAGATTCTGTATAGATATAGAAACTTTGAACGCTAAAGTGGAAGGCAGACATGGTTCGGATTGGTCCAAATCAAAAGCCATCATTCGTGAATCATTTGGGTCAATAGCACCAATGGTTGAGAGCAAAGTCTTGTGCTTTGCAGGATAGTTTTTTAAGACCTCCAACGCAGACATGGCTGTGGGGGACTGAGCTAAATCATCTACAATGCTGTAATTAGACGCAGTGCAAGCATTGGGGTTATTGTTGATGCAACGAAGTGGGAAGTGAGGGGCTTTGGAGGCGCCATCAAGTGGAGCTGGAGGTATTTGTAATGATTGATCGGTGGGATAAGCATTGGTATTTTTGTCTGCGGGAGGGGCTTCAGGGGTGGAGCCATATTGGTTCCGACGGGTTTGAAGGTTGACCTCGACGGAGGACATCATTAACAAGTGATGGGTACCTGAGTCTATCATGGGTTGATCAGGAGTGGCATAAGTGATTTGCTATTGTGGTTGCGTGTTTCCTTGAGGGGGATCCAACGGTTGAGCATTCACCACACCTTGGGTGGGCAAAGGGTTTTGTAACACCAAGGGTTGATTCTGGGGTGGTGGGGGGTTGGGCGGCGCCTGAGGAGCCGCGTGCCCTTGGCAGTGGACATCATCAGTCCAGAGTTGTCGAGCCCACTCCAAATGTGGGAAAGCATGTGTATAATGGCCATAGACCCCGCAAATAGAACAAGGATGGTTTGTTCGCAAATTAGGATTTTTCGCTTGCTTGGGTGGCCTATCAGGGTTTTGGTTGGTAGGTTCCACGTTATTATTATTTGGGGGATTGGGAGGTTGGCTGCCTTGATTTGGAGGGGGGTTATTCCCACGGTTACGGACTTTGCCGCGATTTTGCTGGCCCTATTGGCTTTGGTTGTTTTGGTTCTGCTATGGATTCTGTTGGGCATACACTTTCCCTTGGGTAGCAGGTGGGTTCTGGGATTGTGCAGGTGCGTGGTAGGCTGCGGGGGATAATAAGTGGGTGGAGGTGTAGGTGCTGAACCTTGTGGGGGTTGCTGATATGTCTATGTGACAGGTTGTGGGTTTGCCGTAGGGGCTGCCTGTGGCGAATAATAAGCAGGGGGGGTTTGAGAGGATACAGAGGCTTGCACGGCCTGCGGGTGGTAATATGGCGGAGGTGCGACCGGGGGGGGGGGGGCGTAAGCGGGGGATGCATGACCAAAGCACTGAGGTGGACATGAAGGTCCATGGGAATGGTGATGATGTGCCATGGGAGCATATGAATTGGTTGCTCCAGAATGGGATGTAGCCCGTGAAAGGTCGGGGCCAGGGCTAGGATGTGCTATGGAAAAGGGCTGGTTATGTGAAGCAATATGACCAATGATGCCATCGACGGCATGGGATGCCCCCGGCACATTGTGTCGAGAGGAATCACCGTGGGGGGAATTAGGTATGATGGAATATATATAACCAGACTGGGCGTAAATAAGGTCAAATTGTTGGGCTTTGAGGATGGCCTCTTATTCGGACTGGGGTCACTGGGATGCCACATCCTTGGCAATGACAGGAAGGAGAGATTTTAGAAACCAATCTAAGAAGATACGGTCATCTAACTTGATTTTGCAAAGGCTGCGGCGTCGACGCCACTCATGAATGTGGTCAGTGATGTGGGTGGTCGTGTTCTATTTGCAATACAATAGGCTCTCAACTCCCGTGTCATAGCGGATAGGTAACTGAAAGAATTGCAAGAAGGTCAAGGCGAGGGAGGTAAAGGTGGAATGGGTCCCATGGGGCTGCTCGATGTACCACTTAGCTGTAGAGCCATTGAGGGTACGCTGTAACAGACGGAGGCAGATAGAGTCGTCCACTATGGAGTTGGAGGAACACCCTAGATGGAAGGACATAATATGGTTCTGGGGGTCCTCACCTACCTTGCCCTAAACTTAGGGATGTTTGAGGGGAGTTTGGTAGGCATGTGAGGCCACATAGGGTTGTGTCTGATGGGATCATTAGTCAGTCTTGCTAGGTCAGGAAGGTTGAGACTAGCCATGAATGGCAAAATAGTAGAAGGATGTGACATACTAGTGGTTGTGACCACGTTGGGGCCAATGCCCCCAAGTGGAGGGGCTGAGTTTGGGTTGGGGACGTTGCCCCCAGGTGGAGGAACAAAGGTAGTATGGGACGGTCCTGCACTACCAAGGGTGTTGTGAGTCACTGGTGGAGTTGGGATGGGTATTCTAGCCACTGGAATAGGTATAATGATCGGAATAGTGGATGTGGGCCCCATCAAGGGCATACCCAAAGCGGGTGTGGTAGCTGGGGTGGTGGTGGATGCTCTACCAATGGTCCCTACAAAGAAAGGGTTGGAAGTCATGCCAGCCATGGGGCTGGTTGGTGCAATGCAAGTGGGGTTCTTGGACTCTGCCTTAGAATCAGACGTAAAATAGGGGGCGTCAGTGCCGGGGGATGGAGCTCGACGACGTCGACGAGTGGAGTCGAGTGATAAATCTCTACATCTATGATGGGTGATGTCAAGTGAACTGTGCTGCAGGGGCTCGTCCCGGAGGCGTCGAGAATGTCTCAGGGACTCAATGGTGACAGATGGTGTCAAGTATATGGGGGTTTTGTTGAGTGAAAAATAGCTCAAAAACCCTAATGCAACCGAGTGTACAGAAGGAGAGCGCAAAAAATATGGCACTCAGGCCAACAAACAACTCAAAACACTTACTATAATAGATGTGCTACAATAAGCGGAGTATCAACAGAAATGGTCAGAATACCAATATGCAGCAGGTTTCCTAAAAAATAAAAAATAGTGGACTCGCTAGACCAAAGGGAGGTAAGGGAGCATGCAAACACCTAGATAAATAGTATTATGACTCAACCAGACATATCCTCTGCAAGGTGATGAAATCCAAGTCAGATAATATGGATAGTAGAGCCAAGTGGCTAAAGATACCCCCCTATTGGGAGGGACACCGGGTAGACAATCCTAGAAGAAAGGCAACTAAGATACCCCGTTCATGACACATCCAAAAAAGGTGAATCTGCAGTTTGGTTCTATCGTCGCTGTACCCCCATATGGGTGGTACACCGAGAACTATGAAAGGTATCCTTCGGTTACTGAATGGATTGCGGTATTCCACTCAAGCCTCCGGAACCAATCTGGCTACTTCAACCCTCCTAGGGGAGAGGCCTTCCCGATAAATTGGCTTTAAAACGTGTCAAAAAATACTAGGAGATTTTGGTTCCCTAATGGACAACAACTATGTCTCAAGTGTATGTGAGGGAGGGGTGTTATTTGGATTCCTATCCCCCCGACCCTACTTAACTACAATATTCTTATGTGTTCCCCAAGTGGGGTTAGAATGTTGGTTGTGTTAAGAAGTATTTTAGGGCTTACTTGAATTAGGTGACAGAGTGTGTGCGTGTGAGGTAATGAACCCAAGTAAAAGTGCCATAGGGTGGGCAACTTTCTAACTAATAATAACAATGCATAAATTAAACTTTGAAATGCAAAATTTTCTCTTTTTCAATTGAAATGCTTAAACTTTAAAAAACTCTGTAAATGGAACAGAAAGCAAACTGCAGAAAAAAGGCTGTAGGTAAGTATGGCTGCAGATAGGACAGGTGGTTGTGCAGGTGTAGAAAATATTGTAGCAAAGTGCTGGGTTCAAACAGGGAAAAAATGCAGAAAACAGATCACGGGTCTGCGGTGAAACTGCGCGGTCAGATCGCGGGAAACAAAATGACAGCCGTGGGCGGATCACAGGGAAATGGATGAAGGCCGCGGGCATATTGCAGGTAAAGGGTTGAGAGTCGTGGTTGAATCGCAGGAAAAAGTCTTAGAGCCGCGGTCGGATCGCAGGAAACAGGCCGAGAGCCATGGCCAGAATGCAGGAAACAGACTGAAAGCTGCGGGGAGATCGCAGGAAACAGTCTAAGAGCCGCGGTTGGATCATAAGTAACAGTCTAAAATCCACGGTCGGATCGCAACTATGGGGAAAAAATATGTGATTTACAGTAGCAAACCCAACTGCCAAAAGGGACAGCCGAAAGGGGAAAACAAAAAAATATTGCAGAAACCTAAAAACTTCTAAAAATTAGAACCAGAAATTCAAAGGAACACTAGGGGAGTCGCCAAAAATGTAGCTAGGGTTTTCACCCTAGCTTGTGCAAATGAGCACCTACTAAGGAGAAGGGACTCCTTAGTAGAAGTTCAGTATAAATGGTAAAAACAAGATAGTAAATAAAAAAAGTAGACTTAAACTAGCATGTGCATAAGACAATAAAAGACATTACAAATTGATTTTGTATTAAATATACCTCAAATGTGAGGTTGGTGAAGCTCTTGCAGTAGTCTAGGAGGGCTGCTTCCAAGCTCTAATGGGTTCCTTCTCCTTCTCCAAAGTGTTTTGGATATGGGCCAAAGGGGCACTCAAATGTGAAATTAGCTCAAAAGGGTGAGCTAGGGTTTCAGGAGTGATTTTGGCAGAGTGAGGATAGGGAAGATTGTGGATATGAAATGGGGAGCCTCCATCACCTATTTATAGGTTTTTAGTGGTGGAGTGCTGATCCATGGTTTTAGGAACCATATGGTTTAGGTCAGTTGTATAGGGTTTTTGCTTCCTTTTTTCCCTCTTTTTCCTCTTTTTTGTATTTTTTATTCCCTTTTTAGAGGGTTTTTGCTATTTTGGAGGAAATTTGAATTATTTTGGGGAAAAAAGAGGGTTTTTGGCCTTTTGGAGGCTTTTTTAATGGTTTTTTGGGTTTTGGAGGAAAATATGGTAGGAAATATGGACAAATGAGTCATGTAATGAGGGAGATGAGGTAGTGAGCACTTTTTGGGTGTTAGCACTGACCATTCCGACCCTGAACAACTAAGCTTCAGGAAATCCTTTGTCAATACTCCTTGGCTCTTCTCTGGACTCTATCCGTGATAGATGGTTTGGTCCTGCATTCAGTTGTCCTAGCTTTACAATTATCTCGAAATCAAATTCTTGTACGAGTAGCAGCCATCGACAGATCTTCCCCCCCAACACAGGATTGTTCACCAAGTATTTAATTGTTGAATGGTTGGTGAACATTTGAAAATGCCCCCCTAAGAGATCATGTCAAAATTTATATAAGGCGTAGACCATCACCAAACCTTCCCTTTCTGTGGTCGTATAATTCTTCTCCGTAGTAGAAAAATTTCTACTTGAGAATGCTATTGGGTGGTCTATGGTGCCTTCTCATGGTTGGGCCAAGATGACTCCTAATGCGACTGAGGATGCATCGACATGAACCTGGAACTCCTTTGTCCAATCTGGAAATGCTAGCATGGGTGCTGCAACCATCTTTGCTTTCAAGATATCCAAGCTCTTCTAACACTCTTCATTCCATTCGAACTTGGTGTCTTTCTTCAACAACTTTTCCATTGGCGTCGTGATTGCTGCATACCCTCTGATAAACTTCATGTAGTATCCCGTGTGTCCCAACGTCGCTCTTAGTTTCTTTACCATTGTTGGCAGTGGTAGGTCAACAATAATTGCGATCTTGGCAAGGTCGACTATCATTCTTTCCCTACAAACAATGTGCCCTAGCAAAATCTCGAACAGAGTGAAAAAAATGCATTTCTTTAGGTTCAACGAAATCTGGTGTTGTCGACATCTTTCCAACATCAACCACAAATTTACGACGTGGCCCTTGACCAACCCATACACTATCCACTCATCCATGTATACTGTGAGAAATTTATGGATGTAGTCCTTGAACTTCGCAACTACTAGTATTGAAAAAATTACTGGTGCATTATTTAGTCCAAATGGCATCACTGTATATTGAAAGCATCCCCATTCTGTGACGAAAGTTGTTTTGTGTCGATCCTCTTTTGCAATATTTATTTGGTGGTAGCCGGAGAATCCGTCCATGAAGGACTATATTTCCTGACCACCCACTCCTTATAATACTTCATCCGTGAATAGTGTAGGGAATGGATCGTGTAGGCATGCATCATTCATCTTTTTTAAATCAACACAGATCCTAACTTCGTTGGTTTTCTTATCTTGGACCACCATCGGGCCGATCCACTCTTATTCCTTGACTTGTTCTATAATGCCTGCTTCCAGCATTCTCTCAATATCAGCCTTCACCCTTTCCTTGTACCATGTACTCAACCGGTAAGGCCACTGATTAACCGGCTTCGCATAAGGTTTCAGTGGGATTTTCATCTCACCTAAGTCCCCCGAAATTCCTATCATCTCCAAGAATTTTGTCGGAAACAAGTCTTGAAACTCATGCAATAGGTCCATCATCTTTGCAATAGTTGAGTCATCCCCGTAGTCTTTGGTGCTCGCAAACTTGGGATTTTCTTCTGACCCAATGTTCACTTTATTGATTTGCAACGACTACTGAAATTTGTCGAAGGGCATATCTGGTGCCTCAGCTCTGTGACTTCCTTCTGAATCTGGGATATACGTGGCCCTCAGGTCATCCTTATCATCCGGTTCTCCTGTTATGTTGTAACATTCCATCATCATTTGAGGTGTCGCAGTCCACTAAAGTCCCATAGGTTTCTCTGTCGGTACTGCGTCGAGTACTTTCTCCTAGACTTCCTGTAATGCACTATGGATGAAGGGGTTTTCGTCAGAGAAACTGAACGTTTGGATAAAGCCAATTGTTAGTTGTTCCCATGAGGTTGTTTTGCATCGTAGTTCTGCTACGATATACCAACTTCGTGGTACTTCATCCAATGTGTGAATAAATGCATGGACCCAGTCCTGTTCTGCTCTTGGTCCCCATTTGCTTTCACATTCATCCAAATGCTCCTTCGGGTCTCTTCTGCCATCATACTTCCTTCCGCATTCTCCTTCGGTGTCTCCGAACCTAACCGTCATTAGGCGTCGACATAGTGGCCAGTTAGTTATGGTGGACTTGTGAGTTTCCCACCATCGCACTGGTGTAGCCTTCAGGGCTTCCTCTAAGGACAATAGTTGTTGTGGTTTTGCCACTTTCTCTTCAAATTCAGTGAGAAATATAGCCAAATTGGGAAATCCTTCATACGTTGGTAGCTTGCACTCTTCTATATCTACCCTTCCCAGTGACTAAGTGATCCATGCACACCTCCTAAATGACACTTCATGCAGCCGATTCTACCAATTTTCAAGTGCTTCATCCGAGTTAGACGATGCCGAACTGCTACTGTGCCACCCTAACTCTCCATCTGCAGTTGGATTGATGTAGTCTTCGGATATGTTGTAAATATTGTCCCATCCCTCGGTGAATTCATCCCTTGTCGGATCAACATACCTCTGCCCTTCCACGAGGTCAAGAGGTGTGAATACCTATATCTCACGGTTCTCGAATGACATAGTTATTTTCTTGAAGTTGATAATAGCCTGATTCTCCATCGCCTAGTCTATCCCTAGCAGCATTGGGTAGGGACTTGTTGTAATGTCCCCATTCAAATAAGTGCATAGTAAGACAATCCCATCAATCCTACTAGTTTCCTAGGTTGGATGGGCACATGTGGGATGGTAATAAGGAAGCTAATAAATGATATTTAGACATTATAAGGGTTCAAGCATTTAATAAATATGATGAATAAATAAATTCAAGAGAAATTCTAGGTGGCAAGTGGTTTTGGAGACATATGGAGGTGGTGGGACCCACACTAGCTTGATTTTTCAATGACACACGGCAGCTCTCTCTTGCCAATTCGAATTCATGGGAAGGTGAACACTCTTGGGTGAGTTTTTAAGTCATAACACATAGCATTGATCATCTTAGGTCAAAATGGGATGGAATAGTAACCTCCATGGGAGAGGAAGAGTCAAATTGGAGACTAGTGGACACTTGGGCTAGATTCCCTAGTTTTATGACAACAATAATGAAGCATCTATGACATTTATGAAAAAATTCAGACCTGAATTCTTACACTTGACCATTATGACATGTCATCCCAAAAAATAGGCTCAAGGAAGGCGCTCATGGAGTTGGAGGAATCTAAAGAGACTCAAATTCGAATTTGGGAGAAGATGGAAGTTTGGAACTAGGAGACAAGTGGCAAATGAGGAATATTTTCTAAATGGAAAATTATTGAATATATTGAGAGGATTTCGACCCCTTGAAGGCTAATGTTGTTTATAAAATGTAGAAATCAAGTATGAGAATGGCTTTTGATGATTTGAGAAAAATTGCATTTGTGAAGAGAGAACTAGTGGATGACTAGTTCCTTGCCTTAGCCAATTTCGAGGGTGAAAGATTCCCATCCAAGTTGGTGTTTGGAGAGGACACTCAGGTATTTCATGGTGCTTTAATGGAGTTTTATTTGCAGGTAGTAGCTACAGGAAGTTTCATGGTTTGGTTTAGTGCAGCACTTTCTCTCCACCATTTCCAATTTTGAAGGCATATTCGGGTTCCTTGAGGGATTGCGCTTTGGGTGAGATCTTGCACTCATTGGGAGAGCTTCATATGATATTTTTATGATTGTAATAGCTTCATATCCTCTATTATTCATATTCAGAAACTCTCAGGTCAAAATACCCATTGAATGTATGCAAAATTATTGATTAATGAGCAAACAATGTCCGTTTCCCCAATGCTTTGATGTATGACACTATAAGGTTGATTATTTCGAATGGATGGATGATTATCTGATATATTTGTGATTAATATACTGCCATGGATATATTATACAATTTTCATGTACTGTACTTGAGCATTTGAAGCATTTTTACTCAGTTTGTTTGTATTGAGAGGTGAAATAGTGCCATTTCCCCAAGGGTCGAATTGGGGGTTTTTGCTGTTGAATGTGAGAGAGTTAGAACAGTAGTAAAAATCAATTAATGGTGTATATGAGACCTTAATCACATAATTAACACATTACATACCTCTGTTCATAAATTCGTGGGATTTTGGAGGCATTTGGAAGGCCATTTGCAGTGTTACCCCGGGGGGATTTGATGCACAAATTACTAGTCAAAATTACCTATATTGATCAGAATACAAATCAAGTTTGCAGCAGCATTTGGAGGGCCATAAAACATATTTGAACCTAATATTCAAGTCTAAATACCATTCATACACTCCTACAGAATATTTGGGAGCATTTGGGTTGATTTGGAGGTCAAAACAGTAAAACTAGTCAAAGGTCGAAATTGGGGAAAAAGTGGAAAAATTGGCATTTTAATAAAATTTTGAAAAAGGGTCATTACACTTGTATTGTCCACAATTTTGATCGCATTGAAATCTATGTATGTTTTGTGTCCCTCAATATCAACAGGGACTTGGCATAGTCGACTAGTAGGGGTGACCTTACTCTGGTTTTCTAGTCTTAGTTGTACTAGGGACCAATCCAACTGTGGTTTTCCCATCTTTTTCTAGGTTTGTTTTGTCAGGATGTTTACATCTAAACCCAGGTCCAAGATGATGGAGTCACCATCGAATGCTCTGACTTGCACAGACATCTGCATTTCTCTTATGTATGTGATTGACTGTTCACTCCTATCATGAACCCTCTTGTCGATGCAGCAGGATAGATATTTCTGCTAATGTATCCTGATCTTTTTCCAGCTCCAGGAAACTCTCTAGGAAGGCTCTTAAGGTGTTATCCTTTTTTGCGAAGTCCTCATGTCGAATGTTGGCGGCATGTCATAAGTAACTTATTTATCGTGAAGAGGTGTCTGCCTCAACTACCTTATTACCTTGTGTGTTTTCAAAAAAATATCCCTTTCTACTTACGCATCAAATGTGACTTGTTTCCTTGCTTTCGGTCAGACGCTAGTGTGTGACCTGTCAGCCCCTGTCATAGCTCCTCCTCAGGTCACTATTCCAACAGTCGCATTTTGAATTCTAACCTCTACTGATATATTATGTACCGTTGGTGGCATATTCTGGTTCTGGTTCTGATTTTGTGGAGGTGGGGGCAGGTTCTTAGTTTTCCACTTCGCAATGAGCTGAGGACAATCTTCGACACCATGGTCCACAGCGCTGCAGTAAGTGCACTGCTGGGTTGGATTCGGGAAATCCCTCTAGTAATGCACCTGCTGACCATAATTGTAACATATGATGGGTCCTCGACCTCGTCCAGCTTCTCCTCCTCAGCTGGCACCAGCACCTCGGCCGCCATGGAAACCCCCTCTGAATCCTCCTCGTAGTGACCCGTAAGGTGGGTACTACAGTTGAATATAGTGCGGCTGCGGATATTGCGGTTGTTGAAATTGAGGTTGTTGAAATTGTGGTTGTTGATATTGCGGTTGACCATACTCCAACTAATCATACTGCAGTTGGGGATTATATTGAGGTGGTTGTTGATTATATTGTTGTTGCTGCTGTACCGATGGTTTCTCTTCTCCCGTCATGAAGAATGTGTCTGCGGTCCTCTCTTGGAGTAGGTCATAAGCTTTGCAGTCTTTCTCATTGTGGCCAACTGATCGATAGAAATTGCAACACAAGTTCACTGGTTTTGACACCATCTTCTTCATGTACACACATTCTTCTGGTCGATGTCCTCTCGTCTGACAGACGCGACACCAAGGCATCCCTCCCTGACTGAGGGGATTCGGTGCACCTGATTGCAAATATTCTCGAAATTCTAGGCACTGATCCTTGTGATGTCCTTCCATCTTACATCTAGTGCACCATACGTCTTCGTGGGCCTCTTTTCCTTTATTCATGTCCTGTAGCTGGATCGTCAATTTTTTTAGCTACGCTTGTATTCGATCCATGCCTAAGCCTGTTTCGTCGATCGGTGAAGCCTCTAGCTTCATTGCGATCTCCAATTCTTCTGCCTGAGTCGCTACCTTATGTTGCATCAACGGCCCACGAATGTGCGGCACCAACCCAACGATAAACCATTCTTTATGCTCCATATCACTCATCCCAAAACTCACTTTCACCATTAGTGTTTTGTATCATTGGTCAAATTCCCATAATGATTCGTTCATAAACTGTTTGATTTCTTTGAGCTCAGTAATGTACCGTGACTTGGATTTTGGTTTTCTAAATTTTCCGATCATCCCTGCCTTGATCTATGGAAATTTTATATCCATATTTCACATTGGTACCTTAGTAAAATTCATATACCAGTCTAGCACACGGCCCCTGAGGGTTGTCGCTAACTGCCCCTTTTTGATATTGTCATCCTGGACCTGCTTCACGTTTCATACTGCTTCACACAAAAAATAGTATTGTTCGGGATCCTCAGTCCCGTTACCCTGGAAGGTTGGAATCTTCGCATCGTCACCCGCCATTCTTGCACTTCTACTAGTATTATTTACTGATCCGCTACTCTTACTACTGTTCTGGCATGTAGGACAGCTCTATGAATAACTTGTATTTCCTCTTATCAAGTTCTGAGTAGTGCTCGTAGTTGAAGGTATGTTGTAGCTTAGGGTCCATCCTTGTTTAGCTTATGGGGTAGCCTGTTCACTCTCTTCTTCGTTGTAATAAGGTCGCTTCATCCCTTGTAGTCCTGTTTTGCAGTCTTCTGTTCCGGTCCCCTCAAGAGACTCTCTCTTAGTCCTCCTCTTCTTCTCTGGTCGCCGAAGTATCACCCCACTCCTCAAGGTACCACAATCATCTTCAGCCTCCCTTAAAAATTCGTCGTCACTCATGTCCATCTACCTTGCATCTTTCTACCGGACCCGCATTCATGCGGTACCCACAACTTCCGCACACTGATCTTATACTCGTCAAAATTCATCCTCAGTATACACTTTTCGTAGACAAGCATTTTAATCCACAACTTCAGCGATAGCAGGAATCTTCCTCTAGGTCTTTTGAAAAATTTCTTTTCTACGTCGCTGTATGATTTGATCATGTCCACGGTGAACTTAGTGATGTATCCGTCTAGGATACTATCTTCCCAAAATTCAACAGCCCTTGACAGCTTATTGTCGACCTGTTTCAGCTGTTGGATTAGTTCTAGAGTCCAGTGGTTAGGTTCACCTCCTTGGCAATGGTTCTTCTGAAAGGTCAGCTGTGCAAACCACTTGTGCAACAACACCAGGAATTCATAGAAAAATATCTCGTGGATATCAGAATAAATATGCTTTTCCAACCAACTGTTTGTTGTCTGCCCGGGGTTCCAATTTTATCCTTCCGCAAATTCTTCTACTTTCTTGTCAAACCAATCCTAGATTTCTGGTTTCGTTGGGTGCCACAACATTTCCTTGTCTTTCTTCTTCAGGGTCCCGAGAATAGAACCATTTGTTGACATAGTTCTATCGACAAGAGTTCACTTCGCACTGTCGTCAACAAACACCAACCAAATGTTGGAATATTCTCTCCATCATTTTTTTTAGTTTTGCATGCATCCAGTCATCAGCATGCATCCAGTCATCATCATGGTGGTCCTCCCAGCATCTAGAGCTTACTTCTATCGCTCCAGAGCCTGTATACAGTCCCCAAGGGGCCTCCCACCTACCAAATGCACCCTTCCTCAGTCTTCTGCATGGCAAGTGCACCTTTCTCACCTACCATAGCCAGTTGGGCAACTTTGCTCACCTACCAGTCAGTTATCTCCCAGTTAGAGCGCCTTAGCTCACCTACAAGCAGTTATCATTTAGTTAGAGTATTGATTGATTAGTTCTTCGATTGATTACTCATCCTACCTACCTACAACTCCTAGTTATCCAGTACTGGAGTTCCACTGACCCTTTTGACAGCCTCATGTGCCTCCCTTCCCCGATTTATGCCTAGATGGTTCTGTTAGGCTCAGTTAGACACACTTGACTGACCTTCACCATTTATGAATGATACTACCGATTGGATGATGAATCCACTATTATCCAAGTTAGACTCTAAGTTAGGAATTCAAATTCCCTACTTGGCCTATTCGAATCCTATATTATGCACCTTGCAGTTCTATTGTATTTTATTCACTTACATTCTTATTCATTGTATGATACTGAGATATTGTCTATTCTTCTGTGTTTATGAGTGATCATTGAGTGTCTCCTTCTATTATTCTTTGCAACATACTTGATAGTTTGATTGTGAGTTTCTACAATTGCTAGATCTCTTGCAGATTCTTACATGGTATCAGAGCAGGAAGCAACTATTCTAATTGTAGTAGTTGCAGCAGAAACAGTTCCAACATTTATTTGAGCAGTTATCTTTCACTTGTGCACCAGAAGCCTCTAAGTTTCCACAGCAAATACTGGTGCTATTACTTGAATTCACTGGAGAAATCCAATGAGGTCTAGCCAGGTGTGAAGGACTTAGTTTATGTGCCAAGTTTCCTTAAGGTAGTGTTCAGTCGAAGTGTAGCATTCTCCATCAACACAACTTTTCTTGTTTTGCAGGTTTATTAACTCGTTCAGAATTGTTAGGATATCTCATCATTCAGTATGCACTTTTCATGCACCCGCATGCTGCCCAGTCACCAGTTTGATGCCTCCAGCACCTAGTCCCTAGTCAGCCAGTGTTACATAGAAATCTTCCACCCTATGAGCATCAGCATTCTTTGTCCTGTAGGATCCATTTCAGTGACTCAGATCCATTTTCATCCTTCAGTGATACCAGTCTATCCTATTTTTATTCCTACCCGCATGTTGCATCACTATAGCATGCGTACCGGTGAGTTGCATCCCTATAGCCTACGGGTATCAAGTAAAATGGTAAAAAGCACTATTTTGTTACCTTGTACTCCCAAAAAATGGTCATTGGGTGACCTTTGGCTCTCCATCTGCCCAAGTAACGTCTCGATGAGTCCTTTCACCTACCTTTGAGAGGACTATATATTGAGCACATATGGCTTATGGATGGGAGGAAGAAGAGAAGAGTAAAGGCACTCTAGTGGATTTTTGCCCTATCTTGAGTCTGCACTTACTGATCCTTGTAGTTGTGAACCATTTATGTTCACCTTCCAAACTCCTTTCTAGTTTGAGTTTGCCATTCATGGAGGATTGAAGTGGTGGAGGCACAAGTGTATTGAACTAGATCTTGGTTCAGATTGGTTGCCGGCAAGAGGTCATATCACTTTGTACTTCTTCTTGTTCATTAATAGAAATACTCATATTCTCGTCCATTAATTGTGTGAATGTCATTTATTATACATTGGGTTGCATTTGCTTATGATATTATGGACCATTGTTATTGATAATGTTAATATTATTTATATATCACATCTACTTGTTAGATATCGATTGTCAAGACTAATTTGCAGATTACAAGTGCTTGGATGTGCACGGATTGAAAGCTCCAATGGGGATCTACATCAAACGTTGGATCGAGGTTGGTTACATTTCTCCATTCTTTTAACATTGTCATTTATAATAGCATTGTTTCGAGGATTGAGTATATTTCTAGTAGTCATCTGTCTGTTGTGGTCTTGTTAGAATTTTTAGACACTTAGGAGTTAGTTAAGATCAACTTGTGTAATATATCCGTTAGGGATAGTGTGTTTCTTTAGTATGCATTAGTATGTATTTGTAAATACTTAATCCGACGGTCACGATATGTTCCCGACATAGAGTGATCCGACGACTCAAGTTCTCTTAGATCATACCTAACCTTGATCCATGGCTTAACACCCGATTGGTCCATGATCTCTATTTAGAGAGCATGGAGGGTCATTGTTTAGTTGATCGATTATGAGAAGCTCATTTGTAACTTTCTTTCTTTGCATAATAAATTGTCCCGTAGAAGCTATTTGGTCGGGACCGTGGAGTGTTTTCCTCAAGAGGGTTTAAACCACGTCAAAACATCGGTGTGTTGATCTGTGATCTGTTTGTGTGAAGTGGTTTCTCTTGGTGTTTGGTCCTTTGGTAGTACCCTGTGTACCCGAACCTGGTATCAGAGCTTTTATGAAGAGCCACTTCCGGTTATGATCTAGATCTTGAACTGTTGATGCCGAAACTTGAAAGGGTTTCCAGTTCTGGTATTTCTGTGCATTTTTGGGCTGTGGGAGGTGTTCCATTGCATCCGGAGCACCATTTCCATTGGGAAAGAGTTTTCGTTTGATCGAAAACGGTTCCCAGTTGCTCTAGAAACACGTATTTCACCAGATCTGAAGGTATAATGTTACAGTGACGCATTTTTTTTATTTTCTACTTTAAAAGAAAAAAACTCATATTTTATCATTTTTTACTGTTAGATTTTTTTTTTTTTGGTTCGGATTGTTGCTTTCCCTGTCTGCGTATGCTCTTTTCCGTGCACCTTGAGCGATCTTGGCAAATCAGAAACAGAAAGGGGAAGGGTTTTTCTCGGCTGCGTGTTCTCTTTGCCGTGCACCTTGTGCGATCTCGGCAAATCAGAAACAGAGAGAAAACATAGGATTTCCAGGAAAGCTAATGAGATCTAACTCCACAAGTGTGGAATTTTTTTTTTTTTTTCGATTTGTGGTGTATTTTGTAGGAAAAAGGGGAAGCATGCAAACTGAGCTAGAAGAGTAAAAAAAAAAAAAAAACTTTCTTCATTCCCATATTTTACATACCGTTTAATCTAGCTCACTTGGTTCAAAGTTGCTTTATTCCTTAATAGGTATTGAGTTCAAGTCTTAAGAAGTTACTTTTAAAATAAAAAGTGCATGCAATTTCTATTTTCAAGTTACTTTATTGTAAAAGTGCATCTCACTTAAATAATAAAAAAATAAAAATACAAGTGAGTCACTTAAGTTCCTTTTTATTGCTGCACTATTTAAAGTAAATCATTGTAAAAGTGAAAACACTTATTTCATAAAAGTGATTCACTTAAAGCAACTTTATTGTAAAGTGATTGTCAAAGGTTCATCTTGGGAAGAGGGGGGTCATTTTTTTTTAGTTGGTCATTTTCTATCTGCCACATCACTATTGGGGACATCTTCAACAGTTTCTTTGTTCAAGCATAACTTCATCATAGAGAGTCAGTTTTCAGTGTCATTTTTTCTTAAACCGTCTATTTTTCGAGCTCTTCACATACAGACTATTGGTTTCTGCTTTTACAACCATTAATTTACAAATATGGCTGCCCCTTGTGATATTCTACTTACCAGTTCCAACTATTTCACATAGAAATCCCATATGGAGGATGTTCTACGGAGTAGAGGACTTTTCAGAATTACCTTAGGGAAAGAAACATAACCTACTGATGATGATAAGAAAATCAAATGGACAAATAGATGTGACGAAGCTCGTGGGTTGATTGGGATGTCAATCTCTACTAATTTGCGATTCCACATATCTGGAATTGATGAACCTGATGCTGCTTGGGACAAGTTGGAATCTGTGTTTGGTAAACACAATGAAATTCGAGGTCACCAACTCGAAAATGAGTTGATTTCTTTAAATCCAAGTGACTTTTCATGCATTCAAGATTATTTATCTAAGTACAAAACTCTTAAACTCTTATGTGAAGAATGTAATATTAAGAGGGAAGACAAACAATGCATTTATCATATTCTTTCCAAACTTGGACCTGCATATTCTGTTTTTGTATTTACATTTTATTCCATGAAAGAATCCTTGAAGGCAGCTAACTATCAAGAGTCTAGTCTTGAATCCTTTTGTGATTCCTTGATTAGAGAGCAAGATAAACTCATTCATATTGGAATAATCAACAATGCAAATACATATGGGAAAGCCTTATTGTCCCAACAGAAAGAAAAGTCCAAGCCTCCCAAGAAACAAATTTTTTGCAATAATAAGTCAAACAAGGGTCCCAAACCCTCTCAGTCAACTCCTTCTTTAAAAAATGACAAAGGATCCAAGCCAGAAGGCAAGAAGACTGAGCGTCATTGCAACTATTGCGGGAAAGATAATCATGATAAATCTAAGTGTTTCAAGAAGATGGCAGCCTTGGAAGCAGCAATGAAGAAGCACCACATCAGCCTAGATTTGCCTTCAGAATCTGCCTCTCATGGACATGCACTTTGTGCTTCTGGTTATTATTATAATGCATCTTCTTCTTCTACTTCAAATGAATGCCTCATTGATTCTGGAGCATCTTATCATATGGCTAAGGATCAAGCCATCTTTTCTACTATGCATGAATGTAACAACAAACAAATATTTGTTGGTGATGATAGATCTCTAAGTGTTGTAGGAGATGGAGCAGTTCCAGTAGATAATGGTCATTTTAGTGATGTACTATGTGTTCCAAGAATTTCCTGCAATTTGTTATCAGTCTATCAGATCACTCATTCTGGTGAAGGTAAAACTGTGACCTTTACACCTCACCAAGTTGTAATCAAGGATTTTAAAGATCCTCAACAGGTCCTAGCTACCAAAATTGTTGATGATATTACCAGGTTGTACAAGTTTAACAACTTTGGATCATCACCTTTCCCTTCAGTATTTGTTGCTCATAGTGATAACTTGAGCAAAATTTGGCATGAGCGATTTGGTCACTTAAATTATCGCTCATTGCAACAACTTTGTAAAGAAAATATGGTGACAAGTCTTCCTATGGTATCTTGCAGAGATGGTGTTTGTTCTGGTTGTGTACGCGGAAAACATCATCGTGACAATTTTGACAAATGTGCCTCTTGGCACGCCTCGGTTCCCTTGGAGCTTGTGCATAGTAACTTGTGTGGTCCTCTTCCATCTGCTTCCTTTTCTGGTTTCAAATATTTCTTAAATTTCATTGATTATTACACCAGACACACTTGGGTTTATTTCCTAAAACTTAAGAGTGAAGTATTTAACATGTTCTTGGCCTACAAGGCCCTTGTTGAAAAACAATCTGGTCATCAAATTATTAAGTTAAGATCTAACATTGGAGAAGAATATGTTAACAAAAAGTTCACTACTTTCTACACTGAACAAGGCATCCAACAACAACACACTGTTCCATATACACCACAACAAAATGGTGTAGTTGAGCGGAAGAACCGCACTTTAAAAGAAATGGTTAATTGTATGATCCAATCTAAGGGACTAAGTCTTCAATTTTGGGCTGAAGCCATTAATTGTGCAAATTACATAGTGAATCGCACCCCCACTAAAACATTACAAGGTATCACACCGGAAGAAGCATGGAGTAAAACTAAATCTGATGTAAGTCACTTCTGTCTGTTTGGTAGTGAAGTATGGGCTCACATTCCGGATGAAAAACGGAAAGCATTGCAGCCTAAAAGTGAAAAGTGCATATTTGTTGGATATTCTGAAGATGTAAAAGGTTATAGACTTCTTCAACCACATTCTCATGATATAATCATTAGAAGAGATGTTAAATTTGATGAAAATATCTTGGCCTGCGAGCCTAACTCGACGATTGTGACATCTTTGGCTTGCGAGCCTGATTCGACGTTTGTACCTTCTTCTTCTTCTTCCAACTTCCTTGACAGGTTTCCAACTCCAGTTTCTGATAATGACAGTGAGGATGAAAATCCACCTCTGCCTGCTCATGTTCCTCCAGTTGCACCAGCACAAGTGCTTCCTCGATGGGTCTGTTCAACATGTGAAGCAGCTGGTGATCTTTCCGGTGATCCTAGAGATCAATGTCGAACACGTTCTCAGTTTCAGCGAACCTCTTCTCTTTTGGCTCAAGTTTCCAAGAATCATGATCCAGAAACTTTTACAAAAGCTTCAGGAAATCCATATTGGGATGCAGCTATGGATGAAGAATATCGTTCCTTAATGGCGAACGATACTTGGGATCTTGTACCTCTTCCAAAAGGAAGAAAACTTGTCAGATGTAAATGGGTCTATAGAACTAAGTATGCATTAGATGGAAGTGTTGAAAGACTTAAGGCAAGGTTAGTTGCCAAAGGTTTTTCCCAATTTGAAGGGATTGACTACAATGAAACCTTTGCTCCCGTCGCAAAAATGAACTCCATCCGCCTTGTTCTTTCCCTTGTAGCCTTACATAACTGGGAAGTCCATCAAATGGATGTCAAGTCTGGCTTCTTACATGGTGATTTACATGAGGAAATTTACATGGAACAACCTCCTGGATATGTTCAGAATAACTCTAGCCTTGTCTGCCGCCTTAAGAAATCCTTATATGGCCTTAAGCAAGCTCCTAGAGCTTGGTATGCCAAAATGGATAACTTTCTCCTTGAAACTGGTTTTTCTAGATGCCATTCTGACCTCAATGTCTATACCAATAAAGTAGGAAACCATCTCATCATACTTGTTCTATATGTTGATGACCTTATTCTTACTGGTAGTGACCCTAAGCTTATAACCCATGTGAAATCCAGTCTTAAACAAAATTTTGAAATGTCAGACTTAGGACATTTGCATTATTTTATTGGTCTCAAAGTCCTGCAAACCAAAGAAAGAATCTTTCTTTCTCAGTCTAAGTATGCTTGTGACCTTCTTCGTCGCTTTCATATGGAAGATTATACACCAGCCCCTTCTCCCTTCCATTCTGGAGTCAAAATTTTTGCCACTTGTACTTCACCTGAAGTCGATGCCACCTTGTATCGTCAGCTTGTTGGTAGTCTCTTATATTTGACTCATTCCCGTTTTGACCTTTCCTTTGCCGTTGGTATTGTTTCCCGTTATATGCATACACCTCATGAAAGTCACTGGAAAGCAGCTAAAAGTTAATTCGATATATTCAAGGTACAGTTCAGTTTGGGATGCATTACAGTACAGGGGGGAAACCTTTGTTGGTTGGTTTCACTGATTCAGATTGGGCCGGCAATCCTGATGATTGAAATTCTACTGCAGGTTATGTTTTCAGTTTGGGATCTGGACCTATCACTTGGGCTTGTAAGAAACAACAAGCTCTTGCTCTTTCTTCATCAGAAGCAGAATATCGAGCCGCAGTTAATGCTAGTCAGGAAGCTTTATGGCTTCGACAGATCCTTTCAAAGTTTGGATTCAAGCAGCAGCAGCCTACTCCACTTTGGTGCGACAATCAAAGTGCCATCAAGCTTGCCAAAGATCCAGTTCTACATCAACGCAGCAAACACATTGAGCTACATATGCACTTCATCAGAAATTTTGTTCATGATCATGTTCTTGAAGTGCTCTTTTGCCCTACAGATGATCAAGTTGCAGACATCTTCAACAAGTCTCTTACAGAAGCGAAGTTTTCTAAACTTCGATCTATGTTAGGAGTTCAGGAACTTCTCATTAAGGGGGGATAGGATCTAATGCCTCGTTCCTTCTCCTAATAGTGTCTCTTTTGTAAATCCTTCAATCCTATCCCAAGTTGTTCTTAAGGGGGTATGTTAGGATATTTAGACACTTAGGAGTTAATTAAGATCAACTTGTGTAATATATCTGTTAGGGATAGTGTGTTTCTTTAGTATGCATTAGTATGCATTTGTAAATACTTAATCCGGCATTCATGACATGTTTCTTACATAGAGTGATCCGACGGCTCAACTTCTCTTAGATCATACCTAACCTTGATCCGTGGCTTAACACTCGATTGGTCCATGATCTCTATTTAAAGAGCATGGAGGGTCATTGTTTAGGTGATCAATTATGAGAAGCTCATTTGTAAATTTCTTTCTTTGCATAATAAATTGTCCTGTAGAAGCTATTTGGTCGGGGCCATGGAGTGTTTCCCTCAAGAGGGTTTAAACCACGTCAAACCATCGGTGTGTTGATCTGTGATCTGTTTGTGTGAAGTGGTTTCTCTTAGTGTTCGGTCCTTTGTTAGTACCCTGTGTACCCGAACAAGTCTTTCCAAGCCATAGTGAGTTTTCTCCAATACAGAAATGGCGACTTCACTGGGGAAAACATCCATGTTTGGGAAAAATTTTGAGCATTAGTCCATAATTAGGGTTGATGTTTATCGAAGCTCTATGTCACTGATTGGCCGTTAAGATAGACTATAGAAAACCTGCTTTTTCTAAGCCTCTGGACTCTTTATTTGATGATTTGCTTTTCCTCACCCGTGGGCTAGCTTAGTTCTGCCCGCGTATACCCGCCTTTGTTTACACTACTGCTCGCGGGTACCCGCACGTATTCCTTCGACAGTAGTGTGTAACTCCGGCTTTTGTTGGTTTATGGCTATTGGTTGTTGCTGGGTGAGTTTGGTTGGTTCCTAAGTCTTTGTTGGCCTCTGTCTTGACTGTTTCATGCCTTGGTTGTGACCAGATCTCTTTGTTTCTCTTGGTTGAGCCTTCTTGGTTTTTTACCAATCTTTGGTTTTAACCTCTTGGTTTCTTCCTTTTGAGCTCTTTCTTTTGGATGAGTCTTGCTGTTTAGGATCTTCTGGGTTGTCTTAGTGATCTTCTCGACACTTCAGTGACTGAATAGTAGGATTTTGCTTGCATTTTTTCATTCCATATATATTGAAAATATACAAAAATATTCATTTAGTTTTTGCATTTTCCTTTCTGTTTATAAGAGAAAATACAAAAATATTTTATTTCCATGTATTGCATTTTGCATTGAGTGCATGTTGCCTTCATTTTAGGTTTTGCTTGTGCATTGAAAAGATAAAAGTTTGCATATTTATTTTGGAATTGTTGATTGACTTTGCATATTAGTGATATTGTTTTATTGGATAGATGAGTCTAGGATTGGACGATGGTGCATACTATTGAGTTTACACATCACTAGTTTCACGACCATATCCCTTGAGTAATCACAGCCACTAAAATTAACGCTTAATCATAAAATTGATTAGACTTATTTTATTTATAGGGTATACCAACTAGCATAGGTCTAGAGTCTAGGAATAGATCATTGTGAGTTAACAATCCAAGACTACTGAACGAAACATTAGGTGTCTGACCAGGGAGTGGAGGAATCCATGGTATAGATCGGTGTTCTGAAGAAAGCTCTACTCAAACCAGAGTTAAGCACGAGGTCACAGGAGGTTGGTTGAGGAGATATCCCTCTAATACCGGCTGAACGTGGGAGATATATCTAGGATTTGTTCGTATATGGGGGTACCGGAGGTTCATCCTCTTGTGCTTCGCACTTAGCTACTCTTCCCATACCACAGATCCCACTTGCGACTGTCCCCCTGAGCATTGGTTATATTGCGGTAGACATAGTTTCCTTACCTAGGTACCGCACAAGGTACTTGCAGTGGTTATGCTGTTTGTGTCCTAAGTCAGATAGGGATTGGACAACACAGTTGTGTTCGTGCAGTGGAATTGACCCTGTCGACACAGTGAAGCCTGGGTGTCTTTATAACTAATTATGTTACCTATGGCTATAGTTTGGGAGTCTCAAGCCTCTCCTAGGCGAGACATACCGGCTCTAGTGTCGGGAGCTCATTTAGCCACTCTGTCTGTTTGCTCTTGGCTGTAGATTCTCTAGGTGTGTGCTTTTGATTTAATGTTTTTTGATTGATAGTTGGCATTTAGGAGACGTTGTGTCTCTCTCCGGAGAGAACGTGGCGCAGAGACCTACTCTCCGCCGGTCCCGTCGTTTGGCTGGTTTAAAGCCAGCTTTGGTTACACAACGTATTACTAGAGGATTCCGGAGGGCTCCCTTTGAGTCTTCAGATTCTTACACGACTTACGTTGAAGATTACATGGCTACACATCCCGATATCGGGCAAGACCTTTCTACTCCTTCGGGTAGAGTTTAGCATACTTCCGATCCCCAGACTCCTCATGAGGATTGGGGAGGTGATCCACCTGCGACCCAACCTGGTTCTATTTGGCCTAATCCACTTGATAAGGATTCGTTTGATCCTTCGAATCTAGAAACTTATCTTTACGGGATGCCTGACTTACCCGAGGAGGAAGAACAGGACGAGCCTTTCATTCCTTTGTTTCCACGTGATTCTAGGTATAGGAGACCTGAGACTCATGATGATTCTGACCCTATGTTCAACCCCACTGCACTCTCTTTTGGTATGCCTAGTCACAATACTGTCGAACCTTCCACTATGGTTGGTACTCATGCTGGCACTAGTCAAAGTGTTAGCCATACTATACCCACTGGGGGCACTACCCTAGCTGGGTGCACTACGTTATCCACCCACTCACATAGTATGGGGACTGGTCAGATTCCTAACCATGCTAATGTTGGAACGCGACCACCTCCTAGGAATACCCAACCTAGTCGGAATACTGTCTGAAACACGACTCACCATCCACCACCTAATACGCATGTGGCTACTCGTCAACCTAGGACCACTTTCGCACATGATACCATTCCTCCCAACCATGGGGTTGGACAAATACCACATACTTTTGCATCCACTGCCGTCACGAGTAACAGTAATGTAGGGGGTGGGAATATTTCCTATCCACATGGACATCACACCACCAACCCTGCTACTGGTCACACCCATATTGGGCCTAGGAATACTTCTCATGCTTATGGTCATCACACGACTGCTCAAGCTAATCCTAATATTGGGGGTAGGAACATACCATACCATTACGGTCAATACAACATGGTTCCCACTATGAATAGTACATACATGCCCCATACCCATGGTGGAAACCCTTACTACAACACAGTCGGTGCTGGCCACCAGTATCACCCACCACCCCAATATGGTGCTCAAAATGAACATATACCTGCTTACTCTCAAATGAGTCAGGCAAGGGGAGGTTATCCATCTTATGGCCATGGTAAATATTATGGGCCGTCAGGTCCTCAGTATCAGCAGTTTAACCCTCATGGTCAAGCTTTTGGTCCATCGTATAACACAGTTCCATTCAATCAAGCTTTTATGGGAGCTTATAATCAAGCTTTCCAGCCTCAACTCCCTTTCCTTGCACGCTTGAATCTCCTGGATCTTTCGAAGCTCATGAATGATCTAGTGTGTCACGATCCTACTTGGCCCCGGTCCCTACCAAGCTCCCTTCGGACATTCCAAAGTTTGAGGGCAAAGGTGGTGAGGACCCGGGAGATCATGTCACGACATTTTACCTTTGGTGCTCCTCCAACTCTTTGAATCATGATTCCATTCGATTACGACTATTTCAACGCACCCTCATGGGGGAGGCCACGAAGTGGTATGTGCAGTTTCCTGGAAATACCTATAGGGGATTCAACGAGATTGCTTTGGTTTTCTTAGACCATTTCCAGTTGCTGGTTCGTTATGATACTGGTACTGAGTTGTTGTCCACCTTTTGTCAGAATAAGGCCACACATATTTCTGACCATGTTCAAGAGTGGCGTCGGCGAAAGAGATTAGTGAAAGCCAACATTCCTCCAGAGTTCCTGTGGAATGGTTCCTCAAGTCTTTACTTCCATACATTGCTAAGGATGTTTCGATGTCCAACATTGTGACTGAGGAACAAGCTATCTTGAAAGTCCAGCAGTTAGATCTACTTTATTCTCAGTCTGGCATTTTGTATGACATTATTCTTGACACACCGAGAACAAAACATGAGCCCACGTCAGTTCCTGGACCACATGCCGATGGAATCGGGGGGGTCCACATGCACTTGCCATGTAGACTTGGTAGCTAATCAAATGCAAAATTTGTTGCTAAACTAGTCTACACCCAGACAAGTTCACACCTTGTCCACTTCCACTCCGTCGTCTGATGTACACAATGTGCAATCAACAAAACCGTTGGGTAACCAGCAACCTGGTGGTAAGAAAAAGGGGAGAAATAATCGTAGGGGTGGAAACAATGGAAGTAACAATAATAGAAATCATAATACTCATCGTAAAGAGAATGCCAACCCTCCTCGGGAAGGCAGTAATGCTGGTGAGGATCGTAAAACTAAGCGTAAGGTGAAATTTCCTTGCAAGCTTTGTGGGGAGGATCATCTTACTCACTTATGTTCTTGTATTGAAGAAGCATCGAAGCATTTGGCACAGAGCCCAGCTATGTTGAAGGATCCCCTACCTCATCACCAAAACATGGCTTCGCATGATCCCACCATTGGTTATGATACTAATGAAATGACAACGTCTTCTTCCAATACTAGTGGTTATGGATGTGTGAATATGGTTAAGTTGGAGGTTTGTCTTGCTACTCGTTAACGTGATTATGGTGCACCACAACCGAATTTGGTGAATGAGCCTCCCCCTCCTCCTGATAATTCCTTGCATATTGAGAAGCCTTCTATTATGCCACGGATAACGAAAGGTGTTCTCAAGCGTCCACGCATAATCCTAATGCTCGAGCCGCCCATAACTACTCCATCGTATAAGATTTGGGCCAAACTCCTTGTGCCATGTCGACTCTTGAAGTTTCGCAAGCTTGTCCTTCTCAGAAGCATGCCCTTTTGAGTGCGTAAGGAGTTCAGGATGGGGGAAGTCCTAGTGTTATCAAGTTCGATACTACTGATGTCCAGCCTCTCTTGCCTTACCACGTGGCTTTTCAAATCCAGGTGGTTTTCCTTAAGAGCTTCGTCAAACGTACTATGGTTGATGAAGGTGCCTCTACGTGAGTAATGTCTTTAACTTGTTGGAAATCTCTTGGATCTCCTCCCTTACTCGCGTCTAGAACTACACTCACTGCATTCAACGGTAGATCTTTTACGCCGCACAGAATTATCCCTTCCCTTGTTGTCTCCTTGGGAGGCAAGTCCGTGCCTATTGAAGTCGAAGTGGTTGATGCACCATTAACTACAACCTTTTACTGGGTCGGAACTGGATGTACGCTATGAAGGCTGTCGTGTCTATGGTATTTTGAGTTATTTGCTTTCCCCATGAAGGAAAGATTGTGATGATAGATTAGCTAGATTATGTTGGCACTCCTTCCACAGCATCTACGGGATCAGTAGTCCCGTAAGTTTATGATTCTCAGTTGGAAACTGGAAACATAGGTGTTGGAATGTACCCCTCGTTGATGGAAACTTTTAACCATTATGCACCTGTGAATTTTATTGGAACCATTTCCGACAGTGCGCCTCCTCCTTCGAATAGTATGCCATTCCAGACGTCTTATTGTGATGATCCATGGATTTTTCCATCTGCAGATTCTATGTCTGGAGACATTGCGCATGTCGGGATGTCTATGCCTTTATCTGTAGCGGAGCTCACGTGTGATCACATCCAACAAACCACTACAGATCCAGATCTTTCTTCTCCCCAGACAGTTGAAGAAGATCTCATTACGCTACCAGTTTGGGAAGCCAACTCATCTTGCTCTCACAATTTCCTCGACGATACTTTTCCATCGGATGAAGCTATCCTAGAAGCCATGTGTGGTAGTGAGAGGCCTTGGGAAGATATGCATCATTGATCTTATTTCCTTCCCAACCTTGAGCTCATTGAGCAGGAGGATTTTGGGATGACTCTGGCTGAGATGGTTGGTCACCTTGTGGCTTTTTTGCAGTCGCATGATGTTTTCTTGGAGGGAAATATGGCCAATATTTCCCCAACCACTTCGATCAACATCTCTCGCACTCCTAGAAAGATTGAAAATGTTTACGTCGGTGCCGATTGCACTCCTAAGGAGATTGGTATTTACACTGATGTGTTTACGTAACTCCGGGAAGCTTTCTCCTAGTCATATGAGGAGATTCCAGGAATAGACCCCCGCATTGTTGAACACGATTTTAAAATGTATCTTGATGCTAAACCGGTTCGACAATGCTTACATGCTGTGAACCCTAGGAAGGCAACTTCTATTAAGGAAGAGGTGGAGAAACTGCTCAAAGCTAGTTTCATCTACCCCGTTCCCCTTACCGAATGGGTGTCAAACCCCGTTCCTGTGGATAAGAAGCAGGGAATGATCCGTGTATGCACTGATTTTAGAGATTTGAATTGTGCATGTCTGAAAGAAAACTTCCCCACGCCATTCATTGATCAAATATTGGGTGCTTGTGCGGGAAGTGATATTTTTTCATTCATGGACGGATTATCGGGTTATAATCAAATTCAAATCAAACCTGCAGACCAACATAAAACAACATTTATTTATCCATGGGGAACTTTTGCATACCGAAAAATGCCCTTCGGCCTCAAGAATGCCAGAGCTACTTTTCAGCGAGCCATGACCTATGCCTTTCATGATCTTAAGAAGATTATGGAAGTTTTCTTGGATGATCTTGCTGGCCATTCTCCCAAGAGAGTGGACCACCCCAAGCACCTTCGTATGATTCTTGAACGATGTATCCACTACAAAATTTGATTGAATCCGAACAAATGCATCTTTGCTGTTAGGACTGGTTGCCTTCTAGGATTCATAGTTTCGAAAGAGGGTATTAGAGTCGATCCTCTTAAAGTTGAGGCAATACTTCAGTTGCCTCCTCTTCATAATATGTTTCAACTTCAGAGCCTCCAAGGGAGAGCTAATTTTCTACGTCGGTTTATAGTTAACTATGCCAGTATTACTAAAGGCTTCACACACCTATTGAAGAAAGACACACCTTTTATCTGGGATGAGCGATCCCAACAGTCTTTTGATGCCATTAAGAAAGCTTTGGTATCGGCCCTCGTGATTAGTCTGCTGGACTTTACACGTGATTTCATCCTTTATGTAGCCACATCTCAAGAGACTATTGGAATGGTCTTGGTTCAGGTAGATGATGTGCTTGTTGAGCATGTTATCTATTATCTTAGTTGAAACTTAGTGGACGTTGAACTAAGATACACCCACATAGAAAAGCTGGCACTTGCGACTGTTCACGCAGTCCAACGGTTATGGCATTACATTTTGCTTCGAACAACCACTTTTGTAGCTCATATCAATCCATTTCAGTTCATGCTATCACGATGCCTTATCGAGGGTAAGTATAATAAATGGATTGTGATCCTTCAAGAATTTGATCTCGAGTTTGCTTCTGCAAAATCGGTGAAATCATTGGTGTTCGCTGAGCTTATGTCGGACCTTCCATGGCTTGATGAGGATATCATTCATGAAGATTCCTTGTGGATGAACATTTATTTCTTATCTCGATCGAGGACACTTGGTATGGGGATGTCATTCGATATCTCCAAACTTTGAAGTTTCCTCCGCATTATTCACAAGACGAGCAACGCCGTGTGAGACATCATGCTAAAGATTATACTATCGTTGGTGACACTTTGTATCGTCGAGGAAAGGATTCCATTCTCTGTCGTTGCTTGACTCATGAAGAAGCGGAATGGGTACTTAATGATTGCCATGCGGGGGAATGTGGCGGTCACTTATCCGAGCTTGCTACAACCCAGCGTATTATGGGAGCGGGTTATTTTTGGCCTACTATCTTTAAAGATTGTATTAACGCTGTGAAGAGATGTCACCCTTTCCAAGTGTTTTCTCGGAACATACACTCGCATACAGCACCCCTCCATCCGGTCGTCACTGTCGGTCCCTTCACTAAATGGGGGGTAGATTTCATGGATTGCAAACCAGCTTCGGCTGGGGGGCATCATCATATTATTGTGGACGTGGATTATTTTTCCAAATGGGATGAGGCCATGCCTACCGTTAAAGCCGATGGTGCTACTGCAGCCCATTTCATGTTCAACCAGATTATCACTCGATTCAGTATCCCGAAAGAGATTGTCACTGACCATGGCAGTCACTTTCAAAATAAGATGATGGAGGATTTGTCTCTCAAGCTTGGGTTTCATCAGGAACACTCGTCTTCCTACTATCCTCAAGTGAATGGTCAGGTTGAAGCTGTAAATAAGTCTTTGAAGACCATTCTCCAATGTACCATCAAACAAAGCAAGACCAATTGGCATATCATGTTATATCCTGCTTTGTGGGCATATCGAACCGCAGCTAAGACTGCCACCGGGTTCTCACCATTCTAGTTAGTTCATGGTGTGGAGTCACTTTTACCGAATGAATGCGAGATTCCTTCGCTCAAACTAGCCATAGAGCTCCTCCCTGATACGACGGAGATTGAGCAACGTTTAGTACACCTCGAGCAACTTGATGAACATCGTCGAGATGCCGATGTGGCCATTGATGTTAACAAGTGTCATGTCAAGGTTCAATATGATAGGTTTGTCTGTCCTCGGCAATATGCTGAAGGTGACTTGGTACTCTTGTATGACCAAGCTAAAGAACCCCTGGGGGCAGGAAAGTTCAATCCAATGTGGCACGGTCCTTACATTGTGAGACATGTCCTTGAAAAAGGAGCTTATGAGTTAGAAGATTACGAGGGAGTTGTCTTGAAGGAGCCTAGAAATGGGCTCTACCTCAAGCGGTATTGCGCTTGAAACTTTGGTTCAGGTTGATACTTTTGTATACTATTGCATAGTTCTTCTATACATAGTTTAGGTTGCATTTTTGGTTGTTGGGTCTGCTGATTAGCCTCTATTTGATTGACAGATGTCAGCAGGATGTCCTACATTCTTAGGTTTCGCGGATGGTGCTAGTCGACATACACAACAGCTTGCTTTTGCTACCTGGGTTATCTTTTCACCTGACCATCTAGTTGTGTCCTCATGAGGTGCTTGTCTCGGTCCTACATCTAACAATGTGGCTGAGTATAGTGTCGTTGTTGAGCTACTTCCGGATGCCATTTCACATGACATCTAGTCTTTAGAAGTCCGCCTGGATTCACAACTAGTTGTGTCTCAACTGAATGTGAAGTACCGTGTACGAGACCCTACATTACTACGGATATCCCTTAAGGTACGACTCTTGAAGAGACATTTTGTTTCCATTACATATATTCACTTTCCAAGAAGTCATAATTATATATATGATGCATACGCTAACTATGTATTAGATTGGCATTTGTCACATTCATCATGAAGCACATAAATACAAAGACATTCATACATTTGTACCATACACACATATAGTAGAACCAAGAACCAAAGTTGTATATATATATAAATATGTCCAAAAATGGTACTGTCATACAAGACTGGAGCCCGTAGCCCTAAAAAATATACATATCGATACAAAAATGATGAGACCCTGGGATATCTACTCCCTCCGAGGAGGTCTAGCTGCTGACTTGACGGGATGTGTCTCATAGTAGTATTGTACTGCGTTGGCCATCCGCTGCAGTAGCTGCATCCACTCACCAGGAACACCCACTACCTGGCGCTGCATAGCCTCAGGTAGTCGGGCTACCTCTATCAGTGGTACTCGGGAAACCATCCGTGATATGTTGCGCCGCAACGTCTGTAGTGTACTCCCTGCTGCAGCATCTGCTGCCACCTCATCTCTACCCCGACGACCATGTCTCGGGAAGCCCTCAGGTCTCACTGGGACTTTGTATGCAAGCAAATAGTCACCCATTATCACATGACATTACCACCAAAAAGATTTTTTTCATTTCAACTATAATAAAAAAATCTATAAAAATTTAAAAACACAAAACCAAAAGAGTACTCACCAATGTCTCCGAAAGCTGCGCCTGGTGGGAGTGACATGTCACGGTCCTGTCTGAAGTCTATCCCCGCATAGGGGTAGTCCTCGATAGCAATCACCTGTCGGTTCCACCAACGAAAGAAATCCTTAGTATATGGTGACGCCAGACGGCCACCACCCTGTCGTGTCAGTATCTCAGCCCACCGGGTCAGGGCTGGATCTCGGAGACTGTGAGGAGGGACATCCACCCTCGGGCTAAGTCTCGGAACCCTCTCAAAGAAGAAACTGCAGAGGATGCTACCATACCCAAAGTTTTTGGCCTTCCCCTCTTTGCATTCCGTCAGTTGTGTCTTCATAGACACCAGCAGAGTAGTACACCAGTCGAATATAGTAGGCTACAAGCATTGTGATGCATAGAACATCACCGGTCTAGATGCTTGATGTAGTGCTTTGGATCCCGTGATTCGCACTAGAGTTGCCACTATGATCTCTGTGCTCAAGTCCACTATGGTATTGACCAGCACTTGACTTCCCACTGGTCGTGTGTTGGCGGGATAATACCGTACTATGTAGTCTTGCATAGTCATCCCACCACCCACGGTCTGTGACCGAAGACTAGTCACTTCCCCTCTATGTGACAAACCTGTAATGAAATAGATATCCTCTACATCTAGTGTCAGTGTTTTCCCGTTGAGGATGAAGTGTTGAGCATCCACATCCCAGTAGTTGACCAAATGACAGAGTAGTAGGTTTTGGGCCCTTAAGCCCCCGAGACTCCAGTATTTATATAATCCACATGCTTGCAATGCTTGTTGTGCTTGCAAATCATTGCGCACGGCCTCATCTACCTGGTCATGCTCTCTCTCCCTCCACTCTAGAACCATCCTGGAGTGAAAAGCAAGATATTTTTAGTCAGTTTCATGCTTAAAAACTTCTTCACAGCCATACTCGCAGGCTATATTGTAGATAGGTGTGGGGAGACGCGGGTAGTCAGTTTTTTGACTGTGTGTTTGATTCCCTACCCGCGACCCGCATACTTATAGCCCGCGGGTATCGCTGAAGTCATTTAGGGCTTGGCCAAACAACAAATCCCATCGACCAAAATTAAAATAAAAGCACTTAAATGAAAGGTATGGCAGTGACCACTAACCTGCTCCGGACGGTTCACTGAACGGTTGCTTGTAGCTCCCACGATCGACGCTTGAAGTTTCAGGTGCAAACATACCACTCAACTCCAAAATGGTGAATAGTGCAAATGAATTGAAAATTATTAAATTTTATTACTATTTATAATTTTATGGACCCACTTTTCTATAGTTTTGTCCATTTTGGGCCGTTATGAACTAATATCGTGTCATGGAGTAATGTTTTTTCAACAGATTTCCTTGACGAGAGTTGTTCTGATCCATTTCACACCTACGGTAGGTACATTTCACACCTGGAATATAGGTTAGATGCCATTTCCACATGCATTATGCATTTGACCTTTAACCACTTTTCATAAACCCTAGGTGCAACCCCGCTTCGTGACTGACACAGAAACTTCACACTGTTATAGAAGTGTCATCATGTGGCGGTAGGGATTTCCCGAACATGGGTACCCTAGTTAGAACCCCATTATGCTTTTGGTGCCCATGCCGTTGTTTGTCCTCAGGATTGGGAGTCCTTTGTAGTCACGCCATGACATTGCGATGAAGACTCATACTCTACTTTGTCTTATGCTGGCCATCTCCCTTAAGGACTCCCTTCACTTATATCATGTTGTGATTGCATTGCATCATCCTGCTTGCCGTTTGAGCCTTGTGTCGGCTCCTGCTTACTCAATTGTTAGCCTGGTGCCTTAGCACTTCCCTGTCGAGCCCTGCAGAGCTTATATATTTTCCCTTCACAATTTGATGACCCTTTGAACTTGAGGGAACACACCCCCGAGTGTCCACATCCTGCACACACTTCCTTGCATTGAGCATAGGTATGTTCCACTGCTTGGGACTAGTCTGCTAGCTATTTGACACTCGTTCCCTCACTTGTTGTACTATAAGAAATTTTATTCTTTTTCAAGCTTTTCCCAAATATGAAAAAGACAAAAAAAATCAAATATTCCAAAAATCCGAATGGGATTATGGTCACTATTTCTTGTTGGTAGTTGTTGTGTCTCCTTTAAATAGAGCATTCATTCCACTCCATACATTATTGAGTCGGGACTATAGTTGGACCTTAGGATCTGTACTTGTTTCTCAGTTTTCTCCACCGATTGGTTAAGCTTCCAGTCATTATGGAGCCCTTTGTAATGCCTCCTACATTGCACAGTTTATGTCTAGTCTATGCTTCCTGAGTCTATCCATCTGCTCATGCTCTTGTTCAAAGGAAGTCCTGAAACCAGTGTCAACCACTCCTCAGATATCTTGACTATTGCATGTCGGCCATCCTTATTGAGTCATTCCATTTCACTTGAGATCTTCCAAATCTTTCAGCATTGCTGGTACCTCGTGCTGGTTGATGGGGGATGCCTTAATGCCCTCCTTCCAGTGAGTCTCGTTCCGTCAACTTCAACTCATTTATTCCGGGACTTGAGGCTTAGAGTTTGGTTGAGTACCTTGAGGCTTGCAGTCATTAGTGGCAGGTTCTCTCTCCATTGCCAGTTTTGGGAATACATCAATGTCCCCTGATCGATGGATTCATCCTAGTGTTCAACTTCAACCCATTTATTCACACTCTGATGATTGTGCTTTGTGCTTTGATGCCCATTTTCATTATTGGTGGGTCATCTCATGTCTGTTAACGGTATAAATCAATGACCGGTAATCAGATGATGTCTCATTAGGTTCGACCCCAACTCCTTTATTCACTTGATGGGACTTGCACCATCGAAGACTTGTGTAGAAGACCCCAGGCGATTGTGGCATTCAGTATGCTACATATGACTTTGAATTTACATATGAGATATCACCTCTCAGATTTCAGCAGTTTGTACCTCCAGTTTGCACCAGTTGTCTTCTTTTCAGCAGAAGACCATATCTTACTGTAGAGGGATCATGGCTATGATCACTTATGACATATATCCATTATGTACTGCCTATTCATGGCCATTGTATCATATTGTTGTACTATATCGACATGTATTCAGAGATACTATTATATTATGATGAGTGAACTGTTCTTTCCACTTGTGTCTCCATCACTCCACTTCTGAGTTTTATAATGTATTTCGGCCACTGTAGCACATTTCAGTCTCTAACCTCACACATTAGGGGGCATTTGTTACACATAAATCTTCCACCTTGTGAGCATCAACATTCTTTGGCCTGTAGGATCCATTTCAGTGACTCAGATCCATTTTCATCCTTCAGTGATACCAGTCTATCCTATTTTTATTCCTACCTGCATGTTGCATCACTATAGCATGCGTACCCACGAGTTGCATCCCTATAGCCCGCGGGTATCAAGTAAAATGGTAAAAACCACTATTTTATTACCTTTTACTCCCAAAAAATGGTCATTGGGTGACCTTTGGCTCTTCATCTGCCCAAGTAACATCTCAATGAGTCCTTTCACCTACCTTTGAGAGGACTATATATTGAGCACATATGGCTTATGGACGGGAGGAAGAAGAGAAGAGTAAAGGCACTCTAGTGGATTTTTTCCCTATCTTGAGTCTACACTTATTGATCCTTGTAGTTGTGAACCATTTATGTTCACCTTCCAAACTCCTTTCTAGTTTGAGTTTGCCATTCATGGAGGATTGAAGTGGTGGAGGCACAAGTGGATTGATCTAGATCTTGGTTCAGATTGGTTGCCGGCAAGAGGTCGTATCACTTTATACTTCTTGTTCATTAATAGAAATACTCATATTCTCGTCCATTAATGGTGTGAATGTCATTTATTATACATTAGGTTGCATTTGCTTATGATATTATGGACCATTGTTATTGATAATGTTAATGTTATTTATATATCACATGTACTTGTTAGATATTGGTTGTCAAGACTAATTTGCAGATTATAAGTGCTTGGATGTGCGCGGATTGAAAGCTCCAACGGGGATCTACATCAAACATTGGATTGAGGTTGGTTACATTTCTCCATTGTTTTAACATTGTCATTTATAATAGCATTGTTTTGAGGATTGAGTAGATTTCTGGTAGTCATCTGTCTGTTGTGGTCTTCCCAAGCCATAGTGAGTTTTCTCCAATACAGCCAGCACCCGGGAGCTTATTTCCACTCAAATTTATCCCTCCTAGCTAGTGATGCACCCACTTCTCACCTTCCACTTGAGAAGGGCACCTTTTCTCACCTACCACTCCAGTTCACTTCAGTTAGCTACTTTTCTTTCCTTGATTTAAGGCTATACTGACTCCTAACTGCTGTTATCACTCCGATGTACCTCTGATGAGACTAGACTACCTATTCTGACTCCAGATTTCTCTTGATGCGCCCTCCACTGATCCTCCTTCTCCTACATTAGTGCCATTACCATCAGTTACACTTATTACACTCAGTTAGACTTAGTTTGAGACCTAGCTGACAGTTACTTGTGCATTGATGACCACCATTGATTGATGATGAGGACTCCTAGTTGGAGCCAAGCTATTCCATGCAGTATATTCGAATGACCTCCTTGGTTAATTCAAATTGCTCATTCATTGAGACAGTATTGTATTGTAATTCTACTATTCTGGATTATAGAGCACTGATGCATCACTCTTGCACAATTTTTACTCCAATTTGTTTTACATCATTGTGATTGATATTCTTGTTCAATAGATCTGCTGTGACTAATTTTACATGGTATCAGAGCCATTGGTAGGGACATGATTTCTCTTCTGCAGGTGTTCTACATGAAGCTTGAGTGAATAGCTCACAATATATTTCAGCAGTGGCATGCAAAATCTCATGTGCAATTCGTCCATGTGCATGCAAAGCCTGAAAATTGCTCTCCAATCCACTCCAGAATCTTGAGTTTTCCACATAATTCCTAGATATGATACATTGGATCTTCAAGCTTTCTTGATCTCCAATCCTAGGTGTGATGCAACTCTAAAAGGGTGGATTGTTCGACCTTACTATTCTATTTTTCTTGTGATTTGCAGGTTAATCATCCCCATCAAGTGCTCTCATTTTTCATTGAGATGGACTCTTCTTCTTCAAAGCTCCTTACTCCCTTCAATTATTTTGAATGGAAGAATGATATGGAGATTATGTTGCGCTCAAAAGGGTACTACAGAGTCACCATGGGCCTCGAAGTTGAGCCAACTACACTCATTGAGAAGGCCAAGCACTTCAACAAATTGGAGGAAGCATATGGTCTTCTTTGCCTCAATATTTCCAAGGTTCTTCACTTTCACCTCCGTGGATTGAATACTACAAAGGTACTATGGGAGCAGCTCAAAAATATTTTTGGAAAGCAAGATGACATGCGGTCTTTTCAATTGGAAAACGAATTGATTTCCTTGAATACAAAAAATTTCGAGACCATTAATGATTTTTTCACAAGATTCAAGCACTTAGCTTTGAAGTTGAAGAACAGTGGAGTTGTCAAAGAGGATAAACAATTGATCCTCTCCATTCTTTCAAAGCTTGGTAAATATTTCTCGGTATTTGTCTCTACTTTCAATTCTGGTCGGCTAACTACCCCGAATTGGAAGATGCCTACCTTGAATGCCTTCATTGAGTCCGTTACCAAAGAGCATGATAAGTTGATTCAAATGGGGTCCATAAGCTCCAAATATTTATCCCTCTTTGTTGGAGGATCCAAAAATTCAAATGGCAAAGGGAAGCAAAAGAAAGAGAAGCCCAAATTTGAACCATCCAAGCAAAGAGAGAAGAGCAAACCATTGGATGCACCATCCGGTTCAAGGAACAAGCAAAAGGGTAAAGAGGGTAAGGAAAAATCTAAATGTTCTTATTGCAACCGTGGCTTTCATCCTGAAAGTTCATGCATGAAGAAAAAAATAGATCAAATGGCCCTCCTTTGGGAAAATAATAACATAACTCTTCCCAACGGTGCACAAAAGAAGGATAGAAATGATGATCATGAAAGAGGACAAGCACTCATGGAAACTGTTTCGAAACCCACCACTCTACTGATAGATTCTGGTGCCTCGAATCATATGGCTGCTGATATTGACTCTTTTTCTTCATTTGATCCAAGCAGCTCCATCCCCATCCATTTGGGAGATGACTCAAAAATTTCATCAAAGGGTAAAGGTACCATCCATTTAGAGCATGGAAGTTTTTAGAATGTTCTTTATGTGCCTTCCTTGGCTTCAAATCTACTTTCTGTGTATCAAATGACACACACTGGTGCACCGAAGCAAGTTACATTCTTCCCTAACAAAGTTGAAATTTCTGGTATTGAAAGTGGAAGACTTATTGCAATCGGAAAGGCAAATCATACTGCAAAATACTATGAGTTTTCACACTTTGTGCCGCTTGAAAATCCCACTACTCTTCTCACTCATGGAAATGAGGTTAGTAGGATTTGGCATGAAAGGTTTGGACACCTTAATTATAAGTATTAGCTGCTGTTACAAAACAAATCCATGGTTGATGGTCTTCCGCAACTTCGTTCCTCGAAGGGAATTTGCCCTGGTTGCATCATTGGGAAGCACCTCGAGCACAATTTCGACCGCGGCAAAGCTAGCAGAGCTACTACTATTTTGGGGCTGATACATTCTGGTATCAGTGGTTCGATGCCCAATATGTCCATGAATGGTTCAAGGTATGTGTTTACATTAATTGATGATTTTTCCCGCTTTACTTGGGTATTTTTTCTCAAAAACAAGTCAGAAGTGCTTGGAAAATTCAAGGATTTTAAGGCTTTTGTTGAGACCGCCACTGAGAGAAAGATCAAAGCTCTTAGATATGATAATGGTGGTGAATATATCAATACTGAGTTGCTGCAACTTTTTGCCAAAAGTGGAATTCAGATCCAACATACAATTCCCTACACACCCCCGTAGAACTGTGTAGCGGAAAGGAAGAATCGGTCACTGAAAGAGATGGATACCTGTATGCTTGAGTCAAAAGGTTTGGCCACAAATATTTGGGCTGAAGCCATGAATGTTGCTGCATACATTTAGAACCAAGTTCCACATTCATCTGTGAAAGGTAAAACTCCTTTCGTAGCATTTACTGGTCACAAACCGGATGTGTCCAATTTGAGGGTTTTTGGCTCCACTCCATGGGCTAGAATTCCTTCTGAAAAGATAAAAGCTTTGGATCCACAAAGTACTGAATGCATCCTAATAGGATATGGAGAAGAATCAAAAGCATATAACCTCATGAATATCAGATCCAAAAAGATATTCATAGAGCGAAGTGTGAAGTTTGAAGAACCGCTTCAAGATTTGAAACTAGTCGAGGAAAACACTGCCGATCCGCAGTCTCTACAAGAGAATTTTAAAGAGAAGATGAAGAAAGCATTGGATTTGATATATCTGATATTTTGTTATAATTTTATGGCCATGAAATATCAGGTTCAGAATTAGATCATAATGATCCTCCTCAGTTACCAAAGTGGGCCCAAAACACTCTACAATCTGATGCTCCAAACATTGGAAATCCTGCTGATCCAAGGAGAACACGAGCAGACTTTCAAAGAGCAGGTATGGCTCTTTCTATTTCTGATCCATTATTATCTGAGAAATTTTATTTGATTATTGGTTCAGATCCCAAATCATACTATCATTCCAACCAAGACCCAAGATGACAAATCGCCATGGATGAAGAGTATTGTTCTCTTCAAAAGAACAATACATGGGAGCTAGTTTCTCTTCCACCCGGAAGAAAATTGGTCCAATGTAAGTGGGTCTACTACACGAAAGTTGTTGCTGATGGATCTATCAGAAAATATAAAGCTAGGTTGGTGGAAAAAGGTTTCTCCCAAGTCCAAGGAGCGGACTACACTGAGACCTTTGCACCGGTTGCAAAGATGGATTCCATCCACCTCGTTTTGGCCATTTCCACATCCAAGCACTAGGAAGTGCACCATATGGATGTGAAGAGTGCTTTTCTACATGGTGATCTAGATGAAGAATTATATATTAAGCAGCCAGAAGGATACATATCAGATCCATCATTACTTTGCAGGTTGAAGAAATCTTTGTATGGATTGAAACAGCCCCCAAGAGCTTGGTACGCAAAGATGGACTCCTTCCTTCTTTCTCAGAATTTCAAAAGCTACAAATCTGATCTGAACGTGTACCTACAGCAAGTTAAAGGTAATTTTCTGATTTTTTTTTAATATGTTGATGATCTTCTCATTACTGGTAACACTCTCCTCACAATCAACAAGCTTAAAACTGTTTAAATCTAGCTTTTGACATGAGCGATTTGGGCTTGCTTAAGCAATTTTTGGGCTTGGAGATAGCTCAAAATTTTGATGGGATCACATTATATCAGAAAATGTATGCTTCAGACCAGTTATTAAAATTTAATATGGATGAATGTAAGGTTGCTCCGTTTTCATTCCTCTAAGAAATTAGTCTTGAGGAGGGAAATTCCACACCGCTTGCAGATTGCACTATGTATCGACAAATGATTGGTTCACTACTCTATTTGACACACTCAAGGCCTGATATATCTTATGCAATGAGTGCTGTATAAAGGTATATGCAGCAGCCCCATGAGCTTCATTGGCGTGCAACCAAGCGGATCTTGCAGTATGTGCAAGGTACGAGACATTTTGGCATACATTATGCTACAGATTCTGAGCTAGATTTCATTGGTTTTATTGATTCAGATTGGGCAGGTGATAGCATAGATCGGAAGTCCACTTCCATATATGTTTTCATGATTATCCATGGCCCTATTTGCTGGTCAAGCAAAACGCAGGTATCCATTTCACTTTCTTCAGTAGAGGCAGAGTATCAAGGGGCAGTCAATGCCTGCATTCAGTTAGTTTGGTTGCACTACTTCGACTGTCATATTTTGTGACAATCAAAGTGCTATTAAGATCTCCATAGATCCAATTTAGTGGCAGAGGACCAAGCACATTGAGATTCATATGCACTGCATTCGAGAGTTGGTGCATGATCGCACTATCATTCTGCAATATTGCCCTACTAATGAGCAAATTGCAGACATCTTCACCAAGACCTTCACTGAGAAGAAGTTTTCTTACCTCCGTTCACTATTGGGGGTGAGTTCCATCATGGTGGAGACAGAATAGATCCATTTTATGTTTATCTTGAGGGGGGGCTTTCTTCCCACTGGGTTTTCCCTCTTTCCTCACTTAGCTTATTTTCAGCATTTTTGGATTATTGTATTGGGGTGAACTTTGGTCTCAGTAACCAGGGCCCTACATTTTATTTTTTACATCATAGTATAGCTTGAGGGGGGGTATTAGGATATCTCATCATTCAGTATGTACTTTGCATGCATGCATGCATTTGCATGCATTGCATTGTAGGGCCCCTCTCGTTGGGTCCTCGCGAACTGAACCTGAAACTCAACCACTTGATACACAAGAGATTAGAAAGCACAATGACTATATAAATAAACTAAATAAATGAATAAATTAGCAAATTAAAACAAACCATAACCTGTCTCTGATACCATCTTGTCCACTGCCGTCTACGTCTTCTGTAGGATCCCTCCAGCAAAGCGCGTTTAACCATAGGCGAAGCAACCGTTAGCTTCGCCACCCAACCATAGGCTCATGCTTTCAGTCGCATGGCCTCCCTCGAGCTTTGGGTCGTAGAGCTCACACACAATAACCAAGAAACCCAGCTTGGGTTTCCCCCCCACCAAGATTTCCAGCCAAACCCTCAATAGCAGCAAGTCATGAGGTAACTCAAAATTACGATAGTCATCCAGGGTATGGGTCCTTTACCCATTCCCAATGCCTTCCTTATAAAGGAAAATCTCATGCGACACATGTCGCATCAAAAAAAATATTCATTTTATTAAATTAATAAATTAATAAAACTCACCCATCCATGTGTCAGTTTCTCTAGGAGATGCACCAACATCCCTAAGTTTGCTCATGTTTGTCCCCTAGATATTTCACTTAACTCCTAGATTTGTGGTGTAGGTGGAGTTGACTAGGTGTCAATGCCTAGGATTCCATTTTGCTCCTAAATAATATTTATAATATTTTTAAATAATTAAAAATATCCTTTCATGTGCAAATGCCTAAATAACACTTAATATTATTTAAATTCCAAGGTAATCATTTATGTGCAAATGCCTAAAGTACTCAAATGCATTTCTAAGTAATGTTCTAGGTGCAAACTTATACGTTTCAATGCAGTTAAGTTTAGCAATCAACTTTTACTAGGACCCCGGTGCCGCGCCGTTGGGCCTCCTCGTTCCATAATTTCATTTTCCCGACATGGAACCACTCCGTCGAGTCCAGTCATCCGTAGTTTCCATTCCTCGGCAAGTTACCACATCGTTGGGTCCTTGCGTCCACTCTTTCCGTTCTCGGCAGGGTACCGCACCGTGGGGCCCTTCTGCCGTCATCCTTTCATTTTGACTTGCGGGAACTTCATGTAGGGATTTCAGGAGCCGTTACCTTCCATCCTCCGTCTACACGCTATTAGGGACTAATGGCGCTGAGGAGTGAGTCCGTTCTCACTGCGTGCCCCCCAACTCGTACGTGACCAGCTCCATCGTGGCCCATCTCGTACGCCCTCACGCTTTCCTCTTGAGCAAGCGGATCAGTGCTTATCTGTTCAAGCGTGGTATTCCGTCGGAAGTCGACATCGTCATCGCTCTCCCTGTGTGTGATTTACTCAGACTCTACGACCCTTCATATTCCTTTGTGTGTCCGTCGGTGAACCCTTTCACCTATCACTACACACATTTCTCACAAACGTAAATTAGTAGCATTGTCCTCAATAATCACAATTTGATTTATAAATATGTTGCTTCATTAAGCATCTATAATTTACTAAATCATTTGTAATGTCCCCAGCTTGACCCTATTGCATTAATATGGTAAATGATGTAAATATTGTTATTTAGTCATGGTGAGGATCTCAAGGCCAAGGCCCCGCCATTGATTTAATGTTCTATGTATCGGCAATTAGAATAGATGCCTATGGTTCTTGTGCGAGATGGGCACAATGTAAATAAGACACCATGTAAATATGCAATTTTAATGAAAACACCCACAACTAGCTATGAAATGCAACAAAGAGATGGAGCATGATTCTACAAGGAATAGGGAGGGAAATTATTCAAACCCTTGAGCCCATGGTGTTAATCCATTTCATTGAGGAAACCCATGAACTCTCAACTACCCATTTGGTCTCATGCACCCAATCACTTAATCCTTCCAAGAATTGGTTGAGACAATAAATGCCTTGGGATGGGAGAGGTATGGCTGTCAATTTTCGTGCATGGGCAAGCCATCAACTTGGAAAATCGTGTTTTTGCTTGTGGGGCAAGAAAACCCCCACGAAATGGGCCCAAAAGCCATTCTTCACCGATGGCATTCTTCCTCTCACGCAGTCTGAGCCTGTTGGGGTTTTATCCTTCATGTTTTCACCTTTCCCTGTGTTTTTCCATGCCTGCAAACTCGTTTTTGGTTAGCTCATTGGATGGGAGAAGAGAGCCACGATTTTTGGGGTTAGGGAGGCCGTTTCTGTCCACGAAATGCCCATGAGCATTCTTCTGAAAATGATTCTGCTCTCCTGGGGTTGAATTCCCATTTTATCCTTTTCGTTTTGGTTGCCCACGTTTTCTGGAACGGTCAGGAACCCATTGTTGGGAACTTCACTATAGAAGCGTTTTTCTCATGCCCAGCACTTATGCTTTTGATGATACATGCACCCATCTCTTAACAGCCTGAGAAACCCAATTGCTGATTGGCTTGGCTGATTTTGATATACCTTTGGCTATGTGAGAGCCTGTTTCCCCTTTTCCTTGTGGAGATCATGCCCAGCTCGGGGGTGGTAGTGGTGCTGAGAGATTGAGGAGCACACTGGCCTATGGTTGGGTGGAACGTTGCAGAAGCGTAGCTAGTTGTTTGGTACTACTTCATTAAGATAAGTATTTTCTTGTGCTATCTTGCAATTGTTTAATTGATGAATATCTTGAATGTGTGATGATTGTGTATTTCATAAGTTAATTCCGCTGTGATTTCTGATAATTATGCATCCTTATATCTCTATCATATTATGGGAATGCTTAGTGGTCCACGATTTATGGGGCTAGATGCCCGGTTTTAGCACAATGACCCTCTCTATCATGGTATGATAGGAGGGGACATTACATTTTGGTATCAGAGCTGTGTTGCAGCATTGGGCCTCTATGGGCCAAACCTTATAGCAGTTAGAAGGGAAGATTTTAAATTCTTCCTTAAGAGTATTGAAAAATTGTGTTTTAACTCTGTTTCTGGAAATTTTTGTTTTAAAACTGTTTCGGGAAGTCGTCCCGAAACTGCGGAAAGGTTCCGCGAACCTTCCCGCAATTGCGGAAGAGTTCCGCGAACCTTCCCGCAATTGCGGTAGTGTTCGGCGAACCTTCCTGCAATTGCGGAAGAATTCAGCCAACAGCTCCGAAACAGCGGAGAAAAATTTTTTAAGTGAAAAATTTTCTAAGTGTCGGCGTCGAAAGAAATTTTCGGAAGGATTTCTCTTCCGAAATTTCGGAAGGAATTCTCTTCCGAAATTTCAGAAGGATTCAGCGAATCGTTCCGCAACGCGGAAGAGTTCGGCAAGTCATTCCGAAAATTGCGGAAGACTTCGGCGAATCGTTCCGCAACTGCGGAAGACTTTGCCGAATCGTTCCGCAACTGCGGAAGACTTCGGCGAATCGTTCCGCAATTGTGGAAGGCTTCCACAAATCTCCCCAAAATTTCGAAAGCGTCCAGCGAACCGCCCCGCAACGGAGGCGAGCCGAGAATCACCCTGAAACCGCGGAAGGCTTCGCCGAAGGGCTCCGCAACTGCGGGAGCCTTCGCCGAATGGCCCCTCAATTGCGGAAGGCTTCGGCCAAGCGCCCCGCAATTGCGGAAGGCTTCGGCAAAGCGCCCCGCAATTGCGGAAGCCATCGCCAAACCGCCCCGCAGTTGCGGGAGCATATAGTGAACCGCCCCGTAGTTGCGGGAGCATATAGTGAACCGCCCCGCAGTTGCGGGAGCAATCAGCCAACTGCCCATCACGGCAGGATTCAGTGAACTGCCCGTTGCGGTAGGATTCTGTGAACCGCCCGATGCGGCGTGATTCCTAAAAAAAAAAAAAAAAAAAAAAAAAAAAACCCGCCCTGCAGTGGCGGAAGCCACAAGGGGGCAAGCCCCCTTGACCCCCTTTCTTTTTCCCCCTCACGTGTCTTTGTTTGTGATTTGACGAATTGTCAATATGGAATTCTTCCCATGTGCATGAAGTAATTTGTGAACTTCAGAGAATAGAATGCAGCTGTGTAAAATGTGCAGAATGGGAGTGAAAGTTGTCATTTTTGAAAGGATGCAGTTCCTACACCTGATGTCAGAATAGAGCATGAAGACAGGCATTGGAAAGCTTGTCCAGCAGGGAACAATGATGCATGACCAGAGTTTGAAGGAGGTCTATATATATCATAGATATTTAGTGCAGAAGAGTGCCAGCGGCTGTTTTGACAAACAAATTTTGTTGTCAATATGGGCAATTTCTACAATTGCAGGATATGGAAGAGGAATTCCATGTCACGATGAGGGACCGAAAAGGGAAGAATTTCTTAAACCTCTGTTTGTTGTCATACTTATAATTATGAAATTGTCATATGGCATAAAAATGTTAAAAATGTAAAGGATTACATAGATGTATATGCACTAGATGGCATCTTAACAAATTGCATAGTGCATATAGAAATACTTGTGCATAAATGGGATATTGCACATTGGTAGAATAATGAAGTCGGCATATGCAATAAACCACTAATGGAGAATATTGTGGTTGATAATCACTATTGATGTTGATATTGGTTGTAGGACCAAAGATAACAAAGAGCATGGCTAAACGTTCTGAGGATGTTGTTGCATGAAGCCAACAACCTTATGCGGAAATGATGGCGCAACAAACCTATGATCACGAGGTTGGCAAAAGGACTGCGTAGCATTGGTAAGAGGCCAATTGGTCATGTAACATCAAGTGGTGTAAACGACAGCCATACAGGTAATGGTTATTGGTACATAAATTGCATGAATGTTGAAAGGGGATTTGGTAAGATCTCTTCAACTATGTTTGAGCTATGTTGAGCTAATTTGCATGTGATATTGAATATCGACTGGGGCTGTTAACCTACCAAGCTTGGTGAGGTGTGGGTAAGTGAAGAGGATGACCCTTACACCCTATCACTGTTTAGAAATCTCAATGCATTCACGTGAAATTATATCATGCCATGCGTATGATTGGTTATGTGCTTAATAACCCAAGCAAGTGAGGACTGGTGGTCCTAATTATGGTAATGCAGGTTATATGAGATAGTCATGTTTCGAGCATAATATGCTTGAATGCATAGTACTCATGAAACAATGCAAGGTATCATTGAGTAGATGTGCATTAAGAGATTTTATAAATCTTGTGATGCATTGTATGAATGCATAGGGATGATACATATGTCATTGCAAAATAAATAATGAATGAAATGATGAATTGATGATAATTCTAGGACCATTTCATGGGCTGTTATGAATGCAGAATAGTAAGTGCATGAAGATCCCAATCATGATCGATGGGCTGCTAGAATGCTCTGTGGAAGGACAGAGTTGTATGAATGATATGACTGTGAAATTTGATCTAGAGCTTATGAGAAGGAATCTCATGGTTGAGAGCTCTAAGTTCTGTTAGCAAGAACAGTTGTAAATATCAGATTTGTAATTGTTTCGGATTTGAAATTTTGCTAAAAATTGCTAATGACTGTTTGGCTTATATGAAAATGTGTCAGGAGGACATGCTGTAAGGGGATGCTCCCGTATGGCAGCGGGCATAAGGCCATAACGGGCAGAGTGGTGTCACTTACAGGAGCCAAACAATATGATGATAGCCTCATGGATAAGAAAACCAATTTCTGTAGTAGACAGAATTGTAAATTCATATTGAATTTAATTATTAATGCTATTGATTGGTTATGGAACAATCATATTTGAAGCTTATTGTTAAATGTTGCTGACTGTTTGGCTATTTGATAAAGTGTGCCAGGATGACACATTGCAGGAAGATCATGTGTGATGGCCTGCAGAAGCCAAACTAGATAGGAAGGATTCCATGCTTTGGAAATGGGTTTCGGGTGAAACGCCATTGTCTCAACCAAACAGCATGTCGGTAAACCATGAAAGTGAGATGGTAAAGCTATGCCCAGAAGGCATGTGAGACACATATGCAAAATGAATGAGTATTCTGTGACCCTAGACAAGAACATGCATGTCTAAATTATTAGATTTAATATGCAGAGCATGTTTTATTATTTCATTATTGTTCCAGACTGCTTGAGTATGATTAGGGCCTACATGGCGCACATCAGAAAGGGGGTGCACACCTTTTCTGGTGCTGGGTCATGGTAGGGTTTTCAATATTGACTACACCCTAAGGGAATGGATGCATTCCTGGTGTTTCAATACTTGATAGTGAATGATATGAAATATGATTACAATTTTTGGGCAGTAATACTGATGAGCCTGCTTATCCTTCTTGTGCTAACAGCTTACACAAATGCAACTTGGTGTTGCACGTAAGGGGCAAAGTGAAGAAGGGTGCTCAAAGAGGACTGTATGGGCAGTGGTAACCTTTCTACGCTCACACTAAAGGACACTAGAAGGGATGGATAGGCCCGAGGAGCTGTGTTGCAGAAAAGGGGTATCATCCTTGTGTAGTGTGAGTGGGTATTGTGGGGCCATGCTAGCCTGCAGTCAAGTGAGTCACCTATGGAGTTCCTGGAGGGAACCGCTGGTTGCACAAGGGAAGGAGCCACGTAATCATATTATGTTGTTCATATTGCATGATAAACCCAGTCGGCGTACTGGCTTGGCATTGGTTATTTGGGAGTTGTGACGAATGGTTGTTGTATGCCTGATAAACCCAGTCGGCGTACTGGCTTGGCATTGGTTATTTGGGAGTTGTGATGAATGGTTGTTGTATGCCTGATAAACCCAGTCGGTGTACTTGCTTGGCATTGGTTATTTGGGAGTTGTGACGAATGGTTGTTGTATGCCTGATAAACCCAGTCGGCATACTGGCTTGGCATTGGTTATTTGGGAGTTGTGACGAATGGTTGTTGTATGCTTGATAAACCCAGTCGGCGTACTGGCTTGGCATTGGTTATTTGGGAGTTGTGACGAATGGTTGTTGTATGCCTGATAAACCCAGTCGGCGTACTGGCTTGGCATTGGTTATTTGGGAGTTGTGATGAATGGTTGTTGTATGCCTGATAAACCCAGTCGGCGTACTGGCTTGGCATTGGTTATTTGGGAGTTGTGACGAATGGTTGTTGTATGCCTGATAAACCCAGTCGGCGTACTGGCTTGGCATTGGTTATTTGGGAGTTGTGACGAATGGTTGTTGTATGCCTGATAAACCCATTCGGCGTACTGGCTTGGCATTGGTTATTTGGGAGTTGTGATGAATGGTTGTTGTATGCCTGATAAACCCAGTCCGCGTACTGGCTTGGCATTGGTTATTTGGGAGTTGTGACGAATGGTTGTTGTATGCCTGATAAACCCAGTCGGCGTACTGGATTGGCATTGGTTATTTGGGAGTTGTGACGAATGGTTGTTGTATGCCTGATAAACCCAGTCGGCGTACTGGCTTGGCATTGGTTATTTGGGGAGTTGTGGCAAAAGGTTGCTGGATGCCTGATAAACCCAGTCGGTGTACTGGCTTGGCATCGGTTACTTGCATGATGTGGAAGTATTGGTGAAGGGTGTTATTTCCTGACAAACCCAGTCAGAGAACTGGCTTGGAAATGGTTTTTTGAAATGCTTGATAAACCCAGTCGGCGTACTGGCTTAGCATACTGATCTTTGAAATGCTTGATAAACCCAGTCGGCGTACTGGCTTAGCATATTGATTTTTGGGATGCTTGATAAACCCAGTCGGTGCACTGGCTTGGCATTGCCTATTCGGATGATGTTGTGGAGCAGCATGTGTGCTGGCCAAGCATCCACCCCACAGGTGATCCAAGGCTTGTAAAGCAGAGAAGGAAACCTGTGGAGTAGCGAGGAAATGCACAATATAGATAAGTATTCAATTTCATTCATTTCTCATTTGAAAAACTGAAGGTTTCAAACATAAATATTGCAACAGTGAGCTGATGCATTGTTGTTTCTCTATTGAAAACCTTGGTCAATGCAGGAAGCAGGGACCCTGAAAGAACCGAAAGTTGCTTGGTAAATCCAGAAAGTGGCTGGTTGAGCATTGATTAATTGATGTTGAGAAGTAGCCTGCGTGCTATCCCAACATTCGTTATTGTACCCATAGGAGATCCAAGGCCTGTAGAGCAAAGAAGGGTCCTATGGAATAAAGCGAAGACATCCAACGCAGGTATTGTTGGAAGCAAGAACCTTGAAGCATCTTAAGGATGAATGTAGACATGTAGCCACCCTAAAGAGCTCAGCATGAGCAGTAGTGAAGGATGGGGCTAGTGGAGCTGTGTGAGTCCTAGCGGCCAAGAGTTAGACCAACCAAGTGGAGGAAATCCATGGTTGAGAGGTCTAGAATAAACCATAGACACTACGTGTCATAACCAAGAAGAGAAGGTCAAGCATTCACGATGAAGTGAAAAAGGACAAGAGCAGAAAAACCACAGTGGTGGTGTGGGTTCCAGAATGGAACAAGACTAAGAGGAGAAACTCTTACTGCTCTCTCTCTTTCCCTTTTATTGATGCAATTATAGAATTAGAAAACTGCTGAATGCATGCATGACCGAAAGTAAAAGTGTGTTTATTTGATTAAAGTGAATTGTGAATGCTAAGTAATGAATTTCCTGTGAATGGATAAACATGAAGGAATTCATGTGTATGTTGGGCAAGCATAAAAAGTGTGGGAGTCTCATGAGTAAAGCATGGACTATCCATGTCAACTGGGGAAAAACCATTGACTGATTTTTAATGTTTTGGGTTATGCTTGACCTAACGAGAATTGTAATGATGAATTTCACAGGTGAAATTGAATCAATTGGTTGCAGTCGGTACAGGCAGGTGTGCTAGTGATCAAAGTGTGGTCCGTTGTCTCCATTGACCATGGCGGTAGACCAAGGGCTATTAGGATTGGCCGGAAGTCTTCTTCAAACAATTGCCAAGACCCAAGAAAATCTTGGAGAGATGCTCAAGATGCAAAAGCAGCAGAACAAGATGAACCACAAGGTCTTGCAGGACTCTATTCGTCTGCAGAAAGAGGTAAAAAGCATTATGAAAGCGATCAGCAAGGGAAAGAAAAGTGGATCAGTGAAGAAGCATTCATCCAATCGTCCGATTAAGAAACGCTCCAGGTGGGAAGACTCAAAGGAAATTGAGCAGATAAAGATGAAGCAACCCGTGAAGTGTTGGAATTGTGAGGGGGATCATTACCTCCGCAACTTCCCAACAAGAGAACCTCAAGAGGGTAGCATCCATAAAGTTTTCAGACTTATGGATGAGCTAGAAGATCCGAATCAGCAGGAGCAGCTCGTGAAGATCAAAGGACTTGGTCCTGAAAGTTCAATGTAAAGAACAGAATACAGGGCAGATTTGCAAAGTTTTTGTGAATTTTGGACATATGTAAAGTGGGTATTTATTTTCCGAAGTGTTGGAACACTGAGGACGGTGTTATTCCAAGGGGAGGGGAATGTAATGTCCCCAGCTTGACCCTATTGCATTAATATGGTAAATGATGTAAATATTGTTATTTAGTCATGGTGAGGAGCTCAAGGCCAAGGCCCCGCCATTGATTTAATGTTCTATGTATCGGCAATTAGAATAGATGCCTATGGTTCTTGTGCGAGATGGGCACAATGTAAATAAGACACCATGTAAATATGCAATTTTAATGAAAACACCCACAACTAGCTATGAAATGCAACAAAGAGATGGGGCATGATTCTACAAGGAATAGGGAGGGAAATTATTCAAACCCTTGAGCCCATGGTGTTAATCCATTTCATTGAGGAAACCCATGAACTCTCAACTACCCATTTGGTCTCATGCACCCAATCACTTAATCCTTCCAAGAATTGGTTGAGACAATAAATGCCTTGGGATGGGAGAGGTATGGCTGTCAATTTTCGTGCATGGGCAAGCCATCAACTTGGAAAATCATGTTTTTGCTTGTGGGGCAAGAAAACCCCCACGAAATGGGCCCAAAAGCCATTCTTCACCGATGGCATTCTTCCTCTCACGCAGTCTGAGCCCGTTGGGGTTTTATCCTTCACGTTTTCACCTTTCCCTGCGTTTTTCCATGCCTGCAAACTCGTTTTTGGTTAGCTCATTGGATGGGAGAAGAGAGCCACGATTTTTGGGGTTAGGGAGGCCGTTTCTGTCCACGAAATGCCCATGAGCATTCTTCTGAAAACGATTCTGCTCTCCTGGGGTTGAATTCCCATTTTCTCCTTTTCGTTTTGGTTGCCCACGTTTTCTGGAACGGTCAGGAACCCATTGTTGAGAACTTCACTATAGAAGCGTTTTTCTCATGCCCAACACTTATGCTTTTGATGATACATGCACCCATCTCTTAACAGCCTGAGAAACCCAATTGCTGATTGGCTTGGCTGATTTTGATATACCTTTGGTTATGTGAGAGCCTGTTTCCCCTTTTCCTTGTGGAGATCATGCCCAGCTCGGGGGTGGCAGTGGTGCTGAGAGATTGAGGAGCACACTGGCCTACGGTTGGGTGGAACGTTGCAGAAGCGTAGCTAGTTGTTTGGTACTACTTCATTAAGATAAGTATTTTCTTGTGTTATCTTGCAATTGTTTAATTGATGAATATCTTGAATGTGTGATGATTGTGTATTTCATAAGTTAATTCCGCTATGATTTCTGATAATTATGCATCCTTATATCTCTATCATATTATGGGAATGCTTAGTGGTCCACGATTTATGGGGCTAGATGCCCGGTTTTAGCACAATGACCCTCTCTATCATGGTATGATAGGAGGGGACATTACATCATTACTGATTCGTCTAATCACATAATCTATTGCACAGCTGGTCGTTAAGCATCATTCATATGTACAATTTTCCTATCAAATTTAATCGTTAAACAACATGAAATCGTCCATCAATCGTAATCATAAATATACTCAAAATAAAATCATAGGGTTAATTTATTAATGTTTCAAATAGTCGGGTGACTCAGCAGGTTCCCTCAATGTCTACAGTAGTCTAGGGGCACTACATACACCCCTACTTATTTAGAACTTCATCCTGAAGTTCAGAATAAAAATGGAAAGTTATGATGCATCTCAGTTGCGTCCTCCCAAGTTGCAGAGCTAGGACTGTAACTGTCCTACTACACTTTGACTTGATCAATCAAGGCTAATCATTAAGCAAGATGTAATCAATCAATTATCCCACTCCACACGTATAATTTAATTCCTTAATTCATTTATCAATTATTGTCATCATTCCCATCTTCAGGTTTTTCCTCAATCATTTAAGACATAACAAGGCTCAAGAGACCATTATATCGAAGTTGTTCTATCGGGTCACTCGACAGGTGCCCTTAAGGTCCACAGTCATTCTAGGGGCATTACATACACCCCCTCCTAAATAGAACTTTGTCTCGAAGTTAAATTTTTTCTCGTACTTCCGACACTAGGATTAACTTTCTAATTTCCTATTCTCATCGTCTTTTCATTCTCTTCAATGTTTCTCCAACAATCAAGGCTCTAAGCAGTAGTGGTTCTAATTGTAAATTTTCTTTCTCATCCAACATGGTTCCAATACATCCTCATGAACTCAATCTTAACTTGTGTCTTGTAAATCCAATTATGCCTTCATAATTGTCAATACCAACCTGGATCTAGGAAGGTCTACGATATCCAAAAATAATTACAAGCTATACAGCTTCAATAGCCACCCATTAGTTAGCAAATCACCATCAAGCAAGACTCCAAATCTATTTGGTCATCCTTCCCTCCAAGACGAGAAGGTAAACATCATAACATAATCCGTCAATCGAAGATGGGTAAGACATGGTCACGTTTTTTTTTTTTTTTAACAAATCAAGAGAGAGAGACCCTCAAATATTTCAAAACCAATTTCCATAAGGTTACTTCCAAAACCCCTAAATGTTGGTTGTCAAACCAATAGGATTCTTAGGGTTGTAATTTAACGGCTTAGTAAAAAATATTGACTTTAATTCCTAGTCCTTTCAGCTTTAATATCATGTCGAAGTCAATGATCTTATCACATCCTTACTTCATTTCATCATTTCTGTTTTCATATGACTACTTCGAAAGACTCAGCAAGTCGTATAATGTGTGTTATCACATTCTTACTTCTTTTCATCAAGGTTTCACCATGTCCTATCGTTAGCTTCATTCCCTTCATTTCATTATGCTAATCGTCTCCATACTTGTTTTATGAAAATTGTCTTCATTTGGCCCTTTCGACACTTGGTATAATTTTCAGCATAAATAACCTTACAAGTGTATTGCAATTAAAATTTGTCAAAAATGTATTCTTTGCAAAATCATTTTCTACATCCCTTTTTATAAGTAAACACCACATATTATTCCCATAAATAGCATTCTTCTCTTTAACTAATAGTTCTATGATCCATATTCATATAGAGTTGTCATTTCACTAATAATTGTATAATCTATCCACATATAAGTTCTTTCTCCATAAGGACACCCCATTGTTTTCCTTTACAAATACTGATATAAATATTTCACCTATATATTTCAACAAGTAGCCATATACATATTTCCCCACTTCATATACATTATCATCCTCTAAGTTAAAGCATTCTTAATTTCTCATTTACACTAGAAAACTAAGCCATTTAGGTTTAGAGAAATACATTCATTCTTACTTAGCTATCTTTCTACACAATTCTTTCTTGGATAACTTACTTATTGAAATCAAATAAGTGTTGTATTCAACCATATTTCATATAACCATAACGTTTCTTATCATTACAACCTTTTGGATATAGCATGATGATAATCACACAATCTATTAAAATATTATATACATATCAACTATATTTTATCCATTCATCCTAAAAGAATTCTTAACATAACTTTAAATGCAACTTATGATCAGTTTGGATTGAAATTGTTAAGAGCTTATTGCCATGAATGTAAGTGTGCTCTGGGCTCTATTGATAGTGAAGAAAATAAAAAATTATGTACTCATTAATAAGAAACCGTTTAGTTTTCTTATGATTTCACTCTAAAAGATATACATATGTGGACACTAATTTCCACATATTCAATGTGATAATACCTGCTATTTTCTCTTCATTTTCAAATCATAATAGGTATTAAATAAATTTATGATTTAATTACCCCAATTCTAAAATCCATATCTCATAATACTATACATATATATACATAATATATGTATATATATAATGGACTTATTGAGGAACTCCTCTCGTATCCATAGGAATTACATTTCCTAACTTACTTATGCCATGCATAGGGATAATATTATATAAACCTATCATTTGTGTTGAGAAATAAATTAATAAATAAATCTTTCCTATGATGATTCTTTCCCTAAATTTATATGTATCCACACCTTATGTTAATATATTTATTCACATGGTTCCCTTTCTTTTTATTGGTTAGAAATGTTATCATTACCAATTCTAAGCCACATTCTATGTATACTCTAGTTCGTAATTTAACTACCACAGTAACAACATTACCCAATGATAAACATATCAACTACTTTAATTTTTATTAATTCACAAATATCAATCTCACAAATAACTTGTTACAATTAAAACATACCATGATAATAATCATATCAATTTACTTTGTTTCTCTCATCACAAATAACTACTATAATTAAAATATATTACAATAATAATCATCTCAATTTTTCTTAACTTTCTTTTTAAGTCATAAATTATTCATCTCATAAATAACTATTACAATTAAAACATACCATGATGATATTCATATCAATTTACTTTATTTCTCTCAAATCATGAATTATCCATATCACAATTAAAATTTGCCACCATGATAACCGTAATAGTTTACCTGAGAAGTAGAGCATGGTTATACGTTTCATCAATCACTAAAATAAAACAGAATTATAAAGAACCCTAAAAGTTCAACAACCCTAATCGACCTCAGCGAGATTTTCTCTCAAATCCTTGCCGAGCATCATGCACCATCGGCTGGGTTTAAAGGAAGGTCGAGTTTAGGTAGTAGTGCTGTAATGCCGAGAGCTTGACACCACATCAAGTATATGTTTAAGGCATGGCTAAACTCCAACAATCAATTCGGAGCCAAAGTTTGACCGGATGTAAGGTTACTCATGGCGTTTAGAGAGAAGAAGGTCAAGATCACAACGAGCCTTGCCAGTTGTCCAAAGATTATGAAGGATGGGAGTTCTCCTCCCGCGGATTTGGTGATTTATGGGAGTAAATTATAATCAAGAAACAATCCCAAATACGGTGGGATCTATCAGTCTACATTAATCCATTCGTTGAGGAATTTGAGAAGAGGATAACAGATCACTACCCAGTTAACTAGTGAAGAGATACTACAATCTGCGAGTCAAGATCTCTACTTTAAAGGAGATTTAACACAGATCCAAGCTGAGTAGGCATACAACTAAGGTAGCCACCGGCGTCACTACCAGATTTCGCACAGGTATCTTTATAGTGATTCAAAGAAAATACAAACAAGTTACAAAGTTGAACCAGATAGTAAATAATGATTGGGTTCGCAAATCTCAGCAGATTCTATTCGTATGAATGCATGCTTGAATAGTATACATATCTCCCGACGGAATCTCATTCTTCCGAATCAGATTCACCAGTTAAACAAAATCAAATTAGTAGAGTTGAAATATGATGTTATTAAATATCTCAGATCGGTTCACTTACCCAGATAGGGGTCACGAATTAGAAGAGTATACTGTGATGGTAAAATAATGTCAAGGATCAGATTTACTATCCAAATCGGAGTAAAAAATTAGAAGAATCGTAATGTTGGTAATATATAAGTATTCCAGATCTGGTTACATAAAGAGTTTTTAACAGAAATTTTATTTGGAACGGTGAATAGGGATAACAATTCCCTTGGACGAATCAAATGTTCCAGATCGAAGTTTTTTTATAAAAGCTTCCACAGATATTTAATTTAGTACATCGAATAGGGATGACAATTTCTTGAATAGATCTAATACCCTAGATCAAGTTTTCACAAGAGATTCAACAGAGAATTTTAGTTGACCGTAAATAAGGATATAATTTCTTGAATGGATCAAATACTCCAGATCGAGTTTCCATAAGAGATTTAACAAAGGAAAAAAAATAATTTAAACTAACATTTAAATAGGGATCTGATTTCTTGAATGGATCAATACTCCAGAATGAGACTAACAGTTCCAATACAAAAATTTAAATGTTAATAATCAGAGTCGATTTTCATATATGACCTAAACGGTGTTTAGGTAATTTACTCTGGATCTTTCTTATGCAAGGTTCAATTAATGTCCAAGACAGAGGTTTGAATATAGATGGTGGTTTCGTTTTTCTTAAATGACATCGCAAGGGTTCAAATGAGTTATTCTGGACCTAGTTATGTAGAGTATGATTAACGCTCAAACATAAATCAAATATAGAAGAGATTCAGAAAGTATCATCAGAACTACACCACGATACCCAACCATCGAATTTGAATCAGAGAGGCATGGAATAGAGTCACCATGGAAAGGACCTGAAGGTGTGGATCGAATTCATCTTGGATAAATGTATATACAGAGTTTGAAATTGAATTATTACAGCGTATATAATAAATAACTAGCACCGTTGTCCAGGGATGAATACGCTAAGAGGGGATCTATAATTATCCAAACAACAGAGTGTGAAGGAGGTCGACATCGAATTAATCGTGATATTGGTTTTCTTAAATGACATCGCAAGGGTTCAAATGAGTTATTCTGGACTTGGTTATGCAGAGTATGATTAATGCTCAAACATAAATCAAATACAAAAGAGATTCAGAAAGTATCATCAGAACTACACCACGATACCCAGCCATCGAATTTGAATCAGAGAGGCGTGGAATAGAGTCACTATGGAAAGGACCTGAAGGTGTGGATCGAATTCATCTTGGATAAATGTATATACAGAGTTTGAAATTGAATTTTTTTTTTTTTTTCCCTTGGAAAAATTCGTAATTTTATTTCATATTGAACAAAATTACATTCAACACATGTAATAAGATCACTAAGATCCCTACATTGTCACAGATTACATCCCAAGATCGTTACTTCAATTCATTCTACCTCATCAATGTCTTGATCATCTTTGATCATGTGTTTCCTGTTACAAAAATAATCTGAAAATAGTTGCTGTCATCCAGCCTGTAACTGTAATTTTTCTCCCTTCGAATTCTCTGTTATCCAATTATAGCGCACAATTGCACTACAATATTCTATTGTTCCCATCCTGTATCTTTATATTTCTCTATTTGTGCCTGATTACAGCACGCTCTTATATCATCTCTGATTCCCAGCATTGATCTTTAAATTCTCAATTAGTTCCTGATTATACAGCACGCTCTACTATCCTCACTGATTCCACTACTATCCCTTATACTTTGTGATGACAGGACGCGTCCAGTGCTATCCGGTCCTCTTCAGCCGTCGCTCATCTGGTGTATTTTCGACTGTATCTCATCGATTATATGCCAAGCAGAGCCTCCTGAACCTATACAAATTTTCTGTGTTGATAGCTGAAAGTGCCTTCGGGAGAGTGAATGGTTATCTTCCATGTTCCCATAGCTAGATCCTGTCGAGTTGCCTCTTTGGATAGTTGGTCAGCCAATATATTCCGCTCCCTGTATGTATGTGTAAATGTGATGTGGTTGAAAGTAATTTTTATCCGGATCACCTCTTCCAGTATTGGTAAAAGATCCATCACATGACACTGAGTAATCTCCTTAGCCCAGTTGATGATGACCATGGAGTCACCAAAAATCTGAAGGGACAAGCATCCTTGTTCCAGGGCAAATAACATCAACAATTTAAGCGACATGAGTTCTGCGTAGTTATTGGTTCCTCTGCCCAATCCAGCCGCCAGATGGAAATAGTGTGCCTCAGTTTTGTGAAGTACTCCCCCCCCTCCACAAACAGATTGTTGGTTTGAGGCACCATCGAAAAATCCCCATGGCATGGATAGATCAATCTGTTCTTCACGCACAGGTCTGGTTCTGCTCACTTGTACAGGGACTACATAATGGAGAGTGATCGCCACCATCTGAGCCACTACCGCCTCCATGGGAACCCTGCAGTCCAGGAAAATCACCTTGTTGCGGGCAAGCCAAATACCCCATGTGTATATACACGGGAGAGCCCGGAGAGGGGATGAGAATTGAGCAGTCCACCATAACTGGAATGCTTCCAGCACCCCCGTACCCCGCCACCTCACCTTATTATCCAAAATCTTGCTGATCTCGGTCCAAACAGATTGTGAGAATTGACAGTGAATGAAAAGATGGGCCATATTCTCTTCAGCAACCATACAAAGAGGACAGATCCCCGGACCCTGAAGAAATCGTTTTTGTAGAATGTCCCACGTGGGGGCCTTATTTTCCAGGATCGCCCAGAATAGTAATTTAGCTTTACCCGGACAACGCAATTTCCACAATAATTTCCACCACCACACCAAAACCCTGTTATGGGATTCCACATTTAGCTGGATGTACCCATGTTTTGGTGAATATACCCCGGATGGATGGTGCTCCCATATCAGAACATCAGCCCTATTGGTCACTCTAATATGGGTAATCCTTAACCGCCTTATATATTCCTCCCATTCCACCTGAAGTTCAGCCGGTATCCCAATTTGTCGTGCCGAATACCACCCCTGTTGCCATAGAGTAGTAGCTCCCTGATCCGCTATTTCATGCAGATAATTACATCCTCTCGAAGCCAAAAAAGACCTCAGATCCATGGAAAGTATATGTCCACCCCTGCATCCCACCCATGGGTCCATCCCTATTCGAAGCTGTCGTCCGTCACCAATCCTCCATACTAATCCCGAGCCGACTAAAGTGAAATGCTGCACTACAGCTTTCCACACCACAGAGCAGTTTGCCTTTGTCTTGTTTCTCAGCCTGATCCATTCGAGCAGTGTTAATGGGGCAATGTATTTATGATAGACCACTCGCGTCCAGAGACTCTGTGTATGAATTAGTCGCCACGACACTTTGGCCCCCAAGGCTTTAGCAAACTTGAAAATATTCTTTAAGCCCCATCCTCCCAGAGTCTTCGGAACAACGATCTTCTCCCAGCGTACCCACACCAAAGCCCGATTCTCGCTAGTACCCTTCCAAAGAAAGGCAAAACACAGTCTCCTGATCTGCTCCAGAACGCCTGTGGGAATCCAAGCAAGTGACAGCCAATATACCGGAATTGCTTCCAGTACTGATTTTATCAGAATCAGCCTCCCTGCCCGAGAGAGCCATTTATGACTCCATCCATGAAGACGCTGTTCTAATTTTGCTATTAGCCAACTCCAATCAGTCTTCAAATAAGCGTTCGGTTTCAAATGGAAGCCAAGATACTGTAATCCAGCATCTAAATCCAAGGTCTTGTAAGGTAGTTTGTTCACCATGTATAGGATCTCCGGCTCGGTTAAATGCGAGCATGTGATCGTTGATTTGTCGATGTTAACTAACATACCCGCAGCAGCTTGTATTAAGTGGAGTCCTTCAACCACTTTGTCAATATCCTGGCGCGTGCCATCACAGAAAATCAGGATGTCATCAACAAAAAGGAGATGTGTAATGTACATTACCTGCGTGATAGCTATGCCTCTAAAGTCCCCTTCAGCTTTGGCTTTCAGCATAAATCGGCTAAGACCTTCAGCGACTAGGAGAAACAGCAGTGGAGACAGGGGGCATCCCTGTCGAAGTCCCCTCCCAGCCTGGAAAAAAGGGCTAGCAGAACCATTAATTAAGACAGCAAAATTCACCGTGGTGAGGCAGGCCATAATCCATCTGATGAACTCATAGCAAAACCCCAGGTGTGTAAGTAGCAACCGGATGTAAAGCCAGCTGACCCTGTCAAATGCTTTGGAGAGGTCTATCTTTATCACCGCTCCCTTCTGCTTCTGCACCTTGAGCGTATGTAATCCTTCCTGTGCAACTCCAATTGCCTCATGGATTTGGCGTCCTTCCAAAAAGCCAAATTGCTCACCCGAAATGTTTTTAGATAGAATCTTCTTTAGTCTGCGTGCCATTACCTTGGATATGATCTTATATATGCAGTTACAGAGAGCGATAGGCCTGAATTCTGCAAAGTTGACAGGCTTGTCAGTCTTGGGAATCAGTGTTAAAAACGTGGAGTTGAAAGGACCATGTATAATCCCAGCCTTGCGCGATTCTTCCACCACTTGCAGAATCTCCGCCCCGAAGAAGTCATAGAATCCTAGGAAGAATTCTATAGGCCATCCATCAGGCCCCGGGCTGCTGTCTTTATTTAATGATTTCATCACCGTCGAGAGCTCATCCAGTGATACCTCCTCCATCAACATACTGTTATCTGCCTCCCCTACAAAGCTGGGAAAAAGCTGAGTCACACGAATAATCTCAGCAATGGAAATGCCAGGTGGCGCCGTGAATTGCTCTTCAAAGTGTCGAACTCCCAACGCTGCTAATCCTACAAAACTGGAAACCTGTTCCCCAGTGTCTGATGAGAGTTCCCAGATAGTGTTTTTGAATTTTCTCCCCTTAGCATATGATTGGAAAAATTTGGTGTTCTCGTCACCGCACTGTAGCCAAGTCGCCCTGCTTTTCATCCTCCACAGCTCTTCACGCTCACACAGTATTATATTCCTTCGTTTCTCCCACGCCAACAGTTCATCATTCTGCATATCATCCAGGTATCCCATTCCCAGCCTGCTATGTATCCTGGCAATGTTAAACTCAGCATCTATTAAATTCTGCTCATCGAGCACCCTTTTGTCATGTGCCCATTTACTAGTGGCCTCTTTAATTCTTTTCAGATTGTAGTTAAAGTGTGCCCCAGCCGGAGTCTGAGTGTCAAGTGGACGATGAACCCATAGCTCCTGAACCAATTTAATGAATGTCTCATCCTTCAGCCAGCTAGGATTGAATTTGAAGGGGCTGGGTGGTTTTTTCCCGCTACCTCGTAACTCCAGGAAAATGGGACAATGGTCAGAAATGCCTCCTGATCCTACCCACTGTCTGACAAGATCGACCCCATGTGCCAACCCTTCTGCCACCAGAAACCTATCCAGTCGTTTAGCTACTCTATGAATCCCTGCTCTCATATTCCTCCAAGTGGGAGAAAGCTGGGATGGAATGATATCAAGGAGGTCCTTTCTGATAAATGCGTTGATGAAATGGTTTGCTAAGGAATCCGGAACAGCCCGAGGCCCCCAAACTTCAGAAGACCCCAGAGTGAGGTTGAAGTCCCCACCCAAAATCACATCCCTGCCATCAAATATCTCCATATCTAACAAGGAGTCCCAGTATCCCAACCTGTTTAGGTAGGGCCCGTAAATATTGAGCACCGTGATCATCCGCCCTATCTCAGCCTCCCAAACTACCATACCAAGCCCAGAGGATATCCCCCATGTACAATCACATCTGCAGCTCGATACCTTCCACCCCGAAGCCAGTCCTCCAGAGCGCCCTCTGGCATCCACTCCTACAAACTTCCAGCCAGGGAGCAAAACTTCTAGTGTACGAACAACATCCTCACAGCCACCCAAAGTTTCTTGCAGCAAGATAATGTCCGGTTGATTAATGTCAACCAACCTACGAAGCGAAGATTTTTTAAGTGAGCTCGCCAACCCACGACAATTGAAGGACATAATCTTCATTAACAATCCCCATCCTGGGCTATCACTGCTCTAAGTGCCCACTCTATAGTCGATTGCGTTCCCATCCCTAAATCCACTTTCGCCCGTTCTTTAGCTTTAGTCATATGGGATTTACGTCCCCGTCCTTTCCCCACCACACTAGTGGCCAATTCAGGTAGTCCCTTGCCCCCCGATCCATCTGCTGAAATCTCCCTACTACGTAGAGCATATCGAATGTGCTTCCCCTCGGAGCATGAGTGTGAGGTGGATACAAAATCGGGCGTGACATTACCCAAAACAGGCTGAAGTAGGTGGTCAATCTGTCGAGGAGGAGACCCATGGCAGCCCCCCCCCCAAATCAAGTGGGTCAGCAAGAACGGAAGGAGGATGTATAGGAGACTTACCCGTGTGTATCTCAGATGGATCCTGACGAGGAGAGGACATCTCCTGCTGCAGTATAGTGGCCGGTGAAGACGGTGTGACAGAGCTCAAGGAGTCCCCCTCAACTGCTGTGTGTTCACTTCCAATCTCCTTCGTTCCAGTATTCACCAAGGATGGCAGCTTTACCTCTGATTCTATCCTTCCATCATGCTCAAATGGTTCCACAGATTCAATAATACCCCCCCCCGTCCTTAGCAGGCTCACTCCCCTCCACTATCTCTACCTGTGAGTCCACTTTCAACCCAGGGACAGTTATAACATCTGCATCAGCAGCATATAGAGGCTTGCTATTACGGAACGTTAAGGGACAGCGGGCTACAAGATGTCCAAGGTCATGGCAGCGATGACATCTAAATGGCACGCCCACATAGTCCAGTGTTTGTACATAATCCCCATCCTTGGAATGTACTTTAATTTCAGCTGAAAGCCCCATCCTAATGTCGATATTGACTAAAATCTTAGCAACCGAGTATATACCATTTTGCAGATGGGAGGAATCAGAGTACACGTATTCACCAAGATAGTTCCCGATCTCAGCAAACCTAGTCTCGTTCCACATATGCATGGGCAGTCCTGGCAGCTTTACCCACAGTGGTTCTTTGGCTATTTTTTCCGTTTTAGCATCGAAAAAAGGTGACCAACGTTTCAGTACAAGTGGTACTCCCAGCATCGACCAATGTTTACCCAACACGGCATTGACCTCCCCGCTGTTCGAGAAAATAAATGAGAACCATCCTTTCGACAGAACACGAACCTCAGGGGCAGATGGTGATATGTGTTGCCAATTCTCTGCCACCCAACGCTGAAGGAAGCCTCTGCCTATTCTCCTGCCTCTAACATGTCCTACAACCGCTGTACGAGAGTAATCCACGGCCTCTGCCAGCGTAACATCGACCCCCAGCACTAATTGATCCAGTCTCTTACGTTCTTTGACCTTCTTGACAGGGTATTTAATGGGATCATCCTTGGCATCCATCCCTGTGCGTTGCTGGTATTCGTCAGTCAATGCATCCTGGCTCCTCGGGGCCACCATCAATGTACCACTCCGCTGCCTGTTATAGGGCCTGTCTAAAACGCAGAACGAAAGGCAGAGTTCAATGGGCTAAATGTGCAAAATGAAAGATGAATCCCTTCCCAGCAATAGACTTTGGGACAATCGTTCAACCGCTTCCCAATAGCAAGATCAATTCAAGAGGTCGAAAAATCTCAAAGCCTGCCCCATAATCCGCACAGCCTGCAAGCATACAGTGAAGAGTTCGCCCTGTAACGAGTGTCTTAGCACTGTATCAGAAGCCGAAAATAACAACTCGCCCTGGATCCCCACTCAGGAATTGATCACCTCTGTTCCAGTTAAAAGAATCCCCTCATACACCGATAGATGGCCAGTATCTCAGTGTTCTATCCTCCATGATTCAAAATCTACCCAGCATTACTCAGTGACCAAATTACTCTCCAGGATTCAAGCTTAATTCTGCCTCCATTCTTCATCAAGAAATGCTAACGTACTTCTTAGTATCTCTACTTGGAGCATTACTTCAATTCCTCTGTCCCGTATGAATCCCCTCATACACAGAAAGATGGCCAGTATCTCAGTGTTCTATCCTCCATGATTCAAAATCTACCCAGCATTACTCAGTGACCAAATAACTCTCCAGGATTCAAGCTCCATACTGCCTCCATTCTTCATCAAGAACTGCTAACGTACTTCTTAGTATCTCTTCTTGGAGCTCAGGAATTTCATTTCATCCTTTTGTAGCATTCAGAGTTTGAAATTGAATTATTACAGCGTATATAATAAATAACTAGCACCGCTGTCCAGGGATGAATATGCTAAGAGGGGATCTATAATTATCCAAACAACAGAGTGTGAAGGAGATCGACATCGAATTAAGTAAAATAGAGTTTAAAATTAAATCATCACAGAGTATACTGTTTACAACAGAGCTCAACAATAAATAGTATACAACAGAGCTCAACATTAAATAAACACAGATGTATGAATGTACAAAAACAGAGATCTATAATTTCATAGCTCTCAGAAATAGCAGGATTATAACTTTATAAACTTCAGAGAGTACTTTTCGACACAACGGTTAATTACTTCACTTTCCAGTTTCGAATGTTTTCAGTGATTCTGCAATGTCCATTAAAATATGCAGAAAGCATGCAAAAATCGATACCCATAGATCTCAGAAATGACAGAAATATACATTCAGAAACCTCAAGAATGCTTTTCGACACAGGAAATAAATATTTCACTATTGATTAATATTGTAGAAACATCAATTCCAAGATCTCAGAAATGGCAGAAATATAAAATTCTTTAACCTCAGAAAATGCTTTTTAACACAAAATATAAAATATAAAATATTTTATTACATAAGAACCTGTGGATTATTGGCTCCGTTCGAATGCGTGATCCCGTGAAGTTCGCAGCTCCAATACTGTTGTTGATCACCATGAATCCACCGACAAATGCCTGATAATATGAGTCTGGTGCCCTCAAGGCTCAACTGGCTCTGATACCAAATGTAGGGCCCCTCTCGTTGGGTCCTCGCGAACTTAACCTGAAACTCAACCACTTGATACACAAGAGATTAGAAAGCACAATGACTAGATAAATAAACTAAATAAATGAATAACTTAGCAAATTAAAACAAACCATAACCTGTCTCTGATACCATCTTGTCCACTGCCGTCTGCGTCTTCCGTAGGATCCCTCCAGAAAATCTCGTTTAACCATAGGCGAAGCAACCATTAGCTTCGCCACCCAACCATAGGCTCATGCTTTCAGTCGCATGGCCTCCCCGGAGCTTTGGGTCGTAGAACTCACACACAATAACCAAGAAACCCAGCTTGGGTTTGCCCCCCACCAAGTTTTACAGCCAAACCCTCAATAGGAGCAAGTCATGAGGTAACTCAAAATTACGATAGTCATCCAGGGTGTGGGTCCTTTACCATTCCTAATGCCTTCCTTATAAAGGAAAATCTCATGCGACACATGTCGCTTCAAAAAAAATATTCATTTTATTAAATTAATAAATTAATAAAACTCACCCATCCATGTGTCAGTTTCTCTAGGAGATGCACCAACATCCCTAAGTTTGCTCATGTTTGTCCCCTAGATATTTCACTTAACTCCTAGATTTGTGGTGTAGGTGGAGTTGACTAGGTGTCAATGCCTAGGATTCCATTTTGCTCCTAAATAAATATTTTTAATATTTTTAAATAATTAAAAATATCCTTTCATGTGCAAATGCCTAAATAACACTTAATATTATTTAAATTCCAAGATAATCATTTATTTGCAAATGCCTAAAGTACTCAAATGCATTTCTAAGTAATGTTCTAGGTGCAAACTTATACGTTTCAATGCAGTTAAGTTTAGCAATCAACTTTTACTAGGACCCCGGTGCCGCGCCATTGGGCCTCCTCGTTCCTTAATTTCATTTTCCTGACATGGAACCACTCCGTCGAGTCCAGTCATCCGTAGTTTCCATTCCTCAGAAAGGTACCACATCGTTGGGTCCTTGCGTCCACTCTTTCCGTTCTCGGTAGGGTACCGCACCGTCGGGCCCTTCTGCCGTCATCCTTTCATTTTGACTTGCGGGAACTTCATGTAGGGATTTCAGGATCCGTTACCTTCCATCCTCCGTCTACACGCTATTAGGGACTAATGGTGCTGAGGAGTGAGTCCGTTCTCACTACGTGCCTTCCAAATCGTACGTGACCAGCTCCGTCGTGGCCCATCTCGTACGCCCTCACGCTTTCCTCTTGAGCAAGCGGATCAATGCTTATCTGCTCAAGCGTGGTATTCCGTCGGAAGTCGACATCGTCATCGCTCTCCCTGTGTGTGATTCACTCATACTCTACGACCCTTCATATTCCTTTGTGTGTCTGTCAGTGAACCCTTTCACCTATCGCTACACACATTTCTCACAAACGTAAATTAGTAGCATTGTCCTCAATAATCACAATTTGATTTATAAATATGTTGCTTCATTAAGCATCTATAATTTACTCAATCATTACTCATTCGTCTAATCACATAATCTATTGCACAGCTGGTCGTTAAGCATCATTCATATGTACAATTTTCCTATCAAAGTTTATCGTTAAACAACATGAAATCGTCCATTCACAATAACTACCCAAATGCACATATATCAATCAATCGTAATCATAAATATACTCAAAATAAAATCATAGGGTTAATTTATTAATGTTTCAAATAGTCGGGTGACTCAGCAGGTGCCCTCAATGTCTATAGTAGTCTAGGGGCACTACATGCATGCACCTGCATGCTGCCCAGTCACCAGTTTGATGCCTCCAGCACCTAGTCCCTAGTTAGCCAACACCCGGGAGCTTATTTCCACTTAGATTTAGCACTCCTAGCCAGTGATGCACCCACTTCTGACCTTCCACTTGAGAAGGGATCCTTTTCTCACCTACCACTCCAGTTCCCTTCAATTAGCTACTTGTCTTTCCTTGATTTAAGGATAGACTGACTCCTAACTGCTATTATCACTCCGATGGATCTCCAATGAGACTAGACTTCCTATTCTGACTCCATATTGCTCCTGATGCGCCCTCCACTGAGCCTCCTTCTCCTACATTAGTTCCATTACCACCAGTTACACTTATTACACTCAGTTAGACTCAGTTTGACACCTGGCTGACAGTTACTTGTGCATTGGTGGCCACCACTGATTGATGATGAGGACTCCTAGTTGGAGCCAAGCTATTCCATGCAGTATATTTGAATGACCTCCTTTGTTAATTCGAATTGCTCATTCATTGAGACAGTATTGTATTGTAATTCTACTATTCTGGATTATAGATCACTGATGCATCTCTCTTGCACAATTTTTACTCCAATTTGTTTTAGATCATTGTGATTGATATTCTTGTTCAATATATCTGCTGTGACTAATTTTACAAGAATCTTCTTCAACTATTCGACTTTCTCTGTTCAGATGGATCCAAAGCTTACATCTTCCAACTATGTTGAGTGGAAAGCCAAAATGACTGTCTTCATGAGATCAAAGAGCTTCACCTGAATACTCAACGGAACGATGGTAGAACCAACAAGTGTAGTTGAAAAGTCCATGTACTTGGATTGGCTTGATGAAGCAATTGGTCTACTCCTTCTCTCAATTTCTGAAGATCTGCACTTTCATGTCATTGATCTTACATCTCCTAAATAGATTTGGGACAAGCTCGAATATATTTTTGGACCAAAAGATGATATGCAAGGGAACAAATTGGAGAATGAGCTCATATGTTTGAGTCCTAACAGCTTCAAATCTATTAATGCCTTTCTCACCAAGTTCAAAAGCTTGATATCCCATTTGAAAATATATGAGATAGTGAACGAAGACAAGCAGCTTATACTTGCCATTCTTTCAAAGTTGGGGGCAAACTTCTCAGTTTTTGTCTCTACTTTCCAGTCAGCTAGGTTGTCCATTCCAAGATGGAAGTTTCCCTCATTTGATGATTTCACACAATCTCTTACTCAAGAGGAAGAGAAGTTGATTTCAATGGGAATTGTTGTCATAAGGATTTGTTCATCAAATTTTTGTTGCTGGAGAATATTTTCTTTAAGACGATCTTAATATTATCATACAAGAGATTGATCTTCTAAAGAATTTGTCAAGTATAGGGGATCCTTTAAAAATAAAACACAGAAAATGGTTCATTTGCCAGCATTATCAAGCCAAATAAGTTTGGAGCTTTCCCTAAGATCTCTTGTGGCCATTTACATTGCACAAGAATTGGAGTAACTTGACTATGGGAGAAGGTATGACTAGCATTGAACCAGTAGCTAGAAGTATCAAGGATGTTTGAGTAAATCGACGAATTGATGTCAGTGTGAAAAATGTCTATTGGGTTGATAGCGGAGATCTTCTTACAATCACAAGTGACAGTTCATTCTATATTTTGAAGTACAATCATGAGGTTGTTTCTACGTATTTGGATACTGGTAAGCCAATTGATGAGAAGGGAGTTGAAGATGCATTTGAACTTGTCCATAAGATAAATGAGTGGGTTCAGACTGGAATTTAGGTTGGGGATTGTTTCATATACAATAATTCAACTTGGTGTCTTAATTATTGGGTTGGTGGTGAGGCAACTATCATGTTTCATTTGGATCGGCCCATGTATTTGTTAGGGTACATTGCAAGTCAGAGCCGAGTATTTGTTATTGACAAAGAGTTCAATGTGGTGGGGTACACATTACTTCTTAGTTTGATAGAGTACAAGACGCTTGTTCTGTGTGGAGATCTAGATAGGGCGAATGAGATTCTTCCCACAATCCCTAAGGAACAATTTAACAGTCTTGCTCATTTTTTGGAGTCTCACGGTATGTTGGATGAAGCACTTGAAGTGTCCTTGGATCCTGACTACAAATTTGATCTAGCAATTCAACTTGGAAGGATTGAAGTAGCAAAGTCAATTGCAGTAGAAGCAAAAAGTGAATCGAAATGGAAACATTTAGGAGAACTAGCTATGTATGCTGGAAAGTTAGACTTGGTAGAGGAATGTCTAAGCCATGGAAGATCCATTTGCATATGAAGATACATGGAAAGAGCATATGGAAGAATTAGTTGAATTTACTTGCTAAATGGATCGTGTTGAGCGGATGTTTGAAGAGATCCAAGCCCACAGGTGCTTATATGGTTTCTTCATTGAATTTTAAAGTGTTACGAAAAGAAATAAAATCAATAGCAGGTTTAAACATTGCACAAGGCATTGACATGAGGTTTACATGACATCTGGCATCAAAATTTGGAAACAGATACAAAGCATCATGTGATTGCAGCGGAAAATATAGGACATGAGATCCATATTGAATAAAATATATATTATTGAATTGATAAGATGATTAATGTATTACAAGAGCTCGCCTTTTATAAGGTTTGAGCGGGCTTAAGGAAGGGTTACGTCCCTTCAATTAACTAATTAATAATTTACTGCTTAATTTAATACATCATTTTAATATTCATAGCATTGCCACTCCCTTTTAAGGAGCTTTGTCCTCAAAGCAATAGTAATGAGGGATGTAGCTTTCGAAATTGTTCTGATTCCCAGGTTGCGTCTTCTTTGGGAAGATTTTTCCATTTTATGAGGTACTCTTTTATGACTCGCGTTCTTAATCTTTTCTCTCTAGTAGCAATGATAGATTCTGGCTTGAATATTATTCTTCCTTCTTCATCTAACAAAGGAAGTATTGTTTGTGCCTTCTGGTGTTGACCTATCATCTTTTTCAAGCATGAAACGTGAAAAACATTGTGGATGTGACTTATAGTTGGCAATTCCAATGCATATGCCACCTGACTAATCTTCTTATTGATTTGATATGGGCCATAAAAACGTGGAGCCAATTTATTCTTTCCACCTTGTTTAAGTGATAATTGCTTATAGGGTTGTAGTATTACAAATACCCAATCTCCAACTTCAAATTCTCGTTCTGTTCGGTGTCGATCTTCTTGTTGTCTCAATCTATTCTTGGTAGTATTCAAATTCTGTTTAAGTACTTGGGAAATCTTTTGGTTTCTTCTAAATGGTCATTTACTGATGCGACCCTAGCTTGGTTGATAATAAAATCCTTCCACTTTGGGGATTCATATCCATATAGGGCTTGAAATGGTGTCATCATTGCAGATGTATGATAAGTATAATTATACCACCATTCCTCCAGATGTAGCCATTGGAACCATTTATTTTGCTTATCAGTTACAAAGCAACGGAGGTAGGTTTCTAAGCATTTATTGACGACTTCTGTCTATCCATCTGTTTGGGGATGATAAGCTGAACTCTTGTTAAGTGACGTCCCAATTTGCTTGCAAAACTCTCTCCAAAATTTCCCTTTAAACTTGGCATCCTTATCACTTATGATAATCTTGGGAAAACCATGTAACTTGTAGACATTTTTACAGAAAGCTTCAGCTGTTTCTTTTGTTGAATCAGTTTTCTTCACTCCCACAAAATGTGCATATTTGGTTAACCTATCCACCACAACCAATATTTTATCTTTTCCATTTGATATGGGTAGACCTTCAATGAAATCCATTGAAATTTCCTCCCATTTCTGATTTGGGATATGTAATGGATGGAGTAACCCCGGACTTGATATATTCTCAGTTTTATTCCTTTGACAAATGTCACATTCTGCCACATGCTTGTGAATGTTGGCATTCATACCCTTCCAAAAGAATGACTGCCTTGCATTATAGTAGGTTTTAAAAAATCCTACATGTCCAGCGGCTGGGCAGGCATGTGACTCTTTAAGCACCTTGGTCTTAAAACTGGAGTTGGAACTTAAGAAAATACGTCCTTTGTACCATAAGAGGTCATTCTTCCATTCAAACTTCGGATATTGATTTATGTTGTTAATTATGGAGCAAACCTCTGAAATCTTGGCATATTCCTTGCGAGTTTCATCCAAAAATTTTGGTATCACCATGGATACGGCGTAGACTTGTACCTCTTCATCGGCTACTACATTGTCCTTCCCCTTTTTATGTAGGATCTCCATATCGAAGGTCGATATTTTCTCGATCCACTTTTGTTGTTCGGTTGTTATTGTCTTCTACTGTAATAAGTGTTGTAGACTATTATGATCTGTTCAGATTAGGAATTTACTTCCCAAAAGGTATTGTCTCCATTTAGTTAATGCATGCATGATGGCAAGCATTTCCTTGTTGTATGTAGATTGTAGGTATTCTCTTTTGTTTAACTTCCTTCTTTCAAAAGTGATTGGATGACCTTCTTGCATTAGCACATCTCCTATCCCAAACCCTGAAGCATCACATTCGATTACGAATGGTTTTGCAAAATCAGGTGTTGCCAAAACGGGAGTTGAAGACATAATTTGTTTCAACGTTTCAAAGCATATTCTTGCTTCATCATCCCATTGAAAAGAATTTATTTTTAGGAGATTTGTTAGCGGAGCAGTGACGTGTGCATAGTTCTTGATGAATCTTCGATAGTAACCTGTTAATCCCAAAAATCCTCGCAATTTTGAAACATTCCTTGGTTCGGGCCACTCCTTCATTGCTTGGATCTTCCTAGGGTCCACCTTAACTCCCTCCTTTGAGATTATATGACCGAGATACTCCACTTCTTGCTTCCCCGGATGTGCATTTTGATTTTTTTGAATAGAATTGGTTTTCCTTCAGAAGAGCTAGAACCTTTTCCACATGTGTCAAATGATCCTTCCATGTCTTGCTATATATAAGGATGTCATCGAAGAATACTAACACAAATTTCCTTAGGTATGGCTGAAATAGTTCATTCATAGTTGCTTGGAACGTGGCGGGGGCATTAGTTAACCCAAAAGGAATTACTTTGAATTCATAATGTCCTTCATGAGTTTGGAAAGTAGTCTTTGCGATATCTTCTAATCTGACCCTGATTTGATAGTACCCTGATCTTAAATCGAGTTTTGAAAAATATTTTGCGTCATGAAGTTCATCCAGCATATCATCGATGAAAGGGATTGGAAACTTGTTCTTAATCGTTATTTTGTTTAATCCTTTATAATCTATACATAATCTAAACGATCCATCCTTCTTCCGAACTAACACGACTAGAGCTGCATAAGGGCTTCTACTCTTGGTGATGACACCAGAATTCAGTAGGTCTTGAACCAACCTTTCTATTTCCATTTTGTGGTGGTGGGGATACCTATAGGGTTTAACCATGACAGGATTTGATCCAGGTTTAACCTCGATTATGTGTTCTATACTCCTTTCTGGTGGTAGCTGCATGGGTAAGTCTTGAAATATGTGCTCATGTTTCTGGAGTAAAATTTGGATTTCCTTTTTGAATTCATTTGGTTCCTCCTCTTTTCCTTCCAGTTGATGGCATTGGATTACGTATGTTGATGTTCCTTTTCGAATGAGCTTTTCCATATGCTAAGATGAAACTACTTGTGTGTCTAGTGGTTGAAAACCATGTAGCTTAAAATTTTTCCCTTGCCATTTAAACTTGATGAAATGCTTTTGGTGATTGGCAGAATATGTTCCCAATGTTTGTAACCATTGGACTGCCAAAACGATGTCTATTCCTTCCAACGGTAAGGTGTAGAGTTCTGATTCCAGTTCGAAGTATTGTATTTGAAGTCTCACCTTGTGGCACTTTCCAACTTTTTCGATCTTCTTTCCATCTGCAACCATCACCTTCATGTCTGGAACTGGATGTACGAATAACTTGAGTTTTCTTGCAAATCTTATATCAAGAAAGTTGTGAGTGCTTCCGGTGTCTACTAGCACTGTAACATTCTCAATTTTTATATGCCCTTTTAACTTGAGAGTCTGTGGTTGTCTAATACCTGTCATGGATGCTAGGGAGATTTTGGGGGTCTCGTCGTTTCCGGATGCCATATTTGCGGTCGCCTCCTCTTCATCTTCTAACTCTTCTTCTTCTTCTGATTCACTATTCTCCTCTACTTCACAAGTATATAATTTCTTTGAGCTGTCCTCGGGGCGACACCTATGTTTAAGATTCCATTTGTCTCCACATCGTCGACATTTTCCTTCCCTCATTCGTTGATTCTTGAGGCTCTTCCTGTAGTCCCTTCTAGGTGGAGGGATGTATTTGTTTGTATCGTCCTCTAGAGTCGACTGGATATTTCTTTGTAAGTATGACTTCCCTTTATTTGATTGGAAACTATCAAATTTGGCCTCGGCTGCTTTTGCTTTTCGTCTAGCTGCTTCGACATTCGGTATGTCATGCATTTTTAACTCTCTTTGTATGTATGATTTTAGTCTGCCCAAGTAAGTTTCTAGTCGTTGTTTTTCTGATAGCCCAAATACTCTGGTAGCAAGTGACTCCCATTGGTGTGTGAATTCTTCGACGTTTCCTTTTTGCTATAACCTGGTAAGCTTCGAGAAAAATTCATCTTCGTTGATTCCTTGAAACCTTTTTAGGAAATCATTTTTAAACAAATTCCATGTGTATGTGAATTGGTCACCTTTCCACCACATATACCAGTTGTAGGCATATCCTTCAAGGTGCATAGATGCATACTTCACTTTTTCTTCATCTGTTGTGATGTTATAGATATCGAAGTATTCCTCTGCTTTATTTAACCACGCAATGCATTGTTCTTCATTCCCACTGAACTTTGACATTTCTATTTTGGCTTTGGGGGGATACACTACATAATGCTGATAATGATTGCCTCTTGTCTTGTTGTGTGGTGATCCAGAGTTGTTGGTTGAAGCACTCAACATATCCGAGTCATCTTTTTGTTTGCCATGATCATTTGTATCATTCTGTCCCATCCTTTCCATGAACTTGTTTAACGTGTCGCTCAGTTGGTCTTGTTTTTCCTTCATCCCGTCCAATTTATCGTCTAGCCTTTTTTCTAAAACTGAAACGACATCCACTCTGATTTCATTTTTCATCTTTGCATTGGAATTTTTTAAATCTTCTCGAAACGCTTTCTCAAGTTGGTCAATTTTGGAGTTTAGACCTTTGACGATTTTTAAATCTCTAATTTGGTCTTTTTCCAATTTTTCTAGTCGGTCTCGTAACTCAGCCATGGTTCTTGACCTGGTGTGGGGAGGTGAATATTTGGAATCAATATTGGAGTAAGGATAAGAGCAAGGGTTAGGGATAAAATAATAATACAATAAGTATTATTAAATTATAATAATAATTTATTATATATATTAAAAATAATAATACAATAGTTATTATTCAAATCATAATAATTTTATTGTGTATGAAAAAAATATAATAATAAAAAATTTATTATTAATTTTTTTTTGTTTGAATGTGTGCAGGTCGTTGGGAATGGCGGGAAATGATGATGGGGAGGCAGCGGTGGAAGAGAGCAGAGGGAGGGACAGCGCAGCAATGGGAGAGCCCAGGTAGTATGGGAGGGAGATGGAGTGTGGGGACGTGGGGGAAGGATGCAAGGAGAGGGCGTGGTGAGGAAGCTGTGGGGGATTCGATGCGTGCAGGGCGAGGGCGTGGTGAGGAGAGATGCAGGTAGAGAGGAGGGCGATGGGTGGTGGCAGTAGAGTGGTGAATGCGGCTGGAGAGGACTGTGGGAGGATTGAGCATGGGGAGAGTGCTGGTATGTGGAGCGAGTGGGTAAAATGAAAATGTAGAGAAGGATGTGGTGGTGTATAGTGCTGTGTGAGTGTGGAAGACGGAGGTGGGAAACACAGGTGGACGAAAAGGAGCTACGGTGGTTGTGGATGAATGGCCAAATGGAAGAAGAACCCTGAAACCGATTTCCGCATGAGAAACTTCACGTAGTGATTACTCGAGTGAAAACGTGACGAGAGCCGAACGAGTGCTGAGAGTCGAACGAGCTCTGATACCAAATGCAGCGGAAGATCTAGGACACGAGATCCATATTGAATAAAATATATATTATTGAATTGATAAGATGATTAATGTATTACAAGAGCTCGCCTTTTATAAGGTTTGAGTGGGCTTAAGGAAGGGTTACATCCCTTCAATTAACTAATTAATAATTTACTACTTAATTTAATACATCATTTTAATATTCATAACAGTGATCTTATCTAGAAGTTTCTATATGGATTCCCAGACCTTTTTTATAGATTGAGGTTTCTCCAAATGGAAAAAAGAAGAGATCGAACATGAATCGAATTTTCTAGATTTGAATGCTAAGTTTTGCATTCGAGGACACATCACTTAGCAGTTATAGATTTTTGATGGTGATTGGCACTGAGATGGCAGTCAAAAGTATTAGCTGGCAGATAATCAAAGTCTTTCTAGATCGTTTGTGAATAAATTTAAAAGTTAGGCAGTAGCTTATTTTGGTATTTTTTCTCTTATAAATATGGTAATCTGTAATGAAGTAAAGGGGAGAGTGTTCCAGCTGAGAGGGATGAGGATGTATTAGAGGTCAGACTACTATAGCATGTATTATTGTTTATGTTGATAAGAAGTAGTTATTTTTGAAATGATTGTGATCTATGAGCCTTTCTGTTTTAATTTTTGAAGTACATGTTATCATCATTCTGTCTATGTGTGGTCTTAATATTCCATACCATGATTCTTTTGATCAATATGCAACTATTTTTAATGTTTTGAAAACAGAACTTGAATAATTATATTCACAAAGTCATGCTCATAGCTATGTATTGTCAATATCCATGATAGTGGCACTGATACATCCCCTGCTGCCCAATATCTAAACCTAGCTTGATCTCTTAAATGACCTGTTTATAAACTTTCATTCCCAACTATCTCTACATACTGTTAAGATATCTCTAATCTTGACTCTCTTGTAGTCAAGAGTTAACTTTAGTGATAACATCTTTTGGCGCCATTGCTGGGGATGGAGGAGTGAAGTCATCTTCCCCGGGGTTTGATATTGATTAGATCCTCTTCTTGACGGTGAAAAAGAAGTGGACATTTTTATGACTGTAGATTTCTTCACCGGGTGACTCCAAAGAATCCAGAGGCGACTCTACTGAGTGAAGATCCAGTATGACATCAGATAGCCGAATGAAGGCTATTGTGGCTCAGAGGTTTGCACCTCTTGACTTTTTTGCAGTTCTTGGTTTCCCACATCCAGTACCAACTATGTCAAAGTGGGGATATTTTCTTCCTATCTTCCGAGAAAAGAAAGAAGACATTCCTGCACATCACCTCATTAAGTTTAATGAGTGCATGGATGTTCGCATGTGATAAAAAACAACACTGAGGCCTGAAAAGGGGGACCTGTAGGATACATAGAGAACCACTGTGTACATCATAAGGGTCCATAGGGGACACAAATCTGGGACATACTGCTGGGCTGACCATGTCTGAGCTGAAGAACTGGTACATTGGAATAACGACAGTGCTGCTAGGTGTGGTACCAGAGGAACTGATGAGCTACTAGATCATAGTGACAAGGGGTGATACTCTCAATGGTACACTGAACTGGAACGGAACTGGGTACTCAAGGAAGCATATAACTGGGTGGCTTCCGAATACAATCGCCAACGCAACTTGGACATCCAGGAGAACATATAACTGGGCGTTTCTAAGTGACTCACCAATGTGCTAGAGTTGGGGGAAATCCGGGGTCTTCGACCAATAACTGAAGGGATATAAACCCTGTGCGATTGTCAACGATGCGATGAAGGTGTTGAAGTCGAGCATGTGAGAAACAACCACTCGGAGAGGCAATGATGACTCCTCTCAAAATGGTCCATAGGCACTCACCACAGATGGTGATGGGTCCAAGGTGTAGGGACCTCTAGGTATACCCTCTGGAATAGAGGGGTTGTTGTCGACAGAGGGAGACCTGCAACTATCAAGGCAATGATGTTTCCTTGATAGGAGCACGAGGTGGAGAACCGAAGTATGAGAGTACTGATGGTAGGACTGACAGACTGGGGGGGATAACTGGGAAAGTAGAGTGGGTGGACTCAAACTTCCTTTGTTCAAAGTATGATGGCGGGGACGATCGGGCAGCATATGAAACTGACTGATGGGAAAGGGATCATAGCTGTACTGGATCAAGGATAGTGACTGGGATGAGGGATACTCGAACTGGTGTAAAATGGCAGGAGACTGCAGACTACTCTGAACAAAGGCGACCTGATTGGGGGTGCTACCGAGATGATTGATCATAGTGCCAAGAGGCACGGGGGGAATTCTTCACGGGTTAAGGAACTAGAAGAAGTGTGTGTAAAATGGTACTATCGTGTGGATTTCTACGAGCCCAGGACAGTTCATGCTCGTGATTGCTTTCAATTTTAAGGAGTCTGAAAGCGATAAGAAGACTCTGAAATAATGGAATTGTATTGTCGTGTATATTTGTACGAGCCCAGGACAGTTCATGCTTGTGGTTTCTTTCAATTTTAGAGAGTCTGAAAGCGATAAGAAGACTCCAGGGGGTTGCTTTTTCATGTGTTAGTCTCCAAGGCCCGAAGAAGCATAAAAGGATGCAATGAAGAACTCTTCTAGCCGGTGTGACTAGAGTATTCCTTTTTCGTAATTAGTCTTCCAGGTCCGGAAAAGGGTTAAACTTATACCAAATAGATTCCCTTTCAGGTACTTTAACGAGCATGAAAGGAAGCAAGATTGCTCTGTGATCTTTTCATTGTTTTAGGAGTCAGAAAAGAGCTGAACAGAAACTCCCTAAGTGCCTTTTTCATAAAGGACTTGTCCGGCCCGAAAAAGGGATAAAATTATACCGAACAAAAGAAATGGTCAGGCAAGGAGGAAGTGTTCAGTCAAGGAACATTGATGATGACCAAGAACGAGGGTAGGGGGGAACACTGGTGGGCCTCCTTGCGGGATAATGAATGGTGGAAAAATAATGAAATAATAGCTGTATGACAGGAGTGAATGGCTCATGTAAAAATGTGGAACAATCCGATGGCGACCGATGTGGCATGCAAACCGAGGCAGCAAGGTGTCGGGACACAATGTTGAAACTGTACCAAGTGAGAGCGAGAAATGATCTCAAGCATCATCACGAGCTCGAAAAAATGAATCCGACGATATAAAAAGCGTCAAAAATGGATAACGGTCGATGTGGCACGCAAATCGAGGTGACGGGGGGTGTTTTGGAAGAAATACCCAAAACATCTGGGGGTGAGAGTGAGAAATGATCTCAAGCATCATCACGGGATCGAAAAAATGAATCCGATGATATAAAATATACCAAAAATGGAGAGCAGCCGAAGTGGCACGCAAATCGAGGCAATGAGTGGTGTCTAAAAAATGCTCAAAAAATGATGTGGAAAAAAGAAGAGAACAAGTGGAACATCATGACGGTCTCGTTGTGCTAATTCCAGTGGTGGATACGGTTCGAAAAATGGACTCCGTATGGGTTCAGAATGGCTAAAACAAGAAAAAGTCAACGGACTATAAATAGTGAGTGGGTCCAACATGACAAGTGTCATTTGGACTTGTTGAATTTGACTAGTGATCAGAGTTGACCAGAGCTGAGTTGGTGTTTCTGGATGATCCGACCGGCCGTTTTCAGATCTGGGAGTTACAGGTATTCCGACAAACTCATACCTGCATTTTCATTGGGTTCGGGGGGTAGTGGGTCCGAGGGGATTTTTTGTACGGTCTACGTGGGGAGGACCGCGGGTTTGGGGGGTGGAACCACGGGTTCCAGGGTGGATCACGTGGCTGGGGTACACGAGGTTCGGGTCGAAAAACATGGTCTGGTATCGCGCGTTCCGAGGCTTAACACGTGGTTTGGTACCGCGAGTTCAACTCCTACAGGCACGGTTTTGGACCGCGACTGTAGCCTTGATAGCCGCGGTCAGAAACTGCGGCAAGGGGCCCTAAAGCTGCGATTGGGATGGAGCTGTTAGGGTTCCTCGGGGGGGGGGGGGGGGGGGAGGCAGGGTTACTTCTTTGACATGAGTCTGATGAGTTTGCCTTGTGTGATTGACAGGATGCCGCTGGTGCTGTGGAGAGAGCGGTAGGTCCGGGACGAGATAGTAGAGGTTATCCGAAGGGATCACCATGTGCAGTCGACGCTGAGATTGTTCGGACTTCTGAATTTCGCACAGGTACCGATGATGCAGTCAGCAACAATGCTGCTGAACCGGCTAGTGAGCTTCTGGGAGCCGAACATACAGGCATTCAAGGTGCAGGGGGAGAGGGTGGATCTCACCCTTGCAGATGTCTACTTCTTGACAGGGTTTCCCTGTCTAGGTAGGGTGGCGGATACGTAGCCATGAGTATCCGCGGATGTAGATATGGAGGATATGCTGGATTGGTACTGTGTTCCAGAGGCTAGGGTGCAAAGGAATGCACTCCGGGTGGTGGACCTGCAGGAGCCAACAGTACAGGCTATTGCGGCATGCGTGGTTCGTGTGTTGGGGTCCCGGTCACCTGAGAAGGTGTCCGGGGGCCAGATGCAGTTAGTGGAGCGCGTGCTGGATGGTGTCTACTATGCGTGGGGCTAGATGTTCCTCACTTGTGTGCAGCGACAGCTGACATCGGTGAAGGAATCTGGCAAGGGATTCTGTTATGGATCCTTTCTATGTGCTTTCTTCATGAAGCGGGTACCTACACTGTGGCCGCAGGTACCGGTCAGCGCAGGAGGATTGAGGGAGACGCGCATGGTGCGGTGGGGGGAGATGATTTGCCGTCAGGGTGGCGGTAAGGTTGGTAGATACTTCACGCAGGAGCTGTACCTGTAGTGGCTACAGATGCCGCTGACACTGGATGACTTTCCATACAGAGATATGGACTACACCGGGGATCCAGAGGCACCACTGGCGCCAGGACAAGCATGGGCACTAGATGGTACGTATGGTTTTGCTTGCATGTGATGGATGTCAAGTCTTGGGCATGATATGTGTTATGATATATACGGTTACTGATTGATGTGTGATCTACAGATGTTGGCCCGAGACCACCACCAGGACATGTAGCTCGCAGGGGGCATGTGGCGGGTACCAGCCCTGCCAGGCCGAGGGGAGGTGTGTCGACGGGACGCGAAGGGGACGCTGGAGGCCGTACGGATGCTTCTAGATCGGTTGCTGGTGGGAGTGATCGATGACGGGTGGTGGGACGTGGATCCTGAGGTGATTCAGGATTGTCTGAGGGCGCCATGGGAGTTCTAGTCAATCGTGATCCGGATGGCTATCTTGACGGATAGGGGTCGGGCACAGGAGCCTGCAGGGGATGAGGAGATACCGGAGGAGGAGTGAGGTGAGGACTCGGAGGAAACTGACGTAGGTAGTGATGCGGGGTATGACTCTCATTAGGGAGTACAGGGGACTCCCCCCGATTTTGTAGATACGACATGTATTCTATGAGGCGTAGGGATGTATAGATATTTTTTGTATAGCTGAGTATGGGGGTACTCAAAACATGTGTAGCATATGGACATGTATTTTTTGATATATATATATATATATAGATGCACATGGATGCACCTTTTTGTTATGATGATTGAGTGTACGTACGTGGATGCGCTTATGGTTGGTTATATGTTTGTACTGCACGTGGATGCAAGTAGTATAGAATGATGTTGGGCACATGGATGCCCCTTGTGTATTTTATGTGATGTATTGCACATGGATGCAACATTATGTATGTAGGATTAGGCACGTGGATGCCCCTGTATAAGAATGTGTTTTTATTTTTTATTGCACATGGATGCAAATGTTTATGTGATGATAGGCACGTGGATGCCCCTTGCAATCTTTTTGGGTTTTTATATATTTTTTATGAGATGTTATGGGATGATAATGCATGATGGAGGTTTTACATGGTGTGATTGATGTGCCAATCTAGGATGGTGTTAGCCATTTGATCTGCGAGACTATTTTGAGCTCTTGGGACATGGGTGAATGTTAGGGATTCAAATTGTCATCTGAGTTGTTTTGTGTGCAGGAATTTTCTAAAGAGGCAGGGATCACGCACCTGGTAGCAGTTGTTGAGCTAGGAGACAAGTAGCTGGGAGTCAAGGAACACATGAAGGTGACATGTGAGCAGCAGTCAGGAGACCAGTCATAGCATCATACTTCGCCTGGTTATTGGTAGCAACGCCTATACATATTCCTTCAAGGTGAATCAGTTCATGTGAAGGGGAATATAAGACCCATGCTGCAGAAGCCAGGTTGGGAGACCAGCGGCTTGCTCCATCGGTGAAGCCAATGTAATGCGGTGGAAGATGGCCCATATGTGGTCATGCAAAAATGATGAATGTAAGATTGTGGTAAAAAAGGTGAAAAACAAAAAGAGAGAAAACTGTACAATACAGACCAATGGGGCCGCGGGTTATTTAGGGATAAAAGCGTTTAAGATACAACCCATTCCGGGGGTTGCGCAAAGGGTGACCTTCTGAGTCAGTCAAGATGTATTCCCCATTGCCGAGGTAGGTCTGCATGATGTAAGGGCCTTGCCACATGGATTCAAACTTTCCTTTACCAGTTTTGTCGTGGGCTTGGTCATAGGCAAGGACGAAGTACCCTTCACGGAAAGTTCGAGGGTGTACATGTTTGTTGTAACCAGCTTTGGAGCGGTTCTTGGCGGCTTCAATGGTCTAGAGAGTGGCACGACGGTCTTCATCAACTTGTTCTAGTGATAGCAGACATTTCTTGAGTGGGGAGGTGTCTTCTTGAACCAGGACTCCGGACATGGCATATTCAGATGCTGAGACGTAAAGGATGAAGTCCTGAGAGAAATCCGGAGGGGAGATCAAAGGGGCTTGTGTGAGAGCTTTCTTGAGGGCTTCGAATGCAGCTTTTGCTTGCTCATCCCAAACAAAGGGTATATGGGTATGAAGCAGGCATAAGAAACCATGAACGGTAGTGGCGTAATCAGGAATGAAGCGACGAAGGAAATTAGATCGCCCCTGCAGACTCTGGAGCTGCCGGAGCGTGCAAGGAGAGGGAAGGTCTAGGATGGCTTGGACCTTCAGGGGATCGACAGCAATTCCTTTCTGGGAAACAATGAAACCCAACAACCGGCCTGTTGGAACGCAAAAGACACACTTGTGTGGGTTCAAGCGGATTTTATAATTGCGACAACGCAGGAAAACTTGCCGAAGGTCGTTAAGGTGGTCTGATTGTTTCCGGGAATGAGCTGTAAGGTCATCAAGATAGACTACCAGGATATGGACCAAGTCATGAAAGAAATAGGTCATGGCCCGCTGGAAGGTGGCACCAGCATTTTTGAGGCCGAAAGGCATGATGTGATAGGCAAAGGTGCCCCATGGGGTGGTAAAGGCAGTGTTGTACTGATCCTCCTTACGTATCTGAATCTAGTTGTATCCGGAAAAACCATCCATGAAAGATAGGACTTCATGTCCTGCACATGCATCGATGAGTTGGTTAATAAATGGCGTGGGGAAGTTGTCTTTGGGACAAGCGCGGTTTAAATCGCGGAATTCAGTACATACTCTAATGGTGTCTTGTTTTTTGTTAACAGGGACGGGGTTTGAAACCCAGGTGGTATATGCGATAGGATAAATGAATCCTGCTTTGCGAAGTTTCTGAACCTCTGCTTTAATAGTAGGGAGCTTTGAAGGATGAATGGGGCGTTGTTTCTGGAGAACGAGGGGTATATCGGGCCATGTGTCAATGTGGTGCTCTATAATAGCAGGGTTGAGACCAGGAATTTCGGTATAGGACTAGGCAAAGACATCACGGAACTCTTGGAAACGTTTTTTGTACTCTCCAATCTCATGCTCACTGCAGGAGGCTCCTAAGGTAATGATTTCAAGAGCACCCGGTGGGTCAAAGATATCTATGTGGATGACGTGTGAGATGTTGGCCATGTTACCTTCCTCAAAAGCATCAGGAGCGGGAATAGGATACTTAAACCAGTCAAATTTGGTGGGAAGGAAATCTTTGGACTCAACAACGAATTGGGTAGCTGTGGTAGAGGAGGGTTCTTCTGGGAGGAAATAGGAACGATGGTGCATGTCGTCCCAGGGATAATCCGAGGTAGTGAGAGCCTCGAGAATCTCCTCATCATTGTCGAAAGTTTGATTTGTCAAATCGGTTGATGAGGGAGTGGTAGTCGAAGAGATCATATAAATGGTGTTAATATCTCCAGATGGGGATGATACCGGGGGGTGGATCTCCTCAATTGTGGGGGGTGCCGTCTCAAGGTCCAAATTATTCATCTTGTAGAGAGTTGCTCTGTAATCTGGGAGGTCAGGACAGTGATGTGAGTAGTGGCCGTAAATACCGCATATGGCATAAGGGTGGTTGGTACGCAGTGATTTATCACAATGCTTAGGGGTTGGATCTAGTTCGACAACCGGGATGTTGGGGTCATCGTCAAGCATTTCCATGTGTTCCTGTAATGCAGGTAATTGTGGACATTGATGAGTCGGATGGCCTAACTCATCACACAACGAGCATTTGGGGGGAGCACGAAACACGGGAGGGGGTTTAAATGCCTTGGGAGGGGGTATAGCAGTGTATGGTTGTGGGCCTCTGCCCCCAGTGGGCTTGATAAGAGGAGGGGGATTCATAGATGACGAAGGGGGTAGCGACACTAGGAGGTGGTTGACTAGTAGTGACAATGGGTTGCACTGGTTGTAGGACGACATTTGGTGTCAACGAGGGCACGAAAGGCGAAATATACCTCATGGGTAATCCTAAGGTTAACCTGGGGAGGCTGAGAGTAGCCATAACTGGGGCACTTACTACTCCCGAAGGAGGGAATAGGAAGGGGATTGTGTGGGTGGGTGTAACACCAATGTGACTAGGTACCAATGGTGGTTTGGGTAACAAGGGCGGTTGATTGTTGGGTGTTTGTGTATTGTGGGAAAGGGTACATAGGTAAGATACTTTAGTCGCGGGTGACGGGGGAGGAATGGATTGGAATGTGGAGGTCATCAACATGTCTGAGTAAAGTCTGGGTCCCACAGAGGAAACAAATGAGGTAGTTGCACCACAAACAGGTTGTTCAACCATGGGGAGAACATTTTTGGGTGCAGCGGGGGCATTGGGATCGTAATAGGTGAGTTGGTCGACCTTGACCACACGTCCGTCATGGGGGAACATCATGGTACGAAAAACGGATGAGGCAACCGCCCGCATGGAATACATGTAGCTGCGGCCAAGTAAGAGGTTATAATCAAGTTGGGCATTGATGACCTCTATGTCAATGAGCACGGGTTTTCCATCCAACTGGATGGGGACATTGGCTAAGAGACCTTGGGGTTAAGTCGAACGACCGTTGTAGGCTCACAACGCAATGGTGGACTACTAGAGGGTAGGGGATCCCAACTTCTGCCAAATGAAGGTGGACATAACGCATGTAGAGACACCTTCATCGATAATGCACCGATGGATGACAAGATTCCGAACGAAAACAGAAACTTGGAATGCTAAAGTGGAAGGCAGGCGTGGTTCGGACAGGTCCAAATCGAATGCCATTAGTTGTGAATCATTGGGGTCAATAGCACCAATGGCGGAGAGCAAAGTCTTACGCTGTGAAGGATAGTTTTTTAAGACTTCTAACACAAACAAAGACTTCTACAATGTTGTAATTTGATGCAACGCGAGCATTGGGATTATTATTGATGCGATGAAGTGGGAAGCGAGGTGCTTTAGAGGCACCATCGAGTGGAGCCATAGGTATGCATAACGTATGATCAGTGGGATGAGCGTTAGTATTTTTGTCGACGGGAGGGGCTTCAGGGGTGGAGGCATATTTGTTCCGACGGGTTTGGAGGTTGACATCAGCGGATGACATCATCAACAAGTGGTGAGTACCTGAGTCGAACATGGGTTGATCAGGAGCGGCATAAGTGATCTATTGTTGTGGGGGCGCGTTGCCTTGAGGGGGAGCCAACGGCTGAGTGTTCACTACTCCTTGGGTTGGGAAGGGGTTTTGCAGCACCAAAGGTTGTTGCTGAGGGGGTGGGGGTTTGGGTGGCGCCTGAGGAGCCGCGTGCCCTTGGCGATGGGCATCATCAATCCAGAGTTGCCGAGCTCGCTCCAAATGTGGGCAAGCATGTGTATAGTGGCCATAGACCCCGCAAATAGAAAAAGGATGGTTTGTTTGCAGATTAGGATTTTTAGCTTGCTTGGGTGGCCGATCAGGGTTCTGGTTGGCAGGGGCTACGTTATTGTTGTTTGGTAGATTGGGAGGTTGACCGGCTTCATCTAGAGGGGGGTTGTTCCCACGGTTACGGCCTTTACCACGGTTTTGATGGCCCTGTTGGCGCTGGTTGTTTTGGTTCTGCTGCGGATTCTATTGGGCGTAGACTTTCCCTTGGGCAGCAGGTGGGTTCTGGGGTTGTGCAGGTGCGGGAGCAGGTTGCGGTGGATAATAAGTAGGGGGAGGATGCACAGGTGCTGAACCTTGTGGGGGTTGCTGATACGTCTGCGGAATGGGTTGTGGGTTCACCGCAGGGGCTGCCTATGGTGGGTAATAAGCAGCGACAGTGGGATGAGCGTTAGTATTTTTGTCGACGGGAGGGGCTTCAGGGGTGGAGGCATATTTGTTCCGACGGGTTTGGAGGTTGACATCAGCGGATGACATCATCAACAAGTGGTGAGTACCTGAGTCAAACATGGGTTGATCAGGAGCAGCATAAGTGATCTGTTGTTGTGGGGGCGCGTTGCCTTGAGGGGGAGCCAACGGCTGAGTGTTCACTACTCCTTGGGTTGGGAAGGGGTTTTGCAGCACCAAAGGTTGTTGCTGAGGGGGTGGGGGTTTGGGTGGCGCCTGAGGAGCCGCGTTCCCTTGGCGATGGGCATCATCAATCCAGAGTTGCCGAGCTCGCTCCAAATGTGGGCAAGCATGTGTATAGTGGCCATAGACCCCGCAAATAGAAAAAGGATGGTTTGTTTGCAGATTAGGATTTTTAGCTTGCTTGGGTGGCCGATCAGGGTTCTGGTTGGCAGGGGCTGCGTTATTGTTGTTTGGTAGATTGGGAGGTTGACCGGCTTCATCTAGAGGGGGGTTGTTCCCACGGTTACGGCCTTTACCACGGTTTTGATGGCCCTGTTGGCACTGGTTGTTTTGGTTCTGCTGCGGATTCTGTTGGGCGTAGACTTGCCCTTGGGCAGCAGGTGGGTTCTGGGGTTGTGCAGGTGCGGGAGCAGGTTGCGGTGGATAATAAGTAGGGGGAGGATGCACAGGTGCTGAACCTTGTGGGGGTTGCTGATACGTCTGCGGAATGGGTTGTGGGTTCACCGCAGGGGCTGCCTATGGTGGGTAATAAGCATGTTGGGATTGAGAAGACACAAGAGCTGGTGCATCCTGAGGGTGTTAATAGGGCTGAAGTGCGACCGGGGGATGCATGCCTAAATCACTGAGGTGGACATGAGGGTCCGTGGGAATGGTGGTGATGTGCGATGGGAGCATACGAATTGGTTGCTCCAGACTGTGATGTAGCCTGTGAAAGGTCGGGGCCATGGCTAGGCCGTGCTATGGAAAAGGGTTGGGGATGTGAGGCAATACGGCCAATTAAGCCGTCTGCGGCATGGGATGCCCCCAGCGCATCATGTTGGGAGGAATCACCATGAGGGGCGTCAGGTATGATGGTATAGAGATAACTCGACTCGACGTAAATGAGGTCAAATTGCTGGGCTTTGAGGATGGCCTCTTCTTCAGACTAGGGTCGTTCAGACGCCACATCCTTGGCAATGACAGGAAAGAGGAATTTTAGAAACCAATCTAAGAATATACGGTCATCTAACTTAATTTTGTAGAGGCTGCGGCATCGACGCCACTCATGAATGTGGTCAGTGATGTGGGTAGCCGTGTTCTGTCTGCAAGACAGTAGGATCTCAACTCCCGCATCATAGCGGACAGGTAACTGAAAGAACTGTAGGAAAGTCAAGGCAAGGGAATTAAAGGTGGCATGGGTCCCATGGGGCTGCTCGATGTACCACTTAGCTGCAGAGCCAGTGAAGGTGCGCTGTAACAGACGGAGGTGGACAGAGTCGTCCACTATGGAGTTGGAGGAACACCATAGATGGAAGGACATAATATGGTTCTGGGGGTCCTCACCTGCCTTGCCCTCAAACTTAGGGATGTCAGAGGGGAACTTGGTGGGCATGTGAGGCCACGTAGGGTCATGTCTAATGGGATCGTTAGTCAGTCTAGCTAGGTCAGGAAGGTTGAGGCTAGCCATGAATGGAAAACTAGTAGAAGGATGTGAAATACTAGTGGGTGTGACCAAGTTGGGGCCAATGCCCCCAAGTGGAGGGGCTGGGTTCAGGATGTTGCCCCCAAGTGGACGAACGTGGTATGGGATGGTCCTACACCGTCAAGGGTAGTGTGAGTCACTGATGGAGTGGTGATAGGTATGCCAACTACTGGAATGGGTACAATGATCAGAATGGTAGATGTGGGCCCCATTGAGGGCATACCCAAAGCAGGTGTGGTAGCTGGTGTGGTGGTGGATGCTCCACCAATGGTCCCTACAAAGAAAGGAGTGGAAGTCACGCCAGCCATGGGGATGGTTGGTGTAGTATAAATGGGGTTCTTGGACTCTGCCTCAGAATCAGAGGTAAAATAAGGGGCATCAAGATCAGGTGACGAAGTTCTATGCCGTTGACGAGTGGAGTCAAGGGACAAATCTCAAGATCTATCATGAGTGGTATCAAGTGATGAAGATCGATGTGTATGATGGGTGGTGTCAAGTGAACCGTGCTGTGGGGGCTCGCCCCAGAGGCGTCGAGAATGTCTCGGGGACTCAATGGTGACAGATGGTGTCAAATATCGGGGGGTTGGGTTGAGTGAAAAATAGCTCAAAAAACCTAATGCAACCGAGTGTGCAGAAGGAGAGCTCAAAAAATATGGCACTCAGGCCAACAACCAACTCAAAATACTTACTGTAACAGCTATGTTACAATAAGTAAAGTATCAACAGAAATGGTCAAAATACCAACAAGCAGCAGGTTTCCTAAAAAAAATAAAAAATAGTGGACTCGCTAGACCAAAAGGTGGTAAGGGAGCATGCAAACACCTAGCTAAATAGTATTCTGATTGAACTAGACATATCCTCTGCAAGGTGATGAAATCCAAGTCAGACAATATGGATAGGAGAGCCAAGTGGCTAAAGATATCCCCCTACCGGGAGGGACACCAGGTAGTCAATCCTAGAAGAAAGGAAACTAAGATACCTCATTCATGACACGTCCAAAAAAGGTGAATCTGCCGTTTGGTTCTATCACCGCAGTATCCCCATACAGGGATACCTCGAGAACTGCGAAAAGTAGCCTTCAGTTACTGAATGGATTGCGGTATTCCACTCAGGCCTCCGGAACTAGTCTGGCGACTTCAACTCTCCTAGGGGAGAGGCCCTCTGATAAACTGGTGGTGACCGTGCCAAAACATACTAGGGGATTTTGGTTCCCTAATGGACAACAACTATGTCTCAAGTGTAAGCAACCGAGGGGTGTTATTTGGATGCCTATCCCCCCGATCCTACCTAACTACAAAAATTCTTATGTGTTCGCCAAGTGGGGTTAGAATGTTGGTTGTGTTAAGTAGTTTTTTAAGGCTCACTTGAATTAGGTGACAGAGTGTGTGCGTGTGAAATGATGAACCCAAATAAAAAGTGCTATGGGGTGGGCAACTTGCTAACTAAAAACAACAATACTGAATTTAAACTTTGAAATGCAAAATTTTCTCTTTTTCACTTAAAATGCTGAAATTTTAAAAAACTATTTTGTAAATGGAACAGAAATAAAACTGCAGTAAAGGTTGTAGGGAAGTATGGCTGCAGGTAGGACAGATGGCTGTGCAGGTGCAGAAAATATTGCAGCAAAGTGCTGGGTTCAAAATAGTGAAAAAGTGTAGAAAACAGACCGCGGGTCTGTGGCAAATCTGGGCAGTTGGACCGCAGGAATTGGCTGAACAGTCGGGACAGGTTGCGGGATTTTGGCCGAAATATGCAGTCGGACCGCGGGAAACAGGTCAAAAGCCACAGGCGGGTTGCAAGAAAATGGTTGAAAGCCGCAGTCGGGACACGGGAAAAAGGCCGACAGGCGCAGGCGGGTTGCAGGAAAATGGCTGAAAGCCGCAGTCGGGACGCAAGAAAAAGGCTGACAGGCGTAGGCGGGGTTGCAGGAAAATGGCTGAAAGCCGTAGTCGGGACGCGTGAAAAGGGTTAATAGCAGCAGTCAGATTGCCCCGAACAAGCTAATAACCGCAGTCGGATCACAGGTAACAGACTGAAAACAGTCGACAGGTCGCTGGAAATAGTCCAAGAGCTACGGTCGGATCGCAGGTAAATGCCTAAAAGACGTGATTAAAATGCAACTGCAGGGGGTAAAAGATGCGGTTTACGGCAGCCGAAAGGGACATCCGAACAGAAAAATATTGCAAAAAATTGAAAACGCTTAAAACTTTTAAAACTATAACCAGAAATTCATAGGAACACAAGGGGAGTCGCCAAAACTGTAGCTAGGGTTTTCACCCTAGCTTGTGCAAATGAGCACCTACTAAGGAGAATGGACTCCTTAGTAGCAGTTTAATAAACAGTAAATGAAAGTAATAAAACAATACAAATTCTAAACTAGCATGAGCATTAATAAACATAAAAAAAACATGAAATATGGTGAAGATCTTTCTTTTTGTATTAAAATTTTACCTCAAGTGGAGAGGTTGGTGAAGTTCTTGCAATGGTCCAAGAGGGTTGCTCCAAACTCCAGCTTTGCTCCTTCTCTTTCTCCAAAAGGTTGGAAATGGGCCAAAAGGGGCACTCAAGGATGAAAGTAGCTCAAGGGTGAGCTAGGGTTTCGAGAGTGATTTTGGCAGAGTAAGGGTGTATTTGACTGTGGATATGAAATGAGGGATCTCCATCACCTATTTATAGGTTTTTAATGGTGGAGTGCTGGCCCATGGTTTTGGGAACCATATGGTTTAGGTCAGCTGTATAGGGTTTTTTCCTCCTTTTTCCTCTTTTTCCTCCTTTTTTTTTATATTTTTTATTCCCTTTTTAGAGGGTTTTTGCTATTTTGGAGGGATTTTGGATAATTTAGGGGGGAAAAGGGGTTTTTTAGCCTTTTGGAGGCTTTTTTGATGATTTTGTGGCCTTTTGGAGGCTTTTTGATGATTTTGTGGCCTTTTGGAGGCTTTTTAATGGGATTTTAGGGTTCTGAAGGTAAATATGGTAGGAAATATGGACAAATGAGTCATGTAATGGGGTAGATGAGGTAGTGAGCACTTTTTGGGTGTTAACAATGGTGATGCACGTGAATGATATTTCTCATTGCCTCCTTTCAGCATTTCATCCTTGAAGGATTTCCACACAGTATTCCATCAGCACTACAAAAGGTATTTTTCTCGGGAACTTCTGCTTGAGTAATGTTGTGAAAAGTTCAAATCTTATATTCAATAGACAATAGTTGGTTCCTCGACTGATGAGCTTTGTGAAGATCTCAATGAAAAAGAAATTAAGAATGGGAGTGAGTGTTTTAATAAAAATATGGATGAATATTTTTCTCTTTCAAATTCTCGAGAGGAAGGTTTTCAAGATATGATTGATGATAGTACTGATGAATGCATAGTTGTAGATGCATTATATCTTGTCTCTGATGTACCTAATGTATCATATTTAAAAGATGAAATAGTTGTAGAAGAATATTTTCCTTCTTTTCTTCAAAAGGTTCCCCATGATGTATTTTCACCTGAGATTGAAGAGAAAGATCAAGAGGTTGCTGGTTTTTCTTTGCAAGATAAAAGAATTTTGGGTTCGCCTATCTATGATGAGTATTCAAATGAAGAAGAGCAGATCCTTGCATCACCTTTTGTTGATTTGAGGAGTAGCCATCCCGTGTATGACAATTATCCATCTGAAGGCAGCGTAAAAAAGGAAGATCAGTTTGTTGACATTGTGGTTGATGTTGTCCCAGAAATTCTAGAGCATATTCAGGATGATTCTAATGCCTTTAATTGCCAATTCCCCAATGATGTTGATGGAACATGGGATTTACAAGGACAACCTTTCCATTTCAAGCAGGAGGCAGAGGTAACGTTTTGTGGTCATAATTCCATTTCTTTTGTTTTCTGTGATCCGAGGATCATCTTTATGGAAGAAGTGCAAGAAGGTGATTTGTTTTCAAGCAAAGAGAAATGTATGCCTGGGAAATTATTCTTTTTGGATCCACATGTGTCTAATATTGGTTTCAAGGATCCATTTGCAGTCTTATTAGAGTCATATTTTGCAGAGTGTTTAAAGGTTTTATATTTCATCATTTCGCCGACACTTCCAAGTGAGTATTGTTTTCTGAAGGAGTCTCTATCATTGATGTTATATTTCAAAATTATTTATTAATCAGTGGCATAGATGAGATCATCCCAGTCTTGAAAATACTTAAATGGTTGTTGTGGAAGCATGATTTTACTTGACCAAGTTGTAGATTTGGTTAGTGTAGATAGTGTACATAAATAAGCACATCTCAAGAGCATTTATTCCCTTTCAGCAGAAGAGAAGTTATTTGGTTTTAGTATGAAATTGGTTTATAGAAGAGATAGTTTGAATTCAGTTTTGTTTTCAACACTTTCTATTTTAGTTTGACTTAGTGTGTACTAGTTATGCATGAATAAAGACTCCATCCCAATGGAGACAAAACACTGGTGCTTCTTTTCTTCAGTTGTTGGGCAGCCTTTGTGTGCAAAGCATAATCACTTCAGAATTTGATGAACAGAGCAGGTTTTTGGTTGCAGAGTATGGTTACAGGTTTGCAAAGAATTAGTTGTAAAATTTAGATGACTCCATAGCCTAATGGTAAAGGCGACTGGAACTACTAGGTTCTTGGAGCTTCGCAAGGAGGTCTCCATCCCAGATGGAGCCAGATGTTGTCACAAGGATTTGTTCATCAAATTTGTGTTGTTGGAGAATATTTTCTTTAAGACGATCTTAATATTATCATACAAGAGATTGACCTTCTAAAGAATTTGTCAAGTATAGGGGATCCTTTAAGACTAAAACATAGAAAATGGTTATTTTTCCAGCATTATCAAGCCAAATAAGTTTGGAGCTTTCCCTAAAATCTCTTGTGGCCGTTTACATTGCACAAGTATTGGAGTAACTTGAATATGGGAGAAGGTATGACTAGCATTGAACCAACAACTGGAAGTATCAATGATGTTTGTGTAAATCAGTGAATTGATGTCAGTGTGAAAAATGTCTATTGGGTTGACAGCGGAGATCTTCTTGCAATCACAAGTGAGAGTTCATTCTATATTTTGAAGTACAATCATGAGGTTGTTTCTACATATCTAGATAGTGGTAATCCAATTGATGAGCAGGGAGTTGAAGATGCATTTGAACTTGTCCACGAGATAAATGAGAGGGTTCGGACTAGAATTTGGGTTGGGGATTGTTTCGTATACAATAATTCTGTTAGGATATTTAGACACTTAGGAGTTAGTTAAGATCAAGTTGTGTAATATATCTATTAAGAAAAGTGTGTTTCTTTAGTATGCATTAGTATGCATTTGTAAATATTTAATCCGACGGTCACAATATGTTCTAGGCATGGAGTTATTCGACGACTCAACTTCTCTTAGATCATACCTAACCTTGATCCATGGCTTAACACCCAATTGGTCCATGATCTCTATTTAAAGAGCACAGAGGGTCATTGTTTAGTTGATCGATTATGAGAAGCTCATTTGTAACTTTCTTTTTTTGCATAATAAATTGCTCCGTAGAGGCTATTTGGCCGGAGCCATGGAGTGTTTCCCTCTTGAGGGTTTAAACCATGTCAAAACATCGGTGTATCGATTTGTAATCTGTTTTTGTGAAGTGCTTGCTCTAGGTGTTCGATATTTTGGGAGTACCCTGTGTACCTGAACATGGTATCAAAGCTTTTATGAAGAGCCGCTTCTAGTTATGATCTAGATCTTGAACTGTTGTTGCCGAAACTTGAAAGGGTTTCTGGTTCTTGTATTTTTGGGCATTTTTGGGTTGTGGGAGGTGTTCCATTGCATTTGGAGTGATGTTTCCATTGGGAAATAGTTTTCGTTTGATCGAAAACGAGTCCTGGTTGCTTCAGAAACGCGTATTTCATCAGATCTAAAGGTATATTGTTACAGTGACGTTTTTTTTATTTCTATTTAAAAAAAAAATTCTCATATTTTATCAGCTTTTTATTATTAGATTTTTTTTAGTTTCGGATTTTTGCTTTCCCTATCTGTGTATGCTCTTTGCCATGCACCTTGTGCGATCTCAGTGAATCAGAAATAGAAAGGGAAAGGGTTTTTCTCGGCAACGTATGCTCTTTGTTGTGCACCTTGTGCGATCTTGGCAAATCAGAAACAGAGAGAAAAATAGACTTTTCAGGCAAACTAACGAGATCTAACCCCATATTGTGGAATTTTTTTTTGTGTTTCGGTTTGTGTTGTGATTTGCAACAAACATGGAAACCGAGAGAGAAGAGTAAAAAAAAAAAAAACCCCTTCCTCCTTCCCATATTTTATATACCTTTTAATCTAGCTCACTTGGTCCAAAGTTGCTTTGTTCCTTAAGAGGTCTTGAGTTCAAGTCTTAGAAAGTTACTTTTAAAAAAAAGTGCATGCAATTTCTATTTTTTAAGTTACTTTATTGTAAAAGTGCATCTCATTTAAATAATAATAAAAATATATAAAAAGTGAGTCACTTAAGTTCCTTTTTATTGCTGCACTATTTAAAGTACCATCATTGTAAAAGTGAAATCACTTATTTTACAAAAGTGATTCACTTAAAACAACTTTCTTGTAAAGTAATTGTCAAAGGTTCATCTTGGGAAGAGGGGGTCCTTCTTTTTAGCTGTACATTCTCTATCTGCCATGTCACCATTGGGGACATCTTCAACCGTTTCTTTGTTCAAGCATAACTTCATCATACAGAGTCAGTTTCGGTGCTGTTTGCTTTTAAACCGCCTATTTTTTTGAGCTCTTCGCATCCAGACTATTGGTTTCTATTTTTACAGCCATTAATTTACAATATGGCCACCCCTTGTGATATTCTACTTACTAGTTCCAACTATTTCTCATGGAAATCTCGTATGGAGGATGTTCTACGAAGTAGAGGAATTTTTAGAATTACCTCGGGGAAAGAAACAAAACCCACTGATGATGATAAGAAAATAAAATGGGTAAATAGATGTGAAGAAGCTCGTGGATTGATTGGGATGTCAATCTCTACTGATTTGCAATTCCACATATCTGGAATTGATGAACCTGATGTTGCTTGGGACAAGTTTGAATCTGTGTTTGGTAAAAACAATGAAATTTGAGGTCTTCAACTCGAAAATGAGTCGATTTCTTTAAATCCAAGTGATTTTTCATGCATTCAAGATTATTTATCTAAGTACAAAAATCTTAAACTCTTATGTGCAGAATGCAAGATTAAGAGGGAAGACAAACAATGCATTTATCATATTCTTTCCAAACTTGGACCTACATATTCTGTTTTTGTATCTACATTTTACTCCATGAAATAATCCTTGAATGCAGCTAGCTATCAAGAGCTTAGTCTTGAATCCTTTTGTGATTCCTTGATTAGAGAGCAAGATAAACTTATCCATCTTGGAATAATCAACAATGCAGATACATCTAGGAAAGCCTTATTGTCCCAACAAAAAGAAAAGTTCAAGCCTCTCAAGAAACAAAATTTTTGCAATAATAAGTCAAACAAGGGTCCCAAACCCTCTCAGTTAGCTCCTTCTTTAAAAAATGACAAAGGATCCAAGACAAAAAGCAATAATACTGAGCCTCATTAAAACTATTGCAGGAAATAGAATCATGATGAATCTAAGTGTTTCAAGAAGATGGCAGCCTTGGAAGCAACAATGAAGAAGCACCGCATCAGCCTAGATTCGTCTTCAGAATCTACCTCTCATGGACATGCACTTTATGCTTCTGGTTATTCTTATAATGCATCTTCTTCTTCTACTTCAAATGAATGGCTCATTGATTCTGGAGCATCTTATCATATGGCTAAGGATTAAGCCATATTTTCGACTATGTATGAATGTAGCACCAAACAAATATTTTTTGGTGATGATAGATCTCTAAGTGTGGTAGGAGCTGGAACAGTTCCAGTAGATAATGGTCATTTTAGTGATGTACTATGTGTTCCAAGAATTTCCTGCAATTTGTTATCAATCTATCAAATCACTCATTCTAGTGAAGGTAAAACTGTGATGTTTACACCTCACAAAGTTGTAATCAAGGATTTTAAAGATCCTCAACAAGCCCTAGCTACCAGAATTGTTGATGATATTACCAGGTTGTACAAATGTAACAACTTTGGGTCATCACCTTTTCCTTCAGTTTTTGTGGCTCATAGTGATAACTTGAGCAAACTTTGGCATGAGCGATTTGGTCACTTAAATTATCGCTCATTGCAACAACTATGTAAAGACAATATGGTGATAGGTCTTCCGATGGTATCTTGCAGGGATGATGTTTGTTCCGATTGTGTACTCGAAAAACATCATTGGGATAGTTTTGACAAACATGCCTCGGTTCCCTTGGAGCTTGTGCATAGTGACTTGTGTGGTCCTCTTCCATTTGCTTCCTTTTCTGGTTTCAAATATTTCTTAACTTTCATTGATGATTACACCAGACCCACTTGGATTTATTTACTAAAACTTAAGAGCGAAGTATTTAACATGTTCTTGGCCTACAAGGTCCTTGTTGAAAAACAATATGGTCATCAAATTATTAAGTTAAGATCTGACAATGGAGGAGAATATGTTAACAAAAAGTTCACTACTTTCTGCACTAAACAAGGAATCCAACAACAACACACTTTTCCATTTACACCACAACAAAATGGTGTAGCTGAATGGAAGAACTGCACTTTAAAAGAAATGGCTAATTGTATGATCCAATCTAAGGGACTAAATATTCAATTTTGGGCTAAAGCCATTAATTGTGCAAATTACATAGGTAATCGCACCCCCACTAATACTTTATAGGGTATCACACTGGAAGAAGCATGGAGTAAAACTAAACCTAATGTAGGTCACTTCCGTGTGTTTGGTAGTGAAGCATGGGCTCATATTCCAGATGAAAAACGGAAAGCATTGTAGCCTAAAAGTGAAAAGTGCATATTTGTTGGATTTTTTGAAGATGTAAAAGGTTATAGACTTCTTCAACCACATTCTCATGATGTAATCATTCGAAGAGATGTTAAATTTGATGAAAATCTCTTGGCTTGCGAGCCTAACTTGGTGATTGTGCCATCTTTGGCCTGTGAGCCTGATATGATGATTGTGCATTCTTCTTCTTCCAACTTTCTTGATAGATTTCCAACTCCAGTTTCTGATGATGACAATGAGGATGAAAATCCACCTCCGCCTGCTCATGTTCCTCCAGTTGCACCAGCACAAGTGCTTTATCAATGGGTCCATTCAACATGTGAAGCAGCTGGTGATCTTGCCGGTGATCCTAGAGATCAATGTCGAACACGTTCTTAGTTTCAGAGAGCCTCTTCTCTTTTGGCTCAAGTTTCCTAGAATCATGATCCAGAAACCTTTGCAGAAGCTTTAGGAAATCCATATTGGGATGAAGCTATGGATGAAGAATATCATTCCTTAATGGCGAATGATACTTGAGATCTTGTAACTCTTCCAAAAGGAAGAAAACTTGTTAGATGTAAATGGGTCTACAGAACTAAGTATGCGTCAGATGGAAGTGTTGAAAGACTTAAGGCAAGGTTAGTTGCCAAAGTTTTTTCCTAAGTTGAAGGGATTGACTACAATGAAACCTTTGCTCCTGTCACAAAAATGAACTCCATCCGCCTTGTTCTTTCCCTTGCAGCCTTACATAACTAGGAAGTCTATCAAATGGATGTCAAGTTTGCCTTCTTACATGGTGATTTACAGGAGGAAATTTACATGGATAAACCTCTTGGATATGTTCATAATAACTCTAGCCTTGTCTGCTGCATTAAGAAATCTTTATATGGCCTTAGGCAAGCTCCTAGAGATTGGTATTCCAAAATGGATAGCTTTCTCCTTGACACTGGTTTTTCTAGATGCCATTCTAACCCAAATGTCTATACCAAGAAAGTAGGAAACCATCTCATCACACTTTGTTAGACACAATAGCTCACTGAGAGGGGGGGGTGAATCAACGAGCCTACACTTAATCCAATTTTACTTCTTCAACCACTAACTCTTATATCATCATTTCACATTCACATCAAAATAATATTCATCATTTAATTATCTACCAACGAAATGTCATTTTATCAAATAAGGCATATCAACACAATGTACGAGAGACACAAGATATAGTTGTAATCTTTTGTATTAGTTCAACGGCTACAACTGTGAGGTCAATCAGCACCTACTGATACAGAAGCACCAACTCCTTATCTAGGACCTTGCCTAGTTTTTCTTAGATCCTACTAAGAAAACATGTACAAGATCCAACTTGTAGTTATATACAAATTACATCCTTGTCACCAAACAATCATAATTGTCAAATAAATCATCACAATCATCACAATTATATCATCCTCATTCTTCCCATAACCATATCATCTTTCTATCGTTCATTGAACATGCCAAGTCATTTGCCCGTTAAACATATGTCAACCAATCAAGCCAATCATCAAACCAATTCATCATAGGTTTGTAGATGTCATCAATGTCATTCATCAATTTGTCTCATCCACATCTGGTCATGTATTTCTGTCATCAAAAGCTTCAACACAATCATGTCAAGTTCATCAAAATCATGTCACAGTTGTGATCTTTATTCAAGTTTTCTCATCAGAAAAACAAGATCTTCCAACTCACTGATTGTTCAGACTCATACCAAGCCACCTCGGATTCTGTTGATGAATTTGATTTTTCCCATCAAACCCCAGCTCATATATATTTCAACAATACTGTGTATACATTAGTAGAGTTCACATTACCTTTGAATCAAGTTTTCTTCAAACCTTAGCCTATGTAGTATGTTGTGTATGCATGGTAGTATCCCGGTGGTCTGTCTGCTTAGAAGAGTCCTAAATCATGACACATTTCGGATCTGTCTAAACACTAAGGAGAAACCCTACTCCATGCTCAACTCAGACTTTGGAAATACCAGCATACACTTCGAACTCCCTTCAAGCTTGGACTGGTATATTATTGCAGAAAGGATCTCCTTTGTCACAAGTGTTTACCTCATGTAACCCAACTTAGGACTGCCACCAAAAAACAAAAGACTTCTTTGTTGCTAAGAAGAATTCGGGACTATTCAATTGCTGCAACAATTTTGGGTTTGCTTAAACAAGAAGATTCGGGTCTACTGCTACTATCTGTTCCCCAAGAAAGATAAATATCTTCAAAAGAATGCCTGCTATAATTTTGGACTGTTTTGAACCTCTGTAATTTCGGATCCTCTGCAGTTTCAAACTGTTTTGAACCTCTGCAATTTCGGGACTTTTTTTACCCTTTGCAATTTCGGGACTGCTGTAAATTACCTCCGAATTTCCTCAGTCAAAATCGAATTTCAGAGCTCTCCACATTCTAATTTCTGAATGAAACATCACTGGGTATTTATACTAGTTTTCCATAATATTTACGGAGCCAACTTGCATACATATTCATTTTTTAATTTTAATTTTAATTTCTTTTAATGGGAAAGCCGTAAGGTTTTGTATGTGATCTTCAAGGAGAGACCATGGGCTCCATACCTTTATGATCTTCATCATCATAAGAGAGCATAACATGGGATTTAACAACATAGCAATGGCTTCTTTATTTAACCCAAGGGCTTTCCATAGGTATGGGCTTCATTTGTATGAACAAAAGACTTTGTCAAGGGTTTGCATATGAAGCTACATCAATATCAACTAGGTATGACATTATGAGGGTTGCACCATCAAATTCATGACCCATCAACCGTATGTGCAAGGGATTTTAAAAACAACATCCAAAGTACATGGATTCCAAGATCCACGCGTGTGGGGCTTCAAGGTCCAAGCTTCCATATGTAAGTGGGTCATATGTCCATATCATGACCAACTCATGTCTTCTTCAATTGATAAGAGTGCAAACCAAACTTCATCATGTGCAAGGGTGTAAGGATACTTGTAAGGGCATTTCAACCATGTGTAGGGTTCCAAGACCCAAGTCTTTATCTTTGTCATTAAGTCTTTGTCCTAGTCAATCACTGATGGAAACACCTCTCAATTTTCAACCATGTGTAGGGTTCCAAGACCCAAGTCTTTGTCTTTGTCATTAAGTATTTATCCTAGTCAATCACTGAGTTTTCCATGTCATCAACAACCATCAACAACCATATCCTTTGTCACTCTTTTGTCATTAATGGCTTGCCATCAATGACAACCATTCTCAACAAACTCCCCCTTTGTCATTGATGGCAACACCTCTCAATTTTCTCCCCCTTTGACATTAATGACAAAGGGCCAAACACTTAGCCATCAAAAACTTCACAATGCCCAAAATGGTTATATTTTTGAATACTTCTTCAGATCGAGCTGAGATGTCTACTCCCCCTTTCATGTAGACTTCGTCATTTACAGAGATCCCCCTGATATCTTGCTAGTCTGTTCATTGTAGTCATGTTACTTGTCTGGTTATTAGTGAATGTCAAATTTGCTACTGCTGTAGGTGCCCGAAATTCAGATAGAATTGTGTGCATGCAAAACCCCAATCATCCTTGAGAGAGAGCCAGAGAAAAAATTGTCACAAATCTCAGTCACAAACCGACCACAGTTCAATTCATAAATTTATTACTTTGGCCGTCTAAATATTCTCCAATTAATAGAGGCTTGAATTTTGCCATCTTCAGATTTCACATACATGCTCCCCCTGAATGGTATGCTAATGTCCAGTAAATTCATACATGGTAAGCATACATCAAAGACAATCCTCCAACCATCATCATGTTGCTTCACTACATTTACTTTGATTATGAAATCACTGCATATTATCCTTGCTCCCCCTATCAACATACTCCTTTTCAATTCGGACTGAACAAGATTTTCTTCAATGGTCTACTGAACTTGTCATCGGGACTGACTTCTTCAGAAACAAAGATTGATCACTATGTTTTCTGCTACAGCCTTTTGAATAAGCTTCAAATTCAATACTTTGGATGCTTGGACTAGGCCTTGATCTCCATAATGTCACAAACTTGTATGACTGCCTTACTGATGCAAATTTTTGAAACAAATGCTACTATTTTTGCCATAAAACTTAGCTTACTGTCATAGCTGCAACTATGTGCTCACACATTGGATTATGTGTGTGTCAATATCACTTTATCATCATTATAGGAACATTAGGTGTTCATCAAATCAAGGTCTGAACATGCATCATGGTGTCACTCTTGCACACATTTCCAAACACTTGCAAACTGTGGATTCCACTTTGGTTGCTTCAGCAAGGTAAATCCATCATCATGCTCTACTTCATCAAGTATGTTGGATATACTTCTAATTCTTTTGTGTTCCATGATACCCAAAACGGAAATAAGTCACAACCATCAATATTCTCAACCTGTCACCTTTGTCTACTCAAACTAGTCATCAACAACTGCTAGTCCTTCTCTACTCCAGATGCCACATGTCATCTCATCATCATATTTTTTGCTGAGAGTTCATTCCATACTGATGTAGATGTAACACAATTGATAATGTATTGCAATCTGATCCTAGGACCTGTTACTTCTTGGAGAGCCATTCTCTACCATTTGAGTCCATTCTCTAATGATGAACTCATGGCATACTCAAAGTCTTTGGAAGACTTCATGTATGGCTTGCCATATGGCAGCCATCATCTCCTTTTGCGTATTGATCCTCATTTGGATTTAACAAGACATTTTTCTTCATCGATACTTTCTTCTTGACCTCTGTCTTATCATCATTTGTTCCATATTTTTTGGTTTTATTGGCTGAGATATATGTTAATATTCTCATACTATTATGACAAAATGTAGCTATGTGGCCAAACGGGTTGCATGACCAGTACCTAACTGAACTGGTGGACCTTCCATCACTTCTTTGATCAACTTCTTTTCTCCATCCTTGAGAATGTCCTTGACTATAGGTTCTTGTCTTTTGATCTTCAAAAATTCTTGCATTTTTCTTCTTCCAAGGTTCACTGATTCTTCTTGCTGATGTGTACAAGGGACTCCTCCTTGATTGATTTTTTTGATTTGCACAATCTTGGTCTTTGTGCCCAAACCCACTACACATGTAGCATCTTAAAGTATGACATGTGGAAGCAACATGTCCATCTTTGTTGCATGTCCAGTATTTAACCGAGTTTTTTTGTCTTCCAATATTCTCTCTTCCATCTACACAATCTATTGCCTTGTGACCAAAGTTAAAACAAGAAAAACAATAGCCATTAAATCTATATTCATACCTTGGACCTGGTTTCCATCTTGGATTTTTTTCTTTGCTTTGAGGATTGGGCCTAGCTCCTTGATGTGTCTTTGAACAACCAACATCTTTGCTGTCATGAGATGCATACTTGGTCATTGATGGACCAGCTTCTGGAGTCTTTTGAGACCACTTGTCTTCTTCTAGAATGTTTTCTACCTTTTCACACCCAAGGCCAGTTTTGTCACAGAGAGTCCTTTGGCAATCCAAAATCTCATCTAAAATAGCTGAGCTATGTTTGAACTTGCCATATGCATCAAAATTTTCATTTTTATGCTTGAGTCCAACAACTTCCATTTCAACCTCTTCATTTTTCTTCTCCTTTTCATCCAAGTGACTCCTCAATACTTCTTCTCTTCTTTTAGCTTCCTCCAATTGAATTTTCAAATCAAGATTATCCCATCTTGTTTCTTCAAGTTCTTTAGGATCTACACCAATCTCTTCTTACTCTTTTGCTAATCCAATCTTCAATTCTTTGATTTCATCATTTTGATCTTCCATCTTATCTTGCAAGTCTTTGTTCTTGATTTTCAAATTCATGAACAAAGCTTTTGTCTCCTCTTTGTATTTCTCAAATGACCTCAAAATTTTCTTCTTGAGTCTAGGATTGAATTTAAGATCAACATCCTGTTAAGATTTAATATGCTAAGACAGAAAATAGCAGCATTGCATTCCATTTCACAATAATAGCATATACAGGATCACTGAAGAAACAACAAGCACAGCATAAACACAAGAGACACAAATTTATCCTAGGAAACCCTCATGGGGTAGAAAACCCAGTAAAGCTTCCTCAATATAGATGACCATCAATATACAAAGACGTAACCCTGAGCATAAGCTCCTCCTTCTCCATAGCAGACCTCTCCTCCACAAGTGCACCACTCTCAAGTGAGTGAGTGTGTGTCAAATGAGGAATACACCTCCTCTATTTATACACTACTCCGACTTGTCTTTTACACAAATCATGTAGGCTCATATTTAACCAGTGGGTTAAATACCCCACTACAACTGATTGGGCCGACCCCTCTAGGGTGGTCTAATAACCCTTTGACCCACATAACACATACAGGGCCGACCCCCACTAGGGAAGTCTAATAACCCAAGTTACCACATTCCGATGGAGGAATAAACATCTCCGGATATACAATAAGATCTTCAAGGAGGAATGAAACATCTCCAAAATAATAAAGTACAAATATAATATTCTTTGAAGTTACAATATCTCAACACTCCCCCTTAACGAGAAGGATATTATAACAGCATCTGCACGAGCAAGGATTCATCAACATCATACATGATACATCTATAAATCATTGGAATCTTTCTCAACATCATCAGTAACTCAAGCAGTTACTGGAACATATTCAATACTGGAATATCAACATCTTCAGTACTGAGTCTTTATCTTCTGCAGCACTCGAACAGCTACATCAACATCAACATCTGGATCCTCACGATCATCAGCATCGTCATCATACGATCATCAACATCAGGATCATCTCGATCTACAACATCTGGATCATCTCGATCTACAACATCTAGATCATCTCGATCTACAGCATATGGATCATCACGATCTACAGCATCTGGATCATCTCGATCTACAGCATCTGGATCATCTTGATCTACAGCATCTGGATCATCTCGATCTACAGCATCTGGATCATCTCGATATTCAGCATCTAGATCATCTCAATCTACAACATCTGGATCATCTCGATCTACAACATCTGGATCATCACGATCTACAGCATCTGGATCATCACGATCTACAGCATCTGGATCATCTTGATCTACAGCATCTGGATCATCTGTATTAGTATCCACACCAATACATCTATCATCAAAACATGTATTCTTACTAATACATATATCATCAAAAGAACATGTATTCTCACTAATACATCTATCATCAAAAGCATGTATTCTCACTAATACATCTATCATCAAAAGCATGTATTCTCACTAATACATCTATCATCAAAAGCATGTATTCTCACTAATACATCTATCATCAATACATAGCAGCGTACTCTGCAACACACAAGATCCTATTATGGGATGATCAATCCCTCTCACTTTAGGACATAGGTCCAAGGATTATACAATCCTGATCCGCTTACGGGATGATCTGTCCCTCTCAGTTTAAGACATATCTCATGTCTATGGATGATGCAATCCAGATCAACTTACAGGATGATCAATCCTTATCCTTTTAAGACACCTCACCATGTCTAGGGATGATGCAATCCCGAATCAACTTACAGGATGATTAGTCCTTATCACTTTAAGACACTTCACCATGTCTAGGGACGATGCAATCCTAATCTACTTACAGGATGATAAGTTCTTATCACTTTAAGACACCTCACCATGTCTAGGGACGATGCAATCCCAATCTACTCACAGGATGATTAGTCCTTATCACTTTAATACACCTCACCATGTCTAGGGATGATGCAATCCCAATATACTTACAAGATGATTAGTCCTTATCACTTTAAGACACCTCACCATGTCTAGGGACGATGCAATCCCAATCTACTTACAAGATGATTAGTCCTTATCACTTTAAGACACCTCACCATGTCTAGGGATGATGCAATCCCAATCTACTTACTGGATGATTAGTCCTTATCACTTTAAGACACCTCACCATGTCTAGGGACAATGCAATCCCAATCTACTTACATGATGATTAGTCCTTATCACTTTAAGACACCTCACCATGTCTAGGGACGATTCAATCCCAATCTACTTACAGGATGATTAGTCATTATCACTTTAAGACACCTCACCATGTCTAGGGACGATGCAATCCCAATCTACTTACAGGATGATTAGTCCTTATCACTTTAAGACACCTCACCATGTCTAGGGATGATGCAATCCCAACCTACTTACAGGATGATTAGTCCTTATCACTTTAAGACAAGTCTCATGTCTAGGGACGATGCAATCCCATCACGTACATTTTGAACCCAGTTCATGGACGATGCAGTCCTCACACGTACCTTTAAGACAAGTCTCATGTCTAGGGATGATGCAATCCCGATCAAGTTCTAGGATGATCAGTCCTTATCACTTTTAAGACAAGTCTCATGTCTAGGGACGATGTAATCCCGATCAAGTTCCAGGATGATCAGTCCTTATCATTTTAAGACAAGTCTCATGTATAGGGACGATGTAATCCCGATCAAGTTCCAGGATGATCAGTCCTTATCAATTTAAGACAAGTCTCATGTCTAGGGACGATGCAATCCCGATCAAGTTCCAGGATGATCAATCCTTATCACTTTAAGACAAGTCTCATGTCTAGGGAAGATGCAATCCCATCACGTACATTTTGAACCGAGGTCCAGGGACGATGCAGTCCTATCTTCAATTCTCAGAGACATCAGTCTACGGATCAATTCTGGGACCAAAGTCCAGGGAAGATAAAATCCCCTAACTGTTCATTCAGGACTACATTCTCGGAGAGCCAGTCTATGGCTCACTTTAGGACTGTCCAAGGATGATTCAATCCTCACATGTCCACCAAGGACTTCATTCTCAAAGACATACGTCTACGGATCTCTTTAGGACTGAAGTCCAGGGATGATCCAATCCCCTCATGTCCACCAAGGACTTCATTCTCGAAGACATACGTCTACGACTCTCTTTAGGACTGAAGTCCAGGGATGATCCAATCCCCTCATGTCCACCAAGTACTTCATTCTCGAAGACATACGTCTACGGCTCTCTTTAAGATTGAAGTCCAGGGATGATCTAATCCCCTCATATCCACCAAGGACTTCATTATCGAAGACATACATATACGACTCTCTTTTAGAACATGTGTTCAAGGATGATGCAATCCCCTTGTCACCTTAGACCCTGTCTAAGGACCATCCACCAACCTCTCTGTCGGCATTACCAATATAGGTATCCACATCATCGACCTCACTGTCGATGCGGGCAATCTCATCATAAGTGATCACATCGCTCCCCCTTTCAAGGAGGGTCCTTCTGAACTATTTTAAGTTTGTCTCAAAAAAATTTACTTGAGGTAGGGGTTTGGTTAGTACATCGGTAACTTGTTACAAATTCGAACTTTAATTCTTTTCTGCACCATATCTTGTATATAGAAATGTCAGATCTCTATGTGATTTGACTTATCATGGAATACTGGATTCTCTGCCATTTTGGTACAACTCTGTTTGTCACATAGGATCACAGTTGGGTCCATTCTAAAGCCATACCGCTTCACAACTAGCAGAGCAAGCAGCCATATATTCTGCTTGTGCTGAGAGCCAAACTAGATTGCTTCCTTCTAAACCATGAGATCATGGCTGATCCCAGACAGTAACATCCTCTCGATGTGCTCTTCCCGTCTGATACAATTTCTTCCCAATCAACATCTGTGTAGAGAAACCATATTCAACCTTGTTGTAAAGGTTGAGATCCACATCACCCATGGTGATCATTAAGCTCATCAATTGATTATCGATCCTGGGAACCCATACAGAACCTGATTCACACTTCTTCTTTAATTACACCATTAAGAGAATGTTCTTATCTAGCCACTTGGAGCAAACATCTCATCATGATTCTCTTCCTCTTTCTAAGAGAATCTTCTAGCCACAAGCCTTCTATAGTGTGTTTGATTTGTAAATCTTTTGTTGAACATCCATCGCTTGTTCAGTGTTCATCATTCATCATGATCTTTCCTACAATTCAAAATTAAGTACATGATTAGTAATACTTCATAATCATCAAATCATATTGACATGATAACCTATTATGCATACAGATATCATTTACATAGTTATGCAACTATTTTGACCAATACTTTGGCACAACACTTTCCCATATCCTGTATGCATACAGTGGCTATATAGATTCCTTCCATCTCTACCAGAACATACTATCGAGAGAGTGCACAGCTCTCAGCATGTCAACAAAGAGGTTTCATTCTAGACAAGAAACAATGGAATGTTTATCCAACTTACCAATCATATGCATATTAGTAGTATACTATTCAATGCTCTATGAATGTTTACACTCAACATGATATATTCTAGGAATACAAATATGCATACAAGCAATATCATTTACTATTTCAAATAACAACTCAAATACTTATCTTTTATGTTTGTGTGGTTGCCTCCCGCTTGATCTTCTATATGTCTTTTGAACTTCTATTCATTATGTACCACTGTGCATGCTCAAGTGTGCCCTAGTGTCATCCTCATGATCTCATACACAAACATACATTCATTAGTATATTCTCAAAACATTCTAATTCTAAATAATCTTGAATATGTATAGTCATGATCATTAGTATTCAGGGTTTCAAGGAAGTCTTCTTTTACTCATGCATATTCTTGTTTGATCATAGTACTCTTCTGGTTAATTAAATCATCAAGACAAGAGACATAATATGCATAAACCCTTGATTACTAACTTTATGAATAAGCATAATCAAGATTGTACTAATAAATAATATGAAGACAAACACATCATGAACTTAATCAAGAATCAGATTTCAAGACATACCTGAACCTCCTTAAGTCATACCTATTGAGACTTCTTGTAGTCTTCTTATGTAAGGCCTTAGCCTCAACTCCCCCTGAAACTTGATCTGGAGCTTGATTAGGGTTTGCTAGAGAAACCCTAAAAATTCAATCTTTGACTTTCACACTTCTGAATGGATGGAAGGATGTGTCTTTCTAGCATACTTCAATTTTGAAATCTCCAAAATTTGACCCCTCAAAATTGCCTTCGAAACTTTTGGATTTTCTGGATAGGAACCCGAAATAGGGTTTGATGAAGCCCACCCTTCTGTCCAATCAAAAGGTTCAATCCAAGGCTCTAAACTCTTATTTTTCTGAGGAGCTTTCAGCCGTGGTTACAGACTTAAAAAATTCCAACTTTTGTTGAAGCCCTAATTTTCCATCTTTCCGATCAAAATCCCAAACTGGGGTTTGATCAAGCCCGGTCTTCTACCCAACCAAAAAATTCGATCTTGGTCTCTAAATTTCGATTTTCCTGAGTAGCATTCAGCTGTGGATTCCGATTCCAAAAATTCTAAATTTATCTGAAACCCTAAATTCCGGAAGCCATGAATGAAGGTGCTCCAAAAATAATTATGTTTTGACAGAAATATGTACCTGATTGTTTATGCTGTAACTCCAAACTTTTTGCTCCACAGGGTCTCAAAATTTGTTCTGTGGTAGCCTGACTTGTCATCTTTCCATCCCGACAGGTCTGACCTCAATTGGATTTTCTGAGAGAGAGTTATGCCAAGTGTTGCAACGTGACCTGTTTATGGGATAAAACAGGAGAGCGAACTTGTACGGTGTGCCACTTGTCCCTGGTTCAACTTCGGCCTTTGAAAATGTTTCTTGAGATAGTACAGTCTGTGTACTACCTGTCACTTTTTACGAAATTTCATTTGGAGCTTCCTAGCCCACGTTATGCCAAGTGTTGCAACGTGACCTGTTTATGGGATAAAACAGGGGAGCGAACTTGTACGACGTGCCACGTGTCACTGGTTAAACTTCGAACTCTGAAAAAGTTTTCTGAGATAGTACAATATGTGTACTACCTATCACTTCTTACTAAATTTCATTTGGAGCTTCCTAGCCCACGTTATGACCTTTTTTCCTAGGTCACCTGATTTTGACTAAGATCTGGAAGAGGCAGAAACCCTAACTTGTACTGATCATAACTTACAAAGTACAACGAATCTGAGGGTTCCCTTTGGACACAAGATACCTGGAGATGTTATCTATGACCTGTAAAGGTTTCAGATCCCGAACCTTTGCCAAAATGGATTTATGGCGAAAGGTCCACGATGACTGTTTTTTGCTATATAAAACCCTATCCTTCAAATTGTCGTAAGTAAAGCAAGTGTCGTAAGTGCCATACATTGCCTTCCTTCAGGTTAGCTCTGATACCATGTTAATATTTAATATGATAAGACAGAAAATAGCAGCATTGCATTCCATTTCACAATAATAGCATATACAGGATCACTGAAGAAACAACAAGCACATCATAAACACAAGAGACACAAATTTATCCTGGGAAACCCTCATGGGGTAGAAAACCCAGTAAAGCTTCCTCAATATAGATGACTAGAAATATACAAAGATGTAACCCTGAGCATAAGCTCCTCCTTCTCCATAGCATACCTCTCCTCCACAAGTGCGCCACTCTCAAGTGAGTGAGTGTGTGTCAAATGAGGAATACACCTCCTCTATTTATACACTACTCCGACTTGTCTTTTACACAAATCATGTAGGCTCGTATTTAACCAGTGGGTTAAATACCCCACTACAGCTGACTGGGCCGACCCCTCTAGGGTGGTCTAATAACCTTTGACCCACATAACACATACAGGGATGACCCCCACTAGGGAAGTCTAATAACCCAAGTTACCACATTCCGACGGAGGAATAAACATCTCCGGATATACAATAAGATCTTCAAGGAGGAATGAAGCATCTCCAGAATAATAAAGTACAAATATAATATTCTTTGAAGTTACAATATCTCAACACATCCAACAGTGTGCGTGTAAATGCATTATTGGCTTTCAACATGACTTCTTGTTCATCTTCTGTAAGTACAACTTCATCGTCATTACATTCAGAATTTTCATCTATTGAAGAGTGCTTACCTTCACTTGTATCTGAAGCTTGTACATGCTTCTCTTCTTGCTTTTCATCCTTGACTTTTGTGTCCTCTTCTATGTCTTGACTCCTCCTTTGGCATTCTTCTTCCAGCTTAAACCAAATATCCTTGGCTGAAGTATACTTTTCAATGCTTTCTTTGATAGGGTTTGAGAGTCCATCCATCAAAAAATTTAGTGCAACTTTATTGTCTTTCTCAACTGCGGCCTTTGTCTTCTTGCTTGTCTAGATTGGTGGGTTCACAACAATTTCCCAAACACCGAATTTCTTCAAGTAGGCCTTCATCTTTCTCCTCCAACCAAAATAATGTTTCATATCAAAACTGGAACTTCATTGTCTGTTTATGCTTCCATTGTGTCTACTGATCTCCTTCAATCTTGTTAGGCTTATGCTGAAGAACCTTGCTCTGATACCAATTGTTAGACACAATAGCTCACTGAGAGGGGGGGTGAAACAGTGAGCCTACACTTAATCCAATTTTACTTCTTCAACCACTAACTCTTATATCATCATTTCACATTCACATCAAAATCATATTCATCATTTAATTATCTACCAAACACATGTCATTTTATCAAATAAAGCATAACACAATGTACAAGAGACATAAGATATAGTTGTAATATTTTGTATTAGTTCAATGGCTACAACCATGAGGTCAATCAACACCTACTGATACAGAAGCACCAACTCCTTATCTAGGACCCTGCCTAGTTTTTCTTAGATCCTACTAAGAAAACATGTACAAGACCTAGCTTGTAGTTACATACAAATCACATCCTTGTCACCAAACAATCATAATTGTCAAATACATCATCACAATCATAACAATTATATCATCCTCATTCTGCCCATAATCATATCATCTTTCTGTCGTTCATTGAACATGCCAAGTCATCTGCCCGTTAAACATATGTCAACCAATCAATCCAATCATCAAACCAATTCATCATAGGTTTGTAGATGTCATCAACGTCATTCATCAATTTGTCTCATCCACGTCTGGTCATGTATTTCTGTCATCAAAAGCTTCAACACAATCATGTCAAGTTCATCAAAATCATGTCACAGTTGTGATCTTTATTCAAGTTTTCTCATCAAAAAAACAAGATCTTCCAACTCATTGATTGTTTAGCCTCATACCAAGCCACCTCAGATTCTGTTGATGACTTTGATTGTTCCCATCAAACCCTCAGCCTATGTAGTATGTTGTGTATGCATGGTAGTATCATGGTCGTCTATTTGCTTAGAAGATTCCTAAATCATGACACATTTCAGATCAGTCTAAACATTGAGGAGAAACCCTACTCCATGCTCAACTCAGACTTTGGAAATACCAGCATACACTTCAAACTCCCTTCAAGCTTGGACTGGTATATTATTGCAGAAAGGATCTCCTTTGTCACAAGTGTTTACACCATGCAACCCAACTTAGGACTTCCACCAAAAAAAAAAAGACTTCTCTACTGCTAAGAAGAATTCGGGACTATTCAATTGCTACAATAATTTTGGGTCTGTTTAAACAAGAAGTTTCGGGTCTACTATTGTTGTCTGTTCCCCAATAAAGATAAATATCTTCAAAAGGATTCCTGCTGTAATTTCAGACTATTTTGAACCTTTGTAATTTTGAATCCTCTGCAATTTTGGACTGTTTTGAACCTCTGCAGTTTCGGGACTATTTTTACCCTCTGCAATTTCGGGACTGCTGTAAATTACCTCCGAATTTCCTCAGTCAAAATCGAATTTCAGAGCTCTCCACATTCTAATTTCTAATTGAAACGTCACTGGGTATTTATACTAGTTTTCCATAATATTTACTGAGCCGAATTTCATATATATTTATTTTTTAATTTTAATTTTAATTTCTTTTTGGATTGGGCTGACTTCTCATTAATTTTAAATACCATCTCTCCCTTAAGGAAAACAACCTCAACAAGGAGTAATTAATTCTTTTAATGGGAAAGCCGTAAGGTTTTGTATGTGATCTTTAAGGAGAGACCATGGGATCCATACCTTTATGATCTTCATCATCATAAGAGAGCATAACATGGGATTTAACAACATAGAAATGGCTTCTTTATTTAACCCAAGGGCTTTCCATAGGTATGGGCTTCATTTATATGAACAAAAGACTTTGTCAATGGTTTGCATATGAAGCCACATCAATATCAACTAGGTATGACATTATGAGGGTTGAACCATCAAATTCAAGACCCATCAAGCGTATGTGCAAGGGATTTTAAAAACAACATGCCAAGTACATGGATTCCAAGATCCACGCGTGTGGGGATTCAAGGTCCAAGCTGCCATATGTAAGTGGGTCATATGTCCATATCATGACCAAATCATGTCTTCTTCAATTGATAAGAGTGCAAACCAAACTTCATCATGTGCAAGGGTGTAAGGACACTTGTAAGGGAATTTCAACCATGTGTAGGGTTCCAAGACCCAAGTCTTTGTCTTTGTAATTAAGTCTTTGTCCTAGTCAATAACTGATGGAAACACCTCTCAATTTTCAACCATGTGTAGGGTTCCAAGACCCAAGTCTTTGTCTTTGTCATTAAGTATTTGTCCTAGTCAATCACTAAGTTTTCCATGTCATCAACAACCATCAACAACCATAGCCTTTGTCACTCCTTTGTCATTAATGGCTTGCCATCAATGACAACCATGCTCAACATACTTGTTCTATATGTTGATGAACTTATTCTTACTGGTAGTGACCCTAAGCTTATAACCCATGTGAAATCCAATCTTAAGCAAAATTTTGAAATGTCAGAATTAGGACATTTGCATTATCTTCTTGGTCTCCAAGTCCTGCAAACCAAAGAAGGAATCTTTCTTTCTCACTCTAAGTATGCTTGTGAACTTCTTCGTCGCTTTCACATGGAAGATTGTACACCAGCCCCTTCTCCCTTCCAGTTTGGAGTCAAACTTTCTGCCACTTGTACTTCACCTGAAGTAGATGCCACCTTGTATCGTTAGCTTGTTGATAGTCTCTTATACTTGACTCATTCCCATCCTAACCTTTCCTTTTCTGTTGGTCATGTTGCCCGTTATATGCAAACACCTAGGGGGGAAACCTTGTTGGTTGGTTTCATTGATTCAAATTGGGCCGACAATCCTGATGATCGAAATTCTACTGCAGGTTATGTTTTCAGTCTGGGATCTGGACCTGTCACTTGGGCTTGTAAGAAACAACAAGCTCTTGCTCTTTATTCAGCAGAGGAAGAATATCGAGCCGCAGTTAATGCTAGTCAAGAAGCCTTATGGCTTCGTCAAATCCTTTTAGAGTTTGGATTCGAGTAGCAGAAGCCTACTCCACTTTGGTGTGACAATCAAAGTGCCATCAAGCTTGCCAAAGATTGAGTCCTACATCAATGCAGCAAAAACATTGAGCTACATATGCACTTCATCAGAAATGTTGTTCATGATCGTGTTCTTGAAGTGCTCTTTTGTCCTATAGATGATCAAGTTGCAGACATCTTCACCAAGTCTCTTACAGAAGCAAAGTTTTCTAAACTTTGATCTATGTTAGGAGTTTAGGAATTTGTCATTAAGGGGGGATAGGCTCTAATTACTCCTTCCTTCTCCTAATAGTGTCACTTTTGTGAATCCTTCAATCCTATCCCAAGTTGTTCTTAAGGGGGTATGTTAGGATATTTAGACACTTAGGAGTTAGTTAAGATCAACTTGTGTAATATATCCATTAGGAAAAGTGTGTTTCTTTAGTATGCATTAGTATGCATTTGTAAATATTTAATCCGACGGTCACAATATGTTCTAGACATAGAGTGATCCGACGGCTCAAATTCTCTTAGATCATACCTAACCTTGATCTGTGGCTTAACATCTGATTGGTCCATGATCTCTATTTAAAGAGCATGGAGGGTCATTATCTAGTTGATCGATTATGATAAGCTCATTTGTAACTTTCTTTCTTTGCATAATAAATTGCTCCGTAGAAGCTATTTGGCCAAGGTCGTGGAGTGTTTCCCTCTCGAGGGTTTAAACCATGTCAAAACATCAGTGTATCGATCTATGATTTGTTTGTGTGAAGTGCTTGCTCTAGGTGTTCGGTCTTTTGGGAGTACCCTGTGTACCTGAACAAATTCCACTTGGCGTCTTAATTATTGTGTTGGTGGTGAGGTAACTATCATGTTTCATTGGGATCGGCCCATGTATTTGTTAGGTACATTGCAAGTCAGAGCCAAGTATTTTTTATTGACAAAGAGTTCAATGTGGTGGGGTACACATTGCTTCTTAGTTTGATAGAGTACAAGATGCTTGTTCTGTGTGGAGATATGGATAGGGCAAATGAGATTCTTCCCACAATCCCTAAGGAACAATTTAACAGTCTGGCTCATTTTCTGGAGTCTCGCAGTATGTTAGATGAAGCACTTGAAGTGGTTGTGGACCCTGACTACAAATTTTATCTAGCAATTCAATTTGGAAGGATTGAAGTAGCGAAGTCAATTGCAGTAGAAGCACAAATTGAATCGAAATGGAAACATTTAGGAGAGCTAGCTATGTCTGCTGGAAAGTTAGATTTGGCAGAGGAATGTCTAAGCCATGGAAGATCCATTTGCATATGAAGCAAAAGGGCAAGAGCAGATGGAAGAAGTAGTTGAATTTACTTGTTGAATGGATTGTGCTGAGTGGATATTTGAAGAGATCCAAGCCCACAGGTGTCGATATGGTTTCTTCATTGAATTTTAAAGTGTTATGAACAGAAATAAAATCAATAGCAGGTTTAAACATTGCACAAGGCATTGACACGAGGTTTACATGACATCTGGCAGCAAAATTTGGAAACGGATACGGAGCATCATGTGATCTTATCTAGAAGTTTCTATATGGATTCCTTGTTATCGGACAATCCACTCGAGCGGACGCAAGCCAGATCTCCCTGGCTCAATGTGAGTCTAGAACAAATATAACATACTACAAACACATTTCCTAGATCTACTTAAGGACCGAGTACTAGATGTATTACCTTTTTACTACGCAATCCTTTCTCCCGAACGTTGATCCACGTCCCACGGTCGTCAGATCCAAGCTGCAAGACCTATCAAGACAAAGAAACAAGAGAAACCAGTAAAAGACATATATACAATAAGCGATCTAAGTAAACAGTTAAGCAGGTAAACTACACAATATCATTGCACATAAGAACAATATTGGTGGAAAGCATTTGTATTACTGCAAATAGAGGAGTACATGATAGAGATATAGAACTACAACCAAAGACTTAACGCAGTAGCCCTTCTCCGACCAAGCCAATTTCCATGTCCTTCCAAGGAAGTATGAGCTCTCCAATAGGTGAATGGGGATGCTTTAAGAGAGATTTCACCAGCATGTAGATACCATATCCTTCCTCCTCTTGGGATGGGAGTGAGCCTCACTTATATAGGACTAAGTGGATAGGGTATGGATAGGATAGGTTGAGAGATGGTAGGAGAGAGATAGGGGATCCTCCCAAAGAGTTAGGGGTCGAGTACCAGCTCTCCTAGAGGTCAGGGATAAGCCCCTAAATGGGTAAGTTTCAAGAAGTATCTCGAATAGGCTATTTTTGCTCATTAACAGACCTCGTCGCACCCTGTAGTGGAGCAAGTTGCGATGTTGCATTTTGCTAATGTACAACCTGCGACGACCTCTCAAAAGTTTGTAGGATTGAGTGCAAATCCTCCCAAATGAAAGTACTTAGTCCAGGTGACTTCAGGGATGTATACACTGAATCTAATGATGAGTATATTTTGGGTGTAACAGAAATCCCCCCAAAGCATGAAGCTGTTAAGGATGTACATGTGAAGTGCTTTGAAAGAAATAATGGCAATAGGCTCGACGGACGAAGAACAATATGTAGTACAACTGACTCTGAATGGACAATCTCACATGAAGTACAACATGGTTGCTGACCAATACATTGCAGATCCATGGTAGGAATGACCGACCGAACATAATCATGGCTACTAGACACAAGCGTAGATCCATGATGAGATGATAACACAACCACGACCAATACAAAAGTGGATCCGTGTAATATGACTCAATACAAACTCCATTGCAACTTGGGTAAAACATGACTCCCCAGGGTCTTCAAGCTGAACCCGCAATGACACGAATCTATCCATGTGATTACAAATGTCTTGACGTCGAACATGGTAGAAACCACTTGATTACTGGTCATTGATGTAAACTGTTAACAAGTGCGAGGGAGATCACCATTGATGTTAATGATTCCCAAGGTATCACAGTACATATCATCAAGCGTGAATAAATGATTTGAAGTCGAACGCAAGATAAAATATTTCAATCAAGAGCCAATAATGTAAACTCATGATGAAAGCAAGGTAACTTTCCATTGAGGCATGCAGGGCCAAGGTACTTGGTTGGTTTCTAGATTCAATCCTTGGATGATGAGTTGAAGTCGACAACGATGAATCCGTCAAAGGAGGGCCATGATGAATCCCCCATCAATCGACACGAAACACGACAAAATATGTGTATAGTGGATCGGATGGTATAGTAACATGTACGATTGACTCAAAGTAACAACGGCATGATGGCGTCTGTACTGACTGTAGATGATAGATAGTGGATGTGTTCTTGAATATGGGCATGGCATGACTTGGCAGTATTGACATAATGAGAATGACGCAAACTTCTAATGCAACTGATGGTGGAATCTTTCTCTGAATGACTCAGAGGAGTAACAAGACTCATAAAGTAAGTGTAAAATTAGTCACAGCAGATCTAATGAACAAGTAAATCAATCACAACAGATGAACATAGAAAATATGGTGCAAAACTGTGCAAAACATGCAGCAGTGCTCTCTATCCCAGAAAGGGTGAATGAATTACAATAGAATACAATATCAGTCAATGAGCAATTCGAATTGACTAAGTAGGCCATTCGAATCACTGAATAAAGTAGCTTGACTCTATCTAGGAGTCCTCATCAATCATCGGTGGTGCTCATCAATCACAATAACCAGTCATCCAGGTGTCAAACTGAGTCTAACTGAGTGTAATAAATGTAACTGAAGTGTGTAGCACTGATATAGGATCTGGAGGCTCAGTGGGGGCGCATGGGAGGCTAACTGAAGTAAGAACAAGTCACCTAATCAAACTGGAGGTCAAACGGAAGTGATACAGTCAGTCGGGAGTGAAACTAGCCTCAAATCAAGGAGAATCGGAGCTAACTGAATGTAACTGAAGTGGAACTGCAGTGGTAGGTGAACAAGTGCGCCCTTCTCTGGCAGTAGGTGAGAAGTGGGCGCCTTTCAGCTTAGGAGGGCTAAAACTCTGTGGTAGGTGGCTCCCGGGTGCTAGAAGAAGGTGGATAAGGTGCTGGAGGCATCAAACTGGTGACTGGGATGCATGCCTGTGCATGCAGAATCCTGAAATAGATCATATCCTGAAATAGGAATCCTGAAATAGATAATATCCTGAAATAGATCATGCAAGATCCTGAAATAGATGATGTATCCCAAAATAGATGATGTGGATATCCGAACACCCCCCCTCAAGCTAGACTATGATGTGCCTAACTAAAATAATGTGGGGCCCTGGTAACTAAGACCAAAGGTCACCCTAATACAATAATCCAAAAAAAATGCTGAAAATAAACTAAGTGAGGAAAGAGGGAAAACCCAGTGGGAAGAAAGCCCCCCCTCAAGCTAAAGCATAATAATGAATCAATCTGTCTCCACCATGATGGAACTCACCCCCAACAGTGAACGGAGGTAAGAGAACTTCTTCTCAGTGAAGCTCTTGGTGAAGATGTCTGCAATTTGCTCATCAGTAGGGCAATATTGCAGAATGATGGTGCGGTCGTGCACCAACTGTCGAATGTAATGCATATGAATCTCAATGTGTTTGGTCCTCTGCCGCTGAACTGGATCTGTGGAGATCTTGATAGCACTTTGATTGTCACAAAATAGGACAGTCGAAGTAGTGCCACCAAAACCAAACTCGGAAAGAATACCCTGCAACCAAACTGCCTGAATGCAGGCATTGACTGCCCCTCGATACTCTGCCTCTGCTGAAGAAAGTGCAATGGCTGCTTGCTTTTTGCTGGACCAGCAAATAGCACCATGACCAATCATGAAAACATAACCGGAAGTGGACTTCCGATCAATGCTATCACCTGCCCAATCTGAATCAGTAAAACCAATGAAATCTAGCTCAGAATCTGCAGCATAATGTATGCCAAACTGTCTCGTACCTTGCACATACTGCAAGATCCGCTTGGCTGCTCTCCAATGAAGCTCATGTGGCTGCTGCATATATATTGACACGGCACTCATGGCATATGAGATATCAGGCCGTGAATGTGTCAAATAAAGTAGTGAACCAATCAACTGTCGATACATACTGCAATCTGCAAGCGGTGTGGAATCTCCCTCCTCAAGACTGATTCCTGAGAGGAATGGGAACGGGGCTGCCTTACATTCAGCCATATTAAACTTCAATAACAGGTCGGAAGCATATTTTTGCTGAGATATAGTGATCCCATCGAAATTTTGAGCTATCTCCAAGCCCAAAAAGTGACTCAGCAAGCCCAAATCGCTCATGTCAAAAGCTAGATTTAAGGCAGATTTTAGCTTGTTTATTGAAGTAAGTGTGCTACCAGTAATAAGCAGATCATCAACATAAAGTACAATAACCAACAAATTACCTTTAACTCGCTGAAGATAGACATTCGGATCAGATTTGCATCTTTGGAAATTCTGAGAAAGAAGGAAGGAGTCCATCTTTGCGTACCAAGCTCTTGGGGCCTGTTTTAACCCGTACAAAGACTTCTTCAATCTACAAACCAATGATGGATCTGATGTATAACCCTATGGCTGCTGCATATAGACCTCTTCAGCAAGGTCTCCATGTAAAAATGCACTCTTCACATCCATGTGATGCACCTCCCAGTGTTTGGATGCGGCAATAGCTAAAACAAGGCGGATGGAATCCATCTTTGCAACCGGTGCAAAGGTCTCTGTGTAGTCCACTCCTTGGACTTGGGAAAAACCTTTTGCCACCAACCTTGCTTTATATTTGCTGATAGTGCCATCAGCAACAACTTTAGTACGGTAGACCCATTTACACTTCACTAATTTTCTTCCAGGTGGAAGAGAAACTAGCTCCCATGTATTGTTCTTTTGAAGAGAACTGTACTCTTCATCCATGGCATCTTTCCATCTCGGATCTCGACGGGATGAATAGTATGATTGGGGATCTGAACCAGCCATCAAATAACAAATCTCAGGAAGAAATGGATTAGCAATAGAAAGAGCCATACCTTCCCTTTGAAAGTCTCCTCTTGTTCGTCTCGGATCAGCAGGATTTCCAAGACTAGAACCAGCAGATTGTAGAGTGTTTTGGGCCCACTTTGGTAACTGAGGGGGATCTGAATGATCGGATTCCGAACCTGATATGTCATGATCATCATATGCTGCTACAATATCAGAAATATCAGAACTCATACCTTCATTATCGCTGCTCGAATCTTCTTCTGGTGAAGGCGGTGAATCGACAGTTTTCTCCTCAACTAGTTGCAATTCTTGAAGCGGTTCTTCAAACTGCACACTGCGCTCTATGAATATCTTTTTAGATCTGATATCCATGAGTTTATATGCTTTTGATTCTTCCCCATATCCTATCAATATGCACTCGATACTTTGTGGATCCAAAGCTCGTCTCTTCTCAGAAGGAATTCTAGCCCATGCAGTAGAGCCAAAAACTCTCAAATTTGACACATCCGGTTTGTGACCAAAGAATGCTTCGAAAGGAGTCATACCTTTCACGGATGAATGTGGAACTCGGTTCTGTATATATGCAGCAACATTGATTGCTTCAGCCCAAATATTTGCAGCCAAACCTTTTGATTCAATCATGCATGTAGCCATCTCTTTCAGTGACCGGTTTTTCCTTTCCGCTACACCGTTCTGCTGGGGTGTGTAGGGAACTGTATGTTGGATCTTGATTCCGCTTTGGGCACAAAGTTGCAGCAACTCAGACTTGATATATTCCCCACCATTATCATATCTAAGAGCTTTGATCTTTCTCTCAGTGGTGGTCTCGACAGAAGCCTTAAAATCCTTGAATTTTCCAAGCACTTCTGACTTGTTTTTGAGAAAGAATACCCATGTAAAGCGGGAAAAATCGTCAATAAATGTCAAAACATACCTTGAACCATTTAATGACATATGGGGCAGTGGACCACTGATATCAGAATGGATCAATCCCAAAATAGTAGAGGCTCTGCTAGCCTTGCCGCGGTCGAATCTGTGCTCGGGGTGCTTCCCAATAATGCAACCGGTGCATATTCCCTTCGAGGAACGGAGTTGTGGAAGCCCATCTACCATGGATTTATTTGATAGCAGCAGCAAATACTTATAATTTAGATGTCCAAATCTTTCATGCCAAATCCTACTAACCTCATTACCATGTGTGCGAAGAGCAGTGGGCTTTGCAAGCGGAATAAAGTGCGAAAACTCATAACATTTTGAAGTGTGGTTTGCCTTTCCAACCGCAACTAGTCTTCCACTTTTGATATCAGAAATTTCAACTGTATTAGGGCTGAATGTGACTTTCTTTGGATCACCAGTGTGTGTCATTTGATACACAGAAAGGAGATTCGAAGCTAAGGAAGGCACATAGAGAACATTCTGAAAGCATCCATGATCTACATGAATCGTACCTTTGCCCTTTGAAGAAATTTTTGAGTCATCTCCCAAATGGATGGGGATGGAGCTGTTTGGATCGAATGAGGAAAAAGAATCAATATTTGCAGCCATATGATTTGATGCACCCGAATCTATCAAGAGAGTGGGCTTCGAAACCGTTGCCATGAGTGCTTGTCCTCTTTCATGATCGTCATTCCGATCCTTCTTCCTTGCACCGTCAGGAAGGGTTATGTTGTTCTTTTCCAAAAGGAGGGCCATTTGATCTATAGTCTTCTTCATACATGAACTTTCGGGATGAAAGCCACGGTTACAATAAGTACATTTAGATTTTTGGTTACCTTCTTTTCCCTTTTGCTTGGATTTCGAACTGGATGGTGCATCCGTTTGCTTGCCTTTGTCTTTTTGCTTGTGAGGCTCGAATTTGGGCTTCTCCTTCTTTAGCTTTCCTTTACCATTCGAGATCTTGGGTCCTTGAACAAATAGGGCTGAATCTTTGGAGCTTATGGACCCCATTTGAATCAACTTGTCATGCTCTTTCGTAACGGACTCAATGAAGGCATTCAAGGTAGGCATCTTCCAATTCGGGGTAGTTAGCCGACCGGAATTGAAAGTGGAGACAAATACCGAATAATCTTTCCCAAGCTTGCTTAGAATGGAGAGGATCAACTGTTTATCCTCTTTGATAACACCACTGTTCTTCAATTGCAAGTTCAAGTTCTTGAATTTTGTGAAGAATTCATTGATGGTCTCGAAATTCTTAGGATTAAGGCCAATCAATTCATTCTCTAATTGAAAAGCCCTAAGCTCATCCTGCTTGCCGAATAGTGTTTAAAGTTGCTCCCATATGGCTTTTGGAGTCTTCAATCCGCTGAGATGGAAGTGAAGATCCTTGGAGATGGAGAGACAAAGAAGACCGTAAGCTTCATCAAGCTTGTTGTAGTGTTTGGTTCTTTCTGCTACATTGTTTGGCTCCAATTCAAGACCAAGAGTGACTCGGTAGTAACCTTTTGAACGTAATATGATCTCCATATCATCTTTCCAATCAAAATAATTGAATGGGGTGAGGATAGGCTTTGAAGAAGAGTATTCCATTGCAAGGATTGAGTCAACTGATGAAGAGGAAGCTTGCATGCAGACTATAGCGAATGCAATTGAAGGAGGAAACCTTGCATGCAGAAAATAGCGAGTGCACTTGAAGGAGACAATAAACCTGCAAATCACATCAAAACAACCACAATAAGGTCGAACAATCCACCCTTTGAGAGTTGCATCACACCTGGGATTGGATTTCAAGCAATGTTGAATGGGTCCAATGTATCAGATCCAGGAATTATGTGGTAACTCAAGCTTCTGGAGTGGTATTGGAATATTTTTCAAGCTTTGCATGCACAGGAGCGAATGCCCTTGAGATATCTCATGCCAAACTTTTTGCAATTTTTAGCAATTCAGTCAAATCTTCTTGTATAAACACCTGTAGAAAAGAGATCTTGTCCCTGCAATGGCTCTGATACCATGTAAAATTAGTCACAGCAGATCTAATGAACAAGTAAATCAATCACAACAGATGAACATAGAAAATATGGTGCAAAACTGTGCAAAACATGCAGCAATGCTCTCTATCCCAGAAAGGGTGAATGAATTACAATAGAATACAATATCAGTCAATGAGCAATTCCAATTGACTAAGTAGGCCATTCGAATCACTGAATAGAGTAGCTTGACTCTATCTAGGAGTCCTCATCAATCATCGGTGGTGCTCATCAATCACAATAACCAGTCATCCAGGTGTCAAACTGAGTCTAACTGAGTGTAATAAATGTAACTGAAGTGTGTAGCACTGATATAGGATCTGGAGGCTCAGTGGGGGCGCATGGGAGGCTAACTGAAGTCAGAACAAGTCACCTAATCAAACTGGAGGTCAAACGGAAGTGATACAGTCAGTCGGGAGTGAAACTAGCCTCAAATCAGGGAGAATCGGAGCTAACTGAATGTAACTGAAGTGGAACTGCAGTGGTAGGTGAACAAGTGCGCCCTTCTCTGGCAGTAGGTGAGAAGTGGGTGCCTTTCAGCTTAGGAGGGATAAAACTCTGTGGTAGGTGGCTCCCGGGTGCTAGAAGAAGGTGGATAAGGTGCTGGAGGCATCAAACTGGTGACTGGGATGCATGCCTGTGCATGCAGAATCCTGAAATAGATCATATCCTGAAATAGGAATCCTGAAATAGATAATATCCTGAAATAGATCATGCAAGATCCTGAAATAGATGATGTATCCCGAAATAGATGATGTGGATATCCGAACAGTAAGCGGGGACTCATAGACAAACAGATGAACCAAGTACTGTATGCAAATGCAGATGAGTGCCATGTTCAAGAATGACTATATACTGCCACTAAGGTATGTAACACAAACACTTTCCTTTTTTTCCCATCATGAATGATGAGTGCCTCATGTGTTTTTATGAGCTTGATGAGGGTAACCAGATGCTCGGTATAGCTCATCTCATAGATGAGTCCAATCCCAAATATTTTCCGAACCTGGGATAGGAGGGGTTTGTCCCATGACGGGCCCTTCAATGTGAAAATTTAACGAGTCCATAGAAGGTAAACTCGGTCGTCTTTTCATGTTTAGAGAGTCTGAAAATAACTAAAGAAGACTCCAATGGTCCTTTTTTGTAAATTTAGCCTCATCGCCCGAAAAAGGGTAAAACACCGCGGGAGAGGACTCTTCCAGTCATGATAGATTGGAGTATTCCTTTTTCGTAATTAATGCCTCCTGGTCCAAAAAATGGGTAAACTATCATCAGGAAGACGGCCATTCAAATACTTTAACAAGCGTGAACGCAACAAGTTCGCTTGGCGATCTTTTCATATTTAGGGAGTTTGAAAAGAGCTTAACTATGGACTCCGGGGGGTGTCCTTTTCCGTGGAAGTTTAACGAGCCTGGAAAAGTGATAAATAATAACTCGGTACTTGTTCTCATAGTTATGTGAGTATGAGAATAAACGAAGAGTAAAGTCACCCTCATGCAATAATTATGACTAACCAAAAATCATAATGACAAAACATTCAAAGGGGTGTTCATACCTGTAGTTACCATTGGTAATGTGAGAAACGGCACAAAAGACCACTTTACGACTCTTGTACACTAGAAAAACTGTCAAATATTCCCAAATATAATGATAAACGGACGAAACTATAGTAAATGGCCCAAAAGCATCAAAATATTTGAAAAGGAACATTCCATTCTATTCATAAATAGAAATATGGGCAAAAAATAGAAACATTGTTCAAATTGCCAATTTGGGTGGAGAAGTACCAATTTGGATCCAAAACTTCCTTTACCGATTTTGGGAGCTACGATCTACCATTTCACTAGCCATCAGGACCAGGTAGGCCTAAATCTACTCCTGCAACTTTCCAGTGGTTTACTTTTTGCTTTTATGTTCATTTTTTGGGTTTTTGATGGTGTTATGGAGGGCTTTATGACACTGCATACTTGTACTGAGAGCTTAGAGGCCTCAGATTTTGTACTTACTGAAAGCTATGATGCTTCAGATTTTTGTAGAGACTCACTGAAAGCCATCGTGCTTAAAATTTTGTACCAACACTACTTTTTGAGCGATTTATAAATATACAAACATTACCAGCGATTTATACATTATGTGTTTTTAAAATGATTAGTGATGTGATATTGTTTACATGTTTGCTTTTATACATTATATTTACATGTTGTGAATGCTTTTACATATTATGAGTATTATGTGTGTGTGATGTACCAATCCAAAATGAAGTTGGCCATCAAGTCAACAACTGTGTTTAGCTCCCATGGAATGTGTAGGTATTGAACAGATTCAAATGACCTTTCCAGGAGACGTAATCGTCTAAAGAGACGGAGTAAGATGGGATCACAGATAGCATATACCTGGTTCAAATGGGAAAACACTAATTGGGAATCCATGTGGATGACAATGTGGTCCATACCCAAGCAAATGGCATTAGCTAAGGTTCTGATTAATATCTAATATTATGCGGCATTGTTGGTCGCAAACCCTAGGCAACTTCCTCCTGAGCAAATGAGCTCACCTGTTGGGGAATATAGTACCCAGGCTGCCGAAGCAAGGTTACGGGTATGCCAGCTGGCACCGTCCGCGAATCCATAGCACGTTTCCATCTGCACACGCAGATAGAACATGGTATAAGAAGCGGAAACAAGATCAAAAGACACTCGAAAAGAAATGCATCACACCACACAAAAACACACCATGTATAGTATATACAAGCAAGTCTATGCATGAGGGATCAAGCATAGTATCTCTTCAGGTAAGGCCCATTGCAGGGTTCACCCAAAGAGATTCCATCATAATCTTCAAGCTCGTAAGCACCTTTCTCCAAAACACATTTGACTATGTAGGGTCCATGCCACATGGGCTCGAACTTCCCTGCTCCTAGTTTGTCATGCTTCTGGTCATAAGTAAGGGCCAAGGTTCAACTGACTTATCATATTGGGATTTGATGCATTTCTTGTGTGCTTCATTAGTGAGAGAGGCATCTCAGCGAGACTCGTCAAGTTTTACTAAGTGCAAGAGACGTTCTTCCTCAGCAGTAGTGTTAGGAAGAAGTTCGATAGCGAGTTGTAGAGACGGGAATTCACACTCTATCGGTAGGATAGCCTCCAATCCATATACCAATTGGAAAGGAGTGAAGCCTATGGCGGTTTTCATGGAAGTTCGGTAGGCCCACAACGCTGAAAAGAGCATGTTGTGCCAATTGGACTTATGTGTCCCTACCATCCTTTGGACCATAGTTTTCAAGACCTTGTTAATGGCCTCGACCTGTCCATTGGATTGCGGGTAGTAGGGTGTTGAATTTTCATGGAGAAAACCCAACCTATCGCTCAATTCATCAACCATATGGTTCTTAAAATGAGAACCATGATCGGTCACAATTGCTTGAGGAACTCCAAACCGCGCTATTACATTATTGAACATGAAGAGTGTGGTGGTTTTGCCGTCATTTTGGTATGTAGGAATAGCTTTGGCCCACTTTGTGAAGTAATCCACAGCTACAATGATGTAACTATGCCCCCCGGCCGAGGTAGGCTTACAATGCATAAAATCAATGCCCCATTCTGCAAATGGGCCAATGGCAATAACCAGATGTAATGGGGCAGGATGAGTGTGCTTCTTCGTATGGAAGTGTTGGCAAGGAGGACATTTGTTTACGACCTCAATACAATATTTGAAGATAGTAGGACAGAAATATCCTGCGCACAAAATATTCCAGGCTGTAGCCATCCTAGAGAGGTGACCGCCACATGCCCCAGCATGACAGTCATTCAGAACGTGTTCAGCCTCATCATGAGTGAGACAACGTTGAAGAATTGAATCAATGCCATGGTGATACAAAGTATCATTAATGATTAAATAATACTTTGCATGGTGATGAATCTTACGACGGTCGTTGCGAGAAAGTTGAGGATTGAAGCATTGGGTTTGAAGATATAGCAAGATATCTCCATACCACGGATCAGTCGTACTAATGAGAAACAATGATTCATCCGAAAATGAGTCATTGTGCTCAACTTATGCATCAGAACGGGGAAGGTCGCAAATGAGCTTGGCAAACACCAAAGACTTCTTAGACTTGGATTTCTCGAAAAGAAGATCAAATTCTTGCAGTATCACAATCCAATGTGAATACTTTCCCCCAAGCACCTGACATGTCAGTACATGGTACATGGGGTTCAAGTTGGCAATGATAGTGGTGTTGCGGAGCAAAATGTAGTGTCGGAACTTCTAGATGGAGATGACCGCCTCAAATGCGAGTTTTTCAATATGTGAATATCTAGTTTCAGCGTCAGCTAGACCCTTACTTGCATAGTATATTACATGTTCCTGGGTGTTTTGATCCTCCTATACCAAAACCATGGCGATAGTGGTAGCAGAAGCAGCAAGATATAAGATGTAATCTCGATAATAATTAGGCGGTTGGAGCACGGGGGCATGCGTAATGGCATGTTTGATATTGTCGAAGGATTTTTGAGCTTGATCGTCCCAAATAAATGGGACATCCTTCTTGAGCAGTCTCATATAGCCCTGAGACTTCTCTACGAAATTACAAACAAAACGTCATAAATAAGTTTCCTTCCCTTGGAGACTTTGAAGTTCCGTCACATCAGTCGGGGGTGGTAGGTTGATGATGGCCTCCACCTTTAAGGGATCAATGCGGATCCCATCCTTCGAAACGATAAATCCTAAGAGGCGTCCGGACTCAATGCAAAAGATACACTTATGAGGATTCATACGGATATTGTACCGTCTTCATCTGAGGAAAATGGTCGTTAGATGATCAATGTGGAACTCACGCTGCTTTGAATGAGCAGGGATATCGTCCAAGTAAGGTTCCACAAAGTCCTTAATATTGTGGAAGGCATACGACATAGCTCGTTGAAACTTGGTGCCAGCATTTTTAAGGCCAAATGGGAGTTCGCAGTATGCAAACGTTCCCCATGGGAAGATGAAAGTCATCTTATGTTGGTTGGCTGGGTTGATCTCAATTTGGTTGTAATCGGAAAAGCCATCCATGAATGAGAAGATGATGCTTCTGGCACAGTTGTCGATGATCTGGTCGATGAAGGGGGTCAGGTAGTTGTCTTTTGAACAAGCCCGATTAAGGTTCCGATAATCAACACAGACGTGAATGGTGCCCTGCTTTTTGTTCACAGGAATGATGTTTGAGACCCAATCCATCAATGGGACAAGATAAATAAAACCATCCTTCAAGAGCTTTTCAATTTCTTCCTTTATTGCCGTAGTCTTCCGGGGGTGTACTGGTCGCAACTTTTGACGTACAAGTTTGATGTCGGGATAGGTTTTTATTTCATGAGAAACAATTGCGGGGTCTATCCCAGGCATCTCCTCATAGGACCAAGCAAATACATCTCAAAATTGCTTGAACAAGGCCATGCTAACAACGATTTCTTCAGGGGAACACTTCTAGCCTACGTGAATGTGTTCCACTATACCAGGTTTCACTGAGATGTCTGCCGGGGTGGTTGGCTCAATGTTGGCCAAGTTTCCCTCCGTGTCCATAAGACATATAAGAATGGGGGACTGAGGTGATGGGTAGATATTTGGTGAAAAGAGGGTATGGATGTTGTTCTCTATGTATTCCAAAGGAGGAATAAAAGATGACCTATGATGGAGATCATCCCATGGACTGTTGTCAACATTCATTACTTCCATGATGGATTCGTTTGAATGAAAAGTCTGAAGTAAGAGATCAGGTAGAGAGGACGTCTGTCATAGAGAACAGGATGGAGAGGCCATGGTTAAATGGTCCTCTGATGCTGATTGGATAGCCTCATAAATATGTTCAGCGGGTGAAAGAGGCATCATATCTCCAAGTAGGTGTGTTGTGGATTCATCAGGTACAAGCCAAGCATCGTTAGAGTGAGATAAAATCTCTATGGAGATCATGTTCACCGTAGCAACATGATTAGGGGGTCCGCGGCTGGAAAAACGCCCATGAGAGATGAATATTTCAAAAGGACAACCTCGACACTCTCATACTGTTTTGACATCTGTCCAATGGAAGGAACATGGTCACCAGGATGAGTAGTGGCGTCCGGTGTACAAAAATATAACTGGTCGATAATAACAATTCATCCTTGGTGGGGGAATTGTACTATGCGGAAGGCTGAAGAGGCTACTTCCTGCATGGTGTAAAACCAATTATGACCAAGCAAGAGATTATAATCTAATGGGGACAAGACCACTTCCACGTTAATGGTTACGGTCTTTCTGCCCAACTCAACTGCAAGAGCTTGTAAGAGCCCATGAGGTTGAAAGCCATGCCCGTCGAATGATTTCAATGTGATAGGAGAACAATTCAATTCGGGGGAGCCAATGGCTCTCCAACAGGCGATGGACATGATAGAAGTGGAGGCTCCTTCTTCCAAAAGGGTACGATGGATAATCTTCTCAGTGATGTTCGCAGAAACTTGGAATGTGAGCTGGTGCGAGAGCCTCGACTTAAAGTTGTCAAGTCAGAACATGATGGTGTTCGAGGAATCCAGGTCAACTGCACCAATAGTTGCAAGGAGAGTTTTGCGTTGATTGGGACAATTCTGCAAAACTATTAGGGTAGACATGGCACAAGGAGCTTGTGCCAAGTCCTCTACGATATTGTAATTCTGTGCCGCTCGAGCATTAGGATTGAAAACAGCTTTTCAAATCGTACTCTTGGGTGGACACAATATCGAGTCTAAGGAGGGATTCTCAATGGTGAGAGAAGTGAGGGATTCTCAATGGTGAGAGAATTCAATGGTACAGTGACATTAGTTAAGGAGTCGGAAGCTTTTTCAGCATTACTTCCAGTGGATTCCTTCGAAGGGACCGGTTCGTAAGATCGCGAGTGAGTAGTTAAATTGATCACCTCGTTATGCAACATGACAACATGTGCAGTATTGGATGGTTCCCCCTAGGCTGTGGGGGTTGAGAAATCATCTGTTGGTTTTGAGTAGGAAACGGATCGTTGAGGACTGTGGGAGTCGGTTTACCCCTAATAAACTTTTGCACTTCATCTCTATGGGGAAACTCTTTGGAGAAATGGTCATCTCCACATAGTAAACAAGGATACTTCAGTTTCGTTTTCTGCTTGGTATCGTCAGGAGTGCTTTTCGGTTCCTACTGGGAAGAAGACTTTTTGGGTTTCCCTTTGTTCTTCTTTTTTCCATTAAACTTCTAAGATGAAGCTGATTGAACATAATTCACCTCTTCAGTTACAGCAGGAGTGGTTGACGTGGTGGTGCTATGTCCAGCCTGAGCCGGGTTGGATGATCCAACAGTGCTAGCAGCAGGCTGGGTGTTAAGCCAACCAATGATTCCATCAATTTGGGGTCCCTTATGTGGTTTCGTGGGATCATTAACATCACGGGGTGCATCAGGTAGAATATTGAACAGAGTGCCAGATTGAGTGTAGACTAGGTCTAATAGATGGGCACTCGTGATGGCTTGTTCTTCGGTGACAGCACCTCTCATGGCGACATCTTTTGCTATGGTGGGAATGAGTGATTTTGTAAACCAATCTACTAGGCGCTGATCTGGAATTGGAGCTTTAATGAGACAACGTCTCCTTCGCCACTCATGGATATGATCCGGAATGTGATTGGCGGTATTTTGATGAAGCGAGATTAAAAGCTCAGTACCAGTATCATACTGTATAGGCAGCTGGAAATGCGTCAAAAAGTTCATAGCAAGAGAGCCAAAATCAAGAAAAGAGCGCGGTGGCAACTCAATGTACCACTTGGTAGTCGAACCAGTGAGAGTCCTTTGAAACAATCTATGACGAATTGAATCGTCCATCAAGGAATTAGATGAACACCATAAGTGGTATGTCATCACATAGTTTTTGGGGTCTTCACCCAGCTTGCCGTCAAACTTGGGGATATCAGACAGAAGTTTCATCGGAATCGGTGGCCAGTTAGATCCATGGTAAATAGGATCGTTGGTTAAATGGGAGAGATCAGGCAAGTCCAAAGTAGCCAGAAAGGGAAGCTATGGATTAGGCTGCGCATATTGATAATTTGGATAAGGCGTGTAAGGACCAAACTGGCTGTAGGGGGGTGTGCCGCCCAGACCGTAAGGAGGTCCGCCACCATAAGGTGTTCCATTCCAATAAGGTGGGGGCCCACCTCCACCTCCAGGATGGGGTGGAGGTTCACCGCCACCACCGGGAGGAGGTGGGGGTCCATAACCATAATAAGGTGGCCCACCACTACCTCCGCCTGGACGGGGTGGTGCACCACTTCCGCCGCTAGATGGATGGGGGGCCCCGCCACCTCCGCTGCTAGAAGGATGAGGGTTTCCACCACCGCCACCACCATAGTAATTAGGTCCTCCAATGCCTCTGCCTGGAGGGTTTGGTGGACTACCGCCGCCACCCGAAGGGAAATGTCCTCCTCCACCACGATAGGGTGGTCCCCCGCCGCCTCCGACAGGAGGGGGTGGTGGACCATTCCCGCCACCGCTGGAAGGGTGAGGGATGTTGTAGATAACATGAGGTGGGCCTCCACCAGTGTTAGGTGGAGGTCTGCCGCCTCCAGCAGGAGGTGGGGCAGGACCGATCAGGGGTGGTGGTACTTGAGGGATAGTCGGTTGGGGTCCATGTTGCAACACAGGTTGTTGCCCCCATAGAGTGTATGGATTCCCGGGATAAGGTATCTCGTATGGTGCATTTCTGAGATTAAGTTGGCTCGACACAGGGTTAACAGGACCTGGATATGCTTGACTCCTTGAGGGTTGAGTTACATTTGACGACCCTCCAACATGAGATAATCCCATGGTGGATGGTCTAGCAAGTTGGGAAGGTCCAACGGAAGGTCCGTTGGGGACTCCACTGCCTACGTTCTGGTTAGGAAATGGGGGTTACCCCCAGCCACAACAGTTTGACCACTATTCAAAGGTTGAACCAACATGGGTTGTTGACTAGCTACCATGGTAATAACATTACCAATAAGATAATCCATAGGAATGGAATACCCTCCCATCGAATTCTGAGGTGGAGGAGGAATTGGTAAAGTAACCGTGGTAGTGACAGGTGTGTTGGACTGTTGTCCCTCCACCAGTTGGTTCACTTGAGGTGTAGGACTGGACTCTTGTGAGGGTTGACCAGTCTCATTAGTGGTCACGTGGTGGGGTGGTTCAGGTGATTCGAAAGATATCGAATGAACTGGGATGTTTCCGTCATCAAATCTTATTTGGAAATGACGATTATGGAACTCTTCAGAGTGTTACCCAAGACTTTGTCTTCGAAGCTCATCTCCTTTGATATGTAAGTATTCCAAACGTTCATTAATGGGACCGAAAATCTCGGTAGGGTCAGGCCTATAGTAAGGCCTAGAGAACTCTGGAGTAGTCCAGTTAGGTGGGGATGAGATGTCAAAATGAGCCATTGGGTGGTCTGTAGAAGATGTCCAATAAGCTGCTGAAGGACCAACAGCTATTGTAGGGTCATCTTGGGGTCGGTTTATCCATTCCAATGATCCAGGTTCTCCCAGAATGATGGGAGAAAGATGTTTTGAAGTGGGGATGTGTGCTTCTTCATCCTGTGGGGGATGAGAGGCAGGTGAATCTGGTGGAAACAAAAGTCCGCCAACATTCAAAGTGGGGTTCTCCACTTCAGTAACTACGACCGCGTTACGCTGATCCATTCTTACCCTCGAAATAAGCTCCAGATTAAGGGGATATTCGGGTGATAAGTTCAAGATCCTATGGGACCTTCTCCAGGGAAAATCCACTAGAGTATCAGGAAAATCAGCTAGAAAGGCCGAAACAACATTTCTCCTAAGGGTATGCTAAAAGAAAAGTAGTCCAAAAAAAATACCGAAACTAAGGCAACGAGCAAACTTATGTGACAGAGTGGATTCAAAAGTCTGGAACCTCACAGGATTATCAAGGCATTGCAAACCACGATATACAACAGCGTCCAACAATATGACGCGACAAGGAGGATTGGCACCGTACCCTTGCTTGCATACCCGATTACGTGGATAGTACGTGCATGCTAATCTACCCAAGTGTTGTGCTCGGTGTATTGCTTTGACAAGATGGCCAAATGGTTAACTTGGTTGGTTTTAGGAATCCTAATGGTGTCTCCCGATATACGCAAGGTACGTGGGAGCTCAAATCCGTAGTGGTGTTGTCTAATGCACAGTCGTTGGCATGAGACCTTCCGATATACATGTCGAGTACGTGATACACCCTTCGATATACGCCAAGTACGGATTATGGTACTTGGTGGGTACATGAAGGAGCTCGATATACCGATGTACGTGGAATACTACAATACCACCGGACTACAGTGCTAGAAAATAATGACAGTTTCCACGCTTAATGACGCTGTAACACGTCTCTAACTTACACACAAGTTGCTAAAATATTTACCTATTTCTACCATTAATTTTATCTTGGACGGTTAGGTGAATGCATGAGGTGAGTACATAATCGGAAGCATAATGCAAGCCCTGACTACATGCACGGAATGTTCTTTTCTTTCGATGAATTCTAGCTATGGAAAGGAGAAAGCTTTTTTCCAATGGTATTGCCAAAACAAACTCACGGCAACACAATTCCCAATGCAAACAAATTTGACAATGAAAGTATTCTTTTCCTTTTCAATGAAACACGAAAATACACAACACTACTAAACCAAATCAAGACAACTTTTTCTTTTCTTCTACTTTTCAAAGTAAAATGACACTAAATGATGAAAAGAGAGGATTCTGAAACAATAAATGCAAGCTTTTCAATTTCAATTTCAATGATCTAAGAACAACAAGAATTAAAATGCATCTATCTTTCCTTAGCATGGAATTAATTTTGCAAAAATCGAAGCGTGCTTTGAGCCTTTCAAGAAAATGAGCGATTCATAATTCGAGAAAAACACAATAGATCATACATTCATTCAAATTTTCCAAAATATAAATGAGAATTTTCCAATGCACAACAATCTTTCTTCAATAATTTTTTGAGAAACAATGGGAAAGAAGCATTTCTAAACTTTTCAATGGATGCATCAAAGAATAAACTTGATAACAACTCTGCTTGCAGATCTAAATGACTGAAAAGAAAACAATACTTGTAGCACTCATATATTCAGAAAACTCAAGAAATGACAAGCAGTCAACCAAGCTGAAAAACACACTTAACTCAAAATCAAGCAGCAGCAAGCAAAGCTCAAAACAAACGTAAATGAGGTCTGGAGGTTGATCCAATGCAATGATCAGATCAGGGATGGAAATAAGGGAATGCAAGAGTGAACGGATGAAGGTGGAGGACACTGGAGTATCCAGCACTACCTATCTCAAACTTGTCCAAGACGGAACCCAAAGTCAATCCAAATGAAACCAAAATCTCAAGACACAAATCAACAATAGGGTCTCTGGATGGATCTTGCAGCACAGAGGGAGTTCATACTTCATACCAAGGTTCAGACTGTCAGATGAGGGAAGGGATGCCAGTATGCCAACTTTTGACAGATCGGTGCACTCTGTCTTCATACACAATGCGACATCGCAGTCTGCCTTCACGGGAGGTGCGACGATGTCGCAGTATACCAATGTAAAGGATGTGATGGGTGACTAACAAGTGAAGAACAAAAGCTAAGAATGACACAGTGTCACTCTGTTTCCACTGCCCAGGTGCGACAGGCGAGGTCTAGATTAAAAAATGAACCAGATCTCTCAACAATGAACCAAAAACAGGCTTGAAAATGAGATGTATAAACTCAGAGGAAGTGAATCAAAGTCTTCAACGTGAAGATCTGATAGTGAAATCAATCCCAAGAAGTAAATGGCAAAAAATGATAAAAGAGGCTCGTGTCAAGTAATCAACTGAAAATGACTCTCAGATTAATGACTACTAAACAAAACAAACACTACTACTCCCCAGTATGGTCGCCAGATTTGTTACCGGACAATCCACTTGAGCGGACGCGAGCCGGATCTCCCTAGCTTAATGTGAGTCTAGAACAAATAGAACAGACTACAAACACATTTCCTAGATCTACTTAAGGACCAAGTACTATATGTCTTACCTTTTTACTATGCAATCCTTTCTCTTGAATGTTGATCCACGTCCCACGGTCATCAGATCCAAGCTGCAAGACCTGTCAAGACAAAGAAACAAGAGAAACCAGTAAAAGACATCTATACAATAACCGATCTAAGTAAACAGTTAAGCAGGTAAAATACACAATATCATTGCACATAAGAACAATATTGGTGGAAAGCATTTGTATTATTGCAAATAGAGGATTACATGATGGAGATATAGAACTACAACCAAAGACTTAACGCAGTAGCCCTTCTCCGACCAAGCCAATTTCCATGTCCTTCCAAGGAAGTATGAGCTCTCCAATAGGTGAATGGTGATGCTTTAAGAGAGATTTCACTAGCATGTAGATACCATAGCCTTCCTCCTCTTGGGATGGGAGTGAGCCTCACTTATATAGGACTAAGTGGATAGGGTATGGATAGGATAGGTTGAGAGATGGTAGGAGAGAGATAGGGTATCCTCCCAAAGAGTTAGGGGTCGAGTACCAGCTCTCCTATAGGTCAGGGATAAGCCCCTAAATGGGTAAGTTTCGAGAAGGATCTCGAATAGGCTATTTTTGCCCATTAATAGACCTCGTCGCACCCTACAGTGGAGAAAGCTCCGACGTCGCATGTTGCTAATGCAAAACCTGTGACGGCCTCTCAAAAGTTTGCAGGATTGAGTGCAAATCCTCCCAAATGAAAGTACTTAGTCCAGGTGACTTCAGGGATGTATACACTAAATCTAATGATGAGTAGATTTTGGGTGTAACATTCCTAGACCTTTTTTATAGACTGAGGTTTCTCCAAATGGAAAAAAGAAGAGATCGAACATGAATTGAATTTTCCATATTTGAAGACTGAGTTTAGCATTCAAGGACACATCACTTAGTAGTTACATATTTTTGAGGATGATTGGTGCTGAGATGGAAGTCAAAAGTATCAGCTGGCAGATAATCAAATTCTTTCCATATCGTTTGTGACTAAATTTAAAAGTTAGGCAGTAGCTTATTTTGGTATTTTTTCTCTTATAAATATGGTAATTTGTAATGAAGTAAAGGGGAGAGTGTTCCACTCAAGAGGGATGAGGATGTATTAGAGGTCAAACTGTTGTAGCATGTATTATTGTTTATGTTGATAAGAAGTAGTTATTTTTGAAATGATTGTGATCTGTGAGCCTTTTTTATTATTATTATTGAAGAACATGTTATCATCATTCTATCTATGTGTGGTCTTAATGTTCCATACCATGATTCTTTTGATCAATATGCAACCATTTTTAATGTTTTGAAAACAGAACTTGAATCATTATATTCACAAAGTCATGCTCATAGCTATGTATTGTCAATTTCCATGATAGTGACATTGATACATCCCTTGCTGTCCAATATTTAAACCTAGCTTGATCTCTTAAATGACCTGTTTATAAACTTTCATTCCCAACTATCTCTACATACTGTTAATATTTCTCTAAGATTGACTCTCTTGCAGTCGAGAGTTAACTTTAGTGATAACAGGAATGATCAAACCCAAATTGGATTCAATCCTTACAGTTGTAGAGAGAATGAATGGTAGAGGAAAGCAAAAGAATTCTGGCAAGAGATCGAATGATACAAGGCCTATAGATAGTTCACACTCGTTTTATGGGGTTTCAAACTCTAGGAAGACTAAGCATTCTCAAAAGAGGAAATCAAAGTGTACTTACTACCATAGAGGTTTCCATCCTGAGAGTGTTTGCATGCGGAAGACTATAGATTTGATGGCTAAATTACTTGAGAAGAACAATCTTACTGTAATAGCATGTGCGAGGAATAAAGATCATGATACTGAATATTCTGGATCCGAAGACAAAGAAAGATGTCATGCCTACATGGCAAGTGCATCAACAAATTCTTCTTTCATCATAGATTTAGGAGCCTCAAGACACATGCCTTCCTCCTAGGATCTCTTCTCTAACTTTGAGAGCTCAGTTGGCCCACCCATCATGTTAGGAAATGATTCAAAATCTCCTCTCAAGGGATTGGAAGAATCAATCTTGACCATGGTTACTTTTCTGATGTGCTTTATGTTCCTTCTCTTATAGCAAACTTACTTTCAGTGTATCAAATGACTCATATTGGAGACCGCAAAAGAGTGATATTTTCTCCAAATGAGGTCGAGATACAAGACATGGTCTCAGGTGAGATCATTGCAAAGGGAGTTGCAAATCACAACTCCAAGCTATGTGAGTTCTCGCACTTTTTTCCCCTCTCGAAGCAATCATCCCTCCATACTCATGCCAATGAAGAAACTAGATTGTGGCATGAAATATTTGGGCATCTCAACTACAAATACTTACATGACATGCATGCAAAGAATATGGTTGATGGGATACCCAAAATCAAGTTTTCCAAAGGTAACTGTTATGGTTGTTTGATGGGGAATCATCTTGAGAAGAAATTTGAAAAAGGAAAGGCTAGGAGAGCCTCTCAACCCCTTGATCTCATCCATAGTGATGTGGATGGTCCGTTTATAGATCTGTCTCTAAACAAGGCAAGGTATGTGCTCACTTTTGTTGATGATTATTCTAGATTCACTTGGGTATATTTACTTAGATTGAAATCAGAAGTATTTGGTTTTTTCAAGTTTTTCAAGTCTTCTGTAGAGAAACTCTCAGAAAGGAAGATAAAATCCATTCGCACTGATAATGGTGGTGATTAAATTAAGGGTGAGTTTAAATATTTTTGTACTGAAGAGGGAATTGAAATGAAACACACTATTCCCTATACACCACAACAGAATGGTGTAGCTGAAAGGAATAACAGAACATTGAAAGAGATGGCCACTTTCAGGCTAAAATTGAAACGATTGCATCCTAGTATTTGGGCAGAAGCCATTAACTGTGCCACTTATATTCAGAACAAAGTTCCTCACAAGGGACTCAGTGACACTACTCCTTTTTAAGTTTGGATGGGATACAAACTTGATGTATATCATCTTAAAGTATTTGGATCTAGAGCTTGGGCAAGGATTTCAGCTGACAAAAGGAGAGCTCTTGATTCTCAAAGCAGAGAATGCATTATGGTGGGATATGCATTGGATGCAAAGGATTATAAGTTACTTGATCCCTCTTCCATGACCACATTCTTGGAGAGAAGTGTTTAGTTTGAGGAATGGCCTCTTCATGATACTCCTTCTATTGAGAAGGGTAGCTCACCTACTACTCCTCCTTTGATTGATGAGAGTGATACATCTTCACATGATACTTTAGATTCAGAATCAAAAGATGGAGATGATGATAGAATGCTAGATCTAGATCCACAAGAACCTGAAGATATAGAAAATGATAATGAAGATGAGAGGATGAGAGATCCATATCCACAAGTACCTGATGCTCCCCCTCTCCCTCAATGGGATTCCATTACACTCCGATATGCAGGTGATTTGGTTGGTGATCCACATGATCATAGAAGAACCAGATCATATTTTCAGCTTGAAAGGGCTCATCCTCCTCACAATGCTGATCCATTTCAGATTGATCGAACATTCCTTGGGAAAGAAGGTCACTTGCCTCCTTCAGGGGTAAGTCATGATATGCTAATTTAGCGCCCTTCAGTCTATTTTGAGGGAGGGATTTTTCCCACTGGGTTTTCCCTCTTTCCTCACTTAGTATTATTTAGATTGATTGTATGGGGTGGCCTTTGGTCTTAGTCACCAGGGCCCTACTTTTCTGTTTTCAGTTATTTCTCATAGTATAGCTTGAGGGGGGGTGTTAAAATATTCTCCCCATCATGTTTTCAGCTTTGCATGCATGCATGCATCCAGTCATCATCATGGTGGTCCTCCCAGCACCTAGAGCCTGCTTCTAGCTCTCTAGAGCCTGTCTGCAGCCCCCAGGGGGCCTCCCACCTACCAAATGCACCCTTCCTTAGTCTTCTGCATGGCAAGTGCGCCTTTCTCACCTACCACACCCAGTTGGGCACCTTTTCTCACCTACCATTCAGTTATCTCCTAGTTAGTGTGCCTTAGCTCACCTACCAGCAGTTACCATTCAGTTAGAGTATTGATTGACCAGTTCTTCCACTGATTACTCATTCTACCTACCTACAAATTTTATTTAGCCAGTACTAGAGTTCCACTGACCCTTTTGACAGCCTCATCCACCTCCCTTCCCCGATTTATGCCTAGATGGTTCTGTTAGACTCAGTTAGACACACTTGACTAACCTTTACCATTTATGATTGATACTACTAATTGGATGATGACTCCACTATTATCCAATCTAGACTATGAATTAGGAATTCAAATTCCCTACTTGGCCTATTCGAATCCTATATTATTCACCTTGCATTTCTATTGTATTTCATTCACTTACATTCTTATTCATTGTATGATACTGAGATATTGTCTATTCTTCTGTGTTTATGAGTGATCATTGAGTGTCTCCTTTTCTTCTTCTTTGAAACATACTTGATAGTTTTATTGTGAGTTGCTACAGTTTCTAGATATCTTGCATATTCTTACACCAAACTCCCTTAAGCATCATCCCAGAAAGGTTTTACCCTTTCCAACAACACCCACGAAGTGAGTGAATTCTCACCCGAGATGATTAAGGGGGATGCACAAACCAAGTTTCCACAAAGGGTAAAGAACATGCATCCATTCCGATTCGATCGCAACAGAAACTAGAGATTCACATTTGCATGCATTCATACATTCATCATTCGCACATTAACCATGTATTCACCATTCACATACTCAATACATAATTGACATTCGCATAACAGGGAAATGATGGAGATCACATCAATGAAACCTTACAGAAAATACAATAGAAATCAAATCATAGCATTCACTATTCGACAAAACCAGAGACAAAAGAACAGATCCAAACATCTTCATGCATTAACTCATCAAAACCTGCAGTATAACCTTCGCAGAAACAGTTCATAACACCTTATCGCGGATCCATACAAAACTATCGAAAACAGAGAAAAACATTACAGAGTTCATCCGCACATCTACCAATCACCTAAGATCTTATTCTAGGATCGCAATTGAATCATAATAATCAATAATCATGCCATTAGGCATACATTCATATTCTTATTTATAGCCAACTATGGCATTTACAAAATGGTCCAAATTACCCTTTCTAACAAACTAAACTAATCTTGCACTCCCTCATTCTCCATAAGTTTGGTGACCAACTACAAAAATTGTTTGTTAGTTGAATCCATTAGAACACAAGGGACTTGAAAACAAAAAAAATTAAATGATTCAAGGTAAAATAAAATTAAAAGATTCATAATTAAAGATAAAAGTTTATAATTTTAATGACTCTAAGAGAATTTTTAAATTTAAAAAACACAAATTGAAATCACCCACATCATTATTGATATTCATATTGGTAAAATAAAAATTCCCAAAGTAATGAATAATAATAAAATTGGGCAAAATGCCCAAATTACTACATATTCCAAGATTTGGAAAAATTATCAAAGTAATACATAGTCCAACATCTAAAATATATCATTAACAATGAAGGTGATCATAAAGTGTGATCTTCAACGACAAAGCTATCCATATATCCTTGAGCCTCATTAGGCTCTACACCTCCATCATTACCACAATCATCCTCATCCTCATCCTTATCATTTTTATCACCACGATTAGATGCAATTTCATCTGTGAGTATGCCAACCAATCCTGCATTTCGTGAAGGATTATCATCATTATCATAATCAATCTAAGCAATGTTTACAACATCCACATCCCACCGTGGTGCAGGGCCTACTAAATACTCAGGTAGCTTCCTTGGTACAAATTCAAAGACTATTATTGTTGGCTGATTATACTGTTCTTGAGGTTTACTAGAAAGATCCAGGTTCTATGCGGTTCGAGGAACCAACAAAACCCCTTTTCATCGACCATTTCGGAAACAGCCTGCGAATAGACTGAGGTCTCACCCGAGGAAAAACAATGGGGGGGTGTGGAGTCAGGTTTCCACAACCAAGTGATGAGTGCTTCAATAAAGTTGGCGACCAGCACGCTATAGGACTCAAGCTACGAACTGGAAACTACATGAAGTTCAGCTTCTTTGCGGGTAGAAATTACACTATCGCGCATCCGAGGACTGCGCGGCTCAAGGTGGTTCTTCGACAACATGACAATGCCACAGAGACTACGCTTCCTCTTCAACACTTATACAAGTTGACATACTTTTACTTGGTGTAAGTTATGCATTCAATAACACTTTAAACGGAGTCTTGCAAACTTATACACTATGACCACAATGACTTAACTGCGCACTTCCGGTGCTGCATAAGGTGTTACCCAATTAATCTATTCATTCATCCAACTGCAAAATACTTGTGCATTCAACATTCATTCATATATACATTCAATACTTAACATTTTATTCCCATCCTTTATCCTTGTTGTGAATACATATAAAAACAAGAACACATGCACTCATAAACCTTATCTCAACCATTCACATAAGCAAATACACAGATTTAAATGCATACAATCAATCACATAACACGGAATTTAACGTGGTTAACCCCCAGGATGGGAGCTACATCCACAGGAATTGTTGTTATATTATCTTTGGGAAGGGTACAACAGTTCCAGTCGTCGCACTCAGCAATAGACTCTCTTTTCTCTGAGTAGGTCTCTGCGCACGCAGCTTGTAGAGCCTTCTACAATAGGATTTACTTCTTAACACTTAAGAGATTTTACAATGAAGATTATTCAATGACATTAAAGATTTCCCTTTCCCTTACAAAATGTGCCCTTTTATAGATCATTCCCGTAGGTCACGTCTTTACAATTAGGTGGGCCAAAACCCTAAGGTTACCCAAAACTGGTGCAGTTACCTGCCACCTTTCCTGTTGCCGTCGACAGCTTGCTCTGCTCACTTTAGGGTGCCTTGCTGGGCCCCTCATGGCTCACAAATTCTTCTAACAGCCACACTCATCACCAAAACGGTTACAACCGCATCATGGCTTGTCGCTTTCTGCCTTTTTATCCCTCCTGTCACCGTCGACTTAGTGGCTTAGATTATAACAGTTTTTCCGCCACTCTCTTGACAGGTAGATTTCACTTGACTTCACGCTGCTCCATACCCAAAAAAGGTCGCTTTCCTTCGACCTTTCCTTACATTCTTTACCCAAAATAGGTTCCCTGCTAGCACTACACGGTGCTACCACTTTGTGGAACTGGCGTTCAGCTGCGTGGCTCCTACCCTACTGGTATGGCACTGTGCTCAACTTTGCAGCTCCCCAAAACTGTCTTCCCAAGACTACCTTCATTTGATTTGCGCTGTAACTTAGGAGCTCCAAAACTGTCCTTCTTCAAATGTATGCCAACTTGGGCCATGCCCAATAGGCCCTTAACACTTATTTGTGGCTCGTCCCTGAGCCACTTTCGCCTACGCTTCTTCAATGGGACTTAGCTTGTTCGTGAAGCTGTGCAAAGTAATGGTGAGCTCCTCAGCCGTTAACTTTGCCTTTTTCTCAAATTTGTTAACCGTATACAGCATAACCTATGAGACCTTCTCCTTGGCTTGTTCTTTCAATGTGCCCTCTGTTGTTTGAAGTTCAAGGAGCTTCTCATCAACTTGTTGCATTAGTGACATCCCTTCATCCTCTATGGGCTGCAATCTTGTTGAAACGACAACCTCTTTTTCCCTTAGCAATGTAACCTCTTTTTGCATCTCCTTTACTTCATTGAATTTTTTCATTTTATGCCTTCCCAACAAATTCTTCATTTCGACGTTTGCAACATCAATTTCCTGCTGCCTTTGTTGTAGATCCCCTTTCAACTGCATAAGGTCCGGATCCTTGTTCAGTCCATCCAACACTGTATTTGCTTCCTCAAGCAAATTCTGACACTTCACAAACTCATCCTAAATGTTGTCTAAAGTGGCCTTTACCTCTTCTGTTGGAGCTGCGCGCTTATCCGGTGGGGTACTGGGATGCTGAGCCTCCAAGTCCGTGATTTTCCCTTTATAGGAAATTTCCATTTCCATCATTTCGATAGTAAGGGACTCCACTTTGGCTCCAATATTGATTATTGTGTCTTCAACACTTGCTTCTTCTTCACAATTGCCAATCTTTGTGCATACCGTTGATACCGTTTCTTTGATTTTGTGGTTTCTTTCTTGAGCCTCAGACAACTCCTTGGTGTTTTGCACTGATTCCTGTTTTAGCTCATCGAAGATTTCTCAAATCTGGATACTCTGATATGAGGCGATGCCTCTTTTGTGAATTTGCTCTATAATATGCATGTGCAAATCGTTCAAGTCCTCAATTGGTAATGACCCAATGTTGAGGTCAAAATTTTCCAAGTTCTTTGTTCCTTTGGTTACCGCATCATTTGGAAAAATGAAGTGTGCAGGTTCAATATGCGCCACCCGAGGGTGCACGCTCACAGCATGGGGTTGCCTCTTCCGCTTGCTTGAGCCACCTGTCTTTTTTTCTGAGTCTGATCCTTGGGCTAAGTCCAGTTGGACTTCTCGAATGTCCACGAACATCATTTTTACTGATTCGACCACTTGAAGGAGGTTGAGATGCATCTGTTTTTTTTTACCTCATTCTCTATGCACGTTTCTTCCCATATTTCTTGTACTTTTGTCGTGATGGTCTCACAGTCATCTACGTGCAACATTGGTACCAATTTGGGCTTAACAGCCTTCTGCTTCTTATGTTGGCCTTTTGCCGATGAGGGGCTCACAGTTGCTTTTCTCTTCTCTCCCACCTGGCCTTTCGGCTTGTTCGACGCAGTTTATTTTTCTTCATCAATAGGTGTTCTTGTAGTTTCGTCTTTATCCTCATATTTTTCTTTATCTTTGTCTTCTTCAGAACTGGACTTAACCTCATCTGGTTGGTCCACTTTCCATTCCGGGGCCATTCCTCCATCATATGCTCGATTTTCGCAGCATCCAGCTGATAGAATCCTAGATACCATAGGTCTGTATCCGTATTAGCCCTGAGCTGAATGTATGTTTTATGCATATCGGCCATGAATCTGAGTTTCCCTTTGTATGCATCAGTCATCGGTTGCTAGACTCACGGTGTTCGGCAAATCACATCACACAGTTGATGGTAATATATGTAAAATACTTCATTGATTTTCCATTTCCTCGAGGACTTCGCATTGGCCCATAAGTTAGCGAAGTGAGTTACCCAGGATTGCCCTGACAGAACTTGAACGCCTTGATAGCTAGCCAACTCTTTCCAGCCAACGAAGGCAATCAATACTAACAACCAACTGTAGTGGAACGGAGTTCCGGTGTCCTGAGTGTCTTCGACATTTGCCAAAAACTCGTTCAGCAGGTATTGTGCCTTATTGTAAGGGGTGCCTTTCATCATTTTAGAGGCGATCTAGATTGCTGTAGCCGACACCTATGGTGTTCAGTTTTTGCACAGTATCTTCCCTGCGAGCAGTTGCACTGTGAACCGCGTAGCTTGATCATTGATGGTGGCTGTAGGGAAGCCTAGTTTTCCCTGGACTATGCCAAATTCTTCCGTGATTTTGTTGGCGAGGTATTTTTCATGTCCCTTTACTACAAACACTTTTGCAAGGTCTTCGCCTCTTTTATTAAGCATTGCGATGTAGTATATCATATCGATATTCATATCGATTCTCTTGTCCAACCATAGATATCCTGAGTGTACACAGGAAAGCAATGTTCGCACTACTCCATTGAGCTCTGGGATCCTATCAAAGTGCGAGATGTGTAGTAGGTTAATCAACCCGGATGGTTCAAGCCCTTTCAGCCAATCCTACACGTACAGAGTTTGGGTTCCGGATTCATCAACCTGCCGACACATGTATTGGTTGAGTTGAAACTATTTGAACTTCTTCGGCTTTGACTATCCTCCTTCCAGCTTGCACTCTTCCATTTTCCCTAGGAGGTCTCCTACAACCCTCACCCGACTGGATATGGGCGGTGTCGGAACCTCATAATCAACATTTTTCTCAAGGATGACAATAGGTGCATCATCTCGCCACGGTGGAATGTATTCCGGGACAAGATGGATGGGTTGGTCTTGAGCCACGATTGGTGTCTATGGCTTCACTGCCTTCAGCTCTTCTTGCTCTATATCCTGGTGTTTATCTTTCTTCATCTCTACATGCCTTGTAGAACTCCTGGATGAGGAACCTTTCTCTACTGTAGGTTTCTCGGTAGGTGCCAACATGAATCCTTCAAATCTTAACTGCCTGAATATTGTCAATACTTCGTCAATAGTCAGTGGTTCGCTCATGCACTTACAGACTGCTTGGCTCTGTGGTTGTTGAAGCTCTGAATTCACCCACAGATGAGATTAAATTCTCAGTAAAACACACAAGTGCTTAGCTGATGGCTATTTATAGACCCTGTTGGTCTAGAATGTGGCGATCGACCATTACTAGGGTAGTTAATGTCTCGTCCTTTGGCCCGATCTCTTCTAATATCTCAATCTTGTCGACCAATCATTATCTCTGAGACAATGATGTTTCCTTAATTGCTAAAAGGTGTCAGTGCTGCCAGGCTGTTAAATCAGTTAAGTGAATGATTAATTACTAGTTGTAGCTAGGGTTTTCACCCTAGCTTGTGCAAATGAGCACCTACTAAGGAGAAGGGACTCCTTATTAGCAGTTCAGAAAATACAGTAAATAAAAGACAGTACAGTAAAACAATAAACTACTCTAAGCATGTGCATAAAATAACAGAAAGATAATAAAAATGGTTTTTTATATTGATTATACCTCCAATGTGAAGGTTGATGAAGCCTTTGCAGTAGTCCAAGAGGTTTGCTTTCAAGATACAGTGTTGTTCCTTTCTCTTTCTCCAAAGGGTTTTGGAAATGGGCCAAAGGGGCACTCAAATGTGAAAGTAGCTCAAGGGTGAGCTAGGGTTTCAGGAGTGATTTTGGCAGAGTAAGGATATGGATGACTGTGGATATGAAATGAGGGGCCTCCATAACCTATTTATAGGTTTTCAGTGGTGGAGTGTTGGCCCATGGTTTTGGGCACCATATGGTTTAGGTCAGTTGTATAGGGTTTTTGCTTCCTTTTTCCCTCTTTTTCCTCTTTTTTGTATTTTTTATTCCCTTTTTAGAGGGTTTTTGCTATTTTGGAGGAATTTTGGATTATTTTGGGGCAAAAAGAGGTTTTTGGCTTTTTGGAGGCTTTTTTAATGGTTTTTTTGCCTTTTGGAGGCTTTTTAATGGGATTTTAGGGTTTTGGAGGCAAATATGGTAGGAAATATGGACAAATGAGTCATGTAATGGGGTAGATGAGGTAGTGAGCACTTTTTGGGTGTTAACAGATTACCCCCTGATGTGTGAGGGTAGGAGCGCATCGTAGGGCCGATAGAAATCATAAGTCTTTTATGGTTTTCCTGGGGTGTGGAGAGGAGAAGAAATGAACTAGAGCCCAGAACAACGGTCCCGAACAAACTGCAAAAACTAAAAGTACATGACCTCAATAATGAATGAGGAATAATCTGAACATATGGACGAGGCAGGCATTCCCATGCTCGTATCAAGATATAGAACAATAACAAGGGGGTCCAATAAATGGGGACCTGAAATATACATGGCCTCAAAGGAGGAAGAATCTCAATATATGGACGAGGCGGGCATACCCATGCTCGTATGAAGATATATAAAACATAACAATGAGGCCTAAAAAGGGGGACCTGTAAGATACATAGAGAACCACTGTGTACATCGTAAGAGTCCAGAGGGGACACAAATCTAGGATATACTGTTGGGTTGACCATATCTGAGCTGAAGAACTGAGACACTGGAATAACAACAGTGCTGCTGAGTGTGGTACCAGAGGAACTGATGAGCTGCTGGGTCATAGTGACGGGGAGTCATACCCTCAATGGTACACTAAACTGAAACTGAACTGGGTACTCAAGGAAGCATATAACTGGATGGATTCTAAATACAATCACCTACGCAACTCGGACATCCATGGGAACATATAACTGGGCATTCCGAAGTGACTCACCAATGTGCTAGAGTCGAGGGAAATCCGGGGCCTTAGACCAATAATTGAAGGGATATATACCCTGCGCGATTCTCAACGATGCGATCAAGGTGTTGAAGTCGAGCATGTGAGAAACAACCACTCAGAGAGGCAAGGATGATTCCTCTCAAAATGGTCTGTAGGCACTCACCACAGATGGTGATGGTTCCAAGGCGCAGGGACCTTTGGGTCTATCCTCTGGAATAGAGGGGCTGTCGTCAACAGAGGGAGACCTGCAACTAGCAAGGCAATGATGTTTCCTTGATAGGAGCACGAGGTGGAGAACCGAAGTGCGAGAGTACTGATGGTAGGACTGACATACTATGGGGGTAGGGAATAACTGGGCAAGTAGAGTGGGTGGACTCAAACTTCCTTTGTTCAGAGTATGATGGCGGGGGATGATCGGGCAGCATATGAAATTGACTAGAGGGAAGGGGATCATAGCTGTAATGGATCAAGGATAGTGACTGGGATGAGTGATACTCAAGTTGGTTTAAAATGGCAAGAGACTGCAGAATACTCTGAACAAAGGCGACCTGATTGGGGGTGCTGCCGAGATGATCGATCACGGTGCCGAGAGGCATGGGGGGAACTTCTTCATGGGTTTAAGGAACTAGAAGAAGTGTTTTCAAAATGGTACTATCGTGTGGATTTATACGATCCCAGGACAGTTCATGCTCGTGGTTTCTTTCAATTTTAAGGAGTCTGAAAGTGATAAGAAGACTCTGAAATAATGGAATGGTACTGTCGTGTGGATTTGTACAAGCCCAAGACAGTTCATGCTCATGGTTGCTTTCAATTTTAGAGAGTTTGAAAGAGATAAGAAGACTCCAGGGGGTTTCTTTTTCGTGTGTTAGTCTCCAAGGCCCGAAGAAGCATAAAAGGATGCAATGAAGAACTCTTCTAGCTGGTGTGACTAGAGTATTCCTTTTTCGTAATTAGTCTACCAGGTCCGGAAAAGGGTTAAACTTATACCAGATAGACGCCCTTTCAGGTACTTTAACGAGCATGAAAGGAAGCAAGATTACTCAGTGATATTTTCATTATTTTAGGAGTCAGAAAAGAGCTTAACAGAAACTCCCTAAGTGCCATTTTCGTAAAGGACTTGTCTGGCCCGAAAAAGGGATAAAATTATACCGAACAAAAGGAATGGTCAGGCAAGGAGGAAGTGCTCAATTAAGGAACATTGAAGATGACCAAGAATGAGGGTAGGGGGAACACTGGTGGGCCTCCTTGCAGGATAATGAATGGTGGCAAAATAATGAAATAATTGTAGTATGAAAGGAGTGAATGGCTCATCTAAAAATGTGGAACAATCTGATGGCGGCCGATGTGGTGCGCAAACCGAGGTAGCAAGGTGTCAGGACACAATGGTGAAATTGTACCTGGTGAGAGAGAGAAATGATCTCAAGCATCATCACGAGCTCAGAAAACTGAATCCGGCGGTATAAAAAGTGAAAAAATGGATAACGACCGATGTGGTGCGCAAACCGAGGTGACGGGGGGCGTTTTGGAAAAAATACCCGAAAAATGTGGGGGTGAGAGTGAGAAATGATCTCAAGCATCATCACGGGCTCGAAAAAATGAATCCGATGATATAAAGTATATAAAAAATGGAGAGCAGCCGAAGTGGCACGCAAACAGAGGCAACTAGTGGTGTCTAGAAAAATGCTCAAAAAACGATGCAGAAAAAATAAGAAAACAAGTCAACCATGTTGATGGTCTCATCATGCTAATTCTAGTGGTGGAAACAGTTAAAAAAATGGACTCTGTATGTGTTTAGAATGTCCAAAATGAGAAAAGGTCATTGGACTATAAATAGTAAGTGGGTCCAACATGACAAGTGTCATTTGGACTTGTTGACTTTGACTAGAGATCAGAGTTGACCAGAGCTTAGTTGGTGTTTCTGGATGATCCGACTGACCGTTTTTAGATCTGAGAGTTACAGGTATTCCGACAAACTCATACCTGCATTTTTCAGTGGGTTCGGGGGGGTAGTGGGTCCCAAGGGATTTTTTGTACGGTCCACGTGGCGCGGATCGCGGGTTTGTGGGTTGGAACCACGGTCGAGGACCGCGGGTTCTAGGGCTGATCACGTGGACGGGGACCGCAAGTTCCGAGGCTGGACTCGTGGTTCGGGACCGTGAGTTCAACTCCTACATGCGCGGTCCTGAACCGCGACTATAGCCCGGACAACCGCGGTCGGAAACCGTGGCAAGGGGCCCTAAAGCCGAGATTGGGATCGAGCTTTCAGGGTTTCCCCCGGGGGGGGGAGGGTTACTTCTTTGAAATGAGTCTGATGAGTTTGCCTTGTGTGATTGACATGATGCCGTTAGTGCTGTGGCGAGAGCGGGAGGTACTAGATGACATAGTGGATGTAATCCGGAGGGATCGGCATGTGCGGTCTACTTTGGGTTTGTGCGGGCTGTTGAAGTTCGCACAGGTGCCCATGATGCGTTCAGTAGTGCTACTGCTGAACCAGTTAGTGAGCTTTTGGGAGCCTAACATACAGGCTTTCAGGGTGTAGGGAGAGAGGGTGTATCTCACCCTTGCATATGTATATTTCTTGACGGGGTTTCCCTGTCTGGGTAGGGTGGTTGATATGCATCCATGAGTATCTGCAGATGTGGATATCAAGGATATGTTGGAGCGGTGCTGTGGTCCAGAGGCTAGGGTGCAGAGGAATGCACTCCGGGTTGTGGACCTACGGGAGCCATCAATACGGGCGATTGCGACATGAGTGGTTTGATTTTTGGGGTCCCAGTGGCCTGAGAAGGTGTCAGGGGGACAGATGCAGCTGGTGGAGCAGGTGCTGGATGGTGTATACTATGCCTTGGGTTAGATGTTCCTCACTTGTGTTCAGCAGTAGCTGAACTCGGTGAAGGAATCGGGCAAGGGATTATGTTATCGATCCTTTCTGTGTGCCTTCTTCATGGAGAGGGTACCTACACTATGATCGCGGGTGCCAATCAGGGCAGCAGGACCTATGGAGCCGCGCATGGTGTGGTGGGGAGAGATGAGGCGCCGACGGGGTGGCAGTGAGGTTGGAAGGTACTTCACCCAGGAGCTTTGCCTACAGTGGTTGCAGATGTCGCTGACATTGGAGGATTACCCATACAGGGAGATGGACTATACAGGGGATCCGGAGGCACCACGACCGCCAGGGAAAGCGTGGGGACCAGATGGTATGTATTGATTTGCTTGATTGTTATTGATGTCATGTTTTGTGTATGATAGGTTTGAGATATTGATATGCTGTTACTGATTGATGGATGATCTGCAGATGTTGGCCCGAGACCACCACCAGGACATGTAGCTCGCAGGGGGCATGTGGCGATACCAGCCCTGTGGGGCCGAGGGGAGGTGCGTCGACGGGACGTTGAGGGGACTCTGGATGCTGTATGGACACTTCTCAATCGTTTGCTAGTTGGAGTGACTGATGATGGGTGGCGGGACGTGGATCTGGAGGTGATTCAAGATTGTCTGAGGGTGCCACGAGAGTTCCGATCGATCGCGATCCGGGTGGCCATTTTGGCAGATAGGGGTCGGGCATAGGAGCTTGCAGGGGATGAGGAGCTCCCGGAGGAGGAGCGGGGTGAGGACTTGGAGGCAACTGATGCAGGAAGTGACAGAGGGTATGACTCTCAATAGGGAGTGCAGGGGGCTCCCCCCCGATTTTGTAGCTACGACATGTATTCTATGAGGCTTATTGATGTATAGATATTTTTTTTGTATAGCTAAGTACGGGGGTACTCAGGACATGTGTAGCACATTGACGTTTATGTTTTGATATATATATATGCACATGGATGCACCTTTTTGCGATGATGATTTAGTGTATGCACGTGGATGCGCTTATGGTTTGTTATTGTTTGTATTGTGCGTGGATGCTAGTAGTGTAGGATGATGGGCACGTGGATGCCCCTTGTGTATTTTATGTTATGTATTGCACATGTATGCAACATTATGTATGTAGGATAGGCACGTGGATGCCCCTGTATAGTAATGTGTTTTTGGTATTGCACATGGATGCAAGTATTTATGTGATGATAGGCACGTGGATGCCCCTTGTTGTAAATGCAATCTTTTTGGGTTTTGATATATTTTTGATGAGATTGTATGGGATGATGATGCATGATGGATGTTTTACATGGTGTGATTCATATGCCAATCTAGGATGTTGTTAGCCATTTGATTTGCGACACTATTCTGAGCTCTTGGGACATGGGTGAATGTTATGGATTCAAATTGTCTGCTAAGTTGTTTTGTGCGCAGGAATTTTCTAAAGAGGCAGGGATCACGCACCTGGTAGTAGTTGTTGAGCTGGGAGACAAGTAGCTGGGAGTCAAGGAACACGTGAAGGTGACATATGCCCATCTGAAGGGCAGCGGTCAGGAGATCGGTCACAGCATCATACTCCGCCTAGTTATTGGTAGAGGCGCCTATACATATTCCGTCAAGGTGAATCAACTCATGTGAAGGGGAATATAAGACCCATGCTGCAGAAGCCAAGTATGGAGACCAGCGTCTTGCTCCATCAGTGAAGCCAATGTAATGAGGTGGAGGATGGTCCATCTGTGATCATGCAAAAATGAGGAATGTAAGGTTGCAGTAAAAAAGGTAAAAAACAAAAGAAAGCAAATTGTACAATACGGACAAATGGGGCCGCGGGTTTGTTTAAGGATAAAAGCGTTTAAGATACAACCCATTATGGGGGTTGCGCAAAGGGTGACCCTTTGAGTCAGTTAAAAAGTATGCCCCATTTTCGAGGCAGGTCTGCACGATGTAAGGGCCTTGTCACATGGATTCAAACTTTCCTTTACCAGTCTTGTCGTGGGCTTGGTCATAGGCGAGGACGAGGTCCCCTTCACGAAAAGTTCGAGGGTGAACATGTTTGTCATAACCATCTTTGGAGCGGTTCTTGGCAGCTTCAATGGTTTGGATGATGGCACGACGGTCTTCATCAGCTTGTTCTAGTGATAGCAGATGTTGCTCGAGTGGGGAGGTGTCTGGGAGGAGCTCGACGGTGATGTGTAAGGTAGGTATTTGACACTCGATGGGGAGGACAGACTCTACACCATGAACTAAATGAAACGGGGTAAAACCGGTGGCGGTCTTGTTGGATGTACGGTAAGCCCATAATGGAGGGAAGAGCATGTAATGCCAATTAGACTTATGCCGGTCAACAGTGCATTGGAGGATGGTTTTTAAAATTTTGTTAATGGCCTCTACTTGGTCGTTCCCTTGGGGGTAGTAAGCAGAGGAATACTGATGTTCGAACTTCAGGAGGGTGGATAACTTCCACCAAATGGAATCTTCGAAGTGTGAACCATGGTCTGAGACCAACTGTTTGGGGACCCCAAATCAAGTGATAACATGGTTAAAAAAGAAACGGGCAGCGGTGTCAGCTTTACAATTGAAGGTGGGCATGGCTTCAGCCCATTTGGTGAAGTAGTCAATGGCGACAATGATGTACTTATGGCCATTGGCAGATGAGGGTTTACATTCCATTAAGTCAATGGCCCATTTACAAAAGGGGCCAACGGTGATGACTGAGTGTAACGGAGTGGGTGGTGTCCAAGCCTTAGGGGAAAAAAGTTGGCAATTATGGCAATGTTTGACCGCTGTGATGTAGTCGGTAAAGAGTGTGGGCCAGAAGTATCTGGTGCGGATGACCTTTTGGGCGGTGGCCATTCCAGAGAAATGTCCGCCGCAGGCACCACTATGACAGTCATTGAGGACTTGTTCAAGTTCCTCATGTGTAAGACAACGACGAAGAATCGTGTCAACTCCTTGCCGATAAAGGACATCGCCCAAGAGGAGATAGCAAGAGGCTTGGTGACGGATACGACGACGTCCATCACGATTTATGTTGGGTCGAAACTTCTGTGTGCGAAGGTATAACAAAATATCACCGTACCATGGGTCATCAGACCAGATGATGAACAAGTGTTTGTCGGATAACTCATCAAAGATTTGTGGGGACGGCAAGAGGTATGGGAGATCGGTGATGAGCTGGGAAAGCGCGAGGGCTATAGTGCTCTTAGGGGTTGTGAATGTGAGGTCATATTCTTGGAGGATAATTACCCATTTAGCAACGTGACCTTGCAGGAAGCGCCGGTTCAAGAGATAGACCATGGATTTGGAGTCGGCGACAACTGTGGTATGACTGAGTAAAATGTAATGTCGCAATTTTTGGACGAAAAATACCACAGCAAGGGCTAGTCTTTCCTCATATGGGTAACATAAGGGTGGTCCAGACAAGGTCTGGCTAACGTAATAAATGACATGCTCCTGGCGAGTGGCATGTTCTTGAACAAGGACTGTGGACATGGCATAATCGGATGCCAAGACGTACAGGATGAAGTCTTGAGAGAAATCCGAGGGGCTTGTGTGAGAGCTTTCTTAAGGGCTGCGAATGCATCTTGCACCTAGTCATCCCAAACAAAGGGTATGTGGGTATGAAGCAAGCGTAAGAAACCATGAATGGTGGTGGCATAATCAGGAACGAAGCGACGGAGAAAATTAGATCTCCCCTGTAGACTCTGGAGCTGTCGGAGCGTGCGAGGAGCGGGAAGGTCTATGATGGCTTGGAATTTCAGGGGATCAACAGCGATTCCTTTCTGGGAAACAATGAAGCCCAACAACCGGCCTGCCGAAACGCAAAAGACACACTTGTGTGGGTTCAAGCAGATTTGATATTTGCGACAACGCAAAAAGACTTGCCGGAGGTTGTTAAGGTGGTCTGATCATTTCCGGGAACAAGCTGTAAGATCGTCAAGATAGACTAGCAGGATATGGACCAAGTCGTGAAAACAGTAGGTCATGGCCCGCTGGAAGGTGGCACTAGCATTTTTTACGCCGAAAGGCATGACGCGATAGGAAAAGGTGCCCCAAAGGGTGGTAAAGGCAGTCTTGTACTGATCCTCCTTATGGATCTAAATCTAGCTGTATCTGGAAAAACCATCCATGAAAGATAGGACTTCATGCCCCGCACACGCATCGATGAGTTGGTCAATAAATGGCATGGGGAAGTGTTGGCCTGATTTTATGAATCAGAGCCAATAAAGAGGTTTTATCCACACAATCAACTTAAAGTAGTATCCGGTGTGTTTAAATTAACAAGACCTCGCAGGTTATGGTCCTGCTACCAGCTAGTTTATCTCTTAAGGAAACCTCAAAACTAGCAAAATCTAACCTATTCTAATGTTTATCCTATCTATATATTTACAAATGTCTTAAAGCTGCTTTCGGAAAGAAAGACTTCAATTTTTTGTGAAATTTTCTAAGTATGAAAGCTTAATTACAGTATGCAGAATAATTTAACAATGCTAAAAATAAAATAAACTTTAAAACTAATCTATCTATCCTATTTAACCCTATCTCAGCTGAGAGCAGATTTGAAACTAAGATTAATCATTAATCTTATAACAGAAAATTGAAGTATGATATAAACCAAACATGTTTAAATTATAACAACAATTACTCTGCTGTATAGAAATGGAGATGAGATTCAACCTAAAACACACAGTCAAATTTCACTTCCAGAACTGATTAATAATTATTGTTCAAGACAGTCATTCAAATTTGAGATAATGTCTATTTAAAATTCACCGTTAACATACAAATGAAACTTAAATAAACAAGAAGTTATATCATTCAAGCTAATGTTTATAGTGAACACACTAATGAACAAACCACAATAATATATGCATTCAATAACTAATCTCGAGACGACAAAGTGAGAAATTATTTAAACATCAGTATGACACAGCATACAGAGTTTGCATATAACAGAAGATGACAAACCGAAATATATGTATATATAAAAACCCAAAAATGAATACCATTCACAGCATCATTCGTAGATATCCAGTATCATCCACAACAAAGCTTCAGCTTCAAGTTTGAAGTAATACTAGCAATAGAATATATTTCAAGAAGTTTTCTTCTACACTCCGTCCCCCCTTCGGTTCATCAAAAATCTTCATTCATATACTAGTGAGAGTCGGTTTTTGCTATAAATGTTGCATGCAACATTATAGGAAATTACTTAACCATAAAAGCATCTAATTACACCAAATACTAAAAATAGAATCGACTAGCCTGAGTCGAGACATCTCAGAACATTCTTGGCCATTCAGAATACTCCAACTTGTAACAGATCAGCTATACTTTCATGCCAACGCATCCACCATGTCCTGCATTCCTGGAAGAAAGCGGTGATAAAACCCTCCTGCATTAAATTCAACAAATACATTATATCAAAATCGATTTAACACAGTTTAACCGAAATATTAAAACAAAATTATAAATGCATGCCTGTAAAATCTCCGATTTTACAGACATGCTAAATCAAAATAATCGTTACCTGTCAACAAGAAAAAGAACTATTAGGCTTCATTATGAAGAGCGACTACTCTTCTAGCTTCGGCCAATTTAGCCTTCAACCTGATAATTTTAACATTTTGTTTTTCAATTCGTTCCAATAGCAGCTGATTTGTTTTTAAAATCGATTTCTTGGATTTCTTGAATTGATTCTTTTTCACGTTGGCCTTTTTCCACCTGTCAATCCATTCTAGCAATTCTTTCTTGAACGTTTTATTTTCTTCTTCCAACAAGACCGTATACTGTTTGCGCTTTTCTTTAGACTCTGCTTTTTTATCCTGATAGATGTTTCCTAATACCTGTTGTAGGGTTTCGTCATCGCTAGCTACATGAGGAGAACGAGGACTGTCACAATGTTGATTGTGCAATGATTCAAGTTCTACAGTGTCAACATTTATTTCTGGTCGATTGCCCTCGACCTCACCTGATGGCACATCATTCCCCTGGACAGTGGTGGAATTCCCTACATCCATTGCATTAGGGACAGGTATCGGAATATCATCCTCAATATCTACAACTGCAGGTTCGGCAGCAGTAGATTTGGAAGTCTGTGGATCAGACCTATACCTTGGAGTAGAATGAAGACTATGCATGCTTCTGGTGATTCTACGTGAAAACGATAGGTTTCCAACCCTCGACCCTTCCTTGTCACAACAAACTTGAGCTAAATGATTCAACTTACGCATAGAAATTTTATCACATTCGGCAGGTTTATTAATTTCATCTCCGGCTGATCCCTCTTTTAATTTTACAGGGTTACCATCATTCTTAACGGGTTCTGGTTCATTTAAAGTTTCCCTAGAATTGCAAGGAACTGAAACCCTATCAGCATCTTTATCTACCTCATCGTCTATGGACGTGCTTACGGCCTCTGGTTCATTATCCTCTGAGCTATCATCCTCAGGATCTATGGTTTTTCGTTTCCTACGAGCTCGAGGAGATGGATTAGGCCAATACTGCGTCGGCCCCAATTTACAATCGACTAAAAATTCATCCCAAGACCGACCTTTTGCGGATAATTGAAATTGCAGTAAAATTTTAATCAATCCATGGTGACACAGACTATTATCAGGGTTATTGAAATTCCTTACAGACTGTGACATTTTCTTCAGGCTTTGCCACAGGTAGAAGGGAAAATTAATTTTATAACCCTTTACTGCTAACAACAACCGTAAATGATACAAATGCAAATGGGAAAAACGTCCACAACAGGTTACGTACCTTACCAAGATTTCATAGTAAGCTCTCCACTCGGGCTTGAGAAATTTTACAGGCACGCCTACTCTCAATTTCGTTTTATCTGGTAAAGGCGTAAACAAAGCCAAACACTTCTTCTTATCAACCATAAGGCCTTTAAACCAGCGTTCTCCCACCTGGGGAAGTTTCGTGGCTTCAGCAATTTTGTCTTCATTGATAACAAACTCAAAACCCCCAATTCGCACCCTGTCATTTTTGAAACCCATTGCAAACATTCTGGTAATCTCCACATGATGACCATCAAAGATTTGAAAGAAATGCGTCCATCCCATTTTCTCGAATTTCTGGGCAACCTCCTGATTAGCTTCAATAATTTCATACCCTGAGATTTCAAAACGGTTCAGAGGAGACATGGTTTCTTCAGCACTATCTGGGCTTAGTCGTGGAATGAAAGGGAAAGTGAAAACAGAGGGAATAGGTACCCACACACACGACATGCTAGAAAAATCTTCACATGCTTGAAATCTGATCAAAATCAAATCTCTGAACCTACCATTTTAGCGGGATGGTGATAAATATTACAACTTTCATGCTGCACCATGGCTTATGCCAACTTATCTGCGTTTTGACCCTGCCCAGTAGTGATCACCACTTAACTTAACGAACCAGTGATACGAAGACCGCTTAACTTGGCGAACCAGCGATATGACAACTGATATAACCATTATTACGATCATTGATTATTGACAGTGGTTCATTATTATAAGTACAATGGCCTAGTTTGAAATGACTGTTAGCGATTAACACTGTCAACACGGTTTTGCCAAATGCATACAACTGTCGACTCTGTCAAGGGGTGAAAGCCACGTTCTCATACCAACTCATCGATCCAAAACGAATGGCCAGCTCATCAGACGACCATCATTGTTCTATGATGTTACGTCGTGATACGAAGAGTGATAAATTGCGTTTTTAAGGTTAAGTAGGTATTAATCAAAGGGCCAGCTTGGTGTTTATTTTATATATATGTACAAACTATATATATACAACACTAAATCGAAACCTTTATACATGCTATTAACACACTATAGTATATATCATTCCATAGGGTATTTATCATATGTGAAACGCTTCCTATATAAACCATCCTTTATCGATTAAGTATGATATTGACAAAGTTTATGATAGGATATTACTTATGATATTAGATTCCCAAATTCACTTAGTCTTGAGACTAATAATACCCTAAACAATGTGTTTTATGATATTTCTTTGATACAAAACCCTTAAGTCACATAAACTCGTTTCAATATTTTAAACAATTTTAATGAGAATTTATGAAACTTATCAATCCTTCGTTCAAAAAGCCAAATTTGATGATCAAGTCCCTATCAGCTTATAGAATCATTAATTACTTTTTCTTTGATTAGGAGCACCTTCAGAATCAAAGATTCTGAAGGGGCTCTATATAATTTTTAATTCATTTATCACATAAAGGACTGATCTCTCTTCACTTTGTCAAGAAGTGAAGAGGTTGTTGCTTGCTGCCAACAAATGGCGACGACCTGGGAGAACCGGTTATCTCTGCTTAAAACAAGATGATTAAAACGAAATCTTAGAAACCTGTTAAAGATAATCAAAATCCTTTATTCATATCAAACCTTTATTTATTCAGATTCATAAGTATAACCCAGAAATTTTTCATCTTTTAAAACAAACATATGATTAGAGATAAGCTTACAAATATCCTTATCAAAACCAGTGCTTCTTAGTAAGGATGATCTTACCATCAGCCTCGAATACCTTTCTTCTGAAAACTATCTAGGATCTGTTCCTTGGTTTAGTATTTTCTTGTTTCTTGCTTTGCTGTTCTTTTTTTTTTTTTTAAATAATAATTCTGTCTGAAGACTACTATCTAGGTTTGGTGTCCCAACGTGATAGTATCATTCACGAGAGTTGTTTGAAATAAGCAGGCCGACTCGTGATGAGATCTCCTGTCTTTAAAATCAAAAGCCATCACCCTGGTAATCAGAAATGAAGTTATTCCAGGCAACACTGATGATCATGATTAGGTCGGCTCATTACTGAGACCTCCTATTCTTCAGGCAAAAGTTATGTTTCATTAGGATTTTCATTGATTTTGTTTTAACTAAAATGAGAGATCATTACCCAGCATGGTAACCAAATAGTAATGTCAGTCATAAATACCTCCAGAAAATGAATCAGCTGGCTCGTGATGAGACCCCTTATCTCTTGGTTTTAAGACCAAAAGCCATTACTAGTTTCCTAATAATGTCATACCAGAGATATTTATGATTCTGATCAGACCGGCTCATTACTGAGACCTTCCGTCTCTCACTTTAGCTTTTTATTAGCTGGAACAGATACTAGACAGTCCTCAAATGAAAAAAGTTTTCTAAACCGATGATAAAAATCTATAAGGATTTTTCAAAAGCACGAGCTTTGAGAAAGATATATAATAAACTATCCTTATTTAAGAAAATAACCAGATGAAAGAAAAATCCGGGAAACACTTATAAATAGAACCAACGAAGGTTTTTTTACAAACTCAAGAAATTTTGATCAATCCGAACAACTTTAAAAGATTTCAGTTTAAATCAAAATTTTCAAGACTGATGAATAACTGATCTTATTGATATTAATTACAATTGTTAATTACATATTTCTGTTTTGAGGACTAGTTATATACATGAATTTTAGCAACCTGAAATATCTGATATTGACAAAAATTTGACTCATATACGGTTTGTTAATGTATATACAAAAATATAAAAACTATTTATAAACAGTGAATAAGTATATACATTTTAGACAGCAATTATTAACAGAAATATTTCTTAAGAATCAATCCATTCACAGGGAATGTCTCGGATTGTCCTTCAAGTGTTTGCAATCGAAAGGTACTTGGACCTATTTTCTCAGAAATAACAAAGGGACCTAACCAAAGTTTTTGAAACTTAGTATGATTACCCTTAACTTCATGAGCTTTATCCCATTTTAAGACCAAGTCTCCCACCTGGAATTCGCGATCAGAACTAAATGATTGGTCAAACCATGACTTAACAATCTGTTGATGTTTGTTAAAGTGTTGTTTTGACTGTTCTCTATCTTCTTCTAATTTTAACAATGCATTAATTCTTTTCTCCATTGCTGGGCATTCTTCTTCTTGGACAGACTGAGCTAACTGTAATGAAGGTAAAAATAAATTTGGCGGAAGAATAGCTTCAGTCCCATACACTAAGAAAAATGGTGAATTACCTATTGCAACTTTTGGAGTTACTCTGTCTGCCCAGAGAGCATTAACCAATTCTGTATGCCAATTCCGATGGTGAACTGAAACAGTTCTTTTAAGAATTTTCAATAAATTTTTATTTGTTGACTCAGCTAGACCATTCCCATGAGGATGGTAATTAGCTGAATACCTGATTCTTATTCCTTTTTCTAAAGCGAACTGACTCAATTCAATTGATGAAAAATATGATGCATTATCAAAAACCAAAGAATCAGGAACACCAAATCTTGTTATGATAAAGAGATCCAAAAATAATATAACTTGATTAGTATTCACAACCTTCAATGGTGCAGCCTCAGCCCAACGAGTGAAATAATCAGTTGCAGTTATTATGTACTTGTGTCGCATTGATGAGGGAGGGTTTATTGGACCTATTATATCGATACCCCACTGCTGAAAAGGTTTTGATTCTTGTTTAATTGGAATTATATGTTGCATGACTTGAGTATTAAATGTTTTTAAGTCATCATATGTCCACGCAAATATATCTTTAAACTCTTTGAATAATTTTATGAAAGCTGTTCTTTCTACAGGATCACAATCTATTCCTAGGTTTATAGTTTGGGGATTAGATTCCGTTCCCAAATTGATAGTTTCATATTTCATGCAAGAGCTATTGGTTTTACAATTTGGAACTGACTTAAACTTATCCTGCAGATCAAAAAACTTTTCTAATCTCAATACTGAGTTGGGAACGGGTTTTACCTGTTCAAAAGCTTTCTCAACTGAACAAAAATCATTAATTACCGAAAAATCTCGTAAATTGTCGTCATGAGTGATTTCATCTATCGCTGAATCTTTAAAGATTCCATCATTAGTCAGAAAATGCAGTACCTGTGTATCATTATCAAACACACGCCAATTAAAAATGTTATCAGGTATGGAAGGTCTAAAAATTAATTCAACAGAAAATAATTCTGGCGAAAAATTTTCTGAAGGAATCAATTTGGAAGCTACATTTGCCAATAAGTCTGCTTCTTGGTTTTGACTTCTAGGAACAGAATTTATGTTAAATGCATCAAAATATGTAATAAGATTCCATACCTCCTTCTGATAACTTTGCAAATGTTCAGATAAACAATGAATGGAATTACGCACCTGTCTAACGATGATTTCTGAATCGCCAAAGACCACAATCTCTTTGATGCCCAAATCGATTGCTTTTTTCAATCCTTGAATCAATGCTTCATATTCAACCATATTATTTGTACAACTAAATTCTAGTCTACAGGCTATACAAGTCTTATTACCTTGGGGGTCTATTAGTAAACAACCGGCTCCCGCTCCTTCTTTAGATTTTGCACCATCGAAATAAAGAGTCCAAATAGAATTATGTGCAATTACTTTGCTTTCTATGATATTTACAATATTTACATTATTTTCATCACCAATGGTCTCCTTAAGGGAACAGTTAGGAGAAATAACTGTTACATTACAAATCTCAGATTGCTGGCTGCTTACTGAAAGGAGAGAGTTTTCAGCTTTGAAATCTCCAAAACCTAACTCATACATGTAGTTTCCCATAATGGAATCAGAAAATAACACAGGTTCACTAGGATCATGTAGTTCCGTAACAATATGTTTCATGTACCTTTCTCTTTGTATCTTTATCTGATTTGCTTTTCCATTTTTTGGTAACCACAAGGTTGACCAATCAGTGGCAAAGAAACCATTTAGCTGTTGAGACCAATCCCTACTTAAGAACAGTCCATATGCATCAGGTATATCAGCGATTACGATGTCTATGATTTGATAAACTGAAGGATTACAAGCAATCCTAACTAAGACATCTTTCATCTCTCCGACAACCTTCACATTTTTTCTATCTAATTGAGTTATTTGTGCATTGGATGGGACAAATTTGCCATTTAATTTCTTGCACACAGATAAAGGCATAACATTAGAAGATGCTCCTGAATCTACCATGCAATTGTGGACATTTCTATTAAAAATTTCAAAGGTAAGTAAGAATGGAGGTGTAGTTGATTTAGAGTTCTTACCTATCAAAGAAGCTTTATCAGCTGATGTTTTCCCTTTATCAGTTGCTGTTGGATCATAGCCTAAACTGTTTGCAGCAACATTTTGCTTTGTATTAGAGATGATCGTACTTACCGCAGGATTGATAATAGGACTACCAGGCATTGGATAGATTTGAAGGAGATCATACATACTAATGTTTGCACGTGTCTTCTTCAAATCTTCAATTATGTCATATTGTAAATCCAACTTTGGAGCGTTTTGAATGGTTTGGGTACCCTTATTTGACTGAGTTTGTTTGTTGAGTTGATTTTGTTTGTTCAGTTGTGAGTTATTATTATCAGTGTTTGAAGTAGAGCTTGAAGCACCAAGAGTATTTGCAATTGCTTTACTACGCGTATTATATGCGTGTTGTCCTGGGGGTGGGCTTCTGTTCTCATGTTTTTTCACAAAATTATCCCAGAAGTGCCCATTGATTTGTTGAGGTTCTTCTGATTCATCTTCATTTTCAGATTCTTCATCTTCTTTATTCTGATTTATCTCTTGACTAGTTGTTTCAGATAAAGAGAGAACAGCTCGAATTGTATTAAAGATTTCTTCATTAACAGCTACATCTGGGGGTGTGTTCTTATTGATTATGTTTGGGTTTTGTCTAAATTGGTTTCTGAAGTAATCCCTAGAAGGGGAAGCTTCAGAACTAGTCTTTTTTAACCCAATAACTTCATTAGTTAACGTTCGAATATCATTCTGTAGTTGTTCCACATCGAAAGCTTTATCTTTATCTGAACTAGATCTTTCTACTTTCTTTCGAGGAAAAGAATCAGTTTTACCACTCCTTTCTGGTTCATAAGACATGAAATCTTTTTCTACTTTAATTGCCTCATCAAATGTTTCTATCAGTGTTGTTTTTCCAGCTCTCTTAACAAACATTCCGGAATTCCTCGGTAAGGCTGATGTATAATTTTCGATAATTATATCTTCCGGTGGTTGAGAGGCAATTGGAATTTTATTTTTTAATGTTAGAAACCTTTGATTAAAGTCTTTAATCCTTTCTTTGGGTTCCATTTTAATTCTAGATAACTCTAGGGCTAAAAGAGCGGGTGTTTTATCTTCCCCGAATTTATCTAAAATGTTTTTATTAAATTCCTCCCAATTTGTAATAGATCCTTGTACTAATGAAAAGTACCAGGTAGAGGCTCTTCCCTCAAAGGTGAGAGGAAACAATCGACAAACAACATCTTCATGCTGAACATTTAAGGTTTGAATAGCTAACATGAATTTATCAATATGTACCTCTGCAGGTTCTTTGTCATCTGGGTTAAACTTAGGAAGAATTTTATCTGAATGTTTTGGTAATGGGTGTTGTACCCCAGGAATTGCTACAGCAGCTGCCCTTAACCAAGGGAGCTGTGGGTTGGGTGGAGGATTACCTCCTCCTCCTGCATTTCCTGCCATTGGACTTCCTTGAGAACTAGAAGAACTCTCAGAATGAGAAGATCTTGGACTGTTGGGTGGTGACTCAGGAGGAGAAGGTGGCTGATCAGAACCACTTCCCGAAATTAACCTCCTTGTGGTATTGGTTTGTGTAATCTGTCTTTGATAACTTTCAGCTTGGTATTGAGGAGTATTATCAGTTATTTCCAAATCTTCTGCAACTATGGTCAATTGTGGGTTATGTCGCTGTTGTCTAGGAAGACCATAATCTATTGGAGTAATACCTAACTGATTAGCGTAAGCTCTAGTAAGGATATGTCTGGATTCTTCTAGAGTTTGAGCACTTTGTGCAGGAGTAAATGGAGAAGTAATAGGATCACGTTCAAGGATATTCCTTACAGTTTCACTAAGAGGTGATCTACTAATTTCCGAAGATTGTTGGCTGGTTGGAAATGTTTCATTAGTTTCACCTGCCATTACTTAATTCACGCCCTCCTTCTAGCGCCATTTGTTGGCCTGATTTTATGAATCAGATCCAATAAAGAGGTTTTATCCACACAATCAACTTAAAGCAGTATCCGGTGTGTTTAAATTAACAAGACCTCGCAGGTTATGGTCCTGCTACCAGCTAGTTTATCTCTTAAGGAAACCTCAAAACTAGCAAAATCTAACCTATTCTAATGTTTATCCTATCTATATATTTACAAATGTCCTAAAGCTGCTTTCGGAAAGAAAGACTTCAATTTTTTGTGAAATTTTCTAAGTATGAAAGCTTAATTACAGTATGCAGAATAATTTAACAATGCTAAAAATAAAATAAACTTTAAAACTAATCTATCTATCCTATTTAACCCTATCTCAGCTGAGAGCAGATTTGAAACTAAGATTAATCATTAATCTTATAACAGAAAATTGAAGTATGATATAAACCAAACATGTTTAAATTATAACAACAATTACTCTGCTGTATAGAAATGGAGATGAGATTCAACCTAAAACACACAGTCAAATTTCACTTCCAGAACTGATTAATAATTATTGTTCAAGACAGTCATTCAAATTTGAGATAATGTCTATTTAAAATTCACCGTTAACATACAAATGAAACTTAAATAAACAAGAAGTTATATCATTCAAGCTAATGTTTATAGTGAACACACTAATGAACAAACCACAATGATATATGCATTCAATAACTAATCTCGAGACGACAAAGTGAGAAATTATTTAAACATCAGTATGACACAGCATACAGAGTTTGCATATAACAGAAGATGACAAACCGAAATATATGTATATATAAAAACCCAAAAATGAATACCATTCACAGCATCATTCGTAGATATCCAGTATCATCCACAACAAAGCTTCAGCTTCAAGTTTGAAGTAATACTAGCAATAGAATATATTTCAAGAAGTTTTCTTCTACACTCCGTCCCCCCTTCGGTTCATCAAAAATCTTCATTCATATACTAGTGAGAGTCGGTTTTTGCTATAAATGTTGCATGCAACATTATAGGAAATTACTTAACCATAAAATCATCTAATTACACCAAATACTAAAAATAGAATCGACTAGCCTGAGTCGAGACATCTCAGAACATTCTTGGCCATTCAGAATACTCCAACTTGTAACAGATCAGCTATACTTTCATGCCAACGCATCCACCATGTCCTGCATTCCTGGAAGAAAGCGGTGATAAAACCCTCCTGCATTAAATTCAACAAATACATTATATCAAAATCGATTTAACACAGTTTAACCGAAATATTAAAACAAAATTATAAATGCATGCCTGTAAAATCTCCGATTTTACAGACATGCTAAATCAAAATAATCGTTACCTGTCAACAAGAAAAAGAATTATTAGGCTTCATTATGAAGAGCGACTACTCTTCTAGCTTCGGCCAATTTAGCCTTCAACCTGATAATTTTAACATTTTGTTTTTCAATTCGTTCCAATAGCAGCTGATTTGTTTTTAAAATCGATTTCTTGGATTTCTTGAATTGATTCTTTTTCACGTTGGCCTTTTTCCACCTGTCAATCCATTCTAGCAATTCTTTCTTGAACGTTTTATTTTCTTCTTCCAACAAGACCGTATACTGTTTGCGCTTTTCTTTAGACTCTGCTTTTTTATCCTGATAGATGTTTCCTAATACCTGTTGTAGGGTTTCGTCATCGCTAGCTACATGAGGAGAACGAGGACTGTCACAATGTTGATTGTGCAATGATTCAAGTTCTACAGTGTCAACATTTATTTCTGGTCGATTGCCCTCGACCTCACCTGATGGCACATCATTCCCCTGGACAGTGGTGGAATTCCCTACATCCATTGCATTAGGGACAGGTATCGGAATATCATCCTCAATATCTACAACTGCAGGTTCGGCAGCAGTAGATTTGGAAGTCTGTGGATCAGACCTATACCTTGGAGTAGAATGAAGACTATGCATGCTTCTGGTGATTCTACGTGAAAACGATAGGTTTCCAACCCTCGACCCTTCCTTGTCACAACAAACTTGAGCTAAATGATTCAACTTACGCATAGAAATTTTATCACATTCAGCAGGTTTATTAATTTCATCTCCGGCTGATCCCTCTTTTAATTTTACAGGGTTACCATCATTCTTAACGGGTTCTGGTTCATTTAAAGTTTCCCTAGAATTGCAAGGAACTGAAACCCTATCAGCATCTTTATCTACCTCATCGTCTATGGACGTGCTTACGGCCTCTGGTTCATTATCCTCTGAGCTATCATCCTCAGGATCTATGGTTTTTCGTTTCCTACGAGCTCGAGGAGATGGATTAGGCCAATACTGCGTCGGCCCCAATTTACAATCGACTAAAAATTCATCCCAAGACCGACCTTTTGCGGATAATTGAAATTGCAGTAAAATTTTAATCAATCCATGGTGACACATACTATTATTAGGGTTATTGAAATTCCTTACAGACTGTGACATTTTCTTCAGGCTTTGCCACAGGTAGAAGGGCAAATTAATTTTATAACCCTTTACTGCTAACAACAACCGTAAATGATACAAATGCAAATGGGAAAAACGTCCACAACAGGTTACGTACCTTACCAAGATTTCATAGTAAGCTCTCCACTCGGGCTTGAGAAATTTTACAGGCACGCCTACTCTCAATTTTGTTTTATCTGGTAAAGGCGTAAACAAAGCCAAACACTTCTTCTTATCAACCATAAGGCCTTTAAACCAGCGTTCTCCCACCTGGGGAAGTTTCGTGGCTTCAGCAATTTTGTCTTCATTGATAACAAACTCAAAACCCCCAATTCGCACCCTGTCATTTTTGAAACCCATTGCAAACATTCTGGTAATCTCCACATGATGACCATCAAAGCTTTGAAAGAAATGCGTCCATCCCATTTTCTCGAATTTCTGGGCAACCTCCTGATTAGCTTCAATAATTTCATACCCTGAGATTTCAAAACGGTTCAGAGGAGACATGGTTTCTTCAGCACTATCTGGGCTTAGTCGTGGAATGAAAGGGAAAGTGAAAACAGAGGGAATAGGTACCCACACACACGACATGCTAGAAAAATCTTCACATGCTTGAAATCTGATCAAAATCAAATCTCTGAACCTACCATTTTAGCGGGATGGTGATAAATATTACAACTTTCATGCTGCACCATGGCTTATGCCAACTTATCTGCGTTTTGACCCTGCCCAGTAGTGATCACCACTTAACTTAACGAACCAGCGATACGAAGACCGCTTAACTTGGCGAACCAGCGATATGACAACTGATATAACCATTATTACGATCATTGATTATTGACAGTGGTTCATTATTATAAGTACAATGGCCTAGTTTGAAATGACTGTTAGTGATTAACACTGTCAACACGGTTTTGCCAAATGCATACAACTGTCGACTCTGTCAAGGGGTGAAAGCCACGTTCTCATACCAACTCATCGATCCAAAACGAATGGCCAGCTCATCAGACGACCATCATTGTTCTATGATGTTACGTCGTGATACGAAGAGTGATAAATTGCGTTTTTAAGGTTAAGTAGGTATTAATCAAAGGGCCAGCTTGGTGTTTATTTTATATATATGTACAAACTATATATATACAACACTAAATCGAAACCTTTATACATGCTATTAACACACTATAGTATATATCATTCCATAGGGTATTTATCATATGTGAAACGCTTCCTATATAAACCATCCTTTATCGATTAAGTATGATATTGACAAAGTTTATGATAGGATATTACTTATGATATTAGATTCCCAAATTCACTTAGTCTTGAGACTAATAATACCCTAAACAATGTGTTTTATGATATTTCTTTGATACAAAACCCTTAAGTCACATAAACTCGTTTCAATATTTTAAACAATTTTAATGAGAATTTATGAAACTTATCAATCCTTCGTTCAAAAAGCCAAATTTGATGATCAAGTCCCTATCAGCTTATAGAATCATTAATTACTTTTTCTTTGATTAGGAGCACCTTCAGAATCAAAGATTCTGAAGGGGCTCTATATAATTTTAATTCATTTATCACATAAAGGACTGATCTCTCTTCACTTTGTCAAGAAGTGAAGAGGTTGTTGCTTGCTGCCAACAGGAAGTTGTCTTTGGGATAGGCTCGATTTAAATCGCGGAAGTCAGTACATACTCTGATGGTGCCTTGTTTTTTGTTAACAGGGATGGGGTTAGAAACCCAAGTGGTATATGCAATAGGATAAATGAATCCTGCTTTGCGAAGTTTCTCAATCTCTGCTTTAACAGCGGTGAGCTTTGAGGGATAAATGGGGCGCTGTTTCTGACGAACGGGGGTACGTCTGGCCATGTGTCAATGTGGTGTTCTATAATAGCGGGGTGAAGACCAGGCATTTCGGTATAGGACCAGGAAAAGACATCACAAAACTCTTGGAAAAGTTTTGTGTTCTCTCTGATCTCATACTCACTGCAGGAGGCTCTTAATGTAATGAGTTCAGGGTCACCTCCTGGGGCAGAGATATCAATTTGGATTGTGGGTGAGATGCTGGCCATGTTACCTTCCTCAAAAGCGTCAAGAGTGGGAATGGGATCCTTAAACCAGTCGACTTTGGTGGGGAGGAAATCTTTAGACTCAACCGCAAATTGAGTGGCTGGGGTGGAGGAGGACTCTTCTGGGAGGAAGTAAGAACGATGGTGCATGTCTTCCCAGGGGTAATCCAGGGCAATGAGAGCCTCTAGAATCTCCTCATCATTGCAGAAACTTTGAGTTGTCAAATCGGTTGACGAGGAAGTGGCAGTCGAAGAGATCATATAGATGGTGTTAATCTCTTCGAATGAGGGTGATACTGGGGGTGGATCTCCTCAATTGTGGGGGGTGCCGTCTCAAGGTCCAAATTATTCATCTCGTAGAGAGCTACTCTGTAATCTGGGAGATCAGGATAGTGATGTGATTAATGGCCGTAAATACCGCATATTGCACAAGGGTGGTTGGTACGCAGTGATTTATCACGAGGCTTAGGGGTCGGGTCGAGTTGGACAACCGGGATGTTGGGGTCATCGTCAAGCATTTGCATGTGTTCTTGTAATGCAGGTAATTGTGGACATTGATGAGTCGGATGGCCTAACTCATCACACAATGAGGATTTGGGACGAGCACGAAACACTGGGGGGGGTTTAACTATTTTGGATGGGGTTATAGCAGTGTATGTTTGTGGGCCTCTGCCCCCAGTGTGCTTGATAAGAGGGGGTGGATTCATAGATGATGAAGGGGTAGTGACACCGGGAGGTGGTTGACTAGTAGTGGCAATGGGTTGCACCGGTTGTAGGATGACATTGGGTGTCGGCGGGGGAACGGGAGGCGAAATATACCACACGGGTAATCCTAAGGTTAACTCGGGGATCCTGAGAGTAGCCATAACCGGGGTGCTTACTACTCCTGAGCGAGGGAATAGGAAGGGGATTGTGTGGATGGGTGTAACACCAATATGACTAGGTACCAATGGTGGTTTGGGTAACAAGGGTGGTTGATTGTTGGGTGTTTGTGTATTGTGGGAAAGGGTACATAGGTCAGATACTTCGGTCGTTGGTGATGAGGGTGGAATGGATTGGAATGTTGCGGTCATCGGCATATCTGAGTAAAGTCTGGGTCCCACAGAGGAAACGAATGAGGTAGATACACCACAAACAGATTGTTCAACCATGGGGAGAACATTTTCGGGTGCAGCGGGGGCATTGGGATCGTAATAGGTGAGTTGATTGACCTTGACCATGCGTCCGTCATGGGGGAACATCATGGTACAAAAAATGGATGAGGAAACCGCCCACATGGCATACATGTAGCTGTGGCCAAGTAAGAGGTTATAATCAAGCTAGGTGTTGATGACCTCAATGTCAATGAGCACGGTTTTTCCATCCAACTGGATGGGGAAATTAGCTAAGAGACCTTGGGGTTGAGCCGAACGGTCGTCGTAGGCTCACAACGCAGTGGTGGACTGCTAGAGAGTAGGGGATCCCAACTTCTACCAAATGAATGTGGACATAACGCATGTAGAGGCACCTTCATCGATAATGCACCGATGGATGACAAGATTCCGAATGGAAACAGAAACTTGGAACGCTAAAGTGGAAGGCAGGCATGGTTTGAATTGGTCCAAATCGAAGGCCATGAGTCGTGAATCATTGGGGTCAATAGCACCAATGGTGGAGAGAAAAGTCCTGCGTTGTGAAGGACAGTTTTTTAAGACCTCTAACGTAGATATGGCTATGGGAGACTGGGCTAAGTCATCTACAATGTTGTAATTAGACGCAGCGTGAGCATTGGGATTATTGTTGATGCGACGAAGTGGGAAGTGAGGTGCTTTGGAGGTTCCATCTAGTGGATGTTATGCGGAATTCTTCCCTACGGATAAGTCAAAACTCCCTTAACTTTAAAGTAGATTCTCAACTAACTCTAAAGCAAGAAACAAGCTAAAACAAATGCTACCTTGAGATTCCTGAATTAACTTTTACAGCAAGATCATATGCATTCAGAAACAAGTGAGATATATGACATACCTTTCGATTCGACGTTTGTCCCGCTTCCAACTTTTTTATCCAAGTGTTCCGATGGAGAACCTGTTAAGACCAATCAAAGAACAAACATACCAGCTTCCGACTACTTTGAATGTAAATGTTAGATTCAAATCTGAATTAGATACATTCCATGTTAAAGATTTAAACAATACACATGAAATGGGAAAGACAAGACAAGTTATCTTATTACAACTTGAAGAATACTTACAAAAGGTGCTTGATGTCCAAGCCAATCCTCTAGCTCCAAGTGTCTTCTCCTCTAGCTATCTCCACCATGCTGCAAGACCATAAGTTTGGTACTCTCAAGAGTCCTCCCCTTTCCCAATGGAATGCCTCTCTTTTATAGTGAATGGTGAGGTTAACCAACAAGAGAGATGGGTGGATCGAGGGAGAGATAAGTGGATCAGGGTTTCTAATCGAAGGAAATGAGTTGAGATCGAATCAGGGACCCCAATCTTTCATTATCTTCGAAAATCCAAAATCCCACAAGCCAAGGGAAAAAGGATATTAAAAGAGTACCGTGCTCTGCAGTCTTAGCACAACGCGGTACTGCCGCGTTTTGGGGAAAAAGCATGGCGCGGTAGTGTCTAGTACCGCGTTTTGATAAATGAGCAAGGCACAGTAGTGTGTGTAGATAAAGTCTTAGGTGGGTCAGAACTTGTCAGGGTAGATTCACCTTCAAGATTAACTCATCATCTGTCTCTTCTGGATGGTTTAAAACAGTAGGGAAAGTGTCGTCAACTCATTTCGTGACGGAGATGCGACACTGTGAAACATGGAGGTATAACAGATGCCCCCTAAAGTGTGAGGTCAGAAGGGACTGATGGCCGAAAGACTTTACAAACAGAGTGTGCAGAGATAGCATCGAGGAGAGCGACAAGGAGATGAAACAGAAACAAAGTGTAAGACATACCACCGAGGCAGGAATTCCCATGCTTGGAAACAAATGACTCAAAGCATGGCTGCCGACCAATACATTGCAGATCCATGAGTACTGAGATGACATAGACTGTGGACAGACCATGGCTACTATGAACAAGCGTAGATCCATGAGACAAAAATGACACAGCCACGACCAATACAATAAGTGGATCTGTGTGACAATACAAAGGACATCTCTCTCGCAACCTGGACGCAATCGAGATACAGCGATGCACCCAGGGTCTTCTACCCGATCGCAAAAGATACGAATCTAACCATGTGATTACAAGGTGTTGAAGTCGAACATGGTAGAAACCATTTGATTACCGGTCAATGATGTGGACCGTTAACAAATGCGAGGGAGATCACCAATGATGACGATGATTCCCAAGGTATCAATAGTACATCTCAACGAAATGCGAATGAATGAGTTGATGTCGAGCATCCGAGAGATTGCTTGATCAGAGGTCAATGATGTGAACCTACTGTCAAACACGAGGAAACCTGCCATTGAGACATGCAGGTACCAAGGTACTAATAGTTGATTCCTAAGTCTAGTTCCCGGATAGTGATTTGGTGTCGACAGGAATAGACTCGTCGAAGGTGGGCCATGATGTTTCCCACATCATCGACACAAAATCGGCACGAACGATAAGATGATGGAACCATGGAGTATGTACTGACACAGCGGAGGCCTGACACAATGAACGACTCAAAACAATGCAACCCTTTGAACATATAACGGCATGTAACAGGACTTGGCAGCAGGGATTATTGACAAATAGAGGATAGACACCAGATGAGTAGGCTCGTGGCCAGGGAGATGACTCATGATGATGACCATGACTCAATGAAAAATGGATACCCAATATAGACAAGAGACGGACACATGCCATGTTCAAAGGTAACGACTAACAAGCTGCCACAAATAAACTTGACTTATCCCCCCATATTTCCCCGACATGATAGACGAGTACCTCTTTCTTGTTTTGTGAGCTTGAAGAGGATAACAGATGCTCGGTGTAGCTCATCTCATGGATGAGTCCAATCTCACACGTTTTACGAACCTGAGAAAGGAGGGGTTCATCCCAAAGTGGGTCCTTCGATGTTAACATTTTAACGAGTCCAAGGAAGGAAAAATCGGTAGTTTTTCATATTTAGAGAGCCTGAAAAACTTAAAGGAAGCCCCATAATGTACTTTTTCATAAAATTTAGTCCCTCGATCCCGAAAAACTGTAAAACAATTCCCGAGAGAACTCTCCCAGCCGAGATTGACTGAGGTATACCTTTCTCGTAAATAGTCTAGACGGGCCGAAAAAGGGGTAACCTATCACCGAATAGACGACCTTTCAAATACTTTTACAAGCGTGAAAGAGTCAAGATCACTTGGCAATATTTTCAATTTTAGGGAGTCTGAAAAGAGCTTAACTATGGACTCCTATGGTCTTTTTCGTAATTTTTTATTATTCTGGTTCGAAAAAAGAATAAAATACAACCAGGATAATACTTTCCTCACCGTTTAATGAGCATGAGTAAAGCTGACCGTACTCGACACCATTTACTTGAGTTTGACAAGCACGACATGGGTGTAAAAGCGCTTGGAATCTTTTTCAAGTTTTAAATCCAGAGCACGAAAAAGATAAAGTGGGCTCAAAAATGAAGGTCAGAAAACACCAGTGTGAATGTATCGCGTTTTTACTGAGGATCCTGTCAATAAATGCTCAAAAACTGGACATTAGTAATGTGAACAAGGTTTTATTTTAACTATTTAAAATAATAATTAAAAAAGATATTTGAAAATACTATATAAGGAATAGTTAAAAATAGAAATTACTATTCATTTGTGTTTTTTACCCAAAGGAGAAATTTTCACCTATTTAGGAGCAAGATTTCAAGGATCCATACCGGGAGTTCTAGGACACCATTTCGACCGCCGTCTGCGCCAGGTAAGAGTTCTTGAGCCCCTCTTTCATTTTATGTAAGAAATTTTTGCTTTCACCAGGAAAAATTTGATTTTTTAGCGAGCCCTTTTGGGCAAGAATCTCCCTTCACACTACCGCGTGGGGGCTCTATCGAAAAATGCGGTACTGTCTAACAGTACCGTGCTGGATCTCCAAACCGAGGCGTGGTAGTGTGGACTACTGCGCGGCAGAATGTCTCTCAGATGCGGTAGAGGTGAATTTTTAGTTCAAGAAATCAAATTTTCTCCAAATTTCTGCTGGAAGTAAGTTGCTAAATATTTACTAACTGCTTTGCTTGATCTTTTGCAGGAGTTTGCAACTTGTTCGGAGAAAAATGGTAAGCTGGAAAGAAAGAGAGCACGAAGCGGATGATTTTGCAGCTGAAAATGACTTACCAACCATGACCGCATTGCGAGAATGTGGTTTGCTAAATTTCTTTAAAACCAAAGGGATCCGCCAGCAGCCCAAGCTTCTCACTCATCTCATTCAGTTGTGGGACCCTGACATTCGAGCTTTCCGAGTGGGAGAGCATGTCCTCGAAATCCAACTCGAGGATATTTACTTCCTCACGGGCCTCTCGAAAAGAGAGGCCCGGGTGAACTTTACCGGATACTCAGCTTCAGAATCAAGTACAGATGACTTGATTGCTCGGTATTGCCATCAGGGTTCGAGTAAGAAAAGTGGGAAGGTGGCCATAAAGGAGGTCATAGAACTTCTTGTAAAAATCGTACTATTCACTATCACACATGCAGCAGGAAGTGTGAGTCCACATCAGGCATCTCGCACACAAGTGAACCTCGCAGCAGAGTGTATGGGAGGGACAGTTTTTAACTGGTGTGATGCAGTGTTGTCCAATCTGAAAGAACAAGTGCACAAGTGTAGGGTTGGAAAGAACTCCCAATTTGGCTATGGGAGCATCCTGGTCACCTTCTTTCTGGCGAGGGTGCCATTACTGCGTCCACAGATATCTATGCGCCCCCGTCCACCTACCGAGCCATGGATGGCTCGATGGAGTGACTATGCTGGACGTCTCGGGGGACCTCAGCGGTTAGCCTTTGGTGAGGACTTCTTCTCCTGGCTAGAGGAGCAGATAGTTATGATTGATGACTATCCCTACTCAGGGGTAGATTTCCGTGAGGACATCGACTTGGCACTGCCAGAGGATGATGACTGGGACGAATCTGGTACGACCTTCATGGATATGTATTTTTTCCTTTTTGAATATTTAATTTTTATTACTTTTTTAGAATGTGTAAAAGATGTCTAATATATGTTCGCATGCATGTTGCAGACTGTGGACCACAGAGACCAGCTGGGTACTCGCCACTACGTCGTGGTGGTGTTGACCGTCAAGCTGTTCCTGACGAGGAGGAGGATGAAGACGAGGCAGGAGGTGTTCGGGACATTGAGAGGAACTTGTAGGGATTGACTCATGGCATCCCTGCTATGAGGATGGATGACGTCCCTTACCACCTCCAGCAGCATACTGTAGGTGTGCCTGGTTGTATCAGTCGACTTCTTCGCAAGGTGGTTCGAGTTGTAGTATGTTACCTCCAGCAGCGGGAGGAGTCCGATGAGGGACATGATAGGCCTCCTAGATCTCCATAGATGGTCTTTTGATATTTCTGCGGCATGTACACGATATGTAGGCTTTGAGGGCCAATTTTGTATATGGGATTTGATCCCCAATTTTGTCTTTGACACAAACTTTATGTATTTTTGAAAAAACACTCTTATATACAGTGATATGGACCTATTTATGATCTAAATATTTACAATGACTTGTGCATTTTATTTTTTTATGATGTGTTTATGTGTGGGCAAGATGCCAATCCAAAATGTAATTAGCCAATGAATCAGCAATACAATTGAATTCTCTCGGTATGTGCTGATATGTGATAAAATTAAATGACCGTTCCAAGAGGCGTACTCTTCGAAATAAACGAAGTAGTGTAGGATCGCGAACTGTGTAAACATGGTTTAGATGAGAAACCACGAGTTGGGAGTCTAAAAAGACCGATAAGGAGTCAATCCCGGTGAAGCAACCTCTGTCAAGAGACCAATGACTGCGTGGTACTCTGCGATATTATTGGTTGCAGAACCTAAACAAATGGCTCCTAAAGAAATCAACTCGCCAGTGGGGAAATAGATTACCCATGCTGCGGAAGCGAGATTCCGGGTATGTCGGCTTGCACCGTCAGCGAATCCAAAGTATGCAGACATCTGCGCATAAAGTCACAAGTCAAAGTAAGAGTAGATACATGAGGTCCACGCGCACACCCAAAAAGAAAGCAAAAGCAAACTAAGTACATTATGTACAACAAGTAACCCGCGTAGGGTAACCTCATGTGTAGAAACGTTTGAGGTATAGCCCGTTGCGGGGCCGTGCCAATGGCGTACCATCACAATCGATTAGTTCATAGTCTCCTTTTTCTAAGACACGTTTTACAATGAAGGGGCCGTACCACATATATTCAAGTTTACCTTTTCCAAGCTTATCATGCATATGATCATATGTAAGTACGAGGTCACCCTCATTGAAGATCCGAGGTTGAACGGATTTTTCGTATTGAGCTTTGACGCGTTTTTTGTGAGCTTCATTAGCCAAAGCAACGTCGCAGCGGGTTTCATCTAGCTTAGCTAGGTATAGAAACCGTTCCTCTTCGGAAGTAGTGTGTGGAAGTATCTCTATGGCTATCTTGAGTGATGGAATTTCACATTCAATCGGGAGAATGGCTTCTAGGCCGTACACCAGTTGAAATGGTGTAAACCCAGTAGCACTTTTCACTGAGGTTCGGTATGCCCACAGTGCTAAGAACAGAGCTGAGTGCCAATTGGATTTCTGGGTACCCACAATGCGCTGAATCATTCATTTCAAGACTTTATTAATGGCTTCAACTTGGCCATTAGCTTGTGGGTAATACGGGGTTGAGTTTTCATGGCGAAAACCCAGTTTGGCACTTAGTTCTTCGATCATATGGTTCCTGAAATGGGAACCATGATCGGTCACAATAGACTGTGGGACACCAAATCTAGCTATAATATGATTGAATATGAACTGCGCTGCTGTTTTGCCGTCCTTAGCATACGTAGGCATTGCTTCAGCCCATTTTGTAAAATAGTCGACAGCTACTATGACATAGCTATTCCCCCCGGCTGAAGTGGGCTTACAGTGCATAAAATCGATGCCCCATTTGGAAAAGGGGCCGACGGCAATGACAGGATGGAGTGGAGCAGGATGCGAGCATGTTTTGCTATGAAAGAATTGACATGGTGGACACTTCTTGACTGTTTCAATGCAGTCTTTGAAAATTGAGGGCCAGAAGTATCCTGCTCGCAGTATTTTCTGGGCCGTAGCCATCCCAGAGATATGACCACCACATGCTCCAGTGTGGCAGTCATTGAGAACGCGTTCCGCCTCATCTAAGGTCAAACGGCGTCGAAGGACAGTGTCGACACCATGCCGATATAGAGTATCGTTAACTATGAGGTAGTATTTTGCGTGATGTCGGATGCATCGCCGTTCGTCGCGAGTGAGGTCGGGACGGAAGCGTTGGGTTTGGAGATATAAAAGAATATCCCCATACCATGGATCAGACATGCTAATGAGGAACAATGATTTGTCTAGAAGAGAATCAATAGGCTCGGATTGCTCAGTAGCACGGGGCAAGTTACAAATTAATTCCGCGAAGACCAAAGACTTCTTGGACTTAGCTTTGACAAACTCCAAGTCAAACTCTTGAAGGATGACAATCCAACGAGAGTATTTGCCCCCAAGCACCTGACGTGTGAGGATGTAATGCATTGGGTTGAAGTCGGCTATAACAGTGGTCCGGCGGAGTAAGATGTAATGGCGGAATCTCTGGACAGCAAATACTGTTGCCAGAGCCATTTTTTCAACATGTGAATAGCGGGTTTCAAAGTCAAGAAGACTCTTACTGAGATAGTATACCACATGTTCTATGTCGTTTTGGTCTTCCTGGACCAGCACCATACCAATGGTAGAAATCGAGTCTGCGAGATAAAGAATGTAGTCCCGTGTGTAATCGGGGGGTTGAATCACAGGATCTCTGGTTAAGGCTGCCTTTAAATTGTCAAAGGAATGTTGGGCTTCATCATCCCAGATGAAGGGAACATTCTTCTTGAGAAGCCACATGTAGCCTTTTGTTATCTCGGACAGATTGCAGATAAAACGGCGTAGAAAGTTTGCATGCCCTTGCAAACATTGAAGTTTTGGAATATTGGTAGGTGAAGGTAGGGCTAAAATAGCTGCTACCTTTGCGGGGTCTAGACGTATCCCGTCTTTGAAGACTATGAAGCCCAACAGTTTTTCGGCTTCTACACAAAAGACGCACTTATGCGGGTTCAAACGTATATTGCAGCGACAACACCTTTCGAAAATGGCACTTAAGTGGTCTGGATGGTCTTCCTGGGTCCGAGAGTGAGCGGAAAGGTCATCAATATATGGATCTACAATATGTTTGATGTCATGAAATGTGTAAGACATCGCCCGTTGGAAAGTTGCCCCGGCATTTTTCAGGCCAAAAGGTAACTTTCGATATGCAAAGATCCCCCAAGGGCAGATAAAGGCCGTTTTGTGCTGGTCGGCTAGGAGGATATCGATTTGATTATAGCCAGAGAAGCCATCCATAAATGAAAAGATGACACTCCCGGCACAGTTATCGATGATCTGGTCGATAAACGGAGTTGGGTAGTTGTCCTTTGGACAAGCCTTGTTCAAATCACGGTAATCAACGCAGACCCTAATCGTTCCCTGTTTTTTGGCTACGGGAACGATGTTGGATACCCATTCTGTCAATGGGACAGGATAGATAAAACCAGCACGCAAAAGTTTTTCAACTTCTGCTTTAATGGCGGCTGCCTTACGAGGATGGACGGGTCGAAGCTTTTGCCGAACAGGTCGGGCGCCAGGGAAAGTTGGAATTTCGTGGACCACGATCGAGGGGTCAATTCCTGGCATCTCTTCATAACTCCAAGCAAAAACATCGCGGAAAGTTTTAAAGTAGGCACCATAGAACTCCGTTTCGAGGGGAGTACATGTTTTTCCAATGTGTACGTTTTCCACGATACCAGGATTCACTGAAATATCGATGGGAGTGGTTGCCATAAGATTGGCCAAGTTTCCTTCTGAAAATACCTCGTCGAGGGAAGTGGGGGAACTTGGTTTGAACCATCCCAAGTGAAGTGATGGGTTTTGTATCAAGCTCAAATGGCTGAATAGTGGGGAATGAAGATCGATGATGAAAATCTGCCCATGGTGGCTCATCACTGCACATAACCTCCATGATTGATTCGTCAGTGGGAAAAATCAAGTTGAGAGGATCAAAAAATGGTGGGTGTGGATGAGTTTCAGCCGAGAGCTGTGCCACGGTGTGATTAGTAGAACAGTCAACCTAATCTGTGGCTGATTGGATCGCGTCATATGCTGCAAGGTTTCTGTTCAAAGGCATGGAATTGCCATAGACTTGAATCTGAGTGGGACTCAGAATCACCCATGAATCATCGGAAGGGGTGACATGCGATGAAATCATGTTGACTGGTTGAAGATGGGTTCCCAGCTCTGGAAAAAATCCAATGAGAGAAGAATCCTTCAGGAGACCAACACCTATGTCTTGGAACCGGTACCGAGGTTGATCCAATAACGGGACGGTATTGGAGGAGTTCGGATGGGAGTCTGGGATACAGTAATCCAATTGATCAATAGTGACAATTTTCCCTTCATGAGGAAATTGTACAATCCGGAAGACTGTAGATGCTATGGCGATCATGGCATAGAACCAGTTCCGACCAAGTAGGAGATTGTAATCCAAAGGTGCATCTACGACTTTGATGTGTACGGATACTGTTTTGCCCCCCAGTTCAACACCGATTGAGGGAATGAGTCCATATGGTTGAAAACCATGTCCATCAAATGCCCTGAGAGTAGTAGGAGAAGTTGTGACCTCTGGTGAGCCTAAGGCTCTCCAACAGTTCAAAGACATAATTGACGTGGAAGCACCCTCATCTAACACAGTGCGATGGATGACATTTCCATGGATTTTTATATGCACCTGGAAGGCTAACTGGTGAGAAAGCCTAGGTTTAGCGTGCTCCAAGTTAAACATGATGGAGTTTGAAGTATCTGGATCCATTGCCCCCAGTGTTGAAAGTAGGGTTCTGCGCTGCGTGGGGCAGTGTTGGAGAACCTCGAGAGTCGACATGGCGCAAGGTGCTTGAGCCAAATCCTCAACAATGTTGTAGTTTTGGGCAGCTCGTGCATTAGGATTGAATGTCACCTTTCAAATAGTGCCCTTGAGTGGGCGTAGCACTATGTCCGTCAGCGGTCTCTCGATATGGAGATGACCGGTAGGAGGGGGAATAGGAATCGGATCTTCAACGGGAGATTTTCCTTTGGCTATCTCCGATTGTTTGTTTGAACTTGGGGGGTTGTCATACATCTTTGAACGAGTGGTGATATTAATCTCTCATTACTTGTCATTAGGATTTCGCGGTTTGTGGATGTCTCTCTGCGGGTGGGATTGGTCGGGTTGCCCCCTTGTGGGGTTTCTTGGGCAACCATCTGTTGTTGCTGTTGTGGGAAAGGGTTAGTTAACATTACCGGGCGAGAGGATCCTTTAACGAATTTGTTGACCTCGTCCTTGTAGGGACAGTCACGCGTATAATGATCATCTTGACAAATCAAGCAGGGAAACTTAGCTTTCCCATGTGGTTTCTGGTCATTCTGGGTAGGTTGTGGCTTGGGGTTCTCCTGCTGGTTCTTCTTGGGTTTGCCATGATTGTTTTTCTTCTTTCCTCCGGATGGTTGTGACGTAGATTGAACTGCATTCACTTCGGAGGAGACAGCAGGGGAGGTGGAAGCTTTTGAAGCGGCCTGGGTCAAAGCGGGGGAAGCAGAAGCTTGTTGTCCCGTCGAGTTGGTAGCAGGCTGAGCCTTGACTGAACCGACAATACCATCAATGGGTGGTTCAGTAGTAGGCTTTGTTGGATTAGTGTGAACACGAGAGGCATGTGGAAGAAGTTCATGTAAAGTACCGGATTTAGTATATACTAAATCCATGTACTGTGCTGCCGAGATGGCTTGTTCTTCTGTAACCGGCCTGTGCATAGCGATGTCTCTGGCCATGGGAGGCAAAAAGGATTTTGTGAACCAATCAGCAAGTAGCTGATCGGGAATATGTGCCTTAATTAACCTACGGCGTCTTCGCCACTCGTGGATGTGATCTGAAATATGTGTAGAAGTGGTTTGACGTAGTGAAGTTAGCAGTTCTGTTCCAGTCTCATACCGGATGGGGAGCTGGAAATGTGTTAGAAACTGCATAGCCAAAGTGTTGAAATCACGAAAAGAGTGTTGTGGCAGCTCGATGTACCATTTTGCTGCCATTCCGGTAAGCGTGCGTTGGAAGAGCCGAAGTCGGATGGAATCATCCATCAAGGAGTTGGATGAACACCAAAGATGGAAGGTCATCACGTGGTTCTTGGGGTCTTCCTCGGGCTTAGCATCGAACTTGGGAATGTTCGATGGTAGTTTGGCTGGAATAGGTGGCCAATGAGGTTCATGCCATATAGGATCGTTGATAAGCCTCGACAAATCAGGTAAGTCATGTGTGGCCAAAAAGGGAAGTTGACGGTTGGTCTGCGGGTATGAGTAATAACCATGTGGTGTAGAGAACCCTAGAGGGCCCTGCATAGCATACTGCTGTGTGTTATACCCATATGTGTTTCCCGCGGGATACTGCTGGAAGTTCTGAGGATAGTAAGCCATCTGGTTAACCGGTTGATTATAGGCAACCGGTTGGTAAGTGTTCTGTTGAGTGGGTATGGTACCCTAAGGTTGTGGATACCCAGGAATGGTTGATGTTCCTTGTTGGGGAAAAGTTCCTTGGAATTGTTGTGTTCCAGGGATGTTGCCACTATACTGTGTAAGTGGAGGATTTCCCATAGCAGGGTTGGGGGGTGGCTGCGACGGTGGTGTCCATGGAAGGCTCGTTCCTACTTGAGAAGCTAGTGGGAATTGAAGTGATGGGTTCCATGGAGTTGTAGCAACTGAAGGGTAAGGGAAGCCAGAATTCAAGTTGGGGGAAATCTGAGATTTCCCCCCAGCTTGGTTCCAGTTTCCAAAAAGTGAGTACCCCCCACTCTGTGGGATTTGAGGATCCCAAGAAGGAAGCATGCCTGACAGGGGTTGTTGAGAGTAAGGCCCGGTTGGAACACTGGAATAAGGTTGCCCACTGCCAGGTGGATTGTACATACCGAACTGAGTAGACGCTGCTGGTTGGGAAGCTTGTTGGATCAAGCCAATAGGTTGTCCGCCAGCAGGTGGGTTGGATGGCCCTATATGAGGAAGTTGTTGACTGGGAATGGGGTTCTCAGCAAAAAGTTGTCCTCCAACTGGTTGGGTTGATGGCCCACCATTTGGAAGTTGTTGACTTGGAACAGGGTTCCCAACAAAAGGTTTTCCACCAACTGGTTGGGTTGATGGCCCACCAGGGGGAATTTGGTAGTTAGAGTTGGGGACCACTGTAGTCGGTTGTCCACCTCCTGAAATAGTGTAAATGGTGGCTGAAGGTGATCCTCCGGTCGAAACGGAAGATCCGGCAGTATGACTAGGTGTTCTTCCGCCGCTAGCCAAATATGATAATGTGGATTGGCCAACGGCGCCAAAAGTACCGATTTGCGGAGGAGGTCGTCCATATCTGACAGGTGAGGACGGAGAAAAAACTGGGTTATCCCTCATAGAATGTGCACCAAACATAGGTGATGACAGCAAATGCGGGGAATTTAGCCCAGGGGTATCGGCGTCGTTCATAACGTGTTCAATGATAGGAGGACCAACTAGAACTGGGTCCGAGTTCATATCCTGAAAAAGATTTTGGGGATTCGGCGGGAACCTAGGTATAGTAAATTCCGTAGGTCCTGAGCCGTCTGCAAAGGAGTGATGAAACTCTGTGATAGACGGGACATTGGGAACCCTATAGTCAGAAGGACGAGAAACGGGGGGGTATCTAGACGCTGTCGAAAGCATTTGCTCTGTGCTGCGTCTAAATTGTGCCGATGCTAATGGAGAGTTTGCTAGGCTAACCATACTAGACTGGATGGAAGCCATGATTTCATGTCCCGGTGGGAGGTTGGGTAGATGTAAAGTACGAGGTACGTTGCTAGAAGAACTTGTCTCCTGAGGATGAACACTGGGTGACGTAGTAATAACAGGTGGAAGTTCCGCCTGGGAATTAATGAAGCCATAATCAGGTTCAAAAGGTGTGTCAGGGAGACGAGTATCTTCAACAATTTCAATGTATCCGCCTGGGACTGAAATTAAGCCAGGTATGTCCTGGTCGGACCCTTCTGTGGTGCCAATAGATCCGTCTGTATCATCGTGAAAAGTGTCTGATGGACGGGAAGTGTTGACATCCGGTAGAAGGATGACCTCTAGTCTAGTACTCTGGGTTGTGCTAGGTTCAGCTGCTGTAACTGTGTCCACTGTAACAGATAAATCTGGTATGACAGTGGGTGAGGTGACAGTGGAAGTCTCAGACATGCTAGTGGTTGCAGAAGCTGCAAGAGATTCTGAGACTGTGCTGTGTGTGGCAGTTATGAGCGTAACTGAAGATGTTGTACGTATCGGCGGTGGAATGTTGCCTCGACCAGCACCGCGGCCAGGAGGAGCAGGAATGCATGATGGAGGCGGACCAGAAGTCCGTGGCGGTGGTGGTGGTGGAGGGCTTAGGCCCTGTTGTCTTCGTGATCTTCGTGGTTGATCTAACATGATGACAGGAAAATGAAAATCGGGGGCAGTATCATAAACAAAGAACTCAAAAACTCTAATGCAGCCGAGTGTGTAGAAGAGGAGCTAGAAAAAGCAAGGCTCACAGGCCAAAAAAGCAAGCTCTAAAATCTATACTGAGACCGCTGTCTCAATAAGCGAGCTGATCAAAAAAAAAAATGGCCAGAATGCCAACAAGCAGTCTCTACAAAGAAAAATGACCCTCTACTAAGATGAGATACCAAGCAAACTCCTAACTAAGAGCTGGAGACCTCAACAAGCTGTATCCTTCGCAAGGTGATGAAATCCAAGTCGAACAATACAACATGAGAGACCGATATAAGAAGGATATCCCTCTACCGAAAGGGATCCTGGGTAAAAGAGCCCTAGTAGAAACGATACTAAGCTACCTCGTTCATGACACGTCGAAAAAGGTTTTGGGCACTTCAGGCTTCCGAAGAAGACAGCGATCGATGTTGCCTTAGGGCTAAGTGGAGTGCGATATTCCACAGAGTCCGTCCGGTTCTCAATCTCGCGGCCGTTTAACCCCTGAAAGTTAAAAATAGTCAGGAGGCCCCTCCACAAAGTAGCTGTGACCGTGTCAATAAGTACTAGAGGATTTTAGTTCCCTAAAGACAACGACTATGTCTCAGATGAAAATGACAAGGGGGAATTATTTTGATGCCTATCCCCGGTGTCCTACCTAACTACCAAATTCTTTTGATTTCCTCAAGTGAGGTTAAAGTTGGTTTAATTAGGGTGATTAATTTTAGTGGCTATCTTACTCAATCAGGTAGTGGACGTAAAACTTGATGGTGTTATGATGACTCAAACCGTGCAAATGAGAATGAATCACAAACAAGCCTTTGTCTTCGATGAAATCTAGCTAAGGTAAAGATAGAGGTTCTTCGATCAAATATGCATGAGATTTTTCACAAGCAATCAAAAACTAAAGTAAAAGATTTTTTCTTTTTGATTTATAAACAAAGCCAAACTGAAGTAAACACTCTTTTCAATGTACTGATTCTACAATTTACAATGCTTCTACAATGAGAATTTCTGTGGCAAAATCAATGGTGCATTTCCCTATGCAAAATACTACTAGACTTTTTCAATTTAAACAACAAAATTGCTCTCAAATGATAACTTTTTGATTACTGAAAATGATAGAAATAATATAACTGTAAAAGCTACAGGGCTCAGTAATAGAGAACAGTGGTGTTGAGTTGGTTATGGTGAAAAAATCAAGTGAATGCAATCAAACTGGAAAGATGACCAATATTTCAAAAAATGCCACTAATTAAATCAACAATCAAGCTCACAAACTGGGTAATAAGCACACCATGCAGACTGGAAATTGACCAGGATGCTAATAGGCAACAGTAGATACTACCTAAGGCAGAGAGAGACTCAGGAAACCAAGCAAAGATAAAAAAAATTTAAAAACTTGCAGACACTACCGCGGGTAAAGGTCTGACTGGAGCGCGGCACTGTGACAGTACCGCTCTGGTACTAAGGACGAGAATGCGGTACTACCGCGCTGGAGGTAGTTCAGGGGGCGCGGTACTGTGACAAGGTAAGGAAAAAGCGCAACTTGAGAAAAGAAAATGAAATTTTCAGGGTTGTTGCTGACCCAGGGGACTTAGTGATCAAACAGGGAGAATAATACAGCGAGGAGGGGTGAATAAAGGTCAAAAAGGACCAACATTCAAACTGGTTTGAAGTGCAACAAAAACTCACAATCAAAAGATAAATGATAGTGAACTGAATCAATCAAGCAGTAATCAAAACCAGCGGAGTCGCCATTCTTGTTATGCGGAATTCTGCCCTACGGATAAGTCAAAACTTCCTTAACTTTAAAGTAGATTCTCAACTAACTCTAAAGCAAGAAACAAGCTAAAACAAATGCTACCTTGAGATTCCTGAATTAACTTTTACAGCAAGATCATATGCATTCAGAAACAAGTGAGATATATGACATACCTTTCGATTCGACGTTTGTCCCGCTTCTAACTTTTTGATCCAAGTGTTCCGATGGAGAACCTGTTAATACCAATCAAAGAACAAACATACCAGCTTCCGAATACTTTGAATGTAAATGTTAGATTCAAATCTGAATTAGATACATTCCATGTTAAAGATTTAAACAATACACATGAAATGGGAAAGACAAGACAAGTTATCTTATTACAACTTGAAGAATACTTACAAAAGGTGCTTGATGTCCAAGCCAATCCTCTAGCTCCAAGTGTCTTCTCCTGTAGCTATCTCCACCATGCTGCAAGACCATAAGTTTGGTACTCTCAAGAGTCCTCCCCTTTCCCAATGGAATGCCTCTCTTTTATAGTGAATGGTGAGGTTAACCAACAAGAGAGATGGGTGGATCTAGGGAGAGATAAGTGGATCAGGGTTTCTAATCGGAGGAAATGAGTTGAGATCGAATCAAGGACCCCAATCTTCCATTATCTTCGAAAATCCAAAATCCCACAAGCCAAGGGAAAAAGGCTATTAAAAGAGTACCGCACTCTGCAGTCTTAGCACAACGCGGTACTGTCGCGTTTTGGGGGAAAAGAATAGCGCGGTAGTGTCTAGTACCGCGTTTTGATAAATGAGCAAGGCGCGGTAGTGTGTGTAGATAAAGTCTTAGGTGGGTTAGAACTTGTCAGGGTAGATTCACCTTCAAGATTAACTCATCATCTGTCTCTTCTGGATGGTTTAAAATAGTAGGGAAAGTGTCGTCAACTCGTTTCGTGACGGAGATGCGACATTGTGAAACATGGAGGTATAACAGTGGAGCCATAGGTATACATAAAATCTGATCAGTGGGATGAGCGTTAGTGTTTTTGTCGATGGGAGGGGCTTCAGGGGTAGAGCCATATTGGTTCCGACGGGTTTGAAGGTTGACATCAGCGGATGACATCAGCGGATGACATCATTAACAAGTGGTAGGTACCTGAGTCTAACGTGGGTTGATCAGGAGCGGCATAAGTGATTTGTTGTTGTGGTGGTGTGTTTCCTTGAGGGGGAACAAACAACTGAGTGTTCACTACGCCTTGGGTCGGTAAAGGGTTTTGTAACACCAAGGGTTGATGTTGAGGTGGTGGGGGGTTCGGCGGCGCCTGAGGAGCTGCGTTTCCTTGGCGATGGGCATCATTGGTCCAGAGTTGCCGAGCTCGCTCCAAATGTGGGAAAGCATGAGTATAGTGGCCATAGACCCCGCAAATAGAACAAGGATGGTTTGTTCACAAATTAGGATTTTTGGCTTGTTTGGGAGGCCGATTAGGGTTCTGGTTGGCAGCTGCCGCGTTATTGTTTTTTGGGGGATTGGGAGGTTGACCGCCTTGGTCTGGAGGGGGGTTCTTCCCATGGTTATGGCCTTTGCCATGGTTTTGCTGGCCCTGTTAGCACTGGTGATTTTGGTTCTACTGCGGATTTGTTAGGAACCCATGTCTTTACTTTGTTACTATATTGTTGTTGGACGCATATGCTTTGTAAGTCGTCTCGTAGTATTTTTTGATCCATAGTTTGTGTTATTGTTGTTGGTGCATATGCTTTGTAAGTCGCCCATAGTTTTGTTAATCCATAGTTTGTATTGGCCCATGGTTTTGACCCGTAATAATTGTTGATCTATATTTTGTATTAGCCCATGGTTTGTATTGACGCATGGTATTGACCCATGGTATTGGCACCTAGACTTAGTATATAAGTGTGTGTTGAGGCCTATGAAGGCACCGTGAAGTTAATTGTATTGAGCTTGCTCAAAGGAGGTTTCCCCCTCGAAGTGGCCCGTGATCAATATAAAAGTGATTCTGAGTTCTATTATTTCTGATATCTCATGTATTTGCATTAATTAATTATTGCAAGTTCTTCACATCTGGTATCAGAGCACTTTCTTGGGCTCGTTGGGTGGAATTTCTGCCAAAACATTTTTTCGCATATGTTGCAGCTTCGGATTTGGGAGTAATCCCTATCCGCTTAACTGTGGGAAGTACTTGGGTATAATCCCTAAAACTCATTGTGAGGAGTACCACAGGAACCCCAAAGTAGCTAACCCATTAAGAGGACCTGCCAGCGAAAGGGGAAACGACCCCTACCTGATTGAGTAGTTGCCACCCTTGAGGTAAACCAAGAGCTGTCGTTTGTGGAAAAGAGGTTATCAGTTTTACCTGAGCCGTGGAGTGAGGGGTACTGCCCCAATACGCAAGCCGTCAGACAGCATTGCTGGTCGAGTGAAACACCTGAACTCTTAGGAAGTCGTACATGCCTGGGGTCCATATCTAATTTCAGCTGAACTGTTGCCAATCACTTCCTCTCTAGATTCAACCGTTTTAGATCTATTCTGAAAGTCGTTCCAGATCCAGTCACCATTTCAGATCCATCCATTTTCAATCCCTTCCGCACTGTTGCAGATCCATCTTTTGTGGATCCCTTCCGCGCCACTGTTGCCGATCCATTTCTGGAAAAAAAAAGTATAAAATTCTGTTTTCCGCCCATATATCCCTTGTTTCAACTCTGTTTTTCCTGAAAGTTCACTGAAATCCCTGTAATCCCATTCTGCATATTTCATTCCTGAAGACCCTATCCCAAATTCCACTTCCCAAGACCAAAAATCCCACATTTGTCTATTTTCAGGGTTTGCCATAACTTCTTCAATTTTCACCCAATTGCCTTCAAATTTTACCATAGAGTTCCCGCTTCTGAAATCTCCATTTTTTGCTTCCCTGTCCCTCAGAAAGTGTTGAAAACCTAGTCAAACCCCAATTACCCCTCTGAGTTTTTCCCAAATCCAAATTTCCCCTTACTAAATAAGCTTGTGTTTGTATTTTTCTATACATTCCCCCCCCCACAAAAAAAAAAATCCTAGTTATGGTTGTCACTCGCACAGGAGCAAAAACCATGGAGGAAGCACTTGCAGCCATCCAAACCAAACTCCAAGATCTGGATGAAAAATTTCTCAGCCTCCATCTTCAGCATTCAACCATGAACAATAACTGACAACCAGAATCTTCTACAGCCACTGGATTCTCTTCTTCCAGCAATTTTTGTGGGCCAAAGCTTGATTTTCCTCGCTTCAATGGTACTGATCTGACTGGATGGATATACCAAGTAGAACAATATTTCAGTCTGCATAATACTTTTGATGTCCAGAAAGTTCCACTTGCATCCTTTCATTTGGAACATGAAGCCCTTCAATGGTACCATTGGTACATCAAAGCTCATCCTGAGCCAAACTGGACAGATTTTTGCCAACTCCTTTTGCCATGATTTGGTCCTAGTGCTTTTGACGACTTCACAGGATCACTCACTAAACCTGACCAAATTGGAACAGTGAGAGAGTATCAGAAAGAATTTGAGAAACTGGCTAATCACACAAAAGGATTGTCTGATGAATTCTACAAGAGTTGTTTTATCAATGGTCTCAAGGATGAAATCTACTCAGAAGTCAAAATGTTGTCCCAACACAATGATGGAAGTCCTAGGGTTGGTTAAGTTGGAAGAGGACAAGATTGCAGCCCAACAACGCTCCAAACCCACCTTTGTTCCCTTCAAAAATATGGGTTCCCAACGACCTCCCATCACGCCTACTCCTCGAACAACTCCTATCAAGCATTTGTTTGAAACAAAGATGCAGGCATGCCGAGAAAAAAGGATTTTTTATAATTGTGATGAGAAATTCACTCGGGGACATAGATGTGTTCAACAAAAGCTCTATCTCTTGGATGTGGATTCTTCGCCTACCTCAGAACTTCGTGAAGAAGCTCCAGATGCAGTAGATGTTCAGGTCGACATTCAGCACCTGCCTGTTGACACCCCATCTCAAGACGACCCACCCGAGATCTCTCTCCATGCTGTAACTGGCGTCACCACCCCACAAACAATGCGGGTCAGGGGATACTTCAAGAATCTCCCTCTTACCATACTCATTGATTCTGGTAGCACTCGTAACTTCATTGACCCTCGTATTACCAAACAAGCTGATTGTTTTGTCCATCCTTGTTCCAACTTTGAAGTCATGGTTGCCAATGGGGGCACCTTACCTTGCAAGGGAAAGTGTTATAATGTGTGAATCTCTATGGAAGATTATAACCTGCACTCTGACATGTTTGCCTTGTCCTTAGGTGGATGTGATGTAGTTTTGTGCATTCAATGGTTACACACACTTGGCCCCATCTTATGGGATTTTGATGAACTTTGGATGCAGTTTTTAGTCAATGGGACACAACACAAATTTATGGGATTACAACCAGGGTCTCTTTGCATCATCAGTTCACATCGCTTGGAAAAGATCCTTAAGAATAATTCACATGGTGTCATTGCTCAGCTCCATTCCCTTCAGATGCACCCACCAACGGTCTCCACTACTTCCTTGGATAGATATGTAGGTGTCTTTGTTGCACCAGTGGGCTTGCCGCCTTCACGAGACCTTTCTGGTAATCATTTTGCCGCATCTACATCTCAACAGGACATGATGGCTATTTTGCATGCAGTACAGAAGTGGCAACCATCCCTATTGGGGAATTATTTATGCATCAAGACTGATCTCCAGAGTCTGGAACTTTCCTGGAACAATGGGTCTCCTCCCTAGCACACCTGAAATGGGTTCTCCAACTCATGGGTTATGACTATGCAACCACTTACCAGAAGGGTAAGGACAATATGGTGGCAGATGCTCCTTCTCGCACATTTGATGACCCAGTTTCTCTTACAGCTATTTCTCTGCTTGTTCCAAATTGGTTGCAATCTGTTCAACGGGGCTATCTCTTCTATGAACTCCATGCTTCTTCATCAGCAGGGAACTCTGGGTCCCTCAAAACGTATGACCAAGAACAATGTAAATTCTTTTGGTAGGGATTGAAAATGACAATTCAACAGATGGTGGTTGACTCTGATACTTTCCAGGTCAACAAGGGTGAAACGACCCTCCTTTCGGGACTGCTCGAACCCTTGCCCATCCCTACACAGATTTGGACAAGTATTTCTATGGGTTTCCTGGAAGCGCTCCAGTGGTATAGTACCACATCTAAAAGGACACCATATGAATCAGTCTCTGGATAGGCACCGCTAGTTCTTCTTCCATACACCTTCAGTAGCTCCCCAGTTCAGGAAATTGACTCAATTCTTCGAAACCGCAATCAGCTTCTTCTCATTCTGCAGGACAATCTTCACATGGAAAGAATTCGACTGAAACAACAAGCCGATCAACACCGTTCTGTGTGCACTTTTCATGTCGCTGATATGGTTCTTCTTCGTTTACAGCCTTCCATGCAATCATCGTTGAAACTCAAAAGGCGCCAGTGGCCCGGAATGCAACCCGAGGATGCTACAGGGGACCCACTCCTTTAGATTCTGCATCAATTTCCACATCTAAAGCTTTGAGGACAAAGCTTTTTTTAAGGGAGAGGAGATGTTAGGAACCCGTGTCTTTACTTTGTTAGTATATTGTTGTTGGACGCATTTTCTTTGTAAGTCGCCCCGTAGTATTTGTTGATCCATAGTTTGTGTTATCATTGTTGGCGCATATGCTTTGTAAGTCACCCATACTTTTGTTGATCCATAGTTTGTATTGGCCCATAGTTTTGACCCGTAATAATTGTTGATCTATATTTTGTATTGGCCCATGGTTTGTATTGATGCATGGTATTGACCCATGGTATTGGCACCTAGATTTAGTATATAAGTGTGTGTTGAGGCCTATGAAGGTACCGTGAAGTTAATTGTATTGAGCTTGCTCAAAGGAGGTTGCCCCCTCGAAGTGGACCGTGATCAATATAAAAGTGATTCTGAGTTCTGTTATTTCTGATATCTGGTGTATTTGCATTAATTAATTATTGCAGGTTCTTCATAGAATTCTGTTGGGCGTACACTTTCCCTTGGGAAGCAGGTGGGTTCTGGGGTTGTGCAGGCGCGGGAGCAGGCTGCGGTGGATAATAAGTAGATGGAGGCGGCGCAGGTGCTGAACCATGTGGGGGTTGCTGATATGTCTACGGAACGGGTTGTGGGCTTTCCGCAGGGGCTGCTTGTGGCAGGTAATAAGCAGGTTGGGATTGAGAGGACATAGGAGCTGGTGCAGCCTATGGGTGGTAATATGGCTGAGGTGCAACTGGTGTGTAAGCGGGGGCGGCATGGCCAAAGCACTGAGGAGGACATGAGGTTCTGTGGGAATGATGGTGATGTGCCATGGGAGCATACGAATGGGTTGCTCCGGACTGAGATGTAGCTCGCGAAAGGTCGGGGCCATGGCTAGGGCGTGCTATGAAAAAGGGTTGGGTATGTGAGGCTATACGGCCAATGATGCCATCTGCGGCATGGGATGCCCCCGGCGCATCGTGTCGGGAGGAATCGCCGCGGGGGGCGTCAGGGATGATGGAATATAGATAACTCGACTGGGCATAAATAAGGTCAAATTGCTGGGCTTTGAGGATGGCCTCTTCTTCGGACTAGGGTCGTTCGGATGCCACATCTTTGGTAATGACAGGAAGGAGGGATTTTAGAAACCAATCTAAGAAGATACGGTCGTCTAACTTGATTTTGCAAAGGCTGCGGCATCGACGCCACTCATGAATGTGGTTAGTGATGTGGGTAGCCGTGTTCTGTCCACAAGACAGTAGGATCTCAACTCCCGCATCATAGTGGACAGGTAACTAGAAGAACTGCAGGAAAGTCAAGGCAAGGGAAGTAAAGGTGGCATGGGTCCCATGGGGCTGCTCGATGTACCACTTAGCTACAAAGCTAGTGAGGGTGCGCTGTAACAGACGAAGGCGGACAGAGTCGTCCACTATGGAGTTGGAGGAACACAATAGATGGAAGGACATAATATGGTTCTGGGGGTCTTCACCTGCCTTTCCCTCAAACTTAGGGATGTCAGAGGGGAGCTTGGTTGGCATGTGGGGCCACGCAAGGTCGTGTTTGATGGGATCGTTAGTCAGTCTATCTAGGTCAGGAAGGTTGAGACTAGCAATGAATGGAAAACTAGTAGAAGGATGTGACATACTAGTGGTTGTGACCATGTTGGGGCCAATGCCCCCGAGTGGAGGGGCTAGGTTTGGGATGTTTCCCCCAGGTGGGAGCTCGAATGTGGTATGGGACGGTCCTGCACTACCAAGGGTAGTGTGAGTCACTGATGGAGTGGGGATTGGTATGCTAGCTACTGGAATGGGTACAGTTATCGGAATGGTAGATGTGGGCCCCATCGAGGGCATACCCAAAGTTGGTATGGTAGCTAGTGTGGTGGTGGATGCTCCACCAATGGTCCCTACAAAGAAAGGGTTGGAAGTCATGCTAGCCATGGGGCTGGTTGGTGCAGTGTAAGTGGCATTCTCGGACTCTGCCTCAGAATCAGAGGTAAAATAAGGGGTGTCTAGATCAGGTGACGAAGTTCTATGCCGTTGACGAGTGGAGTCAAGTGACAAAGATCGAGATCTATGATGAGTGGTATCAAATGATGAAGATCTACGTCTATGACGGGTGATGTCAAGTGAACCGTGCTATGGGGGCTCGCCCCGGAGGCACCGATAATGTCTCGGGGACTCAATGGTGATAGATGGTGTCAAGTATCTAGGGGTTGTGTTGAGTGAAAAACAGCTCAAAAATCCTAATGCAACCGAGTGTGCAGAAGGAGAGCGCAAAAAATATGGCACTCAGGCCAACAACCAACTCAAAACACTTACTGTAACATCTGTGCTACAATAAGTGGAGTATCAACAGAAATAATCAGAATACCAACAAGCAGTAGGTTTCCTAAAAAAAATAAAAATAGTGGACTCGCTAGACCAAAAGGAGGTAAGGGAGCATGCAAACACCTAGCTAAATAGTATTCTGACTCAACTAGACATATCCTCTGCAAGGTGATGAAACCCAAGTCAGACAATATGGATAGTAGAGCCAAGTGGCTAAATATATCCCCCTACTAGGAGGGACACCAGGTAGTCAATCCTAGAAGAAAAGGAACTAAGATACCCCGTTCATGACACATTTGGTTGGGTGAATCTGCCATTTGGTTATATCTCCGATATATCCCCATACGGGTGATACACCGAGAACTACGAAAGGTATCCTTCGGTTACTGAATGGATTGCGGTATTCCACTCAGGCTTCCGAAACCAGTCTGGCGACTTCAACCCTCCTAAGGGAGAGGCCTTCCCGATAAATTGGTTTTAAACCATCTCAAAAAATACTAGGGGATTTTGGTTCCCTAATGGACGCTATGTCTCAAGTGTAAGCAACCGAGGGGTGTTATTTGGATGCCTATCCCCCCGATCCTACCTAACTACAAGATTCGTTTTGTGTTCCCCAAGTGGGGTTAGAATGTTGGTTGTGTTAAGCAGTATTTTAGGGCTCACTTGAATTAGGCGATAGAGTGTGTGCGTGTGAGATAATGAACCCAAGTAAAAGTGCCACATGGTGGGCAAATTTCTAACTAAAAATAACAATGCAGAAATTAAACTTTGAAATGCAAAATTTTCTCTTTTCAATTAAAATGCTGAAATTTTAAAAAATACTGTAAATGGAACAGAAATAATACTGCAGAAAACAGGTTGTAGGGAAGTAAGGCTGCATATAGGACAGATGGTTGTGCAGGTGCAGAAAATATTGCAGCAAAGTTATAGGTTCAATCAGGTAAAAAATGAAGAAAACAGACTGTGGGTCTATGGAAAATCTGTGCAGTCGGACCACAGGAAATAGGTCGATAGTTGCAGATAGATTGCGGGAATTTGGATGAAAGACGCACGCAACCGCGGGAATTTGGATGAAAGTCGTACGCGGATAGCAGGTAAATGGCTGAAAGCTGCAGGCGGGCCGCAGGACAAAGGCCGAGAGACGCAGGCGGGTAGCAGAAAAAGGGCTGCAAGCTGCAGGTGGGACACGGTAAAAAGGACGAAATCCGTAGGCGGGTAGCAGAAAAAGGGCTGCAAGCCACAGGTGGGACGCAGTAAAAAGGCTAAAATGCGCAGGCGCATAGCCGCAGGCGGGACGCGGTAAAATGGCCAAAAGACGTAGGCGGGTAACAGAAAAAGGGCTGCAAGCCGCAGGCGAGACGCGGTAAAAAGGCCGAAATGCGCAGACGGGTGGCAGAAAAGGGATTCAAGCCGCAAGTGGGACACAGTAAAAAGGTCGAAATGCGTTGACGGGTGGCCGAAAAATGGCTTCAAGCCGCAGGTGGGACGCGGTAAAAAGGCTGAAATATGCAGATGGGTGGCATAAAAATGGCTTCAGGCCGTAGGCGGGATGCGGTAAAAAGGCCAAAATGCAAAAGCGGGTAGCAGAAAAAGGGCTGCAAGCTGCAGGTGGCCCGCGGGAAAATGGGTAAACAGCCGCGGTCGAACTGCACAAAACAGGCTGAAAGCCGCTGTCAAATCGTAGGTAACAGACTGAAAACCATCGGTAATAGTCTGAGAGCCACGATCGGATTGCAGGTAACAGTGTGAAAGACGTGGCCGGGACAAAACTACGGGGGCAAAAGATGCGGTCTTCGGCAGCCGAAAGGAAAAAACAGGAAAATATTGCAAAAAATTAAAAAACATTTAAAACTATAACCAAAAATTCAAAGAAACACAAGGGGAGTCACCAAAACTGTAGCTAGTGTTTTCACCCTAGCTTGTGCAAATGAGCACCTGCTAAGGAGAAGGGACTCCTTAGTAGCAGTTCAGAAAATACAGTAAATAAAAGACAATACAGTAAAACAGTAAACTACTATAAGCATGTGCATAAAACATAAAGATAATAAAAATGGTTTTTTGTATTGATTATACCTCCAATGTGAAGGTTGATGAAGCCTTTGCAGTAGTCCAAGTGTTATACCTCAATATTACACATTATGCATTAGTGTCGCATCCTTGTACTAGCGACCTAAACGACAGTTTCCCTTAAAGATCATCTGAACATCCAGAGTGAAAACCATTGACTGAATACTGAAAGCAAACCCTTTTTCTGCCATCTTCCAGCCCAACTTAGCCCTGTTTGTGAGCACTGCCGCTCCTTGCACATCTACAAGGGCGCGGTAGTCAGCACTACCGCGCATTGCTCCTTCTCTGGGGCGCGGTACTACCGCGTTATGCTCAGTTGTAGGGGCGCGGTAGTCTGAAATTAGCCTTTCTGCCTTGGATTTTGGGATTTCAACCTTCGAGGAGATTTTGTTGGGATTACCACCTTTGGTTCGATCCTAACTCCTTCTTTGTTTAGCTGGCTTGATCCACTAAACCCTCCATAGATCCACACTTCTCTCTTGTTGGTTAACCTTTCCATGTGCTATAAGAGAGAAGCTTTCCATGGGCCAAAGGGAGGACTTTTGGGGCATCAAACCTATGATCTTTAGACTGCTGCAGAGATAGCTAGAGGAAGCACTTGGAGCTGGAGGATTGGCTTGGACATCAAGCAACCTTTGTAAGTACTCTTCAAGTTGATAATAAAGATAACTTGTCTTGTTTTCCCAAATCATTTGTGTTAATTTTGTTTTAATGATATGATTTGTATATTTCATAGATTTAGATTCTAACTTATGTTTCAGGTTGCTAGAGAATAGTGCATTCTTGTGTCTTGGTTCCATTTTGACAGGTTCATTCATGAGGGCTTGGAGATTGGAGCAACTACAAAGACAAGCGTTTGGATAGAAGGTCAGTTAAACTCCTTCTACTCTTTCTAGCATTTTAATCTTGAGACGTTTGTTAGATCTAGGGATTCAAGGTAGCATTTGTTTTGTTTTGTTCTTAGCCTAGAGTTAGTTAAAGTCTGCTTTAGTCTAAGGGAATTTTGACTTATCCGTAGGGCAGAATTCCACATAACAAGAATGGCGACTCCGCTGGGGATTTGAAACGATTTTCTTTGCTTGTGAAGTTTGCTTTCAATTTCACTCATTGATTGTAAGAATTGGGTTCTTTCACCTTCATTCACTTCCCTGCTCTCTGTATTAGACTCCTGTTACAGATCAGTAAGTCCTCTGGGTTGGCGAACCCTTGAAAAGTCAAGATCTTTTCTCAAATTTCCGCCTCTTTCCCTGTTCACACAGTACCGTGCCCCCGTAACTGCCTACAGAGCGGTAGTACCGCGCCTTCACTACAGTCCAGAGCGCGGTAGTCTTGCAGTACCGCCTCTTAAGCGCTGTCTACAGAGCGGTAGTCTGTCAGTACCACTCCCAGGTGGCCTGCAGGCCTGCGGTAGCTCCTGGAAAGTGTGTTTATTTGGTTTGTTTGGTTATTTTTGGGTCTTTTCGAGATTTGGATCCATGTTGGCCCTTTGAATCGATACTAGTGTTTTGCTTGCAGTTTTTAAGCGAAATGGGTTCTATTTGGATTAAGGTTTTGAGATCATTTTTGGTTTGGTGTGTTTTGGCATGTTTGGATTGCTTGACATCTTATTTCCTTTGCATCCTATCTAATGATTGTTTGAATAGATTGATTCCTTGCCTCCGCTTTAGTTCAAAGAGAAGCTTGATTTTGTCATTCTTTTACCATATTCATGAAATTGAAACACATAGGTATTCTTCTTGCTTTAATTTAATCATTTGACATTTTTGGTATTACATTCGTGAGAAGAAGAAATGCTTGTTTCATATTTATGTGCATTTGAGTTAGACAATATCATTAGGTTCTTCTCTTTGTCTTGCATTTGATTGGAAGCATTTGTAGAATCTTTCTTTCCGTAGCTTGGATGTGTCTTTTTCAAGTGTAAAAAGATAGGAAATGAATTAGAATCATTACGTTTGGTGTTCATATGAAGAAATTTTTTATTGCTTTGGGTTAGTTTTGGGTACATATTTTACTTCTTTCTATCATTTTGAAAAGAAATAAAATTGCATGTGCATTGGGTTGTGCATATTGGGAACGGAAAGAATTCTTCCTTACTTTAGCTAGTATTCATCGAAGAGAAAGGCTCATTTCGATTCATCTTCATTTGCATGGTTTGGGTCGTCATAACACCATCAAGTTGCACTTCCATAACCCGATTGAGTAAGACAGCCACTAAAATTAATCTCCCTAATTAAACCAACTTTAACCTCACTTGAGGAAATCAAAAGAATTTGGTAGTTAGGTAGGACACCGGGGATAGGCATCAAAATAATTCCCCCTTGTCATTTTCATCTGAAACATAGTCGTTGTCTTTAGGGAACTAAAATCCTCTAGTACTTATTGACACGGTCACAGCCAGTTTGTGGAGGGGCCTCCTGACTGTTTCCAACTTTCAGGGGTTAAACGGCCGCGAGATTGAGAACCGGACGGACTCTGTGGAAGACCGCACTCCACTTAGCCCTAAGGCAACATCGATCGCTGTCTTCTTCGGAAGGCTGAAGTGCCCAAAACCTTTTCCGACGTGTCATGAACGAGGTAGCTTAGTATCTATTCTACTAGGGCTCTTTTACCCAGGATCCCTTTCGGTATAGGGATATCCTTCTTATATCGGTCTCTCATGTTGTATTGTTCGACTTGGATTTCATCACCTTGCGAAGGATACAATTTGTTGAGGTCTCCAGCTCTTAGTTAGGAGGTTTTGCTTGCTATCTTGTAGAGGGTCTTTTTCTTTGTAGGGCTGCTTGTTGGCATTCTGGCCGTTTTGTTGTACAGCTCACTTACTGTGGCAGCGGCCTCAGTATAGTTTTTTGAGCTTGCTCTTTTGGCCTGTGAGCCTTGTCTTTTCCTAGCTCCCCTTTCGCACGCTCGGTTGCCTAAGGGTTTTTGAGTTCTTTTTAACAAGACTTCATCCACATCACTTAGTTTTGTTTCATGGAGAATCTACCTCCATGTACCCATGCTCCTTCTGGGACTACCAATCCGGAGACCCCTTTTCAAGGGGTACCTTTTACTTTTCCTCCAGTTGGAGATATTGGTCCTCCCTTTATTGCCACGTTAAATCTTCCTGGATTAACCATAGGATTACCGGTATGGTTATTCAATCCGGTAATTCCGATTGCGCCCAATGTTTCGAATGTTAACTCTCCACCACAAGAGAGTCAATCCCAAACTGATCCTTCCCCTTCTTCGTCGGATGAATCTTCTTCCGTTCCTTCTTCCTCGCCTGACCAAAGCAATAGTGTTAGTAATCAGGTGGATAAGAAGAAGAAGAAAAGGAAAGTTAAGAAGAAGAAGGATAAGGAAGAGACCAAGCGTAAACCGGTTGCCCCTAATGGCACTCATTCTACGAAAACACCCCGTAAGCCCAAGTTCCCTTGCAAACTTTGTAAGGGTGATCACCTTCTCAAGGATTGCCCTAGTCTTTCCCGTGTGTCAGAAGTGTGGTCTAAAAACCCCAAACCGATCGTATCGTCGACCTCTGACCATCATGTCGATGACACCCCCCTCAACTAGTGACCCCTTGGCGAAGGGTCGTAAGGGTAAAGTCCTATATCCCTGTTTGATATGCAAGGGTATGCACCGTACTTTCCTTTGTCCGAGCATGGATGAAGCCTCGCGGTGGTTGGAAGATATTACTAGTTCTCAACTGGTGCCTCCAACAGACCATGGTAAACTGTCCCTCGACCCCCCGCTGGTTGACCAAGTGATCAATTCAGTTTCATTTGCAATTGATCCCACTCTCCCTTCCGAGAGTGAAGTGATCGAGTCGCTGTCATCCCCACTCGATCCCGCTCTTTCATTGGAGAAGGTCCAAACTGAAGCAGTCATCTTGACACAACCTTCGTCTCATTCTTATCTTCCAAGAGAGAGTGAATTGGAAACCACTGATGTTTTCCTTATCGGTTCAGAATGTCCTCGGCAAGGGGAAACCCTGTCCACTTCCGCGAGTCCCCCTCCAAGTACTGAGGTTATTTCCTTTGATTGGAATGGTCTAACAGAATCTCGTCTTCCTTCGAGTGTTCCTTTTCAAATATCTGTAGGAGTTTTCGATAAAGAAATTTTTCGTACGATAGTTGATGAAGGAGCTTCTGTTAGTATTCTATCCTCAACTGCTTGGCAAGCCTTAGGTTCTCCTCGGCTTGTGCCTGTCACTGACCAGATACTGGCTTTCAATAGAAGGCCTACTGGACCTTTAGGATCCCTTCCTCAGTTACCTATCACTTTGGGAGGGAAAACTGTCTGTGTTGATGTTATGGTCATCCAAGGTCCCTTAGATTTTAATCTACTCCTTGGACGCGATTACGTCCATGCCATGAAGGCTGTAGTGTCCTCACTCTTTCGAGTGATGTATTTTCCCCATCATGGGAATGTTGTGACCGTCGATCAGCTTTCCTTTGTGACACCCACTCATCGCATGACTCCTAGTCACCAGACTTCCCTAAATGTTCCACATGTTTTAGTGGTTTCTTCCCCCTAGGGGGGGCGGGGGACGCTTGGAGCAAAGTTCTATTCTGGTGTCAAGCTCGTTAAAAAATGAAACCATTTTCTCAAGCATAGTTTACTCTTGGTTTTAAGCTTGTGTAAAAATGAAACCAACCATCAATCTCAAGCATAGTTTACTTTTGGTTTTAAGCTTGTGTAAAAATGAAACCAACCATCACGTTGGAGCAAAGTTCTATTCTGGTGTCAAGCTCGTTAAAAAATGAAACCATCATCCCAAGCATAGTTTACTCTTGGTTTTAAGCTTGTGTAAAAATAAAACCAACCATCATCGCAAGCATAGTTTACATTTGGTTTTAAGCTTGTGTAAAAATGAAACCAACCATCATTATGAGCATGGTTCCCTTTCTATGTCAAGCTCGTTAAAAAATGAAATAGATTCCTACGAGCATAGTTTATTCTCTGTTTCAAGCTCGTTAAAAAATGAAACCGACCCTCAAGCATAGTTTACCATTGGTTTTGAGCTTGTGTAAAAACAAAACCAATCCCAAGCACAGTTTACGTTCGGTTTCAAGCTTGCGTAAAAATGAAACTACCCTCAAGCACAGTTTACTTTTGGTTTTAAGCTTGTGTAAAAACGAAACCAAATCCCAAGCATAGTTTACGTTCGGTTTCAAGCTTGCGTAAAAATGAAACTACCTTCGAGCATAATTTCTGTCTGTTTTAAGCTCATTAAAAAATAAAAAGGACCCTTTCAAGCATTGTTATTATCTATTTCAAGCTTGTGTAAAAATGAAATAGATCTCCCTTCCATTTGTTCGAGTCTCTCGCTAGAGTTAGGATTTGAACCTTCATTTCATCTGCCTGGGTCACTTGATCCTGGTTCTTCCTACTCCCCCTGGTGAACACATTTGGATTAGTAGCCAGGATTTTTGGGTAAGGAAGAAGAGTAGTCAGACGAAACGAAGCTTGGGGGGCATGTTTAGCCTTTAGCAATCATGCTGGGGACATTTACCAACCTCTGATCATCATGTTGGGAGGGAACCCATCAATGGGCCTTAATCATGCGCAGAGTTTACCATTGGCTTCAAGCTCATTAAAAAATAAAACCAATAGTCTGAGCGAAGTTCTACTCCTGTGTCAAGCTCGTTAAAAAATGAAACATATCCTTTCCCTTTGAGTCGAGTCTCCTCGTAGACTTAGTACCTGAACCTTCTTTTCACTCGCCTATACCTTAGGTGAATGAAATGAAGCTTGGGGGCATGTATTCAACCTCTGGAAGTTACGTTGAAGTCAACTCGATCGCCTCTCTACACCACGTTGGAGCTAAGTCACTTACTTCTAGCAATCATGCTGGGGGGCATGTACCAACCTTTGGATTTCATGATGGGAAGAAGTTCACCATTGGGAACATTTTCGAGCATACTTTCCTTTTTAGGCTTCGAGCTCATTAAACCATGAAAATTATTTTGAGCATAGTTCATTTTCTGTTACAAGCTCGTTAAAAAATGAAGTAGACATCATGAGCATTCTTCCAACCTATCTTCGAGCTCGTTAAAAACAGTAAGATGGTGTTTGAGCTTACTTTTCACTTTTTTCGTGCTCTGGTTAAAACATGAAAAGTGGTTTGAGCTTACTTTTTCCTTTTTCGTGCTCTGGATCCAAACATGAAAAAGATTCCGAGTGCTTTTGATACCATTATCGTGCTCGTTAAACAAATTGGAGTAAAAAGGTGTGTCTAACGAGTATAGGTTTATCACTTTATCCGGCCTCGCTGGACTATTTACGGAAAAGGAACTGTGCCGAGTTTACTTTTCCTTTGTCGTACTCGGTCATCAACCATGACAAAGTTGTACATGGAGTCCATAGTTAAGCTCTTTTCAGACTCCCTAAAATTGAAAAGATTGCCAAGCGAAATTGATTCGTTCACGCTTGTAAAAGGATGTGAATGATCGTCTCCCTAGTGATAGTCTACCCCTTTTTCGGACTAGGGGGAACTACTTACGAAAAAGGAATACTCCAGCCAATCATGACTGGAAGAGTCCTCTCCCGCGTTGTTTTACCCTTTTTTCGGGCGATGAGGCTAACCTTACGAAAAAGGACCATTGGAGTCTTCTTTAGTTCTTTTCAGACTCTCTAAACATGAAATGACGACCGAGTTTTCCTTCCTTGGACTCGTTAAAATTCAACATCGAAGGGCCCACTTTGGGACGAACCCCTCCTTTCTCAGGTTCGAAAAACATGTGAGATTGGACTCATCTATGAGATGAGCTATATCGAGCATCTGTTATCCTCCTCAAGCTCGTTAAAAAACAAAGAGGTACTCGTCCATCATGTCGAGGGAAAATGGGAAAATGAGTCAAGTTTACCTTGTTGGCAGCTTGTGAGTCATCACCTTTGAACGTGGCATACATCCTCACCTTGTCTGTTTTGGGTAGTCAGTCTTGCTGATAGTGTCATCATTATGATCATGCATCCTCATTATTGCTATGAGTTCACACTTTCTGGGGTTCTGTCTGTTCAAGTAATCCTTGCTGCCAAGCTCTGTTTCATGCCGTTATATGTTCAAAGGGTTATTACCTTGAGTCCACCTCCACTTCATGTCAAACCTTCCCTTTGTGTCAGTACATATTCTATTGTTTCATCGGTCCATACTATCTCTCGTTCTGATTTCGTGTCGATGATGTGGGAATCATTATGGCCCACCTTCGACGAGTCTATTCCTGTCGACACCAAATCACTATCCAGGAATTAGGCTTAGGAGTCAACCACTAGTACCTTGGTACCTGCATGCCTCAATGGCAGGTTTCCTCGTATTCAACAGTAGGTTTTCATCAATGACCTCTGATTGAATGATCTCCGGATGCTCGACATCAACTCCTTTATTCGCATTTCGTTGAGATGTGCTATAGATACCTTGGGGATCATTGTCATTATTGGTGATTTCCCTCGCATTTGTTAACGGTTCACATCATTGACCGGTAATCAAATGGTTTCTACCATGTTCGACTTCAACACCTTGTAATCACATGGCTAGATTCGTATCGTTTGCGATCGAGTAGAAGACCCTGGATACCCTTTTGTATTTTGATTACGTCCAGGTTGCAATGGAGATTTTTCTGTATTGTCACACAGATCCACTTTTGTATTGGTCGTGGCTGTGTCATTACTGTCTCATGGATATACGCTTGTTTATAGTAGCCATGATTTGTCTACAGTCTATATCATCTCAGTACTCATGGATCTGCAATGTATTGGTCGGCAGCCATGCTTTGAGTCATTTGTTTCCGAGCATGGGAATGCCCGCCTCGGTGGTATATCTGACATTTTGTTTCTATTTTTCAGCTCCTTGTTGCTCTCCTCGATGCTATCTCCGAACCATATTTGTAAAGTCTTTCGGCCATCAGTCTCTTCTGACCTCACACTTTAGGGGGCATCTGTTATACCTCAATATTACACATTATGCATTAGTGTCGCATCCTTGTACTAGCGACCTAAACGACAGTTTCCCTTAAAGATCATCTGAACATCCAGAGTGAAAACCATTGACTGAATACTGAAAGCAAACCCTTTTTCTGCCATCTTCCAGCCCAACTTAGCCCTGTTTGTGAGCACTGCCGCTCCTTGCACATCTACAAGGGCGCGGTAGTCAGCACTACCGCGCATTGCTCCTTCTCTGGGGCGCGGTACTACCGCGTTATGCTCAGTTGTAGGGGCGCGGTAGTCTGAAATTAGCCTTTCTGCCTTGGATTTTGGGATTTCAACCTTCAAGGAGATTTTGTTGGGATTACCACCTTTGGTTCGATCCTAACTCCTTCTTTGTTTAGCTGGCTTGATCCACTAAACCCTCCATAGATCCACACTTCTCTCTTGTTGGTTAACCTTTCCATGTGCTATAAGAGAGAAGCTTTCCATGGGCCAAAGGGAGGACTTTTGGGGCATCAAACCTATGATCTTTAGACTGCTGCAGAGATAGCTAGAGGAAGCACTTGGAGCTGGAGGATTGGCTTGGACATCAAGCAACCTTTGTAAGTACTCTTCAAGTTGATAATAAAGATAACTTGTCTTGTTTTCCCAAATCATTTGTGTTAATTTTGTTTTAATGATATGATTTGTATCTTTCATAGATTTAGATTCTAACTTATGTTTCAGGTTGCTAGAGAATAGTGCATTCTTGTGTCTTGGTTCCATTTTGACAGGTTCATTCATGAGGGCTTGGAGATTGGAGCAACTACAAAGACAAGTGTTTGGATAGAAGGTCAGTTAAACTCCTTCTACTCTTTCTAGCATTTTAATCTTGAGACGTTTGTTAGATCTAGGGATTCAAGGTAGCATTTGTTTTGTTTTGTTCTTAGCCTAGAGTTAGTTAAAGTCTGCTTTAGTCTAAGGGAATTTTGACTTATCCGTAGGGCAGAATTCCACATAACACCAAGAGGGTTGCTTCCAAGCTCTAGTGTTGTTCCTTTCTCTTTCTCCAAAGGGTTTTGGAAATGGGCCAAAGGGGCACTCAACTGTGAAAGTAGCTCAAGTGTGAGCTAGGGTTTCAGGAGTGATTTTGGCAGAGTAAGGATATGGATGACTGTGGATATGAAATGAGGGGCCTCCATCACCTATTTATAGGTTTTTAGTGGTGGAGTGCTGGACCATGGTTTTGGGCACCATATGGTTTAGGTCAGTTGTATAGGGTTTTTGCTTCCTTTTTCCCTCTTTTTCCTCTTTTTTGTATTTTTTATTCCCTTTTTAGAGGGTTTTTGCTATTTTGGAGGAATTTTGGATTATTTTGGGGAAAAAGGAGGTCTTTTGGCCTTTTGGAAGCTTTTTTAATGGTTTTTTGGCCTTTTGGAGGCTTTTTAATGGGATTTTAGGGTTTTGGAGGCAAATATGGTAGGAAATATGGACAAATGAGTCATGTAATGGGGTAGCTGAGGTAGTGAGCACTTTTTGGGTTTTAACACCAGCCTGTTAGGATCTTAGTGAGATCTCGGTCAATTCGCTCTTTAATATGCCCAAATGGTCAGACTCTCTTTTAATGCTTGATCTTGTCGGTGCTGCCATTTTGGATAATGGCTCACTAACCGGCCGACAATTGTCACGGTCACCTTTTTCCGACGTGATGCACTAGTCTTCTTGATGAAAGGTTCTCTTACGCACATGGGCTTATTCGTCTTTCACTTCACAGCTGCGCTTCCGTGTAATGTCCCTTTTTATGAATTTATTAAAATGACAAATTTTTCACTTTTTTCCCTAGTTCGACCTTTGACTAGTTTTGATGTCTAGGTCTCCAATTTGATCCAAATTTGTGAGGCACCTGCAACAATTACTTAATGAAAATATGCGAAATAGCAGAAATGACAGAACTCAGAATCACTTTTATATTGATCACGGGCCACTTCGAGGGGGCAACCTCCTATGAGCAAGCTCAATACAAATAACTTCACGGTGCCTTCATAGGTCTCAACACACACTTATATACTAATTCTAGGCGCCAATACTATGGGTCGAAACCATGGGCCGTTACAAACTATGGATCAACAATACTACGGGCGAATTACAAAGCATATGCGCCAACAACAATAACACAAACTATTGATCAACAAATACTAGGGGACGACTTACAAAGCATATGCGTCCAACAACAACATACTAACAAAGTAAAGACATGGGTTCCTAACATCCCCTCCCCCTTAAAAAAAGCTTTGTCCTCAAAGCTTTAGATGTGGAAATTGTTGTTGAATCTGAAGGAGTGGTTCCCATGTAGCATCCTCTGGTTGCATGTCGTTCCACTGAATTAAGACCTCTGTGATAGAGTGAGAGCGAAGCTGACGTGTGCACCGATTGAGGATGGCCTCTGGCTCCAAAAGGATGGATCCTTCATTATCCAGTTTGGGTAAAATCGTTTGGCCGTTGATGTTGGTGCCAAGAACTTTCTTCAGATAAGAGACATGAAAGACTGGATGAATGCGGGAAGAAGGAGGAAGTTCCAATTTATAAGCAACGGACCCAATCTTCTGAAGAATCCGATATGGCCCATAGAACTTTGGAGCGATCTTATGACGCCCTTTGAGTTTCAAGGAGGATTGTTTGTACGGCTGGAGACGAAGAAAAACCATATCGCCGACTTGAAAAGTGCGCTCCGAACGGTGCTGATCCGCTTGTTGCTTCATGCGATTTCTTGCTATGTGAAGATTGTCCCGCAAAATGCGAAGAATATGATCGCGGTTGCAAAGGACCCTGTCAACTTCCTGAACTGGTGAACTGATGGGGGTGTATGGAAGAAGGGCTAGAGGTGCCTGACCATAGACTGCTTCATATGAGGTCATTTTAGAGGCAGTGCGGTAAGACGTCTTGTACCACCATTTAGCGAGAGGGAGCCACTTTGCCCACTAATGTTGTTGTTCCGAGGTGAAGCAACGAAGATAAGTTTCTAAGCATTTATTGACAATTTCAGTCTGACCATCTGTTTGTGGGTGATACCCTGAACTCATCTTCAGTTTGGTGCCAGTGTGGCGAAATAGTTCTGTCCAAAAATGACTGGTGAAAGTCGCATCACGATCCGAGACAATGGAAGAAGGGATGCCATGAAGACGAAAGATCTGGTCCATAAAAATTTGAGCAACTGAGGAGGCTGTATAGGGATGGATGAGAGCACAAAAATGACTATATTTGGAGAGGCGATCAACCAGAACGAGAATCACTGTCTTCCCGCCAGATTTAGGGAGCCCTTCAATGAAATCCATAGAAATATCTGTCCAAATTCGTGTAGGTATGGGCAAGGGTTCAAGCAATCCTGGAACAAGTGTTGTTTCACCCTTATTGCGCTGGCAGGTATCACATTCGGCCACCATCTATTGAATTGTCCTTTTCATGCCCTGCCAAAAGAAGTTACGCCGTGCTCGTTCATATGTTTTGAGGAACCCAGAGTGCCCTGCCGATGGAGAAGCATGGAGTTCATAGAAGACAGCCTGTTGAAGATATGTGCTCTGGGGAAGCACCAGATGACCCTTGTATCGCAGAGAAGCACCATCCCAAGAGTAATGTGGTACAGCAGAAGGGTTGTTGGTCAAGCATTGGATGATCTGAGATAAGGAAGAGTCATTGACATAACCCTGTTGAACAGATTGCAACCAATTTGGAACAGGCATAGAAATAGCTGAAAGAGAACCTTGGGCATCAAATGTGCGAGAAAGAGCATCTGCCACAATATTGTCTTTACCCTTCTTGTAAGTGATCTCATAGTCATAACCCATGAGTTTGCTAACCCATTTCTGTTGTGCCGGGGAGGAGACACGCTGGTCCAAGAAATATTTCAGACTCTGGTGATCAGTCTTGATGCAGAAATTATTCCCTAATAGGTATGGACGCCACTTCTGTACTGCATGCAAAATAGTCATCATTTCCTTCTCATAGGTAGAGGCAGCTAAATTCTTACCTGAAAGGGCTTTGCTGGTGAACGCAATGGGGTGTTCATCTTGAAGGAGAACAGCACCAAGTCCATTGCCGCAAGCATCACTCTCAATAGTGAAGGGCTTGGAAAAATCGGGCATAGCTAGCACAGGTGTAGTACACATAGCTTGTTTTAGTTGGTCAAATGCACACTGAGCAACAGGTGTCCATGTAAAAGCATCCTTTTTCAATAGAGCAGTTAGTGGAGCTGCAATCTTCCCATAATCCTTGACAAACTTGTGGTAGTAGCCAGTCAACCCCAAAAAACCATGAAGGCTCTTGAGTGTCTGAGGATGTGGCCAATTGTTCATGGCATCGATTTTGGCAGGATCCACGCGAACCCCTTGTGCTGAGATAATGTGCCCGAGATACTCAACTTCCTTTTGTCCAAAAACACATTTAGACTGCTTGGCATGGAGATGATGGTCAGAGAAAAGTTGCATGACAAGATCCAGACACTAGAGATGTTCATCCCATGTTTTACTGTAGATGAGGATATCATCATAGAATACCAGAATGAATTTCTGTAAGTAGGGTCGAAATATTTTATTCATTAAGGCATGGAATGTGGAAGGAGCATTAGTGAGGCCAAAGGGCATGACCAAAAACTCATAATGGCCATCATGTGTGCGGAAAGCTGTTTTAGGAATATCATCCTCATGAACCCGAATTTGATGATACCCAGAACGAAGATCCAACTTGGAGAAAAAGTGAGCCCCATGAAGCTCATCAAGAAGCTCATCAACAACAGGAATTGGAAACTTATCCTTGATGGTGAGGTGATTAAGTGCTCGGAAGTCAATGCAGAGGTGCCATGACCCATCTTTTTTGTGGACAAGAATAACTGGAGAAGAAAAGGAACTAGTGCTTGGGCGAATAATACCTTGCTTCAATAAGTCCCGAACGAGCATTTCAATCTCCATTTTTTGGTGGAATGGGTAGCGATAGGGCCTGATGTTGGGAGGAACGCTACTAGGAAGGAGCTGAATACGATGGTCTTCTGGCCTGGAAGGTGGTAATCCCACTGGTTCCACAAAGACACCTGTATATCGATCCAGAATTTGTTGTAGATCCAAAGGAGTAGTGGAGACCGCTGATGGTTGCATTTGGATGGAATGGATCTTAGCGATGACACCATGTGAATTCTTCTTGAGGATTTTTTCCATGCGATGTGAACTGATGATGCTGAGAGAACCTGGTTGTAATCCTGTCAATGTGTGTTTGTGTCCATTGAGGGAAAAATGCATCCAAAGTTCGGCAAAATCCCATAAGATAGGGCCGAGTGTGCGTAGCCATTGAGCACCCAAAACCACGTCACATCCGCCTAAGGCAAGGAAAACATGTCAGAGCGCAAGGTATAATCTCCCATAGAGATACACACATTTCGACACTTCCCTTTGCAAGGTAAGGTGCCCCCATTGGAAACCATGACTTCAAAGTTGGAGTAAGGATGGATAAAACAATCAGCTTGTTTGGCGATCCGAGGGTCAATGAAATTATGAGTGCTACCAGAATCAATGAGGATTGTAAGAGGAAGCTTCTTGAAGTAACCCCTGAACCGCATTGTTTGGGGGGTGGTGATTCCAGCTAAAGCATGGAGAGATATCTCTGGCTGGTCATCCTGAGACGGAGGGTCAATAGGCGGTTCCTGAATGTCGACCGGAGCATCCAGTGTTTCTGGATCTTCATCACCCATTTCAGAGGCAGGCGGAGACTCCACATCCAGGAGATAGAGCTTTTGTTGAACACACCTATGTCCCCGAGTGAATTTCTCATCACAATTATAGCAAATCACCTTTTCTCTGCGTGCTTGCATCTCTGTTTCAGACAAACGCTTGATAAGAGTCAGTCGAGGAGCCTGCGGTATAGGTGGTCACTGAGAACCCATATTTCGGAAGGGAACAAAAGTGGGCTTGGAGCGTTGTTGGGCTGCAATCTTGTCTTATGCCAACTTAGCCAACCCGAGTGCTTCCATCATTGTGTTGGGACAGAACATTTTGACCTCAGAGCGGATGGCATCCTTTAGACCACTGATAAAACAACTTCGGTAAAATTCATCAGACAATCCTTCGGTGTGGTTGGATAGATTCTCAAATTCGGTTTGATACTCTCTCACAGTGCCAGTTTGGTGAAGTTTAGTGAGGGCTCCTGTGAAGTCATCAAAAGCACTAGGACCAAATCATTGCAAAAGGAGCTGGCAAAAGTCTGGCCAGTTGGGCTCTGGATGAGCCTTGATGTACCAACGGTACCATTGAAGAGCTTCCTATTCCAAATGAAAGGATGCCAATGGAACTTTGTTGACATCAAAAGTATTATGCAGACTGAAATACTGTTCTGCACGATAGATCCATCCAGTTGGATCGGTACCATTGAAGCGAGGAAAATCAAGCTTCGAACCACGGAAATTGCTGGAAGAAGAGAACCCATTGTCTGCTGAAGACTCGGACTGCCGTTTGTTGTTCATAGCTAAATGTTCAAGATGGAGACCAAGAAATTTTTCATCCACATCCTGGAGTTTGGCTTGGATGGCTGCAAGTGCTTCCTCCATGGTTTTTGCTCCTGCACGGGTGACAACCCTAACCAAGATTTTTTTTTTTTTTTTTTCATTGGGTAGGAAAACAAAAATAGGAACTACTTCAGTAAAGGAAAATTTGGATTTGGGAAAAAATCAGAAGGGTAATTAGGGTTTGACTAGTTTTTTGGACACTGTTGGATAGACAGGGAAGCAAAAACGAGGATTTCAGAAGCGGGGTGAAAGAATGGGAAAATTTGGCAGAGGGGAACAAAGAAGCAGAATTCAGAAAGGAACTCTGTGGTAAAAATTGAAGGTGATTGGGTGAAATCTGAGGAAGTTATGGCAAACCCTAAAAATAGACAAATGTGGGATTTCGGGCTGTAGGAAGGGGAATTGAGGATAGCGTCCTCAGGGATGAAATATGCAGAATGGAATGACAAGGGTTCCCTGAAAATTTCAAGGGAAACAGAGGTAAAACAAGGGAGATATGGAGAAAAAACTGAATTTTATACTTTTTTTTTAATTTTTATTTTTTTTTACAGACTGGAGCGGCTATGGCTCGGAAGGAATCTGGAACAACGTCGAACGGCTGGATTTGGAACGGCTTGCAAAATGGATCTAAAACGGCGCAGCAGTGATCGACAATAGTTCAGCTGAAAGTAGATATGGACCCCAGGTATGTGTTGCTTCCTAACAGTTCAGGGTTTTCACTCGACCACCAATGCTGTCTGACGGCTTGCGTATTGGGGCAGTACCCCTCACTCCACGGCTCAGGTAAAACTGATAACCTCTTTGCCACAAACGACAGCTCTTGGTTTACCTCACGGGTGGGAACTAGTCAATCAGGTAGGGGTCGTTGCCCTTTTCGCTGGCAGGTCCTCTCAATGGGCCAGCTACTTTGGGGTTCCTGTGGTACTCCTCACAATGAGTTTTAGGTATTATTCCCAAGTACTTCCCATAGTTAAGCGGATAGGGATTATTCCCAAATTCGAACCTGCAACAGATGCGAAAAAAAAATTTGGCAGAAATTTCACCCAGCGAGCCCAAGAAAGTGCTCTGATACCAGATGTGAGGCACCTGCAACAATTACTTAATGAAAATATGCAAAATAGCAGAAATGACAGAACTCAGAATCACTTTTATATTGATCACGGGCCACTTCGAGGGGGCAACCTCCTATGAGAAAGCTCAATACAAATAACTTCATGGTGCCTTCATAGGTCTCAACACACACTTATATACTAATTCTAGGCGCCAATACTATGGGTCGAAACCATGGGCCATTACAAACTATGTATCAACAATACTACGGGTGACTTACAAAGCATACGCGCCAACAACAATAACACAAACTATTGATCAACAAATACTACGGGACGACTTACAAAGCATATGCGTCCAACAACAACATACTAACAAAGTAAAGACATGGGTTCCTAACAAAATTCTCCCAACTATTTTGAGAAGGTATATGACTGATATTAGGACTTGATTATGATGTTTAGGGATGATATAGGACCAACAAAATATTTCTTCAAACCCCTTTAAGATTCTGGCCAAAGTAGGGAGTTTGACTAGCAATTTCTCTTTGACTAGTATTGGTCCCTTGGTCTCCAAATGACTCCAAATTCTCCCAAATTGCTACAGAATATACTTGGATGATATTAACACATATTTATAATGTTTATGTATTCTCTATAGTGTTCATATGACTTCTTCAACTCCTCTTTCAAATCTATTCAAGATAGGTATTTTACTAGTAAATTGTGGTTCAAATCCCCTAGGGGTAGAAGATGAAAATGACTTTCCAAATGCACTCAATCGAAATCGAATATATGAATGGAAGAAGGGGACATATAAAGTAAATCAACATGAACTCATATGCATCACCATTTAACATTTAATGTCTTCTATAAATCCCTTAAATCGGATGCAAAAAGACTAGTTTCAATGTTGAGGGAAATGATAGGCAATATTCTCCAAATGCTATGAAACTCAACAAAATGACTCCAAATGATTATGTACTGAAAAATAAACTCATATAATACATGAGTAATAGTCCATTCATCAATAAACCATCAGTATTTTACTAATCCATTCTAATCCATCAACATTACATTGGTTCACAACAAGGTAGTGGGGAAATGGCAATGTTTCTTCATTAAACATTAGATTTACATCATTCCAACTGCATTTTCGACCTGAGAAATTTTTGAAGATGAATAATAGAGTATATGAATCTTATTAAAACATAAATGGCTCATGATAATCTCCCCCAAAAATTACAATAGCTCACCAAAAGCGCCCTCCCTCAAGGAGCAAGAATATGCAATGAAAACTGGAAATGGTTGAGTGAGTGAGTTGCACTATAAGAAACCACGAACTTCCCTGTATCTTAAACCTACAAATAAAGACTCCATTATAAATCCATGAAATACCTGAATGTTCTCTCCAAACACCAACTTGGATGTGAATCTTTCACCCTCGAAATTGGCTAAGGCAAGAAACTAGTCATACAATAGCTCTTCTCTCACAAATGCAATTGCAAATTCTAAAAATGATCAAAAGATGCTATTCTTATTTTTTAATTACTTTTATAAACTTATCATTTCCTCGATGGGTCGAATTCCTTCCAATATCTCAATGCCAACTCAAGTTGGGAAGAGATTCCCATGTATGCCACTTGTCCTTCCAATTCTAGCTCCCCCCTTCTCCAAATTCAACTTGGTGTCTCTTTGGATGCCATAACTCACTTGAGCACCCTCTTGGAGGCTATTTTTAGCCCTGACATGTCATATATGTCATATGTCAGCCTTCAGGTCTGATTTGTGTCATAGGTGTCATAGCATCTTCATCATTGTTGTCATAGAGCTAGGGAATCTAAGCCAAGCGTCCCACTAGCTCCAAATTGCCTCTTCCTCTTCCATGGAAGTTACTCTTCCTATACATTTGGACCTCATTGACTCATGACAAGTATTATTTACTTCCAAATAATCCCAATAACATTGGAATTCTCATGGATTCGACTTGACAAGAGGAGGATGCCATGGGGCATAGAAAATCTAGCTTGTGTGGGTCCTACTTCCTCCATGTGTCTTCATGATCAAATGCCACTTTGATTTTCAATTGTATATATTTATTTATATCCTTTATTAAATATTTATTCTATTCTAATTTACACACATAATTTATTATCCCCCTTATTCCAAATCCCAAAGCTTCCACCCCTAACCTAGGAAACTAGTCATTTTCCTCCTTGGAAATTATTTGACCCTTGGCATCAATTTAAAAAACTCTCATGAATATGGCCAATGGGATTAGGCCATTTTGACCCAATGCAAAATTTGGGACATGACAAATCCTCCCTTCCCAATATTGCTTGTCCTCGAGCAATTTCAAACATGGGTGTTGAAGAACCTGCTTTCTATATAATTATTTGAAGTTGCCACTGAGTTGCCCAACTTTGAGTCTTCGAGATTCCATGAAGACTTTATAGAGGAACCACCATGCTTTCTGTTGCAATACTTTGATTAAACTCACTTTATTAAGTGGGGAATCCATTCCCCACACTACTTGTTTCCCCAAAAAATTGAAACCAATGAGACTAAGAATTATCCTAGGATCCCATCGCTTATATTGCACTCCAACAATTAGGAGTTCTCTCAAACTCATACCATCAAGTAAGAGAGTTCCTGGATCCCATTTTCTTGTATGCATTCTTCCAAACACCATGAGTACAAAATATATGTCATTAAAGTACATAAAAACATAATTAAAATGTACATCAAGGAGATGCTTCATCAAATAATCATGAAAGTGCTTATACCTCCAAGTAAGTAGACCACCATTTTCCAAGTGCATACAAGAATCAAGTAACCAATCAAATATGCTCCAATGACATAGGTGAGGATCCCATGTCCTATAATTCTGCTCCAAAAGGATTTGATATGCATCAAAATATTCATCCATGTATTCTTTCATCCAAGAATTGAATGAAGAATCCCCACTAAAATCTGAACCAAATAATGAGCAAAAAAAACAAGAAGACTTCAAATGACTCAGAGAAGTGTCGGCCATACATCCATGAATGTGATAATCATAAAGATATAACAAAGTATGTGGTTCTCCAATCATAAATCTATTCACCCCAGTGTTGGATGAAGTTCCTCCAATATCCAATGAACCAAGTGTTGATCAAGAAAAACCATGAGTCTTCAAGTGACTCAAATGCATATCATAGGTGCATCCATGTAGATGTGCATCATCATAAAGTAACAAAGGATGATGCTGCAAATGTGAATAAGAATGTGCTCCAACCATGTTAGCATAAAATGTAAATCTAGGAGTTCTATACTCCTCATGTGGCACCATCAAAAAGAACCCTTTCACCCATACTTCATTGAGACTAATGCTGCAAAACATGGAATTGTAGGATGTAGGAGAATGAACTAACTCACCCAAATGATCAAAAAGTGCAGAAGTTTCATCATGGGAAGAATCCATATGGGTAGTATCATGCAGCTCCTTCAGAAGTGTGAAACCTTTGTCGTAGATTGGTTCCAATGTAGAGGACTCATGCTCTTCTTTAAAAATTGCATAACCTTACTCAAGAGACAATTCAAGTTCCTCTTCCACCACATCAAGTGTTTGGATCTCTTCAAGTTCAGCTTCATATTTTTCAGAGTCACTTGGGAGTGACTTTTGATCCTCTTCATGTACTGATTCTTCTACTTCACCTATTTCAAAACTAGGTGGTTCATGGGTCTCTTCCTTTTGCTCCTTCAAGCAAGCTATGCATTTTTCCCCTTGGTTTTCTTAAGATCAATATATTTTCTCCCAAGTTGGATAGCCAACAATTAGAATCATTTCATAAGCTGATTGGTCATGTCTTCAAATATTGGTTTCATTATTTTTATATACTCCTCACCACCATATGATGTTCCCTTTTCATCCCTAGTCATAGTTTCCTCAAAAAATTTGCTCTTATTCTCCTACTTTTTTTCCTCTTCAACAAAAGCGCTTTTGGTTTCAATATCTAATGGTGGTCCCTAAATTTTTGTACTCACCAATATCATACCACATCAGGTTCCAAGATCATGCTCTGATACCACTATAATGTCCCTTTTTATGAATTTATTAAAATGACAAATTTTTCACTTTTTTCCCTAGTTCGACCTTTGACTAGTTTTGATGTCTAGATCTCCAATTTGCTCCAAATGCTCCCAATTATTATGATAAGGTATATGAAGGATATTAGGACTTGATTATGATATTCTTGGATCATATATGGCCAAAAAAATATTTCTTCAAATCCCTTTAAGATTCTGGCCAAAGTAGGGTGTTTGACTAGCAATTTCTCTTTGACTAGTATTGGTCCCTTGGTCTCCAAATGACTCCAAATTCTCCTAAATTGCTACAGAAGGTACTTGGATGATATTAAGACATATTTATAATTTTTATGGATTCTTTTGAGTTTTCATATGACTTTTGCAACTCCTCTTTCAAATATGGTCAATATAGGTATTTTATTATTAAATTGTGGTTCAAATCCCCTAGGGGTAGATGATCAAAATGACTTTCCAAATGCACTCAATCCAACTCTAATTTCTGAATGGAATCAGGAGACATAAAAAGGAAATAAAAATTAACTCATATTCATCACCATTCAAATTTTAATGTCTCCTATAACTCCCTTAAATCAGATGCAAAAAGACTAGTTTCAACCTTGGGGGAAATGATAGGCAATCTTCTCCAAATGCTATGAAACTCAACAAAATGACTCCAAATGCTTATTTAATGAACACTAAACTCATATAATACATAAATAAAATTCCATTCATCAATAAAAAATCAGTAGTTTACTTATCCATTCGAATCCATCAACATTACATTGGTTCACAACAAGGTAGTGGGGAAATGGCATTGTTTCTTCATTAAACATTAGATTTGCATCATTCCAATTGCATTTTCGACCTAAGACATTTATGAATATGAAGAAAATAATATATGAAACTCTAATAATACATATTTAACAATCCATTAATCAATAAACTATCAGTAGTTTACTTATCCATTTGAATCCATCAACATTACATTGGTTCACAACAAGGTAGTGGGGAAATGGCATTGTTTCTTCATTAAACACTAGATTTATATCATTCCAACTACATTTTCGACCTGAAGCATTTCTGAAGATGAAGAATATATTATATGAATCTTATTACAACATAAATGGGGCATGAGAAGCTCCCCTAAAAAGTACAATAGCTCATAGCTAGCTGGGTCTAGATCTAAGACATTCCAGTGCTAGTCTCTCCTATATGTGAAGCTTCTAACTTCATCAAGACCTCCATGGATTCTCCTTTCGAAGCCACTTTCTATTGCATCAATGACAGTCTGATATGGGGCAACAACGCAGCTATAAAATACTCCTGGTGCTGTTGTGGTGCTATGACAAAACTGACCTACTCTAGAAATTTTTCAAACTTTTGGTCAAATTCCCAGATTGTCTCATTAGGTTTTTGCTTAATCTCCTTCAACTTTGTTATACATTGGGATTCAGACTTTGGTTTCTTGAACTCGCTTAGTGGTGCATCCTTTATCTCCACTAAGGTTCTATTATGTCTCTACGAGTACTTCATGAACCAGTTCAAATCTCTATCTCTGAATGTAGTGACGAGCTGTGCTTGCTTCACAGCATCATCCTGAACTTGCTTGACACTCCACAAGGCTTCACATAGAAACCAATGTTGCTCACGATCTTCTAGACCTGTTCCTTTAAATATTGGCAGCTTAATGTCGTCAGTCATACTCCTTCTAGGTGGTACAGTATTCTGCTTAGTGGTCTGAGTGGTGTTAGGGATGTTACTACGCGGAATATTTTGTATCAGAATAGTCTGAGTCGGGATGGTCTGAGTACTCACTCCCATGGTGTTACTGGTATGACACTATGAGGATTAGGAATATTAACAACTGGAGGGCTCTGAACTGGTTGGTTTTGTGTAATAGGAGATGCAGTGTTCACAACCGGTGGGTTCTGTAGAGACGGATGTTGATAGGTGCCTGATGGAGGTGTTGTCTAGCTATCAGTCTCAACTTCTAAGTCAATGTCTACGTGGAGTCCATGTTCACTGGAAGTCTTCTTAGTAGTATAATTATATATTTTCCCACTTCTCAAATTGTGTGTATCTTCGTCAAAATCACTATATATGCTATTAATCATTACAGGTTAAAAAATTCTAGGAATCTTACTGCATTCTCAAAATGCCTTTCTCAGATAAAATAATTTTAATATATAAACTCATATTTTTGAGGTATTTACCTCTAAAACCTTTGAAAAATTCTGCTTCTACTGCGCTATAGGACTTATGTGTGTCCAAAACGAACTCTGTCATGAAGCCTTCTAGTATACTATCAACCCAAAAATCGACTACTCATGAGATTGGGATATCTATTTCTTTAAGCCTCTGAATGAGCTATGGAGTCCACTCTGTAGGTACTCCTTCTGGTTGAAAATAGTCCTTTTGCTCTGCGAGTCTTGATATCCACTCATGCAACTCGTTTCCAAAACTTGCGCAGAAAATTTCGTGAATATCCTTTCATAGGTATTTATTTAGCCAATCTATGTCAGAAAGATGTGGATGTCTATTCTCTTTTCTGGAAAAATCTCTCTTTGTCTTGTCTACCCAGTCCCAGATTTCGTTTTTCTCAGGATTCCAAGTTTTTGTACTCATCACCAGTTCTTAGCGTGGCAACAAAACAATTTGTTGGCTGATTGTACTATTCTTGAGGTTTACTAGAAAGACCTGAGTTCTGCACGATTCGAGGAACCAACAAAACCCCTTTTCACCGACCCTTTCGGCAATAGCCTATGAACAAACTGAGGTCTCACCCGAGGCAAAGTAATGGGGGGGTGTGGAATCAAGTTTCTACAACCAGTTGATGAGTGCTTCAATAAAGCTATCAAGCAACGCGCTACAGGACTCGCGCTGCGAACTAGGGACTACGCTAAGTTCAGCTTCTTCGCAGGTAGAACTTAGACTATCACGCATCTAAGGACTGCGCGACTCAAGGTGGTTCTTAGACAACAGGACAACGCCATAGAGACTGCGCGACTCAAGGTGGTTCTTAGACAACAGGACAACGCCACAGAGACTGTGCGACTCAAGGTGGTTCTTAGACAATAGGACAACGCCACAGAGACTGCGCTTCCTCTTCAACAATTATACAACTTGACAGACTTTTACTTGGTGTAAGTTATGCATTCAAAAACACTTTAAATGAAGCCTTGCAAACTTATACACTATGAAAATAATGACTTAACTGCGCACTTTCGATGCTGCACAAGGTGTTACCCAATTAGTCTATGCATTCATCCGACTGCGAAATACATGTGCATTCAAAATTCACTCATATATATGTTCAATACTTAACATATTATTCCCATCCTTTATCCTTGTGGCTAATACATGTAAAATAAAGAACACCTACACTCATAAACTGAATCTCAACCATTCACATAAGCAAATACATAGATTTAAACGCATACAATCAATCACATAACACAGAATTTAATGTGGTTCACCCCAAGGATGGGAGATACGTCCACAGGAACTGTTGTTATATTATCTTTGGGAAGGGTACAACAGTTCTAGTCTGCACACTTAGCTGTGGACTCTCTTTTCTCTCAGTAGGTCTCTGCGCATGCAGCTTGCAGAGCCTTCTACAATAGCATTCACTTCTTAAAACTTAAGAGATTTTAGAATGAATATTATTCAATGAACATTGATGATTACCCTTTCCCTTACAAAATGTGCCCTTTTATAGATCGTTCCCATAGGTCACATCTTTACAATCAGGTTGGCCAAAATCGTAAGGTTACCCAAAACCAGTGCAGTTACTCGCCACCCTGCTTGTCGCCGTTGACAGCTTGCTCTGCTTGCTTCAGACTACCTTACTGGGCCACTCATAGCTCACACGTTCTTCTGACAGCCACAGTCATCACCAAAATGGTTACAACCACGTCGTGGCCTATCGCTTTCCATCCCTTTAGCCTACCTGTCGCCATCGACTTAGTGGCTTAGCTTCTAATGGTTTTTCCACCACTCTCTTGACAGGTCGCTTTCACCTGAATTCACGCTGCTCCATACCCAAAACAGGTTGCTATCCTTTGAACTTTCCTTACATTATTTACATAAAATAGGTGCTCTGCTAGCACTGTGTAGTGCTACCACTTCGCGGAACTGGCGTTCAGTTGCATGATTCCTACCCTGTCGGTACTATGCTGCGCTCAACTTCGCAGCTCCCCAAAACTGTCTTCCCAAGTCTACCTTCATTTGAGCTGTGCTATAACTTAGCAGCTCCAAAACTGTCCTTCTTCAAATGTATGCCAACTTGGGCCATGCCCAATAGTTATGCACATATAAACCAGTTTCTCCACTCTGTTAGAGGTAAGCCTATTCCTCTTAACATAGTGGATGGAACTATAAGTGGACCAATTCATTTAAGCTACTCAGGAACTGAGATAACAAGCATGAGGCAAGCTGCCAAATATCTTGAAATCCCCCCAATAAATTCTCCAACATCCAATGGGGTTCTTTTGTGCATAAGTCTTGATGTCCCACTTTGCATCTTGAGTGGGGGGGACTTAAAGTACCAAAATCAATAAATTGTTCCTCCATCACATTTGCTTCATCAGGGCTATACATCTTGCTTATGGCATCAAGAAACCCATGTTTTACCTCTTCATCATTAATGGGTAGAACTCTATGTGGTCTCTCCATATACCACTTTGGATCAACGATAATTTTACGGGCAAAATTTAGCCCATGGGCTATTTTTCCATGTTTCTTTCCAAAAAACAATTTGCCAATTTGCATTTTTTGAAGCCCCATTTCGCCCAATTTTGATGGGGTAAATTTTTTTCACTCTAAAAATCGCCAAATTATTATATAAACTATATAAAAACCTTAGAAATTGAAATTATTTTAGAAACATATCGCCAAGTATTTTATAGTTGACATTTTAAGAATTGGTAAGATTCGCCAAGGCTTATACACTTTTAAATAAGTATGGGTCCTGTTATCAACTAATTTGTAGCATGGTTAATATGGGTTGTTTGAGGTTGAAAGCGGTTGTCTACAGTTAGCATGAACATACTTCAGAATTTAATATGACTTCTCTGGTCACTACCCCAGACAGAATTGACCAAACAGTTGTGGCAATTTTTCATTTTAAGAAGTATGTATTACAGTTGCAGCTTCTACTGGTAACTGAACCTCCTGTTCAAAGTTATTTGCATCAAAAGGTTTTCAGGATTGGAGAAATTTCATAAACAGAGAAGAGGATGTCGAGGCTGGAATCATTGATGAGCCGACGTTGGTTTATATTAAAGATCTCTCAGCAGAAGCCTTTTTCTTTTTGAAACTTTGAGGTAGCTAGAAGCAGAAAATCCTGATCTGAGGACAAGGGTTGTCAATGAAGGAAGCAGAAATTAAGGCTGCTCGAATGGCATTACTGGCATGGGATAAGACAACTCTGAACTGGGTGGATTTTTCTCTCGTCATATTTAAGCTCTGACCCCCGATGCATTGTACGTGCAATGTCATTGAAATGTCCCAACAAACTGTTTGGTAAAGCTAGTAGATGTATGTCTTTTCAAGGAAAGGTGTTTACAACTTTGATCATTATACTAAAAGATATTAGTTTGCCAACAAGTCTGCACTGCCATGCTTTACAAATTCTAAGCAAGCTTTGTGGTCATTATGTGATTTGTGTGGATGCTTGTCAGCTACTGGAATTGGTTTCCCTTACAGAAATAAGCTGTCTGCACCCAGATTGGTCAAAACGGAAAGCAGCACTTTCACTTTTAGTGGACCTAACATGCAACATTGAGAGACTGCGAAAAGGGGTATGGAATGAGATTCCTAGACATCAGTCAACAATAGATGTGCTTCCAGAGGATTCATGTAGGAATACAAATGCAACTAGAAAAGAAGATTCTCAAATGGAACTTCCAGTACGAGCAACTTTATTGATTTTTGATCAAATAGCTTTAGCATTTAAGTGTCCAACAGAAAGAGCCTTCAGTATGGAAGGTACAAAACACTCTTCATTAGTATTCAGTAAAAGGTTGGCCACTTTAACAGATGTAAGCTACTCCTTATTCAGTCTAATTTTAAATTTGATAGAAGAATGCCATACTATACGTTTGACAGTGATAGACTGTATCAAAGGCATGCTTGAAGTTGTGCTTAAAAGAGAAAGCCTTCATGTGTATAAAGGCACACGAAATGCTGCAGAAGACTTTCAACTGGGTGTAACAGGGTTGGTAGAACAGCTCGTCTAGACCAGAAAGCGGAATATTTACCTTCAAAAGGATTTGTCACTTTTGACAGGACTGACGATTCAATAAGGGTTTTTCTGCCATTCTATTCATGAACCAAGTTTAGAGTGGCCGTGTTTTCATGAGATCCTGGCTTCAGGGATTGCGGCCTATGAAAATGTCAAGGCCACAAGAGCAGCGTCTTGCGCTCTGTCTTCTCTCAATTCCGATATGTCGAGGAATTTGATACTGATAGTTCTTAGTTTGACGAAGACTCCGCATGATTGCCGACGAGTCATTGCTCATCAAGTCAGCAAGGCCACCGACTGATGACACCTCACCCTTAGCGTAATGCAAAATTCGAGCTAACGAAGAGGAACAAATTTCATGTTTTTTTTTATTGGAAGCCGGCCCATTGCCAGCCATTTTTTCGACGCAGAGTTATGCTAATGCTCGGGTTCTATCTTGCAGTCGCACAAATAGTTTCTGATTTTTAATGGTGGTCGACTCAGCGTTTTTTTTTTTTACAGGCAGTCGTGGAGGTAGATCAGCATCTTCACCTGGCCGCTGAGTGGATTTGGTACGACGTCATGACAAGTCAGGGATCGTCGAGCTTAAAGCTTTGACCCACGTTTCTCTTCTGATAGCCGATTTGTAGCGATCTTTCAGTTATTTGAAATTGTGAAGATTTGTCACCATGGCCAGCAAAAATATTAAGTCGAAACCACTGATTTTTTATGCATTAGATTCACTGTTCTGCTACGTCTGGATCACTTTTGACTGTGTGCGAAAACTGGAGATAGCAGCCTTCTAAAGCGACTGCAAATCTTAAAGAACGCCAGTTTGATGTTCCATTTGGTATCATTCGAAAGCTTGTGAAATTCACGAGTTTGGTTGTTGCTGATTTAATGGGCCACGAGTCACTCATCAAATTGGAGCAGCTGTCATTGTCTTTTGGAGGCTCTATTCCCGGCTGTAGTGCGTGTGGGGCTTCATGGATATGCCACGAGCAGCCTAAGTGGCTATTACATTTGATTAGTCATACTGTCGACGGAGAGAAAAAGTGGATTTATCACTTTTTCACTTTTTCTTTATAATTTTATTTATTCCTTTTTATATTATGAGAGGGTTTCTTGGCCTATAAAAAACCAGCCTCTTTCTTGTGACAGGAGGGGGAAATTTGGGAGTTTTTTCCCCATGAACCTAATGAAAAGTATTATGGGATTCTTTGGAAAAATTTAGAATTCTCTCGCTCCTTGTTGCCATTTTTCCTTGTGTGCCATCTTTCATTTTGTCTGAGGTAGTACTTCTCTTAGCTGTTTACTTTCGATTCTTAATCTGGGATTACTTAAATGGAGGGCTAACAATCTAGCACAGCTTTAATTAATCCATGCTTTTCTCTTAAGATTTGTGGCTTTCAGGTATCCTCGAGCGCATGAGCTCTTAGTTGGTCACTACATTAACCTGGCAGCAAGGCCCTATTGAGTTCTCCTTTGACTCCATTCGCCCCTCTGGTACACTGGCACTGGCCATCTCTTCAAGGATTGATCCTCCTTTCCTTTCCCATCACCCATCTAAAACTATCTTTTGTTACATCCGTTTCTCTAAGGCAGCCTCTTCCATTCACCTTACCCATTACTGCATATGCCTTAGCGATCCTATTTTAGGGATACCCCCCTAGTGTTGGAGAAGAGCCAACCTGAAGCGAAGAGGAGAGGAGTGTGGTGACATTGGCCTCTCTCCTGAGAGAGTTGTCATTCCGGCTGGTGTGTTGCATTTTGGGCTTTCAAACGACACACATGCCATTTCGGAGGACAACATTTTTGGCGCCGTTGCCAGGGACAAATTCCAATTCCCGAAATTTGAAGACTATGCTTCATTAAAACGACATTTGTGGGATTCTTCCTCTCACATGGCGACTCCACGAAGGGACAGAGCCCTTGTCCTTTTGCAGATTTGAAGATCTTATTGGGTGTAGAGGTGAGCACACTCATTGGAATGCTTTCAAGCTCACCTTGGCGACTCCACAGTTTGGTATGAGGTATGAATATATGTTTCAGATTTAGTACTTCATTATTTGACTTATGGATGATAAAAGAGAACAAAATCTTGCTCTTTGGCACGAAGGTTTCGCCCCATTGGATTTCTCAAAAATCCATGGATTTCCTAATGAGTGCTATGACTATGAAAAAGTGCATGACGCTTTTTCAAAGTTTCATGGAAATAATGATGTTTCAGCCGTCTATCACATTTCTTCTTATTGCAAATTGATGGTCGATTTCAATGTTTATTGTGAGGATGACCTTATGATCATATTTGCTTTAAATTTAGAAGGGAATGCAGAAAAGTGGTTCTTTGGTCTTTTGGGTGAATCCATAGATTCAATGGCAGGGTTTTTTGAGAGATTTCTCCTCTGCTGGCATGATGGAACTATGGATGAAATTGAACAGCTTGCTAAACAATACGATGCTCTCATCCCTAGGGTCCACCTTGAAAAGAAAGAACAACAGCCTGAAATCAATGACCCCATTGAAGAAGCATCACATGAGCCTTTGGTTGAAGACATTGCTGAAGAAATTTCTGATACTGAAGAGAACATTAATAATACGAATCTGCCTCAAGTTTGTGAGCAGCAGTATGATGAAAAGATGGAGCTGTCACAGAATTACACCACTGAAGATGATCATGAAAAGTTTTATAGTGAAGACTCTGATCCACCTCGGGTTCACTTCATTGATGGAAGAGATAACAATTGCTTTGCAGATCAGCTCGAACAGCTTCATGATGAAGAGCTGGAACTGCCTAAATGTCATTTTATCAAAGGTAATTACACTTGCATTTCAAAGCTTCCTCATGAAAGTTTCTTGGATGACAGAGTTCAGTTTGAAAAAGAGCAGCCTGTTTCTTTTTCAAGCCCTCTGCAGCGTTATGTTGACAAAGCATGTGCTCTTCCCTGCTATCCGGTTTTAAAGTTAAGAGACAGTGTGTATCTGCAGCATAGACTTTCTTGTGCCCATCCTGAGTTTTTCTGCCAAAACTGTGATGATATTCTTTATCCTAATAGTTTGAGGTATCAGCTTAGCCCATTTCATCAGCAGATTGTAAGGCAGATCGGTTTTATATCTGCGCCTTTGTTCTTAACTAAGCACAGGAAGAAGCAATTCAGCATGGATGAGGAGCTAAAATGGCTCCATTGGGTATACCATTTCACTTGATGTTTTTCAATTTCATGTTAAGTTAGGGTAGGTAGAAAAATAAAGCTCTTGCATGAGCATTTGATATTTTCAGTATTCAGTTTGTTTTCCAAATAAATATGTGGGTTCGATATGTGAATTGAGCCATCCCCCCACTCTGCATTTTTGTTTTGAATTGGTCTACGATAACCGAGAAGCTGGTGTTCTCATGCACTCACCGAGGCGAGCACACGTCCCGCAGTTGGAGCCAGATGTTATCAGCTAATTTGTAGCATGGTTAATATGGGTTGTTTGAGGTTGAAAGCGGTTTTCTACAGTTAGCATGAACATACTTCAGAATTTAATATGACTTCTCTGGTCACTAGCCCAGACAGAATTGACCAAACAGTAGTGGCAATTTTTCATTTTAAGAAGTATGTATTAAAGTTGCAGCTTCTACTGGTAACTGAACCTCTTGTTCAAAGTTATTTGCATCAAAAGGTTTTCAGGATTGGAGAAATTTCATAAACAGAGAAGAGGATGTCGAGGCTGGAATCGTTGATGAGCCGACGTTGGTTTATATTAAATATCTCTCAGCAGAAGCCTTTTTCATTTTGAAACTTTGAGGTAGCTAGAAGCAGAAAATCCTGATCTGAGGACAAGGGTTGTCAATGAAGGCAGCAGAAATTAAGGCTGCTCGAATGGTATTACTGGCATGGGATAAGACAACTCCGAACTGGGTGGATTTTTCTCTCGTCATATTTAAGCTCTGACCCCCGATGCATTGTACGTGCAATGTCATTGAAATGTCCCAACAAACTGTTTGGTAAAGCTGGTAGATGTATGTCTTTTCAAGGAAAGGTGTTTACAACTTTGATCATTATACTGAAAGATATTAGTTTGCCAACAAGTCTGCACTGCCATGCTTTACAAATTCTAAGCAAGCTTTGTGGTCATTATGTGATTTTTGTGGATGCTTGTCAGCTACTGGAATTGGTTTCCCTTACAGAAATAAGCTGTCTGCACCCAGATTGGTCAAAACGGAAAGCAGCACTTTCACTTTTAGTGGATCTAACATGCAACATTGAGAGACTGCGAAAAGGGGTATGGAATGAGATTCATAGACATCAGTCAGCAATAGATGTGCTTCCAGAGGATTCATGTAGGAATACAAATGCAGCTAGAAAAGAAGATTCTCAAATGGAACTTCCAGTACGAGAAACTTTACTGATTTTTGATCAAATAGCTTTAGCATTTAAGTGTCCAACAGAAAGAGCCTTCAGTATGGAAGGTACAAATTACTCTTCACTAGTATTCAGTAAAAGGTTGGCCACTTTAACAGATGTAAGCTACTCCTTATTCAGTCTAATTTTAAATTTGATAGAAGAATGCCATACTGTACGTTTGACAGTGATAGACTGTATCAAAGGCATGCTTGAAGTTGTGCTGAAAAGAGAAAGCCTTCATGTGTATAAAGGCACACGAAATGTTGCAGAAGACTTTCAACTGGGTGTACACAGGGTTGGTAGAACAACTCGTCTAGACCAGAAAGCGGAATATTTACCTTCAAAAGGATTTGTCACTTTTGACAGGACTGGCGATTCAATAAGGGTTTTTCTGCCATTCTATTCATGAACCAAGTTTAGAGTGGCTGTGTTTTCATGAGATCCTGGCTTTAGGGATTGCGGCCTATGAAAATGTCAAGGCCACAAGAGCAGCGTCTTGCGCTCTGTCTTCTCTCAATTCCGATATGCCGAGGAATTTGATACTGATAGTTCTTAGTTTGACGAAGACTCTGCGTGATTGCCGATGAGTCATTGCTCATCAAGTCAGCAGCGCCGCCGACTGATGACACCTCACCCTTACCGTAATGCAAAACCTGAGCTAACGAAGAGGAACAAATTTCGCGTTTATTTTTTATTGGAAGCCGGCCCATTGCCAGCCATTTTTTCGACGCAGAGTTATGCTAATGCTCGGGTTCTATCTGGCAGTCGAACAAATAGTTTCTGATTTTTAATGGTGGTTGACTTAGCGTTTTTTTTTTACAGGCAGTCGTGGAGGTAGATCAGCATCTTCATCTGGCCGCCGAGTGGATTTGGTACGACTTCATGACGAGTCAGGGATCGTCGAGCTTAAAGCTTTGACCCACGTTTCTCTTCTGATAGCCGATTTGTAGCGATCTTTCAATTATTTGAAATTGTGAAGATTTGTCACCACGACCAGCAGAAATCTTAAGTCAAAACCACCGATTTTTTATGCATTAAATTCGTTGTTCTGCTACGTCTGGATCACTTTTGACTGTGTGCGAAAACTGGAGATAGCAGCCTTCTAAAGCGACTGCAAATCTTAAAGAACGCCAGTTTGATGTTCCATTTGGTATCATTCGACAGCTTGTGAAATTCATGAGTTTGGTTGTTGCTGATTTAATGGGCCACGAGTCACTCATCAAATTGGAGCGGCTATCATTGTCTTTTGGAGGCTCGATTCCCGACTGCAGTGCGTGTGGGGCTTCATGGATATGCCACGAGCAGCCTAAGTGGCTGTTACATTTGATTAGTCATACTGTCGACCGAGAGAAAAAGTGGATTTATCACTTTTTCACTTTTTCTTTATAATTTTATTTATTCCTTTTTATATTATGAGAGGGTTTCTTGGCCTATAAAAAGCCAGCCCCTTTCTTGTGGCAGGAGGGAGAAATTTGGGAGTTTTTTCCCCATGAACCTAATGAAAAGTATTATGGGATTCTTTGGAAAAATTTACAATTCTCTCGCTCCTTGTTGCCATTTTTCCTTGTGTGCCATCTTTCATTTTGTCTGAGGTAGTACTTCTCTTAGCTGTTTACTTTCGATTCTTAAGCTGGGATTACTTAAACGGAGGGCTAACAATCTAGCACAACTTTATTTAATCCATGCTTTTCTCTTAAGATTTGTGGCTTTCAGGTATCCTCGAGCGCATGATCTCTTAGTTGGTCACTACATTAACCTGGCAGAAAGGCCCTATTGAGTTCTCCTTTGACTCCATTCGCCCCTCTGGTACACTGGCACTGGCCATCTCTTCAAGGATTGATCCTCCTTTCCTTTCCCATCACCCATCTAAAACTATCTTTTGTTACATCCGTTTCTCTAAGGCAGCCTCTTCCATTCACCTTGCCCATTACTGCATATGCCTTAGCGATCCTATTTTAGGGATACCCCCCTAGTGTTGGAGAAGAGCCAACCTGAAGCGAAGAGGAGAGGAGTGTGGTGACATTGGCCTCTCTCCTGAGAGAGTTGTCATTCCGGCTGGTGTGTTGCATTTTGGGCTTTCAAACGACACGCATGCCATTTCGGAGGACAACAGGTCCTTAAAATTATCCCTACTTTGGATTAAGGGCATATGTTTAGTTTGCTCCATTTATTCTCTATTATCTTGTGGATTTTCTAGAAAAACTCCAAAGAGGGTTTCTTTGACAAATTATGTCCTTCCCTTACCCACCACACAATTCCATCTATTTCCCCAAGTCCAGGGTAATCATAATATGCATACCTAATCAACCCCCCAATTGGGGATGTGAAAGAAACTATTGGTTTTGGAGCCTGATCTTCCAGATTGAGAGATGTTGTTTCAACCGTATTTGTACCCCAATTTTATAGTCACTTTATTGCAGAATTGTTATTATAAAATGGCCTGACAACACAGTTGGAGATTTATTTGTTTCTCCTAGGGCGCTAAGGAGGGAGTATCGGGTCCAACCACTTGTTATTACCATATTACCATAACCCCAGACTTTGGTACAATAAGATTTGTGCCCAGGGCACCAGGCAAAGAGATACATGTATTTTATTACTTTACAAGTGATTTTCTAAGGATTAAAAATGGAATAAAATGGTCACTAAGGAAATCGATTTGGGAAATTGAGGCAAGGAATTGGCATGAGGTGTGTTCAGTGGATTTTTTTGATGCATTCCACACCTTCCGACACAACTTGCAACATTTCGTGGGGTTCACACACACTCCGGGCTATTATTTGATGCTTTATTATGCTTTTGAGGGGGCCACAATTTGGTCACTTTGTGATGTTATAGAGTCATATTATTTATCATTGTGCCATGGGACATGCTAGTGAAGGATATAATAACCTCCTAGCCCCACCATGTGCTTTATGCACTTGTCCTAGTCACTTGTCATGTGGTACGCCCCCCCCCATAGGGTGACTTAGTGAGTGTGCACCCCCTCTTTTAGTGAGTTGATCCATGTATTGTATTTCTGGCTCATCTTCGTTGTTGATTATCATTGTAATATATTTTGATCTCTACCACTCATTCAAAAAGTGGTTATGGTTTTTGTCTCTCTCATTCCTATTTAAGGAAGAGACCCCCTCATTGTAAAGGCACCTTTTGGCTCTGGAATTCTTGGAATAAAATATTATTTTGCAGATCTACTTCTCATGCTTTGATGAATGTTCTCATACGTGATTGGAAATATTTTCTTTTAGACATCTAAGTGATTTTCATGTTATTTCAACATCTTCTTGGGGAGGCCGAATTCATATTTTACAGGGTGGGACTAGCTTGGAGGGGCGATTGTGGGGGTTCCCCATCTCTTCTTGGGTAAGATGTTTTCATCTCTTAGGGATTTTTTCAATTGTGATTTTTTCCATTTATTTATTCCCTATGATATGTCATGCATAGTTCCTCTTTTATTTGTGGATCAAATCTAACTTAGGTTGTTTGAATTTGCGGGTAAAAGAAGACACCCTTCCTCCTCAGACTAGAACGTTTTAGCTTGGAATCAACTAGATCTCACTTGGAATTTTAACTAATCAAAAGGTTCATAAATTTACTTTGCGGCTACAATCATTTGAGGTAATATCTATAAGGTACATATTGGTTTTCATGCATTTTACCCATTTGGTCACTTAAAACTCTCATTGTTAAAACCCTAGTTTTTCAGATCTGATAGATCTAGCGATATTTTGGGCTTAATAACTAAAACCCACTTATTAAATAATTAATGAACCTTAGAGACCATGTTTGGTGGAAATCCGACTCCATTTACCCATTGATCCAAGCACTGACAATCTCTAGAGGAGGACACACTTGTGGGTTCTTAGTCAATTTTACAGATCTATAATTTGGGTATTGCCATTTTGTCTTATAAACTCCAGATCTACCATTTAGAAAAATTTCTAGTGCCTCTCCTATCCTAATTTCACTAATTGGGCCCCACCTCACTCTATTTTGGCTAAATCAAAGGTGGACCCCACTTGGGTCTTCTAGGTTGGCATTAGATCTTTCTAGATTTTGTCATTTAAATCCTTTAGAGGCATAATCATTTCTTGGTTGAGCATTAACATATTGCATAATCCTCCTCAATCAATCCCTAACTCTAGTCTCCACCCATTTTCCCTAGATCTAGATCTATTTACTCTTGATCTCTCCCTCTCTTCAACTTCACATCTACCTGCAATGTCTGGAGTAGGTCTGCTAGAATCCATTAGCTAGATAGGGTCTCCCCCTTGGTCTTTCAATAGATTAATCTAAAGTGAAGAGTGCCTCAATTAACATGACAACCATTTATACTTCGAAATCAAATCCATCTTAGGTCACCTCTTTAGTATCCCAAGACCTCTACCATACTAGATAGGATCACCTTTTGGGGCAACTACAAGTTGTGTGATAATAGTAACAAGGGAAACATTTTGTTCTATGAACTTCCTTGCTTGTGGGAATAATTTATGAGTTTCTTTGAAAAATTGCTTCTTATTTTCTGCATACTATGAAAGAAAATCCAAAATGGACTTATACTGAGAGTTATTTCTAGATTCCTTTATTTCTGAAAAAGAGTACTGTTGCATATTTACAGGTGATTGTGAAAACAAAGTAGTTTTTTATAAAACAATTGAATCTCGTTCCTCCATAGTGATAATTTCCTTCTGTTGTTCCACTTTTTCCTTTTTACTTGAAACTTTTTCATCAAATTCCATACTATCAACTTCTGAAACAGTCCTCTTATTGGTGATATCAGATTTAGCTAGTGTCTGGACCAACATTGCCAAATTGTTTGTTTGTTCCATATTTACTTCTTTTTTATTTTGTTCAAATTTCAATAAAAATTTTATTTGTTATTCCAAGATGGAAGTTTCCCTCATTTGATGATTTCACACAATCTCTTACTCAAGAGGAAGAGAAGTTGATTTCAATGGGAATGATCAAACCCAAATTGGATTCAGTCCTTACAGTTGTAGAGAGAGCGAATGGTAGAGGAAAGCAAAAGAATTCTGGAAAGAGATCGAATGATACAAGGCCTACAGATAGTTCACACCAGTCAGATGGGGTTTCGAACTCTAGGAAGACCAAGCCTTCTCAAAAGAGAAAATCAGAGTGTACTTACTGCCATAGAGGTTTCCATCCTGAGAGTGTTTGCATGTGGAAGACTATAGATTTGATGGCTAAATTACTTGAGAAGAACAATCTTCCTGTACCAGCATGTGCGAGGAAGAAAGATCCTGATACTGAATATTCCAGATCCAAAGACAAAGAAATATGTCATGCCTACATGGAAAGTCCATCAACAGATTCTTCTTTCGTCATATATTCAGGAGCCTCAAGACACATGCCTTCCTCCAAGGATGTCTTCTCTAACTTCGAGAGCTCAGTTGTCCCACCCATCATGTTGGGAAATGATTTAGAAGTCTCCTCTCAAGGGATTGGAAGAATCAATCTTGACCATGGTTACTTTTATGATGCGCTTTATGTTCCTTATCTTATAGCAAACTTACTTTCGGTGTATCAAATGACTCATATTAGAGACCCCAAAAGAGTGATATTTTCTCCAAATGAGGTCGAGATACAAGACATGGTCTCAGGTGAGATCATTGCAAAGGGAGTTGCAAATCACAACTCCAAGCTATATGATTTCTCACACTTTCTGCCCCTCTCGAAGCAATCAGCCCTCCATACTCATGCCAATGAAGAAAGCAGATTGTGCCATGAAAGATTTGGGCATCTCAACTACAAATACTTACATGAGATGCATGCAAAGGATATGGTTGATGGGCTACCCAAAATCAAGTTTCCCAAAGGTAACTATCATGGTTGTTTGATGGGGAAGCATCCTGAGAAGAAATTTGAAAAAGGAAAGGCTAGGAGAGCCTCTCAACCCCTTGATCTCATCCATAGTGATGTGGCTGGTCCATTTCCATATCCGTCTCTAAACAAGTCAAGGTATGTGCTCACTTTTGTTGATGATTATTCTAGAATCACTTGGGTATATTTACTTAGATTGAAATCAAAAGTATTTGGTTTTTTCAAGTTTTTCAAGTCTTCTATAGAGAAATTCTCAGAAAGGAAGATAAAAGCCATTCGCACTGATAATGGTGGTGAGTACATTAAGGGTGAGTTTCAAGATTTTTGTACTAAAGAGGGCATTGAAATGCAACACACTATTCCCTATACACCACAACAAAATGATGTAGCTGAAAGGAAGAACAGAACATTGAAAGAGATGGCCACTTGCATGCTAAAATTGAAAAGATTGCATCTTAGTATTTGGGCAAAAGCCATTAACTGTGCCACTTATCTTCAAAATAGAGTTCCTCACAAGGGACTCAGTGAAACTACTCCTTTTGAAGCATGGATGGGATACAAACTTGATGTATCTCATCTTAAATTATTTGGATCTAGAGCTTGGGCAAGGATTCCAGCTGACAAAAGGAGAGCTCTTGATTCTCAAAGCATAGAATGCATTATGGTGGGCTATGCATTGGATGCAAAGGCTTACAAGTTACTTGATCCTTGTTCCATGACCACATTATTGGAGAGAAGTGTTAAGTTTGAGGAATGTCCTCTTCATGATACTCCTTCTATTGAGAAGGGTAGCTCACCTACTACTCCTCCTTTGATTGATGAGAGTGATACATCTTCGCATGATACTTCAGATTTAGAATCAGAAGATGGAGATGAGGATAGAATGCTAGATCTAGAACCAAAAGAACTTGAAGATCTAGCAACTGATAATGAAGATGAGAGGATAAGAGATCCATATCCACAAGAACCTGATGCTCCCCCTCTCCCTCGATGGGATTCCATTACACTACGATCTACAGGTGATTTGGTTGGTGATCCACATGATCATAGAAGAACCAGATTAGATTTTCAGCATGGAAGGGCTCATCCTCCTCACAATGCTGATCCATTTCAGATTGATCGGACCTTCCTTGGGAAAGAAGGTCACTTGCCTCCTTCAGGGTTAAGTCATGATATGCTACTTTAGCACCCTTCAGTCTATTTTGAGGGAGGGATTTTTCCCACTGGGTTTTCCCTCTTTCCTCACTTAGCATTATTTAGATTGATTGTATGGGGTGACCTTTTGTCTTAGTCACCAGGGCCCTACTTTTCTGTTTTTAGTTATTTCTCATAGTATAGCTTGAGGGGGGGTGTTGGAATATCCTCCCCATCATTTTTTCAGTTTTGCATGCATGCATGCATTCTGCATACATCCAGTCATCTGCATGCATCCAGTTATCATCATGGTGGTCCTCCCAGCACCTAGAGCTTGCTTCTAGCTCTCTAGATCCGTTTTGTCACCCCCAAGGGGCCTCCCACCTACCAAATGCTCCCTTCCTCAATCTTTTGCATGGTAAGTGGGCCTTTCTCACCTACCACAGCCAGTTGGGCACCTTTTCTCACCTACCAGTCAGTTATCTCCCAGTTAGAGTGCCTTAGCTCACCTACCAGCAGTTATCATTCAGTTAGAGTATTGATTGATTAGTTCTTCCACTGATTACTCATCCTACCTACCTACAACTCCTAGTTAGCTAAAGCTGGAGTTCCACTGACCCTTTTGACAGCCTCATGTGCCTCCCTTGGAGTCTCCCTTCTCCGATTTATGCCTAGATGGTTATGTTAGACTCAGTTAGACACACTTGACTGACCTTTACCATTTATGATTGATACTACTGACTGGATGATGACTCCACTATTATCCAAGCCAAACTCTGAGTTAGGAATTCGATTGCCCTACTTGGCCTATTTACTATATTATGCACCTTGCATTTATATTGTATTTCATTCACTTACATTCTTATTCATTGTATGATACTAAGATATTGTCTATTATTCTGTGTTTATGAGTGATCATTGAGTGTCTCCTTCTCTTCTTCTTTGCAACATACTTGATAGTTTGATTGTGAGTTGCTACAGTTGCTAGATATCTTGCAGATTCTTACACTAAATGCCCTTAAGCACCGTCCCAGAAAGGTTTTACCCTTTCTAGTAACACCCGCGAAGTGAGTGAATTCTCACCCGAGATGATTAAAGGGGATGCATGAATCAAGTTTCCACAAAGGGGAATTTACATGCATCCATTCTTATTCTATCGCAACAGAAACCAGAGATTCACATTCGCATGCATTCATACATTCAACATTCGCACATTAACCATGTATTCACCTTTCGCATATTCAATACATAATTGACATTCGCATAACAAGGAAATACTGGAGATCACATCAATGAAACCTTACAGAAAAGACAACATAAATCATATCGCAGCATTCACTATTCGACATAAACAGAGACAAAAGAATAGATCCTGACATCTTCATGCATTAACTCATCAAAACCTGCGGTATAACCTTCGCAAAAATAGTTCAGAACACCTTATCTCGGATACATATAAAACTGCAGAAAACAGAGAAAAACATTACAGATTTCATCCGCACATCTATCAATCACCTAAGATCTCATTCTAGGATCGCAATTGAATCATAATAATCATGCCCTCAGGCTTACATTCATATTCTTATTTATAGCCAACTATGGCATTTACAAAATGGTCCAAATTACCCTTTCTATCAAACTAAACTAATCTTGTGGTCGCTCGTTCTCCGTTAATGGTCCTTTCTTCCGCGGATGGTGCTTCTTAACTACTGTCGGCTTCTACACTACATGCGGACTAACCCCATGCCAACAAAACACAATGTTGATACATTGTGAAAATATGCATACTAAGAACACTTCATTAAGTTTTTCTTGAGAACCACAACATTTTTTAATCCCATAATTTTTGTCCCATGTAAAATGGACAACTAGCATATGGTATTTGTCCGTAAGTTTGGTGACCAACTACAAAAATGATTTTTAGTTGAATCCATTAGAACACAAACGACTTGAAAACAAAAAAAAATTAAATGATTCAAGGTAAAATAAAATTAAAAGATTCATAATTAAAGATAAAAGTTTATAATTTTAATGACTCTAAGAGAATTTTTAAATTTAAAAAACACAAATTGAAATCACCCACATCATTATTGATATTCATATTGGTAAAATCAAAATTCCCAAAGTAATAAATAGTCAAAAAATTGGGCAAAATGCCCAAATTACTAAATATTCCAAGATTTGGAAAAATGATCAAAGTAATACATAGTCCAAGGTCCAAAATATATCATTAACAATGAAGGTGATCATAAAGTGTGATCTTCAACGACAAAGATATCCATATATCCTTGAGCCTCACTAGGCTCTACACATCCATCATTACCACAATCATCCTCATCATCATTATCACCATGATTAGATGCAATGTCATCTGCGAGTATGCCAACCAAGCCTGCATTTCATGAAGGATTATCATCATTATCATAATCAATCTAAGGAATGTTTACAACATCCACATCCCACCGTGCTGCAGGGCCTACTAAATACTCATGTAGCTTCCTTAGTACAAAGTCAAAGTCTATTATTGTTGGCTGATTATATGGTTCTTGAAGTTTACTAGAAAGACCCAGGTTCTGTGCGGTTCGAGGAACCAACAAAATCCCTTTTCACCAGCCCTTTCAGAGACAGCCTGCAAACAAACTGAGGTCTCACCTGAGGCGAAGTAATGGGAGGGTGTGGAATCAGGTTTCCACAACCAGGTGATGAGTGCTTCAATAAAGCTGACACTACAGGACTGGGGCTACGAACTGGGGACTATGCGAAGTTCAGCTTCTTCGCGGGTAGAACTTAGACTATCGCGCATCCGAGGACTGCACGGCTTGGGGTGGTTCTTCGACAACATGAAAACACCACAGAGACTATGATTCCTCTTCAACACTTATACAACTTGACATACTTTTACTTGGTGTAAGTTATGCATTCAACAACACTTTAAACGGAGCCTTGCAAACTTAGACACTATGACAACGATGACTTAACTGTGCACTTTCGGTGCTACGCAAGGTGTTACCCAATTAATCTATGCATTCATCCAACTACAAAGGACTTGTGCATTCAACATTCATTCATATATACGTTCAATACTTAACATATTATTCCCATCCTTTATCCTTGTGGCGAATACAGATAAAAGCAAGAACACATGCACTCATAAACCTTATCTCAACCATTCACATAAGCAAATACACAGATTTAAATGCATACAATCAATCACATAACACAGAATTTAACGTGGTTCACCCCTAGGATGGGAGCTACGTCCACAGGAACTGTTGTTATATTATCTTTGGGAAGGGTACAACAGTTCCATTCTGTGCACTCAACAACAGACTCTCTTTTCTCTGAGTAGGTCTCTACACACACAGCTTGCAGAGCCTTCTACAATAGCATTCACTTCTTAACACTTAAGAGATTTTACATTGAAGATTATTCAACGAACATTAACGATTACCCTTTCCCTTACAAAATGTTCCCTTTTATAGATCATGCCTGTAGGTCACGTCTTTACAATTAGGTGGGCCAAAACCCTAAGGTTACCCAAAACTGGTGCGATTACCCGCCACCCTACCTATCGCCATCAACAGCTTGCTCTGCTTGCTTTAGGATTCCTTGCTGGGCCACTCATGGCTCACACATTGTTTTGATAGCCGCAGTCATCACCAAAATGGTTACAACCGCATCGTGGCCTTTCGCTTTCTGCCCCTTTATCCTGCTTGTAACCGTTGACTTAGTGTCTTAGATTCTAACAGTTTTTCCACCACTCTCTTGAGAGGTCGCTTTCACCCGACTTCACGCTGCTCCATACCCAAAACAGGTTGCTTTCCTTTGACCTTTCCTTACATTATTTACCCAAAATAGGTGCCATGCTGGCACTGCATGGTGCTACCACTTTGCGGAACTGGCGTTCAGCTGCATGGTTCCTACCCTGCCGATATGGTGTTGCGCTCAACTTTGCAGCTCCCCGAAACTGTCTTCCCAAGACTTCCTTCATCTGAGTAGCGCTGTAACTTAGTAGCTCCAAAATTGGCCTTCTTCAAACATATGCCAACTTGGGACATGCCCAACAGGCCCCTAACACTTATTTGTGGCTCGTCCCCGATCCACTTTCACTTGCGCTTCTTCAGCGGGACTTAGCTTGTCTGTGAAGCTGTGCAAAGTAATGGTGAGCTCCTCAACTATTAACTTTGCCTTATTCTCAAATTCCTTAACCGTCTCTAGCATAGCCCGCGAGACCTACTTCTTGGCTTGTTCTTTCAATGTGCCCTCTATTGTTTGAAGTTCAAGGAACTTTTCATCAATCTGTTGCACTAGTGCCATCGCTTCGTCCTCTATGGGATGCAATATTGCTGAAACACTAGACTCTCTTTCCCTTAGCACTTTCAACTCTTTTTGCATCTCCTTTACTTCACTGAAATTTTGCATCTTCTACCTTGCTGGAAAATTCTTCATTTCGGCGTTTGCGACATCAATTTCCTGCTACCTTTGTTGTAGATCCCCTTTCAAATGCATAAGGTCTGGATCCTTGTTCAGTCCAGCCAACACTGTATTTTCTTCCTCTAGCAAATTCTGACACTTCACAACCTTAGCTGAAATGTTGTCTAAAGTGGCCTTTACCTCTTCTGTTGGAGCTGTGCGCTTATCCGGTGGGGTACTGGGATGATGATCCTCTAAGTCTGCAATTTTCCCTTTATAGGAAATTTCCATTTCCATCATTTCTATAGTAAGGGACTCCACTTTGGCCCCAATATTGATTATTGTGTCTACGACACTTGCTTCTTCTTGACATTTGTCAATCTTTGCGCATACCGTTGATACCGTTTCTTTGATTTTACGGTTTCTTTCTTGAGCCTCGAACAACTCCTTAGTGTTTTGCATCGATTCCTGTTTCAGCTCATTGAAGCTTTCTCGAATCTGGATACTCTGATATGAGGTGATGCCTCTTTCGTGAATTTCCTCTATAATCTGCATGTGCAAATCGTTCAAGTCCTCAATTGGTAATGACCCAATGTTGAGGTGAAAAAGTTCCAAGTTCTTTGCTTCTTTGGTTACCACATCATTTGGAAAAATGAGGTGTCCAAGTTCAATATGCCCCACCCAAGGGTGCATGCTCACAACATGGGGTTGCCTCTTCTGCTTGCTTGAGCCACCTGTCTTTCCTTCTAAGTTTGATCCTTGGGCCAAGTCCGGCTGGGCTTCTCGAATGTTCGTGACCATCGTTTTCACTGATTCAACCGCTTGAAGGTGGCTGAGCAGCATCTGTTCTTGTTTTTCCTCTTTCTCTGTGCGCATTTCTTCCCATATTTCTTGTACTTTTGTCGTGATGGTATCATAGTCATCTACGTGAAACATCGGTACCAATTTGGGTTTAATAGCCTTTCGGTTCTTATGTTGGCCTTTTGTCGATGAGGGGCTCACAGTTGCTTTTCTCTTCTCTCCCACCTGGCCTTCTGGCTTGTCCAACACAGTTTCTTTTTCATCATCAATAGGTGTTGTTGTGGTTTCTTCCTTATCCGCATATTTTTTTGTATCTTTGTCTTCTTCAGAACTGGACTTAACCTCATCTGGTTGTTCCACTTTCGATTCCGATGGCCATTCCTCCATCATCTGCTCGATTTTCTCAGCATCTAGCTGATAGAATCCTGGATACCATAGGTCTGTATCTGTATCAGCCCTGAGCTGAATGTATGTTTTATGCATATCAGCCATGAATCTGAGTTTCCCTTTGTATGCATCAGTCAGTGGTTGCAAGACTCGCGGTGTTCGGCAAATCACATCACACAGTTGATGGTAATATGTGTAAAATACTTCATTGATTTTCCATTTCCTCAAGGACTTCGCGTTTGATCATAAGTTAGCGAAGTGAGTTCCCCGGCATTGCCCTGGCATAAATTGAACGCCTTGGTAGCCACCCAGCTCTTTGCAGCCAATGAAGGTAATCAGTACTAACAACCAATTGTAGTGGAATGGAGTTTCGTTGTCCTGAGTGTCTTCGACATCTACCAAAAACTCGTTCAGCAGGTATTGTGCCAAGTTGTAAGGGGTGCCTTTCATCATTTTAGAGGGGATCCATATTGTTGCGTCCGACACCTCTGGTGGTTGGAATTTGCACAGTGTCTTCCCTGTGAGTAGTTGCACTGTGAACCGCGTAGCATGATCATTGATGGTTGCTGTAGGGAAGCCCCGTTTTCCCTACATTACGCCAAATTCTTCCATGATTTTGTTGGCGAGGTATTTTTCCTGTCCCTTTCCTATAAACACTTTTGCAGGGTCTTCACCTCTTTTATTAACCATTGTGATGTAGTATATCATATCGATATTTATATCAATTCTCTTGTCCAGCCATAGGTATCTCGAGTGTACATAGGAAAGCAATGTGCACACTACTCCATTGAGCTCTGGGCTCCTATCAAAGTGCGGGATGCGCAGTAGGTTAAGCAATTCGGGTGGTTCAAGCCATTTCAGCCAATCCTGTACGTACAGATTTTGGGTTCTGAATTCATCAACCTGTCGACGCATGTATTGGTCAAGTTGAAACTATTTGAACTTCTTCGGCTTCGACTGTCCTCCTTCCAACAAGTCATGGTCTTCAAACTTGCACTCTTCCACTTTCCCTAGGAGGTCTCCTACAACCCTCACCCGAGTGGATATGGGCGGTGTCAAAACCTCATAATCAACATTTTTCTCAAGGATGACAATAGGTGCATCATTTCGCTGCGGTGGAATGTATTCAGGGATGAGATGGATGGGTTGGTCTTGAGCCACGATTGGTGTCTGTGGCTTCAGTGCCTTTGGCTCTTCCTGCTCTGTATCCTGGTGTTTATATTTCTTCATCTCTGCATGCCTTGTAGAGATCTTGGAAGAGGAACCTTTATCCACTATAGGTTTCTCGGTAGGTGTCGACATGAATCCTTTAAATCCTGATTGCCTGAATATTGTCAATGCTTCATCAATAGTCAGTGGTTCGCTCATGCACTTACAAATTGCTCGGCTCTATGGCTATTGAAGCTCTGAATTCACCCACAGATGAGATCAAATTCTCTGTAAAATGCACAAGTGCTTAGTTGATGGCTATTTATAGACCCTGCTAGTCTGGAACGTGGCGATTGGCCATTACTGGGGTAGTTAATGTCTTGTCCTTTGGCACGATCTCTTCTAATATCTCAGTCTTGTCGACCAATAATTATCTCTGAGTCAATGATGTTTCCTTAATTGCTAAAAGGTGTCGGTGCTGCCATGTTGTTAAATCAATTAAGTGAACAATTAATTACCAGCCTATTAGGATCTCAGTGAGATCTCTGCCAATTCTCTCTTTAATATTCCTGAATGGTCAGATTCTCTTTTAATGCTTGATCTTGTCAGTGCCGCCCTTTTGGATACTGACTCACTAACTGGCCGACAATTGTCACGACCACCTTTTTCCAACGTGATGTGTTGATAGTCTTGACAGAAGCTTCTCTTATGCACGTGTGCTTCTTCATCTTTCAATTCACAGCTGTGCTTCCTTGTAATGTCCCTTTTTATGAATTTATTAAAATGGCAAATTTTTCATTTTTTTCCCTAGTTCGACCTTTGACTAGTTTTGATGTCTAGGTATCCAATTTGCTCCAAATGCTACCAACTATTATGAGATGTTATATGACTGATATTAGGAATTTATTATGATTTTTAGGGATGATATAGAACCAACAAAATATTTCTTCAAACCCCTTTAAGATTCTGGCCAAAGTACAGAGTTTGACTAGCAATTTCTCTTTGACTAGTATTGGTCCCTTGGTCTCCAAATGACTCCAAATTCTCCCAAATTGCTACAAAATGTACTTGGATGATATTAAGACATATTTATAATTTTTATGGATTCTCTTTAGTTTTCATATTAATTCTTCAACTCCTCTTTCAAATCTAGTCAAGATAGGTATTTTACTAGTAAATTGTGGTCGAGGGTAGATGATGAAAATGACTTTCCAAATGCACTCAATCCAACTCGAATTTCTGAATGGAATAAGGGGACATATAAAGGAAATAAAAATTAACTCTTATGCATCACCATTGAAATTTTATTTTCTTCTATAAATCCCTTAAATCATATGCAAAAAGACTAGTTTCAACCTTGGGGGAAATGATAGGCAATATTCTCCAAATGCTATGAAAATCAACAAAATAAATCCAAGTGCTTATGTACTGAACACTAAACTCATATAATACATCACTAACAGTCCATTCATCAATAAACCATCAGTATTTTACTTATACATTTGAATCCATCAACATTACATTGGTTCACGACAAGGTAGTGGGGAAATGGCATTGTTTCTTAGTTAAACATTAGATTTACATCATTCCAACTGCATTTTTGACCTGAGACATTTCTGAATATGAATAACAAATTATATGGATCTTATTAAAACATAAATGGGGCATGATAATCTCCCCCCAAAAGTAAAATAGCTCACCAAAAGCACCCTCCCTCAAGGAGCAAGAATATGCAATGAAACCTTGAAATGGTTGAGTGAGTGAGCTGCACTAGAAGAAAACACGAGCTTCCCTGTATCTTAAAACTGAAAATAAAGACTCCATTAAATCTCCATGAAATACCTGAATTGCCTCTCCAAACACCAACTTGGATGGGAATCTTTCACCCTCGAAATTGGCTAAGGCAAGAAACTAGTCATCCACTTGCTCTTCTCTCACAAATGCAATTGCAAATTCTAAAAATGATTAAAAGATGCTATTATTCCTTTTTAATTACTTTTATAAACTTATAATTTCCTCGATGGGTCGAATTCCTTCCAAGATCTTCATGCCAACTCAAGTTGGGAAGAGATTCCCAAGTATGCCACTTGTCCTTCCAATTCTAGCTCCCTCCTTCTCCAAATTCGACTCGGTGTCTCTTTGGATTCCATAACTCACTTGAGAGCCCTCTTGGAGGATATTTTTATCCCTGACATGTCATATATGTCATATTTCAGCCTTCAGGTCTGATTTGTGTCATAGGTGTCATAGCATCTTCATCATTGTGGTCATAGAGCTAGGGAATCTAGCCCAAGTGTCCCACTAGCTCCAAATTGTCTCTTCCTCTTCCATACAAGTTACTCTTCCTATACATTTCAACCTCATTGACTCATGCCAAGTATTATTTACTTACAAATCATCCCATTAACATTGGAATTCTCGTGGATTCGAATTGACAAGAGGAGGATGCCATGTGGCATAGAAAATCTAGCTTGTATGGGTCCCACTTCCTCCATGTGTCTTCATGATCAAATGCCACTTTGATTTTCACTTGTATATATTTATGAATCTCCTTTACTAAATACTTATTCTATTCTAATGTCCACACATCATTTATTATCCCCCTTATTCCAAATCTCAAAGCTTAGGCCATTGTGACCCAATGAAAAATTTGGGACATGAAAAATCCTCCATTCCCAATATTTCTTTTCCTCGAGCAATTTCAAACATGGGTGTTGAAGAACCTACTTTATGTATAATTATTTGAAGTTGCCACTGAGTTTCCCAACTTTGAGTCTTCGAGATTCCATGAAAAATTTATAGAGGAACCACCATGCTTGCTACTGCAATACTCTAATTAAACTCACTTTATTAAGTGGGGAATCCATTCCCCATACTACTTGCTTCCCCAAAAAATTGAAACCAATGAGACTAAGAACTATCCCAGGGTCCCATTGCTTGTATTGCACTCCAACAATCAGGATTGCTCTCCAACTCATACCATTAGGTAAGAGAGTTCCTATATCCCATTTTCTTGTATGCATTCTTCCAAACACCATGAGTACAAAATATATATCATCAAAGTACATAACAACATAATTAAAATGTACATCAAGGAGATGCTTCATCAAAAAATCATGAAAGTGCTTATACCTCCAAATAAGTAGACCACCATTTTCAAAGTGCATACAAGAATCAAGTAACCAATCAAATCTGCTCCAATGACATAGGTGAGGATCACATGTCCTATAATTCTTCTCCAAAAGGATTTGATATGCATCAAAATATTCAGCCATGTATTCTTTTATCCAAGATGTGAATGAAGAATCTCCACTAAAATCTGAACCAAATAATGAGCAAAAAAAACAAGGAGACTTCAAATGACTCAGAGAAGTGTCAACCATACATCAATGAATGTGAGAATCATAAAGATATAACAAAGTATGTGGCCTCCAAAAAAAATCTTCTCCAATCATAAATCTATTCACCCCAGTGTTGGATGAAGTTCCTCTAATATCAAATGAACCAAGTGTTGAGCAAGAAAAACCATGAGTCTTCAAGTGACTAAAATGCATATCATAGGTGCATCCATGTAGATGTGAATCATCATAAAGTAACAAAGGATGCTGCTGCAAATGTGAATAAGAATGTGCTCAAACCATGTCATCATAAAAAGTAAATCTAGGAGTTCCATACTCCTCGTGTGGCACCATAAAAAAGAACCCTTTCACCCATACTTCATTGAGACTAATGCTGCAAAACATGGAATTGTAGGATGTAGGAGAATGAACTAACTCACCCAAATGATAAAAAAGTGTAGAAGTTTCATCATGGGAAGAATCTATATGGGTAGTATCATGCAGCTCCTTCAGAAGTGTGAAACCTTTGTCATGGATTGGCTCCAATGTAGAGGAATCATTCTCTTCTTTAAAAATTGCATAACCTTACTCAAGAGACAATTCAAGTTGCTCTTCCATGACATCAAGTGTTTGGATATCTTCAAGTTCATCTTCATCTTTTTCAGATTCACTTGGGAGTGAATTTTGATCCTCTTCATGTACTGATTCTTCTTCTTCACCTATTTCAGAACTAGGTGGTTCATGGGTCTCCTCATTTTGCTCCTTCAAGAAAGCTAATGCATTTTTCCCCTTGGTTTTCTTAAGATCAATATGTTTTCTCCCAAGTTGGATAGTGTAATGTCCCCATTCCAATAATTTCATAGTAAGACAATCCCATCAATCCTACTAGTTTCCTAGGTTGGATGGGCACATGTGGAATGGTAATAAGGAAGCTAATAAATGATGTTTAGACATTAGAAAAGTTCAAGTATTTAATAAATATAGTGAATAAAGAAATTCAAGAGAAATCCTAGGTGACAAATGGTTTTGGAGACATATGGAGGATGTGGGACCCACACTAGCTTGATTTTTCATAATACATGGTATCTCTCTTTTGCAAATTTGAATTAATGGGAATGTGAACACTCTTGGGTGAGTTGGTAAGTCATAACACATGTCATTGAGCATCTTAGGTCGAATTGGGAAGGATTGGTAACCTCCATGGAAGATAAAGAGTCAAAGTGGAAGTTTGTGGACACTTGGGCTAGATTCCCTAGCCCCTATGACACCAATGATGGAGCATCTATGACAAATATGACAAATTGCAGACATGACCTATGAAATCTGACCACTATGACATGTTAGCACCAAAAATAGGCTCAAGGAAGGCGAATTTGGGAGTTGGAGAAGCCAAAGAGACTCAAAATCGAATTTGGGAGAAGATGGAAGGTTGGAACTAGGAGACAAGTGGCAAATGTGGAATATTTCCTAAATGCAAATCTATTGAATCTATTGAGAGGATTTCGACCCTTATAAGGCTAATGTTGGTTATAAAAGTAGAAATGAAGTATGAGAATGGCTTTTGATGATTTGAGAAAAATTGCATTTGTGAAGAGAGAGCTAGTGGATGACTAGTTTCTTGCCTTAGCCAATTTCGAGGGTGAAAGATTCCCATCCAAGTTGGTGTTTGGAGAGGTCACTCAGGTCTTTCATGGTGCTTTAATGGAGTTTTTATTTGCAGGTAGCAGCTACAGGAAGTTTCATGGTTTGGTTTAGTGCAGCACTTTCTCTCCACCGTTTCCAGTTTTGAAGGCATATTCATGCTCCTTGAGGGAGGGCGTTTTTGGTGAGCACTTGTGCTTCTTGAGAGAGCTTATCATTATATATTTATGACTTTAATAGCTTCATGTCCTCTGTTATTAATATTCAGAAAGTTTCAGGTCGAAATACCCACTGGTTGTATGCAAAACTATTGATTAATGAGCAAACAATGTCCATTTCCCCAATGCATTGATGTATGACACTATAATGTTGATTATTTCGAATGGATGGATGATTCTATGATATATTTATGATAAATATAATTCAATGGATGTATTCTACAAGTTTCATGTACTTTACTTGAGCATTTGAATCATTTTTACTCAGTTTAGTTGTATTGGGAGATGAAATAGTGTCATTTCCCCAAGGGTCGAATTGGGGGTTTTTGCTGTTGAATGTGAGAGAATTAGAACAGTACTAAAAATCAATTAATGGTGCATATGAGACCTTAATAACATAATTAACACATTATATACCTCTGTTCATAAATTTGTGGGAGTTTGGAGGCATTTGGAAGGCCATTTTCAGTGTTACCCAGGGGGGATTTGATGCACAAATTACTAGTCAAAATTACCTTTATTGATCAGAATACAAATCAAGTTTGCAGCAGTATTTGGAGGGCCATAAAACATCCCTGAACCTGATATTCAAGTATAAATACCATTCATACACTCCTACAGAATATTTGGGAGCATTTGGGTCGATTTGGAGGTCAAAACAGTTAAACTAGTCAAAGGTCAAAATTGGGAAAAAGTAGAAAAATTGGCATTTTAATAGAATTTTGAAAAAGGGTCATTACAGATAGCCAACACTTCGAATCATTTCATAAGATGATTGTTCATGTATTCAAAGATTGGTTTCATGATTTTTATATACTCCTCATCATCATATGAGGTTCCCTTTTGTGAGGCACCTGCAACAATTAATTAACAAGAATGCACAAAATAGCAGAAATGACAGAACTCAGAATCACTTTTGTATTGATCACAGGCCACTTCGAGGGGGAAACCTCCTTTGAGCAAGCTCAATACAAATAACTTCACGGTGCCTTCATAGGTCTCAACACACACTTATATACTAATTCTAGGTGCCAATACTATGGGTCGAAACCATGGGCCGTTACAAACTATGGATTAACAATACTACGGGCGGCTTACAAAGCATATGCGCCAACAACAATAACACAACTATTGATTAACAAATACTACGGGACGACTTACAAAGCATATGCGTCCAACAACAACATACTAACAAAGTAAAGACATGGGTTCCTAACATCCCCTCCCCCTTAAAAAAAAGCTTTGTCCTCAAAGATTTAGATGTGGAAATTGTTGTTGAATATGAAGGAGTGGTTCCCATGTAGCATCCTCTGGTTGCATGCCGTGCCACTGAATTAAGACCTCTATGATAGAACGAGAGCGAAGCTGACGCGTGTGCCGATTGAGGATGGCCTCTGGCTCCAAAAGGATGGATCCTTCATTATCCAGTTCAGGTAAAATCGTTTGGCCGCTGATGTTGGTGCCAAGAACTTTCTTCAGACAAGAGACATGAAAGACTGGATGAATGCGGGAAGAAGGAGGAAGTTCCAATTTATAAGCAACGGACCCAATCCTCTGAAGAATCCAATATGGCCCATAGAACTTTGGAGCGAGCTTATGACGCCCTTTGAGTTTCAAGGAGGATTGTTTGTACGGTTGGAGACGAAGAAAAACCATATCGTCGACTTGAAAAGTGCGCTCCGAACGGTGCTGATCAGCTTGTTGCTTCATGCGATTTCTTGCCATGTGAAGATTGTCCCACAAAATGTGAAGAATCTGATCGCGGTTGCGAAGGACCTTGTCAACTTCCTGAACTGGTGAACTGGTGGGGGTGTATGGAAGAAGAGCTGGAGGTGCCTGACCGTATACTGCTTCATATGGGCTCATTTTAGAGGCAGTATGGTAAGAGGTATTGTACCACCATTCAGCGAGAGGGAGCCACTTTGCCCACTGATGTTGTTGTTCTGAGGTGAAGCAACGAAGATAAGTTTCCAAGCATTTATTGACAATTTCAGTCTGACCATCTGTTTGTGGGTGATACCCTGAACTCATCTTCAGTTTGGTGCCAGTGTGGCGAAATAGTTCTATCCAAAAATGACTAGTGAAAGTCGCATCACGATCCGAGACAATGGAAGAAGGGATGCCATGAAGACGAAAGATCTGGTCCATAAAAATTTGAGAGACAGAGGAGGCTGTATAGGGATGGCTGAGAGCGCAAAAATGACTATATTTGGAGAGACGATCAACCACAACGAGAATCACTGTCTTCCCGCCAGATTTAGGGAGCCCTTCAATGAAATCCATAGAAATATCTGTCCAAATCCGTGTAGGTATGGGCAAGGTTTCAAGCAATCCTGGAAGGAGTGTTGTTTCACCCTTGTTGCGCTGACAGGTATCACATTCGGCCACCATCTATTGAATTGTCCTTTTCATGCCCTGCCAAAAGAAGTTACGCCGTGCTCGTTCATATGTTTTGAGGAACCCAGAGTGCCCGACCGATGGAGAAGCATGGAGTTCATAGAAGACAGCTTGTTGAAGATCTGTGCTCTGGGGAAGCACCAGATGACCCTTGTATCGCAGAGAAGCACCATCCCAAGAGTAATGTGGGACAGCCGAAGGATTGTTGGTCAAGCGTTGGATGATCTGAGATAAGGAAGAGTCATTGACGTAACCCTGTTGAACAGATTGCAACCAATTTGGAACAGGCATAGAAATAGCTAAAAGAGAACCTTGGGCATCAAATGTGCGAGAAAGAGCATCTGCCACAATATTGTCTTTACCCTTCTTGTAAGTGATCTCATAGTCATAACCCATGAGTTTACTAACCCATTTCTGTTGTGCCGGGGAGGAGACGCACTGGTCCAAGAAATATTTCAGACTCTGGTGATCAGTCTTGATGCAGAAATGATTCCCTAATAGGTATGGACGCCACTTCTGTACTGCATGCAAAATAGCCATCATTTCCTTCTCATAGGTAGAGGCAGCTAAATTCTTACCTGAAAGGGCTTTGCTGGTGAACGCGATGGGGTGTTCATCTTGAAGGAGAACAGCACCAAGTCCATTTCCGCAAGCATCACTCTCAATAGTGAAGGGCTTGGAAAAATCGGGCATAGCTAGCACAGGTGTAGTACACATAGCTTGTTTTAGTTTGTCAAATGCACACTGAGCATCAGGTGTCCATGTAAAAGCATCTTTTTTTAATAGAGCAGTTAATGGAGCTGCAATCTTCCCATAATCCTTGACAAACTTGCGGTAGTAGCCAGTCAACCCCAAAAAACCACGAAGGCTCTTGAGTGTCTGAGGATGTGGCCAATTGTTCATGGCCTCGATTTTGGCAGGATCCACGCGAACCCCTTGTGCTGAGATAATGTGCCCGAGATACTCAACTTCCTTTTGTCCAAAAACACATTTAGACTGCTTGGCATGGAGATGATGGTCAAAGAAAAGTTGCATGACAAGATCCAGATGCTGGAGATGTTCATCCCATGTTTTACTGTAGATGAGGATATCATCAAAGAATACCAGTATGAATTTCCGCAAGTAGGGTCGAAATATTTTATTCATTAAGGCCTGGAATGTGGAAGGAGCATTAGTGAGGCCAAAGGGCATGACCAAAAACTCATAATGGCCATCATGTGTGCGAAAAGCTGTTTTAGGAATATCATCCTCATGAACCCGAATTTGATGATACCCAGAATGAAGATCCAACTTGGAGAAAAAGTGAGCCCCATGAAGCTCATCAAGAAGCTCATCAACAACAGGAATTGGAAACTTATCCTTGATGGTGAGGTGATTAAGTGCTCGGAATTCAATGCAGAGGCGCCATGACCCATCTTTTTTGCGGACAAGAATAACTGGAGAAGAAAAGGAACTAGTGCTTGGGCGAATAATACCTTGCTTCAATAAGTCCCGAACGAGCATTTCAATCTCCGTTTTTTGGTGAAATGGGTAGCAATAGGGCCTGATGTTGGGAGGAACGTTGCCAGGAAGGAGCTGAATACGATGGTCTTCTGGCCTGGAAGGTGGTAATCCCACTGGTTCAGCAAAGACACCTGTATATCGATCCAGAATTTGTTGTAGATCCAAAGGAGTAGTGGAGACCGCTAATGGTTGCATCTGGATGGAATGGATCTGAGCGATGACACCATGTGAACTCTTCTTGAGGAGTTTTTCCATGCGATGTGAACTGATGATGCTGAGAGAACCTGGTTGTAATCCTATCAATGTGTGTTTGTGTCCATTGAGGGAAAACTGCATCCAAAGTTCGGCAAAATCCCATAAGATGGGGCCGAGTGTGCGTAGCCATTGAGCACCCAAAACCACATCACATCCGCCTAAGGGCAAGGCAAACATGTCCGAGCGCAAGATATAATCTCCCATAGAGATACGCACATTTCGACACTTCCCTTTGCAAGGTAAGGTGCCCCCATTGGCAATCATGACTTCAAAGTTGGAGCAAGGATGGATAAAACAATCAGCTTGTTTGGCGATCCGAGGGTCAATGAAATTATGAGTGCTACCAGAATCAATGAGGATTGTAAGAGGAAGCTTCTTGAAGTAACCCCTGACCCGCATTGTTTGGGGGGTGGTGATTCCAGCTAGAGCATGGAGAGATATCTCTGGCTGGTCATCCTGAGACGGAGGGTCAATAAGCGATTCCTGACTGTCGACTGGAGCATCCAATGTTTCTGGATCTTCATCACCCATTTCAGAGGCAGGCGGAGACTCCACATCCAGGAGATAGAGCTTTTGCTGAACACATCTATGTCCCTGAGTGAATTTCTCATCACAATTATAGCAAAGCCCCTTTTCTCTGCGTGCTTGCATCTCTATTTCAGACAAACGCTTGATAGGAGTCGGTCGAGGAGCCTGCGGTATAGGTGGTCGCTGAGAACCCATATTTCGGAAGGGAACAAAAGTGGGCTTGGAGCGTTGTTGGGCTGCAAGTTTGTCTTCTGCCAACTTAGCCAACCCGAGTGCTTCCATCATTGTGTTGGGGCAGAACATTTTGACCTCAGAGCGAATGGCATCCTTTAGACCACTGATAAAACAACTCCGGTAAAATTCATCAGACAATCCTTCGGTGTGGTTGGCTAGATTCTCAAATTCGGTTTGATACTCTCTCACGGTGCCAGTTTGGCGAATTTTAGTGAGGGCTCCTGTGAAGTCATCAAAAGCACTAGGACCAAATCGTTGCGAAAGGAGCTGGCAAAAGTCTGGCCAGTTGGGCTCTGGATGAGCCTTGATGTACCAGCGGTACCATTGAAGAGCTTCCTATTCCAAATGAAAGGATGCCAGTGGAACTTTGTTGACATCAAAAGTATTATGTAGACTGAAATACTGTTCTGCACTATAGATCCATCCAGTTGGATCGGTACCATTGAAGCGAGGAAAATCAAGCTTTGGACCACCGAAATTGCTGGAAGCAGAGAACCCATTGTCTACTGAAGACTCGGACTGCCGTTTGTTGTTCATAGCTGAATGTTCAAGATGGAGACCGAGAAATTTTTCATCCAGATCCTAGAGTTTGGCTTGGATGGCTACAAGTGCTTCCTCCATGGTTTTTGCTCCTGCACGGGTGACAACCATAACCAAGATTTTTTTTTTTTTTTCCTGACTGGGTAGGAAAACAAAAACAGGAACTACTTCAGTAAGGGAAAATTTGGATTTGGGAAAAAATCAGAAGGGTAATTGGGGTTTGACTAAATTTTGGACATTGTTGGATAGATCGGGAAGCAAAAAATGAGGATTTCAGAAGCGGGGTGAAAGAATGGGAAAATTTGGCAGAGGGGAACAAAGAAGTAGAATTCAGAAAGGAACTTTGTGGTAAAATTTGAAGGTGATTGGGTGAAATCTGAGGAAGTTATGGCAAACCCTAAAAATAGACAAATGTGGAATTTCAGGATTTGGGAAGGGGAATTGAGGATAGGGTCCTCAGGACTGAAATATGCAGAATGGGATGACAGGGGTTCCCCGAAAATTTCAAGGGAAACAGAGTAAAAATAAGGGAGATATGGAGAAAATACTGAATTTTATACTTTTTTTTTTTTTTTTGACTAGAGCGGCTACGGCTCGAAAGAAATTTGAAACAGCGCCGAATGGACTGAAAACGGCTGAATCTGGAACGGCTTGCAAAATAGATCTGAAACGGCGCAGCAGTGATCGACAATAGTTCAGCTGAAAGTAGATATGGACCCCAGGTATGTGCGGCTTCCTAACAGTTCAAGGGTTTCACTCGGCCACCAATGCTATCTGACGGCTTGCGTATTGGGGAAATACCCCTCACTCCACGGCTCAGGTAAAACTGATAACCGCTTTGCCACAAACGACAGCTCTTGGTTTACCTCACGGGTGGGAACTAGTCAATCAGGTAGGGGTCATTGCCCTTTTCGCTGGCAGGTCCTCTCAATGGGCCAGCTACTTCGGGGTTCCTGTGGTACTCCTCACAATGAGTTTTAGGGCTTATGCCCAAGTACTTCCCACAGTTAAGCGGATGGGGATTATTCCCAAATCCGAACCTACAACAGATGCAAAAAAAAAATTTGGCAGAATTTTCACCCAGCGAGCCCAAGAAAGTGCTCTGATACCAGATGTGAGGCACCTGCAACAATTAATTAACAAGAATGCACGAAATAGCAGAAATGACAGAACTCAGAATCACTTTTGTATTGATCACAGGCCACTTCGAGGGGGCAACCTCCTTTGAGCAAGCTCAATACAAATAACTTCACGGTGCCTTCATAGGTCTCAACACACACTTATATACTAATTCTAGGCGCCAATACTATGGGTCGAAACCATGGGCCGTTACAAACTATGGATTAACAATACTATGGGCGGCTTACAAAGCATATGCGCCAACAACAATAACACAACTATTGATTAACAAATACTACGGGACGAATTACAAAGCATATGCGTCCAAAAACAACATACTAACAAAGTAAAGACATGGGTTCCTAACACCTTTTCATCCCCGAGGTTCCCTTTTCATCCCTAGTCATAGTTTCCTCGAAAAATTTGCTCTTATTCTCCTACTTTTTTTCCTCTTCAACAAAAGCACTTTTGGTTTCAATAAATAATGGTGGCCCCTGACTTCTTTTCCTCATGAATATCATACAAAATCAGGTGCCAAAATCATGCTCTGATACCATTGTAATGTCCATTTTTAAGAATTTATTAAAATGGCAAATTTTTCACTTTTTTCCCTAGTTTGAGCTTTGACTAGTTTTGATGTCTGGGTCTCCAATTTGCTCCAAATGCTCACAAATATTATCATAAGGTATATGAATGATATTATTACTTGATTATGATTTTCATATATGAAATATGACCTAAAAAATGTTTCTTCAAACCCCTTTAAGATTCTAGCCAAAGTAGGGAGTTTGACTAGCAATTTCTCTTTGACTAGTATTGGTCCATTGGTCTCCAAATGACTCCAAATTATCCCAAATTTATACATAAGGTACTTGGATGATATTAAGACATATTTATATAGTTTTATGTATGCTTTGGAGTGTTCATATTACTTCTGCAACTCCTCTTTCAAATCTGGTCAAGATAGGGATTTTACTATTAAATTGTGGTTCAAATCCCCTAGGGGTAGATGATGAAAATGACTTTTCAAATGCACTCAATCCAACTCGAATTTCTGAATAGAATTAGGGAAAATTTAAAGGACATAAAAATGAACTAATATTCATCACACTTCAAATTTTAATGTTTTCTATAACTCCCTTAAATCAGATGCAAAAAGACTAGTTTCAACCTTGGGGGAAATGATAGGCAATCTTCTCCAAATGCTATGAAACTCAACACTAAAATCAGATAATACATCAATAAAATTCCATTCATCAATAAACAATCAATATTTTACTTATCCATTCGAATCCATCAACATTACATTGGTTCACAATAAGGTAGTGGGGAAATGGCACTGTTTCTTCATTAAACATTAGATTTACATCATTCCAACTGCATTTTCAACCTAAGAAATTTATGAAGATGAAGAACATAGTATATGAAACTATGATAATAAATTATAACACTCCCTTCATCAATAAACCATCAGTATTTTACTTATCCATTCAAATCCATCAACATTACATTGGTTCCCAACAAGGTAGTGGGGAAATGGCACTGTTTCTTCATTAAACATTAGATTTACATCATTCCAACTGCATTTTCAACCTGAGACATTTTTGAATATGAAGAAAATATTATATGAATCTTATTACAATATAAATGGGGCATGAGAATCTCCCTCAAAAAGTACAATAGCTCACAACATAGCTAGAATGCGCAGATCCCAATCATTCTTGTTTACATCGCCTACCTTTGTCATCGCATTCTCCATACCTTGTTGAAAGATTCAACAGTTCCATTGGCTTGAGGATGATACGGTGTACTCCTCTGATGATAAATGTGGAACTCTTTAGTAAGGGCTTCAATAGTTCTGTTCAAAAAGTGAGTCCCTTGATCACTCATTAAAATCTTCAAGCATTCAAATCTAGTAAGGATGTTCTAAAAAATGAACCACGTGGCAGTAACTGCGTTACAGTCCTTCACTAGGTTTGCTTCTACCCCTCACCACCCCTCTAGTGAGATAATCAGTCACAGTGATAATGTATCTCACACCAGTCCTTTTTCCTGGTGGGTTAATAGGTCCTATGAAATCGATGGCCCATTTCTCAAATGCTTGTAGGGTCAATTGTGGATTCAACGGCATTTCATCTCTTCGCAATGACCTTCCCGTTCTCTGGAAAATATCATAGCTTTGGCAATGTTCCTTTAAATATTTATGAATTGTAGGCCACCATAGCCCTGCTCGCAGTATCTTCTGCGCAATAGCTCTTCCTACGTAGTGACCTCCGGATACACCTGAATTTGCATCAGCCAATATGAATGGCTTCTCATGTTCCAACACACATCTGCGTAGCACTTCATCTGGTCCCAACTTGTATAATTGACCTGTAATTATAGTGAAGTCTGCTACTCTAACTACCAATTGCTTCTTCTGCTGCGTAGTGAACTCTGTGGGTGGCAATCCTGTAGTCAAGAAATTGACAATGTCTTTATAGTAGTCATATGCGATATGTATAGAAAATAACTACACGTCAGGAAGACTGTATTCAAGATTGGTGGGTTCTTCTCCTGACTCAATCCTTGAGAGATGGTCAGGTCCTAGGTTCAATCTTCCTGGCTTAACCACAATTTCAAAATCATACTCTTGGAACAACAACAACCATATTCATATTCTCCCCCCTAACACTAGTTTATTGACCAGATATTTCAAAGCGGAATGGTCAGTAAACATGGATAAGTGCACTCCCAGCAAATCATGCTTGAATTTCTGGAGTGCATACACCGTAGATAATCCTTATCTTTCGGTGGTCATATAATTATTTTCAGCTAATGAGAGCTTCCTACTCAAAAATGCAATGGGATGGTCAATGTCTCCCTCTCCTGGTTGAGCTAGCACTACACCAAGTGTGATGGACAAAGCATCAACGTGTACATGGGATGGACTATCCCAATCTGGAAAAACTAGGATCGACGCAGTTACCATTTTCTCCTTTAGCGTGTCCAGTCCCTTCTCACATTCTGCATTCCATATGAACTGCGCTTCTTTCTTCAGCAGTTTCTCCATTGGCACGGTTATCTACGCATAATACTTGATGAATTTTTTATAATAACCTATATGCCCCAATGTCGTGTGAAGCTGCTTCACTGTGTTTGGTGCAGGTAAATTCACAATCACTGCGATCTTCGTAGGATCAACCATCAAACCTTGTCTGCACACAATGTGTCCTAGAAGAATACCATAAGGCACACAAAAAATACATTTCTTTAAATTCAATGAAATAAGATGTTGTATTCACTTAGTTCACATCATTCTTAGGTTTTCAAGATGGTTCTTCAGAAAACTGAAGACAGTCCAATCATCAAAATAAACCTCTAATAACTTATGGATAAAGTCCTTGAATGCAGTGACAACAACTCTAGAAAATATAGCTGTTGCATTCTTCAACCAATGGCATGATGGTGTACTGATATGATCCCCATTAAGTAGAAAATGTTTTCTTATGCCTGTCTGCTGGATCAATCCTGATTTGATGATATCCAGAGAATCCATTAGTGAATGAGTATGCCTCATTTCCTCCAACATTGTCCAATACTTCATCTGTAAATGGAGTAGGAAATGGGTCATGCAACGAAGCATCATTCAAATTCCTTAGATCTACACAGATCCTTATTTATCCTTTGGTCTTCTTATCTTGGATAACCATAGGGCGTATCCACTCTGATTCTTCGACTGGCTCGATGATCCCTGCATCAAGCATCTTATCAATCTCTTCCTTAACTCTTTCTGTATATCTGGGATTCAATCTGTAAGGTATTTGATTTATAAGCTTTTCACCTGGCTTGAGAGGTATCTTCATAAATCCCAAGTCGCCCAAAATTCCTTTCATTTTGGAAAACTTTGTCGGAAATAAATCCTGATATTCCTGTAGGAGGTCTGTGATCTGCGCAACCATTGCATCATCCTAGTAGTCTCCAATGGACACGAAATTTGGCTCTTTGCTTGTGCCAATGTTCACTTTTCTTGTCTTAACAAGTCCACTCATATCTGGAATTTTCAATGGATATCCCTCTACATCGCGTGCTCCTTCGGACTCAGGTATATTGATGTTGTGCGGATCCTCCTCATCACTCTATTCTTGTTCTTCTTCATTTTCAGTGAGATTATAACACTCGAGGGCATGTTCTATCATTCTCGTCCATTCTGGTTGTAGGTTCATAGGTACTTTGACATCTTCAAATATATTTTCTTTGATTTCCTCTAATGCCTTGTTTATACTTGGGCATTCAGCTCTGAATATACTTTCTTTGATAACTTGCAGAGCTTCATTTGTGCTTGGACTTTCATCTTCAAAGATTAAATTTCTCTAGAAGTTTGCAATTAAGATAGGACAATCTGTATTTCCTTTGCGAAGCTCCGTGTCTAGATACCAATTCTTTGGAATATGCTCTAGTGTGTGCACAAACAGGTGAACCCATTATGTCTGTGGTCTCTTTTCCCGTGCTTGTGAACAAGTTTCAATGTGATCCCTTGGATCTATCTGTCCATTATACTTTACAAATGTTAGTGCAACTTTCTCTGTGAATATGATTTGCATTATGTGTCTGCACTAATCCCACGTAGTCAAAGTCTGCTTATGCGCGGCCCACCACCTGGAAGGTGTAGCGCGTAGTGCTATATCTAATGCTGGTATATGGTGTTCAGCTGCAACTGATACAGTATATTCTTGAATAAATGAATAAATATTAGCCGAACCATCATAAGTGGGGTTTGGACTTACCTCAATTCCAATCCAACGTAGTGACTTCATGATCTGCGCACATCTTCTTGCAGATACTTCGTGCATATGACTTTGCCAATTCTCCAGTCCTGCGTCGAAGTCTGATATGCAAGAATTGTCACATCGCCAACTAAGTGCTCCATCCGTCGTAGGATTAATGTAGTCATCTTGATTCGCAGTCATCTTGTAAATGCGATCAAGATCTTGTGATCTGGATTCTTCCTAAATCGGCTCACTCTATCTTTCTCCTTGTGAAGGATCCAATGGTGCAATGACCCTAATATCCCGTCATTAAAAGATCATCTTCTTGGTCTTCAGGTTTATGATTGCGAGGTTATCCATCGCCCAGCCTATACCCAATAGTGCTGGATAAGGCTAACTATCATCCACAATCTCGATAACCTCGAAGTCTGCATGAATTCGCACTCCATCGATGTCAACAATAATATTGGCTAATCTCCCAAAAGGTATGAATTTCTGCTGATTAGCCAATCTTAAATGTATGGGTGGCCATGATAACTTTGTTCTCCCCATCTGCTGCCATGTCTACTTAGTCAAGACATTCACTTCAGATCCTAAATCAAGGATGATCTCATCCATCTCATAATATCCTATCTGCGGACTTAGCCTCATTTCTCTACTTGTCCTCTTGTGGCTCTTGATGTGATGAACTGCGCTCTAGGCAGTATCCGTCTCACTGCGTGGTTCATACTGGTTTAACAGTTTTTCTAATTCCACTTCAACATCTGTGCTTTTCAATCATTTCATGCAGCTCCATAGGAACTGCAAAACAAAAGTGCCTGTCTCTGTTGCAAGACACATTTTGTCATACGTTGCTGGCATGTCTTGCATGTGCGTTGTTTCACTTCTCAATGGGATTCTTGGGGACATAGGTGCTGGCTCTTTGAATATGTGTGGCTTCTTCAAGGACTTCTTTTTTCTTCTCCAGATTGAAAACAGGGATTGTCCCAGTATCTTTTCTGATCCAGACCACTTCAGGAGGGGTCTTCTTAGTTTCAAAATATCCAGAAGTCGAAGATTCTGCTTGCCTATCTCTTCCTGTGGCATCACCACTTCGTATTACAACATTAATACTTGGATATGTAGTCCTTTTCTCTGTTGCGATCAGCTGAATATTTGGGTTAGGTACATCTTGCTTTCTTTTCTGCATTTATGCTGCTAACACTGGGCATGCCTCAATAACATGATCAAAGGATTTGCAATAATTACAGGTAGTACAAACATTGGTGCAATCTATAGATAAGTGACTTGACTAGCCTCATTTATAACATATCATCTGGCCTCTTCCTCTTCCTTATTCTAGGCCAGTATTTCTTCCTCTTCCACAGAATCCTCCACGACCTCTGTATGCACCTTGATCATACTCCGCGTTATCCTTGTTCTGTGGAGTTTCTTCTTGAACTCTATATACTCCACCACCAGGCATATGCTCTAGATCTTGCTTTCTCTCCATAATGAGCTCATATGATCTACAGTTGGAATCATCATGTCCAATGGATTTATAGAATGTGCAATATAAATTTGTAGGTGTTCGCAGATATTTCTAAATTAAGTAACATTCTTCTGGTTGGTGTCCTCTAGTTCTATAGATCTCACACCATGGCGCTTGGTTCTGATTCAGTGGATTTGGTGCTCCACTATTAAGGTATTCTTGAAACAACGGACAGTTATCCCTGGTGTGTCCTTCTCCCTTGCATCTGGTACACCAGATTTCTTGTCTTTTTTCTTTCCCCTTCTTCATGTCCCGCAACTGTAATTTCAAGGTAGATAGCTGGGTCTAGATCTGAGACATTCCAGTGCTAGTCTCTCCTATAGGTGAAGCTTCTAACTTCATCGCGATCTCCAGGGCTTCTTCTTGTGAAGCCACTTTCTGTTGCATCAATGACAGTCTGATATGGGGCAACAACGCGGCTATAAATCACTCCTGGTGCTGTTGTGGTGCTCTAACAAAACTGACCTAGTCTAGCAATTTTTGAAAATTCTGGTCAAATTCCCAGACTGTCTCATTAGGTTTTTGCTTAATCTCCTTCAATTCTGTTATACATTGGGATTCAGACTTTGGTTTCTTGAACTCGCTTAGTAGTACAACCTTAATCTCCACTAAGGTTCTATTATGTCCCTGCGAATACTTCATGAACCAGTTCAAATCTCTATCTCTGAATGTAGTGACGAGCTGTGATTGCTTCACAGCATCATCATAAACTTTCTTGACACTCCACATGGATTCACATAGAAACCAATGTTGCTCATGGTCTTTTAGACCTATTCCTTTAAATATCAGCAGCTTAATATCGTCAGTCATTCTCCTTCTAGGTGGTACAATATTCTACGCAGTGGTTTGAGTGGTGTTAGGGATGTTGTTGCACGGAATATTCTGACTCAGAATAGTCTGAGTCGGGATAGTCTGAGTCAGTATGGTCTGAGTACTCACTCCTGCGGTGTTACTAGTATTGAGACTATGAGGATTAGGAATATTAACAACTGGTGGGTTTTGTGTAATAGGAGGTGCACTGTTCACAACCAGTGGGTTCTGCGGAGTTGGATGTTGACAGGTGGCTAATGGAGGTGTTGTCTGGATAAGTCTCAACTTCTAAGTCAATGTATACATGGAGTCCATGTTCAATGGAATACTTCTTAGTATTATACTTATATCTTTTCCCACTTCTCAAATTGTGTGTATCTTCGTCAAAATCACTATATATGCTATTGACCATTACAGATTCAAAAAATTCTAGGAATCTTACTGCATTCTCAAAATGCCTTTCTTAGATAAAATCATGTTAATATATAAAATCATATTGTTGAGGTACTTACCTCTGAAACCTTTGAAAAATTATGCCTCTACTGCACTATAGGACTTTTGTGTGCCCAAAACGAACTTTGTCACAAAGCCTTCTAGTATACTGCCAACCCAAAAATTGACTTCTCGTGAGAGTGGGCTATCTATTTCTTTAAGCCTCTGAATGAGCTATGGATTCCACTCTATAGGTACTCCTTTTGGTTGAAAACAGTCCTTTCGTTCTGCGAGTCTTGATATCCACTTGTGCAACTCGTTTACAAAACTTGCGCAAAAAATTTCATGAATATCCTTCCACAAGTATTTATTTAGCCAATCTATGTCAGAAAGATGCAAATGTCTATTCTCTTTTCTGGAAAATTCTCTCTCTGTCTTGTCTAACCAGTCCCAGATTTCTTTTTTCTCAGGATTCCAAGTTTATGTACTCATCACTGGTTCTTAGCGTGGAAACGGAAAAATTTATTGGTTGATTATACTGTTCTTGAGGTTTACTAGAAAGACCTGGGTTCTGCGCGGTTCGAGGAACAAACAAAACCCCTTTTCACCAACCCTTTCGGAAACATATTGTGAACAGACGGAGGTCTCACCCGAGGCGAAGTAATGGGGGGTGTGGAATCAAGTTTCTACAACCAGGTGACATGTTTTTCAATAAATCTTGTGAGTAGCGCGCTACAAGACTTGCGCTGCGAACTAGGGACTACGCTAAGTTCAGCTTCTTCGCGAGTAGAACTTAGACTATCGCGCATCCAAGGAATGCGCAGCTCAGGGTGGTTATTAGACAACAGGACAACGCCACAGAGACTGCGCTTCCTCTTCAACAATTATACAACTTGACAGACTTTTACTTGGTGTAAGTTATGCATTCAACAACACTTTAAATGGAGCCTTGCAAACTTATACACTATGACAAAAATGACTTAACTGCACACTTTCGGTGATGCACAAGGTGTTACCCAATTAATCTATGCATTCATCCGACTGCGAAATACTTGTGCATTAAAAATTCATTCATATATACTTTCAATACTTAACATATTATTCCCATCCGTTATCCTTGTGGCCAATACATATAAAAGAAAGAACACATGCACTCATAAACTGAATCTCAACCATTCACAAAAGCAAATACATAGATTTAAATGAATATAATCAATCACATAACACATAATTTAATGTGGTTCACCCCCAGGATGGGAGCTACGTCCATAGGAATTGTTGTTGTATTATCTTTGGGAAGGGTACAACAGTTCCAATCTGCGCACTTAGCTACAGACTCTCTTCTCTCTCAGTAGGTCTTTGCGCACGCAGCTTGCAGAGCCTTCTACAATAGCATTCACTTCTTAACACTTAAGTGATTTTACAATGAATATTATTCAACGAACATTAATGATTACCCTTTCCCTTACAAAATGTGCCCTTTTATAGATCGTGCTCGTAGGTCACGTCTTTACAATCAAGTGGGCCAAAACCCTAAGGTTACCCAAAACTGGTGTGGTTACCCGCCACCCTGCCTGTCATCATTGACAGCTTGCTCTGCTTGCTTCAGACTGCCTTGCTGGTCCACTCGTGGCACACACGTTCTTGTGATAGACGCAGTCATCACCAAAATGGTTACAACCGCATCGTGGCCCATCGCTTTCTGCCCCTTTAGCCTACATGTCGTTGTTGAGTTAGTGGTTTAGCTTCTAACGGTTTTTCCGCCACTCTCTTGACAGGTCACTTTCACCAGAATTCACGCTGCTCCATACCCAAAACATGTTGTTTTCCTTCTATAGGTAGGGTTTTCACCCTAGCTTGTGCAAATGAGCACCTACTAAGGAGAAGGGCCTCCTTAGTAGCAGTTCAGAAAATACAGTAAATAACAGATAGTACAGTAAAATAGTAAACTACTCTAAGCATGTACATAAAATAACAGAAAGGTAATAAAAATGGTTTTTTGTATTAAAGATTATACCTCCAATGTGAAGGTTGATGAAGCCTTTGCAATAGTCCAAGAGGGTTTCTCCAAGCTCCAGTGTTGTTCATTTCTCTTTCTCCAAAGGGTTTTGGAAATGGGCCAAAGGGGCACTCAAATGTGAAAGTAACTCAAGGGTGAGCTAGGGTTTCAGGAGTGATTTTGGCAGAGTAAGGGTGTGGTTGACTATGGATATGAAATGAGGGGCCTCCATCAACTATTTATAGGTTTTTAGTGGTGGAGTGCTGGCCCATGGTTTTGGGCACCAGATGGTTTAGGTCTACTGTATAGGGTTTTTGCTTCCTTTTTTCCCTCTTTTCCCTCTTTTTGTATTTTTTATTTCCTTTTTAGAGGGTTTTTGCTATTTTGGAGGAATTTTGGATTATTTTTGGGGAAAAAAAGGGGTTTTTTTTGCCTTTTGGAGGCTTTTTTAATGGTTTTTTTGGTCGTTTGGAGGCTTTTTAATGGGTTTTTAAGGTTTTGGAGGCAAATATGGTAAGAAATATGGACAAATGAGTCATGTAATGGGGTAGATGAGGTAGTGAGCACTTTTTGGGTGTTACACCTTCGACCTTTCCTTACATTATTTACCCAAAATAGGTGCCCTGATGGCACTGCGCAGTGCTACCACTTCGTGGAACTGGAGTTCATTTGTGCGGTTCCTACCTTGTCGGTACTGCGCTGCGCTCAACTTCGCAACTCCCCAAAACTGTCTTCCCAAGACTGCCTTCATCTAAGCTACATTGTAACTTAGCAGCTCCAAAACTGTCCTTCTCAAACATATGCCAACTTGGGCCATGCTTAACAATTATGCACATATAAACCATTTTCTCCACTATGTTAGAGGTAAGCCTATTCCTCTTAACATAGTGGATGAAACTATAAGTGAACCAATTTACTTAACCTATTCAGGAACTAAGATAGCAAGCATGAGGCAAGGTGCCAAATATCTTAGACTCCCCCCCATAAATTCTCCAACATACAATGGGGTTCTTTTGTGCATAAGTCTTGATGTCCCACTTTGCATCTTGAGTGGGGGGGACTTAAAGTACCAAAATCAATAAATTGTTCCTGCATCACATTTGCTTCATCAGGGCTATACATCTTGCTTATGGCATCAAGAAACCCATGTTTTACCTCTTCATCGTTAATGGGTATAACTCTATGTGGTCTCTCCATATACCACTTTGGATCAAGGATAATTTTAGGGGCAAAATTTAGCCCATGGGTATTTTTCCATGTTTTTTTCCAAAAAAAGATTCGCCAATTTGCATTTTTTGAAGCCCCATTTCGCCCAATTTTGATGGGGTAAACGTTTTTCACTCTAAAAATCACCAAATTATTATATAAACTATATAAAAACCTTAGAAATTGAAATTATTTTAGAAATATATCGCCAAATATTTTATAGTTGACATTTTAAGAATTGGTAAGATTCGCCAAGGTTTGTACACTTTTAAATAAGTATGGGTCCTTAAAATTATCCCTACTTTGGATTAGGGGCATATGTTTAGTTTGTTCCATTTATTCTCTATTATCTTTTAGATTTTCTGGGAAAACTCCAAAGAGGGGTTTCTTTGACAAATTATGTCCTTGCTATACCCACCACACAATTCCATATATTTCCCCAAGTCCAAGGGAGTCATAATATGCATACCTAATCAACTCCCCAATTGGGGATGTGAAAGAAACTGTTGGTTTTGGAGCCTGATCTTCCTGATTCATAGATGTTGTTTCAACCGTATTTGTGCCCCAATTTTATAGTCACTTTATTGCATAATTGTTATTATAAAATGGCCTGACAGCACAGTTGGAGATTTATTTGTTTCTCCTAGGGCGCTACAGAGGGAGTATCGGGTCCAACCACTTGTTATTACCATAACCCCAGACTTTGGTACAATCATATTTGTGCCTAGGGAACCAGGCAGAGAGATACATGCATTTTATTACTTTACAAGTGATTTTCTAAGGATTAAAAATGGAATAAAATGGTCACTAAGGAAATCGATTTGGGAAATTGAGGCAAGGAATTGGCATGAGGTTTGTTCAGTGGATTTTTTTTATGCATTCCACACCTTCTGACACAACTTGCAAGATTCAATGGGGTTCACACAGACTCCGGGCTATTATTTGATGCTTTATTATGTTTTTGAGGGGGGCACAATTTGGTCACTTTGTGATGTTATAGAGCCATATTATTTATCATTGTGCCATGGGGCATGCTAGTGAAGGATATAATAACCTCCTAGCCCCACCATGTGCTTTATGCACTTGTCCTAGTCACTTGTCATGTGGTACGCCCCCCCCCCTCAGGGAGACTTAGTGAGTGTGCACCCCCTCTTTGAGTGAGTTGATCCATGTATTGTATTTCTGGCTCATCTTAGTCGTTGATTATCATTGTAATATATTTTGATCTCTACCACTCATTCAAAAAGTGGTTAGGGTTTTTGTCTCTCTCATTCCTATTTAAGGAAGAGACCCCCTTATTGTAAAGGCACCTTTTGGCTCTGGAATTCTTGGAATAAAATATTATTTTGCAAATCTACTTCTCATGCTTTGATGCATGTTCTCATACATGATTGGAAATATTTTCTTTTAGACATCTAAGTGATTTTCATGTGATTTCAACATCTTCTTGGGGAGGCCGAATTCATATTTTGCAGGGTGGGACTAGCTTGGAGGGGCAATTGTGGGGGTTCCCCATCTCTTCTTGGGTAAGATGTTTTCATCTCTCGGGGATTTTTTCAATTGTGATTTTGTCCATTTATTTATTCTCTGTGATATGTCATGCATAGTTCCTCTTTTATTTGTGGATCAAATCTAACTTAGGTTGTTTGAATTTGCAGGTAAAAGAAGACACACTTCCTCCTCAGACTAGGACATTTTAGCTTGGAATCAACTAGATCTCACTTGGATTTGTAATATCTACAAGGTACGTATTGGTTTTCATGCATTTTACCCATTTGGTCACTTAAAACCCTAGTTTTTCAAATCTGATAGATCTAGCAATATTTTGGGCTTAATAACTAAAACCCACTTCTTAAATAATTAATGAACCTTAGATACCAAGTTGGGTGGAAATCCGACTCCATTTACTCATTGATCCAAGCACTGACCATCTCTAGAGGAGGATGCACTTGTGGGTTCTTAGTCAATTTTACAGATCTATAATTTGGGTATTGCCATTTTGTCTTATAAACTCCAGATCTACCCTTTGGAAAAATTTCTAGTGCCTCTCCTATCCTAATTTCACTAAGTGGGCCCCACTTCACTCTATTTTGTCTAAATCAAAGGTAGACCCCACTTAGGTCTTCTAGATTGGCATTAGATCTATCTAGATCTAGTCATTTAAATCCTTTAGAGGCATAATCATTTATTGGTTGAGCATTAACATATTGCATAAGCCTCCTCAATCAATCCCTAACTCTAGTTGCCACCCATTTTCCCTGATCTAGATCTATTTACTCTTGATCTCTCCCTCTCTTCAACTTCACATCTACCTGCAATGCCTAGAGTAGGTCCGCTAGACTCCATTAGCTAGATAGGGTCTCCCCCTTGGTCTTGCAATAGATTAATCCAAAGTGAAGAGTGCCTCAATTAATGTGACAACCATTTATACTTGGGAATCAAATCCCTCTTAGGTCACCTCTTTAGTTTCCCAAGACCTCTACCATCCTGGATAGGATCTCCTTTTGGGGCAACTACAAGTTGTGTGATAATAGTAACAAGGGAAACATTTTGTTCTATCAACTTCCTTACTTGTGGGAATAATTTATGAGTTTCTTTGAAATATTGCTTCTTATTTTCTGCATACTATGAAAGAAAATCCAATCTGGACTTACACTGAGAGTTATTTCTAGATTCCTTTATTTCTGAAAAAGAATATTGCTACATATTTATAGGTGATTGTGAAAACAAAGTAGTTTTTTCTAAAACAATTGAATTCCGTTCCTCCATAGTGATAAATTCCTTCTGTTGTTCCACTTTTTCCTTTTTACATGACACTTTTTCATCGAATTCCATACTATCAACTTCTGAATAGTCCTCTTATTGGTGATATCAGATTTAGCTGGTGTCTGGACCAACATTGCCAAATTGTTTGTTTGTTCTTGATTTTCTTCTTCTTGATTTTCTTCAAATTTCAATAAATTTGTTATTTCTTTTAATTCTTCCATTGTTTGATGATCAATGTTTACGGACAATCCATCACTGCGGACACTAATCGATCTCCCTAGTTCGAATGGTTCGTATCTAGAATAAAAGTTGTACAAAACACAGATCTTTCTGTTAACACCCAAAAAGTGCTCGCTACCTCATCTACCCCATTACATGACTCATTTGTCCATTTTCCTACCATATTTCCCTTAAAAACCCTGAAAATCCCACTAAAAAGCCTCCAAAAGGCCTAAAATGCCTCCAAAAGGCCTAAAAAGCCTCAAAAAGGCTAAAAAACCCCTTTTTCCTCCATAAATATCCAAAATTCCTCAAAAACAGCAAAACCTCTCTAAAGAGGGAATAAAAAATATAAAATAATGAGGAAAAAGGAGGAAAAACCCTATAAAGCTGACCTAAACCATTTGGTTCCCAAAACCATGGGCCAGCACTCCACCACCAAAAAACTATAAATAGGTGATGGAGACCCCTCATTTCATATCCACAATCATAAGCACCCTTACTCTGCCAAAATAGCTCTTGAAACCCTAGCTCACCCTTGAGCTACTTTCACCTTGAGAGCCCCTTTTGGCCCATTCCCATCATTTGGAGAAAGAGAAGGAGCAAGTTGGATCTTGGAGCAACCCTCTTGGGCCATTGCAAGAGCTTCACCAACCTTCACATTGGAGGTAGAATCAATACAAAAACCATTCTTTATCTTTTGTTTTTTTCTGTTTCATGCATATGTTTAGAGTAATTTACATTTATGTTTTAGCACTTTAATTTACAATTTATTGAACTGCTACTAAGGAGTCCCTTCTCCTTAGTAGGTGCTCATTTGCACAAGCTAGGGGTAAAACCCTAGCTACAGTTTTGGTGACTCCCCTTGGTTTGAATTTCTGGTTTTAGTTTAAATTTTTAGTTTTCTACAATAATTTCCCGTATTTTCCTTTCGGCTGTCCCTTTCGGCTACCGTAAACCGCATCTTTAACCTCTGCAGTCGCGTCCCGACTGCGTCTTTCAGGAATTTACCTGCGACCCGACCGTGGCTCTCAGACTTTTTTCGGCGCCCTACCGACGGATTCAAGTCTGTTACCAGCGATCCGACTGCGGCTAATTAGCCTGTTTGCTGCGATCTAACTGCGCCTTTCATCCCTTTTCCCGCGTCCTGACCGCGGCTTTCAGCCCTTTTACTACGACTCGACTGTGTCTGTCGGCCTTTTTCCCGCGTCCCGACTGCGTCTGTTGGCCCTTTTCCCACGCCCCAACTGCGTCTGTCAGCCCTTTTTCCACGACTCGACTGCATCTTTTTACCTATTTCCTGCAGTCCGACTGCATCTGTCGGCCCATAAGCCGCGACCTACCCGCGCTTGTTTCTCTCTTTCCCGCGGTCCGACCACTCAGTTTCGCCACCAACCCGCAATCTGATTTCTGCATTTTTTCCCTGTTTTGAACCCAGCCCCTTTTGCTACAAATATTTTCTGCACAGCCATCTGTCCTACCTGCAGCCCTACTTCCCTACAGCCTTTTCTGCAACATAGTTTTTGTACCATTTACAGAATCTTTTTAAAAATTTCAGCATTTTGATTCAGAAACTTTTGCATTCAGTATTATTAGTTAGAAAGTTGCCCATCCCGTGGCACTTTTACTTGGGTTCATCACCTCACGTGCACACACTCTGTCACCTAATTCAAGTGAGCCTTAAAAAACTACTTAACACAACCAATATTCTAACCCCACTTGGGGAACACAAAAGAATTTTTGTAGTTAGGTAGGATCGGGGGGATAGGCTTCCAATAACACCCCTCGGTTGCTTACACTTGAGACATAGATGTTGTCCAATTAGGGAACCAAAATCCCCTAGTATTTTTTGGCACGGTCACAACCAGTTTATTAGAGGACCTCTCCCCTAGGAGGGTTGAAGTTGCCAGACTGGTTCCAGAGGCCTGAGTGGAATACCGCAATCCATTCAGTAACCGAAGGATACCTTTCGCAGTTCTCGGGGTATCCCTGTATGGGGGTACTGCAGTAAAAGGACCAAACAGCAGATTCACCTTTTCTGGACGTGTCATGAACGGGGTATCTTAGTTGCCTTTCTTCTAGGATTGACTACCCGGTGTACCTCCCGGTAGGGGGATATCTTAGCCACTTGGCTCTCCTATCCATATTGTCTAACTTGGATTTCATCACCTTGCAGAGGATATGTCTAGTTGAGTCAGAATACTATCTAGTTAGGTGTTTGCTTGCTCCCTTACCTCCTTTTGGTCTACTGAGTCCACCATTTTTTATTTGTAGGAAACCTACTGCTTGTTGGTATTCTGACCATTTCTATTGATACTCCACCTATTGTAGCACAGCTGTTACAGTGGGTGTTTTGAGTTGGTTGTTGGCCTGAGTGCCCTATTTTTTGAGCTCTCCTTCTGCACACTCGGTTGCATTAGGGTTTTTGAGCTGTTTTTTACTCACCTCAACCCCCAGAGATTTGACACCATCTGTCACCATTGAGTCCCCAAGACATTCTCGGTGCCTCAGGGGCGAGCCCCCATAGCACGGTTCACTTGACACCACCCATCATAGACATAGATCTTCATCACTTGATACCACTTATCATAGATCTCGAGCCTTGTCACTTGACTCCACTCGTCAGCGGCATAGGAATCCGTCACCCAATCTTGACGCCCCTTATTTTACCTCTAATTCTGAGGCAGAGTCTGAGAACCCCATTTACACTGCCCCTACTAGCCCCATGGCTGGCACGACTTCCACCCCTTTCTTTGTAGGGACCATTGGTGGCACATCCACCACTACACCAATTACCACACCTGCTTTGGGTATACCCTCCATGGGGGCCGCAACCACCATTCCAGTTACCATACCCATTCCCGTACCTGGCATACCTACCACCACTCCACCAGTGACTCACACCACCCATGGTGGTGCAGGACCCTCCTATACCTCAGTTCCCCCACTTAGGGGCAACATCCCAAACCTTGTCTCTCCACTTGGGAGCATTGGCCCCAACTTGGTCCAACCCACTACTGTGTCGCATCCTTCTTTCAGTTTTCCATTCATGGCTAGCCTCAACCTGCCTGACCTTGTCAGATTGACTAACGATCCCATCCGACATGACCCTGCATGGCCTCACATGCCCACCAGGCTCCCCTCTGACATCCCTAAGTTCGAGGGTAAGGCAGGTGAGGAGTCTCAAAACCATATTATGTCCTTCCATCTGTGGTGTTCCTCCAACTCCATAGTGGATGACTCTGTTCGCCTCCGTCTGTTACAGCGCACCTTCACTGGCTCTGCAGCTAAGTGGTACATCGAGCAACCCCATGGGACCCATGCCACCTTTACTTCCCTTGCCTCGACATTCCTGCAGTTCTTCCAGTTACTAGTCCACTATGACGCGGGAGTTGAGATTCTCCTGTCTTGCAGACAAAACACGGCTACCCACATCATGGACCACATTCATGAGTGGCGTCGACGTCGTAGCCTCTACAAAATCAAATTAGACGACCGTATCTTCTTAGATTGGTTCCTCAAATCCCTTCTTCCTGTCATTGCTAAGGATGTAGCATCCGAAAGACCCCAGTCTGAAGAAGAGTCCATCCTTAAGGCCCAGCAATTCGACCTCATTTATGCCCAGTCGGGTTATCTCTATACCATTATATCGAACGCCCCTCGCGGCGATTCCTCCCAGCACGATGCACCGGGGGCATCCCATGCTGCAGACGGCATCATCGACCGTGTTTCTTCGCATCCCCAACCCTTTTCCATAGCACGTCCTAACCCTGGCCCCGACCTTTCGCGAGCTACCTCACAGTCTGGAGCAACCAACTCGTATGCTCCTATGACACATCACCACTATTCCCATGGACCCACCTGTCCACCTCAGTGCTTCGGTCATGCGCCCCTCCCAAATACCCCCCCCCCCCCCGTCGCACCTCAGCCCTATTACCACCAGCAGGCTGCACCAGCTCATGCGCCTTCCCAAGCCCAACCCACTTATTACCCGCCACAGGCAGCCCCTGCAGCAAACCCACAACCTTCTCCGCAGACATATCAGCAACCCCCTCAGGGTGCCGCACCTGCGCAGCCTCCACCTACATATCACCCACCGCAGCCTGCTCCAGCACCTGCACAACCCCAGAACCCACCTGCTACTCAAGGGCAAGTTTACACCCAGCAAAACCTGCAGCCAAACCAAAATAACCAACGCAACCGGGGCCAACAAAACCGTGGCAAGGGCCGTAACCACGGGAACAACCCTCCTCCATACCAAGTTGGTCAACTTCCCAATCCCCCAAACAACAATAATGCGGCCCCTGCCAACAAAAACCTTGATTGGCCACCCAAGCAGGCTAAAAACCCTAATTTACAAACAACCCATCCTTGTTCTATTTGCGGGGTGTATGGCCACTACACACATGCTTGCCCACATTTAGAGTGAGCCAGGAAACTCTGGGTTGATGATTCCCATCGCCAAGGGCACGCAGCTCCTCTAGTGCCACCCAACCCCCCACAACCTCAGCAACCACCTTTGGTGCTTCAAAACCCCTTACCAAACCAAGGCGTAGTGAACACTCAGCCGTTGGCTCCCCCTCAAGCTAACATGCCACCGCAACAACAAATCACTTATGCCGCTCCCGATCAACCCATGTTTGACTCAGGTACCCACCACTTGTTGATGATGTCATCCGCTGATGTCAACTTGCAAACTTGTGAGAACCAATATGGCTCCACCTCTGAAGCCCCTCCCACTGATAAAACCACTAATGCTCATCCCACTGATCAGGCGTTACATATACCTCCGCCTCCAATAGATGGTGCTTCCAAAGCACCTCGTTTCCCACTTCGTCGTATCAACAATAACCCCAATGCGTGCAGTGTCACGTCCCCATTTTGACCCCCTTTGCATTAAATCGTAAATGATGTAAATATTGTAACTTAATCATGGTGAGGAGCTCAAGGCCAAGGCCCCACCATTGATTTAGCATTTTATGTACCGGAAATCAAAGAGATAGATTCCTATGGTTCTTGTGCTAGAAGGACACGATGTAAATAAGACATCATGTAAATATGAATTTAATGAAAGATACCCACAACCAGCTACGCAATGCAACAAAGAGATGGGGGCATGATCTTTACAAGGAATAGGGAGGAAAAATAACCAATCCCTTGAGCCATGGTGTTAAGCCATCCCATTGAGGAAGCCCATGAACTCTCAACTACCCATTTGGTCTCATGCACCCAATCATTTAATTCTTCCAAGAATTGGTTGAGATGATTAATGCCTTGGGATGGGAAAGGTATGGCTGTCAATTTTCGTGTATGGGCAAGACAGCAACCTGGGAAATCGAGTTTTGGCTTGTTGGGCAAGAAAACCCCACGAAATGGGCCCAAAGCCATTCTTCACCCATGGCATTCATCCTCTCACGCAGTCTGAGCTTGTTGGGGTTTTATCCTTCACGTTTTTCACCATTTCCTGCATTATTCCATGTCTGCAAACTCGTTTTTGGTTAGCTCAGTGGTTGGGAGAAGAGAGCCACAATTTTTGGGGTTATGGAGGCCGTTTCTGCCCACGAAATGCCCATGAGCATTTTTCTGAAAATGATTCTGCTCTCCTGGGGTTGATTTTCCATTTCCTCCTTTTCATTTTGGTTGCCCATGTTTTTCTAGAACTGGTAGAAACCCACTGTTGGAAACTTCACCATATAAGCGTTTTTCTCATGCCCAACACTTATGCTTTTGATGTTATATGCATCCATCTCTTAACAGCCTGAGAAACCCAATTGCTGATTGGCTTGGCTGATTCTGGTATACCTTTGGCTATGTGAGAGCCTGCTTTCCCCTTTTCCTTGTGGAGATCATGCCCAGCTCGGGGGTGGCAGTGGTGCTGAGAGATTGAGGAGCACACTGGCCTACGGTTGGGTGGAACATTGCAGAAGCGTAGCTGGTTGCTCAGGGACTACTTGGTTTAAGATAAGTATTCTCATTTGATAATTTGATATTGCTTAATTGATTAATGACCTAAAAATATGGCATGTATGATGAATGTGTAATTAATATTACTTCCGCTGTGTTTTTCTTGTAATTATACATTTCCATATGTTAGTTGAATGCTTACTTAATAAGTTCATGGGCTAGATGCCCGGTTTAACGTCACGATCCTCTCCATCTAGTTTGTATAATGGGAGGGGACGTGACAGAATGGTATCAGAGCTGCTGGTTGCAGCATTGGGCCTCTATGGGACAAATCCAATTACAGTCACATGGGAAAAGTCCCTTCTTGATCACCACAGGTTACAGTGTCAAGACTAAATGGGGCTAAGTTGGATAATTACAGAGGTAAAGTGACCTCCTACTGAACAACATTCATCCCTGAAAGAAAGAAAGATTTCAATTTTCCTAAGTGTTTGAAAAATTTGTTTAAGTCCGTTTGAATTTTTTTGTTTAAGTCTGTTTGAAAAAAAAATTTGTTAAGACTGTTTCGGAAGGAATTCCTGAATGACTTCCGCAACTGCGGAAGCATTCGGCGAATTGCTCCGAAACTGCGGAAGCATTCCGCGAGTTTTTCCGCAACGCGGAAGAGTTCGGGAAGTCGCCCCGAAATTTGCGGAAGGAATTCCCTTCCAAAAATTGCGGAAGGAATTCTCTTTCGAAATTTGCGGAAGGATTCCGCGAGTTGTTCCGCAATGCGGAAAAATTCGAAGAACCGCTCCGAAAAAGCAGAAAAAAATTCTAAGTGTTCGGCGTCGAAAGGAAATTTTGGAAGGAATTCTCTTCCGAAATTTCAGAAGGAAATCTCTTCCGAAATTGCGGAAGAATTCCGCGGATCATTTCGCAACTGCGGAAGACTTCGCCGAATCATTCTGCAACTGCGGAAGATTTCGGCGAATCGTTCCGCAATTGCGGAAGACTTCGCCGAGTCGTTCCGCAATTGCGGAAGCATTCCGCCAACCATTCCGCAATTGCGGAAGGCTATAGCCAACTGGCCCGAAATTGCGGAAGGCTACAACCAACTGGCCCGAAATTGCGGAAGTCTACAGCCAACTGGCCCGAAATTGCGGAAGGCTTTAGCCAATCGCCCCGCAATTGCGGGAGCGTTCAGGGAACTGTCCCGAAAAAAAAAAAAAAAAAAAAAAAAAAAAAAAAAAAAAAACCAAAACTCGATTTTTGGATAGAGGGAGCATCCGGACTCAGAATGGGATGATTCCTATGGGGCTCAGAGGCCATTGACGAAGGCCATGAAAGAACCAGTGAAGACCCCGGGCCCATTACACTCCGATTTGACAGAAAATGGATAATAGTGACTTTTGAAGGACGGAGTCCCGAGGCTTGACGGAAGGTCGGTTTGAGCTAAAATTGATCAGGCGCGGTCATGAAGCAGGCACGATGTTAAGTTCAGAATCTTGGAGCCAAACTCCAAAGGATGTGGAGTCGGGGTGAGCAAGAAGGCCAAAAAGCACTGTTCCGGGCCACTTTTTCGGGATTTTGAAAAGCTTGTGGGCAGTAAAAGTGACCCTAGATGTGGGAATCAAAAATTTTGTTGAACTAGACATTTCATATTCTCATTAAGACGGACAGTTTCCGTTCGACGCATATTTTCCAGAAATGCACCGTTTGGGAGATAGCCATTTTTGGCCCAAAATTTGGAATTTTGAAAAAATGTGAAAAGTGAGAAGTAGTAAAACCCAGAAATTCATAGAAGATGGATGGTGCATCAGAATTAAAATCCGTGAATTGCTGAGTGTTCCTTGTTATATGGACTAACTTCGCCCGATAGATAAGTTTTTGTGATTCTTCATGGATTTCCTCCCATAGGTGGCTAAAGTTGGCATTCTGGACCAGAATGCAACTGTGTAAAATGTACAGAATTGGAGTGAAAGTTGTCATTTTTGAAGAGATGCAGTTTCCGCACCCGATGTCGGAATGGAGCATGAAGATAGGCATTGGAAAGCTTGTCTAGCAAGGAACAATTATGCATGACCAGAGTTTGAATGAGGTCTACATATATCATAGATATTTAGTGCAGAAGTGTGCCAACGGCTGTTTTGACAAACAAATTTTGTTGTTAATATGGGCAATATCTACAATTGCATGATATGGAAGAGGAATTCCATGTTACGATGAGGGATTGAAAAGGGAAGAATTCTTTAAAGCATATTTGTTATCATACTTATAATTATGAAATTGTCACATGGCATACAAATGTTAAAATGTAAGGGATTACATAGATGTATATGCACTAGATGGCATCTTAACAAATGTTGCATAGTGCATACGGAAATGCTTGTGCCTAAATGGGATATTGCATATTGGTAGAATAATGAAGTATGCATATGCAATGAACCCCTAATGGAGAACATTGTGGTTGATAATCACTGTTGATGTTGGTATTGGTTGTAGGACCAAAGATAACAAAGAGCATGGCTAAATGTGTTGAGGATGTTGTTACATGAAGCCAACAACCTTATGCAGAAAGGATGGTGCAACAAATCTATAAGTTGGCAAAAGGACTGAGCAGCCTTGGTAAGAGGCCAACTGATCAAGTAACATCAGGCGATGTTAATAGTAACCATGCAGGTAATGATTATTGGTGCCAAATTGCATGAATGTTGAAGGAGGATTTGGTAAGATCTCTTCAACCATGTTTGAGCTATGTTGAGTTAGTTTGCATGTGATATTGAATATCGATTGGGACTGTTAACCTACCAATCTTGGTGAGGTGTGGGTAAGTGAAGGAAATGATCCTTACACTTTATGACTGTTTAGAAATCTCAATGCATTCATATGAATTTATATCATGCCATGTGTATGTTGGTTATGTGCCTAATAACCAAAGCAAGTGAGGACTGGTGGTCCTGATTATGGTAATGCAGAATAGTAAGTACGTGAAGAGCCAAATCATGATCGATGGGCTGCTAGAATGCTCTATGGAAGGACAGAGTTGTATAAATGATATGACTATGAAATAATGAGTATTTACGATTTATTTAAGTTGCATGGATAGTGTGACTATGTCTTGAAATTCTATTGTGGTAATGATGCATATATAGAAATGTATATATATTTCATTGCATTTCAAATGTTAAACAGCTGAAGGTGTTTGAATTATTGAGTATTATAATTCTAAGATCACTTCAGTGACTGTTATGGCAATGAATGATTATGTGCATAGATACTCACAACGTGTTTGGCTGACTGAAGTTTTAGTTTTCAGGTAGAAAAATCTTGCGTATGGCAATGAGGATAAGTCCATAGTAAAGATCAGGATCTACCATGTGCAAAAGCCAAAGGTTATGAGAAGGTTCTCATGGTTGTAAATTTACGCATGAAACGGATCTGAAAATTGTCTGGTTTAAGTTGCAAATCTAATTTCTGTGGGAAAACAGAGTTACAAATTTCAGATTTGAGAATTTGCTTATAATTGCTAATGATTGTTTGGCTTATATAGAATTTTGTTAGGAAGACATGTTGTAGGTGGATGTTCAGGTATGGTAGCAAGGGTGAAACCATAATGGGCAGCGTGATACCACTTACAAGGGCCAAACAATATGAGGAGAGACTCATTGCTAAGCAAATCAATTTCTGTAGGAGACAGAATTGTAAATTCATATTGAATTTAATTATTAATGTTATTGATTGGTTATGGAACAATCATATTTGAAGCTTATTACTAAATGTTGCTGACTGTTTGGCTATTTGATAAAGTGTGCCAGGATGACACATTGCAGGAAGACCATGTGTGATGGCCTGCAGAAGCCAAACTAGATGGGGACGATCCCATGCTCTGGAAATGGGTTTTGGGTGAAACGCCATTGATAATACCTCAGCCAAACCGCATGTCGGTAAACCATGGAAGTGAAATGGTAAAGCTATGCCCAGAAGGCATGAGGGACACATATGCAAAATGAATGAGTATTCTGTGACCCTAGACAAAAACATGCATGTCTAAATTATTAGGGTTAATATGCAGAGCATGCTCTATCTTATTTATATCATTGCAAACTGCTTGAGTATGATTAGGGCCTACATGGCGCACATCGGAAAGGGGGTGCACACCTTTTCTGGTGCTGGGTCATGTTAGGGTTTTCAATATTGACTACACCCTAAGGGAATGGACGCATTCCTGGTGTTTCAATACTTGATAGTGAATGATATGAAATATGATTACGATTTTTGAGCAACAATACTGGTGAGTCTGCTTATCCTTCTTGTGCTATCAGCTTACACAAATGCAATTTGGTGTTGCACGTAAGAGGCAAAGTGAAGAAAGGGTGCTCAAGGGGATTGTATGGGCAGTGTTAACCTTTCTACGCTCACACTAAAGGACACTAGAAGGGATGGATAGGCCCGGGGAGCTGTGTTGCAGAAAAGGGGTATCATCCTTGTGTAGTGTGAGTGGGTATTGTGGGGCCATGCTAGCCTGCAGTCAAGTGAGTCACCTATGGAGTTCCTGGAGGGAACCACTGTTTGCACAAGAGAAGGAGCCACGTAATCATATTATGTTGTTCATATTGCTTGATAAACCCAGTTGATGTACTGGCTTGGCAATGGTTGTTGTATGCTTGATAAACCCAGTCGGCGTAGTGGCTTGGCATTGGTTATTTGGGAGTTGTGGTGAATGGTTGTTGTATGCCTGATAAACCCAGTCAGCATACTAGCTTGGCATTGGTTATTTGGGATTTGTGGTGAAAGTTTGTTGGATGCCTGATAAACCCAGTCGGTGTACTGGCTTGGCATTGGTTACTTGCATGTTGTGGAGGTATTAGTGAAAGGGTGTTATTTCCTGACAAATCCAGTCGGAGAACTGGCTTGGAAATGGTTATTGTATGCTTGATAAACCCAGTCGGCGTACTGGCTTAGCATACTGATTTTTGAAATGCTTGATAAAACCAGTCGGCGTACTGGCTTAGCATACTGATGTTTGAAATGCTTGATAAACCTAGTTGGCGTACTGGCTTAGCATACTAATTTTTGGGATGCCTGATAAACCCAGTCGGCGCACTGGCTTGGCATTGCCTATTCGGATGATGTTGTGGAGCAGCATGTGTGCTGGCCAAGCATCCACCCCACAGGTGATCCAAGGCTTGTAAAGCAGAGAAGAAAACCTGTGGAGTAGCGACGAAACACACAATACAGATAAGTATTCATTTTCATTTAATTCTTGTTGGAATAATGAAGATTTCAGGTACGAATCTTATTGCAACCAAGCTAATACACTGTTGTTTCTTTGTTGGAAACCTTGGCCATTACAGGAAACAAGGACCTTGAAAGAGCTATAAATGCTTGGTAAAACCAGAGAGTAACTGGATGAGAGCTATAAATGCTTGGTAAAGCCAAAGAGTAACTGGTTGGAACTATAAAATTCTTGGTAATTTCAGAGGGTAGTTGGTGGGAACATTAACCACTTGATGTTGTGGAGCAGCCGGCGTGCTGGCCAAACATTCCCTTAAACAATTGATAAAACCAGTCAGCGTACTGGCCTGGCATTGCCTATTCGAATGGTTGTGGAGTCTCCTGCGTGCTGGCCCAACATTCACTGTTGTATCCACGGGGAAATCCAATGCTTGGAAAGCAAAGAAGGATCCTGTGGGATAAAGTGAAGACATCCTATAAAGATAAGTATTTGGTTATCTTGCAACTCTTGCTTATGAATATACATGTGTATATGATTTAATTATGATTTCTTAAATTCTCATTTGGAGGTAAACCCTATGAAAATACACTAAACATGTGAATTGACTCCATGATTGAGTGTAGGTATTGCTGGAAGCGAGGACTATGAAAGCGTCTGGAGGATGCAAGGGGACATGTGACCGTCCTAAAGAGAGCTCAGTATGAGCGGTAATGAAAAGATGGTGCTAGTGGAATTGTGTGGGTCCTAGCATCCAAAGGTTCTGTAAGCAACAATGGGGAAGGGTTCCCTAGTTGAAAGGCATTAGACAGACCTTAGACACTAAAGTGTCATAGCCAATAAAGGGCAAGTCAAGCATTCACATTGAAGTGAAAGAGGCCAAGGAGCATAGAACCACCAGTGATGGTGTGGCTCCGGATTGGAACAAGACTAAGAGGGGGAAAAACTCTTACTCTTCTCTTTCTTTTGACTAATGCATCTTAGAAACAAAGGATTGTTGAGTGCATGTCATAAATGAAGACAAATTGTGTTTCATTGCTTGAAATAAATTGTGAATGCTGAAATAGTTATTTTCTTGTGAAAGGATGAACATGAATGAGTTCATGGGTGTGTGGAAGTCTCATGAGTAAAGCCTGGACGTTCCAAGTCAATTAGGAAAATAATTGACTAATGTTATTATTGTGTTATGCTTGTCCTAACAGGAATTGCCATGATAAGTCTCACAGATAGTTGTCGGGACAACAAGAAGGACGGCATCCATGAAATTCTAGACTCGTGGATCAGCTAGAAGGTGAATAAAGGAAAGGGATTTCCCTGGAGAAATGCCCACCTGCAGAGCTGGAAGACCAAAGCTAGCAAGAGTAGCTTGAGGAAGCCAAAAGACTTGATCCTGGAAGGTCAAAGTAAAGAGATGGAATGCAGGACAAACCTGCCACCATTTGTGAATTTTGAGGCATGTGTAAGTGGGTATTTATTTTCGAAGTGTTGGAACACCGAGGACGGTGTTATTCCAAGGGGAGGGGTATGTCACGTCCCCATTTTGACCCCCTTTGCATTAAATCGTAAATGATGTAAATATTGTAACTTAATCATGGTGAGGAGCTCAAGGCCAAGGCCCCACCATTGATTTAGCATTTTATGTACTGGAAATCAAAGAGATAGATGCCTATGGTTCTTGTGCTAGAAGGGCACGATGTAAATAAGACATCATGTAAATACGAATTTAATGAAAGATACCCACAACCAGCTACGCAATGCAACAAAGAGATGGGGGCATGATCTTTACAAGGAATAGGGAGGGAAAATAACCAAACCCTTGAGCCATGGTGTTAAGCCATCCCATTGAGGAAGCCCATGAACTCTCAACTACCCATTTGGTCTCATGCACCCAATCATTTAATTCTTCCAAGAATTGGTTGAGACGATTAATGCCTTGGGATGGGAGAGGTATGGCTGTCAATTTTTGTGTATGGGCAAGACAGCAACCTGGGAAATCGAGTTTTGGCTTGGTAGGCAAGAAAACCCCACGAAATGGGCCCAAATCCATTCTTCACCCATGGCATTCATCCTCTCACGCAGTCTGAGCTTGTTGGGGTTTTATCCTTCACGTTTTTCACCATTTCCTGCATTATTCCATGTCTGCAAACTCGTTTTTGGTTAGCTCAGTGGCTGGGAGAAGAGAGCCACGATTTTTGGGGTTATGGAGGCCGTTTCTACCCACGAAATGCCCATGAGCATTTTTTTGAAAACGATTCTGCTCTCCTAGGGTTGATTTTCCATTTCCTCCTTTTCGTTTTGGTTGCCCACATTTTTCTGGAACTGGTAGAAACCCACTGTTGGGAACTTCACCATATAAGCGTTTTTCTCATGCCCAACACTTATGCTTTTGATGTTATATGCATCCATCTCTTAACAGCCTGAGAAACCCAATTGTTGATTGGCTTGGCTGATTCTGGTATACCTTTGGCTATGTGAGAGCCTGCTTTCCCCTTTTCCTTGTGGAGATCATGCCCAGCTCAGGGGTGGCAGTGGTGCTGAGAGATTAAGGAGCACACTGGCCTACGGTTGGGTGGAACATTGCAGAAGTGTAGCTGGTTGCTCAAGGACTACTTGGTTTAAGATAAGTATTCTCATTTGATAATTTGATATTGCTTAATTGATTAATGACCTAAAAATATGGCATGTATGATGAATGTGTAATTAATATTACTTCCACTGTGTTTTTCTTGTAATTATACATTTCCATATGTTAGCTGAATGCTTACTTAATAAGTTCATGGGCTAGATGCCCGGTTTAACATCACGATCCTCTCCATCTAGTTTGTATAATGGGAGGGGACGTGACATGCGGTGCGTCAAACTACAACATTGTAGACGACTTAGCCCAATCCACCGCAGCCATGTCTACATTAGAAGTCTTGAAAAACTACCCTTCCCAGCGCAAGACTTTACTCTCAGCCATTGGGGCTATTGACCCAAATGATTCGAATTTGATGGCATTTGATTTGGACCAGTCCGAACCCCGACATCAAATTTGTAAGACAAATGATTCGAATTTGATGGCATTTGATTTGGGTGTTAACACTTTCCTAGATTAATCAAATTGCAAGAGGCATGACGGAATATATTACCTTATGATTGTAGTGCTATCTCCTCGCTTGATGTAGCTCTTGATCTTCATATATTCAGCTGCAAAACAGAGCACAATAAGTGGAAACATACAAATACCAATTGTTAGGATTTTTAGACACTTAGGAGTTAGTTAAGATCAACTTGTGTAATATATCTGTTCAGGAAAGTGTGTTTCTTTAGCATGCATTAGTATGCATTTGTAAATATTTAATCCAACGGTCACAATATGTTGTGATCCGACGACTCAACTTCTCTTAGATCATACCTAACCTTGATCCATGGCTTAACACCTGATTGGTCCATGATCTCTATTTAAAGAGCATGGAGGGTCATTGTTTAGTTGATCGATTATGAGAAGCTCATTTGTAGCTTTCTTTCTTTGCACAATAAATTGCTCCGTAGAAGCTATTTGGCCGGGGCCGTGGAGTGTTTCCCTCTCAAAGGTTTAAACCACGACAAAACATCGGTGTATCGATCTGTGATATGTTTGTGTGAAGTGGTTGCTCTAGGTGTTCGTCTTTTGGGAGTACCCTGTGTACCCGAACACCAATAACATGCAAATCTAGATTAATCTAAACTAGCAGTCAAAGTAGCTAATTCTAAAGATATTAACGCGAAAAAATTTTTGTGGAAAGAATCTGTATTATTGTAAATGAAATAATTACATAGAGAAATATTACAACAAAGCTTTGACGCTGTAACTTCCTCCAAATGGCCCTATCCTCAAAGATCCAAGCTTTTTCCTCCCAATGGATGAAAGGGAACAAGCTCCAGCAGAATTTCACCAACATTTTAGTGCTCTATCTTTATCCTCTTTAACTATGAAGAGAGGGCTTTCTTATATAGGCCTAAAGAGATATAATAGGTTGAGGATTTGTGGGAGAAGCTCAAGGGATCATCCCAAAAGGTAAGGGGATTGAGTGCCACCTTTCCTAGTTCATAAGGATAAGCCTCCACGAAGCCATGGGTTCTAGAAGCCGCTCGAAGATTCTCATTTTCCTTTTAAACTAACAGTGTTGCACTTTGACCATAGGAAACGCATGTATTTGGAGATTGACGCGCCTTGTACAAAGGTTGTAAGGTGTCACTGACATGCTCTGTTAATGTGCAGAGCGCATCACCAGGAGTCTGACTCACTTTTGTCTATATGCAAGGTGCGTCAGGGTGGCAACAAATTAAAGGGAAAAAGGATAACTGCAACTCTTCCTTCAATCAATTTGGCTTAAGTGCTTTAGGAATCAGGACAAATGAAAGACACACAACTCATAATGACGAGATTTTGTTGTAATAGAATTCCCCCAAAAGCATGAAGCTATCTAGACAGGATAGGTGAGGTGCTTTGAGATCATGGAAATTTGAGGCAAGGACCATCAGATGGAGTGTCAAACAAATACTTCTATAGTTACAACAAACACTGATATATAAGTCTCAAATGACTCATGACATAGTTGTTTTGGCACCCCAACAGCTTCCCTTTTATTTTTCAAAATCAAGCCCCACCCCATGTAAATTTTGTAAATATATATATTTTTTTTCTTTTATCTTATCTTCCTTGCTTTGGTAGCTGGTTGCTTGGATTTCTTTCTTCAATCCTTTGTTTTCTGTAGTGCTTGTTCTTTGGCTTGGCTTTCATTGAATAAGGATTTGGTGATGTGGATATCTTTTATCGTTGGAATCTTTTGGCCCTTTAGTTGATGAACAACACTTACTTAGTCTTACTTGAGCTTATTTGAGCTAATCGTATCCTTCAGTTTGGCTTGTTGGTTTTATATGATGCTTCGACAATTGTAACAAATTTTGGTTTGTCAGTGCATTTGCGAATTAACGGCCATTTTGATAAATCATAATTAATTAACTAAAAGCTCAATTGTAATAATGTTGATTCATGTCTTGAAAGAATTTATATCAAATAACAGGACCATGCTCTTACTTTTGAATTTTAATGATCCATTGAATTTTGCAAGCCTTTAACATTTGATTAAAATTCTTACCTTTCATGAAACTGAGATTTGACTATTTTCTTTACCGCATTGGTCTTCTGGCTTCATGATGACTTAATGATGCTTCCATGTCCTTATTTGAGGTTATTCATGGTACTTATTTCATTTTGGCTTGGTTGAATTACCTTAATCCTTCTATATTCTTGCAAAACTTTTCAATTCTTAAATGTATCAACGAATAATTGTATATTTTGATGGATTTTAATAATTCAATTAAGTACTCAATTTTATACTTTCAATCCTTGTCTTACAAATTTTCATTTCAAAGAAATAGAACTTTAACCTTGGTTTCAATTTTGAAAGGATCTTTGAATGTTACTAGCCTTAAATCTTTGATGAAAACTTGTCATTTTTTGAGATGCTATAATTTTAGGACAAAGTTTAAATAATTTACTTAAGGCTTATTTTATAATTCTATTATATCCTAGAGAACATGTTTGGAAACTATGGAAGGAGTCAATGATTCTCATTCATGAAGTGGAGTATTATTTTGCACAAAAAATAATTAACTCTCCTGGTTGATAAACTAATTTTGATTCTTATTTAGATATCTTATTAATGTCTATATATATGGAAGTATTTAATTTCTTCCATTCATCTAATTCTGATCTAAAAGTAATATAGTGTTCAAGCAATATTTTTTGAAAATTCAATATTTGTTAATTATTATTATTGTTTATTCAAAGAAAATATTAATGATTTATTTATTTAATTGATTTTGATATAATAAACATAAGAAACTATTTACAATGTTAATACATAATAGTTGCGTGGAAACCCTAATTTGTTATTGTCGTCATGTGGAGGATGAAATTAAAAAACGGATTGCACACCTGTCAGAGAGATGTTTTTGCATGGAGGATTGTGAGCAAACCATGAGGAATTATCTCAAATGGTTGAAAAGCCACTTCCCCAATGGGCTCCTTAAACCCTATTCGCGGGCATATTTGGAAATATCTCAACATTTTGGGAAAAAAACATTGTCGAACAGAGGTGAATTTTACAAAAATTTGTTGTGGCTGATTTGGCATCCAATTGAATGAAACGGACACCTAGGGATTTGATGCTATCCTTCCTACTGTTCTTCACTTCTATAAATTCAACCTCAGAGGTCTGAGAGATGGGGAGGGTCTCCAGAGACCAGAGGATGAATTTTATCTTCTCTGTATTTTCTTTTGTAAAGTTTCTTTCAAAGAAGTCAGCATGGAAGCACTCCCAGCCAACAGTTGGTAGATCAACATGTTTATGAAGAAATGATGCTCCGGATGTATTTGCATAACTATTTTGTAAGCTTTGAACAAAGCAATGAAAATTGACTGTTTAGATTTCATGGTTATCATTAATTCTCAATGAAATTAAGCAAATTGTCGGAACTTAGTTTTTGGTATGCTTACTTTTCTTAAAGATCATAATCTCTTGGAGTTTATTCTGGAAATTATGATTACTTTATCATTTGATCTATTCACGGAAAGTAGATTTAGATTTGCATACCAAAAAGCTTCTTACAATTTCTCATGATTTAATTCTGCTCGTTTTCGGAAGTTTTTTTAAGTTATTTAATATGTAATAATTTGATTGTAAGATTTGTCTTCAATTTCATTGATCATATGTTTAAATTCCAAATGCAAACTAAACTTATGATTAGCTTTAAACTTGCTCCTGCGGGATATGATAGAAATAGATTAGTTGAATTCTAGTTTTAAATTAAAATTTTAGTGTTATTTTAATAATTGCAAGCTACAATTTAATAGCTTCCAAATCTGTATAATTTAGCAACTGTTGTGTATTTACAATTATTGAAATTTGCATTACATATTAATTATATATTTCATATTAATTATCTTACATCATTAGGGTTCTAATTTCAAATTTCAGAACTCATATCATTAAACAATGAGACTCCCCTTAAGAGAGCAAAATCTAGGTTAGATATAGATAACTAGCTTTGATTTATTAATTGTTAAATAGAAGTTTCATTTTAAATAGATTAGAGTAGGCTATAGATAAATAGATAGTTTTAATTTAGTAGTTTTCATTTGAATTTAGTTTAGCTTTTTAATTTGTTAATTATTTTAGGATATACGGATATACTTTTCCTAAGTTTAAGTAGTAGGACTCTCCTTAAGAGAGTGAAACTTAGACGGTAGCAGGACCATAACCTGTGAGAATTAGCTACACCAAACACACCATGGGATTTATTAAGCGCCTTGTGTGGGTTAGTTCTCTGTAGTTGGCCATAGTCAGAAAATCCGGCCAACAAATGGTGCTAGAAGGAGGGCCATGAGGTAAAACAAGTGGTTATATTTTTAATTATTTTTAATAACCATTTATCCTCGCACTCTTTGATTTTTCATATTTTATATTTGTACTCTTCTACGTCATTACATATATGCTTAAGGGTTTATTAGATGACAAGCTAGCCATTTTAAGAGTCAATTTATCTTGATTTTTTATCATTCATGGCTCATGCCCAAATTCCTGTTTCGGAATCAGTTTTTAATTTTACATTGGTTAATATTCCCAATGAGATAGCCAACCTCTTGTCAAAACTTGAATTTGATGGTGAAGGTGATATATCTGCAAGAAAACACCTCAAGAAGCTTTTGTGTAAATGTAACAAACCTAAGATTGTTGATCTTAGTGCTACATGCAGGTTATGTTTCCTTACTCTCAAAGGACTAATCAAATGTTGGTTGGAAACATTTCCACCTAATTTATTTTTTACATGGTTTCAATTCGCACATGAATTTTTAGATACTTTTAAGGATTATGATTCTAATAAACTATGCAATGAATTGCAGGCTCTTTGAAGGAATAAAGGTGAGTCTTCAGAAGACTTTTCAGTAATACTTTCTCATATTCTTTGCAAATTTCATATCCCTGATTTACCTTCGGAATTTGACCTTTTAAATTTTGTTTTGAACTCTCATGCTTCTCCTATTCAACAAAATCAAGACGTTTGTCAAAATGATGTTTCAACAAATATTTTACCAACCCTTCAAGAAACTTCCTTCCCTATCATTGATTCAAATATTTCTATAAATCCTACTCAACCCCAAAGTGAGAAGATTCAAGTAGAAGAGGTGTCTTCTTCTTCCCCTTATTAATATTCTCCATCATTACTTCTCAGAAGAGAAAGGCATACTTCTTTTATCCAAAATATTGAACCTATATATATTAAGGAATTGAATGGGGAAAAACATATTAAGGATTAATTTATTTATACAGATAGGGAAGTTGATTATCTTAACGAACAACAATATTCTGATATTATTATTACGAAAATAGATCAAGATGATTTAATTATAAAGCAAACTAAATGTTCATCATTTTCTGATTTTTGTACAAATTCTTCTTTCGATCCAATTATCAATGAACACAAATATGTTAATAATAATTTTATATGTTCTGGTACTTCAATAGATCAAGTTAGAGAAGATGACATGAATATTAATCACTCGACTAGATGTTGTTCAGGAAAAGAGAATGATCTTTTTCAAGAGCATTTTAATAAAAGTTTTGATTTACATGAAGAATTATCAATTGATCTTGATCTCAAAACATCATCAAGTAATATTGAAAATGATCAGGTAATAAGAGATAAATATTTTGGAAATTTAAATATTAATGGTCTTTTTAAGTTTAGAGACTCTTTTAATTTCCTCACTTCTAATTCTTACTTTTCCATTTATCCTGATTTATTTTATGATTTTGATATGCATGAGATTCCATCAAATTTACCTAACTATGTGCCTTCAAAATCACATTTTTATGAGATATCTAATATTGGTGATTCACGTATTAAGCATGAAGTTGAGGGATTGGCACATATTTCATTATTAGATCGTCATCCGATGCAATCTTTTAAATAGAAAGAGGGTTCATTGCAAGATATTTATAGTCAACCAATTTTTGATGAGATCAACACACCAATTTTTGTTGAAACTAAAAATGTTTGTTCTCATAAGAATCACTTATATGAGGGATCTAATTTTATTGGTGATAATCAAATCTTTGTCGAAGAGTTTCCTATAACTTGTGATCACCAAAAAATTGCATTTTTTTCAATTGATTCACATTTAGTTGTTGACTCTTTTAACAAGATTACTTCTTTCAATATTAGGTCACTACCGATTCATTCACCTATTACATCATTTCATGATCCTACTCTGTATTTCAAACCAATTCTTCGAGTTGTTAGTATGACTAGTGCTAGTAATTTGATTCTTCAAGTTGATTCTCCTAAGATATGTTTGCCATATATGGATTTCATGTTGTTAGGCCATATTTTATATTTTGATTTCCATGACAGGATTGTAGAATGGCTTGACGATTCTCATCTTAAAAGAATTTCTGAAGTTGGTAAATTTGTTTTATCATTACATGTAAATAGAATTTCAAATGGTAAGGATGATAGATTTATTTTTAGTTTTCTCTTATTGACATATCATTTCTAGTTGCTAATTCGAAATCTTGTCATTTTTGCAGGATTACAATTGCTTCGATGGTTCCACTGGATATTTCATTTTACTTGATTATGTTGTATATTTTATTTTATTTGTACATATGTACATATTTAGTTTAGAGGAAGATTTAGATTTTTTTTTATTTTTTTTTGGTACAAGTAGGTTGATTTATTTTCAATAATGTATAGTTAATGAGCGATGTGTCGATTGTCGACGAGGGCAAGTTGAGTTGTCATTTCAGGGAAGTACTCATTTATATTCCTTATCTTTTTAGATTATTTTGTCTTTCTTATCATTTTATTCGTTAGTCATTCCATTTCAAGTCTTATCTCTATCTGACGATAAATTACTAAGACCTAATGATGAAATTTTTGCACCTGATTGATTAACTAAAAGCTTTGAAAGAAGGACAAATCTAAAAAAAAAATGGTAAAGAGTTATTTTCAATTTTTCACTCTCTTCTAAATTGCAACTCTCTCACTTTGTAATTATTGTCAAAAACTGCACTATTCCATTTGTTTTTCCTTTTGTAAATATTGTTGAATAAAGGGTATGATTTATTCAAACTTTTTACCCATTAATTAAATCAATTTTATCCCAATCCTAAGAAAAGATGAAATTTTTAACAATTGAATGATTTCGCAATATTTAGAATTTTCGAAACTTGACACCAATAACGAGCTTATGATGTTTCTTGTAAAATCACTATATTTGTTTCATGATATCTATTCTAACATGCATATTATATTCGCATCTTTTGTTCCTATTTATATTTGACATTTTTTACGAAATTACTAAAACCTTAATCCTTTGCATTATCATATCATGGTCAAATTAAATATTTGGAGATTTGTCGTCATTCCTTATGCATGTCACGATTTTTTGATTTATGCATTATTTTGTATAGCTCGTCTTATGGAATATGACCGTATATCGATTTTCGAACTTTGAGTTCAATTACCTTTTTCGAAGGTCAGTTTCATTTTCGGAAAAGTTCTATTTTTTTGCTTGTCATTCAAGATTTAACATGTTTGTGAATACTTAACTCTTCTTTTGATTTGTGATACATACTTTTTGCTTTAAATTATGATTTGATCAGGTCCTATCCTATTTATAAGTTTTAGGTGTTTTGGTTAAATTAGTGATTTTTATTGATTTCAAGATAGCTTGGTTTTCAATAATAATTTTGATATGTGTGAGTCTTTTGAATTTTTCATTTCTGTTTTTCTTAGTTTTTCTTTAAAATTTTGGGGTTGTAAATAAATAACACTATGTTGGCACATTACCTTGTTTTCACATGCTTCTCTGTTTATAAACCTGACAATTTTAAAAGGGCGATCCTTACAAAGATTCTCTTCTTTTGTCAAAATTGCGATCATGGCAAGATTAGCCTTGGCTTTGAAAAATCTATTTTAAATCATACTGACGGATTGGTTGAGTTACCTGACTATTATCTAGAATCTTCATCTTTCAAAATGATGCTATAATGTAGATGATTTTACTTTCAAAGGAAACATTTTCCCTAGATTGAAGTCAAGAATCGTAAGTTATTTTTAGACTTTTTACGCCATCCTTTGATCTTGTAATACCCCATTTTGACCCTTCGGATATATTAGCATTTAATGTAAATATTGTATACATGTGATGTATATTTTCCTAGCATGGAGCTCAAGGCCAAGGCCCCGCTAGTAGAAGCTCGAATTTTATTTAAAAGGCAAGTATTAGATATTATGTTACCCATGTGCTATTTAGCCATGGAACATTGTAAAAATTATGTAAATAAACATTATGCAATAAAATACCAAAACTAGTTATGGAGGCAACGAATGAGAAGGGGCCATGCGTATCCACTAGGGAGTGGTGAGGGGATTGTGGGGATGAGCCATATGCTGCCAAATGTCATTGTGAGAACCCATTTGACTTTCCTTGCTAACATTTAATTCTGTTGTAAGGAGGTTGTTGAAGAATTCAGTCCATGGATTCAATGGAGCATGGGAAGCCCAGAAATTCGTATGGCAGAGTATGGGCTCTGTTTTTTTGTACCACAAGTCACTCTACCTCATGGGGATTGATTCTTACTCATTCCCATTCCATTGTTGAACAACCTAGCATCATTTACCACCCATTACGAATTCCCAACAGTGAGTAAAAACCAAAAATCGCAACTTTGCAAGAACCCACGTTTTGAAGAGCCATAAACTCCCAGAATTGGTATTTGACAGTAAAATCCAATGGGGGATCCATAGATATGAACCTTGGGGCGAATTTGAGAGAATTAGATACCCTGAAATCCATAGAAAAACCCATTTTTTACAGCCCAGAAATCCAGTGACGGGATTGAGTTATTTGATGACAAAATTGTGAGAAAATCCAAGAGTGAATGTTTGAATAGAGGATTGGATTGCTTGAATTTAGCTTGAGATGTTTGTAGCTCTATGGTTGATCTCACTGGCTTAGCATCCTCCTCCCTTTCTTATTACATGCTTGATAAACCCAGCTGTGTGCTAGCTTAGCATGATCGTTTGAGTGAAACCATGGCTGTGAGTGAGCCTGTCTAGTTCCCCCTTAGTGGATACACAACCCATCTCGGGGGTGATCTCTCAGCTGAAAGAACATAGGATGGATAGAGATCTATGGTTGGGTGGAACATTTCTCTCACATAGCCATTTGTTTGGACAGTTTCATCTTCAAGATAAGTATTCCTTGTTGTTTATTTTATATGCATTATGTGTTCTGCAATGTGTTACTTCTGAATGTTAATTGTTCATGTTAATGGAATTGATATGAAGTCTGTGCATAGTATGGGAAAAGGATTGATTCTCTACATATTGAATCACTTTCTGTTTGTGATAGATGTTTTGATGCATTACTGTTTGTGTGTGTGCAAATGTGTTTTAATTCTGCAGTGTTTGTATTGAGTTTGAATCTGCACACAGAATTTTTTAATTGTTATGAATTTATGATAAATGTTTGGGGCTAAGATTGCCAATAAGCCCGGTATGTTGGCCATGTTTCCTTCCTTGCACCAGATTGGTGGAAGGGGACGTGACAGCTCTTTAGTGGGCCATTTGGATCTGCTTCCACTAAGTAATATTTCTTGAGATTAACAATAACCCTAGTATTATTCATTTTACATCAAATTAATAAAACTTAAGGGATTAAATAAGGAACAGAAGGTCTCTTTATGAGTCTATATGCTCATGATCATGGGTTCTATTGGATTGACATTGTCAATATATGGTCACCAAGCCAGGGTAGTGGCTCTTGGTTTCAAAAAAATCAAGAGACAGGGGGTCTCATCGCGAGCCAACCTGCTCAATTTTTGATAGTGCTTGTGAATGACATTGACGTCATCTAGTTACCATGCTAGGACAATGGTCCTTAGTTAATGTATTTATTTATTTTGAAATATGAGAAAAAAATGAAATTTTACTTTTAATTATCTATATCTAGTGGATGGGATACAAGCATCTAAGTGAGGTTAAAAGGTTTATCTTGTGGTATTGAGGTCTTACCTATATACTACATGTTCTTTGACTTGTTTTGGTTAAGAGAAATTGATTCCTTGCAAAAATTTCTTCCTGCATTTGTAAAATAATCATTTATCTTTATAAGATTTTGGATAATGGTCGGGATAGTTTGATTGATTTTGAAAGTTTTGGTTCAATCTTTCCCATATAATCCAATGGTGGGATTAAGTTATGTGATTGGGAGTTTGACATTTGAAGAGGCCTTTATCATTATTTCTCTAATATCATATATAATCTTCAAGCAAAACATACAGAGATAACTGGTTCGCCCAACATGTCGCCATTTGTTGACACCCCATAAACTTCCCCTTTATTTTTCAAAATCAAGCCCCCCCCATGTAAATTTTGTAAATATTTTGTTTTTGGTTTTCTTTTATCTTATCTTCCTTGCTTTGGTAGGTGGTTGCTTGAATTTCTTTCTTTGATCCTTCGTTTTCTGCGGTGCTTCTTCTTTCGCTTGGCTTTCATTGAATAAGGATTTGATGATGTGGATACCTTTTGTCGTTGGCATCTTTTGGCCCTTTAGTTGATGGAAAACACCTACTTAGTCTTACTTGAGCTTATTTGAGCTAATCATATCCTTCGATTTGGCTTGGTTGATTTTATATGATGCTTCGACAATTGTAACAAATTTTGGTTTGTCGGTGCATTTGCGAATTAACGACCATTTTGATAAATCATAATTAATTAACTTAAAGATCAATTGTAATAATTTTGATTTACGTCTTGAAAGATTTATATCAAATAACGGGACCATGAAATTGATATTTGACGATTTGCTTTACTGCATTGGCCTTCTGGATTCATGATGACTTAATGATGCTTTCATGTCCTTATTTGAGGTTACTCATGGTACTTATTTCATTTTGGCTTGGTTGAATGAACTCAATCCTTTTATATTCTTGCGAAATGTTTCGATTCTTAAATGTATCAACGAATAATTGTATACTTTGATGGATTTTAATAATTCAATTAAATACTCAATTTTATACTTTCAATCCTCATCTTACAAATTTGCATTTTAAAGAAATAGAACTTTCACCTTGATTTCAATTTTAAAAGGATCATTGAATGTTACTAGCCTTAAATTTTTCATCAAAACTTGTGATTTTTTGAGATGTTATACTTTTAGGACAAAGTTTAAATAATTTAATTAAGTCTTATGTTATAATTCTATTATATCCTAGAGAGCATGTTTGGAAACTATGGAAGGAGTCAATGATTCTCATTCATGAAGTGAAGTATTATTTTGCACAAAAAATAATTAACTCTCCTGGTTCATAAACTAATTTTGATTCTTATTTAGATGGTTTATTAATGTCTATATATATGGAAGTATTTAATTTCTTCCAGTCATCTAATTCTGATCGAAAAGTAATATAGTGTGTTAAATTTTGAGCATTAATTCACAATACTCTAGGATCACTGAGAGAATAACATATACAGTATATCAATGCATGACAATCACAATAAGCATGACAAGCATCACAAGAATCAAAAGCATGAGAGACAAGAGACACAGAGTTTCTGTGGGGAAAACGGTAAGGTGAAAAACCCCACAACTTCCTTAGAGATAGACAGAGCAATAGCTCAACCAAAGTACAACCAAAATACACTGAGATAGTCTCCTAGTAGCAGATGATCCTCCTCCTCACTAGTGCGCCACTTTCTGAGTGAGAGTGAGATACTTTTCCGAGTGATCTAAATAGAGATCACCTGATCTCTATTTATACTAATTTGTTTTCCCAGTGACCTTATGGGGCCGACTTGTCTAGCTAGGTACATTGTAATGACCCTTTTTCAAAATTCTATTAAAATGCCAATTTTTCCACTTTTTCCCCCATTTCGACCTTTGACTAGTTTAACTGTTTTGACCTCCAAATCAACCCAAATGCTCCCAAATCTTCTGTAGGAGTGTATGAATGGTATTTAGACTTTAATATCAGGTTCAGGGATGTTTTATGGCCCTCCAAATACTGCTACAAACTTGATTTGTATTCTGATCAATATAGGTAATTTTGACTAGTAATTTGTGCATCAAATTCCCCCCGGGTAACACTGAAAATGGCCTTCCAAATGCCTCCAAAATCCCACAAATTTATGAACAGAGGTATATAATGTGTTAAGTATGTTATTAAGATCTCATATGCACCATTAATTGATTTTTACTACTGTTCTAACTCTCTCACATTCAACAGCAAAAACCCCCAATTCAACCCTTGGGGAAATGGCACTATTTCACCTCCCAATACAACTAAACTGAGTAAAAATGCTTCAAATGCTCAAGTACAGTACATGAAACTTGTAGAATACATCCATGGAAATATATTGATCACAAATATATCATAGAATCATCCATCCATTCGAAATAATCAACATTATAGTGTCATACATCAATGCATTGGGGAAATGGACATTGTTTGCTCATTAATCAATAGTTTTGCATACAACCAGTGGGTATTTCGACCTGATACTTTCTGAATATTAATAACAGAGGATATGAAGCTATTACAATCAGAAATATATAATGAGAAGCTCTCTCAAGAAGCACAAGTGCTCACCAAAAACGCCCTCCCTCAAGGAGCACGAATATGCCTTCAAAACTGGAAATGGTGGAGAGATAGTGTTGCACTAAACCAAACCATGAAACTTCCTGTAGCTGCTACCTGCAAATACAAACTCCTTGAAAGCACCATGAAAGACCTGGGTGGCCTCTCCAAACACCAACTTGGATGGGAATCTTTCACCCTCGAAATTGGCTAAGGCAAGAAACTAGTCATCCACTAGCTCTCTCTTCACGAATGCAATTTTTCTCAAATCATCAAAAATCCATTCTCATTCTTCATTTCTACATTTTATAACCAACATTAGCCTTCTAAGGGTCTAAATCCTCTCAATAGATTCAATAGATTTCCATTTAGGAAATATTCCACATTTGCCACTTGTCTCCTAGTTCCAACCTTCCATCTTCTCCCAAATTCGATTTTGAGTCTCTTTGGCTTCTCCAACTCCCAAATTCGCCTTCTTTGAGCCTATTTTTGGTGCTGACATGTCATAGTGATCAGATGTCAGAGGTCAGGTCTGCAATTTGTCATAGTTGTCATAGATGCTCCATCATTGGTGTCATAGGGGCTAGGGAATCTAGCCCAAGTGTGCACAAACTTCTACTTTGACTCTTTATCTTCCATGGAGGTTACCAATCCTTCCCAATTCGACCTAAGTTTCTCAATGACATGTGTTATGACTTACCAACTCACCCAAAATTTTTCACATTCCCATTAATTCGAATTTGCAAAAGAGAGATACCATGTATTATGAAAAATCAAGCTAGTGTGGGTCCCACCACCTCCATATGTCTCCAAAACCACTTGCCACTTAGAATTTATCTTGAATTTATTTATTCACCATATTTATTAAATGCTTGAACTCCTCTAATGTCTAAATATCATTTATTAGCTTCCTTATTACCATCCCACATGTGCCCATCCAACCTAGGAAACTAGTAGGATTGATGGGATTGTTTTACTATGCGCTTATTTGAATGGGGACATTACAGTCCTCCCCACCCAAGATTTCTTGTCCTCAAGCAATTTCAGATTTGGATGCTGCAAAATATTATCCTCTTCCCATGTGGAATCTTCATTTGGTAAGTCCTTCCATTGCGCTAAATATTCTTTGATGATTCTACTCCTCAACCTTCTTTCCCGTGTCTTCAAAATCTTTTCCGGAAAAGTGTGAGCTGACCTTCATCATCCAAAGGAGGAAGTATTTCTGAAGTGATGATTTGCTGACCAAGAGATTTCTTGAGACAAGAAACATTAAATACATTGTGGATTTTACTCCCTTCCGGAAGTTCTAGTTCATATGCTACTTCTCCAACCTTCCGCACTACCTTGTATGGCCCATAGTACCTTGGTTTTAATTTTTCTGCTCCATTCTTTTCTAGAGATGTTTGTTTATAAGGCTGCAACCTTAAATATACTAAATCATTGACTTGAAAGGTTCTTTCTTCTCTATGCCTATCAGCATATTGTTTTTGTTGATTTTGAGCAACCTGCAAATTATCTTTCAAGAGCTTTAAAATTTCTTGGCTCTCTTCCACCCAATCTTTAGCCTTTGGGGCTCTACTATCACCAAATATAATGTCAGCAAATGTAAGTGCATCATAACCATATAATTCTTTGAAAGGAGACATTCCTATTGACATATGATAAGTGGTGTTGTAGCAAAACTCACCCAAGTGTAGCCATTTTGCCCATGCTTTTTGCTGCCCTCCCACATAGTTTCTTAGGTATCCTTCCAACCATTGGTTTACCCTCTCTGTTTGTCCATCAGTTTGTGGATGATAGCTGGTACTTGGAGTCAATTGAGTGCCTACCAATCTAAAAATTTCTTGCCAAAAAGCACCCATGAATCTACTATCTCTATCACTGACAATGCTCTTGGGGAGCCCATGCAATCTGAAGATTTCTTTGAAAAAAATATCAGCCACTTGTGCAGCACTAAAAGATGATGTAACATCAAATAAATGAACAAATTTTGTCAACCTATCAACTACTACATAGATGCAATCCTTACCTAAGGATTTAGGCAATCCGGTGATGAAATCCATGGAAATACTATCCCATTTTCGCTCCGGAATGGGCAATGGTTGTAATAGGCCAGCTGGACATGTAAGTTCTGATTTGTTTTGTTGAAATGATTTACATTCATTCACATACTTCTGAACATCTTCCTTCAACCCCTTCCAAAAAAATCTTTGCCTCAACTGTCTATAAGTTTTGAAGATCCCCGGATGGCCCGCTAGTGGGGAATCATGTGCTTCTTGCAAAATTCGGTACTTGAGCTTGGAGTTATGAACTAAATAAATTATTCCCTTATAATATATCATACCATTCAAAATCCTATAATTATCATCCCCTTTGATTCCATCCAACACATCACAAGAAAATTTGTCTTTGGCATATTCAACTAGTAGCATGTTTTTCCAATCCTTGGCAATATCCATGAGAGAAAAGGAAGGCCTTCTTGACAAAGCATCTGCTACTATATTATTCTTTCCTTTGACATATTCAATATCAAAATCATAAGCTTGAATCTTGCTTACCCACTTTTGTTGCCTTTCATTTAGATCTTTTTGGGTGAGAAAGTGTCTTAGACTATTATGGTCAGTTTTCACCACAAACTTGCTGCCCACCAAGTATTGTCTGAATTTCGCCAATGCATGCATAATGGCCAGCATTTCTTTATCATAGATGGAGTAAATTTTTTCATGAGGCTGCAACTTTCTGCTCTCAAAGGCTATGGGGTGTTGGCCTTTCTTTAGGACAGCCCCTATTCCTCCACCTGAAGCATCACATTCCACAACAAAAGGTTTAGTAAAATCAGGAAGTGCAAGTATGGGACAACTACTCATTACCTCTTTCATTTTTTGGAAGGCCTTTTCAGCCTCTTCATCCCACTTGAAAGCATCCTTCTTAGTCAAATCAGTGAGTGGAGAAGTCAACTTGGAGAACCCTTTCACAAATTTTCTGTAGTAGGTGCATATGCCAATAAAGCCTCTCAATTCGGTAATATTTTTTGGTGATGGCCAATCCAAGTAGCCCTGTTTTTTCCATGTGTACCTTCACTCCTTCTTGCCCAATAATGTGCCCAAGATACATTAGTTCTTTCATCCCAAACTCACATTTTTATAATTTAGCAAATAAGGACTCTTCTTGCAAGATTTTCAACACAATCTTTAACTGTTGCAAATGCTCTTCCCATGTTTTACTGTAAATGAGAATATCATCAAAGAAAACCAAAACAAACCTTCTTAGTTGCTTGCAAAATATCCTATTCATACATGCTTGAAAGGTGGTTGGAGCATTAGTTAACCCAAAAGGCATGACAAGAAATTCAAAGTGGCCAAAATGACATCGAAAAGCGGTCTTTTGCACATCTTCATCTTTCATTCGAATTTGGTGATACCCTGATCTAAGGTCAATTTTTGAGAAGTATTTGGCCCCATGTAGCTCATCCATGAACTCATCAATCCTAGGAATAGGATACCTATTCTTGATAGTCTTTTTGTTCAAGGCTCTAAAATCTATGCACATTCTCAATGTTCCATCTTTCTTCTTCACTAGCACTACTGAAGAAGCATAAGGGCTAGAGCTTGGTCTAATGAGTCCCAACTCTAGGAGTTCTTGGATAGCTTTTTCAATCTCATCTCTGAACTTTTTAGGATGTCTATAAGGTGGTATCTGAATGGGTGAAGTGCCCTCCTCCAAAATAATATTGTGCTCAACCCCCCTATCCGGTGGCCTACCATGTGGAAGGTCTCTAAAAACCTTTTCATATTTTTGCAAAAGTCTCTCTATCTCCTTTGGGTGTTTGACAATATTTATAGTTGGCTTGGGAGATGTAATATGACATTCAGCAGCCCATTCTATATCCCCATGCCTCAATATAGATCTCATACTATTGCAAGTTACTACTTGATTTGGATAAGTGTGTTGCCCTCTCACAATTCTTTATACTCATTTTGAATCTTGGAATTTCATTTCGGGAATTTGATAATTTACTGTATGCTCTCCTATTGAATAAAACCATTGCACTCCAAAAACCACATTAGTATCAGCAACATCAACCACATAAAAACTATCAACAAAAGTATAGTTACCTATGGTGACTTGCAGCTTTGGAACCCATGTTTTGCATTGCATTGTGTTGTGACCGGGAATGACAACTGTGAAGCCATCAAATGGTTCAATAGGTATATTTCTTTTCTCTACCATCTCTGCATCAATGAAGTTATGAGTGGCTCCTCATTCTACCAAAACTGAAGTTCTTTGTCCTTGTACCACACCTTTGCATCGGATAGTATGATAGCGAGGTACTGCTGAAAGCACTGCCATTCTTTCTTTGTCTGGTGAAGGCTGATTTTCTTCTTGTCTTTCCTCTTCTACTGCTGTCTCATATGCCTCTTCTTGATCTGAAATATGTCCATCTTCATCCATGCCCTCATCATACCCCTCATTGTCAGAAAATACTTCTATGTATTGAGTCTTTCCTTTGGTACATTTGTGCCCCGGTGTCCATGGTTGGAAGCATGTGAAGCACAATTTCTTTTTTCTAAGTCCATCCCTGTTTAGTCCCTCTTTTTTATTCCTCTCAAATGACTCTCTTTTCCAAGGTTTCTTATCATATCCATCCCTTTGCCAAGGTTTCTTTTCAAATTTGTAGCTAGGCTTAGGAGGAAATCTCGTTCTAGGAAGCACATTTTGGAGATCCCTAGTCAAGCTCATTGCATCTTTTAATGTAGTTGGCTTGTGGGATTTGACCAAACCTCTTAAGGGTTCAGCCAAACCTTCAGTGAACAGCAATACTAATCTTCCCATAGATACATCAGCCACCTTGACTGATAATTTTTGAAAGTCCAACATATATTCCGTAGGGGACCCAGTTTGCTTCAATTGAGCTAGTTCTTTGAAAGGCAATTCTGGATCTTTTTGTTCAAATCTTTCTAGTACCCTGTCAACAAATTCTCCATATGTTTTAACCTGAATATGACCCAAGGTTTTCATCCCATGAAACCACCATTCATTGGCATCTCCTTCCAAATGCAAAATGGCCATTTTTAATGCATCCTCTTCCAACATAGGATTCAGCTGAAAATATACATCCAATTTTTGCACCCAAGTGTTAGCAGAATTTTGAGAAGAACCATCAAAAGTAGGAAGTGACATTTTTCCAATAGCACGATTCAATTCTTTGTTTTGGAATGGACTCCTATTGTCTCCCTTCATTTTAATATTTTGCATAGCATCAATGTAGTCACTGAGTGGTACACCTCTTTTACGCTCTTCATTCAAATCATTCCAATCATTTACTAGTTTCTTGTAATCCAATTCAAGATTGGGCTCTTCTTTGGGTGTGGGAAATTTAGGTGCAGTATGCCTTTGTGTGCTTTGAAATTCATTAGGTCTATTATGAGGTCCTGTACTTGAGAAAATATGCTCATTCCCTTTCATCTTTTCCCCTGAGTGTGAACCACTATTATCTCCTATCATCCCTTTGCCTGAAAGTTGGCTACTCAACAATTCGAAACCTTTCATCATTTGTTTATTCATATCTAGAATAACCATGGTAATTCCTTCAAAACATGGTTTTAAGGCTTCAATAAATTCCTCCTTATGTCTTAATTTTTCCTCCTCCTCTCTACCCATTGTTTTAGAAAAAAACTCTTTTTTCTGCTACTATCTCTTCTTCAACCAAAACTTCTTCAACTACTGATTCAAAGGGTGGTGTTTTATTTGTTTGGATTCTTGTTAATACCATCAGGTGCCAAGACCATGCTCTGATACCACTTGTAATGACCATTTTTCAAAATTCTATTAAAATGCCAATTTTTTCACTTTTTCCCCCATTTCGACCTTTGACTAGTTTAACTGTTTTGACCTCCAAATCAACCCAAATGCTCCCAAATCTTCTGTAGGAGTGTATGAATGGTATTTAGACTTTAATATCAGGTTCAGGGATTTTTTATGGCCCTCCAAATACTGCTGCAAACTTGATTTGTATTCTGATCAATATAGGTAATTTTGACTAGTAATTTGTGCATCAAATTCCCCCCGAGTAACACTGAAAATGGCCTTCCAAATGCCTCCAAACTCCCACAAATTTATGAAAAGAGGTATATAATGTGTTAATTATGTTATTAAGGTCTCATATGCACCATTAATTTATTTTTACTACTGTTCTAACTCTCTCAAATTCAACAGCAAAAACCCCCAATTCGACCCTTGGGGAAATGGCACTATTTCACCTCCCAATACAACTAAACTGAGTAAAAATGCTTCAAATGCTCAAGTACAGTACATAAAATTTGTAGAAGACATCCATGGCAATATATTTATCACAAATATATCATAGAATCATCCATCCATTCGAAATAATCAACATTATAGTGTCATACATCAATGCATTGGGGAAATGGACATTGTTTGCTCATTAATCAATAGTTTTGCATACAACCAGTGGGTATTTCGATCTGATACTTTATGAATATTAATAACAGAGGAAATGAATCTATTACAATCAGAAATATATAATGAGAATCTCTCTCAAGAAGCACAAGTGCTCACCAAAAACGCCCTCCCTCAAGGAGCATGAATATGCCTTCAAAACTGGAAACGGTGGAGAGAAAATGCTGCACTAAACCAAACCATGAAACTTCCTATATCTGCTACCTGTAAATACAAACTCCATTAAAGCACCATGAAAGACCTGAGTGTCCTCTCCAAACACCAACTTGGATGGGAATCTTTCACCCTCGAAATTGGCTAAGGCAAGAAACTAGTCATCCACTAGCTCTCTCTTCACGAATGCAATTTTTCTCAAATCATCAAAAAGCCATTCTCATTCTTCATTTCTACATTTTATAACCAACATTAGCCTTCTAAGGGTCGAAATCCTCTCAATATATTCAATAGATTTCCATTTAGGAAATATTCCACATTTGCCACTTGTCTCCTAGTTCCAACCTTCCATCTTCTCCCAAATTCGATTTTGAGTCTCTTTGGCTTCTCCAACTCCCAAATTTGCCTTCTTTGAGCCTATTTTTGGTGCTGACATGTCATATTAGTCAGATGTCAGAGGTCAGTTCTGCAATTTGTCATAGTTTTCATAGATGCTCCATCATTGGTGTCATAGGGGCTAGGGAATCTAGCCCAAGTGTCCACAAACTTCTACTTTGACTCTTTATCTTCCATTGAGGTTACCAATCCTTCCCAATTCGACCTAAGATGATCAATGACATGTGTTATGACTTACCAACTCACCCAAGAGTTTTCACATTCCCATTAATTCGAATTTGCAAAAGAGAAATACCATGTATTATGAAAAATCAAGCTAGTGTGGGTCCCACCACCTCCATATGTCTCCAAAACCACTTGCCACTTAGAATTTATCTTGAATTTATTTATTCACCATATTTATTAAATGCTTGAACCCCTATAATGTCTAAATATCATTTATTAGCTTCTTTATTACCATCCCACATGTGCCCATCCAACCTAGGAAACTAGTAGGATTGATGGGATTGTCTTACTATGCGCTTATTTGAATGGGGACATATTCACATTATAATATATATTTCAGGGCCGATCCCACACATGGTGGTCTAATAACCCATCGGCAAGTACACACACTTGCGACACTTGTCAATCCACATGACGACACCTCCTTATAGAGGAATGACACATCTCTTATAAGGGTACAATAAATATATATAAAATACACAGATGAAATACATTCTGAAGTTACATATACATCAACATAGTGTTCATGCAATATCTTTTGAAAATTCAATATTTGTTAATTATTATTATTGTTTATTCAAAGACAATATTAATGATTTATTTATTTAATTGATTTTGATATAATAAACATAAGACATTATTTACAATGTTAATGCATAATAGTTGCATGGAAACCCTAATTTGTTGTTTCAATCACGTGAAGGATGAAATTAAAAAATGGATTGCACAGTTGTCAGAGAGATGTTTTTGCAAGGAGGATTGTGAGCAAACGGTGAGGAATTAGCTCAAACGGTTGAAAAAACACTTCCCAAATGGGCTCCTTTACCCCTGCGGAGGAAATTTTTGGAAATATCTCAACAGTTTGGGAGAAAAACGTTTCCAAACAGAGGTGAATTTTCCAGAAATTTGTGGCATTCAGTTGAATGAATCAGACACTTGGGATTTAATGTTATCCTTCCCACTGCTCTTCACTTCTATACATTCGACTCCAGAGGTATGAGAGATGGGGAGGGTCTCCAGAGACCAGAGGATGAATTTTATATTCTTTGTATTTTCTTTTGTAAATTTTATTTCAAAGAAGTCAGAATGGAAGCACTCCCAGCCAGTAGTCGGTAGATCAACATGTTTATGAAGAAATGATGCTCCAGATGTATTTGCAGAACTGTTTTGAAAAATCTGTACAAATTTTCTTTTTTAGAGCAATGAAAATTGACTGTTTATATTTGGTTTGTATTATTTCTCAATGAAATTAAGTAAATTGCCGGAACATAGTTTTTTGTTCGCTTACTTTTCTTAAAGATCATAATCTCTTGAAGTTTATTCTGAAAATTATGATTAATTTATCATTTGATCTATTGACAGAAAGTAGATTTAGATTTGCATACCTAAAAGCTTCTTACAATTTCTCATGATTTAATTCTGCTCATTTTTAGAAGTTTTTTTAAGTTATTTAATATGTGATAATTTGATTGTAAGGTTTGTCTTCAATTTCATTGATCATATGCTTAAATTCCAAACGCAAACTAAGTTTATGATTAGCTTTAAACTTGCTACTGCAGGATAGGATATAAATAGATTAGTTGAATTCTAGTTTTAAATTAAAATTTTAGTGTTATTTTAATAATTGCAAGCTACAATTTAATAGCTGCCAAATCTATGTAATTTAGCAGCTATTGTGTATTTACAATTACTGAAATTTGCATTACATATTAATTATCTTACATCATTAGGGTTCTAATTTCAAATTTCAGAACTCATATCATTAAACAATGAGACTCTCCTTAAGAGAGAAAAAAAATTGATTAAATATAGATAACTAGCTTTGATTTATTAATTGTTAAATAGAAGTTTCATTTTAAATAGATTAGAGTAGGCTATAGATAAATAGATAGTTTTCATTTGAATTTAGTTTAGCTTTTTAATTTTTTAGTTTTCATTTGAAAATTAGCTACACCAAACTCACTGGGGGTTGTGTTAAGCATTTTGTGTGGGTTAGTTCTATGCAGTTGGCCATAGTCAGAAAATCCATCCAACAAGTTGTCAACCAATACATTGTAGATCCATGTTAGTATTGACTAACTGGACACAATCATGGCTACTGAATACAAGCGTAGATCCATGATGAGATAATTACAGAGCCACAACCAATACAAGAGTGGATTCGTGTGATATGACTCAAAAAATCTCCATCGCAACCTAGGTAATATACATAAGTTAACCTAGAGTCTTCAATCTGAACATGCAATGATACGAATCTAACCATGTGATTATAAGGTGTTGAAGTCGAACATGGTAGAAACCACTTGATTACCAATTATTGATGTATACCGTTAACAAGTGTGAGGGAAATCATCTTTAATGTCAATGATCCCCAAGGTATCATAGTACAAATAGTCGAATGTGAATTAATGAGTTGAGGTCGAACATTCGGTGGAATCCTTCAATCATAAGTCAATGATGTGAATTTACTGTTGAAGGAGAGGTAACCTGCCATTAAGGAATGCAGGCCCAAGGTACTTGACTTGTTTCTAGGTTCAATCCTTGGTTGATGAGTTGAATTCGACAAGGGAAAACCCGTTGAAGGAGGGCCATGATGCTTCCCTCATCATCGATACAAAACAAGATCAATTATTGTTTGAGATAGATCGGACTGTAGAGTGAATTTTGAGGATGACTTAGGGGAAACCGACATAAAGGAGGGTACAATGAGTGTATAGGTTGACTCAACAACAGACTTTTATTGAACATGGAAAGGCATGACTTGGAAGCATTGACATGAAGAGACGAATGCCAAGACCCAATACAAAAAATGGTAGATGTATTCTTCAGATGAACCAAAGGAGTATGACGAATCATGGAATTGGTGAGACTCAAAGACAAGCAGCTTATCCAAGTGGTTTGAATGAATTCCAAACAAGTGCCTATCCAAGAGAGACTATGAACTGCCATTAATATAGGTGAATACAAACTCTTTCCTTATTCCCCATCATGATTGATGAGTACCTCTTTGTTTATTAACAAGCTTGAGGAGGATAACAGATGCTTGGTATAGCTCATCCTTAGGAAGAGTATAATCTCACATGTTTAACGAACCTGAGAGACAAGGGGTTCACCCCTATAAGGGCCCTTCAATGTTAGATTTTAATGAGTTTAAAGAAGGTAAAATCAATGTCATTTCATGTTTAGAGAGTATGAAAGGACTAAAGAAGACTCCAATAAGTACTTTTTGTAAATTTTAGTCTCCTTGCCTGAAAAGGGGTAAAACAACGTGAGAGAGAACTCTTCTAGTCTTGATTAACTAGAGTGTTCCTTTTTCATAAATAGTCTCACAAGTCTGAAAAAGGGGTAAACCATCACCAGAAATACAACCTTTCTAATACTTTTACAAGCGTGAAAGAATCAAGTTCACTTGGCAATATTTTCCTAGTTAGAGAGTCTGAAAAGAGCTGAAAGGAGAAATCCAGGGGGTTCCTTTTTCATAGAAGTTTCACGAGACCGAAAAAGAGATAAAATTTAACTCGGTGACTTATTCTCATGTATTTATGAGAACGAGAAAGAACAAAGACTCAACTCGATACCTTTTATACTTAGTTTTAATGAGCATGATAATGGTACCAAAAACACTCTAAATCCTTTTCACACTTGACAAAGAGTATGAAAAGTCAACAATGGTTTCTGCCATAGTCAAAACATCACTCACCTCTACCTGCAAGCTTCAGAAAAAAAATTTAGATCTATCACAAGGATTTAAAAAAAAAAGATCAACTATAGTAAAACACCCATGGAATAATAAAAATTAAGAAAATAATATTCCATTTTGATATAAAAAAGGATGAATAATAAAAATTTACCATTTCATTTTTACCAAGTTGAAAGTAAAAAAAAAAAACACCTTTCCAAGCTCAAATTTGTGGTGAATATTGCGGGAGCCTATGTCGATCATTCAGCCTCCCGTTAGTTCTAGGTAATCCTAAACTCTCTTCCCTTCAATTTCACGGTTGAAATTTTAGTTTTAATGCATTTTTTGAGTGTTTTGGGGCTCATTCCATATGGGGAATCACACACCTTGGGTGACGCTCTTTCTCCTTTCAAGAAGTGCATCATTCATTGGTGACGCGTCTTCCCCACAGGACAAGTGCGTCGCTGACACCCTATATACAAATGCGGGGTGTATCAACACGAATTAGTTCAAAAAATTGGAAATGGGACGCAAAAGATTATTTCTTTCACCATGAAAGGGACCTAATAACCTTCAAATTGATGTTTATGCAGGGTTTGACCCTCAAAGTGGTTTAGTGGAAGGAATGTGAACATGAATTGGAGGACGTGAAGCAGAAAATGATCCTCACTCCATCAATGCTTTTAGGGAGTGTGGGTTTCTCAAGTTCTTCCATGTACAGGGAATGAGAGCCCAAATACAACTATTGGACTAGTTGATACGCATGTGGGATCTAGACCAACAATACTTCAGAGTTGGAGCACACATACTCACTTTAGACATTGAGGATATATACTTCCTAATAGGATTATTCAGGTGTGGGGCCTCGGAGTCACTATCCGAACCTAGAGGTGGTGACTGGACCAGCAAGGATCTTATTGCACATTTATGCACTCCAGGAACATAGATGTTGGGTGGAAAAATACCCATCAAGAATGTGTGGGACCGTCCCTTGAGTACCATACTATTCACTATTGAGCGAGTGGTAGGAAATAGGGCCCCACTTCAAGACATCAAGTCCCACATTTTATATGCCATCGAGTGCATGGATCCTACGATGTTTAACTGGTGCGAGGGGATCCTCGCAAACTTGAAGGAACAATTGACCATGTTCCGAAGAGGGGAACTGAAGCAGCTTGGTTATGGATCTATTGTGGTCTCTTTATTCTTGGAGAGGGTTCTACTTATCCATCCCCAGGTCGAGATCAGTAATCTCGATCTGCATGACCCTTGTATGCAGCGATGGGCTGAGGTGATGGCCCATCATGGTGTAGGTGGGCCAATGATCACTTATGAACTCACTTTTTTAGGTGGCTGCATATCCATATCCTCATGGTGGAGGACTATGCATATGCAAGGGGAGATTTTTGTGGAGATCCAGACTTGGTTCTTCCAAAGGGACGTTAGAGGGGAGAGATGGTTAAGAAAAAGACACTCTTGTTTTTAGGTATTTTATGATTTCTTTTATGTTTTTGTATAGTACTGATATACCATGCCTTTGCTTACACAGATATTGGCCCATCAAGACCAATTGGATCCTCACCCATCGAGAGGCGAGGAGTGGTTCATGATATGGCTACGGTTCACCAAGAGGTTGTGGAGGAGCTATATGAGTTGGAGGAGAACCTCCATGGGTTGACCACAAACATTCCAGAAATCTCTATAGATGGCCTTCTACGAAACTACTAGCGTCACACTGCTGGAGTGTCAAGTCGTTTTGGTCGATTACTACAAGGGTTGGCTAGGGTTATGATATGCTATCATGAGCATCATTAGTGATAGTATGTATAGACGATGATATACTGAAATCTCATGTGCTTCATATTTTTGTAGATGTGATCTACTAAAAGCCACGGGCTTCAGATTTTTGTATCAGTACCATTTTGTACAACATTTTTCCAGACGTAATATAAAACACTATCTAACAGCTTATACAATGTGCTTTTATGATGGATATGGATCTTATGTGTGTTTGATTATACATTATGAAATATTTACATGTCATGTCAATTATGCATCTTTGATTGTTAGGAACCCATGTCAACACTTCTCTTTACTTTGTTAGTATATTATTGTTGGACGCATATGCTTTGTAAGTCATCTCGTAGTATTATATGTTGATCCATAGTTTGTATTATCCCATAGTATTGGACACATATGCTTTGTAAGTCGTCTCGTAGTATTATATGTTCCATGGTATTGATCCATAGTATTGGCGCCTAGACTTAGTATATAAATTTGTGTTGAGCCCAATGAAGGCACCGTGAATTTATTTATATCGAGCTTGCTCAAAGGAGGTTTTCTGCTCAAAGTGGCCCACAATCAATAAAAATATTATGTGATCTAATATATCGTGCATTTTATCAATTAATTGTTGCAGGTTCCTCACATTTGGTGTCAGAGCACTTTCTTGGGCTCGTTGGGTGGAATTTCTGCCAAATTTTTTTTTGGCATCTGTATTTCTTACTATCAATTGTAGGTTCAGATCTAGGAATAATCCCTATCCGCCTAACTGTGGGAAGTACTTGGGCATAAGCCCTAAAATTCATTATGAGGAGTACCACAAGAACCCAGAAGTAGATGGCCTATTGAGAGGACCTGCCAACGAGAATGGCAACGACCCCTACCTGATTGACTAGTTCCCACCCGCGAGGTAATGGAAAGATCTTTCGTTTGTGGAAAAGCGGTTATCATTTTTATCTAAGCCGTGGATTGAGGGGTACTGCCCCAATACACAAGTCATCATACAACATTGGTGGCTGACTGAATCCCCTGAACCATTAGGAAGCCGAACATACCCCCGGGGTACATATCTATTTCCAAATGATAAATCACATATTACATCTGTCTAGAGCTATTGCAAATCAATTTTGAGCCATTTCAAATCCATTCTGAAAGTCGTTTCAGATCCCGTCGTTTTAGATCCATTCTGGGCCATTTCAGATCCATTCTGAAAGCCTCTTCATATCCATTATGAAAAAAAAATTATTTCCCTTGAAAATTCACTGACACCTATGCAATCCCATTACCAAATTCCACTTCTCGAAGCCGGAACTCCAACATTTGTCTATTTGTAGGGTTTTCCATAACTTCTTCGATTTTCATCCAATCGCCTTCAAATTTTGCCCCAGTGTTCATTTCCTATTTCTGCTTCTTTGTCCCTCCCTAAAAAAGTTTCTCAATTCTTTCACCCCGCTTCTAAAATCCCCATTTTCTGCTTCCATGTACATCAGAAAGTGTCCAAAACCTATTCAAACCCAAATTACCCATCAGATTTTTTCCCAAATCCAAATTTTCTTTTACTAAAGAAGCTTATGTTTTTGTTTTTCTACCCATTCACAAAAAAAAAACTCCTGGTTATGGTTTTCACCCGTGCAGGAGCACAAATCATGGATGAAGAACTTGCATCCCTCAAAACCAAAATCCAATATCTGGATGAAAAATTTCTCAGCCTCCATCTTCAGCATTCAGACATGAACAATAAATGACAACCATAATCTTTTGCAGCCATTGGGTTTTCTTCTTCCAACAATTTTCGTGGGTTGAAGCTTGATTTTCCTTGCTTCAATGGTATTGATCCGACTGGATGAATATACCAAGAAAAACAATATTTCAGTCTGCATAATACTTTTGATTTCCAAAAATCCCCACTTGCATCCTTTCATTTGGAATAGGAAGCCCTTCAATGATATCATTGGTACATCAAAGCTCATGACAAGACAAACTGGACAGATTTTTTCCAACTCCTTTTGCAATGATTTGGTCCTAGTGCCTTTGATGACTTCATAGGAGCACTCACTAAACTTTGCCAAATTGGCACTATGAGAGAGTATCAGACAAAATTTGATAAACTGGCCAATCACATAAAATTATTGTCTAATGAATTCTACCAGAGTTGTTTTATCAGTGGTCTCAAGGATGAAATCCACTCAGAGGTTAAAATTTTATGTCCCAACACAATGATGGAAGTCCTAGTGTTGGCTAAGTTGGCGGAGGACAAGATCACAGCCCAATAGTGCTCCAAATCCACTTTTGTTCATTTAGAAATATGGTTTCCCAATGACCTCCCATCACGCCAGCTCCTTGACCAACTCCTATCAAGCATTTATCTGAAGCAAAGATGTGGGCACATAGAGAAAAAGGGCTTTGTTATAATTGTGATGAGAAATTCACTTAGGGACATAGATGTGTTGAGCAACAACTCTATCTCTTGGATGTGGATTCTCCGCCTGCCTCTAAACTTGGTGAAGAAGCTCAATATACCATAAATGATCAGGTTGACATTCAATAGCCTTGTGTTGACCCTCCATCTTCGGATGACCATCCAAATATATATCTCCATGCTTTAGCCGGAGTCACCACCCCACAAACAATGCAGGCCATGGTTTAATTCAAGAAGCTCTCTCTTACAATACTCATTGATTATGGTAGCACTCATAACTTAATTGACCCTAGGATCACCAAACAGGCTGATTGTTTTGTCCATCCTTGCTCCAACTTTGAAGTCATGATTGCCAATGGGGGCACCTTACCTTGAAAGGGGAAGTGTCGCAATGTGTTTATCTCTATGGAAGATTATAACCTGCACTCTGACATGTTTTCCTTCTCCTTAGGCGGATGTGATGTGGTTTTGGGAGCTCAATGGTTACACACACTTGGCCCCATATTATGGGATTTTGCTGAAATTTGGATGCAGTTTTAAATCAATGGGAAAAACACACATTAACGGGATTACAACCAGGGTCTCTCCGCATCATCAGTTCACATCGCCTGGAAAATATCCTTAAGAAGAATTCACATGGTGTCATCGCTCAGCTCCATTCCATTCAAATGTACCCATCAATGGCCTCCACTACTCCCTTGGATATACAATACATTTTGGATAAATATGCAAGTGTATTTGTTGAACCAGTGGGATTGCTTCCTTCCAGCGACCCTTCTAGTAAGAAATTGGCCGCCTCTACATCTGAGAAGGAAATGAAGGCTATTTTGCATGCAGTACAAAAGTGGAAACCATACCTATTAGGGAATTATTTATGCATCAAGAATGATCACCAGAGTCTAAAAAATTTCCTGGAACAACGGGTTTCCTCCCTAGTACAACTGAAATGGGTTCACAAAATCGGGGGTTATGCCTATGAGATCACTTACAAGAAGGGTAAGAAAAATTTGGTGACGGATGCTCTTTCTTGCACATTTGATGACCAAGTTTCTCTTTCATTTGTTTTTATGCCTATTCATGACAGAAAGATTCCCATCCTAATTGGAAATTGGAGAGGCCATTCATACCTTTCATTTGGAGCTACAATGGATTTATTTGTTGTAGGTTGAATCTATAGGGCTGCTCGTGACATTCTAATCCTGAACTTGCTTCCACACCTTTCTCACTTTTCTCTTCATATTTTGTCTCTTGGAGGAAGGGCGCACTTGGTGAGATGTTGTTCTCTTTGGGGGAGATCTTTTGGCCCCTTTTATTTGTAATTTGATGTATTTACTTTGCATTTTCTACTCAGAATATCCTCAGGTCAAAATATCAATTGAAACTATGTCAAACTACCAAATAATGTGTAAATGGTACCATTTTCCTCATATATTGTTATGAAAGCTTGAAGTCGCTTTATTTCAACTTGTATAAGCTCATATCTATGATTTGTATGATGTATGGAGATTAATTAATGTCTTGAATAAGTTTCATATACATTGAATAATCCTTTGGAACATAAATCTCGAATTTCATGGCAAATGGTGAAGTTTCCTATCATTTCCCCATATGTGAATACATGTCCACAAACCTCTAATTTATGGGAGTTGAAGAAGCCTATATAAACTGATTTATGATGCATTTTGGATCCCATTGAATTCCTTTAACAGTACCATGTCTCTGTTCTGAAATTTGGGAAGTTCGTACAGCATTTGGGAATCCATCTTTGTCCCCTACTCTTGGGGGTTTTGAAGCTCGATTTGACTAGTAAATTTCCATATCTTTCCCTGATTGTAAATGAATGTTGAAGAAGTATTTTGAGAGTGTCCAGAAACCTATCAGCCTCATTTTTATGTATTAATACCTTTCAAATACTTTCATACCCAATTTTGAAAATTTGGAGCCATTTAGAAGCATTTGAGTCATAACTAGTCTAAGGGTTGAATTGGCCAAAAATTGCCATTTTTCCAATTTATCCAAATTTCTTAAAAAGGGACACTACAAGTGGTATCAGAGCATGGTCCTTGCACCTGATGTGGATGACCATTTATGAGGACAAGAAGCCAAATAAATCAGCCCCCACCCTTAGAAACTGAAACTGAAAGTGCTTTTGGTGAGGAGGAAGAAGAAGGAGAAGAGGTGTATTATGTTGAGACTATGGCTAAGGATGAGAAAGGAAATTTTGATATGGAGGAGAAAGAGGAGTTTAGGAAATTAACGAAACCCTTTTTTGAATATATGAAATGGAAGATAATGCAAGGATTCGAATTGATGGCTAGTCAAATTGGTAGTAAATTGGCCACAGGAGGCACTAGCAGTTCCTCTAGTGAGGAAAAGAAGACAGTGGGTTGAAGAATTTTCTCAAGAACAGGGCCTTATAATCGAGTTCATTAGTTTCAAAGCTGAACAAGAGATACCACACCTAAGTTTCTTGAGACCAAAGAAGATCCTAACCCTCAAATTGGCATGAAGGAAATTCTAGCATAATGGCAAGAGTTGAGTGAAGATTATAGAAGAACATTACCATTTGATCAATTCTTTATTGTCTCAAACAAGCTCAAAATGAGAGGAGGTAATAGAACTCATTTTCAAAATAAATAATTGAATTATACCATAGGTAAAATTCCCCTTCCTACCTTTGATGGTTCATATCAAAGTTCAACAAATACTTGGATACAAAAACTAGATGTGTATTTTTAGTTGAATCCAATGGTTGAAGAGGATGCTCTTAAAATGGCTATTTTTCATCTTGAGGGAGATGTCAATGATTGGTGGTTCCATGGAATTAAAACCTTGGGACATGATTAGGTTACAACATATGAAGAATTTGTTAACAGGGTACTAGAAAAATTTGAGCAAAAAGACCCAAAAATGCCTTTCAAAGAACTAGCACAGTTGAAGCAAAGTGGAACACCGGATGAGTACATGTTAGAATTTCAAAAAATATCAGTTAAGGTGGCTGATATATCTATGGTCAAATTAGTATTGCTCTTTACTAAAGGTTTGGATGAACCTTTGAAGGGTTTAGTTAAGGCCCAGAAACCTACTTCATTGAAATATGCCATGAACTTGGAAAGAGATCTGCAAAATGTGCTACCCAAGACAAGGTATCCTCCCAAGCCCAACCTTCCTTACCAGTTCAGATTTGAAAAGAAGGCATGTCAAGAAGATGCAATTGGAAAGGATAAGAAAGAGGGACCAAACAGGGAAGAACTCAAAATAAATAAACTATATTACACATGCTTCCAACCATGGGTACTAGGACATAAATGTGCTAAGGGGAAAGCACAATTCATTGAAGTATTTTCTGATGATGGTGAGTATGAAGGGGGTATGAAGGAAGGAGGACATTTTTTAGCCCAAGAAGAGGGATATGACATGGCAGAAGAAGGGAAACAAGCAGAATATCATCCATTACCTAATAAAGGGAGACTGGCAGTGCTTTCAGGAGTGCCTCGTTTCCACACTATTCGATGCCAAGGAGTGGTACAAGGACAAAGGGTTTCAGTATTGGTAGATGGAGTAGCCACACATCAATTTATTGATGCAACCATGGTGGAGAGGACAAAGCTACATGCTGAACCATTTGATGGCTTCACAGTCATCATTCTATGTCACCATACTATGGAGTGAAAAACATGGATTCCAAAGCTACAACTCACCATAGGTAATTACACATTTTTGATAGATTTTATGTGGTTGATATTGCTGATACTAATGTGGTGTTGGGAGTGAAATGGTTGTACTCTATAGGGGAACATACAGTGAACTATCAAGCCCTTGAAATGAGATTCAAATATTCAGAACGAAAACAAAGGGTATTGAGAGGAATGCACACCTATGTGAATCAAGTAGGGTCCTCCCACATTATGAATTCTACATTGAGGCATCCTCCGGGAAGGCCACCTGATAAAGGAGGGAAAATTTTGCAGCATCCTAAATTGAAATTGCTTGAGCGCAAGCAATCTTGGGTGGGGAGGATTGTAATGTCCCTGTTGGTATTAATTTTGACCCCTTTCATTTTATGAGCAATTGAGCCTTAAACCAGGCACCTACCTACCTGCTAAAATTATCTTGATGATTTGGATGGTCTAATTCACATATTTCATTTGTGAATTAAATATAATATCAAGAGAAAATTTAATCCGTCTTTTATAATGTAAAATATTTTTTGGAAAAAGGTAGATCATGAACATCCTAGATCTACGGGTCTCATGAATTCAAGCTTGAAAAGTTGCAAGGAAGATAATAAAAAGCATATGGGCCTGAATTCAAAACCACTAATATGATGTGGCAGGCTCCCCAAAGTGGTAATTGGAAACTGTTTTCTTATGGCCCTGAAACCACCAAGTTGATAAAAGATGTTTTAAGGCATGCAATAGTTTGTCTTTTATATTATATTATTATAATGTAAAAGCTTTTTGGAAAAAGGTAGATCATGAGCATCCTAGATCTACGGCTCTCATGAATTCAAGCTTGAAACGTTGCAAGGAAGATAATCAAAAGCACATGGGCTTGAATTCAAAACCACTAATATGATGTGGCAGGATCTCATCGATTCAAGCTCCCCAAAGTGGTAATTGGAAACCATTTTCTTGTCGCCCTAAAACCACCAAGATAATAAAAGATGTTTTAAGACACGTGGAGAATTGCTCACCTGCAGGAGACGTGTTTTTTCATGAGTTGTTATGGGAAAACCGTGATGAATTAGCTCAAACGGTTGACAACCCACTTCACAAATGGGCCAATTTACCTTTCAAAATGGGTCTTTTTCAAAACAAATGCATACGTAGTGAGATATTCAGGACCATTTGAGACAGATTTTTCCAGAATTTGTCTGTTACATCCAGCTGCCAGATCTTTTTTTCTGTTATGATCTCTTCTCTCTCTATTTAAGCAAAGACAATTTGAATTCATAGAGGCAGCGAATTTGCTCATGAAGGGAGAGGGTTGAGACATCCATGGCCAGAAATCCATCATGTACTTACTTTCAGTTAAGGGAAACCGATCTTTGGATTCATGATCCTGATGGACGAGCAGATGTAGTGTTTTTTGCAAAGATTAAGATCATTGGTTGTAGCAACTTGTATCTCTCTTGTATTTCCACATTTTTTTTCCTCTCTGCTGATCTTTCTTGAAATAAAATATTTGAGCAACAGTTTAGCAATTATTCATAGTTTTTGAATATTTTGTTAAATGATACATATGCATCTGTGTTGGGCAGGGATTGCAATCTTGGTTGGTTCTTTGTTTAATTATATATGCATTTTGTTTTGTTGACAAGTTGATTCATGAAGATTTTGCATCCTGTTATAAACTGTTGACTACTCTGAAATGATTGAGGCTCAACATGTTTATTCTTTCATCAAGACTTTCAAGACTTTCAGGAATTTGTCCAAGAGCAACTCCTTTTAGTTCTCTCCTTTTCACCTTCTAAATCCATCCTCATTTAAAGCTGGTTTATTGTTCCATTCAATGAAATTCCTTTGTAATTGATATTATGTCTAATTTAGATTTTAAAGTTCTTCTTTCTGACTCCATGCTCAATGGAAAGGCCTCTAAGCTGAGAGTTTGCATATCTCAGCCCCAACTCTACTAGTAACTGCTTCCAACCAAATTCCATATTAATTACTTGTTAAATCTGGTTTATTTTCTTAAAGTTATAATAACCTTTATTTCTCAATAAGCAGAAAGTGTTAGATCAGTAATCTTGTGAGGCAGCCCCCTCTAATCTTAGTGCTAGCTAAATATTTAAATATTGGTTGAAATATGTTCTTCGCTTGATCCCTTACAGCTAGGAATCAACCGGAGTACTAACATAAAATGGCGTTGTTTCCAGGGATGCGAAAGTGAATGAAATTTTCCCTGGGTAGAACGACAAAGGTTAAAGATCTGGCTCTTGAAGGTGAACAAGAGTTAGACACAGGCTGTTCAAACACTTCACCTTGGCGACTTCACATTCAAGTGATTCCACTGGTGATCATACTCAGGTTCAATGGTTATGCCAGTTGCCTCAAGCCAAAAAAAGCCTAATAAAGAAGATCTAGTAGATCTTGCAAAGCAAGCTTCTAAAGATCAATTTTCTCCTTTTCTTTTTCTTCAAGAAGCAAAATGGTTGAAAAAGGAGTTGTTTCTTATGTTTTCCATTTTTAAGATCCCATAGAAGCATGTCTATAGTATTCAAGAGGGTTTCCATTTTCAGTTTGATGTACATTCAGAAGCTCAGATTTCTTTACAGTCAAAAGCAAAAAAATTTGACAAGAGGGTACATATTGAGTGTCAATGAGGCCAAAATTTAAAGTTGATGTAGATGAAGGCACTGGAATTGTTGTTCTCAACAGATCACAAGGATCTGTTGTCCCCATTGGATCCAATGTTGGTATTAATTTTGACCCCTTTCATTTTATGAGCAATTGAGCCTTAAACCAAGCACCTACCTACCCGCTAAAATTATTTTGATGATTTGGATGTTCTAATTCACATATTTCATTTGTGAATTAAATATAATATCAAGAGAAAAGTTAATTCGTCTTTTATAATGTAAAATATTTTTTGGAAAAAGGTAGATCATGAGCATCCTAGATCTACGGCTCTCATGAATTCAAGCTTGAAAAGTTGCAAGGAAGATAATCAAAAGCACATGGGCCTGAATTCAAAACCACTAATATGATGTGGCAAGCTCTCATCGATTCAGGCTCCCTAAAGTGGTAATTGGAAACCATTTTCTTGTGGCCCTGAAACCACCAAGTTAATAAAATATTTTTTAAGACATGTGATCATTTTTCTTTTATATTATATTATTATAATGTAAAAGTTTTTTGGAAAAAGGTAGATCATGAGCATCCTAGATCTACTTCTCTCATGAATTCGGGCTTGAAAAGTTGCGAGGAAGATAATCAAAAGCACATGGGACTGAATTCAAAACCACTAATATGATGTGGCAGGCTCATCGTTTCAGGATCCCCAAAGTGGTAATTGGAAACCATTTTATTGTGGCTCTGAAACCACCAAGCTGATAAAAGATGTTTTAAGACACGTGGATAATTGCGCACCTGTAGGAGACGTGTTTTTGCGTGAGTTGTTATGTGAAAACCGTGAGGAATTAGCTCAAACGGTTGAAAACCCACTTCACAAATGGGCCAATTTACCTTTCAACATGGGTCGTTTTCAAAACAAATGCATACGTTGTGAGATATTCAGGACCATTTGAGATGGAGTTTTCCATAATTTTTCTAATACATCCAACTGTCAGGTCTTTTTTTTGTTATGATCTCTTCTCTCTCTATTTAAGAAAAGACAATTCGAATTCATAGAGGCAGCAAATTTTCTCAGGAAGGGAGAGGGTTGAGATATCCATGGCCGGCAGGCCATCATGTAATTACTTTCAGTGAAGGGAAACCAATCATTGGATTCATGATCCTAATGGAGGAGCGATGTAGTGTTTTTTGCACAGATTAAGATCATTGGTTGTAGAAGATTCTATCTCTCTTGTATTTCCACAATTTTTTCCTCTCTGTTGATCTTCCTTGGAATAAAATATTTGAGCAACAATTTAGCAATTATTCATAGTTTTTTAATATTTTGTTAAATGATACATATGCATCTGTGTTCGGCAGGGACTGCAATCTTGGTTGGATCTTTGTTTAATTATATATGCATTTTGTTTTGTTGACAAGTTGATTCATGAAGATTTTGCAGCCTGTTAGAAACTGCTGACTAATCTGAAATGATTGAGGCTCGGCACGTTTATTCTTTCATCAAGACTTTCAAGAACTTTTCCAAGAGGCACTCCTTTTAGTTCTCTCATTTTCACCTTCTAAATCCATCCTCATTTAAAGCTGGTTTACTATTCCATTCAATGAATATCCTTTGTAATTGATATTATGTCCAATTTAGTTTTTAAAGTTCTTCTTTCTAACTCCATGGCCAATGGAAATGCCTTTGAGCTGAGAGTTTGCATATCTCAGCCCCAACTCTACTAGTAACTACTTCCAACCAAATTCCATATTAATTACTTGTTAAATCTGGTTTATTCTCTTGAAGTTCTAATAACCTCTGTTTCTCAATAAGCAAAAAGTGTTAGATCAGTAATTTTGTGAGGGAGCCCCCTCTAATCTTTTTGATAGCTAAGTATTTAAAGATTGATCGAAATATGTTCCTCACTTGATCCCTTACATCCAGGAATCAACCGGAGTACTAACAGTCCCCTTTCAAAAAAATATCAAAAAGAGAAAATTCCACCAATCTACTAGTTTCCTAGGTTGGGGTGGAAACATTAGATTTGGAATAAGGGAACTATAAAACCCCAAATGGACATTAGCTTGACCAAATATATTAAATTGGGAATAAATCAATAATTAATATAGGAAAATAAGGTGGCACTTGGTCATGATGGCACATTGGAGGTGTGGGACCCACTTAAGCAAGATTCCCCATGCCACATGGCATTCCACTCTCACCCATTCGAATCCTAGGTGGATTCCTCATTCTTGGGGGAGTTGGAAGGTCAATATACTTGGCATGAATCAATGAAGGTCGAATTGGAGTGGAAGAGGAAGAGGCATTTGAGAGAAATTGAGACACTTGGGCTAGATTCCCTAGCTTCTATGACAACAATGATGAAGATGCTATGACACCTATGACACAAATCAAACCTGATTGCTGAAATATGACATATATGACATGCCAGGGCTAAAAATAGCCTCCAAGAGGGAACACAAGGGATTTAGGGAAGGCAAAGAGTCATCCATTCGAATTGATTGAAGGAGGAGGCTAGGAATGGAGGGATAAGTTGCACACATTGGAATCTCTTCCCAATTCAAGTTGGCATGAATCGCATGGATGGAATTAGAGCTAAGGAGGTCTTCGGAATTTTATAAAAGTCAAGAACAAAGAAGGAGAGTGGCTTTTGATCACTTCTCATTTTGAAAATTGGAGAGCATAGCTTGTCCATCCTATTGAAGTGTTTACTCTACTTGCCTTAGTACCAATTTCGAGGGTGAAAGATTCCCATCCTAATTGGAAATTGGAGAGGCCATTCAGACCTTTCATTTGGAGCTACAATGGACTCATTTGTTGCAGGTTGAAGCTATAGGGATGCTCATGGCATTCTCATCCTCAACTTGCTTCCACACCTTTCTCACTTTTCTCTTCATATTTTGTCTCTTGGAGGAAGGGCGCACTTGGTGAGATGTTGTTCTCTTTGGGGGAGCTCTTGTGGCCCCATTTATTTGTAATCTGATGTATTTACTTTGTATTTTCTGCTCAAAATATCCTCGGTTCGAAATATCAATTGAAACTATGTCAAAATACCAAACAATGTGTAAATGGTGCCATTTTCCTCATATCTTGTTATGAAAGCTTGAAGTTGCTTTATTTTGACTTGTATCAACTCATCTATGTGATTTTTATGATGCATGGAGATTCATTAATGTCTTGAAGAATTTTCATATACATTGCATAAGCATTTGGAACATAAATCGCGAATTTCATGGCAAATGGTGAAGTTTCCTATCATTTCGCCCTTGTTACATTGTATTTTTCCACCTTGTGAGCATTTATACTCCTTGGCCTCCCTTACCTATTTATAGACTCAAAACCATACTTTTGGTTCTCCTTGAACCCCTTTTTTCCCTATGTCTCCTCTTGTACGCGAGCTATTTCAATACACCTCACATATACGCAGGCTGAGTCAGTACGGCCCGCATACATCGACGTTTTGGTAAATGAAAGTAAAATCTCTTTTTTCACTCCAAAAACACGGCCATTGTGACCTTTGGCCATCCATGTATCTTGAAACAACTTGATTCAACATTTCACTTTCCTTTTGTAGGGTTATATATTGAGCTATTGTGGTGCATGGAACGGGGAGAAAGGGAAGAGCATTGAAACTCTATCGAAATTTTTCCTTGCTTGAGTCTACATCCATTGATCCTATTTGTTGTGAACCATTTATGTTCACCTCCCAAACTCTTTCATATCTTGTGAAGGATTCACTCTTTTTCTCATGAGTTTTCCATTGTATGGGGGATTGAAGTGGTGGAGGCAACAGTGGAGGGACCTAGTTCTTGGTTCAGATGAGTTGCCAACAGGAGGTTGTATCTTGTACTTCTCGTTCATATTAATAGAAATACTAATTTTCTCATCCATTAATATTGTGAATGATTATTTATTATCGTTGGGTACATTTTCTTATATATATCATGGATTATGCTATTGTATATGCTAACATATTTTATATATCATATGCACTTGTTTGCGTTTATTGTTGAAACTAAGCTGCACGTTCAAGTGTTGTGATTCGGAAGCTCAAACAGAATTCTTCATCGAACATTCGGATTGAGGTAGGTCCTCTATGTTTTTATCCGCATTTACATTTATATAGCATATGTTGGGAAATGAGTTTATTTTCTTGAGTTCATCTATCTGTTGTGGTATACCCCAAGCCATAGGAATTTTTTCTCTATAACACCCCTATGTGAAGACATGTCCACAAACCTATGATTTATGGGAGTTGCAGAAGCCTATAGAAACTGATTGATGATTCATTTGGGATCCCATTGAATTCCTTTAACAGTAAAATGTATCTGTTCTAAAATTTGGGAAGTTCGTACAACATTTGGGAATCCATCTTTGTCCCCTACCCTTGGGGGTTTTGAAGCTCGATTTGACTAGTAAATTTCCATATCTTTCCCTCATTGTAAATGAATGTTGCAGAAGTATTTTGATAGTTTCCAGACACCTATCAGCCTCATTATTATGTCTTAATACCTTTCAAATACCTTCAGACCTAATTTGGAATCATTTGGAGCCATTTGGAAGCATTGGAGTCATAACTAGTCTAAGGGTCGAATTGGCCCAAAATTGTCATTTTTCCAATTTATCCAAATTTTGTTAAAATTGGACACTACAAAATTGGGGATCAGCTATGATATCCTAGTTTAATAGGAAGCATACTTATGTAGCACTCAGTATAGGAGAGGCATAGTATATCGCAGCTAGTGTCGCAAGTCTCAAAGCAGTATGGCTTCGAAAACTTCTTGCAGGATTATTTGATAAGGAGATCAAATATCACTTCATTTGAGACATGGTGTTGAAGGGAGAGTTAAAGCTCTAGTACATATCCACAGATGATCAGCATTGGGTAGACAACTCCCAGATTGGTCACGCTGATTTAACCAAGGGGGAATGATACATTCATCCATGGGAAATGGCCATGTTGATTTGGCTAGTGGTAAATGGCCTAGGCATATGTAACCACAGATGAGCACCATCGGGAAGACATTCTCCCAAATTGGTAATGCTAATTTGACCAAGGGAGAATGATACATTCACTTACGAGGCTATGATAGTGATGAATGCCCCAGGCGCAATCTTTCTCCAGTTATCCATGCCAATTCTGTTAGAGATAGTGGTATCTCGGGATGTCCTCCATGATCAGACACCTAGAATTGAGGTACATTTGCAGTATAGGCATAAAGATGGGGTAGAGGGTAAGATGCACTCTACCAGATGCCATGAATCCAACACTAGATGCATGTGGACCTTTCAAGGTGATTTGCCTCATGCATGCACAATTTTTAATTAAAAAGCATGCAAAAGTGGGATCTTTGCATGCACTCATATTAGGGTTTCAGAAACCCTAATTGATCAACGAGTTATTATAAGGAGGCAGAAGGTCACCGGGATTGGTTACTCAACAGTTTTCTCAGAGAGAGAGGATTGAGAGTGAGGGAAAATTATGCATGCAAAGTGGGTGACTTCAAGAGAGGGGGGTGCTTATAAAAAGAGGGAGAGAGAGGGGATCTGAGTTGGATCAATCCTCACTTGATCAGAGGCATAGATCTTCCATTACTGGGTGTTGTGAGAGCATATGAGTTGAGACATATCAGAGCATTGAGTCAGGGTGACTTTCGAGAGCAGCATGGGTGCAATTCCCGAGGAGAGGAGGACATGGCTGACTAGTGGACAGTTCTTCTTGAGGCTAAGTGAACCGATACTTACAAGATTGATCTTCTTCAATGTTTGAAGAAGATCTGAGACAATATCAACAGTAATTGAGTGATATCATAGGAGGGGAGACTTTACAAATGTAGAGTGAGGGCGCACTTTCCATGCAGAGGGGGCACATTCTTCAGAGTGGAGTTGCAGACTTTCTTCCATGACAGAGCAGATCAGGGATGTGGATTGAGAGAGGTGGTACTACATCCTGAGAAAGGAAGGGACAGACCTTCAAAGAGATCGAGATTTGAACAAACAGTAGGGGCACATTTCCCAAGAGCAGTAGTAGCTACTATTATAGATCTAGGGTTTTATACCTGTCAGGTTCGAATTTATTTTTTGAACTTCTATATGTAACTATTCTCTCATATTTTGCTCTGGGCTCAAGAAAGAAGAAAGCCCCCATCGAGCTGGTTTTCCCCATTAGGGTTTCCAAGGTAATATTGTGAGTCAAATTTGTGTAATTGCTTATTATTTGGTCAAATATGTGAAGAGATATGTTAGTGCTTTCTATTTTAAGTATGTTTTACATATGATCTTCTCTGGCATAAAGAAGCAGGGTTTGTTTGGCTTATAGAGACTCAAATCCATTCAGATATCAGGGTTCCCAGATTGAGTAGTGACATCTGGGACATAAATTAACATGGTATCAAAGCCCTGGTAAGGGCCAGAGGGAGAATTCACACTCATATTTGCAATCAGTATACCAGTTATGTGTGGTGACTCAGTTTGGATATCAAATCAATGTGATAGAAACTAGATCTACCAGATCTAAAGAGCAGAGCTCAGATCTACGATTGTAGAGGTCAGATCCATTAAATCTGTGATTTTGGTTGATAGATCTGTGCGAGTAGAGGCCAGATCTGTTACCAAGAGAGGTTCTTGGTTCTTTTGATACTCTTGTTTCAGTTCTCAGATTGTTAAGAGGGTATGGCTACCAGTTTGAGAGTAGAGGATAGGTTAAATGGGGCTTTGAACTTCAACACACAGAAGACAAGAATTGGACTGTGGGATGTTGTGGAGAGCACACACACAAATCCAATCACATTACTGACAGATGCAGCTACAAAAGAATCCTATGAAAAGAAGAATATCAAATCCCAGAGGATATCCCTTGATGCAATCAAGGACCATGTGATCCCACACATATTTTATAAGGACAATGTATTTGAGATGTGGGATGCATTGAAAAAATTGTACTAGAGTTCCAATGCAAACATAAAGATGGTACTCAAAGAGAAATTGAAGAGTATAAAGATAGTCAAGGATGATAGCATGGCCACATATCTTACCAGGATTACACAGGTAAGAAATGAGCTGATGGCAATGGGTGAGAAGGTTGAGGATGGTGAGTTGGTTTGACAAGCTTTGAATGGCATGAAAAATCCATGGGAAATATTTCTTGAGTCCATTGTTTCTAGAGAGAACCTTCCCAAGTGGGATCATAAGTGGGATGATTTCACACAGGAGGAGACCCAAAGGGGTTACATCCAGAGTTCCTCTTCTTCCATCCCTGGGGAGGAGGATGTGGAACTTGCAGCTAAAGGGAAGCAGAGGTTCAAGAAAAAGAAGGACCGTAAGGTCAAGTGTTTTGCTTGCAATGAGTACAAGCACTATGCAAGACAGTTCACTCACGGGAAGAAGAAAAAATAGGTAAAGGATAGCTACAGCATGGGAGGTAGATGATTTTGCCTCCATATTTGAGAGAGAGTTCTCACTTGCATTATTTGTGTCTGAACATGATAGCAGTCAGCCAGAGGTTCAGGATTATGAGAGGTGGTTGATTGATTGCAAGCATTGCAGTCACATGATTGGGATGCGAGATACATTCCTCTTCCTTGAGTAAACTCCTATGCAAATAGTTCATGATGTGCAAGGGATTGAGAATATTGTCATGGGAGTGGGTAGGGTATGGTTTCTCCTAGAATTTGGAGAACTCCTGGAGGTGTCAGGATTCCTATTCATTCTGGGACTGAGAGGGAGTATACTCTCAGTGGTAGCATTGGATGTTGTGGGTTACTGAGTTGTATTCCAAAGAGATATAATATTCACATATCCAAAGGGCGTTGATCTAGTGTTTATGGGTCACAGGATTGATGGTGAGTTTATGGTTCAAGGTCATCACACGACAGGTACATATGGTTGGTTGACTGCATCTTCATTAGAGTTAGAGGCTGACAGGGAGCAGAATGGTCACAATAGTGATGATGCTCGAAGGAGTGAGTCCTCACAGCAGATGGGTGAGCGAGATGCTCATAGTGGTGATGAGGTGCGGAGGAGTGATTCTTTTTATCCGATGGATGAGGTAGATGCTCATGGTGTTGATGAGGCATAGAGGAGTGAGTCTTTGGACTCATATTAGATGGATGAGAAAGATGCTCATACATGTACTAGCTGGATACTGAGTTGGTATGAGATGAAAGAGTTGGACTTAGCTCAGGAGAGAGGGAGATTACTTACAGGTCATTGGATCTGCTTGATGGAAGTCTCATAGATTGGCTACAACAGATATTTAGAGGGATTCTGGATCAGGGATTTGTGACAGAGTTAGTGAGAGAGTGAGAGGCTTCTCCTAGGGCCACATTGATGGAGGTGGATAAAGTTACTTCAGATCAAAGTGCATCAGTGAGAGGTAGGATATATGGGTCATTTATATCAATAGAGGATTAATTGTTGGATCCATGCATCAGTGGTTGGACTTCCCTCAATAAGAGGGAGTGTTAAAGATAGTGGTATCTCGGGATGTCTTCCGGGATCAGATGCCTAACGTGGAGGTTCATTTGCAGTATAGGAATCAGGATGGGGTAGAGGGTGATATGCACTATACCAGATGGCATGAATCCAACAGTGGATGAATGTGGACCTTTCAGAGTGATTTGCCTCATGCATGCAAACATATGCATGCACAATTTTTAATTAAAAACCATGCAAAATAAGTATTTTTGCATGCATTCATATTAGGGTTTTGGAAACCCTAATTGATCAATGATTTATTATAAGGAGGTAGAAGGACATTGGGATAGGTTACTCATCATTTTTCTTAGAGAGAGAGAGAGAGGATTGAAAGTGAGGGTGACTTGTGCATTCAAAGTGGCGACTTACAGAGAGAGGGGGGTGCATCTGCGGAGAGGGAGAGTGAGGGGATCTGATTTGGACCAGTACTCACTTGATCAGAGGCACAGATCTACCATTACTGAGTGTTGTGAGAACATCTGAGTGGATACAGTTCAAAGCATTGATCTAGGGAGACTTTCCAGAGCAACAAGGGAGAACTTCCTCAGGAGAGGAGGACGTGGCTGACTGGTGGACCATTTTGCTTGAGGCTAGGTGTTACACCTAAATCTCGTCATCATGAGTCCCATGTTAACTCAATGCCTCATTCCCTGAAGTTCTTATGATCAAGAAAGTCATTGTTGAGCTCCGGAATTGTCTTTTATAATGATGTTATTTACATTAAATTCTCATTTTTCTACCATGATTTGATAAATCTGTGTTCGATAAGGCTATCTTTTACTTTGTTTTATTAATCAAATCTCGTAAATGTAAAGTAAGCCTTATATGTTTTTTTAATGTATTAAACGCAATGTTGTGCAAATGATAGATGTTCGGTACTTCATCTAACCTTTCATTCAACCCTTCTTTCTGGTCCGAAGTTTCGCACTGGGTTTAATGACATATTTCTTATTGGTTCATTAAGTTTGTCTTTCCTTTGTATTTTGGCTCTTGTTGATCTTGTGATACATTCATCGTTCGATTCTTTCAAGTCCTGTAAATACCTACAAGTGAAAATGAAAGCATGAGTTAATGATAGCAAATAACAAACAACTAAATGCTAAAAGATTATTAAAGACTTTGTTTAATAAAAACAAAATGTTAAGTAAATCCATTTGAAATTAAATACTAAAATTCTTAAAGGGAAAGTCATTTAATTAAATAAAAACCTTTTTTGAATGGAGTTACGTTTTATGTATATTAAGCCACCTCATGTTATGATGTAATTACTTTAATACAAACACTCCATTGTCTTTTACTTTCAGTTTAATGAAACATTCATTTTGTTATGTGCAGGCCATAATTTAATGGAACGATTTTTATGAACAAGTCGTGAAATGAATTCACACATCAAGTCAAGTGAAGAGGGATGAGGATCACGTGATGCAACCAATAGAACCCAAACAATTTGAAGCCCGCAAACCCAACCGGTAGTTAACTCATGCAACAGCCCAACATCAATTTCGCTCAAAAACCGGATTTACGAACTAATTTATGTTGCAGGTCATCCAGACGCTCATTTGGACACTCATTCGGACCTTCATTCGTTTTCTGTTAAAAACGTGTTTTAACTAACGACAAAATTTCGTGCTAGATTTGCAGGAAACGGAGGCGAAATTGGAAATTCTAGAACATGGGTTTTGTGCGGAATGGGCCCATTTAAGTTATTGAGAGAAATTTTGTCAAAATTCAAAGCCATTTGGGAGCAGTTCATGGTTCTCTGAAACCAACTTTTCCAGAAAACGTGGTTGGTTGTTTTCTAAAATTAGAAATTAGTTGTACCAGCTCAGGAATTTGGGGGATTCGACTCTATCCTTCCCCACTAGCATTTTCATGTATAAATAGAGCCTCATAGGGCTAAGAAAGGCATGTTATGTTACTTCTATTGTAAAAACTCTTCATTTTTTAATATAAGCATTGTTCTGCTCCTCTGCGTTTTGGCTCTGCATTAGCCCATCCATTGAATAGTCCATAAGGATAGATCGTTGTTCTCTGGGAGGGCCCCTCAGTGGCAGCATGAATCATCCATTGTGTTCTTAGAATTAGATAAGTCGTGTGTTTTTCATTTTTGTTGTGTGTGAATCGAATTGTAAATGGTGTAGTGATTTAGTTTCCATACTTGCTTTGTCTAGAATACCTTTCCTTCATATTTTACAATTGTTATGTGTGAATGAGATCTCAGTATATTTATTTCATTGTGATAATCTTAATTTATTTCTGAAATGTTTTCATTTACACTATACATTTGCACATTGCTTGATTTAATGTAAATTCGCATATTGTTGATAGACTGTGTGGGAGCGCTCGGTATAGAAATGGTTTTCTTTTTTTATGACTTAGTTCTTATAGGAATGCTAGATATGTCCGTTTATATATTTACTTGTTTCATGTTCTTGCTTTCAGGTTAATTAGGATTTGGATTTCGTTCATTGCTCATGCTTTTGCATGCATTTTTATTTTCATTTTGCACATTGGATCCAATAGATAGTTGCATTGACTAATAAGAAATAATTGCAATTTTTTTATTTCATTCAGTTAATTAACAAAATGAACTAGTATTTAGGTTGAATGCAATTGAGTAATTTCTTTTATATAGAACCGTAAGCTTTCGTTCAGTCAAGTAGACTTTCATTTCGAATTCTCATAGTTAGTTTTTCTTTCATAGTAGAGCAAGCTTCGCTTTGCTCAAAACTAGTTTGCAATTTGAATTTGTATAGCATAGTTGTATTTCAATTCTCAAAATGATAAGTTTTTGGTTTACTTAGATCATAGAATAGATAGATTCCGAGTTGTTCAATAGTTGTAATTATCCTGTTGTTTATAAAAAGCAATTTTATTTGGTTTTCATGTAATTTACATTTACAAAATTGATAATGACTGGTTAAGCATAGTTTTTTTTGTAGTTTGTTTCTAGTCTTTTACAATTAGATAGAGCTTAACTAGTTGTTGTTTCAAGCTTAGTTTATAATTAGAATTAGTTATGTTAGTTTCCTCCCTATAGTTGTAGGTTAAGTTTTATTCATGTCGCAGCTTTGTTTGATTATGTTATAAAAGTAGTTCATCTTTTAAACAACGATTAGAATAGATTATTTCTTGTTATATTATCTTGTAAACAGTCTTCTCACTGACTCCTTTGCACTGTAGGTTCATATGCACTAACCAACTGGTGTTAAGATCATCCAAACTGCTTCTTTCCTTAGTTTAAATCGTTTTCCTCCATCCGGACTGTCATTCGGACCGTCTTTCATACTGTCATCCGGATCGTCATACGGACCTTCATAATTTCAGCATTGTTTTTATGCTTGTTTAAAATTCAAATTTTTTTAGGTTTTCGAATTATATTATTTTATGTGGTTAACCAACATTTATTTATGTAATTAGAACCTTGTTTTGAATAGCATAATGTCTTGCTTAAGTTTCATATTCATTTTTAGTTATCCTTTTAGTTTGCCTTAGTTTCTAGTTGTACTTCGATCCATAGTTCATACTTTATCTATGATTCCTTAACTTGTTACTGTTCTATAACTTGTTAATTTCAGTCATAGCTTAGTTTACTTCATTTTTTATTAAGTAATTTCATTTTAAACAACACATTAGTTTTTCATAGTTTAATCATAATTCTAAGTCCAAGCCTTCAATCCTGCACATATAGTGTTTGCATCTCACAAGCTACCTTCCCGGGTTGACAATTAAGTGTTGAAATAGATAGCATATTATTACCGGACATTTTGGCACCGTTGCCGGGGAGGTGCTAAAGGGATTGGAGTTGTAGATAGGTAGAATTTTCTCATACAAACTTAGTGATAGGTAGAATTTCCTTATGAAACTTAGTAATAGGCTGGTGGTAGGTGAGCTATAAGACGAGAGGTAAGAACCTGCGCATCTGTTATAACAGGCATCCCCAAAACCCAGCAGTAGTAATGCAATTAGGTTTTACTTTTGTATTAGCTTTGTTTTCATGAATATATCTAAAGATTCAAAAGGTAGATACACTAAAACTAGTTCCCCCAAACCCATTGCTTTTCGATATTTTGTTTCTTCCTTTTATGCAAAGAGTGAGTATGAGTTTATTTATTTCATGCAAGGTGTGATTTATTTTACAATTAAATCACTTAGTGGTGTTGTAAGCACCACCCATCCTGCTAACAAACTGACAGGAACATTTGAAAGAGGAGCCTCAAGATAACACATTAAGAACTACTTATATTGTGGGAAGATATGGTAGGAGAGAAGGATGAAGAAGTTGTTACCTTTGAATTCCCTATTAGAGATCCAGGAGGAGTGGCACAAATGCAAAGCATTCCCCCATCCATTCTACCAAATTTTCACGGACTGGAGAACAAAGACCCTGATGAATTTTTATTTCAATTGGAAATACTTTGTAGAGGATATGATGTTCAAAATCTAAAAAAAATTCCTCTTACTTTGAAAGGAGCAGCCCTCTGATGGTTCATGAGCCTAGGTGGGAATTGCATTCAAACTTGGGAAGACATGAAACATATATTCTTGAAAATATACCAATATTATTGTAGGGTCAATGAGGATATATTCGAAATAACACAAGGGAAAGAAGAAACTTTGGAAAATTAAATTGAATGCTTTCAATACAACCTTCAAAGATAAAAACTAAGACAGTTGGGGGAAGACACCTTGAAAAGACTTTTACTCAAAGGAATAAAAAATGAATATTTAGAAATCTTAAGTCTGATGGGAATAGGTGATGTATTTCAGTTACCATATGATGATGTTTTTTATTTATGCAGAAGGTATTCAAGACAAAAATTCAAGACTGGTAAGAATATACCCTCTTCTTAGTTTTTGAAGTCTGCTGCAGGAATTGGAATTACAAGAGCTGAAATTGGTAATTTATTTGAAATATTTAAATTTGATATTATCAGCTCTCTAAATTCACAAATGGATATTTTGTAGGTTGGGAAAAATGAGGAATTTGAAGGAGCATTTTGTCATCAGTTCCAAAAGAAACATCTCACAAAGGATTGTCCTTTGGATAGTCTCAGAATTTGTGGCTTATGTAGCTTGAATCATTCCATGGGTAGTTGCTCTTCCTTACCCAAGATGGAAACAACCTGCCAAGGAGATATGGAAGTTGCAATAAGGTCACCTTATGAAATGGCACCACAAATATCATCGCAACCGTGGCCTAAATGTATGGTTGAGAGCTCCATCCATCCATTGGCCTACTCTCATAATCCTCCGACACCATGGCAGTTGTTGTGGCCTCAGCTTAACCCCTACCAACCTTGTTCACAAAGCCTTCATGGCCCATCTTATGATCATCTGGATACTCTCTCTCACGTTGCAACACTACCTGGTCCTCTATACTCTCCATAAGCTTTTCAACGATATCCTATTTACTCGACAGGATCAACCACACAAGCCAATCAACTACACCTGCCACAATCACCTTCTCATAAACCTCCTTTATGCCCTACGCACATTCCTGTTCAATCCATTCCACATTCTAACAACAATAAAGTAGTACAATATGCTTATAGTATTGAACTGCAACATTTACCCAAATTTCCTACCTCACCGACATCACTGTAGGAAATTCATACAAGGTCTAGAGAGGTTATAGATCTAGGAGTCGTAGAAACTTTGGAAGAAAGGAATTTTCTGCTTGGCCTTATCCACAAGAAGACAAGATCAACATGGCATGCATCACATTTGATGAGGGACATACATTAGAACCTAAATATTCCCTATCACCAAACACAGATTCTTTATGCATTCTAGAGTTTGATGAAAGACCTCGTGACATGAAAAATGAAGAAGAGAACCCAGGATACAAGGATTATATTGAGATCTGGTTCCACGAGGTAACCAAGCCACAGTACCATTCTATCCTTCAATGCTTCTTGCTGCTAAATCAAACATGTCGGTTGGTTCTTCATATCCAGGTAATCACTGCAATAATTTTCTCATACGTGGATAAAGGTTTATTTTTAATCTTTCTCCGCACTTGGTTACATTGGAAGAATTCATATACTTGAATATAATTGTTTTCTTTCTCTCTAAGTAGAATAGGATATTATGTACATATATTTCTATTTCTTGGAATAAATGAGAATCATTTCTACCAATTGGTTTATATTTACACAGGAATTTTGGTCAACTCATATAGCTTCATCAATTAAAAAGGGAAGTATTTCTTGTGATTTATTTTCCTTTGATTATTTTGCAAAATAAAAATTCTTGATTTCTAACCACTTCTCTTCTATGATTCTTTTTATTAGTTTCATTTTTATACTTATGTATGTTTGTATTTGATTCATACAAGCACATTCCTGATCTATCATTAGAACAGTTGCTCAAGACTGTTAGGATATTTAGACACTTAGGAGTTAGTTAAGGTCAACTTGTGTAACATATCCGTTAGGGATAGTGTGTTTCTTTAGTATGCATTAGTATGCATTTGTAAATACTTAATCCGATGGTCGTGATATGTTTCCGACATAGAGTGATCCGACGGCTCAACTTCTCTTAGATCAAATCTAACCTTGATCCGTGGCTTAACACCCAATTGGTCCATGATCTCTATTTAAAGAGCATGGAGGGTCATTGTTTAGTTGATCGATTATGAGAAGCTCATTTGTAACTTTCTTTCTTTGCATAATAAATTGTCCCATAGAAGCTATTTGGTCGGGGCCATGGAGTGTTTCCCTCAAGAGGGTTTAAACCACGTCAAAACAACGGTGTGTTGATCTGTGATCTGTTTGTGTGAAGTGGTTTCTCTTGGTGTTCGGTCCTTTGGTAGTACCCTGTGTACCTGAACATGGTATCAGAGCTTTTATGAAGTGTCGCTTCCAGTTATGATCTAGATCTTGAACTGTTGTTGCCGAAACTCGAAAGGGTTTCTAATTCTGGTATTTCTGTACATTTCTGGGCTGTGGGAGGTGTTCCATTGCATCTGGAACGTCGTTTCCATTGGGAAATAGTTTTTGTTTGATCGAAAACGGTTCCCGATTGCTCCAAAAACGCGTATTTCATCAGATTTGAAGGTATAATGTTACAGTGACGCATTTTTTTTATTTCATTTTTTTTAAAGAAAAAATCTCATATCTCATCTTTTTTATTGTTAGATTTTTTTTTTGGGTTCGGATTGTTGCTTTCCCATCTGCGTATGCTCTTTGCCGTGCACCTTGAGCGATCTCGGCAAATCAGAAACAGAAAGGGAAAGGGTTTTTCTCGGCTGCGTATGCTCTTTGCCGTGCACCTTGCGCGATCTCGGCAAATCAGAAACAGAGAGAAAACGTAGACTTTCCGGGCAAGCTAATAAGATATAACTCCACAAGTGTGGAAAAGTTTTTTTGTTTCGATTTGTGGTTTGTTTTGCAGGAAAAAGGGAAAGCACGCAAACCGAGCAAGAAAAGTAAAATAAAAAATAAAAATAAAAATAAAAACCCTTCCTCGTTCCCATATTTTACATACATTTTAATCTAGCTCACTTGGTTCAAAGTTGTTTTATTCCTTAATAGGTCTTGAGTTCAAGTCTTAGGAAGTTACTTTTAAAAGAAAAAGTGCATGCAATTTCTAATTTCAAGTTACTTTATTGTAAAAGTGCATCTCACTTAAATAATAAAAAATAAAAATACAAGTGAGTCACTTAAGTTTTTTTTATTGTTGCACTATTTAAAAGTAATATCATTGTAAAAGTGAAATCACTTATTTTACAAAAGTGGTTCACTTAAAGCAACTTTCTTGTAAAGTGATTGTCAAAAGGTTCATCTTGGGAAGAGGGGGGTTCTTTTTTTTGTTGGACATTCTCTAGCTGCCACGTCACTATTGGGGACATCTTCAACAGTTTCTTTGTTCAAGCATAACTTCATCATACAGAGTCAGTTTTCAGTGCCTTTTTTTTAAACCGTCTATTTTTTCAAGATCTTCACATCCAGACTATTGGTTTCTACTTTTACAGCCATTAATTTAAAAATATGGCCTCCCCTTGTGATATTCTACTTAACAGTTCCAACTATTTCTCATGGAAATCTTGTATGGAGGATGTTCTACGAAGTAGGGGACTTTTCAGAATTACAACAGGGAAAGAAAAAGAACCCACCGATGATGATAAGAAAATAAAATGGGAAAATAGATGTGATGAAGCTCGTGGATTGATTGGGATGTCAATCTCTACTGATTTGCGATTCCACATATCTGGAATTGATGAACCTAATGCTGCTTGGGACAAGTTGGAATCTGTATTTGGTAAACACAATGAAATTCGAGGTCACCAACTCGAAAATGAGTTGATTTCTTTAAATCCAAGTGAATTTTCATGCATTCAAGATTATTTATCTAAGTACAAAACTCTTAAACTCTTATGTGCAGAATGTAAGATTGAGAGGGAAGACAAACAATGCATTTATCATATTCTTTCCAAACTTGGACCTGCATATTCTGTTTTTGTATCTACATTTTACTCCATGAAAGCATCCTTGAATGCAGCTAGCTATCAAGAGCCTAGTCTTGAATCCTTTTGTGATTCCTTGATTAGAGAACAAGATAAACTCATTCACCTTGGAATAATCAACAATGCAGATACATCTAGGAAAGCTTTATTGTCCCAACAGAAAGAAAAGTCCAAGCCTCCCAATAAACAAAATTTTCGCAATAATATGTCAAAAAAGGGTCCCAAACCCTCTCAGTCAGCTCCTTCTTTAAAAAATGACAAAGGATCCAATCCAAAAAACAAGAAGACTGAGCGTCATTGCAACTATTGCGGGAAAGATAATCATGATGAATCAAAGTGTTTCAAGAAGATGGCAGCCTTGGAAACAGCAATGAAGAAGCACCACATCAGCCTAGATCCGCATTCAGAATCTACCTCTCATGGACATGCACTTTGTGCTTCTGGTTATTCTTATAATGCATCTTCTTCTTCTACTTCAAATGAATGGCTCATTGATTCTGGAGCATCTTATCATATGGCTAAGGATCAAGCCATCTTTTCTACTATGCATGAATGTAACACCAAACAAATATTTGTTGGTGATGATAGATCTCTAAGTGTTGTAGGAGCTGGAACAGTTCCAGTAGATAATGGTCATTTTAGTGATGTACTATGTGTTTCAATAATTTCCTGCAATTTGTTATCAGTCTATCAGATCACTCATTCTGGTGAAGGTAAAACTATGACCTTTACACCTCACCAAGTTGTAATCAAGGATTTTAAAGATCCTCAACAAGTCCTAGCTACTGGAATTGTTGATGATATTACCAGGTTGTACAAGTTTAACAACTTTGGGTCATCACCTTTCCCTTCAGTTTTTGTTGTTCATAGTGATAACTTGAGCAAACTTTGGCATGAGCAATTTGGTCACTTAAATTATCGCTCATTGCAACAACTATGTAAAGAAAATATGGTGACAGGTCTTCTGATGGTATCTTGCAGAGATGGTGTTTGTTCCGGTTGTGTACTTGGAAAACATCATCAGGACAGTTTTGACAAACGTGCCTCTTGGCACGCCTCGGTTCCCTTGGAGCTTGTGCATAGTGACGTGTGTGGTCCTCTCCCATCTGCTTCCTTTTCTGGTTTCAAATATTTCTTAACTTTCATTGATGATTACACTAGAAGCACTTGGGTTTATTTCCTAAAACTTAAGAGCGAAGTATTTAACATGTTCTTGGCCTACAAGGCCCTTGTTGAAAAAAAATATGGTCATCAAATTATTAAGTTAAGATCTGACAATGGAGGAGAATATGTTAACAAACAGTTCACTACTTTCTGCACTAAACAAGGCACCCAACAACAGCACACTGTTCCATATACACCACAACAAAATGGTTTAGCTAAGCGGAAGAACTGCACTTTAAAAGAAATGGCTAATTGTATGATCCAATCTAAGAGACTAAGTCTTCAATTTTGGGCTGAAGCCATTAATTGTGCAAATTACATAGTTAATCGCACCCCCACTAAAGCATTACAAGGTATAACACCGGAAGAAGCATGGAGTAAAACTAAACCTGATGTAAGTCACTTCCGTGTGTTTGGTAGTGAAGCATGGGCTCACATTCCGGATGAAAAACGGAAAGCATTGCAGCCTAAAAGTGAAAAGTGCATATTTGTTGGATATTCTGAAGATGTAAAAGGTTATAGACTTCTTCAACCACATTCTCATGATATAATCATTAGAAGAGATGTTAAATTTGATGAAAATATCTCGGCCTGCGAGCCTAACTCGGCGATTGTGCCATCTTTGGCCTGCGAGCCTGATTCGGCGTTTGTGAATTCTTCTTCTTCTTCCAACTTCCTTGACAGGTTTCCAACTCCAGTTTCTGATGATGACAGTGAGGATGAAAATCCACCTCCGCCTTCTCATGTTCCTCCAGTTGCACCAGCACAAGTGCTTCCTCGATGGGTCCATTCAACATGTGAAGCAGCTGGTGATCTTGCCAGTGATCCTAGAGATCAACATCGAACACGTTCTCAGTTTCAGCGAGCCTCTTCTCTTTTGGCTCAAGTTTCCGAGAGTCATGATCCAGAAACTTTTGCAGAAGCTTCAGGGAATCCAAATTGGGATGCAGCCATGGATGAAGAATATCGTTCCTTAATGGCGAACGATACTTGGGATCTTGTACCTCTTCCAAAAGGAAGAAAACTTGTCAGATGTAAATGGGTCTACAAAACTAAGTATGCATCAGATGGAAGTGTTGAAAGACTTAAGGCAAGGTTAGTTACCAAAGGTTTTTCCCAAGTTGAAGGGATTGACTACAATGAAACCTTTGCTCCTGTCGCAAAAATGAACTCCATCTGCCTTATTCTTTCCCTTGCAGCCTTACACAACTGGGAAGTCCATCAAATGGATGTCAAGTCTGCCTTTTTACATGGTGATTTACAGGAGGAAATTTACATGGAACAACCTCCTGGCTATGTTCAGAATAACTCTAGCCTTGTCTGCCTCCTTAAGAAATCCTTATATGGCCTTAAGCAAGCTCCTAGAGCTTGGTATGCCAAAATGGATAACTTTCTCCTTGACACTGGTTTTTCTAAATGCCATTCTAACCCCAACGTCTATACCAAGAAAGTAGGAAACCATCTCATCATACTTGTTCTATATGTTGATGACCTTATTCTTACTGGTAGTGACCCTAAGCTTATAACCCATGTGAAATCCAATCTTAAACAAAATTTTGAAATGTCAGACTTAGGACATTTGCATTATTTTCTTGGTCTCCAAGTCCTGCAAACCAAAGAAGGAATCTTTCTTTCTCAGTCTAAGTATGCTTGTGACCTTCTTCGTCGCTTTCACATGGAAGATTGTACACCAGCCCCTTCTCCCTTCCAGTCTGGAGTCAAACTTTCTACCACTTGTACTTCACCTGAAGTCGATGCCACCTTGTATCGTCAGCTTGTTGGTAGTCTCTTATACTTGACTCATTCCCGTCCTGACCTTTCCTTTGTCGTTGGTCGAGTTGTCTGTTATATGCAGACACCTCATGAAAGTCACTGGAAAGCATCTAAAAGAATACTTCGATATATTCGAGGTACAGTTCAATTTGGGATTCATTACAGTACAGGGGGGAAACCTTTGTTGGTTGGTTTCACTGATTCAGATTGGGCCGGCGATCCTGATGATTGAAAGTCTACTGCCGGTTATGTTTTCAGTCTGGGATCTGGACCTATTACTTGGGCTTGTAAGAAACAACAAGCTCTTGCTCTTTCTTCAGCAGAGGTAGAATATCGAGCAGCAGTTAATGCCAGTCAGGAAGCTTTATGGCTTCGACAGATCCTTTCATGATCGTGTTCTTGAAGTGCTCTTTTGCCCTACAGATGATCAAGTTGCAGACATCTTCACCAAGTCTCTTACAGAAGCGAAGTTTTCTAAACTTCGATCTATGTTAGGAGTTCAGGAACTTGTCATTAAGGGGGGGTAGGCTCTAATGCCTCCTTCCTTCTCCTAATAGTGTCACTTTTGTAAATCCTCCAATCATATCCCAAGTTGTTCTTAAGGGGGGATCTTAGGATATTTAGACACTTAGGAGTTAGTTAAGATCAACTTGTGTAATATATCCGTTAGGGATAGTGTGTTTCTTTAGTATGCATTTGTAAATACTTAATCCGATGGTCACGATATGTTTCCGACATAGAGTGATCCGATGGCTCAACTTCTCTTAGATCAAACCTAACCTTGATCCGTGGCTTAACACCCGATTGGTCCATGATCTCTATTTAAAGAGCATGGAGGGTCATTGTTTAGTTGATCGATTATGAGAAGCTCATTTGTAACTTTCTTTCTTTGCATAATAAATTGTCCCGTAGAAGCTATTTGGCCGGGGCCGTGGAGTGTTTCCCTCAAGAGGGTTTAAACCACGTCAAAACATCGTTGTGTTGATCTGTGATCTGTTTGTGTGAAGTGGTTGCTCTTGGTGTTCGGTCCTTTGGTAGTACCCTGTGTACCCGAACAAAGACCTATCATAACCATCATAATTTTCAAAGATCTATTCAACACCTATGGACTACTAATTCATCCTAGACTCATTATCAAAACTTGTCTCTTGAGCATTTTTTTTAAAAGGGTAGCCCAAGAGTAAGTGGTATTTCTACTTATGGGGAACATTACTAATATTTTTATGAAGAATATAGACTGAGAGGTCAGGGGACGGCTTTAGGTTATTCTCTTTTGGCATAAGCTATAATCCAGGCTATTATAACTAAAGTTACTCATAAGGTTAAATCTAAAAATTTGAGTTATGTGCTTAGCAAGTTTAATACACTCTAGTTCCAACCGCCTTCCACATACTAAAATCATTATACGAAGCAAACCCGCCGGGGTACTGAACAGGCTCGCTGGCAGCAATTCCATGCTAAGTAAAATTGTAAACAAGGAAGCTCGGTAAATGTAAGTAAACTCGTCGGGGTACTGAACAGGCTCGCTAGAAGCGGGGCTATGCTTGCATGGTACCAAGGTAAACTCATCGAGGTACTGAATAGGCCTGCTGGCAGCGGGGAAATATCGGGTAAAAGAGAGATGGTTAATACATTACTATGCACATGATTCATCTAAAACAAAAAAAACTGAGTACACAAATACATGTTTGGGCCAATTATTCATACTGTCACTAGAGAATGACTGTAAGTTGGACTTGGACCCTGTCAGCTAATTCAAACAATACCTAGGATATTGTTATCCTAGAAGTGGGACCCATAGCCATAGAAATATAACAAACTCCAGGGTGAACTTTATTTGTATTCTTTGGATGACGAGATATTTCAAAATGAGTCAGGAATGACTGATTTTTCCTATGGAATTTTCGCATCAACTGCACTATCATTATTCATATGGTTTGCATAAACACTGTTATTTTTTTTTATGAATCATATCCATTATTACTTAGTATTTCTTTTTCTTACAAAAAAATAACATCTTTTAGAATTACCTATTGAGTGTTGTTGATCCAAAGTGTTGACATGAGAACACAACCCAGTCTCAATTCATCCATGGCACGAGGACGTGCCATACCTTTCGTCTAGGAGAGAGAGAGTCTCAATTTATATGGTCTTCATAATTATGAATTATTACTAGTTGGTGAACTCTTAAATAATATGAAGTTTTTTTGGTCTTCTCATAATATAACATTAATAAAATTTTTCTAAGTTCTGGTTTTTATGCTGTAATAAAGTTGGCTTAGTTTTGTTGAAAAAATTCCTATAAACTATTTGATGATCAAACAAAGTTTTTGAATAAATGAAAGACCACTTCCAATTCATTCATGGCACGCGGACGTGCCATACCTTTGGTCTGGGGGAGTGTTGGGCTCCGGAATTGTATTTTATAATGATGTTATTTACATTAAATTCTCATTTTTCTACCATGATTTGATAAATCTATGTTCGATAAGGCTATCTTTTACTTTGTTTTATTAATCAAATCTCGTAAATGTAAAGTAAGACTTATATGTTTTTTTAATGTATTAAACGCAATATTGTGCAAATGATAGACGTTCGGTACTTCATCTCACCTTTCATTCAACCCTTCTTTCTGGTCCGAAGTTTTGCACTAGGTTTAATGACATGTTTCTTATTGGTTCATTAAGTTTGGCTTTCCTTTGTCTTTTGGCTCTTTTTTTGATTCTTTCAAGTCCTGTAAATACCTACAAGTGAAAATGAAATCATGAGTTAATGATAGAAAATAACAAACAACTAAATGCTAAAAGATTATTAAAGACTTTGTTTAATAAAAACAAAATGTTAAGTAAATCCATTTGAAATTAAATACTAAAATTCTTAAAGGGAAATTCATTTAATTAAAAAAAAACCTTTTTGAATGGAGTTACGTTTTATGTATATTAAGCCACCTCATGCTATGATGTAATTACTTTAATGCAAGCACTACATTGCCTTTTACTTTCAGTTTAATGAAACATTCATTTTGTTATGTGCAGGCCATAATTTAATGGAACGGTTTTTATGAACAAGTCATGAAATGAATTCGCATATCAAGTCAAGTGAAGAAGGATGAGGATCACGTGATGCAACCAATAGAACCCAGCCAGTTTGAAGCCAGCAAACCCAACCGGCAGTTAACTCATGCAACAACCCAACATCAATTTCACTCAGAAACCGGATTTACGAACTAATTTCTGTTACAGGTCATCCAGACACTCATTCAGACCTTCATTCGTTTTCTGTTAAAAATGTGTTTTAACTAACAGCAAAATTTTGGGCTAGATTTGCGGGCAAACGGAGGCGAAATTGGAAATTCTGGAACATGGATTTTGTGCGGAATAGGCCCATTTAGGTCATCGTGAGGAATTTTGCGAAAAATCAAAGCCATTTGGGAGCAGTTTGTGGTTCTTTGAAACCAAATTTTCCAGAAAACATGGTTGGTCGTTTTCTAAAATTAGAAATTAGTTGTACCATCTAAGGAATTTGGGGGATTCGAATCTATCCTTCCCCACTAGCATTTTCATGTATAAATAGAGCCCCATAGGGCTGAGAAATGCATGTTATGTTACTTCTGTTGTAAAAACTCTTCATAATATAAGCATTGTTCTGCTCCTATGTGTTTTTGTCTCTACATGAGCCCAGCCATTGAATAGTCCATAAGGATAGATCGTTGTTCTCTGAGAGGGCCCCTCAGTGGCAACGTGAATCATCTGTTGTGTTCTTAGAATCAGATAAGTAGTGTGTTTTACATTTCTGATGTGTGTGAATCGAATTGTAAATGGTGTAGTGATTTAGTTTCCATATTTGCTTTGTCTAGAATACATTTCCTTCATATTTTATAGTTGTTATGTGTGAATGAGATCTCAGTATATTTATTTCAATGTGATAATCTTAATTTATTTCTGAAACGTTTTCCTTTACAGTATACATTTGCATATTGCTTGATTTAATGTAAATTCGCATATTGTTGATAGACTGTGTGTGGGAGTGCTCGGTATAGAAATAGTTTTCTGTTTTTATGACTTAGTTCTTATAGGAATGCTAGATATGTCCGTTTATATATTTACTTGTTTCCTGTTCTTGCTTTCAGGTTAATTAGGATTTGGATTTCGTTCATTGCTCATGCTTTTGCATGCATTTTTATTTTCATTTTGCACATTGGATCCAATAGATAGTTGCATTGACTAATTAGAAAGAATTGCAATTTTTTTTATTTCATTCAATTAATTAACAAAATGAACTAGTCTTTAGGTTGAATGCATTTGAGTAATTTCTTTTATATAGAACCGTAAGTTTTCGTTCAGTCAAGTAGAATTTCATTTCGAATGCTCATAGTTAGTTTTTCTTTCATAGTAGAGCAAGCTTCGCTTTGCTCAAAACTAGTTTGCAATTTGAATTTGTATAGCATAGTTGTATTTCAGTTCTCATAATGATAAGTCTTTGGTTTACTTAGATCATAGAATAGATAGATTCTGAGTTGTTCAATAGTTGTAATTATCCCTTTGTTTATAAAAAGCAATTTTATTTAGTTTTCATGTAATTTACATTTACAAAATTGATAATGACCGATCAAGCATAGTTTTTTTTGTAGTTTGTTTTTAGTCTTTTACAATTGGATAGAGCTTAACTAGTTGTTGTTTCAAGCTTAGTTTATAATTAGAATTAGTTTTGTTAGTTTCCTCCCTGTAGCTATAGGTTAAGTTTTATTCATGTCGCAGCTTTGTTTGATTATGTTATAGAAGTAGTTCATCTTTTAAACAACGATTAGAAGGTTATTTCTTGTTATCTTACCTTTTAAACAGTCTTCTCATTGACTCCTTTAAACTGTAGGTTCATATACACTAACCAGTTGCTGTTAAGATCATCCTAACTGCTTCTTTCCTTCGTTTAAATCGTTTTCCTCCATCCGGACTGTCATTCAGACCGTCTTTCAGACTGTCATCCGGATCGTCATACGGACCTTCATAATTTCTGCATTGTTTTTATGCTTGTTTAAAATTCAGTTTTTTTAAGTTTTCAAATTATATTATTTTCTATGGTTAACCAACATTTATTTATGTAATTAGAACCTTGTTTTGAATAGCATAATGTCTTGCTTAAGTTTCATATTCCTTTTAGTTATCCTTTTAGTTTGCCTTAGTTTCTAATTGTACTTCGATCCATAGTTCATACTTTATCTCTAATTTCTTAACTTGTTACTGTTCTATAACTTGTTAATTTCAGTCTTAGCTTAGTTTACTTCATTTTTTATTAGGTAATTTCATTTTCAACAGCACATTAGTTTTTCATAGTTTAATCATACTTCTAAGTCCAAAACTTCAATCCTACACATATAGTGTTTGCATCTCACAGACTACCTTTCCGAGTTGACAATTAAATGTTGAAATAGATAGTATATATTTACCCGACAGCCATGTTAGAGCAAGTTGATGCCCTTTGTCCACATTTCTAGTTGGGCCGGTGCACATTGTCCTTGAGCAAGAAGCGCCCAACTAGGGTCGACGCAGAATGTAAAATGCTAGCTTGCACCGGCGACGTAGAGTATCCTTGCATTACATGCGCTTCCCTTCTCTGACGTTGGTTGTCTTCATGCGACTTGCGCCGGAGTTGGTTAAATGGGATAAAGGTAGCTTTTGAGTGATTTCTAGAAGTTGGATGAGGTGGATCCCTACCCCTAACTCCTAGGTGAGTTGTCCTACAGTTCCCTAACCTCAAGGGAGGATCCCTTAGACCTCTCCCCATGATCCTCAACCTACTCTATCCACTGGGTCCTATAAATACAAGGCCTCTCTCCATTCCAAGGGGGAGGAAGTCTATAGCACTTACATGCTAGTGAAATTAACTTAGGAGATCCCTACTTATCTTTTGGGAGACTCATACTTCCTTTGGAGGCATTGGCTCGGCTTGTTGGAGGAGGATTGCGGCGTTAAGGCTTGGGTTGTGATCATCTCTTTACTTTGTATTTCCCTTTTAATACAGTAATATAAACTCTTTCCGCAAATTTTATCATGTTGATGTTATTTGTATTTTACTTCCTTAACCGTTTACTTAGATCAGTTATTGTTTAGACATATTTTACTACTTATATTGTTTCCACGTGTCTTAGCAGGTCTTGTAGCTACAGATCTGACGACCGTGGGATTTGGAGCAACAAGAAGAAGAAGAAGATATACGATCTGAAGGTAAGATGTCTATTACTTGATCTCTAACTAGATCTAGGAAAGCAGTTCTATGTTCTATCTTATTTGTTCTAGATTCACATTGAACTAGGGAGATCTGGATCGCATCCGCTCGAGTAGATTGTCCAATAACACTAGGTGAGACAAGGATTATAGGATTGATCTTCTTTATTGTTTGAAGAAGATATAAGACGATCTCAACAGTGATTGAGTGAGATCAGAGGAGGGATGAATTTACAGCTGTAGAGTGAGGGCGCACTTTCCATGTAGAGGGGGTGCATTCTTCAGAGTGGAGTTGCAAACTTTCTTCCTTGACAGAGAAAATCAAGGCTGTGGATTGAGAAAGGTGGTACTACATCCTAAGACAGGCAGAGACAGACCTTCAGAGAGATCCAGATCTGAACAGACAGTAGGGGCACATTTCCCAAGAGCAACAGTAGCTACTACTGCAGATCTAGGGTTTTATACCTGTCAGGTTCGACTATATTTTCTAAGCTTATGTATGTAACTATTCTCTCTTATTTTGCTTTGGGCTCAAGAAAGAAGAAAGCCCCCATCAGAGCTAGTTTTCCCCATTGGGGTTTCCAAGGTAATATTGTGAGTCAAATTTGTGTGATTGATTACTATTTGGTCAAAGATGTTAAGAGACATGTTAGTTCTTTTTGTTATAAGTTTGTTTTATGTATCATCTTCTCTAGCATAGAGAAGCAGAGTTTGTTTGGCTTATAGAGACTCAAGGTTCCCAAATCGAGTAGTGACAACTGGGACATAAATTAACAGATTTGGCTAGGAGTGAAAGACTCGAGATGCAAAATGTCTCCCTTATTGAGAGGGAGTGTTGATGTTTCTCTAGTTTGCATCATTGGGAAGACATTCTCCTAGATTGGTCATGTTGATTTAACCAAGGGGGGACCATATATTCACCCTTAGATCCTGAGTCATATGAAAGGGTGGTCCTCTCATTAGCTTGAGTCATATGGCTTTGGGAGATTGACCCCAGGGTGCTCTCACATTGCCTGCTCCAGGACTGAGTGATCTATTTTATATATAAGCATGTTTGACCTATTTACAAGTCTAGTCTAATGTTGAATTGGCATAGAATTTAAGAAGTGTCCAGGACTTCTTAGTGGATCTTTAAATATTAGAGCTATATATTAATAGGCATGCATGTGAGGAGAAGAATAGCATCAACAAGGCTTATGGAAAAATTTTCTAGTAAAGAAGGAATAACCAAGAAGACAAGTTAACCATTCAAGAAGTCCTGGAAAGAATTGAAGAAGCCTCGGGAAATATTGAAGACAAGAAGACAAGTCATCCCTAGACGAGAAGACAAGTCGGCCCCTCAAGTGAAATTAAGGTGATTTGAATTGTATAAATAAGCAACTAAAACATTTCATTTTGATATCACATCTTCTCAGCTCTTCTCATGCACACTTTTCAAGGAGGCCTAGCAAAGGCATAGGGAGCATCTTGTTGAAAGTTCTCATCAACCCTAGAGGTTTGTTATCTTGATCTAAGGTTTCTATATGAAGGTCACACTCTCTTGTGACTAGGGATTCTTGTGAAGAAGGACGAACTTCTTATGTGCTAGGGTTTGTATTCATGGTGATGTACTTGAATTATTAGACTAATTTCTTCTAAGAAAATTTGGATGGGTTTTCTCCTGAGTTTGGGTTTCCCAGGATAAATACTGTGCCTACTGTGGATGGATTTCTTTCTGTGATTCTCTTTTGGTTTCCACTGCATTTACAGTTGAGATTTTCATTGCGTAATTATTGTATGATAACAGTGCCATAAAATTTTGTTTGAAATCACAAGGCAATAATTATCAGATCTAGAAATCATAAAAACTCAACAGGAGATTCTCCCAGAAGTACTTTCCTCGCTAAGAGGGAGTGTTAGAGTTTGTAGCTCGAACAAGTACTTCTACATTGGCTTTGTGTCTAGCATGTAGAAGTGTCTGAGACAAGGAACTCTCTAGACAAACTTTGTAATAGTGATATTTATGATACTTTATGTAAAAGGTCAACTAGCCCATGGTATTGTGTTGATGTATATGTAACTTTGGAATGTATTTCAGCTATGTATTTCATATATATTTATTGTACCCTTATAAGAGATGTGTTATTCCTCTACAAGGAAGTGTCGTCATATTTATTGACAAGTGTCGCAAATGTGTGTACTTGGCGAAGGGTTATTAGACCACCATGTGTGGGGTCGGCCCTGAAATATATATTATATTTTGGATGTACCTAGCTAGACAAGTTGGCCCCATAGTGTAACTAGGAAAACATACTAGTATAAATAGAGATCGGGAAATCTCTATTTGGATCACTCCAAAACTCATACTTCTCTCACTCAGAAAGTGGCGCACTAGTGAGGAGGAGGATCATCTGCTACTAGGAAACTATCTCAGTGTATTTTGATTGTACTTTGGTTGAGCCGTTGCTCTCTCTATCTCTGAGGAAGTTGTGGGGTTTTTCACCTTAGGGTTTTCCCCACTGAAACTTTGTGTCTCTTGTCTCTCATGCTTTTGATTCTTGTGATACTTGTCATGCTTATTGTGATTGTTATGCATTGATATACTATACATGTTATTCTCTCAGTAAAGATCCTAAAGTATTGTGAAATAATGCTTAAAATTTAACATGGTATCAAAGCTAACCTGAGAAGAAGACATTTTGCAGTGACGAAAACTTGAGTTTCTTGTTTATTGGGTTTCTCTCCACAGTTATTGGAAAAGCAGTATAGTAGATTGACTCTAATCATCGAGGAGAATCTATCTATCCAATCAGAATTCAATTCTGAGCATTTTTAGATTTGGCCCTAAAAATTAGGGTTTCCACAAAAATAGGAATTTCTGAAATCTAAAGACATAGCTGGAAGCTCCTTGCAAAAATTGAAGTTTAGAGCTTTGGATCGAGATTTTTGGCTAGGTAGATCTCCGAGAAACTCAAACCCTAATTCAGGGCTCTCCCTAGTGAACCCAGGAGGACAAAAAGGCAAATCTGAAGGGTAAAGCTTTGCTGATCTCAAATTCTGAATACACCAGGCTGATCAGCTCATCAAGGCGCATCTTTCTATCCCATAAAGTTGAAATTCACATTTTGAATTTTTAGGTTTTTTCCGACAAACCCTAATCCGAGACCAGATCCAGTTTTCAGCATTTCAAGTGGTAAAACCTAAATATTTTCTATTTCCATTTTGAAGTACTCTTTAAGATGTCTCACCACACCAACCTTGAGGATAAGCTTGAAGGGGCTGATAACTTCCGAGCTGGAAGTATAGGATTGGATTAATCCTGGAAGAGAATGAGTTGGACTCATACATAAAAGAAGACATCCCTATCCCAGAGGATGAAGAGGCTAAGGTATTGCATAAGAAGAACTTGGTCAAGGCAAAGAGAATCATTGCTGATTCCATCAAAGACCATCTCATACCCCATGTGTCTTCTCTAAAGACACCCAAGGCTATGTTTGACTCTCTGACCAAGCTATTTGAAGGGAAGAACATAAATCGGAAGATGACCCTACGGAATCAATTGAAAGGGGTCAAGATGTTGAATGTTCGGATATCCACATCATCTTTTTCAGGATCTTGCATGCAAATTAGGGTTTGCATGCAGAATCTAGGGTTTGCATGCACCTGCATGCACTGGCATGCATCCCAGTCACCAGTTTGATGCCTCCAGCACCTTATCCACCTCACTCTAGCACCCGGGAGCCACCTACCACAGAGTTTTAGCCCTCCTAGGCTGAAAGGCGCCCACTTCTCACCTACTGCCAGAGAAGGGCACACTTGTTCACCTACCACTGCAGTTCCACTTCAGTTACATTCAGTTAGCTCCGATTCTCCCTGATTTGAGGCTAGTTTCACTCCCGACTGACTGTATCACTTCCGTTGGACCTCCAGTTTGATTAGGTGACTTGTTCTGACTTCAGTTAGCCTCCCATGCGCCCCCACTGAGCCTCCTGATCCTTAATCAGTGCTACACACTTCAGTTACACTTATTACACTCAGTTAGACTCCGATTGACACCTGGATGACTGGTTGTTGTGCATTGATGAGCACCACCGATTGATTGATGACGACTCCTAGTTAGATTCAAGCTACTCCATTCTGTAATTCGAATGACCTCCTTAGGAAATTCGAATTGCTCTGTCATTGTGACAGTTTGTATTGTAATTCATTCACCCTTTCTGGGATAGAGAGCACTGCTGCATGTTTTGCACAGTTTTGCACCATATTTTCTATGTTCATCTGTTGTGATTGATTTACTTGTTCATTAGATATGCCGTGACTAATTTTACATGGTATCAGAGCCATTGCAGGGACAAGATCTCTTTTCTACAGGTGTTTATACAAGAATATTTGACTGAATTGCTAAAAATTGCAAAAAGTTTGGCATGAGATATCTCAAGGGCATTCGCTCCTGTGCATGCAAAGCTTGAAAACTATTCCAATACCACTCCAGAAGCTTGAGTTACCACATAATTCCTGGAACTGATACATTGGACCTATTCAACATTGCTTGAAATCCAATCCCAGGTGTGATGCAACTCTCAAAGGGTGGATTGTTCGACCTTATTGTGGTTGTTTTTATGTGATTTGCAGGTTTATTGTCTCCTTCAATTGCACTCGCTACATTCTGCATGCAAGCTTCCCTACAGCAATTGCATTCGCTATAGTCTGCATGCAAGCTTCCTCTTCATCAGTTGACTCGCTCCTAGCAATGGAATACTCTTCTTCAAAGCCTATCCTCACCCCATTCAATTATTTTGATTGGAAAGATGATATGGAGATCATATTACGTTCAAAAGGTTACTACCGAGTCACTATTGGTCTTGAATTGGAGCCAAACAATGTGTCAGATCGAACCAAACACTACAACAAGCTTGATGAAGCTTATGGTCTTCTTTGTCTCTCCATCTCCAAAAATCTTCACTTCCATCTCAGCGGATTGAAGACTCCAAAAGCCATATGGGAGCAACTTGAAACACTATTCGGCAAGCAGGATGAGCTTAGGGCTTTTCAATTAGAGAATGAATTGATTGGCCTTAATCCTGAGAATTTCGAGACCATCAATGAATTCTTCACAAAATTCAAGAACTTGAACTTGCAATTGAAGAACAGTGGTGTTATCAAAGAGGATAAATAGTTGATCCTCTCCATTCTAAGCAAGCTTGGGAAAGATTATTCGGTATTTGTCTCTACTTTCAATTCCGGTCGGCTAACTACCCCGAATTGGAAGATGCCTACCTTGAATGCCTTCATTGAGTCCGTTACAAAAGAGCATGACAAGTTGATTCAAATGGGGTCCATAAGCTCCAAAGATTCAACCCTATTTGTTCAAGGACCCAAGATCTCGAATGGTAAAGGAAAGCAAAAGAAGGAGAAGCCCAAATTTGAGCCTCACAAGCAAAAAGACAAAGGCAAGCAAACGGATGCACCATCCGGTTCGAAATCCAAGCAAAAGGGCAAAGAAGGTAACCAAAAATCTAAATGTACTTATTGTAACCGTGGCTTTCATCCCGAAAGTTCATGTATGAAGAAGACTATAGATCAAATGGCCCTCCTTTTGGAAAAGAACAACATAACCCTTCCTGACAGTGCAAGGAAGAAGGATCGGAATGATGATCATGAAAGAGGACAAGCACTCATGGCAACGGTTTCGAAGCCCACTACTCTCTTGATAGATTCGGGTGCATCAAATCATATGGCTGCAAATATTGATTCTTTTTCCTCATTCGATCCAAACAGCTCCATCCCCATCCATTTGGGAGATGACTCAAAAATTTCTTCAAAGGGAAAAGGTACGATTCATGTAGAACATGGATGCTTTCAGAATGTTCTCTATGTGCCTTCCTTAGCTTCAAATCTCCTTTCTGTGTATCAAATGACACATACTGGTGAACCAAAGCAAGTCACATTCAGCCCTAATACAGTTGAAATTTCTGATATCAAAAGTGGAAGACTAGTTGCGGTTGGAAAGGCAAACCACACTGCAAAATGCTATGAGTTTTCGCACTTTATTCCGCTTGCAAAGCCCACTGCCCTTCGCACACATGGTAATGAGGTTAGTAGGCTTTGGCATGAAATATTTGGACATCTAAATTATAAGTATTTGCTGCTGCTATCAAATAAATCCATGGTAGATGGGCTTCCACAACTTCGTTCCTCGAAGGGAATATGCACCGGTTGCATTATTGGGAAGCACCCCGAACACAGATTCGACCACGGCAAGGCTAGCAGAGCCTCTACTATTTTGGGATTGATCCATTCTGATATCAGTGGTCCACTACCCCATATGTCATTAAATGGTTCAAGGTATATTTTGACATTTATTGACAATTTTTCCCGCTTTACATGGGTATTCTTTCTCAAAAACAAGTCAGAAGTGCTTGGAAAATTCAAGGATTTTAAGGCTTCTATTGAGACCACCACTGAGAGCAAGATCAAAGCTCTTAGATCTGATAATGGTGGGGAATATATCAAGTCTGAGTTGCTGCAACTTTGTGCCCAAAGCGGAATTAAGATCCAACATACAGTTCCCTACACACCCCAGCAGAACGGTGTAGCGGAAAGGAAAAATCGGTCACTGAAAGAGATGGCTACATGCATGATTGAATCGAAAGGTTTGGCTGCAAATCTTTGGGCTGAAGCAATCGATGTTGCTGCATATATACAGAACCATGTTCCACATTCATCCGTGAAAGGTATGACTCATTTCGAAGCATTCTTTGGTCACAAACCGGATGTGACAAATTTGAGAGTTTTTGGCTCTACTGCATGGGCTAGAATTCCTTCTGAGAAGAGACGAGCTTTGGATCCACAAAGTATCGAGTGCATATTGATAGGATATGGGGAAGAATCAAAAGCATATAAACTCATGGATATCAGATCTAAAAATATATTCATAGAGCGCAGTGTGCAGTTTGAAGAACCGCTTCAAGAATTGCAACTAGTCGAGGAGAAGACTGCCGATTCACCGCCTTCACCAGAAGAAGATCCGAGCAGCGATAATGAAGGTATGAGTTCTGATATTTCTGATATTGTAGCAGCATATGATGATCATGACATATCAGGTTCGGAATCCGACCATTATGATCCTCCTCAGTTACCAAAGTGGGCCCAAAACACTCTACAATCTGCTGGTTCTAGTCTTGGAAATCCTGCTGATCCGAGACGAACAAGAGGAGACTTTCAAAGAGCAGGTATGGCTCTTTCTATTGCTGATCCATTTCTTCCTGAGATTTGTTATTTGATGGCTAGTTCAGATCCTACATCATACTATTCAGCCCATCCAGATCCGAGATGGAAAAGTGCCATGGACGAAGAGTACAGTTCTCTTCAAAAGAACAACACATGGGAGCTAGTTTCTCTTCCACCTGGAAGAAAATTAGTGAAGTGTAAATGGGTCTACCGTACTAAAGTTGCTGCTGATGGCACTATCAGCAAATATAAGGCAAGGTTGGTGGCAAAAGGTTTTTCCCAAGTCCAAGGAGTGGACTACACAGAGACCTTTGCACCGGTTGCAAAGATGGATTCCATCCGCCTTGTTTTAGCTATTGCCGCATCCAAGCACTGGGAAGTGCACCATATGGATGTGAAGAGTGCATTTTTACATGGAGACCTTGCTGAAGAGGTCTATATGCAGCAGCGAGAGGGTTATACATCAGATCCATCATTGGTTTGTAGATTGAAGAAATCTTTGTACGGTTTAAAACAGGCCCCAAGAGCTTGGTACGCAAAGATGGACTCCTTCCTTCTTTCTCAGAATTTCCAAAGATGCAAATCTGATCCGAATGTGTATCTTCAGCGAGTTAAAGGTAATCTGTTGGTTATTGTACTTTATGTTGATGATCTGCTTATTACTGGTAGCACACTTACTTCAATAAACAAGCTAAAATCTGCCTTAAATCTAGCTTTTGACATGAGCGATTTGGGCTTGCTGAGTCATTTTTTGGGCTTGGAGATAGCTCAAAATTTTGATGGGATCACTATATATCAGCAAAAATATGCTTCCGACCTGTTATTGAAGTTTAATATGGCTGAATGTAAGGCAGCCCCATTCCCATTCCTCTCAGGAATCAGTCTTGAGGAGGGAGATTCCACACCGCTTGCAGATTGCAGTATGTATCGACAGTTGATTGGTTCACTACTTTATTTGACACACTCACGGCCTGATATCTCATATGCCGTGAGTGCCATGTCAAGATATATGCAGCAGCCACATGAGCTTCATTGGCGAGCAGCCAAGCGGATCTTGCAGTATGTGCAAGGTACGAAACAGTTTGGCATACATTATGCTGCAGATTCTGAGCTAGATTTCATTGGTTTTACTGATTCAGATTGGGCAGGTGATAGCATTGATCGGAAGTCCACTTCCGGTTATGTTTTCATGATTGGTCATGGTGCTATTTGCTGGTCCAGCAAAAAGCAAGCAGCCATTGCACTTTCTTCAGCAAAGGCAGAGTATCGAGGGGCAGTCAATGCCTGCATTCAGGCAGTTTGGTTGCAGGGTATTCTTTCCGAGTTTGGTTTTGGTGGCACTACTTCGACTGTCCTATTTTGTGACAATCAAAGTGCTATCAAGATCTCCACAGATCCAGTTCAGCGGCAGAGGACCAAACACATTGAGATTCATATGCATTACATTCGACAGTTGGTGCATGACCGCACCATCATTCTGCAATATTGCCCTACTGATGAGCAAATTGCAGACATCTTCACCAAGAGCTTCACTGAGAAGAAGTTCTCTTACCTCCGTTCACTATTGGGGGTGAGTTCCATCATGGTGGAGACAGATTGATTCATTATTATGCTTTAGCTTGAGGGGGGGCTTTCTTCCCACTGGGTTTTCCCTCTTTCCTCACTTAGTTTATTTTCAGCATTTTTGGATTATTGTATTGGGGTGACCTTTGGTCTTAGTTACCAGGGCCCCACATTATTTTTGTTGGCACATCATAGTCTAGCTTGAGGGGGGGTGTTCGGATATCCACATCATCTTTTTCAGGATCTTGCATGCAAATTAGGGTTTGCATGCAGAATCTAGGGTTTGCATTCACCTGCATGCACTGGCATGCATCCCAGTCACCAGTTTGATGCCTCCAGCACCTTATCCACCTCACTCTAGCACCCGGGAGCCACCTACCACAGATTTTTAGCCCTCCTAGGCTGAAAGGCGCCCACTTCTCACCTACTGCCAGAGAAGGGCGCACTTGTTCACCTACCACTGCAGTTCCACTTCAGTTACATTCAGTTAGCTTCGATTCTCCCTCATTTGAGGCTAGTTTCACTCCCGACTGACTGTATCACTTCCGTTGGACCTCCAGTTTGATTAGGTGACTTGTTCTGACTTTAGTTAGCCTCCCATGCGCCCCCACTGAGCCTCCTGATCCTTAATCAGTGCTACACACTTCAGTTACACTTATTACACTCAGTTAGACTCCGATTGACACGTGGATGACTGGTTGTTGTGCATTGATGAGCACCACCGATTGATTGATGAGGACTCCTAGTTAGAGTCAAGCTACTCCATTCTGTAATTCGAATGACCTCCTTAGGCAATTCGAATTGCTCTGTCATTGTGACAGTTTGTATTGTAATTCATTCACCCTTTCTGGGATAGAGAGCACTGCTGCATGTTTTGCACAGTTTTGCACCATATTTTCTATGTTCATCTGTTGTGATTGATTTACTTGTTCATTAGATCTGTTGTGACTAATTTTACATTGAATGGAGAAACCATTCACTCTTACTTCTCCAAGGTCTCTCAGATCAAGGAACAACTTGAAGCTGTGGATGAAGTAATGGATAATGGTGAAGTTGTTATGACCACTCTGAATGGCCTTCCTAGGTCATGGGACTCCTTTATTCAAGGAATCTGTGCAAGAAAGAAATTGATCTCTTTCAGTAAACTGTGGGAGGAATGCTCTCAAGAAGAAGCTAGGCTTGTAGCTCGTGAAGAAAAAATGGGAGGTGAAGATCAAGCTCTCACAAATCACACCAAAAGAAGCAAGCCCAAGAAGGAGCACTCTCACCACATGAGATCCTTTCACAACCAACAAAAGAATAAGAAGGATGTGAGATGTTTCACATGCAATGAGAAGGGTCACTTTGCTTCAAAATGTCCCAAGAACAAAAGGGATAACATCAACTCCAGCAAGAAGAAGAAGGGCAACAAAAGAAAGTTCCATGCTCATGCTGCCAAATATGATGAACCTCCAAAGAAGAAGGCTAGGGCAGAAAGTGATGATAGTGATGATGACACATCAAGTGAAGAAGAGTATGTTCTAATCCCTACTCTCACAGGTACTATCTCCCATGGTTGTAATGATTGGTTAATTGACAGTGGGGCTTCCAAACACATGACTGGGTTTAAGGAATCTTTTGTAAACCTATCTGAACATTAATCACCCCATAAGGTGAAACTTGGGGATTATTATCAATACCCAATCAAAGGAAGTGGTGAAGCCTCCTACAACCTAGATTATGGAAAATCTGTGAAGATGAAAGAAGTCCTTTATGTACCTGGGCTCAAGAAGAACTTACTCTCCATCTTTGCATTGGATGCAAAAGGTATGAGGGTTGCATTTGTGGATGGCCAAGTCTTACTGTGGCCAAAGGGAAAGACCATAGATGATGCAGTAGTGATTGGAGAGAAAGAGGGAGGTTTGTATAAATTGAAAAGACAACCTGAACATGCCATGGTGCATGAATCCATGGAGCCAAGTGAACTTTGGCATAGAAGACTTGCTCATATGCACTATAGGGCACTTCCAATTGCAAGCAAGGCTGTAGAGTGTCTTCCTGAAATCAAGACCAAACATGAAGGTGTTTGCAAAGGATGTGCAAAAAGTAAGAACATTAAGAAGGCTTTCCCAAGCAGTGAAAGCAAGGCAAAAGGTATCCTGGAAATCATCCACTCAGATGTATGTGGTCCTATGTCATCCAGTTCTCTGAGTGGGTATGTTTACTATGTCTCATTTATTGATGACTTCTCCAGGAATACTTGGGTATACTTCTTGAAGAACAAAGATGAGGTGTTTGATAAGTTCAAGGAATTCAAAACCTTGATGGAGAATCAAACTGACAAGAAGATCAAAACATTCAGATCCGACAATGGTGGAGAATTCACCTTAGGTGACTTCAAGAAGCTTTGCAGTGATTCAGGGATTAAGAGGGAGTTGACTGCTCCTTATAATCCTCAACAGAATGGAGTTGCAAAAAGGAAGAACAGAACAATCATGGAAGCAACAAGGGCAATGCTGCATGACCAGGATCTACCTATGCATCTATGGGCAGAAGCAGCTAGAACAGCTGTATATGTGCATAACAAAACACCCCACAAGATATTGGACAACAAGACACCAGAAGAGGTCTTTTCTGGTAAGAAACCTGAAGTCAGCCATCTCAGAATATTTGGTTGTCCAGTATACTCTCATGTCCCAAAGGAAAAGAGGACCAAACTAGATCCTTCAGGAAAGAAGGGTATCTTTATGGGTTACAGTGAAAGCTTGAAGGCTTACAGAATATACTTTCCAGGGTTCAAGAAGATTGATGTAAGCAGGAATGTAACATTTGATGAAAACTCAGCATTCATCAAATCAAGGAAGGCACCTATTGAAGTTTATGAAGAACCTAAGGAAACTAGATTTCAAGACACTACCATGACTGAAGCAATTCCAGAAGTTGTTCGTGAGTTTGAAGATCCGCAAGAACCTGTAGATCCACCCCATGAGGATAACTCTCACAAGAGGAAACCTGCATGCGCTAGAGAGCTCATTCAAGATGCAGAAAGATTTGGCATTCCAGAAGAAGAACACAGAGCAAAGAAGAGAACCAGATCACATACCAGCTATGTTGCTTTACTCTGTGACATTATGAACAAAGAACCTTCCAATTATGAAGAAGTAGCGGAAAAGAAAGAATGGAAGGATACCATGGTTGAGGAATACCAATCAATAATGAAGAATGATGTTTGGGATATTGTCCCAAGACCTAAAGAGAAGTCTATTGTGACTTCCAAATGGATCTACAAAATCAAGCATGCTGCAGATGGCAGTGTAGAGAAATACAAGGCAAGATTCGTAGCTCGTGGAAACTCTCAAAATGAGGGAATAGATTATGAAGAAACTTTTGCACATGTAGCTAGGTATACTTCCATCAGAACAGTACTTTCTTTGGCTGCAGCAATGAAATGGAAAATACACCAGATGGATGTCAAGACTGCTTTCCTGAATGGTGTAGTTGAAGAGGAAGTATATGTGGAGCAACCACTCGGTTTCGAAATACATGACAGGGAGTCATATGTGTGCAGATTGAAAAAAGCATTGTATTGCTTGAAGCAAGCTCCCAAAACTTGGTATGGTAGGATGGACAGTTTCCTATCTAGTTTGGGATTTACCAAGAGTAAAGCGGATTCCAACCTTTACTACAAGATTGAGGAAGGGAACCTGTGATTCTACTCCTGTATGTGGATGACTTATTTGTAACAGGAGATGACAGATTGATTGCAGATACTAAGAGGAAGCTTGCTGCCGAGTTCGATATGAAATATTTGGGAATGATGCATTATTTTTTAGGTATGGAGGTGTGGCAGAGTGCAGATGGGATCTTCCTTGGTCAAGGGAAGTACACAGTAGATATCTTGAAGAGATTCGGGATGATGGATTGCAAGGCCATAGCCACACCTATGGCATCGAATCTGAAGCTTTTATGTGATGCTTCATCTGAGCCAGTTGATGTCTCTATGTATCGTCAGATGATTGGGTCCTCGATGTACCTGACGAATACGAGACTAGATATTTGCTTTGCGATGAACACATTGAGCCAGTTCCTGACGGATCCGAGGAGTGTTCACCTGGTTGCTGTAAAGCATGTTCTGAGGTACCTAAAGGGTACAATGGATTATGGGCTCAAGTATGAAGCGAATCAAAAGTTTAACCGATAGGGTTATGTTGATTCAGATTGGGCTGGCAGTGCTGCAGATAGGAAGAGCACATCTGGGTGCTGCTTCAGTATGGGATCATGTGTGATCTCTTGGTTCAGCAGGAAGCAGTCCTGCGTAGCACTGAGTACAGCTGAGGCAGAGTATGTTGCAGCCTGTTCAGCTAGTTGTGAGGCAATATGGCTTCAGAAGCTACTGTCTAAGTTATTTTATCTCCCGTTGGATGCTACTGGTATCTTCTGTGATAACCAGAGTTGTGTGAAGCTGTCCGAGAACCCAGTGTTTCATGACAAGTCGAAACACATAGATATCAAATATCACTATATCAGGGATATGGTGCAGAGAGGAGCTGTGAAGCTCCTATACATTGCGACAGACGAGCAGATTGCAGATGTGCTGACGAAGCCACTAGCCAGGGTGAAGTTCGAGTACTTCAGGGAGAGGCTTGGTGTTCTTCAGATTGATGACACTTCGAGGAAGAAGTGATGGACACATTTGCAGAAGCCATTCCAAGCATGTTGGAAAGGAGGATCCTTCACATGGCTGTGGATGTAAGCGTTGGATGATGAGCATCAGGACGATGCTCCAGTTACTGCTCGGTATACGCATCATGTTGGATGTTGGATATGATCAGTTGGATCATTTATATGTATATGTATGTACGCATCATGTTGGATGATAGATGTGATCACTTGGATCATTTATATGTATATGTATGTACGCATCATGTTGGATGATAGATATGATCAATATGATCATTTGTATATGTTTTGTATATGCATCATGTTGGATGCTTGGACCATGTATCTGTATATGTATCAGGTGGATACTGTGTATGATCAGGTAGATCATATATGTTGATATGTATCAGGTATGATCAGGTGGATCATGTTTTTGTATTTGTATCAGGTGGATACATTGTATGATGAGGTGGATCATGTATGATGATATGTATCAGGTAGATACTTGGTATGCATCAGGTAGATGCATTATATGATCAGGATGATCATGGATGACGAGCTTCAGTATGTTGCTCCAGATGACATGCAACAGAATGTTGCAATGATGATGATGAGGATGATCATGTGTACATCAGGTTGATGTATGGTGAGTATCAGGTTGATACTTTGTGGTCGTGGATCAGGTTGTGCAGATGAGCATATAATAGCGCCCTGGGAGATTTGCAGATAGTCTTGCAAGGATTTTCCTATTACGTATAATTTCGCCCTGGGATATCTGGCAAATGCTCTTTCGAGGTTTTGCTCTAGGAGGACATATAATAGCGCCCTGGGAGATTTGCAGATAGTCTTGCAAGGTTTTGCCGCTGGCATATAATAGCTCCCTAGGATGTCTGGCAGATTCTCTTTCGAGGTTTTGTCCTATGGCATATAATAGCACCCTGAGAGATCCGATAGGTTGAGCTGTGTGCTCGTAATAAGTCCTGGGATGCTCTTGCAAGGTTTTTCCATGACCACATGTAATATCGCCCTGGGAGATCCGATAGGTTGGGATGTGTTCCCGTAATAAGTCCTGGGATGCTCTTGCAAGGTTTTGTGGTGACCACATATCATAGCGCCCTGGGAAATCTGATAGGTTGAGTTGTGTGCTCGTAATCAGTCTTGGGATTCTCTTCCGAGATTTTGTGGTAGGGTCACATGTAATAGCTCACTGGGAGATCCGATAGGTTGGGCTGTGTGCCCGTAATAAGTCCCGGTATGCTCTTGCAAGGTTTTGTGACGCACGTGATAAGTTTTGAGGATTCCACAGTATGGCTAGTGATGACGAAGACCTGCAGGTGGTGGACCTACATCCAGTATGAAAAAGGACTGGCTCTGTAGAACTTCCTATGACGAGTAGAGTCAGAGATTGGTTGAGATAGCAGCAGCAGTGACGATGATGATGACGATGATCCCGAGAAGAAGACTTTTCTAGCAGAACTGTGTTAGAAATACCTTCCTAGTTAAGAGGGAGTGTTGATGTATATGTAACTTCGGAATGTATTTCATCTATGTATTTCATATATATTTATTGTACCCTTATAAGAGATGTGTTATTACTCTATAAGGAAGTGTCGTCATGTGTATTGACAAGTGTCACAAGTGTGTGTACTTGGCGAAGGGTTATTAGACCACCATGTGTGGGGTCGGCCCTGAAATATATATTATATTGTGGATGTACCTAGCTAGACAAGTCGGCCCCATAGTGTAACTAGGGAAACAGACTAGTATAAATAGAGATCGGGAGATCTCTATTTGGATCACTCGGAAACTCATACTTCTCTCACTCAGAAAGTGGCGCACTAGTGAGGAGGAGGATCATCTGCTACTAGGAGACTATCTCAGTGTATTTTGGTTGTACTTTGGTTGAGCCATTGCTCTCTCTATCTCTAAGGAAGTTGTGGGGTTTTTCACCTTAGGGTTTTCCCCACAGAAACTCTGTGTCTTGTCTCTCATGCTTTTGATTCTTGTGATACTTGTCATGCTTATTGTGATTGTTATGCATTAATATACTGTACATGTTATTCTCTCAGTAAAGATCCTAGAGTATCGTGAATTAATGCTGAAAATTTAACATATTGGAGGGCCCATGGTATTTGCATAAAGTAAATGTTATAAAAGAGTTTATGGAGACTTGTATACATGAAGTCATTGTCAATGTGTGTGAAATCATTAATAGTGAGTGATCAGTGGGTGATTAGATCTAAGAAAGGGTTTCTCTTAGAGGCTTTGTAGTGAATGATTCACTCAAGCCAAGGTTTGTCTTTACTTTTGAGGGTTTGGGCATAGTTTACAGTGAGTGATTCAAGAGTCTAAGCGCATGGGCTAACGCAAGGTTTCTCTTGGTGATTGAGCAATTTCTGAGTGATTCAGAGGGACGCACAAGAGGTTCGTACAAACCGTACGGCCTAGTATGGATTGTTCTATCGGTCAGAGGAAGAGGGTGCTAGGTGGGCGTAGGGTGGATTCAGGGACGCCCTAGCCTTAGGAAGCTACAGGAGGTGATTTGAGGCTATTCGTGGTTGTATTGGCTCAAATCCGGTGTGTTAGATCCGAGAATCTAAAACTGTAAGTGTTGTTACAAATCTGCAGCAAAAAGACAAACTATTTGTTGGTTTTCCTAGGGATTGGGGTTTCCAAGGTAAATTGACTTATGTACTGTGTATATGGTTATTTGATCTTTCCGTTGTGCATTTTCAGTTAGCTTAGAAAATGTATTACAGTTGTTTAAATTTGGAGATATGCAATACATATATTTGTTGTGTAAAAATATGAAAGTGGATAATTAAATTGAAGTTGCTAATTAACATGCTCAACCTTCTCAAACCACATGTCAATTCCATGAAGAAATGGGTTAATGTCATCACAAAGCATGCTCCATAAAGTATGAAATTGAACCCATCATAATCATGTGAGAGTCATTCCAAGAGTTAGTTGTTTAATAATATATGAGCCCGTGATCCAAGGAATATTTGCCTCATACCATATGCAATTCAAACAATGGTTATGACCCCCTTCATCCAATTTTCTTTGGAGTTTAACCATTTTTCAAGTTTGGGGTTCCATGAATGAGAGGTAAATACGTGAGAGCTTGACATCATCATTTTGAATGAGGCAATCTTGATGTAAGTGTTTTGTAGTCCACAAACCAAATATCCAATTCGATCTTTGAATTCAACACCATGAAACTTGACATTACATGAGTTTGGAGTCCACGGACTTTAAATGGATACATGAAAGCGACCATGTGAGATGAAACGAACCAACAAACTTAGGTGAAAGGATTTCAATGTTTAATTAAGAGAGGATGCCATGATAGAGAGGGGGGCAATCTTCATTTAATGAGGAGGGGGCTCACATAATATGTTTTAACCCATACTTATCCTTCATAAAGTGTGAGGGGAGTAGCCCTCATTAAAATAATATATTTTTGTTTCCCTTAGCATATGTGTCATTACAAAAGACCCTCTAAAGTGGGTTGATCCATGAGAAAATAAAACAAAGGACCGCCTTTAATAAAATAATATTTCATGAACTTATGTGTCATAAAGAGAGCCCCCCTTGGAGTGGGTAATGAGGCTTAGCTTCAAGTGCTCATGTAGAACCATATTCAACCTTGACCATGTGTGCCAACCAATGTTAAACCATTTCCAAGTGCTAGGGAACATCATCTATAAATCACCAAGTGTTATACCATAATTAAATATGACTTAAAAAAAAAACTTAATTATATACAAACATGAACATAAAAGGCTATTATGTGCATTTTTTTAATAACTCAATTAATTATTTCAGTAACCTTAGAACTACCATGGTGCAACCATAATTGATCCAAATTTTCATGTTACACCCTTACGACTAAGTGAATATCCTATGTTTCTAAGCAAGGTGAGGGTAATGAAATGATTGTAATGTAATGAAAGGGGAATAGTGATTGTAATGTAATGAAAGGGGAATAGGGAAGGGGGTTCACGAATTAACTATCATGAGAGGGTGTCTATGTTTAAAGTATTCCCCTTAGCTTTCAATATAATGATTTTTCCTCCATATGTGTGCCTTAAAAGGAAATATTTTTTCTTGAGATACCCTTTCCTTGCACCATTTTTTTATTATCTTTTTCTTTTTATTTTCTATTATTATTTTTAGCCTCTTTTTTGGCTTTAGTCCCTTTGCTTTATATTTGTCTTTCATAAAATTTTAAATTTCCTTAAAATCCACTCTAGGGCTAGAGTATGTTGGATTAATTAAACCCAAATTATTACTATTAACCACACATGGATTTATTCACTATTCAGCGGAAAATAAATACTGAAAGAAATACCAATCAATCACACCAATAGAAACAACACAATATTTTTGGGTATAAACCCCCGGACAAAACCCAAGATGGGAAAACCGGTGCAACAGTATGAGAGGATATTTTTATTTAAAAAATATGAAGCTTTTACAATATCAGAAAATCAATTTTTTCTTGACCTGGCAAAATCAAACCAACACAAACTCATTGAGTAATTGTTGAGCAGTATGACCTCCTATTGTGTTGTACGTCCTGTTCTACGGAATTCGTACGTCTTGCGTACGGCCTGTTGTACAGTCTACTGTACGGCTGGCTGGACGGTCTGTTATACGACTGCCTCTGCAACTCAACCTCAGCTCTCTCTCTCCTCTGTGAATTCGTACGGCCCTCTTGCTTGGATGCTCTATCAATCACTCTGACTCTCTGCTTCTCTATCTTCTTTGCAAAACTCTCTCTCAAACTTTTTCTCCGTCTCTGTTGGAATGCAATTCTATCCTCTCCACCAATTGATCCTCCTTTTAACTCATTGGCTAAGCGAAAAACCTAATCTCACTATGGGTCAATGGATGAAATCCTCCGGCGAGATCAAATGGCCAAGATTAGATTAGCCATCACTTCAATATTTTTCACTTTCACTTTATAAAAAAAGTGTTTCATTCAGTCAATTAATAATTAGATCACTTTAATATATTTTCCAAAGTAAAACTTAAAAACTTAGGAAAAAATACATTAAATACAATTAGCTTCTTTATTTAAGTCTTTTGCATGCAAGGACACATGCAATGCAGGAAGACCTTCCTTGTTGTCACTTTCTAACACTCCCTCTCAACGAGGAAGGGATTCGGTAACAACCCCAACTTGTCTCTGAACTTTACAAAATTGAGTTTGCAAAGTGCCTTGTGAATATGTATGCTACCTGCTCATCTGTCTGAATCTACTCCAACCAAATGGTTCCTCTTTGAACACAATCTCTGAGGAAGTGATATCAGATGTCAATATGTTTACTCCTGTCATGGAACACTGGATTCTCAGAAAGGTTGATACTGCTCTGATTGTCACAATAAAATATAGTAGTCTCTATCTCACTCTCGAATAATCCTGAGAGCAACTTCCTTAGCCACAACCCCTCACATGCAGCCATGCTGGCTGCCATGTGAGGCCTCTGCCGAGGTCAATGCAACTGACTTCTGCTTCCTGCTTAACCAAGAGACAACCCCTGATCCAATGTTGAAGCAGCAACCCGAAGTGCTCTTCTGATCCTCTACACATCATGCCCAGTCAGCATCCGTGAAACCTGCCAACTGTATACTCCCATTGCGCTCATAAACCAAACCATACTCCATTGTACCTCTGATGTAGCGAAGTATGTGTTTCGCAGCTGTCCAATGTACTCTTTGAGCATTCACCATGAATTGACTCAAAGAGTTGACTGCAAAGCTAATGTCTAGTCGAGTGTTGACCAGATACATAAGCGACCCAATAAGCTTCCTATACAGTGTAGGATCAAACTCCTCTGATCCCAATACATCAATGTTCCTCCAGTTGGTAACTAAAGGTATGGCCATAGATCTACAGTCCTCCATCCTGAATCTCTTCAAGATCTCCACTGCATAATTCCCTCATCCAATGAAGAAGCACCCATCTCTATGCCAAACCTCCAGACCTAGGAAGTAATGCATCAACCCATGGTATTTCATCTCAAACTCCACTGCAAGATTGGACTTGTAGTCCTTGATCAACCTCTCATCTCCTGTGAGAAAGAGATCATCCACATATAGAACCAGTATGAGAGGTACCTCACTTGACAAGAAGTACAGGTTATGGTCTTCCTCACTCCATTGGAAACCCATCTCTCGTAGATAGCTGTCAATCCTCGACTACCATGCTCAAGGTGCCTGCTTGAGCCCATAAAGAGCCCTTTGCAACCTGCATACATGCAACTCCCTACTCTCCGCCTCAAACCCCTCTAGCTACTCAATATAAACCTCTTCCTCAATAACTTCGTTGAGGAAGGAAGTCTTTACATCCATCAGATGAATGTGCCAACCCATCTTTGCTGCCAATGATAAGATAGTCTGAATAGAAGAATACCTGGCGACAGGGACGAAGGTTTCCTCATAGTCAATACCTTCCTTCTGTGAATACCCCTTTGCCACGAAGCATGCCTTGTACGTCTCTACACTTTCGTCTGCTGCATGCTTTACCTTGTAGATCCATATGGATCCCACCACCTTCTTACCTTCTAGCCTCGGCACAACTTCCCATACCCGATTCTTCATGATTGAGTCACACTCCTCAACCATGGCCTCTTGCCACACATCATGTTGTGCAGCCTCGTCGAAACTAGAAGGTTCGGAGTCAATCAAATCTGTCATCAGTGCCATATAGCTTAGTCTATCTAGTGGTTTGCTCCGCCTTATGGATCTCTGTGGAAGACTCACATGTCTGGAATCCCAAACAGTGGACCTATACCACCTAGGTTGTGGCCTGGTATCTTCCTGTTGCAGCTACTGGATATCCCCCTCCTGTTGCTGCTCATCCTCCACATCAATGATAGGAGGATCCTATCCACCTAACTCCCTCTAACTACCAGAACCTATGCCCTGTGTCTAAACCTGTACTTGTGACTCCTCCAGCGTTACTCTTGAGTCCTCACTTGGTTGCTCCTGTGCTAGTAAGTCCATAGATCTTCTCAAGGCTCTGTCCTCATCAAACTGGACATCCTTGCTCACAATAATCCTCTTATGCGCTGGGACATATACTCTATAAGCCTTGGAAGTCTCACTATAACCAACTAGAATCCCCTTCTCTCCATAAGGATCCATCTTCTTCTCAGTGTCAGCATGAATGTGACAATAGAAGATACTCCCAAATATGTGCAAATGACTCACATCCAGTCTAGTACCTGTGAGTACCTCCTCAAGTATCTTCCTCCCCAATGTTGTGTGGGGACACCAGTTCTGGACATATACTGTAGTCTGAAATGCCTCGGCCCATAGAAATAGTGGTAATCCCTGATCAAATAGCATGGCCTTAGCTACACTCACCAGTGTCCTATTCCTCCTCTCTGCCACTTCATTTTGTTGCGCGGTGTGAGGAACAGTGTGTTCCTTCTTGATCCCCTCCAATGCACAGTACTCCATGAACTCTTTTCCAGTGTACTCACCACTGTTGTTTGTCCTCAATATCTAGATCTTTCTCCCTGTTTGGTTCTCCACGAGAGTCTTGAACTCTCGGAACCGATCGAAGACCTCTGACTTGGCCTTCAGGAAATAGATCCAGGTTTTCCTGGAATAGTCATCAATGAATGTGACACAATAACTGTAACCACTGAAAGAATGGACGCTCATCAGTTCACATACATCCAAATGCACTAATTATAAGTCCCCCTCAGACTTGTGTTCACTATGTGGGAAAGGTCTCCTGATGTTCTTCTCCAACGCACAAACCTTGCAGTGGTAGTGTTTCTCCTCCTATACTGAAGGAACTCTGATAACTGCCTGTCTCAGATGCCTCAGTGCACCATGATGTAAGTGTGCCATCCTCCTATGCCATAACTCACCATCACTACTGTTGTTGCTGACCAAAGCCTTTGTAGGCTCAAACTGTAGTCTATAAACCTTCCCACTTCGAACCCCAATCATCCTGTCCAATCTCTGATCCGACTGATGTGGCCTGATATATACTTTCCTGTCCTAGAAAGTTACCAGAAAACCCTTGTCTTCTAGTGTGGAAACTGATATGAGATTATCCGTCATCCCTGGGACATATAACACATCAGCAAAGCTGATGGGCTTTCCAGAATCCTTCTGAACGAAACAGTACCAACACCCTACGCCTGATACCGCACATCATCTCCTAACTCAATATGGAGATTTACTTCACCCTCTTGCAAGCTCTTGAAAAATGATCTATGTCCTATCATGTGACAAGATGCACCGTTGTCCACATACCAAATGTTGTTGATGGAGCTTTCCATGCAAGCTATCAAGCAAAAGTCCTCATCAAAACTCTTGCTAAAGTCATCCTCCTCTGCTGAACCTACCATCTGTGTGTTGTTCTTCTTCTTCCTCTCTGGGCATTGGGAAGCAAAGTGTCCATGCTTGTGGCATATGAAGCACTTGACTTTTGACATGTCCGAGTTCTTCTTACCACCTTTTTTCTTTTTTGTCTTCTCCTTTCCTTTGCTCGCTAGGGCTAGAGCCTCTTCATCCACGATCTGTGGAGCACCATTGGATGAAGTCGAACCTTGACCCATACGGGTCTCTTCCAGTGCGAAGTCATCCCACAATCTCTGCCAGTCAGGGAGCTTCTCCCTAGCCACCACGCCTTTAACAAAGACGTCCCATGGCTTAGAAAAGCCATTGAGAGTTATACGAACTAGCTCCTCATCCTCAGTCCTATAGCCCACTGCTCCAAGCTCATCCCTGATCTATGTGAGCCTTGTAAGATAAGGCACCACTCCTTCACCCTTGGCCATCCCGAAACTGCGCAATCTCTCCTGCAACACCATCTTCCGGTTTTCATTCTTGCTCTGGTAGAGACTTATCAAAGCCTTCCACATTTCCAATGCGGTTTTTCTTCCCAGGCAGATGAGGGACTATATGGTCCTTCACCCCATCTAAGATGATCAACATAGCTCTGGAATCTATCTTCTTCCATCTAGCCAAATTTGTCGGATCTATGGGAGCAGACTTCTGATCATCAATGTGCTCTTCAGCATCATTGACATCCAGGATCTTTGTGATCCTCTCTTTCCAAGTAGGAAAGTTTTGTGACCCCTAGAGTCTATCCTCAACTCTCAACTGTACGGCCATAGTGAATAGTGCCTGTAAACCCTATGATAGATATGCCAATGATCTATCCAACCAACCTGCTACTTTCTCTCGGTCTTCTCAGAAGAGCTCTGATACCATGTAAATTTCCTTAAAATCCACTCTAGGGCTAGAGTATGCTGGATTAATTAAACCCAACTTATTATTGTTAACCACACATGGATTTCTTCACTATGCAGCGGAAAATAAATACTGAAAGAAATACCAATCAATCACACCAATAGAGACTGTTATCACACTATAGTAGCAGGGCTACTATCCTTGTTCAGCAGATATCTGCACATTCCAGAGCTTCCATTATTCCAGAGCATGGCTATATATTTTGGATCACTCATGATCAGAGCAATATATTATTCAGATTTATGTTAGACCTTGTGTTAAGGCTGAGCCTTGAGAGTTCAGATTTGATGACCGATGTGACCCTTTATCCCATACAATTTCAGTTCAGTGCTTAGAGATGTATTGCAGCAGTGTTTCAGATGGTACATGATGATTATTATGATGAGGTTGTATGATCTATGGATATGTTATCACTGACTGTGGATTATTATCTTGTTGATTTAGTCATGTTTACAGCATTTGCTTGGTATATTATTCTTGATGTGGCAAACTGTTTAAAATGAACTATAAATCATAAAATGGACAATTGCTTGCACATTTAGGTCATTTAACAAAACCCACTGGTTTTCACCTTACATAGATATGGTCTTTCTTGACACCAGTTGTCTGCTAGTGTAGGCTCCATATTCACTTGACTCCATCCATACATGACTTTCCTATTTGACTTTATCCTTTGACTTATCTCATTTGACTTTCTGATACTGAGGACTTCCCCATTTTTCTACCTCTGTGTTTGGACCGCATCCCTGTATATTTAGTGTCTCGGCTCTAAGTTGGTGACAAAACTTGCCATTGGTGAGTTGGATTGTAGGCCTAAATCATTCTGGTCGGTTGTCTCGATGTTTGGCATTGGCTCGAACTCCCCCTAGTCACTTGAGATGTTGTTGGCTAAAACTGAAAGCTCATGTTCTACCTATGGAAATTTATGAATTCGCCCATGGAAACTAAAAAAGGGGCAAGAGCGATGAACAGCTAAAAATACTCCTCGAAGAGTATAAGAAAGGTCCAAAAAGCAATGGTTCTTAAAAGTTATATCTAAACAATTGCTGACCTTATATATATTTGAAAACATGCCCTGGATGCAAGCTGCAACTAGTTGTGCTTATCTGCACATCTGAAATCCGAAGGGTTATGTAGGCCAAAAAGGCCATGAAATAAGATTGAATGATCCTAATGAACCTGGATCAACTTAATGTAGACATGATGCCTAAGTTGAATAAACACTCTCTGAACAACTTATCCATTTGTGAGGCACAACCATCCCCCGTGTTACTTTTTCCAGTACATAGTTTGTAGCTTTCCCCTTTCTCCCAGTCCAAAGTATTTTTGAGTTAAGTTAGACAAGTCAACCCCTTTGCCCAACCTTGTTCCTAGCCTTCATCCTTCACTAGCAGTTTGACCATGTCCAATGGGTGAGTTTGTCATTTGAACTATTGTGCAAGTAATTTTATATAACAACGGAATATGCTAACTTGATTAATGCCACTGAATGGATGTTATACTTTGAGCTTGGCTGTGAGAATGATTAGAGAAGCATGTCTTAGTCTACTAATGTGATTTATCCTTGGTTGTATATTCTTGGGATCCGTGATGATGTGGACCATATATATATGCTTTTTGATGATGATTCATGGTCCCACATACTTGATGATGATATCATATGATGGACATATGATGATGATTGATGCAGTTCAGTAGGTTTCATTATTACTTCAGATCAGCGGATTATGCATTGTCCATATATGGTGGATCCTACAGCTAGCCCAATAGGGCAACCCATGGTGTATGAGTACACATTTCTAGTGGATTTGGGTCTTCTGGATCCAATGAAACACTTATCTTTCAGTTCTGGGCACTTCTGACAGTGATTGATGCAGTTTTACACTTGTTGACCAGATTTGGGGCTGATTTCCCAACCTGAGCAGCAGGGGCCATGAGAGGCCAGTTCACCTAGGGCGTTGATGATGGAGGGGGTGGTCCAGCCACTTGTTTTTACCATTTACCCCCCCTTCTGGAGAGCCTGGTGGGCTCAGATGGACAACGCAGATGCCCTAGGAGGCAGTTTTGGCACTTTCACAGTTACCGAGGCAGTTAAAAAATGGGATAAAGTGGTCACTGAGGAATTCAATTTGGGCAATTGAGGCAAGTTTTTGGCATTTGGTCTTCGCAGAGGTCTTCCAGCGTGATCTCACTATCTTCCAGTCAGTTTTCACCATGTGGGTATGCCCACATTGATCACATGAGGTCTTTTACTGCTTGTCTGTCACAGATTTTGAGGATAGATTTGATCATTTGTATATATTTTATTATTTTAGTGTGCCTTGGGGATGAGCTAAGAAGGATTGATGCCTCCTAGCCCCACCATGTACTTATTTTGTCATGTCCTAGTCATCATGAGGTGGACCATTGTACTTTTACCCCTCTAGTGGATGACGTCACCCTCCTTTTGTACCATTTAGTGGGGGCACTATCATTATATTGGGTGATCCATGTGATGTATTGTTATGATTTATTGTTAGCCGTTGATTTGATCTTTTGATCTTTTAATCTTAGCCACTCATGTAAAAAGTGGTTAGGATTGTACTCTCTCCCCATCCTATTTAAGGAGGGAGCCTCTCATTGTAAAATTCATCTAGAGATTTTTGGCTCTTGGAATAAAATTTCTATCTTTTGGAGTACATGCTTGGATTGGAGTGGATGTTGGTTGTTTCGATTGTAAATGCTTTTGTCCATTGCACTGGAGGATCTATTGTAGCTATCTTGCATATTTGCCATATCTTATTTACAGGTTAAGAGGACGTTTTTGGACAAGTGCGAATTGGTGGGGAGGCTTGCCCTTCAAGCTTGGAGGAAGACGTTTTGGTTTGACAGGGAGTAGTTTTGCCTTTGTGTCAACTATTCTTTGTTTATATCTCTCTTGCTTGTATCTACCTTCAACATGTTAAACTAATTGATGCTTTGCTCCTTGGTTTTGACAGGTTAGAGGGAATCACATGTGGCTTGGGAAAATCGATTTGGCAAGAGGGCTTCAAGAATTCTCCATTTGATCTTTGGCAAAGTAATCCTCGTCTCAACTAGCATTCATCTCTTCATCCAGGTATGCTCCAAGAGGTATGATCTTCTTCTTCCTTGAATCATCCATAATTTCTAGATCATAAAAACCCTAATTGATTAAAACCCTTGTTTTTGGTTTTTCTTAGATCTACTTAGATCTAGCCTTGCTTTTGAAGAGATATTGAAAACGCACCTCTATAGCATCAACCCCTAGTTGGATCTATAGTTTGGTGGTGATTGGCTTAAAATTAACACACTTCTTGTTGATTGATTTGTCATTGATGTCAACATGTGACTTGCATGGTCCTTTTAGTTGTCATTGATGCCACAAATCCAATCCCTTGCAGAGGACAAGCTTGATGATGTGGAGACTTGAGTATTGGTACCCACAATTATGGCGTGGGTTGGACCTTGGCATTCACATTTGAGGTCTTTACTCTTGTGATGATGAAGACATGGTGTAGATTGTCCCCTTGATGGTATTCCTATGGATGTGACGGCTGAGAACTTTCAGCAGTGGTCTATTAAGATGGATAGTGGCTTTTTGAAAATAGCCGAAATTTAAGTACAAATGAGGGTTCTGAACCCACCAATAAAAACAGGTTGAATGATCCTTCTCAAGCAGGAAATGTCAGCATATCAGAATCAAAAATATTATTCAGGCCTGAAAATGCAGCCTCTTCTGTTTCTGCAAGGGAACTCCAACAGCAGAATGAATGTTGGAACTTTAAGTCAAATTTATCTAAATGCTGTTTATTACCTTCATTGAATAATGAATATCTTAGAAAAGCTGTCTACTGTGAAAATGACAATGATACAGGTCAGAATTCAGAGCTGGGCAGGGACAACACAGTTGAATTTGGGTAAGAGCAGAAAAGTTTTACTGGTCGTGGAGAACATATGTTTGACTCCAGCTTGGAATATTTTGAGCATGAACTTTTGATGTAAGGGGGAGCAGTTGTTTTAACAGTAGTTATATACTATGATTATGTTATGCAATCTTCAAAAGCATAGAAGGAAAGAGAAATCAACCAATAGCTGAAAAGAAAATGAGGATGATGGAGACTGCAACTTTATTGCAGAATTTGACAACGTTTTAGTTCAAGATGATATGTTGAAGTGGATTGCTCTATAACTGCAGGTGTCAGAAGTTTAGGGCAACACTAAAATTGCAACAGAGATCGAAAATCTGAATAATGAAGCCAATGTTTATGATGGCATTGACGCCGAAGCAAAGGCTAAAAAAAAAAAAAACATAAAGTATTATGTATTGAAGATATAAGAAGTCGGCCCAGAAATAAAAAAAGTCAGCTCAATTTTTCATGTCGGCCCAGAAAGAAAATTCATTGTTAAGTCGGCTCATATTTAAATTGATTTTTTAATATGCATGTCGGCCCACTAAAAAAAAAAAGTTCAATAAAAAATTGTAATTTGATATATGTCGGCTCAGCTATTTAAGGAAGAAAATTTAGTATAAATACACTACGAAAATTTTTTTTGGGGGGAAGAAATTCGCTGAGCTCTGAGGAAAGTTCGGGGGTTAGTAAGGCAGAATTTCGCTGGTTTGACAGCTCGGATTTTATGTGAAGGAGAGCTCGGATTTTTGGTAAAGGCAACGTGAAAATAATACTCTGTTTTTCGGGTTAATTATTAATGAAGGCATAGTTGGTTTTATAACTCGAATTTTTGGTGAAGATAACGCTGGATCTGCTTATTAGCTTTCCGCCCTTGATTACCTATGGATAGCAGTCCGACTGGTTATACCTTTGAAGTTTTTTTAATGCAAGGGTGTGTGATCAGGTTCTAGGCCTTCAGGGTTTGAATAAAGTGTAACGCTGACCTGCAAGCTCAAACTTTAGCTCAACTGTAAAGAAATTGCGTTTTGAAGGCTAACGAGCTAGCTACGATTCAAGGTTTCCGACCACGGGATTCTTCCATTTTTATTCGAAATTTGGTGGATGAAGGAGGGCGTATTTATCATTGCTAGCACTGTGGTGAGGTTGTTTCACTTGGCAAGAGAAGACAAGAAAGAGGGGCCGCATGACTGTCGAGGGAGATAAGCAAATCGTGGGGGGCAAGTTTCATGCTCAAACGCAGCTGAAAATGACTTGTTCCTTCGTTGGTTACCTACAGAAGATTATTTGTTACTGCTGAGTGCCCATCTGACTGTCTATCATCATACCGTGGCTGTCCATAGTCTTTTTGGGCACAAGAAAGGTCGCTACAGGCAATAGAAAGAAGTCTGCAATTTATATCAGTCCACTCGACTGAAGGTCATCTCCAGTATGCATCTACAGCACTTCAGAAGGTAAGGACAGAAATCAAGTATTCAAGTTGATCAAGCAGATAATCAGCAGTAATGACAAAATAAGGCAGCCTGGGCACATTGTTTTTAAGGGGAATGGTCATCTCATTTTGGACAGACCAGATCAGCTTTTAGATTTTGCAATCACAAGGTCTAAAGCAGTGAGCAGTGACCTTTGACAACAGTGGTGATGCCCTGGCTAGACAATGACTTTGATGAGCAGCAGGGTGACAGATTTGGCAAACTTATGGGCACAATAGCAGATGTGTAAATTGACAACATATGAACAGCAAAAACAGTGAATGACAAGATCTGTGTTGATTGATGCTCAGTCAGAGATCGTGTTGATAATGATGCTCAAGCCAAGGTGACTGAGTTTGAGGTCTGCTTGTATTGGTTGTATTATTGCAATGAGAATGTACTTCAATCAATGGAAGCTGGTATAATAAACCTGAACATCTCAGTCAACACGTGGATGATACTGTACAAACAGTGAAGCAGAAACTATGATGTATTCATGAGCACACAAGTATGAACAATGGTGCAGCCCTAGAAGTTGACATGCTAGTGATGATGACAGCCCTAGTTTATGAGGAGTGTGATCAATCCAAGGCTGAGTTATCCTAATAACCTGGCAGTGTTGAAGCAATTTTGTTGATGAACAGTATGGCAGTAGTATTGTTGGACAGATTGATGACCATGATTAGTTGAACTGAGAGATGATTTGCAGCAGTTGAAAGAGGATTGAGGTGACTAGAAGACCTAAGACATTCAGCAGCAGATCAGATGAGGTTGATATGACACAGTGACAGTAAGCCTTAATGTAAATGCAAGCTTGACTTGCTCTTGAGGTTAGGATACCTCAAACCCTTCTTAGCAGTGTCTAAGAAAACCAGGCAGGGTCCTGGATTAAGAGTAGGTGCTCTATGTATTAGTAGGAGCTGATTTTTCTTAACGGTTGTAGCCGGACATAATAATACAAAAGATTACAAAATTATATTGCGTTGTGTTCTGTTGTGTTATGGTCTCTGATGATCTAAATGCTTATGCTACGTGAATGATGATATGAAAGATGCTGGATTGATGTATTAATAAATATCTGTATCAAGCTAACAGTGATAAGCTAGAAAGGTTTAAAAATTGCCCTACACTGATTCACCCCCCCTCTCAGTGTCAACAATTGGTATCAGAGCCGGCCTTCGTCACAAGCCTAACAAGCTTGAAGGAGATCCTTAGACACAATGGAGGAAAAGAGAGAGTCATCAAGCAATGATGTCCCTGTACTTGATGTTACAGATTATTTCAGTTGGAGGAGCAAAATGAAGGCTTATCTGAAGAAGTTCGGGATTTGGGAAATTGTCATCAATCTACCCGCTCCATCAAACAAGAAAGGAAAACCAGCTGCACAGAAGGAAGCAAAGAAGGACAACACTACAGCCTTGAAGTTCCTCATGGATGGACTTCCCTGTTCAGTGAAATAAAGTATAGGAGAGTACACTTCGGCAAAAGACCTATGGTTCAAGCTGGAGAGTGAGTATCAGAAGGCAAGACCAGAACCCGAAAAGACAGATCAGAAATCAGAAGACAAGCCTCTAGAAGAGCTCAATCAAGAAGAAGATAAACAAGAAGAGGAATCCAGTAAAGGTATGAACTCTTGTGATTATGATAGCTTGTGTGATGAAATTGAGAAGGTTCTTGCCGATGATGATGAAGCAATGTTGAAAGCTAAACAGAGAATTATAAACTATGTATGCCACATAGATCTCAGAGCTGATTGGTTCTTGAACAAAGTTGATCTTAATCAATCTGATTACAAGATGTTTAGGACAACAACCTTTGATTATATGGATAATCTCCAAAAGCAAAATGTTGAACTAAAGGAGTTGCTCAAGAAACTTAAGCATGAAGGAGTAGGTTGGCTGAAATTGCTGAAGGAAAAGGAAGTAGAAAAGGAACAGCTAAAGATTGATTTGATCGATCTAACCCTAGAACAAAAGAACCATGATAAAGATTCAAAAATAATTGAAGAAGCAAGAGAGGTAAATCATGACTTAAAGACTAAGTTGGAGGAAGCCAGGAGGACAGAAGAAATCTTGAAGAAACAGCTAGAAGAAAAGGAGGAAACAGTCCAGAAGCTGGAAATGGAGGTAGTTGGTCTCAGGAAGAAAGGTAAGAAAAATGAAGCCTTGGTCAAGCTCCAAGACAGTTCAATTGTCCTAGATAAGATCTTAGCTTGCCAAAGATCTCCGCTCGACAAAACTGGTCTTGGTTACAAGAAGAACAAAGAAAAACTTGAAGATGTCGCTTGGTCTCTGAAGACTCCTATAGCAGGTCCATCAACGTCCAAAGCTGCTCCCCAAGCACCTGCACATGACAACAAGGAGTTTGGAAGTTCAAAGATGAAACAAGGAGTTAGGTCTGTCTATCAACACAACTTCATAAAGGAAACAGCTCCAAGACTCAGGTATGAAAGTGGCTTCAATGGTTATTGTTATTGTTGTTCTAACTTTGGTCATAAGGCTATGGATTGTAGGTTCTATGAAAGAAGAAGGGTTGGAAGCCCCATTGTCTCAGTTAGATGTTGGACATGCAATCAAGTCGGACATGTTGCTGCCACATGTCGCACAGTGAGATGCTACTCCTGCAGTGGGTTTGGACACAAAGCACATGAATGTGCTAGTCAAAGAAGTCAACCAAGAAGAAGTACTTCGTACATATCAGCAATAAGATTTGAAGATCGGAAGACAAATGCATACAGTCAGGGATATGCTCAGGCATGGAGAAATGAAGCAGATCAAAGAAGTGTTGGAAGCTCCAACAGCTCAGTTAGGTGCTGGTCATGCAACAAATTTGGGCACAAAGCGCAAAACTGTTGGAATGATATGAGAAGACTAACATATAGCTCAGCCAAGAAAACCAGCAAGGACAATGAAGGAACAGATACTCAAAGAACAGATGCCAAGAAGCAAGCATGGATAAGAAAGGCCGAGCAGTTGCAGAAAGGAGAAGCTGATCAGAGCAGGGAGGATGGCTGCCATATGGCAAGCCAAGTTTAAGGTCTCTTAAAGACCTTGGCACACAATGAGTCCATGGAGTTGGAGGATGGACTCAAAAGTATGCGATAGTCACTCCAAAGTAATTTAAAAAGCAGTCCTAAAGAAGAGAACATTGACAGTATATGGGCAGCATCTTGACATGACAGTGACAATTGATGAAGGACTAAAAGTAAGGGGGAGCATGTGAACGAATGATTGACTGATTGAATGACCACTTCAAGCAGAAAACAGGTCCAAGGATCGTGGTTGTTGAATTATAGAACAGTGATGTACGGTCAATGAACAATAAAATCACTCCAAACTCTATATGATGCACACTTGATTCTTGAACAAATCCAAGCTTGAAGGAAGTAAACAAAGTTGAGATCTTCTATAGTTCACACAGAAGTTTGGGTTGGCATATATACACAAACTTGCAGCATAAGAAGATGATTCCATACATAATGTACGCTATAATGATGCCTTGTACACAATGATGAAAATCCTACGATGATATTTCAGACCTTAATGAAGATGAACACACATATATATATATATACAGTGATATGGTTGATGAGCAAATAGATAAGCAGCTTGACATTGATTGTCAAGACCTTATGATGAGTATGTGAACAATATATGAGCAGACTTGAAATTGACAGTGATATACATACAATAAAGGAACAGCAATACAGTGGTATTTCACAGCCATAATTTGATTGTAGCAGTCACATGATTATCTGCAGATCTGGCCATCTACAAAAGAAACAAAAGCATACGGCTCAGTGACATGATTGCTTAAATATATACAGTTATGAATTAATAATGATGATGGTGCCTTGATGCCTATTGCTCGGTATATGATGCTCACACTATAAAGTGTTGAAAGTTTGTTACAACATGCTACAATTATTCAAAGGTACATCAGCATATTTAATAAGGGGAGTATGACAAAACCAATACATACTCTGATTTTAGGACAGGAGCAACACCAGAATGTTATTTTCTGTTTGATAACAAACTAAGAAATGAGATGAAATTTGAACTATGTGAGGTGGCAGAACGATAGGGGGAGCAAGAAATCTATTTGAAGAAATCAAGTATGTGACAAGTTGTGAATTTATTAACCAAATCCTTGATGAAGTTTGAGGCAGCAGGAAGTTATTGATATACAAACACAGGCAGTACTGATGAAGTCAAGACATCAGAGTTCAGAAGTGAAACTACAGCATCAACATTGTTCAAACCTAAAGTGTATGATAGAAGACATTATTATGACTAAAGGCTAATATTGCATATGAAAGAGGACTTGGCCTCTTAAGAAGATATTCTAGCATAGTCCGAGATTGATTTGAAGATTGCCTTGCAAGGCTGCCAAAGTTGATGAGATTTTTATAATGGTATGAAGACAAGGCAATCATATGAAATCTTGAGAGCACGGAGCAGCTTGAGGATGGGTTGAAACAATATTCAAAAACAGTGTGACATATTCCAGTTTCGAGCATTATGATTTTTGAATGGCGTATGGTATGCATAAGCAAGAGAAATGTAAATTGTATGAGTAGGATCAGACAAAAAGGAAGTGGCACTGTGTTAGGGGGAGCAGACTCTGTTGGTGTTTTGGCATGAGTGTGGCATGAGCATAATCAGACCTATGTACCAAGAATTCATGGTTGGTTAAAAGCCCTGGATCAAAACCAAGCTCAGTCAAAGGGGGAGTATCTATAATAGATACTCATGAACACTTGAAGATGGCAAATAATGGGAGTTTGTTCATTCATGAAAAACTTGGAGATGGCAAGTGATGGTGGAAATGAACTTAATTTTTGGGCATTGTGAAGCCATAAATGGCTCATTGACCCTTTGTCATTAATGTCAAAGGGGGAGAGAGAGATCAGTTGCCATCAATGACAAAGGGGGAGATTGTTGATTGATTTGTCATTGATGTCAACATGTGACTTGCATGGTCCTTTTAGTTGTCATTGATGCCACAAATCCAATCCCTTGCAGAGGACAAGCTTGATGATGTGGAGACTTGAGTATTGGTACCCACAATTATGGCGTGGGTTGGACCTTGGCGTTCACATTTGAGGTCTTTACTCTTGTGATGATGAAGACATGGTGTAGATTGTCCCCTTGATGGTATTCCTATGGATGTGACGGCTGAGAACTTTCAGCAGTGGACTATTAAGATGGATAGTGGCTTTTTGAAAATAGCCGAAATTTAAGTACAAATGAGGGTTCTGAACCCACCAATAAAAACAGGTTGAATGATCCTTCTCAAGCAGGAAAGGTCAGCATATCAGAATCAAAAATATTATTCAGGCCTGAAAATGCAGCCTCTTCTGTTTCTGCAAGGGAACTCCAACAGCAGAATGAATGTTGGAACTTTAAGTCAAATTTATCTAAATGCTGTTTATTACCTTCATTGAATAATGAATATCTTAGAAAAGCTGTCTACTGTGAAAATGACAATGATACAGGTCAGAATTCAGAGCTGGGCAGGGACAACACAGTTGAATTTGGGTAAGAGCAGAAAAGTTTTACTGGTCGTCGAGAACATATGTTTGACTCCAGCTTGGAATATTTTGAGCATGAACTTTTGATGTAAGGGGGAGCAGTTGTTTTAACAGTAGTTATATACTATGATTATGTTATGCAATCTTCAGAAGCATAGAAGGAAAGAGAAATCAACCAATAGCTGAAAAGAAAATGAGGATGATGAAGACTGCAACTTTATTGCAGAATTTGACAACGTTTTAGTTCAAGATGATATGTTGAAGTGGATTGCTCTATAACTGCAGGTGTCAGAAGTTTAGGGCAACACTAAAATTGCAACAGAGATCGAAAATCCGAATAATGAAGCCAATGTTTATGATGGCATTGACGCCGAAGCAAAGGCTAAAAAAAAAAAAAACATAAAGTATTATGTATTGAAGATATAAGAAGTCGGCCCAGAAATAAAAAAAGTCAGCTCAATTTTTCATGTCGGCCCAGAAAGAAAATTCATTGTTAAGTCGGCTCATATTTAAATTGATTTTTTAATATGCATGTCGGCCCACTAAAAAAAAAAATTTCAATAAAAAATTGTAATTTGATATATGTCGGCTCAGCTATTTAAGGAAGAAAATTTAGTATAAATACACTACGAAAATTTTTTTTGGGGGGAAGAAATTCGCTGAGCTCTGAGGAAAGTTCGGGGGTTAGTAAGGCAGAATTTCGCTGGTTTGACAGCTCGGATTTTATGTGAAGGAGAGCTCGGATTTTTGGTAAAGGCAACGTGAAAATAATACTCTGTTTTTCGGGTTAATTATTAATGAAGGCATAGTTGGTTTTATAACTCGAATTTTTGGTGAAGATAACGCTGGATCTGCTTATTAGCTTTCCGCCCTTGATTACCTGTGGATAGCAGTCCGACTGGTTATACCTTTGAAGTTTTTTTAATGCAAGGGTGTGTGATCAGGTTCTAGGCCTTCAGGGTTTGAATAAAGTGTAACGCTGACCTGCAAGCTCAAACTTTAGCTCAACTGTAAAGAAATTGCGTTTTGAAGGCTCACGAGCTAGCTACGATTCAAGGTTTCCGACCACGGGATTCTTCCATTTTTTATTCGAAATTTGGTGGATGAAGGAGGGCGTATTTATCATTGCTAGCACTGTGGTGAGGTTGTTTCACTTGGCAAGAGAAGACAAGAAAGAGGGGCCGCATGACTGTCGAGGGAGATAAGCAAATCGTGGGGGCCATGTTTCATGCTCAAACGCAGCTGAAAATGACTTGTTCCTTCATTGGTTACCTACAGAAGATTATTTGTTACTGCTGAGTGCCCATCTGACTGTCTATCATCATACCGTGGCTGTCCATAGTCTTTTTGGGCACAAGAAAGGTCGCTACAGGCAATAGAAAGAAGTCTGCAATTTATATCAGTCCACTCGACTGAAGGTCATCTCCAGTATGCATCTACAGCACTTCAGAAGGTAAGGACAGAAATCAAGTATTCAAGTTGATCAAGCAGATAATCAGCAGTAATGACAAAATAAGGCAGCCTGGGCACATTGTTTTTAAGGGGAATGGTCATCTCATTTTGGACAGACCAGATCAGCTTTTAGATTTTGCAATCACAAGGTCTAAAGCAGTGAGCAGTGACCTTTGACAACAGTGGTGATGCCCTGGCTAGACAATGACTTTGATGAGCAGCAGGGTGACAGATTTGGCAAACTTATGGGCACAATAGCAGATGTGTAAATTGACAACATATGAACAGCAAAAACAGTGAATGACAAGATCTGTGTTGATTGATGCTCAGTCAGAGATCGTGTTGATAATGATGCTCAAGCCAAGGTGACTGAGTTTGAGGTCTGCTTGTATTGGTTGTATTATTGCAATGAGAATGTACTTCAATCAATGGAAGCTGGTATAATAAACCTGAACATCTCAGTCAACACGTGGATGATACTGTACAAACAGTGAAGCAGAAACTATGATGTATTCATGAGCACACAAGTATGAACAGTGGTGCAGCCCTAGAAGTTGACATGCTAGTGATGATGACAGCCCTAGTTTATGAGGAGTGTGATCAATCCAAGGCTGAGTTATCCTAATAACCTGGCAGTGTTGAAGCAATTTTGTTGATGAACAGTATGGCAGTAGTATTGTTGGACAGATTGATGACCATGATTAGTTGAACTGAGAGATGATTTGCAGCAGTTGAAAGAGGATTGAGGTGACTAGAAGACCTAAGACATTCAGCAGCAGATCAGATGAGGTTGATATGACACAGTGACAGTAAGCCTTAATATAAATGCAAGCTTGACTTGCTCTTGAGGTTAGGATACCTCAAACCCTTCTTAGCAGGGTCTAAGAAAACCAGGCAGGGTCCTTGATTAAGAGTAGGTGCTCTATGTATCAGTAGGAGCTGATTTTTCTTAACGGTTGTAGCCGGACATAATAATACAAAAGATTACAAAATTATATTGCGTTGTGTTCTGTTGTGTTATGGTCTCTGATGATCTAAATGCTTATGCTACGTGAATGATGATATGAAAGATGCTGGATTGATGTATTAATAAATATCTGTATCAAGCTAACAGTGATAAGCTAGAAAGGTTTAAAAATTGCCCTACACTGATTCACCCTCCCTCTCAGTGTCAACACTTTTCAAGGCAAAAAGCCCTCTTGAACCCAAATCGCACTTCCTAGAGAGAGGCATGTTTGGTTAGATCTAGCACATGGGTAGGTGAGATCCCACTTGATTGGTAATCTACACACTTGATAACCTACCCCCATATTCTTACTTTGGTGAGTTCTACCTTGTGGACATCTTTCCATGTTTTAAGGGGTTAAAACCCCCTTTTGAATTTCTTGGCACCTCAAAACTCAGATCTACTAAGATCTAACCCTTGGATTGACTTGGTTTTTGGGATCCACATAGATCGGGGCATAAGCCAATTGGATCTATAGTTTGGTAGCCTTTGGACTTGATTTGGTCCACCTAACCCCTCCTTTAGCCCTCCTTGAGCAAAGTCGCACTACCTGGGGAAGGTGAGTTTGTCCACTTTGAGGAAGTGGGTGTTTGAGATTTCTGTAGATTTGGATTGGCCATACCTCGAAACCTAGGTCTAGAGTATCATTTTGTGACGATCTGCCTTGGGGGTAGCATTCCTTGTTTCAAGGGATTGTGGTCCACTTAGGGTCATTTCATGAAAACCTAGATCTAGCAAGATCCAACCATTCAATCTCATTTAGCCCACTTGACTTGGCTCCTAGGTGTCCCGATCTACACTTTGACATACCTTTTTGACCCCATTATCCCATTTAACAAGGCACTAGTCCTCCTCAAAGCAAGTCGCACTCCTTGGGAATTGTGTCAAACCCTAGATCTAGTACATGGGTACTCCTAAACTCAACTTAGATCCATAGATATAATCATTACCTAACCTCTAGTACCAATTTCACACCTTAGCTTCACCTTGTGGGCCCACTTAAAGCCATTTCACACATCCCAAGAAAATAGGACCCACTTGTGTAAACATATGGTACTACACCTTGTCATCATACCATTATGTGGCCTAAATCATATATAGGTTGAACACTAACAATTTCTCAAACCACCTTCAACCATACCTCAACTTCTAGGTCCACTTAGCCTTGCATTGGTTTCCGTAACTCTTCATTTACTTACCCTTAGAAACCTTTGTTTGGGTCCAATCAACTGTGATTGGCTATAGGGTCTCCCCCTTGGTCTTGTTACACCCTGACCTAAAGCGAAGATTGCCTTGGTTGACGTGACTCCCACCTTGCATTGGGAACCGTGGCATCTCTTGGGTCACCTCTTTAGTTGCCTGTCTCCTCTACCGTCCCGGATGGGATACCACCAGGGGCAACTACAAGTTGTGTGATAACAGAGACAACACAATCTTTTTGGGTATAAACCCCCGATCAAAACCCAAGATGAGAAAACCAGTGCAACAGTATGAGAGGATATTTTTATTAAGAAAATATGAAGCTTTTACAATATCAGAAAATTGATTTTTGCCTAACCTGGCAAAATCGAACCAACACAAACTCACTGAGTAACTGCTGAGCAGTACGACCTCCTGCTGTGTTGTACGACCTGCGTACAATCGGTTGTATGGTTTGTTGTACGACTGCCTCTGAAGCTCAACCTCGACTCTCTCTCCTCTGTGAATTCATACGGCCCTCTTGCATGGATGTTATGTCAATCACTCTGACTCTCTGCTTCTCCATCTTCTCTGCAAAACTCTCTCTCTCAAACTTTTTCTCCGTCTCTGTCGGAATGTAATTGTATCCTCTCCACCAATTGATCCTCCCTTTAACTCATTGGCTAAGCGAAAAACCTAATCTCACTATGGATCAATGGATGAGATCCTCCGGTGAGATCAATGGCCAAGATTAGATTAGCCATCACTTAAATATTTTTCACTCACTTTATAAAAAAAGTGTTCCATTAAGTCAATTAATAATTATATCACTTTAATATATTTTCCAAAGTAAAACTTAGGAAAAAATACATTAAATACAATTGGCTTCTTTATTTAACTCTTATGCATGAAAGGACACATGCAATGCAGGAAGACCTTCCTTGTCACTTCCTAACAAAATTGGGACATAACGGTCATGACTTTTGCAAGGGGACATAGCTCACATTCACATTTCATTTCATTTCCCTTAGCGTACTTTGACTCTTTTGACTTTGATTTAGGCATCGTACATAGGAGTAGTATGTAGAGACCTTAGAACATGACATATAATTAGTTAATTGTGGAAGGGGGACATGATGGAAATGAGTGAAGTGGCTAGTGAAATGACATGATATGAAAAATGGCTAGGTAAAATGTCGTTAATGACATGAAATAAGGGTCATTCTTGCTTAAATCCCTAGGGGCACACCTAACCTGAAAGGACATACACTTTATCTAATGAGGAAAGAAGAATTATGACCACACCGTGACACTCCCTAAGCTATTGAAACAATATTTGAGGATACATGAGCCTTTATAGAGAAACACCTTTGACCTCTTATTGTTATGTCCACACATAAGATAACAATTGACCATAACTCAAGTAGAGAGGATATGTTATAACACTGGTGTCAACTAGATGTCCCCATATGTCATAGGCATATGGCAAGGTAGGTTGAGCACGTTGAAAGTGTATCTAAGCAAGCCAAAAGTGTCTATATCAAGTGTCTATGGGAAAACCATAGATTTCATCTATGAAACTACTAGATTTGATGGAAGATCACATAGGAAATGATGATTAAGCCACCCCACACATGTTAGGGGATAACAAACTATATCCAATTGCTTCTCATCGAGGAATAATCATCTAAAGTGTTCATACCACATATCAACTATACCATCATATCACATCAAGGTACAACTGGTGCTTTGTAAGTAACATATCACTCGTCACTCAATGGTGCTCCTACTGAACTCTAGGGGCCTATGAAAATAATTGTGCACCATCCACTCTCCTCTAAACATCCCTACACCCAACTGTTGAGGCAGATGGTTAGTCAACCTTCCTAATCATTGAGGTAGATAGTTGGTCATACCATAAATGATAAGGGTAATGTCGGGGAAAGTGTTTGTGTCCATAAATAGCCCCTGTATATGTCCAATGATCATTAATGCCATCTCATCTCTACAACTTGTGCAACTGGATCGTGATGAAAATCACAGATGTGACCTCATGCAATATGAGGAGTAACAAGGAGCAAGGGGTATACTGCTTATAGTAACTTATAGATGTCCCTTTGGATAATCTGCCATGCTATGAAGGGCATATCTATTCCATCAAAATCACCTAGTATTTGCACTTGGCCTCATCTGCAAACTACATCCACTCAGGGAATGGGGAGTGCATAGGGTAGGGTGAATCTAAATCTCTGCATTAGTACAAACCCAATTACATCGCTGCTTGCTGCCAGACGCCACTCCTGTGGATTTAACTTCCCTACTTGAGAGGTTTTTTCTATGTAAGTAAACCTTGTGCAAAGCCCCTTTTCTATGTTTATATGTAAATATATCTAGATTTACTTCATTAGCCAAACAGTTTTGATTGCCAAACTTTATCCTGCCACTTGTAGTACAGCCATCTATTATTCTTCTGACTGCTTGTATATTGAACTGCATTCAGTATAAATGTTTTTTCGATGTAACACAATCCTGGGGAAACCCACCAGGCACTTCCCCTCATTTCAGGGATGGTACCCAGGCTTTTGTAGAAGCACGAGGCTTTGCAACAAATGCTCATTTAAGAGCTCAGCATGTCACTTACAAGAATTGAACCTAGGTGGGGAGGGTAAAAATCATTCCTCCCAACCACTCAAGCTATATCCACTAGACGAATTGCATTCAATATCTATACAAGCATGTCCTAGATTAATAGAATAAATTTTGAATTTTTGTTGATATCATCAAATTTTGACTTTCTTCTAGATTGTCTTCAAAATATCCAGATTCCTTGAGTACTTTCAATGTTTTAGCAGGCACAGGTTTCATATGCTATAAAACTGAAACTTTCCTCCTGTCAAACATATTTCAAAAGTAAATTGAATGGACATGTTGCAGTCAAATGGTGTCCAAATTTATTTTCCTGTCATCTTAGAAGTAGTTTTATTGCAAGAACAGATCTAAAGCAAGGACCAATACAATTCTGCAAAATGAAGTCAGCTCCTACTAAGTCTACTTTTTTAATAAACAAGTTAATACTTGGAATGAGAGGACTATCTCCAAGGTTTGATAAATAGAACCACTTTAAAACTATAATAAAAGTGAATTACCCTGATTCAACATTAATGACAACAGTACTTAACTGTAGGAATACTTTTTAAGCACCTTTCCTCCAGTCCCCTTTCTATCTGAAAAACATTCTAGAAATTGCCTTGAGTTTTTCTTTTGTAACCCAAAATCTACATCATACTGTTTCAAGCATCCTTACAATTAAAGTGACCTAATTGTATTCATGAAAAACATTCAGTGTAACCTCCTCAGAAAAGAATATTATGGGAACCAGCTAAAGTGAGCAAAACCTTTGGATATTATGCAAAAAGAGCTAGTTCCAATTCTCCCAATTGCTGTAACAGTCCCAAGGCATGGCCCAAAAAAGTATGCATGACTTAACAAGTGGCAATCTATAGCAACCGAATAATCACCTGGAAACATTGTTGTGTTTCCCCACCTCCCATCTCCTTGGGAGATTAAAAATTGGTTCAGTATGGAAAAGGTCTTCTACCTTTGTCACTCAATCAAGCAGTTGAACAGCTCTATATTGAAATATTTATTTTGTCAAATGCCATGATGGATGAGAGTACCTCATGATATTTAAAGATTTATTTTGGCAGGGCCATGATGAAATGGAGTGCCCCGTGATATTATAAATGTCTTCAATCCCTATTATCCCTTGCTACCATCTCTGCTCAGGATCACAAGAAAGCAATGCAAAGAAAAGCAAATATATATTGCATCCATTTCACTTAGACAAAAGCTTGCAACCATGCACATCTAATTGCATGTCAAAGTTGTAAAATTATGGAAACAAATCCCATAACTAGAGGAACATCAAAATCATCTGAGGTCAGTGCATGCTTATAATACACAGGGTTAAAAACGACTACATAAAGAGCACTTGGTCAATATCTTCAGGTTTCAACTCCTTATAAGGGGTAAACCAATAGCCACAACAATCAATGTTGCTGGAAGTCCAAATCGCAAATGACCCCAAAATGAGAGATTATAGTCAAAGAACTTTGCTCTTCTGGCCTGCTCACAGACAATTAAGTTTGCAGCTGAGCCTATTAATGTTAAATTGCCTGCCACAGTGCTAACCCATGCCAAAATGAGCCATGCCTGGGTCACACTTGCTCCGGATGCTGCTGCAGATGCTGCCAGTCGAGTGCCCAGCAAAAGCACTGATACAAAGAAAGTAACCAACCAAAACATTCCATAAATATTTATGACATTGAGGCATAGGAGAAAAAATTAATCACTGCCGCAAGTTATTGTCAAATATAGCAGAAACAGTCCTTGCCTAAAGATTTATTTTTATTGGGCACCTAAAAATGAAGGGACAAGAGGAATAACATGTCATAAACATATACATAGTTTCCAAGTTGAACAATATTGATCTTACGACGTCTTGAAATTCTCTAAGACATTAAGCATAACCTACTTTTTGCAGTTAATTAGACAGTACATCATTTTTCATAGCTGAACAGCATACAAAAGTAATGCAGATGATTGTGAACTGAGTTGTGTCTGATATTCTGCCCAAAACAAGGAACTAGTCAAGCTATTCATTATGGACTCTATTACCACCCATTTTGCATGGGTGTCCACATCTGATTTTGTCACACATTCAATAGGATTACAATTTATGGAGCTTTGGAATGGTTGTGTTCCTTCAGGATAGAATTTTGCTTCATTATTGTGACGATGCCCTAATGTTGATGATGCACTAACATATGGATGTTCATGATGGGATATGGTTGATATTGCTATGGTGACCTTTGAAGGCCTATCTTGGTGGAGCACTCTAGCTCATGAAATATGGATTGCTCTTGAGGAACCTCTGTTGGTGATTTTCCATAGAGTGCCTTCCTTGTGCCACTTGTTTGATGATGTGGAGATCCTTCTCTTGTCTAGCATTCTTGCCTTTTATCACATGGATCACTTCATAGCACTATTGGTTATCATCTTTCATTGAGGACCCTCTTGGTTTCTCTCTTGTGACATTTGTGGTGGAATTCATGGTTTGTAAAAGGGGCCTCCCCTTCTTCATGGTATTGGTTATCTATTGTGGACACTTTCACTTGAGTTGGATAATTCTATTATTGACTGATGGTCTCCTTGGTTCATGAATTGATGAGTTGGCATGGAGGTTAGGTTTTGGTTGTTATGTGAACATTCATTCTTTACTTTGATGAAATACTGCACATGAAGGGTTTTACTTGATGGATGGATTGTTCTACACACATTTGTTGGTCTTCCTTGATGAGCACCCACCCTTTGGAGGGTTGTTTACACACTCATCTAAACCATTTTTTATGAGACATTTTTGGGGGGCCGTCCTAGCTTCAAGAGCAGTTATCTATTGACAGAGTGCCCATAATTAAGCCATCTCAATGCTATTAGATATAAAATGGCCACAAGATTTCTGAAAAGTGGTTATAATAGAAAATATGATAAATATTGAGGAAGTTAGCAATTCCAGAACTGTCGTTTAAAGAATCGCACCGTATTTTTACCATGTGTGCCTTTTGGAGCCTTTCCATGGAGAGCATTTACCTTATTGAGGAAGAGGTCCACCTTTTGAGGCCTTTTTCTTGGAGTGCTACCTATGGAGAGTGTTTGGAGGCTAGGTTTGACTTCTACTTGTCATCACTCACCCTCATTTGATGGATGCACGACCTTCTTGGGCCTTTCTTCCCTTGGATATTGTACTTGTGGCTCTGACCACCATATTGCATGGATGTTGCTAGAGTTTGTTAGGGATTGTTGGAGTATTTTGATTTGTTTACTCCCTCTTAGGCTAGATCTAGGGTTTTATGATTATTTTATTGTGGAAGGAAGATGAGCTTAAAGCTATATAACGCTTTTCTCTCTCCTACATTTCTCATGGTTGGATTTTTGGACCTCTCTCTCTCTCTCTTAAGCTTAATTGATACATCTTTTCTTGGAGCAAATCTTGTTGTAAGGGTTTTGTTATCACATCCATTGTAGTCGGGCTACCATGATTGCAGAGTAGTTTCCTGTATATTTTTGAGCCAGGCTTTTACACATTTTTTTATGAGATCAGCCTATGATGAGCAGTACTTTTGATGATCACTCATGTAGCAACCGCAGATCAGATATGATGAACTGTATGCCATGATTGAGCCTCATGACCTTAGATTTGATGACTGAGGTGACCATTTTTGTTCCATACAGAGCAATGTGATAGTGCCCAGAGCTTTACAACAGCAGTGTTCTAGTGACTATTGATGATCCAGATGACAGATACAGGTATATGGCCCAATAGGTATATGGTTGTGCATTTGATATGTTTGCCTTGCTCTTTTGCTTATCTTAGTAGCTTGACTAGGTATTAAGTGGTCATGATCTGGCGATATATATATGGACATGGTTGTTTTGATGATTATCTAGAGTCCAAAATGATCTAATTACTCATAATAAGAAATTATTGTTTATACTCATTGGTTTTACCCTCTTTAGTAGTATGGACATGGTCATTCCCACCATTTATGGCTTGCTAGTTATGGCATCACCTTTCACTTTCCCCCATCCATATGTTCTCTTACATATTTGGTTTTGCCTTGACTTACACCTCAGCCTGTGATATGGAGGAACTCCCCACTTTTGCCTCTATGTTGGATAATTTCCCTGTTGTTTGTGTCTCAGCTCTGAGTTGGCAACAGAACTCACCGAAGCCTTGATCCTTCTGGGTCAGGAGAACCCGCTGGTGTTGGTTCCTGAGCTTAGGTGAATTGGATTTGATGCTTTGACCTCTCTGGTCGGTTGCCTCCGATGTTTGGCCCTGATTGTGGATGATCCCCCTAGTTTCCTGAGTTGTGTTGAATAGACCTAAAGCAAATTGTACTACCATCATTACATGCATGTGTGAACTATTATTATATCTTTTGTGCAAGCCCATGGAAATAAATTAAAATTGTGCTTCTCAGCACAATGAAAAAGGGCTATGAAATGAAATGAAAAAATACCCAGGATAAAAGCTGCAATTAGTTGTGCTTCTAAGCGCATGAGAAATCCAAAGGGTCATCAGGCCTAAAATGCAGTGGTTAAATATATGCTAAATCTAAAGACTGTTGGTCATGATAATATGTAATGACTAATTCCTCACGGAGCCTACGGGTTGGGATGTGAGATGGAGTAAGGGACAACTAATTCTAAGTGTCCCTTAGAACCTCAAGTTACGGTTAGTTGTGCACCTAGTTACGGCGGTTCTAGAAAAGATCCTCGCGGAGCTGGTTCCAGCTTGGATGTGAGCTGTAGAAATTTGCTAAAGGTTGAATAAGCACCTCTCAAAACAACATATTCCATTTGTGAGATACTGCCATTCGATGTATGTATATTATCCGACATATGCTTAAGTGCGTATCCCTTTTCCCTTTATCCTAAGTGTCAAAGTGTTGATTTTGTAAAGTCATTCCCTTACCCTAGCCTTGCATTTTTCACCTTCACCCATTCCTAGCAAAATGGTCACGTCCATGAAATGAGTATATTCTTGAGGTTATGTTTTGAGTAATTGATTGTCTTAGTCTTGGACTTATATTTGATGTGTTAACTGCTTAATTGTCGGTAAAATGCTACTTTATACTTAAAAGAGCATATATTATCCATTTGCACCTACGGCATCAGGCATTTTTAGCCTGGGTCATTTTTTTGGTGAATCTTGACCTGGTCGAATTAGTTTGACCAAGTCAACCGCAGGATTTGAGATGAGTTGGACCGATGGTGTTCGAGATTGATTACTTATAGTCCTATGATGCCCACTTGATGGTCCCATGCAGCAAACACAGGTTTCATATGATGGTTTGGCGGATTTTTATTGTTATTATTATTTTACAGACCATTATTTTTATTTGTCTGAGCATGGATTTAGCTTATAGATGATTATCTAGGTGATCATACGGTGTGAGTACTCATCTCTAGTACATTTGGACCTTCTGAGTCTATTGGCAAACTCAAATATCAGTTACAGGCACTTTCGAATGAGATTACAGTCATATTGTCACTTTATTGCAGAATTGCCATTATAAAATGGCCTGACAGCACAGTTGGATACTTATTTGGTTCTCCTAGGAAGCTACAGAGGGAGTATGGGGTCCCACCACTTGTTATTACCATACCCCCAGACATTTAGGTCCAGTCAGATTTGTGCCTGGGGCACCAGACACAGAGCTACATGCATTTTATTACTTTATAGGTGATTCTTTTAGGATTAAATATGGAATAAAATGGTCACTAAGGAAATCGATTTGGGCAATTGAGGAAAGGAATTGGCATAAGGTTTGTTCAGAGGATTTTTTTATGCATCCCACACCTTCCAGCGCAACTTGCAGCATTCAATGGGGTCCACACACACTCCGAGCTATTATTTTGATGTTTTATTATGTTTTTAAAGGGGGGCACGATTTCGTCACTTGGTCACTTTGTGATGTTATAGAGTCATATTATTTATCATTGTGCCACGGGGCCATGCTAGTGAAGGATATAATCACCTAGCCCCACCATGTGCTTTATTCACTTGTCCTTGTCACTTGCCATGTGGTACGTTCCCCTAGGGTGTCTTAGTGAAGTGTGCCTGCTCTTTTAGTGAGTTGATCCATGTATTGTATTTCCGACTCATCTTAGCCGTTGATTATTATTGTTGTATCTTTTGATCTCCACCACTCATTCAAAAAGTGGTTAGGGTTTTAGTCTCTCTCATTCCTATTTAAGGAAGAGACCCCCCTCATTGTAAAGACAACTTTTGGCTCTGGAATTCTTGGAATAAAATATTATTTTGCAGATCTACTTCTCATGCTTTGATGAATGTTCTCGTACGTGATTGGAAAGATTTTCTTTTCAACATCTAAGTGATTTTTATTTGATTTCAACATCTTCTTGAGGAGGCTGAATTCATCTTTTGCAGGGTGCAACTAGCTTGGAGGGACAATTGTGGGGGTTCCCCATCTCTTCTTGGGCAAGACTTTTTCATCTCTCAGGGAGTTTTTCAATTGTGATTTTTTCCATTGATTTATTCTTTGTGATATGTCATGCATAGTTCCTCTTTTATTTGTGGATCAAATCTAACTTGGCTTGTTTGAATTTGCAGGTAAAAGAAGACACACTTCCTCCTTGGACTAGGACGTTTAAGCTTGAAATCAACTAGATCTCGCTTGGAATTGTAACTAACCGAAAGGATCATCAATGTACATGGCGGACGCAAGCATTTGAGGTAAGATCTACAAGGTACATATTGGTTTTCATGCATTTTACCCATTTGGTCACTTAAAACCCTCACTGTTAAAACCCTAGTTTTATAGATCTGATTGATCTAGCGATAATTTGGGCTTAATAACTAAAACCCACTTCTTAAATAATTAATGAACATTAAAGACCAAGTTTGGTGGAAATCCAACTCCATTTACCCTTTGACCCAAGCACTGGCCATCTCTAGGGGGGACACACTTGTGGTTGTTAGTCAATTTCACAGATCTATCATTTGGGTATTGCCATTTTGTCTTCTAAACTCCAGATATACCCTTTGGAAAACATTCTAGTGCCTCTCCTATCCTAATTTCACTAAGTGGGCCCCACCTCACTCCATTTTTACTAAATCAAAGGTGGACCCCACTTGGGTCTTCTAGATTGGCATTAGATCTATCTAGATATATTCATTTAACTCCTTTAGTGGCATAATCATTTCTTAGTTGAGCATTAACCTCTTGCATAAGCCCCCTCAATCAAGCCCTAACTCTATTTGCCACCCATCTTCCTTATATCTAGATCTACTTACTCTTGATCTCTCCCTCTCTTCAACTTCACATCTCCCTAGAGTGTCTAGAGTAGGTTCACTAGCCTCCATTAGCTAGATAGGGTCTCCCCCTTAGTCTTGCAACAGCTTGATCTAAAGTGAAGAGTGCCTCGATTAACGTGAAAACCATTTATCCTTGGGAATCGAAGCCCTCTTAGGTCACCTCTTTAGTTTCCCAACACCTCTACCATCCTGGATAGGATCACCTTTTGGGGCAACTACAAGTTGTGTGATAACAGGTTCCTTTCTTGTTCATGTGTGGCACTTTGATCTTTGCTTGCAGCTTCATGGTTGTCAATTGTATTGAGTATTTACATTGGCATTTCTATGATTTTGCTTGGGCCATTGAAAGGGTATTACTGCCTCATTGGAGAAAGGGGTTTTAAGTTAATCTTTGTTTCGTCCTTTCTTTGCATGTTTATTTATACAGGATTTATGTGTCATATCTCTACCTTGATCTAGATTGTGCAACCTTAAGCCATTATTTATAGAGTGCAACCTCAAGAGCCTGAAAGGAAAGGAATTCTACATTTGATTCTTGTTATCACACAACTTGTAGTTGCCCCAATAGATGATCCTATACAGGACGGTAGAGAGGATGAGCAACCAAAGAGGTGACACAAGAGAGCCTCGATTCCCAAGATGAATTGGTTGTCACGCCAATCAAGGCACTCTTCGCTTTATGCTATCCAAGCTACAGATCGCAAAGGGGGAGACCCTGATCTACTCCCAACAAGAGAGATCTAACCCAATCACCAAATCAAGCTATGGAAATAGGGTATGTAAGGTGACGGGTGATTAACCCTAGATTTAATGAACAAGGTCACTTTGGAGGCTTAGGATAAATAAGATTTGACTTTAAGTGTTTAAACACAATGACTTGAAGATTAAGAAAGATCTAGGATTCAAGTGCTAGGTAAAATGATCAAATCCAATTGCCTTGGGAAACGTGAACCTTAAAACAGGGAAATAGTCCAAGGGAGCATATCTGAATAGATTATGGCTTTCTAGCATTGCTTGGTGGAAGATCTGATAGTTTCAATGTTCACAAGCAAAGATCGGGCATCAAACAACTGAAAAAGCGGCAAACTCAAAGAGGGCACAAGAGAGAGAGATCAGTGCCTAGAGATCTGGGCAAGGAGTCCAATGAGGGTGACGCCCTAGTAAACCCACTTCGGGCTAGGTCTAAAAGTAAAAGCCCAGAAATCGTTCGCCACGATTTGAAATTGTTTAAGCTAGAGAATTTTTATGAATTTTAGCAGCTTAGGGTTTGTAAAAGAAGTAACAACAGACTAGTGGAATAGATAAATAACTCAAGAAAAACAATGGTACTATTATCACATATATAGTAGCTAGGCTACCATACATTTTTTGTCAGATTCCAGTACACTATTCAGCCAATTCCCTTGCATTGAGATGCTGAGATGAGCATCTACCATGGATCACTATCAGATGATGGACAGCAGTTATATTCCCCAAGCCATGACTGAGTTTCAGGACACTCAGAGAGATGACCGATGTAGCCATCTAGCCATTTATATAGAGCAGTCAGTAGTGCCGTGAGTTACAGCAGTAGTTTCAGAGGATGGATGTTGGTTCAGATGATGAGCATTCAGGTATATGACTCAGCAGGTATATTTTGGTGTTGTGGTTATATTGCTTTTATTTTCATTCTCTAGCATGTCTTAGCATTTAGTATCATGATCTGACGATCATATAGATATGTGGATCTGGTTGTACTATTATATATATAATATTTGTCCCTACTCAGACTTAGAGGTTCTTGGCCTATACTCATTGGTTTTACCCTCCCTAGGGAGAATAGAGGTGATCATTCCCACCATTCTTTGGCTTGCTAGTGTTGGTCTCGTTATTCACTATCTTCATCCATCCATTACCTACCTAGTTTGTTATCTACACTGACTTACTACTTGACTAGTGGCATGGAGGACCTTTCCCCACTGACTTATTGTGTCTCGGCTCTAAGTTGGTGACAAAACTTACCTTTGGTGAGTTAGACTTCCTCGTGAAGTCCCCCTAGTCACTAAAGATGTTGTTGGCTAAACCTGAAACTTTTAGTGCTGCCATGAATACAAAGTATGGAAATAAAATGTTGTATCTTGTATGAAAGCCCATTCATGCAATGTGTTTCTTAACACACATGAATGAAAGGCAAGCCAAATGAAAATGGCTATGAAATATCAAATGCTATATCTATTGTGAAGTGTAAATACCTAGGTAAACAAGCTGTCTAAAGACACACCTAGAAGTGCTCAGGTAAACAAGTGCCTTAAAAACACACCTGCAACAAGAAGCCTTATGAAATGTAAATCTATGCAATGTGTTTATAAACACACATAGATCAAAAGCTATGGAAACTATAGGCCCAAAAAGCAATGGAACTTAAACTCTATATCAAAAAGATTGCTGGCCTAATTTGTATTATGGATTGTGCGCATCTGTCAAGGTGAATAAACACTCTTTGAACAACTTACCCATTTGTGAGACACCGCCATTCCCTGTGTTGTTGCTCATTCAATATATGTTATGGTGTGTATTCCCTTTCCCTATCCAAAGTGTCACAGTGTTAAGTCAGTAAGTCATCCTTTGACCTAGCCATTTTATTCTTAGCCTTCACCCTTCACTAGCAAATTGATCACAACTATGAAGTGAGTATGGTTTTGAAAGTCTGGTCTGAGTAATAATAATAATTAATGACATATTATAGTTGGATTTAGATCCCCAATAATGATTACTTTTTGTTATAATTGCTATTTGAATGGATTGCAAAGCATGCTTTAACCTTTGACACCTTGCAGCAGCTTGATGATAGTTTGAGTTATATTTTGGTCATGTTGACTTGGTCAAACCTAGTTTAACCAAAAGTCAACCACATGACATGAGGTGGCAGACATCAGATGATACAGAGAGATGATATATGGTCTGGTATAGGTCACCATGGTGGGTTTATGCAATGGTTTCAGGCTTATGATGATTTGTGCTTTTCATCACTTTTACAGATTATTATTATTTGGTCTGCCGGATATGATGAGTATTTATTTTTGACCATGCAGAGGTCTATATGGTGTATGAGTACACACTTTAGATGGATTTGGGCTCTCTTAATCCAATGAGACAGTCTGTTTTCAGTTCCGGGCAGTTACAATGATGTTTTAGCCTTAGTTGGCTATCCTAGTGCAGTTTTGGCCTGTCAGAGGCCCTGTCATAGCAGTGATGAGATTTGATTAGTTCACCTAGGGCGTTGTACATGGAGGGGATGGTCTAGCCACTTGTTATTACCATACTACCCCCCTCCCAGACACATTGGTGAGCTTACCTTGACAGCACAAGCACTCCAGGAGGCAGTTTGGGCAGTCTCACACTTCCCGAGGCAGTCCAGAAATGGTAAAAATGGCTACAGAGGAATTCGATTTGGGCTACTGAGGCAAGGTTATGGCATGGGATGATATTTGATGATGAGTGGGATGTCTTCCACACCTTCTCCGGCAGTTTCAGCTTCCAGTGGGACCCACATCCATCACTTTGGGCACTTTATGATGAATTCTGGAGCCTTCCAAGGCTCACAACTTTCCCAAAGAAGCACGATTTGGTGCTTAGATGATTATTTTGATGACATTGTGCTATGGGGATTGACCAAGGGTGTTAGAAATTACCCCTTGGACCCACCATGAGCTATTTCTTATGTTTTATCATTGACATTTGGTGGGACACCCTTATTATGGGTGATTTGTCCATTATTATATTGTATTATTGAGTTGATCCATGTATTGTATTGTTGAGCTCATCTCAACAATTGATTATATCATTTGATCTTTTAATCTTAGCCACTCATTCAAAAAGTGGTTAGGGTTATGGCCTCTCTCCATCCTATTTAAAGGAGAGAGCTTCTCATTGTAAAGGGTCTTTGGCTCTTGGAATCTTGATATAGAAAAACTTTCTTGCGGAAATTCTTGTGGTCTCCTTTGCATCTGGTGTTCTTAGATGGTGATTGGAAAATCTATTGTTTCCTAGCATTTGGGTATTTGTTGGAAGATCTATTTTTCATGGAAACTTTGTCTTGTCTACTGGAGGGCGAATTCATCTTGGGCGTTTTTGCAGGGGCTCCTCAACTCGCTTGGCTTGGCATTCGCTTGTATCAGGGGGTTATCATTAGTATCATTGTGATCTATGCTTTTCTCTTGTTACTTCTTCTGTAGCATTAGTCTTTATCTCTTGATGCAATAAATCTAATATTGTTGATGTTTATTGTGCAGGAGGGAGGGCGCATTGGCTTCCTTGGGCAAATGGATTTCATAGAAAACTACTTCAAATCGCTTCAAATTGATCGGGATTGCATAGATCATCATCATCAAGGCATCTACAAGGTTATCCAGGTAAGATCCATAGGTTTGTTATTCTTGTCTTGGCTCCAATCCATTGGCATAGCTACTTCATTATTAAAACCCTCATATTTCAAACCCTTGTTTTACAATTTCTTAGATCTAGCAAGATCTACTTGGCTTTTGGGTATAATATTTGAAACCCACCTCTATAGCATCCACGGCGATCCGGATCTGTAGTTTGGTGTGGATTGGCCTTCATCCGACCCATTTTCCAAGGCAAATTAGTCTCTCCAAGCTAGGTCGCACTTCTTCGACAAGTGAGTTTGGTATGATCTAGCACCTGGGTAAGTGAGATCCCACTTGATTCTTAATCTCCACTGTCGATAACCTACCCCCAATGTGTCATTTTAGTGATTTTCACCTTGTGGGCCCCATTCCTCATTTTGAGGGTTGAGCCCCACTTGGGTCACTTGGTGATACATTTTAGATCTCAGATCTATTGAGATCTAGCCATTGGATGATCCTAATATTCAAGACCCACCTAGCTTCACACCTAAACATCCCTGATCTACAGTTTGGTGGACATCCGACTCCATTTGGCCCACTTCCCAAGGCACTGATCTTTCTCCAAGCACTCACGACTTTTCTGGTTTGTTGAGTTTGATTGTGGTTTGGTCTTTGTCTTATTGGTTGAACACCTAGACATTGTCACATCCACTCATCAAGCTTATCTTTGGTACTGGTTAGCCCCAATTTGGTCCTTAACTACCCTGCATTGGACATGGTTCCCAAGGCAGTGGATTTTCTCATCTTTGACTAGTACCCTGATCCTGGATCTTGTTTCAAATCTTATAAGTCACTCACATAACCTAAGTTGGACCAAATCTACATTGTTTAAACCTCTTGATCCAACCTATTACTCATCTGGTGATTTCATCCATAGATCTAGGGTTTACCATACACCTTACGTACTTCATCCATACTCGATTTGATCTGGTGTCTTGGTCTGATCTCTCCTATCGAGAGTAGGTCTGGGTCTCCCCCTTTGTTGTCTTGGGCTAGATAACATAAAGTGAAGATTGCCTCGATTGGAGTGACAACCATCCATTGGGAGTTGAGGCTATCTTGGTTGCCCATCCCCTCTGCCATCCATTTTGGATCCATCTCTAGGGGCAACTACAAGTTTGGTGCTAACAGGTACTGTTATCACATGTATAGTAGCCAGGCTACCATACATTATTTTTCTCATTCCAGTGCACTATTTAGCTAGTTCCCTCACATTTGAGATGCTGAGATGAGCATCTATATTAGATCACTATCAGATTGTGGACAGCAGTTGTGTTCCCCATGCCATGATTGAGTCTCAGGACACTCAGAGAGATGACCAATGTAGCCATTATACCATTGGTACAGAGGAGTCAGTAGTGCCCAGAGTTGCAGCAGCAGTTTCAGAGGACAGATGATGGTACAGGTTGATGAGCATTCAGGTATATGACTCAACAGGTATATCATGGTGTTATGGTTAGATTGCTTTTATACTTATTCTTATAGCATGTCTTAGCAATTAGTGTCATGATCTGGCGATCATATAGATATATGGACCTGGTTGATCTATTATATTACATTGTCCCTACTCAGACTTAGAAGTTCACTATTCATACTCATTGGTTTTACCCTCTTTAGGGAGAATAGAAGTGATCATTCCACCATACCTTGGCTTGCTAGTGTTGGCTCCATTATTCATTGTCTTCATCCATCCATGGCCTACCTTTTTAGTTTATCACCCTGACTTACCACTTGACTAGTGACATGGAGGATCTTTTCCCCACTGTAGCCTCTGTATTGAATGAGCTTCCCTGTTTATTGTGTCTCGGCTCTGAGTTGGTGACAAAACTTACCTATGGTGAGTTGGAGTTCCTTGTGAATTCCCCCTAGTCACTAAAGTTGTGTTGGCTAAACCTGAAACTTTTAGTGCTGCCATGAATACAAAATCTGGAAAATGAAATGCTATATCTTGTATGAAAAGCCCATTCATGCAATGTGTTTCTAAACACACATGAATGAAAGGCATGCCAAATGAAAATGGCCATGAAAATAAAATGTTATATCTTTTGGAAATGTAAATACCTACGTAAACAAGCTATCCATGACACACCTAGAAGTGCTCAAGTAAACAAGTGCCTTAAAAACACACCTGCAGCAGAAAGCCTAAAGAAAAAATGTAAATCTATGCAATGTGTTTGTAAACACACATAGATCAAGGCTATGGAAACTTCAGGCCCAAAAGCAATGGAACTTAAATGCTATATCTAAACAATTGTTGGCCTTATTTGTATTATGGATTGTGCGCATCTGTGAAGGTGAATAAACCTGTTATCACATATATAGTATCCGGGCTACCATACATTATTTTTCTCATTCCAGTACACTATTCAGCCAGTTCCCTTGCATTTGAGATGCCGAGATGAGCATCTATATTGGATCACTATCAGATTGTGGACAGCAGTTGCATTCCCCATGCCATGACTGAGTTTCAGGACACTCAGAGAGATGACCGTTGTAGCCATTATATCATTGGTACAGAGCAGACAGTAGTGCCCAGAGTTACAGCAGCAGTCTCAGGGGACAGATGATGGTACAGGTTGATGAGCTTACAGGTATATGACTCAGCAGGTATATCATGGTGTTATGGTTAGATTGCTTTTATACTTATTCTTATAGCATGTCTTAGCACTTAGTGTCATGATCTGGCGATCATATAGATATATGGACCTGGTTGATCTATTATATATATTATACTGTCCCTACTCAGACTTAGAAGTTCACTATTCATACTCATTGGTACATACCCTCCTTAGGGAGAATAGAGGTGATCATTACACCATACTTTGGCTTGCTAGTGTTGGCTCCATCATTTCATTGTCTTCATCCATCCATGGCCTACCTTTTAGATTATCACCCTGACTTACTACTTGACTAGTGGCATGGAGGACTTTTCCCCACTGTAGCCTCTGTATTGGATGAGCTTCCCTGTTTATTGTGTCTCGGCTCTGAGTTGGTGACAAAACTTACCTATGGTGAGTTGGAGTTCCTTGGAACTCTCCCCTGTCACTAAAGTTGTGTTGACTAAACCTGAAACTTTTGGTGCTGCCATCAATACAAAATCTGGAAAATGAAATGCTATATCTTGTATGAAAAGCCCATTCATGCAATGTGTTTCTAAACACACATGAATGAAAGGCGTGCCAAATGAAAATGGCCATAAAAATAAAATGTTATATCTTGTGGAAAATAAATACCTAGGTAAACAAGCTGTCCATGACACACCTAGAAGTGCTCAGGTAAACAAGTGCCTTAAAAACACACCTGCAGCAGAAAGCCTAAAAGAAAAAATGTAAATCTATGCAATGTGTTTATAAACACACATAGATCAAGGCTATGGAAACTTCAGGCCCAAAAAGCAATGGAACTTAAATGCTATATCTAAACAATTGCTGTCCTTATTTGTATTATGGATTGTGCGCATCTGTGAAGGTGAATAAACCCTCTTTAAACAACTCATCCATTTGTGAGACACCGCCATTCCCTGTGTTATTGCTCATTCAGTATATACTATGGTGTATTCCCTTTCCCTTGCCAAAGTGTCACAAAGTCAAGACAGCTAAGTCATCCCTTAGCCTAGCCAGTTAATTCAGCCTTCACCCTTCACTAGCAAATTGATCACAACTATGAAGTGAGTATGGTCCTGAAAGTCTAGTCTGAGTAATAATAATAATTAACGACACTATATATTTGGATGTAGATCGCCAGTTATGATCATTATGTGTTATAATTGTTATTTGAATAAGTTGTAAAGCATGTATTAACCTTGATACTTTTCAGGAGCCTTGGATGATGGACTGAGTTATATTTACCATGGAGGACCATGGGACATGAGATGTTAGACCTTATGATGATATGGATAGATGATATATGGTCTATGTACACATACAGGATGATTCTATGCAGCAGCTACAGGGTTATGATGATGATTCTGGGTTTACAGCAGTGTTTGTATATGTACAGCGCATTATTATTGGCCTTGTTCCGGTATATTGGATATTTATTTTGATCATGCAGAAACTCATATGGTGTATGAGTACACATCTTGGATAGATTTGGACCTTCTGAGTCCAATGGGATAGTTTGTTTTCAGTTCCGGGCACTTACAGTGATGATTGAGCCTCAGTAGGCTGTCCCAGTGCAGTTTTGGTCTGTTGGAGGCCCTGTCGGAGCAGATGTGATTTTTATCCGGTTGACCTAGGGCGCTGATGATGGAGGGGGTGGTCCAGCCACTTGTTTTTACCATATTACCCCCCTTCCGGACACACTGGTGCCCTCACCTTGACAGCGCCAGCACTCCAGGAGGCTGTTTGGGGCAGTTTCACGCTTCCCGAGGCATTTCAGGATTGGTAGAAATGGCTATTGAGGAAATCGATTTGGGCTACTGAGGCAAGGTTATGGCATGGGATGATCAGTGATGATAGATCGGGACCTTCCACACCTTCTCCAGCAGTTTCAGCTTCATCGGGGCCCGCATCCATCACTTATGGCACTTTCTGTGGATTTTTGAGGTCTTTTGAGGACCACGACTTCACTATGGAGGCACGATTTGGTACATTCATGATTATTTTTTGGTTATTGTGCTATGGGGATTGACCAAGGAGGGATAAAATTACCCCTTGGACCCACCATAAGCCTCTTATGATATTTTATCATCATGATTTGGTGGGATTCCCCTCTTATAGGGCGATTATGTCCACTTACATTATATTTTATTAGTGATCCATGTATTTTATTGTTGAGTTCATCTCAACCATTGATTAGACATTTGTATCTTCTAATCTTAGCCACTCATTCAAAAAGTGGTTAGGGTTTTGGTGCCTCTCCTTCCTATTTAAAGGAGAGAGCCTCTCATTGTAAGGGGTCTTTGGCTCTTGGATTATTGGTATAGAAAAATATTCTTGTGGAAATTCTTGTGGTCTCCTTTGCATCTGGTGTTCTTAGATGGTGATTGGAAAGTCTATTGCAACCTAGCATTTGGAAATTGTGGCAAGATCTATCTTTTTTTGGAAATCATTGTTTGTCTACAGGAGGGCGACTTCAACAAGGGCGATTTTGCAAGGCTTCTTCAAATCGACTTTCTTGGCATTCGCTTGTATCAGGGGGTTATCATTAGCATCATTGTGATCTATGCTATCTTTCTGTTACTTCTTTTGTGGCATTAGTCTTATCTCTTGATGCATCAAATCTGATATTGTTGACGTTTGTTGTGCAGGAGAGAGGGCGCATTGGCTTCTTGGACTAAATCGACTTGCATAGAAACTACCTCAAAGCTTCTCAAATTGATCGGGTTTGCATAGATCATCATCATCAAGGCATCTACAAGGTTACCCAAGTAAGATCCACAGGTTTGTTTCTCTTTCCTTTATCCAATCCATTGACATAGCTCATAAATTGTTGAAACCCTAAATATCTTAAAACCCCCATTTTACATTTTCTCAGATCTACTTAGATCTAGTGGGTTGTTGGGCATAATACTGAAAACCCACCTCTATAGCATCCAAGGCATCCCGGATCTATAGTTTGGTGAGGATTGGCTTCCATTTGATCCCCTTCCCAGGCCAACTTAGCCTCTCCCAAGCAAGGCGCACTTCACTAGTTGAGCAAGTTGACCTAGATCTAGGTGGTGGGTGTTTGAGATTCCACTTGATTTGACATCTACACATCAAATAACATACACCCAGGTTGTCACTTTTCTGAAATTCACCTTGTGGGCCCTATTCCACATTTCAAGGGATTTAAACCCCACTTTGGACCACTTGGAACACTTAAACTCGGATCTAGTAAGATCTAGCCATCGGATTACCGTGAAACTATAGATCCATACCCCTACTTGACTGATCTACCCGGATCTAAAATTTGGGTGCCATCTGACTTGTCTTGACCCACCTAAACCCCACTTTCAGCCTCCTTGGGTAAAGTCGCACCACCTTGGAGAAGTGAGTTCACTCACTTCTAGGAACTGGGTACTTGAGATTATTGCAGATCTGAAACCGGAATAATTCAAAACCTAGGTCTAGACTATCACTTTGTCAAATCTTGCCTTGGGGATAGCATTCCTTGTTTTAAGGGATTGTGGTCCACTTGGGTCAAACCTAGATCTAGACACATTCAACCATCAAGACCTCTATTGCCCACTTGTCTCATGTTGTAGGAGTCCTAAACCATAAGTCAACCCCACTTTGACTCCACTTCCCAATTCCCAAGGCACTGGTTTCTCTCCAAGATAATTCAACTTTCCTAGATTGTTGGATTGACTTGTGGTTTGACCTATGCATGGTAAACTATACCTTTGAAGACATCATGAACCATGGTCAAGCTTGTCTCATGTACTAGTTAGCCCCAATCTAACCCCTAAACAACCCTGCATTGGACACAGTTCCCAAGGCAGTGGATTTTCCAACATTGAACTAGTACACTCATCCTAGATCTCACTTCAAACATTATAAGTCACTCTCACATCAACTATGAACCAAAGCTATACCTATTGAACCCCCACTTGGCTTGTGACTTCATCTTTAGGTCTAGGATAAACCATACACCTAACTTCACTTGGAAATACCCTGATTTGGTGTCTTGGTTTTGATCTCTCCTGTCGGGAGTAGATCGGGTCTCCCCCTTTGTTGTCTGGGCTAGATAACATAAAGTGAAGGTTGCCTCGACTGGCGTGACAACCATATATTGGAGGTCGAGGTGATCGTGGTTGCACCTTTTGAGTTGCCCTTCCCTATTGCCATCCATGACTGGATCCATCCATAGGGGTAACTACAGTTTAGGTGATAACAAAACCCTCTTTAAACAACTCATCCATTTGTGAGACACCGTCATTCCCTGTGTTATCGCTCATTCAGTATATACTATGGTGTGTATTCCCTTTCCTTTGCCAAAGTGTCACAAATTTAAGTCAGTCAAGTCATCCCTTAGCCTAGCCAATTAATTTAGCCTTCACCCATCACTAGCAAATTGATCACAGCTATGAAGTGAGTATGATCCTGAAAGTCTAGTCTGAGTAATAATAATAATTAACGACATTATATATTTGGATTTAGATCGCCATAAATGACTACTTTGTGTTATAATTGTTATTTGAATAAGTTGTAGAGCATGCATTAACCTTGACACCTTGCAGCAGCTTTCGATGATGGCCTGAGTTATATTTGGTTTTGGTTAGACCCAGTTTGATCATGGAGGACCATGGGACATGAGATGTTGGACCTTATGATGACATGGATAGATGATATATGGTCTATGTATACATACATGATGATTCTATGCAGCAGCCACAGGGATATGATGATGATTCTTGGTTTACAACAGTGTTTGGTCATTTACAGATTATTATTATTGGCCCTGTTCCGGTACATTGGACATTTATTTTGATCATGCAGAGATTCATATGGTGTATGAGTACACATCTTGGATAGATTTGGACCTTCTGAGTCCAATGGGACAGTTTGTTTCCAGTTCCGGGCACTTACAGTGATGATTTTGCCTCAGTAGGCTGTCCCAGTGCAGTTTTGGTCTGTCGGAGGCCTTGTCAGAGCAGATGTGATTTTTATCCAATTGACCTAGGGCGCTGATGATGGAGGGGGTGGTCCAGCCACTTGTTTTTACCATATTACCCCCCTCCCGGACACACTGGTGCCTTCACCTTGACAGCGCAGGCACTCCAGGAGGTTGTTTGGGGCAGTTTCACGCTTCCCTAGGCATTTCAGGATTGGTAGAAATGGCTATTGAGGAAATCGATTTGGGCTACTGAGGCAAAGTTATGGCATGGGATGATCAGTGATGAGAGATCGGGGTCCTCCACACCTTCTCCAGCAGTTTCAGCTTCATCGGGGCCCGCATCCATCACTTATGGCACTTTCTGTGGATTTCTGAGGTCTTTTTGAGGCCTACGATTTGACTATGGTGGCACGATTTGGTACATTCATGATTATTTTATGATTATTGTGCTATGGGGATTGACCAAGGAGGGATAAAATTACCCCTTGGACCCACCATAAGCCTCTTATGATATTTTGTCATCATGATTTGGTGGGATTCCCCTCTTCTAGGGCGATTTTGTCCACTTACATAATATTTTATTAGTGATCCATGTATTTTATTGTTGAGCTCGTCTCAACCATTGATTAGACATTTGTATCTTTTAATCTTAGCCACTCATTCAAAAAGTGGTTAGGATTTTGATGCCTCTCCTTCCTATTTAAAGGAGAGAGCTCCTCATTGTAAAGGGACTTTTGGCTCTGGATTATTGGAATAGAAAATTATTATTGCATCTATCTCCAGTGTTGTGGTGAATGTTTTTGGTGTTCGTTCGTTGGTTCTTCCTTTGCACTGAGTTATTGGAGATCTTGTTTGCCACATCTTTTGTACCATGATTTTGCATCTACAGGTGGAGGCCGATTTGTTTTGAGGAGGAGGTATTGGTAGGGGAAGACTCTCCCTACTTCTTCTTTGGAGCTCTTCGTTGGTAACAGGGAGTATTACTGTCCCAGGACCTTCTATTTCATGTTACTATTGCATTTCTCCTGTATTTCTTCCATACTTGATCTTACTGATTGAATCGCTATTCCTTGGTTTGACAGGTAGAGGAAGGCGCACTTGTGGGCTAGGGCATCAATTTGGCAAGCAAATCAACAATCTCTCATTTGATCTCTGCGGGAATCTTCCTCAACATCAAGGCATCTCATTCACATCACTCAGGTATGATCTCAAGGTAAGTTCTATGTCCATGATCTATCCAATTGTCTAAAATATTTAAAAATCCTAAATATTTCAAAACCCCATTTTACATTTTCTCAGATCTACTCAGATCTAGTGGGTTGTTGGGCATAATATTGAAAACCCACCTCTATAGCATCCACGGCATCCCGGATCTATAGTTTGGTGAGGATTGGCTTCCGTTTGACCCCCCTCCCAAGCCAACTTAGCTTCTCCCAAGCAAGGCGCACTTCCTAGTTTGAGCAATTTGACCTAGATCTAGTATGTGGGTGGTTGAGATTCCACTTGATTCGTCATCTACACATCCAATAACCTACCCCCAGATCATCACTTTTCTGATTTTCACCTTGTGGGCCCTATTCCACATTTTAAGGGATTTAATCCCCTTTTTGGACCACTTGGTGCATTCAAACTCAGATCTAGTAAGATCTAGCCATCGGATTGCCGTAAAATTATAGATCCACACTCCTACTTGACTAACCTACCCGGATCTAAAGTTTGGATGCCATCCGACTTGTCTTGACCTACCTAACCCTCATTTTTGGCTTCCTTGGGCAAAGTCGCACCACCTTGGAGAAGTGAGTTGACTCACTTCTAGGACATGGGTACTTGAGATTTTTGGAGATTTGGAACCGGAATAATTCAAAACCTAGGTCTAGAGTATCACTTTGTCAAATCTTGCCTTGGGGATAGCATTCCTTGTTTTAAGGGATTGTGGTCCACTTGGGTCAAACCTAGATCTAGACACATTCATCCATCAAGACCTCTATTGCCCACTTGTCCCATGTACTAGGAGTCCTAAACCACAAGTCAACCCTACTTTGACTCCACTTCCCAATTCCCAAGGCACTGGTTTCTCTCCAAGTTAATTCGACTTTCCTAGATTGTTGGATTGACTTGTGGTTTGACCTATGCATGGTGAACTAAACCCTTGAAGCCATCATGTACCATGGTCAAGCTTGTCATATGAACTAGTTAGCCCCAATTCAACCCTTAAACCACCTTGCATTGGACACGGGTCCCAAGGCAGTGTATTTTCCAACATTGAACTAGTACTCTAACCCTAGATCTCACTTCAGACATCTTAAGTCACTTTCACATCAACCATGAACCAAAGCTATACTCATTGAACCCCTCACTTGGCTTGTGACTTCATCCTAAGGTCTAGGATAAACCATACACCTTACTTCATTTAGAAACAACTTGATTTGGTGTCTTGGTTTTGATCTCTCCTGTCGGGAGTAGATCGGGTCTCCCCTTTTGTTGTCTGGGCTAGATAACATAAAGTGAAGGTTGCCTCGACTGGCGTGACAACCATATATTGGAGGTCGAGGTGATCGTGGTTGCACCTTTTGAGTTGCCCTTCCCTATTGCCATCCATGACTGGATACATCCATAGGGGTAACTACAGTTTGGGTGATAACATTTTGGCGCCGCTGCCGGGGAGGCAATAGCTTACCTCGGTTCGACATACTTTTCTTTAAAGCCTTCCCGTTCTCTTTGCCCAACATTTTGGCGCCATTGCCGGGGAAGGCATAGGCTTACCCTGGTCCAACATATGTTTCTTAAAGCCCTCCCATTCTCTTTGCCTAGCAATTTGGTATTGAAGGCATAGGGCTTACCTCGGACAAGCTAGTAGTCTTTACTCACTCTCTCCTGCATATACAACGACACATATCTTGGTAGAAGAGTTTAAATCTACCTGGCGACTCCCAATCGTGACTCCGCTGAGGAGCGAGCTCATTTACATCCTTATAACACTAGAATTTAGGCAGATCTTATCGTTATCTAGAACCCATGGGGTGCATCATTTTGTTTTCAGGCTCTTGATTTTAAAAATAAATATTAAAATATTAAAAAATAAAAAATTATTATCTATGGCTGCTTCTGAGCGACCTAGAACTTTCGGTCGTTTAAAAGTTTTTGACTTTTCAAAAATTGTTGGGTATCCTCATCATATTCCTCATCAAGCATGTGCAAGGTTGCCTATTTTTGATGGACGTTATGAAATCTCTGCTAGAAGGCACCTTGAACTTTTTAGGAAAATTATTAAAGAGTTATCCATAACCCATGAGGATGTGTGTATGAGGCTATTGGCTTCATCTTTCAAAGAAAGAGCTGGACTCTGGCTTTCGAATTTGAAACCCAATAGCATTTCTGGTTATGACATGTTTGAAAATAAATTCCTAGAGGAATGGGGAAGTGAATTCGATGATATGTATCTTTCAAATCAAATCCAAGATCAAAACCTTCCCCTTTCCGATCCTATTGTTGAATCATTTAACAATCAAATATCAAGTGACTTGTCAACATCCGGATATGACCTTTCCTGCCCAATTTATTCTGATAATAAGTCTTCTACTTTTGCATCAATCGAAAGTCAAATCTTTAATCATTGTACAAACCATAAATTTTCAAATTGCTTTTCAGGTAGCCCTAGTCCTGATCCTGAGGGAATTTCTGAGGATGAGCTTTTAGTTAACAGGTCTACTGAAGTTCCTCCCTCAGAGAGACTCATTAGTCATTCTGTCTTTAGTGATCATTCAATTCCTTATCAACTTACTGAAAAAGAAGAAAGTGGAGACATTAACCAAGATCATTTAGTAGTGCTTTCACATGATCATTGTGCAAATAATCAGGATGTTTTAGATGAGCCTGTTAATTTTATCCCTGGCAAATTGAATAAAAATGATCATTTATCCTCGTACGAATTTAATGATGAATCAATAAGTCAATCTCAGAGTGAGGATGAATTAGTGAATCATACTAGATATTCTAACCTTTGCTCCACTTCTTATAATGAATCTTTAAATTTTCCTTTTTTTATCCTTAATCAAGATAGCTTAGAGTTAGATGGCTATGGTCAATCTTGTCCTTAGATTGTAAATATTAAACTTGATCAAAAGCTTGAAATAATTCCTAGAGTAAAGAGTGTTTTATTGGGAGAATTTTCATATTTACAATCCACCCTCCCGTCCCAATTCTTTCAATCATCTTTGGGTTGGTGCTATAGTCAATCTTTTGCCTTTGGAATTTTCAGAAGGAAGTATGTCATGATTACATGTTTGGAGAAAAAACACTTCATTCCCCTTTTTAGTCACTTTGGAACCATAATGCTTGTTGTCAAGTTATCAATCACTCTTGGTGGCTAGGAAAGGTGTTTAAAGATCAATTCCATTTTTTCTCCATTTTTGAGCATCAAGTGGGTCTGACTTTGATTTTCCGTCTTTTAAGCTTTAATTTATCCCCACTTGAATTTTTGATCATCAGTCCCAAGGAGAATCAAATTGAGGATGTGAAGGAAGTAAATGAAAAAGTTAATTTGTGTGAAAATGAATCGAATCACATGTCTTATGTCCTTCCTCTATCCATCTCTGAGTTTAGCTTGCATAAATTTTATGATCCTATCAGTTCTTTGATGGAGGATGTTTGTCAGTCTTCTCCTTGGCATAATTTCATATTGCATAATTCAAACCATTCTTCAATTTATGAACAAATCAAGAAGACGACGCCCTTAAATTTGTTGATCTTTAGCCCAATCTTGAGTTCTATTATCAAAAATCAAATAAGAATCATTAACCTATTTGATGAGTGGTTGCACTGGATTTATGATTTTACCTAGCATTTGTGATGACTGGTTAGATTAGAGTAGGTAGGAACTGAATAAGCCTACTTGGGCAGTAGTTAGTTTTTCAGCCATTGAGTCTGGCACCTTTTTTCCCTAAGCTCCTTTGTAAGCTCCTAGTTTAATTGAGTACCTGTCACTTTTCTTTTTTCCTGCACAATAAATTTCAAATTTTGCAAATTATGTTAGTAGTTTAATTTTCTTGCTGCATTTATGTTTCATGCATTTATATTTCTGACATAGAATAGATTTTATTTCAGTTGGTTTTATATTTTTCCCACACATGCGGCATGAGGTATTTTTGATGTCTGTGAATGCAGAAATAGGTTGCAAGAATAAAAACTAGAAACAAAATGGTAGAGTGTTGGATCGCGGATGCGAGTAGCAGAGTTCGAGGACCAGAGATTCTGAGGTTCTCAAGCGCTCATTTCAACAGAGCACTTGTCCCAGCCGGAGCCAGATGTTATCACATATATAGTAGCCGGGCTACCATACATTATTTTTCTCATTCCAGTGCACTATTCAGCCAGTTCCCTCACATTTGAGATGCTGAGATGAGCATCTATATTAGATCACTATCAGATTGTGGACAGCAGTTGTGTTCCCCATGCCATGACTGAGTCTCAGGACACTCAGAGAGATGACTGATGTAGCCATTATACCATTGGTACAGAGCAGTCAGTAGTGCCCAGAGTTGCAGCAGCAGTTTCAGAGGACAGATAATGGTACAGGTTGATGAGCATTCAGGTATATGACTCAACAGGTATATCATGGTGTTATGGTTAGATTGCTTTTATACTTATTCTTATAGCATGTCTTAGCACTTAGTGTCATGATCTGGCGATCATATAGATATATGGACCTGGTTGATTTATTATATTACATTGTCCCTACTCAGACTTAGAAGTTCACTATTCATACTCATTGGTTTTACCCTCCTTAGGGAGAATAGAGGTGATCATTCCACCAGACCTTGGCTTGCTAGTGTTGGCTCCATTATTCATTGTCTTCATCCATCCATGGCCTACCTTTTTAGTTTATCACCCTGACTTACCACTTGACTAGTGACATGGAGGATCTTTTCCCCACTGTAGCCTCTGTATTGAATGAGCTTCCCTGTTTATTGTGTCTCGGCTCTGAGTTGGTGACAAAACTTACCTATGGTGAGTTGGAGTTCCTTGTGAATTCCCCCTAGTCACTAAAGTTGTGTTGGCTAAACCTGAAACTTTTAGTGCTGCCATGAATACAAAATCTGGAAAATGAAATGCTATATCTTGTATGAAAAGCCCATTCATGCAATGTGTTTCTAAACACACATGAATGAAAGGCATGCCAAATGAAAATGGCCATGAAAATAAAATGTTATATCTTTTGGAAATGTAAATACCTAGGTAAACAAGCTGTCCATGACACACCTAGAAGTGCTCAGGTAAACAAGTGCCTTAAAAACACACCTGTAGCAGAAAGCCTAAAGAAAAAATGTAAATCTATGCAATGTGTTTGTAAACACACATAGATCAAGGCTATGGAAACTTCAGGCCCAAAAGCAATGGAACTTAAATGCTATATCTAAACAATTGCTGGCCTTATTTGTATTATGGATTGTGCGCATCTGTGAAGGTGAATAAACCCTCTTTAAACAACTCATCCATTTGTGAGACACCGCCATTCCCTGTGTTATCGCTCATTCAGTATATACTATGGTGTGTATTCCCTTTCCTTTGCAAAAGTGTCACAAAGTTAAGTCAGCCAAGTCATCCCTTAGCCTAGCCAATTAATTTAGCCTTCACCCATCACTAGCAAATTGATCACAGCTATGAAGTGAGTATGATCCTGAAAGTCTAGTCTGAGTAATAATAATAATTAACGACATTATATATTTGGATTTAGATCGCCAGAAATGACTACTTTGTGTTATAATTGTTATTTGAATAAGTTGTAGAGCATGCATTAACCTTGACACCTTGCAGCAGCTTCCGATGATGGCCTGAGTTATATTTGGTTTTGGTTAGACCCAGTTTGATCATGGAGGACCATGGGACATGAGATGTTGGACCTTATGATGACATGGATAGATGATATATGATCTATGTATACATACATGATGATTCTATGCAGCAGCCACAGGGATATGATGATGATTCTTGGTTTACAGCAGTGTTTGGTCATTTACAGATTATTATTATTGGCCCTGTTCCGGTACATTGGATATTTATTTTGATCATGCAGAGATTCATATGGTGTATGAGTACACATCTTGGATAGATTTGGACCTTCTGAGTCCAATGGGACAGTTTGTTTTCAGTTCCGGGCACTTACAGTGATGATTTTGCCTCAGTAGGCTGTCCCAGTGCAGTTTTGGTTTGTAGGAGGCCTTGTCAGAGCAGATGTGATTTTTATCCGATTGACCTAGGGCGCTGATGATGGAGGGGGTGGTCCAGCCACTTGTTTTTACCATATTACCCCCCTCCCGAACACACTGGTCCCTTCACCTTGACAGCGCAGGCACTCCAGGAGGCTATTTGGGGTAGTTTCATGCTTCCCGAGGCATTTCAAGATTGGTAGAAATGGCTATTGAGGAAATCGATTTGGGCTACTGAGGCAAAGTTATGGCATGGGATGATCAGTGATGATAGATCGGGGTCCTCCACACCTTCTCCAGCAATTTCAGCTTCATCGGGGCCCGCATCCATCACTTATGGCACTTTCTGTGGATTTCTGAGGTCTTTTTGAGGCCTACGATTTGACTATGGTGGCACGATTTGGTACATTCATGATTATTTTATGATTATTGTGCTATGGGGATTGACCAAGGAGGGATAAAATTACCCCTTGGACCCACCATAAGCCTCTTATGATATTTTGTCATCATGATTTGGTGGGATTCCCCTCTTCTAGGGCGATTTTGTCCACTTACATAATATTTTATTAGTGATCCATGTATTTTATTGTTGAGCTCATCTCAACCATTGATTAGACATTTGTATCTTTTAATCTTAGCCACTCATTCAAAAAGTGGTTAGGATTTTGATGCCTCTCCTTCCTATTTAAAGGAGAGAGCTCCTCATTGTAAAGGGACTTTTGGCTCTGGATTATTGGAATAGAAAATTATTATTGCATCTATCTCCAGTGTTGTGGTGAATGTTTTTGGTGCTCGTTCGTTGGTTCTTCCTTTGCACTGAGTTATTGGAGATCTTGTTTGCCATATCTTTTGTACCATGATTTTGCATCTACAGGTGGAGGCCGATTTGTTTTGAGGAGGAGGTATTGGTAGGGGAAGACTCTCCCTACTTCTTCTTTGGAGCTCTTCGTTGGTAACAGGGAGTATTACTGTCCCAGGACCTTCTATTTCATGTTACTATTGCATTTCTCCTGTATTTCTTCCATACTTGATCTTACTAATTGAATCGCTATTCCTTGGTTTGACAGGTAGAGGAAGGCGCACTTGTGGGCTAGGGCATCAATTTGGCAAGCAAATCAACAATATCTCATTTGATCTCTGCGGGAATCTTCCTTAACATCAAGGCATCTCATTCACATCACTCAGGTATGATCTCAAGGTAAGTTCTATCTCCATGATCTATCCAATTGTCTAAAATATTTAAAAATCCTAAATATTTCAAAACCCCATTTTACATTTTCTCAGATCTACTCAGATCTAGTGGGTTGTTGGGCATAATATTGAAAACCCACCTCTATAGCATCCACGGCATCCTGGATCTATAGTTTGGTGAGGATTGGCTTCCGTTTGACCCCCCTCCCAAGCCAACTTAGCTTATCCCAAGCAAGGCGCACTTCCTAGTTTGAGCAAGTTGACCTAGATCTAGTGGGTGGTTGAGATTCCACTTGATTCGTCATCTACACATCCAATAACCTACCCCCAGATCATCACTTTTCTGATTTTCACCTTGTGGGCCCTATTCCACATTTTAAGGGATTTAATCCCCTTTTTGGACCACTTGGTGCATTCAAACTCAGATCTAGTAAGATCTAGCCATCGAATTGCCGTAAAATTATAGATCCACACTCCTATTTGACTAACCTACCCGGATCTAAAGTTTGGATGCCATCCGACTTGTCTTGACCTACCTAACCCTCATTTTTGGCTTCCTTGGGCAAAGTCGCACCACCTTGGAGAAGTGAGTTGACTCACTTCTAGGACATGGGTACTTGAGATTTTTGGAGATTTGGAACCGGAATAATTCAAAACCTAGGTCTAGAGTATCACTTTGTCAAATCTTGCCTTGGGGAGAGCATTCCTTGTTTTAAGGGATTGTGGTCCACTTGGGTCAAACCTAGATCTAGACACATTCATCCATCAAGACCTCTATTGCCCACTTGTCCCATGTACTAGGAGTCCTAAACCACAAGTCAACCCTACTTTGACTCCACTTCCCAATTCCCAAGGCACTGGTTTCTCTCCAAGTTAATTCGACTTTCCTAGATTGTTGGATTGACTTGTGGTTTGACCTATGCATGGTGAACTAAACCCTTGAAGCCATCATGTACCATGTTCAAGCTTGTCATATGTACTAGTTAGCCCCAATTCAACCCTTAAACCACCTTGCATTGGACACGGGTCCCAAGGCAGTGTATTTTCCAACATTGAACTAGTACTCTAACCCTAGATCTCACTTCAGACATCTTAAGTCACTTTCACATCAACCATGAACCAAAGCTATACTCATTGAACCCCTCACTTGGCTTGTGACTTCATCCTAAGGTCTAGGATAAACCATACACCTTACTTCATTTAGAAACAACTTGATTTGGTGTCTTGGTTTTGATCTCTCCTGTCGGGAGTAGATCGGGTCTCCCCCTTTGTTGTCTGGGCTAGATAACATAAAGTGAAGGTTGCCTCGACTGGCGTGACAACCATATATTGGAGGTCGAGGTGATCGTGGTTGCACCTTTTGAGTTGCCCTTCCCTATTGCCATCCATGACTGGATACATCCATAGGGGTAACTACAGTTTGGGTGATAACAGGTACTTACCTCTTGTGACTTGCAGATGCCAAGTGCAATGATGTTCTGACCCTCGAAGCAATTCCAAGTTGATTTGACAGTCCCCAAGATGAAATCAATTTTCCTCCAACAGCTAGTGCGCCCCTCTCCCTGCAGATGACAATCTCAATGAGAATTGATTTACGGAAAGTGAAAGTAAATGGTGCAAGAAGAATTAGATAACATAAATATTGATCAAAGATACAATAAAAACTACTCCCTAATTATTTTACTCATTTAGTGAAGAGATCCGGAGAAGCCCCATAAAATCCTCCAATGAAATCGCCCTCCTGCAGAGCACACACTAAGCCAAAACGTTTAGGATGGATAGCTCATCAAACAACAAGGATGTGATAGGCTATCAGAGCTACAATCAAGCACAAGAACAATCTATAACAAAGGCACAAGATTTTTCCCAAAATAATTCTTTATTGCCAAAGATCCAGAGCCAAAAGTCCCTTTACAATGAGGGGGGTCTCTCCTTTAAATAGGAATGAGAGAGACCAAAACCCTAACCACCTTTTGAATGAGTGGTTGAGATTAAAAGATACATCAATGATAATCAATGGCTAAGATGAACCCAAATACAATACACATAGATCAACTCAATAATAGAGGGGGCGCATTCACTATATCGCCCTAGGGTGACGCACAACATAAAAGTGACTAGAACTCATAACATAAGCACATGGTGGGCCTAGGAGGTGTAACTATCCTTCTCTAGCATGTCCCCATGGCACAATAACATATGATAACTCAACATAATAACATACTATGACCACATGGCCAAATCGTGCCCCCTCAATGACATAATAAAAATCCAAAATAATAGCTCGCAGTATGCGTGTACCCTACTGAATGTTGTAAGCTGTGTCAGAAGGTGTGGGATGCATCACAAGAATCCTCTGAATCAACCTCATGCCAATTATTTGCCTCATTTTCCCAAATCGATTTCCTCAATAACCATTTTTTCCATTTTTTATCCTCAGAAAATCACCTGTAAAAGAAAAAAAATTGTTGTACCTCTATGCCTGGTGTCTCGAGCACAAATCTCACTGCACCAAAATGTCTGGGAGCATGGTAATATGGTAGTAAAAAGTGGTTGGACCCCATACTCCCTCTACAACACCCTAGGTGAACCAAAAATAATCTCAAATTGTGTTGACATGCCATTTTATATGGCAAATATGCAATAAAGTGATAATCTGATCATGATCTCCTCTGAAAGTGCCTGAAACTGATATTTGAGTGTACCAATGGACTCATAAGGCCCAAATATAGTAGAGATGAGTACTCATACACCATATGACCACCTGGATAATCATCTATAAGCTCAACCATGCCCAGACAAATAAAAATAATGGTCTATAAACAATAATAATAATAATAATAATCCATCAAACCATCATATAAAACCTGTGTCTGTTGCATGGAACCATCAAGTGGGCATCATAGGACCACAAATAATCAATCTCGAACATCATGGGTCCAACTCATCTCAGATCCTGCGGTTGACTTGGTCAAATTGGGTTGACCAAGTCAAAACTGATAAAAATAATGACCCAGGCTCGATCTGACTGATGTTGCAAGTGCAAATGGATAAGATATGCTCTTCTAATTATTTCAATAACAAGACTAAAGTACAAAGTAGCATTTCACTGGCGAACAAGCAATAATACATCAAATATAAGTTTGGATTAAGATAATCAAATACTAAGAAAAAGACCCTCAAGTGTATACTCAATTTATGGACTTGACCATTTTGCTAAGAATGAGTGAAGGTGGAAAAGGCAAGGCTAGGACAAAGGAATGACTTAACAAAATTCAACACTGTGACACTTTGGATAAAGGAAAAGGGGAACACACCTAAGCATATGTTGGACAGAAAACGCACAAGGAATGGCAGTGTCTCACAAAGGGAATAAGTTGATTTGAGGAGTGCATATTCACTTTAACGAATGTCTACAACTCACATCCAAGTTGGAACCAGCTCCGTGAGGATCTTTTCTAGAACCGTTGTAACTGGGTGCACAGCTAACCGTAACTTGAGGTTCTAGGGGACGCTTAGAATTAGTTGTCTCTTACTCCATCTCACATCCCAACCCGTAGGCTCCATGAGGAATTAATCATTACATTTTTCCATGGCCAACAGTCTTTAGATTTAGCATATGTTTATCCATTGCTTTTTAGGCCTTATGTCCCTTTGGATTTTGCATGTGCATGTGCTTAGAAGCACAACTAATTGCAGCTTTTATCCAGGGTGTGTTTCATTTAATTTCATAGCCCTCCTTCATTGTGTTTAAAGACACAGTTTTATTTCATAATCATGGGCTTGCATAAAAGATATAACAAATAGTAATATATGCATGTAATGATGGTAGTGCAATTTGCTTCAAGTTTAGTCGACACAACTCAAGCAACTGGGGGGGGACTATCCACAATCAAGACCAAACATCGGGGGCAACCAACCAGAGAGGTCAAGGCTTCAAATCCAACTCACCTAAGCTCAGGAACCAACACTAGTGGGTTCTCCTAGAAGGATCAAGGCTTCGGTAATTTATGTTAAACAACTCAAAGCTGAGACACAAAACAACGGGGAGTCTATCCAACATAGAGGCATAAGTGGGGAAGTCCTCAATATCACAAGTTGAAGTGTAAGTCAGGGTAAAACCAAGTATGGAAGAGAACGGATGGATGGGGAAATGTGACAGATGATGCCATAACTAGCAAGCCATAAAATGGTGGGAATGACCAAGTCCATACTACCAGAGAGGGTGAGACCAACTAGTATACACGAGAAATTCTTTTGTCCAAGTAATTAGATCACTTCAATTCCAGACAGTCAACCAATAACCAAATATATATATATATATATATATATATATATATATATATATATATAATTGCCAGATCATGACCACTAGATACCTAGTCAAGCTACCAAGATAAGTAAAAGAGCAAAATAAGACTATCCAATGCACATCGATAAACCTGTTGGGTCATATACCTGTATATATCATCTAGACCATCCATTGTCACTGGAGCACTGCTACTGTACAAATCTGGGCACTATCACACTACTTTGTGCTGAAGAAAATGGCTACATCGGTCATCAAATCTGAGGTCATGAGGCTTAGTCATGGCATAAGGTTGTAATGTCTGCTCTGGGGCTGCTGAAAGTGTGAGTGATCCTGGGATAGATGCTCATCAACTGTCAATCTCAAGCATCTCAAAGTAAAGGACTGGCTAAGAATAGTACTAGACTCTAATCTGAAGATATGGTAGCCCTGGCTACTATAAATGTGATAACAATTCCTTCCATTGTAAACCCTAGTTCACCTTCAACTTCATCAAGAAGGGTTTGGGTAAGCTCATGCAATTCTACTCTCTCTGAGACATATTAAAGAAGGCCCTCTTAGTTGGTGCATTTGAATCCATTTTCCCTTGATTGGATTGGCACTAGTCCTTGCAATGATCTTTTTTGTCCTCCCACCACCTTACTACACAAAAGGCAAACATTTTGCTAGAGCTATTATTCACATCACCTTGTACTTCATTATTTAGATCCCTAGTAATCCTATATTAGGGAATCCTCCCTTGAATTGGAAAAAAGCCAACCAAAAGTGAAAAGAAGGTTCATGTGGTGGCATTGGCCTCCCCTCTTGAGTTCTCCTTTAGTGAGTATTACTTATTTTGGACTTTAATCACACATGCTAGTTGGAGAGGTATCTAACCTATTATTACATACATAGTAGCTGGAGCTACCATGATGCAACAGACCACATTTTTCTTCCATTCAGAGCCAATCCCGCATGTGTTGAGCATTTTTCATCCAGAGATTATTGGTGGTTGAGCATTTTCCAGAGCCTATGTAGCAACAGCAGTATCCCATGTCGTGACTTAGCCTTATGACCCATTGAGATGTACTTGGTTTAGTCATGATTCACTTGGCAGAGCAGAGCAGGAAGTTGATTTCTTTCCTTGCCCCAGGATGGTAGAGGAAGACAACTAACCGGTGACACATAAGAGGACCTCGATTCCCAAGATGGATTGGTTGTCACGCCAATCGAGGCACTCTTCACTTTTTACTATCCAAGCCACAAATAACAAATGGCGAGACCCTGATCTACTCTCAAAGAGAGAGATCAAACCCAATCACCAAATCAAGCAAATCAAACGGTGTATGTAGGGTGAGGGGTGTAGAACCCTAGATTCAAGGAATGGAGCTATTGTGCTACTATAGAGGCTTACGTAAGATGAGATATAAAAGTTGATTAATTCAATTACAGTAACTCAAATATAAGGGTAAATCCAAGATATAGGTGTTAGGGTAAATGATCAAGATCAACTTCCTTAGAAAACGTGTATTTAAAATTGAGGAAATGGACCCAAGGAGTAGACCTGAATGGATTATGGCTTCCTAACACAGCTTGACAATAGATCTGACAATATCAAAGACCACAAGCTCAGAAAACTAGGTTTTGATCATTCGGGAGACAAGCAAACAAGGAGGGCGAAAGCATGGAGAGATCAATGCCTAAGGAAATGGGCAGAAGGAGTCCACAGAGCAAGACGCCCTTGAGGAGCCACCTGGGGTTAGGACTAAAGATGAAAACCCAAAAATTGTTCACCGGAAAACCAAATAATAAATCCTAGAGAATTTTTATAAATTTTATCTTAGGGTTTGAACAATAAATTTAATGGCCAATGGTTTAGAATTTCAAATAAAAAATATTTAGTGTAGATCTTACCTGGAAAAACTTATAGATGCCTTGAAGATGATGATTTACCTCTACCCGATCAATTTGAGATGATTTGACTGTGTCTCCAAGTGAAATCGATTTGCCCAAGGAAGCCAATGCGCCCCTCTCTCCTGCACAAGCAAACTACAGATGTAAGATTTGATGTTCAGCAGAGAAAAACTATAACAACAAGAGAAATATAAAGAAGCATATCAATGATCACAAATACAATTGAAAAACTCCCTGATACAAAGCCACGTCAAAATGGAGCAAGTTCAGGAGCCCCTACAAAAACGCCCAAGTTGAAATCGCCCTCCTGCAGTAAAACAATGTTTCCACGAAAATATTTTGGATCCACAGAAATATCTCAAATGCTAAGAAAGATAAACTTTACAATCTCCATTCAAGAACAATCCACCAAGAAAATCCAAGAGTCTCTGCAAAATTTCTCTTTATTCAAAAGTTCCAAGAGCCAAAGGTCTCTTTACAATAAGGGGGATCTCTTCCTTAAATAGGAATGAGAGAGACCAAAACCCTAACCACTTTTTGAATGAGTGGTGGAGATCAAAAGATATACAATAATAATCAACGGCTATGATGAGCCGGAAATACAATACAAGGATCAACTCATGAATAGAGGGGGTGTGCACTCACTAAGTGGCCCTAGGGGGTCGCACCACATGACAAGTGACTAAGACAAATGAAATAAGCACATGGTGGGGCTAGGAGGTGTTTACATCCTTCACTAGCATCACCCCATGGCACAGTGATAAATAGTATGACTTAATAACATCACAAAGTGACCAAGTGACCAAATCGTGGCCCCCTCAAAAGCATAATAAAACATCAAAATAATAGCTCGGAGTGTGTGTGGACCCCACTAAATGTTGCAAGTTGTCTCAGAAGGTGTGGGATGCATCACAAATAACCTCTGAACAAACCTCATGCCAATTCCTTGCCTCAATTGCCCAAATCGATTTCCTTAGTGACCATTTTATTCCATTTTTAATCCTCAGAAAATCACCTGTAAAGTAATAAAATGCATGTAGCTCTCTGCCTAGTGCCCCAGGCACAACTCTGACTGTACCAAAACGTCTTGGGGTATGGTAATATGGTAATAACAAGTGGTTGGACTCATACTCCCTCTGTAGTGACCTAGGAGAACCAAATAAATCTCCAACTGTGCTGTCGGGCCATTTTATAATGGCAAATCTGCAATAAAGTGATCTTCTGCCTATAATCTCACCTGGAAGTGCCTGTAACTAAAATTTGAGTGTGCCAATGGACTTAGGAGCTCCAAATGTACTAGAGATGAGTACTCATACATGCTGTGACCACATGGATAATCATCTGTAGGCTCAACCATGCCCAGACAAATAAAAATAATGGTCTGTAAATAATAATAACAATAAAAATCCATCAAACCATCATATGAAAACTGTGTCTGTTGCATGGAACCATCAAGCGGGCTTCATAGGACCATAAATAATCAATCTCAAACATCACCAGTCCAACTCATCTCTAATCCTGTGGTTGACTTGGACAAACTGGGTTGACCAAGTCAAGATTGACCAAAATAATGACCCAAGCTAAAAATGTCTGATGCTGCAGGGGCAAATGGATAAGATATGCTCTTTTAATTATTCTAATAGCAAGACTAAAGCATAAATTAGCATTTCACTGGTGGTTAAGCAATGAACACATCAAATATAAGACTAAAATAATCAATTACTCAAAACAGAAACTCAAGAATATACTCATTTCATGGACGTGACCATTTTGCTAGGAATGGGTGAAGGTGAAAAATGCAAGGCTAGGATAAGGCAATGACTTTACAGAATCAACACTGTGACAGTTTGGATAAAGGGAAAAGGGAATACTCACTTAAGCATATGTTGGATAATTTACACACATGGAATGGCAGTGTCTCACAAATGGAATAAGTTGTTTTGAGAGGTGCTTATTCAACCTTTAGCAAATGTCTATAGCTCACATCCAAGCTGGAACTTGCTCTGTGAGGATCTTTTCTAGAACCGTCGTAACTAGGTACACAACTAACTGTAACTTGAGGTTCTAGGGGACACTTAGAATTAGTTGTCCCTTACTCCATCTCACATCCCAACCCGTAGGCTCCGTGAGGAATTAATCATTACATAATATCATGGCCAGCAGTCTTTAGATTTAGCATATATTTAACCACTTCTTTTTCAGGCCCTATGACCCTTTGGATTTCTCGTGTGCTTAGAAGCACAACTAATTGTAGCTTTTATCTAGGGTGTTTTCCATTTCATTTCATTTCATAGCCCTCTTTCATTATGCTGAGAAGCATAGTTTTAATTTATTTCCATGGGCTTGCACAAAAGATATAATAATAGTTCACACATGCATGTAATGATGGTAGTACAGTTTGCTTCAAGTCTAACTAACACAACTCAGGAAACTAGGAGGATCATCCACAATCAGAACCAAACATCAGGGGCAATCAACTAGAGAGGTCAAGGCATCAAATCCAACTCACATAAGCTCAAGAACCAACACCAACAGATTCTCCTGGCCCAGAAGGAAGGCTTCGGTAAGTTTTGTTGCCAACTCAGAGCCGAGACACAAACAACAGGGAAACTATCCAACATAGAGGCAAAAGTGGGGAGGTCCTCCATATCACAGGCAGAGGTGTAAGTCAATGTAAAACCAAATCTGTAATAGAATGGATGGATGGAGGGAAAGTGAAAGGTGATGCCATAACTAGCAAGTCATAAATGGTGGGAATGACCACGTCCATACTACTAAAGAGGATAAAACCAATGAGTATAAACAAGAACTTCTTATTCTAAGTAATTAGACTTGTTGTCCGCCAAACTGCACACCAGCAGCAAAAATCTTTCGAAAGCTCTCTTCACTACAAGTGAGAGAGATGTGGCCTTGGGGACATGCAATGAGCCAGGTACTGTCACCTGAATCCCAGCTCCTCCGTTTAGGCAAACTCCTAACGAAGCCAAGGGGGGTAGTCCCTAAAAAAGAGTTGTCTAAGGCTCTTTGTGTGTTTAAATGTTTTTGGTGTTGTGATGCGGATGGGTGTTGTTTAGGAGTTTTTTTTGTATAGTGACTAGAACAGAATTAAACACGCAATCCACGTTGCAAAATTCACAAGATACAAATTCAGAAGATAACAATATACTTTGACTTAGAAATTAAAGCAAAGCATCCACAAGATAGAGATTAAACAAGGGACAAGGACATATGGTCCAAATTCAAAAGATATGTAAGAATTATTAAAGACCAGTGCCAAATGGAGTCAAATAAAATACTTGTGATGCTGAAAAGAATAAGTCGAAAGTAGTTGTTTGTGAGAACGTCTTGAAATTGTTCTTGGTAAATTTTAAGTGTTTTAGATGTTCTTGATTATTAGGATAAGACCAAGGGTATCAAAAAGAGTGGAACCTTATCCAAGAAAAATACTGGCAACCTTAGGTGATAGGTCAGGAGCACCCAGATTGCAAAGAGGGCAAGTGTGCTTGCGGCTTGACCGCCCTCGAGTCTGACAGTGGATTCCCGGCACCACCTCTTGTAGGAAGAACTCAGTAATTTGTCTTGGTTGGGGTTTTGGGTAAAAATTTTAATTAAAGTTATCACTTGTGAATCAACAAGTCTTCCACCTTTCTGAGTACTAGCCCAACCGTTTCCAGTTGGCAGAGCATACGGGTGTAGGACAGAAACCAAGGTAAATTAATTAAAGGGGTGTGTGGGTTGAAAAAGTTTTATTTAAGAGCACTTTGTTCAACTCTCCGACAGAGAGCACTCTTGACTTGATCTTATGACCATAGTTCAAGAGACTTGCTAATTAACCAATACCTAATGCAAGGAAAGATGCAAGACTAAAAAATGCCCTCCGATAGAGGGTGCTCTTGACTTGGATTTGGCCAAGTTCAAGAGACTTTGGTTTGTTTTAAGAAGCAGGTAGTAGTTTGTAAACAAGATATTGAAACTTTGTGATATTCAAAACATGTAATAGCTCAAATCAATGGCAATACTGCTAACATACTACTTGCACAATAAAATGATATAATGGAAATATCTAGTGTTCTACCAAGCAAAATTTACACTACAGGTGGGATCAACCTCCGAACAAGGTCAACCACTAGAAGCCACCAGTCTTGGAAACCTCCCAGCTAGTTGGGTGTCCACAAGAAGCTAATGGGGGAACGAGAAGCTACCACAAAATTATGTGGCCTTTGGGATGCAATCCCAAAGTTAGCTATTCTCTGGTCAAGGCTTGGAAGAGAAGCGATAAAGTAAAACAAACTAATCTAAAACGAGAATTGAAAAAAGATCTAAGCTAAGCCAATCCAACAAAACCCAACACTCTTCCCCAAATGGGGAAGAAGACCAAAGAGTGGAGGACCTCTCCACTATAAACTTTATTAATTTTTTACAAGTGCCTTAAGGAAAATTCCTTGAAAGGTCTTTGATGGATACTAGAACAAACTTATGAAAATTGAAAGCTTGAAGCCCTTAATGGCTTTTACAAAGGATAAGAAGATGTATCTTAAAATGTGTCTTGTGATGCTTGGTTTCTTCTTCTCTCTTTGGTTTGATCTTTTGATTCAAGAAATCTTTCTCTTCCCACAATCCTACACAAGCTCAAATTTACTTAAACCATGCACCCATTCAATGTTAGTCAAAAAACAAACCTTGAAAAATCAAATGCCAAAACTAGGATCTAACCTACATGCAAAGATAATTATTCCAATGCAAACTTATGAAATCTATGATATTATATCTAAGGCCCTAATGCTACTACTTGAAAGTATAAGCTAGAAACTATTTAACAAAATTATTAAAGATCTAATCTATTGCAATAAATTAAGATCTATACTTATAAAAAATGAATCTAATATTAACCAAAACTTGCACTTGTTTATCGTTTATTGGAATAAATCAAACTTTGAACCCAAGTCTGAACCTGTTGCTTGTGAAATGGATCTGCACTAACTGAACTTGAAATTTTTACCAAAATGTTGACCGCTTTTTTGAAGTATTTCAGACTTTAAACCAAACCTGGAAATGACCAACTGTTGACTGTTTTTTGAAGCGTTTTAAGGGCAGAATTTTGTAGAGATCTAAAAAAGCAAACAAGATCTAATTATGAAATGGATCTAACTCCTAAACCAAAGTCTAAATCCATGCTTATAGAATAAATCTAACTTTAAAAAACAAATTTGAATCTATGCATATGAAACAGATCTAACTCTAAACCACAGCTTGAGATTTGTTTTGTTGTTTTGTTTTTCTTGTGTATATAGACGAGAGGAAGAATGGATGGATGGGACGAGAGCTAGAGAAGGTATGTGGGCTGCAAAAAAGAGTGGACAGTGGGCAGAAATGAGAAGGGACAGTGGGCAGAAATGAGAGTGAACAGTGGGCAGAAATGAGAAGGGACAGTAGAATGAAAAGAGGTAGCAGCAAATGGAAAGAAGGCAAGAGGAGAATGGAATACAAATGCGAGAGAGAGGGGATCAAGTCTATTGAAAACAAGAGATAAACTTGATGAGAAGATCCAAGACTTGGAGAATGATAAAAGTGAGTTATCCACAGTTTGGAGAAAAGACAAGTAACGAGGTAACCGAGGGAGGAGTTTTGTTGAAGGGGTGATGGTGTAAATAATAAATCCCTGATATCTCAGATCTATAAAGTTAGAACTCCTTTGGCCTTGATGTAGAGTGAAGATATACCTGCAAGAACCTTAAGCATAGATAATATATATATGAAACAAGATATTTAAGTGAAAAGAACTAGATACATGCTACTTGTGCTAGATTGTTAGCCATCTTGAACATGATCTACAACTTAAGAGCCTCAAATAAAATGTAAAACAATATCACCTTGATCTCAAGTGAAGTAATGCATATCAAGAGCCTCCACGTTTTTGACCTCCAAAGTCTTAACTTTATTAACAATAAACAGTGCTTACAATTTCATCAGAGTTTCTTTGCATCTAAAATCCATCAGAAAAGAGGAGCAAGAACTCTCTCTTATATAACAAAACTAGAGTACATGCCTACCCTAAATCGATTTGGCAATCAAAGTGCCAATGGCACCAATCATCAAAGTCGAACTCCAAGTCTGCTCCAAGCTTGGAGTGTTTCAACTATCACAACAACTCAAATCTCATTGAATGGGATGCGGAGGTGGCCTCCACCTTGGCAAGGCGCCTGTTATCACACCATAGTAGCAGGGCTACTATTCTTGTACAGCAGATATCTGCACATTCCAGAGCTTCCATTATTCCAGAGCATGGCTATATATTTTGGATCACTCATGATCAGAGCAGTATATTATTCAGATTTATGTATGACCTTGTGTCAAGGCTGAGCCTTGAGAGTTCAGATTTGATGACTGATGTGACCACTTATCCCATACAGTTTCAGTTCAGTGCCTAGAGATGTATTTCAGCAGTGTTTCAGATGATGCATGATGATTATTATTATGATGATGTTGTATGATCTATGGATATGTTCTCACTGACTATGGATTATTATCTTGTTGATTTAGTCATGATCATAGCATGTGCTTGGTATATTATTCCTGATGTGGCAAACTATTTAAAATGAACTGTAAATCATAAAATGGACAATTGCTTGCACATTTAGGTCATTTAACAAAACTCACTTTTTTTTTTCACCTTAAATAGATATGGTCTTTCCCGACACCAGTTGTCTGCTAGTATAGGCTCCATATTCACTTGTCTCCATCCATACATGACCTTCCTGTTTGACTTTAAACCCTGACTTGTCTCATTTGACTTTCTGATACCAAGGACTTCCCCATTTTTCTACCTCTGTGTTTGGACTGCATCCCTGTTTATTCAGTGTCTCGGCTCTGAGTTGGTGACAAAAATGCCTTTGGTGAGTTGGATTGTAGGCCTAAATTATTCTGGTCGGTTGTCCCGATGTTTGGCATTGGCTCGAACTCCCCCTAGTCACTTGAGATGTTGTTGGCTAAAACTGAAAGCTCATGTTCTACCTATGGAAACTTAATTTCGCCCATGGAAACAAAAAAAAGGGCAAGAGCGATGAACAGCTAAAAATACTCCTCGAAGAGTATAAGAAAGGTCCAAAAAGCAATGGTTCTTAAAAGCTATATCTAAACAATTGCTGACCTTATAAATATTTGAAAAAACATGCCCTGGATGCAAGCTGCAACTAGTTGTGCTTCTCAGCACATCTGAAATCCGAAGGGTTATGTAGGCCAAAAAGGCCATGGAATAAAATTGAATGATCCTAATGAACCTGGATCAACTTGATGTAGACATGATGCCTAAGTTGAATAAGCACTCTCTAAACAACTTATCCATTTGTGAGACACAGCCTTCCCCCATGTTCTTTTGTCCAGCACAGAGTTTGTAGCTTTCCCCTTTCTCCCAGTCCAAAGTATTTTTGAGTTAAGTTAGACAGGTCAACCCCTTGACCCAACCTTGTTCCTAGCCTTCATCCTTCACTAGCAGTTTGACCATGTCCAATGGGTGAGTTTGTCATTTGAACTATTGTGCAAGTAATTTTATGTAACAACGGAATGTGCTAACTTAATTAATGCCACTAAATGGATGTTATACTTTGAGCTTAGCTGTGAGAATGATTAGAGAGGCATTGTCTTAGTCTACTGATGTGATTTATCCTTGGTTGTATATTCTTGGGATCCGTGATGATGTGGACCATGTATGGATGATTATTGATGATGATTGATGGTCCCACATGTTTGATGATGATATCATATGATGGACATATGATGCAGATGATGTTTGATCCAGTCCAGCAGGTTTATTACTACTTCAGATCAACAGATTATACATTGTCCATATATGGTGGACCCTACAGCTGGCCCATTAGGGAAACCCATGGTGTATGAGTACACATTTCTAGTGGATTTGGGTCTTCCGGATCCAATGAGACACTTATCTTTCAGTTCCGGGCACTTCTGACAGTGATTGATGCAGTTTTACACTTGTTGACCAGATTTGGGGCTGATTTCCCAGCCTGAGCAGCAGGGGCCCCGAGAGACCAGTTCACCTAGGGCGCTGATGATGGAGGGGGTGGTCCAGCCACTTGTTTTTACCATTTACCCCCCTTTTGGAGAGCCTGGTGGGCTCAGATGGACAGCGCTAGCACCTTAGGAGGCAGTTTTGGCACTTTCACAGTTCCCGAGGCAGTTTAAAAATGGGATAAAGTGGTCACTGAGGAAATTGATTTGGGCAATTGAGGCAAGGCTTTGGCATTTGGTCTTCACAGAGGTCTTCCAGGGTGGCATCACTACCTTCCAGTCAGTTTTCACCATGTGGGTATTCCCAGATTGATCACAGGAGGACATTTACTGCTTGACTGTCATGGATTCTGAGGACAGTTTTGATCATTTATATTATCTTGGACATATTTTATTATTTTATTGTGCCTTGGGGATGAGCTAGTAAGGATTGATGCCTCCTAGCCCCACCATGTGCTTATATTATCATGTCCTAGTCATCATGAGGTGGATTTTAGCACCTATTCTTCTCTAGTGGATGACGTCACCCCCTTTTTGTACCATTTAATGGGGGCGCTATTATTATATTGAGTGATCCATGTGATATATTGTTATGGGTCATTTTAGCCATTGATTGTATGATGAGATCTTTTAATCTCAACCACTCATTTGATGTAGTATTGTGGAGTGGTATAGGGTTTTGGTCTTTGTTATCCTATATAAGGAAGAGACCCCCCATTGTAAAGCTCACCTTTGGAGCTCTGGAATATTGGAATAGAAAAATTCTTTATGGAGCACATCTCTCTTGCATTGTGGATTCTCTTGCATATTGAATATACAGTATCTCTTCTATGTATCATTGTGGATTTTGGTGCTTCTACTAATCTTTTTACAGGAAAGTCGAATTGGTGGAGAGGAGGGCGACTTCATGAGGGTTATTGTTGGAGGGATCCACATAGTCTCTCTTGGGTTGATCTTGTGACAGGGAGTATCATTATTGTATCTTAGTGACATAGTTGATGCTTTCTATTACATCTTTCTACCATTTTCATAATCATCTTGCTTGACTTGTTTCTTTGATCTTGTCTTGTAGGAGGAGGACGATTTGGCTATCTTGGAGAAGGACGTTTTGGTTGGAGCTCTTGGATCTCACTCTTGAATATACACATAGGAGAATGCTATCAATTTGCAAGGTGGCCATAAGCAATTGAGGTAAGATCTACAAGGTATGTGCCTCTTTCATCTATTCTATCTTCATTGGTCATAAAACCCTAATTCATTAAAACCCCAATTTTTTTTTATTTCTTAGATCTACTTAGATCTAGCTGTGCTCTTGAGAAGATATTGAAAACCCACCTCTATAGCATCCACCCCTAGTTGGATCTATAGTTTGGTGGTGATTGGCTAAAAATTGACCCACTTTTCAAGGCAAAAAGCTCTCCTTGACCCAAATCGCACTTCCTAGTGAGAGGCTAGTTTGGTTAGATCTAGCACATGGGTAGGTGAGATCCCACTTGATTTGCAATCTAGACACTTGATAACCTACCCCCAGATTCTTACTTTGGTGAAATCTACCTTGTGGATATCTCTCCATGTTTTAAGGGGTTAAAACCCCCTTTTGAATCTCTTGGCACCTCAAAACTCAGATCTACTAAGATCTAGCCCTTAGATTGACTTGATTTTTGGGACATGCATAGATCGGGGTACTAGCCACTTGGATCTATAGTTTGGTGGCCATTGGACTTGATTTGGTCCACCAAACCCACCTTTTAACCCTCCTTGAGCAAAGTCGCACCACCTAGGGAAGGAGAGTTTGTCCACTTTGAGGAAGTGGGTGTTTGAGATTCTTGTGGATTTGAAACGGCCATACCTTGAAACCTAGGTCTAGAGTATCTCTTTGTCACGATCCGCCTTGGGGGTAGCATTCCTTGTTTCAAGGGATTGTGGTCCACTTAAGGTCATTACTTGAAAACCTAGATCTAGCAAGATCCAACTATTAGATCTCATTTAGCCCACTTGACTTGGCTTCTAGGTGTCCCGATCTACACTTTGACATACTTTTTGACCCCATTAGCCCACTTAACAAGGCACTAGTCCTCCTCAAAGCAAGTCGCACTCCTTGGGAATTGTGTCAAACCCTAGATCTAGTACATGGGTACTCCTAGAATCAACCTAGAGTCATAGATCTAGCCTTTATCCAACCTATAGTACCAACTTCACACATAACTTCACCTTGTGGGCCTACCTAGAACCATTTCACATTTCCCAAGAAAACAAGACCCACTTGTGTAAACACATGGTACTATACCTAGTCATCATACCCCATCATGTGGCCTAAACCATACATAGGTTGAAACACTAACAATCTATTACACCACCTTCAACCATACCTCAACTTCTAGGTCCACTTAGCCTTGCATTGGTTTCCGTAACTCTTCATTTGCTTACCCTTAGAAACCTTTGTGATTGGTTATAGGGTCTCCCCCTAGGTCTTGCTACACCTTGACCTAAAGCGAAGAGTGCCTCGGTTGACGTGACTCCCACCTTGTATTGGGAACCGTGGCATCTCTTGGGTCACCTCTTTAGTTGCCTGCCTCCTCTACCGTCCTGGATGGGATACCTCTAGGGGCAACTACAAGTTGTGTGATAACAGCGCCCACCATCCATTCCTTGGAAGTATCACCCACCAATGACCAAACTCCACCTTGCAATTTCGAGCCCTTTCTTGAGATTGACGTGAGGGTTTATAGGAATGCGTGAGGGTGAGCTTGGAGTTTCAACGCATGTGTTGAATCGAGTTCTTGAAAGGAGCCAAGCTTGATGTTGCCACAAGCCAAGGGATGCGCCCACCATATTCATTAAACACACATCCGTGAGCCACGCGTGAAGAATTTCTACGTGAGGTAGGGGCCATGCGTTATTTCTCCTCAATTCAATTCGAGACCAAAGTTTGATTTAGTATGTGCTTTATCACTTGAATGATACCCCACCACTCATATGACTTGGAATCTTCACTTATAACTATGCAATATTGATGCCCATGCGAATGGAGGAAAACACATCTCAACCTCACGTCACCCTCCTCATGAAATTCGAAAATCACACTTGGACTTTATACTATGTCACTTTTATCACTTGAGTGAGGTCGTACACTTCATGCAAACCACTTTCAACCTTTCCATCTAATTTTTTTAATCAAATTTTGGCTTATTTGATTTTTGGATTTTAGTGCATTTTGTCATTTTCTGGCAATTAAATGCCAAAATGATGCATTTTTAGCCAAAACTGTTCCTAGGGTGACAGAACTGCCCAAAAACTGAAGAATAAAGGCGCCAAGGTGAAAAGGATGCTCCGAGCGTCAAAACGAGCCTCTCCACGCTCAATTCCGCCTCCGGATGAGGTTTTTATCACTTCTTGAAAAATTTTAATTAAACCATTAAAAAATGGTCTAATTTTATGAAAAAATTATTTTTGCCGGAATCAAACGAAACTCCTAGAGGACCTAGTGCATGTTCATACGACTCAATCGATGTGGCTAACACGTAAAAAATCCTAGACACAAGACTCTAATAACCACCTTAGGTTTTGACCACCATGGGAAATACTCCAGTTTTGGAGGTTTGAGTGAAAAACTCGGGGATTATACGCCATTGATGAGTAGTGCATAATTCTTAAGGAAAAAACACTCTAGAGTATCCCCCAAATGGCTAAACCTACGGATAGCCGAGTCTTTTATAAAAGGACCCCGTTTAGACCAACATTTTACAAATTCCCCATGGGGGTATGAACATGCAGTTATTACAAAAGGAGAAAAATTGCCCTGAAATTGACTTCTGAACTTCTGAATGCTGATGATGAACATGAATCATGTTCAATAAACTGGCGGCTCATCGGAAGTTCAACTATTTGTACAAAATAGATGATAACAAGACCATTTAGATAATCATCAAAACAACCGTGTCCAATATATATATATATATATATATATATATATATACCACCAGATCATGACCACTAAATACCTAGTCAAGCTACTAAAATAAGCAAAAGAGCAAAGCAAATATATCCAATTGTTCGGGTACACAGGGTACTACCAAAGGACCGAACACCAAGAGCAACCACTTCACACAAATAGATCACAGATCAACACACCAATGTTTTGACGTGGTTTAAACCCTCTTGAGGGAAACACTCCACAGCCCCGGCCAAATAGCTTCTACGAGACAATTTATTATGCAAAGAAAGAAAGTTACAAATGAGCTTCTCATAATCGATCAACTAAACAATGACCCTCCATGCTCTTTAAATAGAGATCATGGACCAATCGGGTGTTAAGACACGGATCAAGGTTAGGTTTGATCTAAGAGAAGTTGAGCCGTCGGATCACTCTATGTCGGAAACATATCGTGACCGTCGGATTAAGTATTTACAAATGCATACTAATGCATACTAAAGAAACACACTATCCCTAACGGATATATTACACAAGTTGATCTTAACTAACTCCTAAGTGTCTAAATATCCTAACATCCCCCCTTAAGAACAACTTGGGATAGGATTGAAGGATTTACAAAAGTGACACTATTACGAGAAGGAAGGAGGCATTAGAGCCTATCCGCCCTTAATGACAAGTTCCTGAACTCCTAACATAGATCGAAGTTTAGAAAACTTTGCTTCTGTAAGAGACTTGGTGAAGATGTCTACAACTTGATCATCTGTGGGGCAAAAGAGCACTTCAAGAACACGATCATGAACAAGATTTCTGATCAAGTGCATATGTAGCTCAATGTGTTTGCTGTGTTGATGTAGAATTGGATCTTTGGCAAGCTTGATGGCACTTTGATTGTCGCACCAAAGTGGAGTAGGCTGCTGCTACTCGAATCCAAACTCTGAAAGGATCTGTCGAAGCCATAAAGCTTCTTGACTGGCATTAACTGTTGCTCGATATTCTGCCTCTGCTGAAGAAAGAGCAAGAGCTTGTTGTTTCTTACAAGCCCAAGTAATAGGTCCAGATCCCAGACTGAAAACATAACCTGCAGTAGACTTTCGATCATCAGGATCGCCGGTCCAATCTGAATCAGTGAAACCAACCAACAAAGGTTTCCCCCCTGTACTGTAATGAATCCCAAACTGAACTGTACCTCGAATATATCGAAGTATTCTTTTAGCTGCTTTCCAATGACTTTCATGAGGTGTCTGCATATAACGGGCAACTCGACCAACGGCAAAGGAAAGGTCAGGACGGGAATGAGTCAAGTATAAGAGACTACCAACAAGCTGACGACACAAGGTGGCATCTACTTCAGGTGAAGTACAAGTGGCAGAAAGTTTGACTCCAGACTGGAAGGGAGAAGGGGCTGGTGTACAATCTTCCATGTGAAAGCGTCGAAGAAGGTCACAAGCATACTTAGACTGAGAAAGAAAGATTCCTTCTTTGGTTTGCAGGACTTGGAGACCAAGAAAATAATGCAAATGTCCTAAGTCTGACATTTCAAAATTTTGTTTAAGACTGGATTTCACATGGGTTATAAGTTTAGGGTCACTACCAGTAAGAATAAGGTCATCAACATATAGAACAAGTATGATGAGATGGTTTCCTACTTTCTTTGTATAGACATTGGGGTCAGAATGGCATCTAGAAAAACCAATGTCAAGGAGAAAGTTATCCATTTTGGCATACCAAGCTCTAGGAGCTTGCTTAAGGCCATATAAGGATTTCTTAAGGCGACAGACAAGGCTAGAGTTATTCTGAACATAGCCATGAAGTTGTTCCATGTAAATTTCCTCCTGTAAATCACCATGTAAGAAGGCAGACTTGACATCCATTTGATGGACTTCCCAGTTGTGTAAGGTTGCAAGGGAAAGAACAAGGCGGATGGAGTTCATTTTTGCGACAGGAGCAAAGGTTTCATTGTAGTCAATCCCTTCAACTTGGGAAAAACCTTTGGCAACTAACCTTGCCTTAAGTCTTTCAACACTTCCATCTGATGCAAACTTAGTTCTGTAGACCCATTTACATCTGACAAGTTTTCTTCCTTTTGGAAGAGGTACAAGATCCTAAGTATCGTTCACCATTAAGGAACGATATTCTTCATCCATGGCTGCATCCCAACCTGGATTCCCTGAAGCTTCTGCAAAAGTTTCTGGATCATGATTCTCGGAAACTTGAGCCAAAAGAGAAGAGGCTCGCTGAAACTGAGAACGTGTTCGACGTTGATCTCTAGGATCACCGGCAAGATCACTAGCTGCTTCACATGTTGAACGGACCCATCGAGGAAGTACTTGTGCTGGTGCAACTGGAGGAACATGAGCAGGCGGAGGTGGATTTTCATCCTCACTGTCATCATCAGAAACTGGAGTTGGAAACCTGTCAAGGAAGTTGGAAGAAGAAGAAGAAGGCACAAACGCCGAATCAGGCTCGCAGGCCAAAGATGGCACAATCGCCGAGTTAGGCTCGGAGGCCAAGATATTTTCATCAAATTTAACATCTCTTCTAATGATTACATCATGAAAATGTGGTTGAAGAAGTCTATAACCTTTTACATCTTCAGAATATCCAACAAATATGCACTTTTCACTTTTAGGCTGCAATGCTTTCCGTTTTTCATCCGGAATGTGAGCCCATGCTTCACTACCAAACACACGAAAGTGACTTACATCAGGTTTAGTTTTACTCCATGCTTCTTCCGGTGTTATACCTTGTAATGCTTTTGTGGGGGTGGGATTAACTATGTAATTTGCACAATTAATGGCTTCAGCCCAAAATTGAAGACTTAGTCCCTTATATTGGATCATACAATTAGCCATTTCTTTTAAAGTGCGGTTCTTCCGCTCAGCTACACCATTTTGTTGTGGTGTATATGGAACAGTGTGCTATTGTTGGATGCCTTGTTCAGTGCAGAAAGTAGTGAACTGTTTGTTAACATATTCTCCTCCATTGTCAGATCTTAACTTAATAATTTGATGACCAGATTGTTTTTCAACAAGGGCCTTGTAGGCCAAGAACATGTTAAATACTTCGCTCTTAAGTTTTAGGAAATAAACCCAAGTGCGTCTGGTGTAATCATCAATGAAAGCTAAGAAATATTTGAAACCAGAAAAGGAAGCAGATGGAAGAAGACCACACAAGTCACTATGCACAAGCTCCAAGGGAATCGAGGCGTGCCAAGAGGCACGTTTGTCAAAACTGTCCCGATGATGTTTTTCGAGTACACAACCGGAGCAAACACCATCTCTGCAAGATACCATCGGAAGACCTGTCACCATATTTTCTTTACATAGTTGTTGCAATGAGCGATAATTTAAGTGACCAAATCGCTCATACCAAAGTTTGCTCAAGTTATCACTATGAGCAACAAAAACTGAAGGGAAAGGTGATGACCCAAAGTTGTTAAACTTGTACAACCTGGTAATATCATCAACAATTCCGGTAGCTAGGACCTGTTGAGGATCTTTAAAATCCTTGATTACAACTTGGTGAGGTGTAAAGGTCACAGTTTTACCTTCACCAGAATGAGTGATCTGATAGACTGATAACAAATTGAAGGAAATTCTTGGAACACATAGTACATCACTAAAATGACCATTATCTACTGGAACTGTTCCAGCGCCTACAACACTTAGAGATCTATCATCACCAACAAATATTTGTTTGGTGTTACATTCATGCATAGTAGAAAAGATGCCTTGATCCTTAGCCATATGATAAGATGCTCCAGAATCAATGAGCCATTCATTTGAAGTAGAAGAAGAAGATGCATTATAAGAATAACCAGAAGCACAAAGTGCATGTCCATGAGAGGCAGATTCTGAAGGCGAATCTAGGCTGATGTGGTGCTTCTTCATTGCTGCTTCCAAGGCTGCCATTCTTGAAACACTTAGATTCATCATGATTATCTTTCCCGCAATAGTTGCAATGACGCTCAGTCTTCTTTCCTTTTGGCTTGGATCCTTTGTCATTTTTGAAAGGAGCTGACTGAGAGGGTTTTGGACCCTTGTTTGACTTATTATTACGAAAATTTTGTTTCTTAGGAGGCTTGGACTTTTCTTTCTGTTGGGACAATAAGGCTTTCCCAGATGTATCTACATTGTTGATTATTCCAAGATGAATGAGTTTATCTTGTTCCCTAATCAAGGAATCACAAAAGGATTCAAGACTAGGCTCTTGATAGCTAGCTGCATTCAAGGATGCTTTCATGGAGTAAAATGTAGATACAAAAACAGAATATGCAGGTCCAAGTTTGGAAAGAATATGATAAATGCATTGTTTGTCTTCCCTCTCAATCTTACATTCTGCACATAAGAGTTTAAGAGTTTTGTACTTAGATAAATAATCTTGAATGCATGAAAAGTCACTTGGATTTAAAGAAATCAACTCATTTTCGAGTTGGTGACCTCGAATTTCATTGTGTTTACCAAACACAGATTCCAACTTGTCCCAAGTAGTATTAGGTTCATCAATTCCAGATATGTGGAATCGCAAATCAGTAGAGATTGACATCCCAATCAATCCACGAGCTTCATCACATCTATTTGCCCATTTTATTTTTTTATCATCATCAGTGTGTTCTTTTTCTTTCCCTGTGGTAATTCTGAAAAGTCCCCTACTTCGTAGAACATCCTCCATACGAGATTTCTATGAGAAATAGTTGGAACTGTTAAGTAGAATATCACAATGGGCGGCCATATTTGTAAATTAATGGCTGTAAAAGCAAAAACCAATAGTCTGGATGTGAAGAGCTCGAAAAAATAGGCGGTTTCAAAAAAAAGGCACTGAAAACTGACTCTGTATGATGAAGTTATGCTTGAACAAAGAAACTGTTGAAGATGTCCCCAATAGTGACGTGGCAACTAGAGAATGTCCAGCAAAAAAAAGAACCCCCCTCTTCCCAAGATGAACCTTTTGACAATCACTTTACAAGAAAGTTTCTTTAAGTGAACCACTTTTGTAAAATAAGTGATTTCACTTTTAAATAGTGCAACAATAAAAAAACTTAAGTGACTCACTTGTATTTTTATTTTTTATTATTTAAGTGAGATGCACTTTTACAATAAAGTAACTTGAAATTAGAAATTGCATGCACTTTTTCTTTTAAAAGTAACTTCTTAAGACTTGAATTCAAGACCTATTAAGGAATAAAGCAACTTTGAACCAAGTGAGCTAGATTAAAAGGTATGTAAAATATGGGAATGAGGAAGGGGGCTTTTTTTTTTTTTTTTTTTTACTCTTCTTGCTCGGTTTGCGTGCTTGCCCTTTTTCCTGCAAAACAAACCACAAATCGAAACAAAAAAAACTTTTCCACACTTGTGGAGTTAGATCTTGTTAGCTTGCCCGGAAAGTCTACGTTTTCTCTCTGTTTCTGATTTGCCGAGATCGCGCAAGGTGCACGGCAAAGAGCATACGCAGCCGAGAAAAAACCCTTTCTCTTTCTGTTTCTGATTTGCCGAAATCGCTCAAGGTGCACGGCAAAGAGCATACGCAGACGGGAAAGCAACAATCCGAACCCAAAAAAAAATCTAACCGTAAAAAAAGATGAAATATGAGATTTTTCTTTTTTAAAAACGAAAATAAAAAAATGCGCCACTGTAACATTATACCTTCAGATCTGATGAAATATGCGTTTCTGGAGCAACCGGGAACCGTTTTTGATCAAACGAAAACTATTTCCCAATGGAAACGACGCTCCGGACACAATGGAACACCTCCCACAGCCCAGAAATGCACAAAAATACCAGAACTAGAAACCCTTTCGAGTTTCGGCAACAGCAGTTCAAGATCTAGATCATAACCGGAAGCGGCACTTCATAAAAGCTCTGATACCATGTTCGGGTACACAGGGTACTACCAAAGGACCGAACACCAAGAGCAACCACTTCACACAAATAGATCACAGATCAACACACCGATGTTTTGACGTGGTTTAAACCCTCTTGAGGGAAACACTCCACGGCCCCGGCCAAATAGCTTCTACGGGACAATTTATTATGCAAATAAAGAAAGTTACAAATGAGCTTCTCATAATCGATCAACTAAACAATGACCCTCCATGCTCTTTAAATAGAGATCATGGACCAATCGGGTGTTAAGCCACGGATCAAGGTTAGGTTTGATCTAAGAGAAGTTGAGCCGTCGGATCACTCTATGTCGAAAACATATCGTGACCGTCGGATTAAGTATTTACAAATGCATGCTAATGCATACTAAAGAAACACACTATCCCTAACGGATATATTACACAAATTTATCTTAACTAACTCCTAAGTGTCTAAATATCCTAACACCAATGCATAACCATATACCTATTGGGCCATATACCTATATCTACCATCTGAATCATCAATAGTCACTAAAACATTGTTGCTATAAAACACTGGGCACTATCACACTGCTTTGTATGGAACAAAAAATGGTCACCTCAGTCATCAAATCTAAGGTCATAAGGCTCAGTCTTGGCATAAGGTTCAGCATATTTGATATGGGGCTGCTCTGATACATGAGTGATCATCAAAGATACTGCTCATCATAGGCTAATCTCATCAAAAATGTGTAAAGGCCTGGCTCAAAAATATCCAGGAAATTGGTCTGCAATCATGGTAGCCCGACTACTATGGATGTGATAACATCTGGCTCCAGTTGGGACAAGTGCTCTAAGGGAGAGAGTGCTTGAGAACCTCAGAGATCTCTGGTCCCCAACACTCGCTACATCAATCTTGCACCCAATTAATTTGCTTCAACATCAAAAAAACACTTATTCTGAAAGCAAACACTACCCAAGCAGCATGTATGGTATACAAATAAAATACTGGAACTGAAATAAAATTCTAATCTAAAATAGAAAATCAAATTTTGTTACATTAATAAATACTAAAAGAAAATGCATGAAAGTAAAATGTTGATCTAATAACTAACAAGTTTTATTTTTGATGCGGGAAATAAAGAAAGCTTAGGCAAACAGAAAGAAAAAGGGCCAGACTCAATGGCGCAAACAACTAAATACTGCTCGAGTGAGCTTATTTATTCCTACCTACCGTACTCTAACCAGTCAGACAATTGCTAAGTAAAATCATAAATCCAGTGCAACCATTCAACAAACAGATTAATGATTCTTCCTTGATGCTCTTTAACAAACAAATCAGGATCGGATTAGAGATTGACGAATTTAGTGTTATGATTTTCATTACTAGTTCAAAAATTGAAAATGGGTTTGAATGGTGCAAAATGAAATCATGCCAAGGAGAAGACTGACTGATGCAAACATCCTCCATCAAAGAATCGACAAGATCATAAAAATTATGCAAGTTAATTTTCGAGATGGATGGATGGAAAATATGTGATGAATGATTCAACTTCCCTTGACTCAAACTATCTTCCTCATTCACTTCTCGCGTACATTCAATTTTGTTTGAACCATCGACAAAACAAATTGGGAACAATTCATAATTAACAACCTGACAAACAAGATTAACCCAAATTGTTGCTTTATAACCGAGAAAAAATGAAATTGATCTTTATAAAGTTTCCCAATTAAGCAATGAATGGGATAAATCAAAGATGACTGAACAACAGAATAAAATGTTCCACAATCGACCACTTGGCAACCCTTAGACTCATGACTCAAAAACCCAGAAAATTTATTCAAACATAAACCTAAGCAAAAGGATTCGAAAATTTAGGATGGGAGGGTGGATTGAAAACATATGTTGCCTCCCACATGATCGATGATAATTGACCTTGAAATTTTAAATGAGGGAGAGGCATTCAAGTTAATAACACTCTTGATAACAGGAAGAATTTCCAAGTTTGAAATAAGGTCAAATGTTATTATACGAGGACAAAACTTACTGCAATTATCCAACCCCAAATATTGAACCAATTTATTCTGATTAAGGATGGAAGCAGATGAGCATGGTAAAGTAACACTTAAGGATTCACCATAAGAAGTTGAACATGATGGACACAATAGCTCACTGAGAGGGGGGTTGAATTAGTGAGACAGCATTTCAGACCAATTTCAACTTCTTTGAAACCTAAACATATATCATTTAACGAGTACCCTTCAGCACTAAGTTATACATCATCATTCATCAAATTAAGCATGTCATCTCTATAAGTCATAAGACACATCACAAGATAAGCTTTGTAAACTTTTTATATTTTGATTCAATCTCCAAAATGCGCTACAACCCAAAGGTGGCACCACCCACCAGATGATTCTGTCAGCTACAACTGATTGGGATGCACCAACACCCCAACAATACAGATGTAAAAATGATATATCAAACTTTTCTTAATACTGCAACAAACACCCAATCACATACATCATCAAATGACAAAACAAGAATCCCTTGTCTGCTGGCCAGATCACTGAAGCTCAGAGCTCCAACAAGCTATCTCAGATCCTCATTCTGTCCACAAGCAGATCATCATTCTGTCCACCAGGACATCATCATTCTCAGCATATCAATAATAAGCATGTCCTTATGTCACTGTATGTTACTGCTGAATAAATTCAAACTTCATTTTCAGCTATTGCTGCTACTATTATGTCCTCAAGCCCGAAAATCAGAGAAGAAAATTATTTACTCCTGCTTTTCCTGTTGATCTGTTGCTGCCCCCGAACCTTTCCTCGGACGTCTACTGACCCGAAAATCAGAGCTTGCTCTTCACCACCGAGTTCTTCACACAATACTCACCGCAAATTAGAGTTTTGGCTCTTATTTGTATACCCTTCTCCATAAATTCTGCTAGGTCGACATGCCAACATATTTCATTTTTATTCTTAATTTATTTTTATTTCTTTTTGGATTTCTTTGAGGAGCCGACTTGTCATTGGATTTATTTATTAATAAGTGTTTATTTTAGCAGGCCGACTATGCCTCCTTTAGGGTCACTTGTCATTCAAATGTGCCACCATCCATCATGTTTAACTTCATCATCAAGCAAGAGGAGTGAACCAAATAACATGTGCATCGATTCCATCCAATCTTTATTACCACATGCAATGCCATCATTATCAAATCAAGCTTGTGGGTTGAAGATCAAAGAACCAACATATAGGCTTCAAAACATCTTCAAGGTATGTCCATGGCTCTACCTCCATGAACATCCAACTAGCCACAAGATGGACCATGTATCATCATCAACTTCAACAAGAAGTATGTCCAAGTGCTATCATACCACCATGAATGTGGGTGCTAAGCCTTTTTAGGCATTATAGCCATCTCCAAGGGTTTCTTAACCCCATTGCTGCTCCTCTTTGGAATGCCCGCAGAGACTTTAGAAGGTGCCCGCACAGCCCTTTGAAGATGCCCGCAAGGGCCTTTGGAAATGCCAACAAGGCTTCAATGAGATGCCCGCAAGGGCTTGAGAGAAATGCCCGCAAGGGCTCCTTAGAATTCCCACATGGGGTCCAAGGAAATGCCCGCAAAGGCCTTTATTTATGCCCGCATGGCTCCTTTCAATATGCCCGCAAGGGCTTACTATGATGCCCGCAAGGGATCACTGTGATGCCCGCAATTGGTCCTTTAAATGCCCACACACTATCCTAGAGATGCCCTCATAGCCTTAATAAAATGCCCGCGGGATGCTCTATGAAATGCCCGCATTTGCGTCAAGGATATGCCCACAAGAGGCCTTCAAATGCCCGCCAAGGGTACTAAAATGCCCGCAGTTGTCCTTCAAATGCCATGTCATAAATGCTTGCTTGCAAATGCCCACCATTGTCCTTCAAATACCCTCCAAGGCACCAAACTTTGTCCTCCATGTCATTGCCTTGTCTTCAACCTATGCCATGTCATTGTCCTTTGCCATGTCTTCAACCTTTGCCATGTCATTGTCCTTTTCCATATCATTGTCCCTTGCCATGCTTGCTTGTCATGTCCTCAATCTTTGTCACCTTTGTCATGTTTTCCATGTCATCAACCTTGTCAAGGTTTACAACATCATCATGTCTTTGTCCTTTGTCATTAATGTGTTGTCATCAATGACAACTTTGCTCGTCAGAACAATGATTCGAGTATCTAATTTGATTTACTAACTCATCCTCACCCTGAATTGTTCTTCCATTGATTTATCATTAAATTCATATGAGGATAAATGATCATTTTTACTGAATTGATCAGGGAGAAAATTAACAAGTTTATTTAGAACATTCTGATTATTTGCACAATGATCACGTGAAATCATCTCAAAAAGGCCTTGGTTCATGTCCCCATTTTCTTCTTCTTCAATAAGATGATATGAAATTGAATGATCGCCAATGTCAGGGTGATTAAGGAGTTTCTCTTAAAGAGGATCCTCAATAGACTCACTGATTAAAAGCTCAACCTCAGAAATTTCTTCAGGATCAAGAATAGGGTTGCTTAAGAATTGATTTGAAATTTCATCATTCATGCAATGATTAGGGATTTGTTCTTTAGAAAGATTTTCAATAGACTCACAAGTGGAAGACTCATCCTCAAATTCATCTAAATGGTGATCAATGAGCGTCTTTTCATGAATCACATCTAACTCTAAATCTGTTCCTTTTCCAGATGATGATGGCAATATGGTTTTATCAAGTTCCTCTTTCAAATTAATATTCAAATCAAATTCTTGAGGACCCGTCTGTGTATATCATCATGGATACTCTTCAAGTATTCTATAAGCTCTTTGTGAATTGAAGGATCGTTCAAAAGATCAATCAAAGGTACATTTGTTGTTGACTCGAGAGAGTAGAAATCAACTTGATAAGGACATTCATCAATCATTTCATCATCATTATCCCAATTGTCCTCATCAAACCAATCCTCAATAGTACAATCATTGCTTGATGGCTCTGTTATGAATTCTTCAATGTTACTACCCCATTTATTCTTTAATAACCCAGTGAACATGTCATACCCAGTGATGGATCTTGATGCTAAATGATCAAACCACAACCCAGCATTTCCGCCTAAGGATTCACCCAGGGCCCGCATATAAACATCTTCATCGTCTGCACCCCTAACTTCCATATAATCCCAAAATATTTGTAAGTGACTTTCGATTGATTCAAAATAATTTCCATAGAAACGAGGCAACATTTCGAGGTAATTATTTGGCATAGGATGAGGTGCCCCATTAATTTCAGAGAAGTCAAAAGGAGATGGCTTAGCTGGCGTTCTAACTACTCTATCCTTTTTGCTAGGGATTTGAATTAGATGCCTAATTAGAGTACAAGAGTTATTCAACCGAATGCTTTGATTGCAAGGCCTTGGCTAAGATTGATGCTCACTTGGAGTAATTGGGACAATACTTTTACTCAAAGAATGAGGAAAAGATGGGAATCATAAGAATTATGATATTCAGACTCGTAATCAAATTCATAATTACCCCCACACTGATATGTTGATTGGCTTTCACCTCTTTCCTCCAATTGCCCTTTATATTGAGATAGATTCTCATTTATTTCGTTCATACATCTTGACATTTGGAGGAAAACGGTTGAATTCATCATGATTTATAAATTTCAAAATTGAAAGATGGGTACGGGATCGTTCCTCGGCGGAGTCACGTTTTGGAGTCGCCAAGTAAACTATTGATCTTGTCTACCCAAAGACATGTCGTTAAGATAGTGTAGAGAAATGAGTGAAATAAGATGGCTACATATAGTTTAATGAAGTAAATTGTAACCATCCAAAAATCAAAACTGGATGCAATAAGCTATGAAATGATCGCACGGACACTCGTAGACACCTAAGGTAAGCCTCTACCTCCCCAACAACGGCGCCAAAAATGTTCACATAAAGAGTAGATTCCTACTTAAAGATCTTATCCAGGATGGTAGAGGAAGACAACTAGCCAGTGACACCTAAGAGGGCCTCGATTCCCAAGATGGATTGGTTGTCACGCCAATCGAGGCACTGTTCACTTTTTGCTATCCAAGCCACAGATAACAAAGGGCGAGACCCTGATCTACTCTCAAAGAGAGAGATCAAACCCAATCACCAAATCAAGCAAATCAAACGATGTATGTAGGGTTAGGGGTGTAGAACCCTAGATTCAAGGAATGGAGCTACTGTAGAGGCTTACGTAAGATGAGATATGAAAGTTGATTAATTCAATTACAGTAACTCAAAATTAAGGGTAAATCCATGATATAGGTGTTAGGGTAAATAATCAAAATCAACTGCCTTGGGAAACATGTATTTAAAATTGGGGAAATGGTCCCAAGGAGTAGATCTGAATGGATTATTGCTTCCTGACATAGCTTGACAGTAGATCTGAAAATATCAAAGGTCACAAGCTCAGAAAACAAGGTTTTGATCATTCAAGAGACAAGCAAACAAGGAGGGCGCAAGCATGGAGAGATCAGTGCCTAGGGAAATGGGTTGAAGGAATCCACAGAGCAAGACGCCCTTGAGGAGCCACCTGGGGTTAGGCCTAAGGATGAAAACCCAGAAATTGTTCGCCGGAAAACCAAATAATAAAGCCTAGAGAATTTTTATAAATTTTATCTTAGGGTTTGAACAGTAAAATTTAATGGCCAATGGTTTAGAATTTCAAATAAAAAATATTTAGTGTAGATCTTACCCGGAAAAACTTGTAGATGCCTTGAAGGTGATGATTTACCTCTACCCGATCAATTTGAGATGATTTGACTGTGTCTCCAAGTGAAATCGATTTTCCCAAGGAAGCCAATGCGCACCTCTCTCCTGCGCAAGCAAACTACAGATGTAAGATGTGATGTTCAGCAAAGAAAGACTATATCAACAATAGAAATATCAAGAAGCATATCAATGATCACAGATAAAATTGAAAAACCCCCTGATACAAAGCCACGTCAAAATGGAGTGAGTTGAGGAGGCCCTGCAAGAACGCCCAAGTTGAAATCGCCCTCCTACAATAAAACAATGTTTCCACGAAAATATTTTGGATCCACAGAAATATCTCAAATGCTAGGAAAGATAAACTTTACAATCTTCATTCAAGAACAATCCACCAAATAAATCCAAGAGTCTCTGTTTATTCAAAAGTTCCAAGAGCCAAAGGTCTCTTTAAAATGAAGGGGGCCTCTTCCTTAAATAGCCATGAGAGATGTTAGATTTTATGGTATCTCGGGATGTCCTCCATGATTCAGATGCCTTGCATGGAGGTACTTGTTATCACCTAAACTGTAGTTACCCCTATGGATGTATCCACTCATGGATGGCAATAGGGAAGGGCAATTCAAAAGGTGTAACCACGATCACCTCGACCTCCAATATATGGTTGTCACGCCAGTCGAAGCAACCTTCACTTTATGTTATCTAGCCCAGAAAACAAAGGGGGAGACCCAATCTACTCCCGATAGGAGAGATCAAAACCAAGACACCAAATCAAGTTAATTCTAAGTGAAGTAAGGTGTATGGTTTATCCTAGACCTTAGGATGAAGTCACAAGACAAGTGAGGGGTTCAATGAGTATAGCTTTGGTTCATTATTGATATGAAAGTGACTTATGATTTGTGAAATAAGATCCAGGATTGAAGTACTAGTTCAATGTGAGAAAATCCACTGCCTTGGGAACCATGTCCAATGCAGGGTAGTTTAAGGGTTGAATTGGGGCTAACTAGTACAAGTGACAAGCTTGATCATGATACATGATGACATCAAAGGGTTTAGTTCACCATACAAGGGTCAAACCACAAGTTAATGCAACAATCTAGGAAAGTCAAATTGACTTGGAGAGAAAGACCAGTGCCTTGGGAATTGGGATAATGGAGTCAAAGTGTAGTTAACTTGTGATTGACAACTCCTATTGTATGAGACAAGTGGGAAATTAAAGTCTTGATGGATGAATAGGTCTAGATCTAGGTTTGACCTAAGTGGACCACAATCCCTTAAAGCAAGGAATGCTATCCCCAAGGCAAGATTTGTTGAAGTGACACACTAGAACTAGGTTTTGAATAATGCCCGTTCCAAATCCACTGAAATCTCAAGTACCCATGTCCTAAAAGTGGACCAACTCACTTCTCCAAGGTGTTGCGACTTTACCCAAGGAGGCTAAAAAGTGGGATAAATCAATCAAGACAAGTCCAATGGCATCCAAATTTTAGATCCAAGTAGGTTGATCAAGTGAGAATATGGATCTACAATTTCAAGGCAATCCGATGGCTAGATCTTGCTAGATCTGAGTTTAAAGATACCAAGTGGTCCAAAAATGGGATTAAATCCCTTAAAATGTGGAATAGGGCCCACAAGGTAGAAATCAGAAAAGTGACAATCTGGGGGTAGGTTATTAGATGTGTAGATCACGAATCAAGTGGAATCTCAACTACCCACATACTAGATCTAGATCAACCCACCCAAACTAGGAAGTGCACCCTTGCTTGGAGAAGGCTAAATGCCTTGGGAAGAGGGTCAAATGGAGGCCAATCCTCACCAAACTATAGATCCGGGATGCCGTGGATACTATAGAGGTGGGTTTTAAATTTCTTGCCCAAGAAGCCACTAGATCTTAGTAGATCTGAAAAAATCTAAAAATGGGGTTTTGATTGATTAGGGTTTTAAATATTTTAGACAAGTGGATAGATCATGGAGATAGAACTTACCTTGAGATCATACTTGAGTGATGAAGAGAGATGCTTTGATGTTGAGGAAGATTCCCGCAGAGATCAAATGAGAGATTATTGATTTTGCTTGCCAAATTGATGCCCTATCCCACAAGTGTGCCCTCCTCTACCTGTCAATCCAAGGAAAATCAATTTCAATCAGAGAGGTCAAGTATGGAGGAAATACAAGTAAAATGCAATGATAACATAGAATAGAATGTCCTGGGACAGTAATACTCCCTGTTACCAACGAAGAGATCCAAAGAAGAAGTAGGGAGAGTCTTCCCCTACAAATACTTCCTCCTCAAAGCAAATCGGCCTCCACCTGTAGATGCAAAAACGTGGTACAAAAGATATGGCAAAACAAGATCTCCAATAACGCAGTGCAAAGGAAGAACCAACGAACGAACACCAAAAACATTCACCACAACACTGGAGATAGATGCAATAATAATTTTCTATTCCAATAATCCAGAGCCACAAGTCCCTTTACAATGAGAAGCTCTCTCCTTTAAATAGGAAGGAGAGGCATCAAAATAATAACCACTTTTTGAATGAGTCGCTAAGATTAAAAGATACAAATGTCTAATCAATGGTTGAGATGAGCTCAACAATGAAATACATGGATCACTAATAAAATATAACATAAGTGGACAAAATCGCCCTAGGAGAGGGGAATCCCACCAAATCATGATGACAAAATATAATAAGAAGCTTATGGTGGGTCCAAGGGGTAATTTTATCCACCCTTGGTCAATCCCCATAGCACAATAATAATAAAATAGTCATCAATATACCAAATCGTGCCTCTATGGATAAATCGTAGGCCTTAAAAGACCTCAGAAATCATCAGAAAGTGCCATAAGTGATGGATGCGGGTCCCGATGAGGTTGAAACTGCTGGAGGAGGTGTGGAAGACATCAACCCATCATCACTGATCATCCCATGCCAAGACATTGCCTCAGTAGCCCAAATCGAATTCCTCAATAGCCATTTCTACCAATCCTGAAATGCCTTGGGAAGCATGAAACTGCCCCAAACTGCCTCCTGGAGTGCCTGCGCTGTCAAGGTGAGGGAACCAGTGTGTCCGGGAGGGGGGTAATATGGTAAAAACAAGTGGTTGGACCACCCCCTCCAAGCACAGCGCCCTAGGTCAACCGGATAAAAATCACATCTGCTCTGACAGGGTCTCCGACAAACCAAAACTGCACTAGGATAGCCTACTGAGGCTCAATCATTACTGTAAGTGCCCAGAACTGAAAACAGACTCTCATTGGACTCAGAAAGGTCCAAATCCATCCAAGATGTGTACTCATACACCATATGAATCTCTGCATGATCAAAATATATATCCAATATACCGAAACAGGTCAAATAATAATAATCTGTAAATGATCAAATGCTGCTGTAAACCATGAATCATCATCATAACCCTGTAGCTGTTGCATAGAATCATCATGTACATGTACATAGACCATATATCATCTATCCATATCATCACAAGGTCTAACCATCTCATGTCCTATGGTTGACCTTGGTCAAACTAGGTTTGACCAAGTCAACATGACCAAATATAACTCAGACCATCATCAGAAGCTGCTGCAAAGTGTCAAAGGTTAATGCATGCTCTACAACTTATTCAAATAACAATTATAACACAAAGTAATCATTACTAGCGATCTAAATCCAAATATATAATGTCATTAATTATTATTATTATTCAGAGTAGACTTTCAAGATCATACGCACTTCATAGCTGTGATCAATTTGCTAGTGAAGGGTGAAGGCTAAAATAACTGGCTAGGCTAAGGGATGACTTGACTGACGTAACTTTGTGACACTTTGGCAAAGGGAAAGGGAATACACACCATAGTATATACTGAATGAGCAACAACACAGGGAATGGCGGTGTCTCACAAATGGATGAGTTGTTCAAAGAGGGTTTATTCACCTTTAACAGATGCGCACAATCCATAATACAAATAAGGCCAGCAATTGTTTTGATATAGCATTTAAGTTCCATTGCTTTTTGGGCCTGAAGTTTCCATAGCCTTGATCTATGTGTGTTTATAACATTGCATAGATTTACATTTATTTAGGCTTTCCGCTGCAGGTGTGTTTTTAAGGCACTTGTTTACCTGAGCACTTCTAGGTGTGTCACAGACAGCTTGTTTACCTAGGTATTTACATTTCCAAAAGATATTACATTTTATTTTCATAGCCATTTTCACTTGGCATGCCTTTCATTCATGTGTGTTGAAAAACACATTGCATGAATGGGTTTTTCATACAAGATATAGCATTTCATTTTTCCAGATTTTGTATTCATGGCAGCACTAAAAGTTTCAAGTTTAGCCAACACAACTTTAGTGACTAGGGGGAATTCACAAGGAACTCCAACTCACCATAGGTAAGTTTTGTCACCAACTCAGAGCCGAGACACAATAGACAGGGAAGCTCATCCCATACAGAGGCTACAGTGGGGAAAAGATCCTCCATGTCACTAGTCAAGTAGCAAGTCAGGGTGATAAACTAAAAGGTAGGCAATGGATGGATGAAGACAATGAATAATGGAGCCAACTCTAGCAAGCCAAGGTATGGTGGAATGATCACCTCTATTCTCCCTAAGGAGGGTAAAACCAATGAGTATGAATAGTGAACTTCTAAGTTTGAATAGGGACAATATAATATATATAATAAGATCAACCAGGTCCACATATCTATATGATAGCCAGATCATGACACTAGGTGCTAAGACATGCTATAAGAATAAATATAAAAGAAATATAACCAAAACACTATGATATACCTGCTGAGTCATATACCTGAATGCTCATCCTCTGAGCCATCATCTGTCCTCTGAAACTGCTGCTGTAACTCTAGGCACTACTGACTGCTCTGTACAAATGGTATAATGGCTACATCGGTCATCTCTCTAAATGTCCTGAGACTCGGTCATGGCATGGGGAATATAACTGTTGTCCAAAATCTGCTGGTGATCCAAAATAGATGCTCATCTCAGCATCTCAATGTAAGGGAACTGGCTGAATAGTGTACTGGAATCAGAAAAATAATGTATGGTAGCCCGGCTACTATATATGTGATAACAGTACTATTATCACACAACTTGTAGTTGTCCCCAAAAGGTATCCTATCCAGGACGGTAGAGGTGTTGGACAACTAAAGAGGTGACCCAAGGCTTGCCACGGTTCCCAATGCAAGTGGGAGTCACGTCAACCAAGGTAACATTCACATTAGATCAAGACGAATCAAGATCAAGGGGGAGACCCTAGCCAATCTATGAAGACTACCTAACCCAAAGATCTTAGGGAAATGTGTGAAGTTATGCAAGGAGGTCAATGGTATAAGATTGTAGATCTAGAAATGTAAGTGGACCCAAATTAGTTATGGCTTGGTTGAGAGGCTTAAGCAAGGGACAAATGAGTCAACCAAGTGTTGGATTAAGGTCACTTATGAAGTTAAGTAAGTAGATCTAAAGAGGACCTAATGCCATAAAAATTACCCAAGTGGGGCCCACCCATTAAAAAGTGGAAAATGGTCCAAATAGAGCCCACAAGGTCAAAGTTAAAGTGAGATGGCACTAGGGGGTATGCTATAGCATGGATATATCGATTTCACAAAGAATTAGCAATACCCACATGTGGGATCTAGCAATTGGCGACCTACCCAAGGAGTGCGACTTCCCTCAAGGAGGACTAGTGCCTTAGATCAAAGGGCAAATAGAGTCAGATGTCCACCAAATTATAGATCAAGATAGTTAAGATGACTATCTAGGTGGGTTTTAAATGTCAAGCACAAGCCATAGCTAGATCTCCATAGATCTAATGCATCACCTAGTGACCCAAGTGGGGCACAACCCTCAAAATGAGGAATGGGACCCACAAGGTGAAAATCAACAAGGTGAAGCACTAGGTGTAGGTTTTAGGGGTTGATCTATCCAATGAATCAAAAATCTCACCTACCAACGTCTCAGAACTAGCAAAAGAGCCTCCCTCAAGGAATGCGACTTCCCTTGGAGAGACCAATGTGCCTTAGGAAATGGGCCAAATGGAGTCCAATCAACACCAAACTATAAATCGGGATTGCCCTAATTATTATTAAGGTGGGTTTTAAGTTTTATACCCAAGAGCATGCTAGATCCAAATAGATCTAAAAAAATGTAAAATGAGGGTTTTAATTATGAGGGTTTATATGACCAATAGGATGGAGAAAAAAGTGAAATGGATACATACCTTGTAGATATTACCTCAAAATCTTGCTGCTACTTTGCACATGGATGATCCTTGCCCTTAGTTACAATTCCAAGCTAGCTCCAAGTGATTCCACGCATAATCATCCAAGCCCTAGGAGGAGAGGTGCCCCATCAAACCTGTAAATCAAACTACAAAATGTTAGAATTGATCCACAAATCAATGAGATCTAAGCATGTCATATCAAAGAAGCAATCAATGGACAAAGCACAATTGAAAAACTCCCTCAAGATGAAGATGTCTTGCCCAAGGGGGATTCGAGCAACCCCTACAATCTTCCCTTCAAGCAAGTCACACTCCTAGCTTCAACCAATTCGGCCTCCTTTAGTAGATGTTGAATTCACCTGTTACAAGCAAAGATGCCTAAAAGCAAAGATGCATGAGCATGTACAAGAGCAACCCAATCAAAGCCAAGAAGAAGATCTCCAAAAATAGTATTTTATTCCAAGTTTTCCAGAGCCCAAAGGTGCCTTTACAATGAGGGAGTCTCCTCCTTAAATAGGATGAAGAAGACCAAAACCCTAAACCACTTTTGAAAACTAGTGGTTGAGATCAAAAGATATAACAATATAATCAATGGCTAAGATGAGCCAACATAACAATAGACATGGATCACTCAAATAAGGGATGATGTCATGGCTAAAAGAACCCTAGGGGGATGACGTCATACATGGCGGTGGCTAATAACATGTGTGCCACAACATAATGACAAGGACAAGTGACTAGGAGCACATCGATGGGTTAGGAGGTATTATTTCCCTTCACTATCATGTCCCCATGGCACAATAATATAAAATATGACTCAATGGCATGTCCAAGTATACAAATGATCAAATCTTGTCCCCATAATCAAAGAGAGATATGCAATAAAAGTCCTCTTGTAGCCCATGTGGACCCCATTGATTGGTGCCAACTGATCTGGAAGAAGGGGGATACACCATGGATGACCTCTGAGTAGACCAAGTGCCAAAACCTTGCCTCAATTTCCCAAATCGAATTCCTCAGTGACCTTTTTATTCCATTTTTTAATCTGCTGAAAAACCCTGAAACTGCCCAAAACTGCCTCTGGGATGCCTGCGTTGTCAAACTAAGTGCACCATCATGTCCGGAAGGGGGGTAATATGGTAAAAACAAGTGGTTGTACCACCCCCTTCCTCTATAGCGCCCTAGAAAACGACCAGCCTCCAAAGATACTGCTAGACAGGCCACATTAGCATGGCCAATCTAGTCAACAGGTGGAAAACTGCTAATATCATGTCAGGGAGTGCCTGAAACTAAAAGATAAGTGTCTCAATGAATCCAGAAGACCCAAATCCACTAGAGATGAGTACTCATACACCTCTTGATAACCTGTAGGATCATCTATAGGGTCCACCATACCCGGACAAGTAAAAATATGATGATCTGTAAACAATAATAATCCATGAAAACTGCATCAATCATCATCTGAAGCATGTTCCCAACATATAGAATCATCAATAGGTGTATGTAGGACCATAGATCAACATCATTTAACATAAGTGGTCCATCTCATCACGGATCCCAAGGATGACCATGGTCAAACTATGTTTGACTAGGTCAAAATACAACAAAAGACTAGATTATAACAAATGACTAAGAAATGTTCCTTTAACCATATTGACAGCTTAACTTAAAGTACAAACATCAATCAAGTGGCAGTTAGATATTCATTGTTATTTAATATTCTACTTGCACCAAAGCTTTAAAGACATACATCATCCAATGAACATGGTCTAACAGCTAGCATAGGGTGAAGGCTAAGGACAAGGCTAGGTAGAAGGGATGACTTGAACAACTTGTCATAGTGATACTTTGGATAAAGGAAAAGGTGTTACACACTTAAGCATGTGTTGGACCAAGATACACAGGGAATGGCGGTGTCTCACAAATGGATGAATTGTTTAGTGAAGTGTTTATTCAACCTTGGCAAAAATGTCTACTACTAGAACCGTCACTCATGGCTCTATGGGACACTTTGATTTAGTTGTCCCTTAGTCCATCTCAAATCATAACCCGTAGGCTCAATGAGGTATATTTTCCATATGAGGTCAGTAGTCTTTAGATTTAGCATTTGTTTAGCCACTGCTTTTTAGGACCTTTCATTTCATATAATTTCATGGCCAGCAATCATTAGATATAGCATTTATTTATCCATTTTTTTTTAGGCCTAGTACAACCCCTCTGGGATTTCACATGCGCTAATAAGCACAACTAATCGCAGCTTGCATCCGAGGTGTATTTCATATCACAGCATTACATTTCATAGCCCTTTTCATTGGGCTTCCAATTGTTTCCAAGGTAGTAAATTTTGCTTCAGGTTTTAGCCAACAACAACTCAAGCAACTAGCGGGAATTCCGCACAAAACCACACATCGGGGCAACCGACTAGAATGATAATGGCATAAAATCCAACTAACCAAAGGCAAGTTTTGTTGCCAACTCAGAGCTGAGACACAAAACTAACATGGATGCAAGTCCAACACAGAGGCAAAAGCAGGGAGGTCCTCCATATCACAAGTCAAGGTGAAAGCCAAAACATGGATGGATGGAGTCAAGTGAATGTGGTGCCTAAGCTAGCAAACATAAATGTCAGGAAAGACCATGTCCATGCTCGTAAGAGGGTAAGTGAAACCAATGAGTATAGTCAGTAAACCTTTAAAGCGCAAGTAACACATCCAATTTAATTTAAATCCAACCAAGATAGTTCATTTTAGTCATTTAAATAATATTTCCATATCATGAGTTATATACCAAGTGTATGCTATCAAGATGACTAAAACAACAAGATAATAATCAAATGCTAACAATCATAAGTCTAATAGTCATATCACTGCATATCTCAATCAATATCATCTAGAACCAATGAAACACTGCTGCATTAAGAAAATTTGGAACTCTGGGCACTGAACTGAATTTGTATGGAACAAAAGGTCATATCGGTCATCAAATCTAAGCTCTCAAGGCTCAGCCTTGGCACAATGTTTGCACACTATCTGATATAGTTGCTCTGATGTGTAAGTGATCATAAATAAGGTTGCTCATCATAACTGATCTCACTGAAACTATGTAAAGGCAAAGCTCTGAAAAGTGCAGATATTTGCTCAGCAACTATAGTAGCCCAGCTACTATGGTGTGATAACAGGTGTCATTTAATTCAAAAGGGGATACTTCAGAGGATGGTTTTTGGTGTCCCATGGTATTGGGCTCAAAAAGAAAATAAAAGAGGAGGAAGTCATCCATTATGGGCATCTTGATTTGGCATTGATTTCTTGAGACCGTTTGGGGATTTGTCCAGAGTTTTCGTTAGGGTTTGGTAAAAATATTCCATTGTTGGTTTGGTTTCGGTGGTGCAACATATCCACCCTAGCTACAAAAGGAGGAGGATACATTCAGGGTCTTCACTTGAGCTTCATCTTTTGGTTTGGCATCACTTCCAGGTTCTTGTTAGGTGTGTTTTGGTAGCTGCTATAGAAGCCATAGTTATTTGTATTGTCTACCATCTAATATTCATAATAAAGGTGCCAACAATATTTCTCCATTTTGGTGTGTTCTTGAATGTTCCTAATATGTTTGACAAAATGTTGATGAGAATGTAAATTGCTTGTGGAAGTTATAAATCAATGTAACTCAAACTGTTTGTAAAAATTACACAACCAAAAATCAGTGTCCATTCGGGTCGGGACATTACAAATATCCTAGTTAATCTTGAGTCTGCTAGGTGTGGGTAGTGTCGAAGAGACAATAGGAGGGGTTCTGAGTCTTACTATTGTCCTGTCTCTTCACAATCTTCTATCAAGTCAGTCCTTGTGGTCATTGCCTCATCCAACCCTAGGGATATGGCACCATCTGATTGTACTACTTGTTCCTTGCTATGCATTGAGTGAAAGGTTTTCATCATTGCCTTTCTTCTAGATCATTCCTCATCAACTCCAGCATATCATCTGAGGATTGATCCAGAAGCCAAAGCGCCTTGGTGGTCATTAGCCTTATTGGCAACCACCTTGTATTTGTCAACACTGAGCACTATTGGATCCTGATCATGTGAGCTTCGTTAGAGTTCAACTTCAGATCATCTTTCACACTGATGGGTTGTGCTTGTACCTTAGAGCCCACTAGCCTTACTATTGGGTTTCTTTGTGCCTGGCAGGTGTTTTTCATAATTGGCATCTGACCATGTCGCATTCTCCCAACTGTCGAATTCAAATCATTTTTCAATAGGAGGGAAGTATTTTTTGAATAGGTTGCAGGTTGCAGTTGACTCCATTGGCCCAAGTGGACAGGCGCATTGATCTAGTTTCAGTTTCTCCATGGATAGCTTATTAGAGTAGCAGAATGCATAGATACAATGGTTCTTGACATCCCATTAGGGGATGCCATCCCCTTGAGCCACCATTGTTAACCCCCAAGTTCGCTTGTGCAGCCAGAGGGTTAAGATACAGCAAGATCCTATCAGGCTGGTTTTACTTCAGATATATCCAGGGTATTATAGCAACCAGAGATTGTTTGCAGTCATTTCTACCAAATTCAGGGAAATTGTTATTTTCAGTGGTTTCATTTTGTTCAGAACTATAGTTCTAGGAATCATGTATCAGAGATGTTTTCAGATTGCTGGTCCTTGTGACATCACGATGTTAACAAGTTTTCCAAAGTTGACATGCAAGCAATTTTTATGGACAATGCTATTTTTAGCAGTTAGGTTTTCAAGGCTTGCATGATGATTCTAGACACATATTCAGATTTCTTGCAGAGAAACTAGTCCGGTGAGACTATTTTCACGTACCTATGAGACCTTACCATTTTTAGCAATGTCTATTTTTACTTTTAGACATGCTATTTATGGCAGAGTTCTCCTAGCATTTCTCTTCACATTTGGTTTTCTCCATTTTCACTGTTATTTTTGGCAGGTCTATTGTTAGCAGCTCTATATTTAGCAGGTACAGTGGGGGAATGGTCTAGGTTCCAATTGATGGAAGACAATAAGTTAGGTAGAAAAGATAACAAGTGCACGAGATTTCAGAGTGACATGTAGCAGCTATTGGAGGATGGTTTATTTTATAAAATATTGTTAAAACTTAAAAGCTAGTTTGAATGTGGGCTAAAACCCTAATTCGAATTTGTTTTGATGATGTCTTGCAAAACCCTTCAAGAATGTACAAAACCCTAGTCACTTTATCAAAAACCCAAAAAACCCTAATACGAATTTTTATTTTTAAGTGGTTATTTGTGATTTTCCAAGCCCTAAATTGCTAAGTTACTTACCCCAAAACCCTAATTTCGAATTTTTACATGAGATGTGATCTAAGATTCTAAAGCAACCCTAGTTCAATCTTTCAATCATTAGTTGCATGGAAGATATTTCAGAAGAGCATATTCTTATTTTTGGGCAAGGTTTTTATTTTGAGTGACCATTATCTTGGTTGATATACATGCAAATATCATCATTCAAAGTAGATCTGTGGTATGGTTAGCTCATCACAAAGGCAGCGCATAAGAATATCAGATACAATAAGTTTGGAGGGTACGTTGGACAGATTTTATTGAAGATTAAGCAGCAAGATGACTTCAGATCAGCATGTTAACACTTGTCCTCTTGCAAAAGTAGCTCGCCTCATTCTTATGGTGGAAAATTAGTATAAATAGGCAGCTTGCCTCATTCATTTTTGAGTGTGGATTTCGTGGATGGGAAGAAAAAGCTCTGAGATTTTCGGGATGTAACTGTCTGAGGCAGCCGCAGTAATGGAGTAAAACAGTTGAGTGACTTCTGACTCTAATTTTGTATGAAAAATGTGTGGAAGATGCAAAGTTCGTGGGTGACTGAAGCAGCAGCAAGAGCCTCTAGTGCTATATCTTTTGTATTTCTTTTATTTCTGATTTTCGGGCATATGATGGGTTAGAGGCAGATTGCTCTTTACTACAGCAGCGATGGCTTAATGAAGACATGATTTCTGACAGAATTGAGAACTGACAGTGAGAGAGTGTGGGCAGATCAAAAGGATTATATATTAAGAAAGCTACATTAAAACATTGAAGGTCATATTGACATGATTGAGGGTTTACATGAGGACATGATACAGTGAACAACAAAGATGACAGGATACAGTAACCTATGCAGAGATCTGGAATGACTTGAGCAACAGTAACAAAGATCTTACTTGACCAAGATATAATGTGAAGACTAACACAGCAGACAGTTAATGGATAACTCACTTTTGAAGACATGAGTAGAAGATTCTAGATGATTGACAGATAGTGATATATGAACAGTAAGCCTGCCTAGGGTGTGACAGTCAATGATTATCAAGATGATGTGGACAAAGATTTGATTATTGTGAACATGCTGAAGATGCTGAATAGTTTGATGAGTTAGGGCTAAAAATAAGATATGAAAAATCACAGGCTGTATGCTGAGTTGTTGGACAGAGTTGCAATGATGTAATGTGAAGTATAATTCGATAAATGTATGTTTACTTACAAGCAGGGTCTTGTGATGAAATATACTTATATGTTACAAGCAGGGACTTGTAATCATTTTCTTAGTAGGATCTAAGAAGAACTAGGCAGGACCCTAGAATAAGAGTTGGTGCTCTTTATTCAGTTGGTGCTGATTCACCTCACGGTTGTAGCCGGTTCAAAAACAAATACAAAAATATTACAAAATATGTCTTGTGTCTCTTGCTCAATGTGTTGGTGATTATGTGTTTTACATGGTGAATGACTAATGATACAGTACATTGATAAATATGTTATAGAAATAAATGTGTGAATGATAATATAAGATTGTGATTGAAGTTGAATTTTGAGTTGAGTATATGCTCACTGATTCACCCCCCCCCTCTCAGTGAGCGCTGCGTTTAACAAGATCTCCATAGATCTAAGGTTGAAAGTGCATCACCCAATGACCCAAGTGGGGCACAACCCTCAAAATGAGGAATGGGGCCTGTTATCACCTAAACTGTAGTTACCCCTGTGGATGTATCCATAAATGGATGGCAATAGGGAAGGGCAACTCAAAAGGTGCAACCACGATCACCTCAACCTCCAATAGATGGTTGTCACACCAGTCGAGGCAACCTTCACTTTTTGTTATCTAGCCCAGACAACAAAGGGGGAGACCCGATCTACTCCCGACAGGAGAGATCAAACCAAGACACCAAATCAAGTTAAGACTAAGTGAAGTAAGGTGTATGGTTTATCCTAGACCTAAGGATGAAGTCACAATATGAGTGAGGGGTTCAATGAGTATAGCTTTGGTTCATTGTTGATGTGTGAGTGACTTATAGTATTTAAAAATAAGATCCAGGATTATAGTACTAGTCAATGTGAGAAAATCCACTGCCTTGGGAAACGTGTCCAATGCAGGGTAGTTTAGGGGTTGAATTGGGGCTAACTAGTACAAGTGACAAGCTTGATCATGAAGTATGATGACATCAAAGGGTTTAGTCCACCAAACAAGGATCAAACCACAAGTTAATCCAATAACTCAATGCAAAGGAAGAATCAACGAACGAACACCAAAAACATTCACCACAACACTAGAGATAGATGCAATAATAATTTTCTATTCCAATAATCCAGAGCCACAAGTCCCCTTTACAATGAGAGGCTCTCTCCTTTAAATAGATAAAAGAGGCACCAAAATCCTAACCACTTTTTGAATGAGTAGCTAAGATTAAAAGATACAAATGTCTAATCAATGGTTGAGATGAGCTCAACAATAAAATACATGGATCATTAATAAAATATAACATAAGTGGACAAAATTGCCCTAGGAGAGGGAAATCCCACCAAATCATGATGACAAAATATAATAAGAAGCTTATGGTGGGTCCAAGGGGTAATTTTAGCCACCCTTGGTCAATCCCCATAGCACAATAATAATAAAATAGTCATCAATATACCAAATCGTGCCTCTATGGACAAATCGTGGGCCTTGAGAGGCCTCAGAAAACATCAGAAAGTGCCATAAGTGATGGATGTGGATCCAGATGAAGCTGAAACTGCTGGAGAAGGTGTAGAAGACATCCACTCATCATCACTGATCATCCCATGCCAAAACATTGCCTCAGTAGCCCAAATCGAATTCCTCAATAGCCATTTCTACCAATCCTGAAATGCCTCGGGAAGCATGAAACTGCCCCAAACTGCCTCCTGGAGTGCCTACGCTGTCAAGGTGAGGGCACCAGTGTGTCCAGGAGGGGGGTAATATGGTAAAAACAAGTGGCTGTACCACCCCCTCCAAGCACAGCGCCCTAGGTCAACCAAATAAAAATCCTCTCTGCTCTGACAGGGTCTCCGACAGACCAAAACTGCACTGGGTTAGCCTACTGAGGCTCAATCATCACTGTAACTGCCCGGAACTGAAAACAGACTGTCTCATTGGACTCAGAAGGTCCAAATCCATCCAAGATGTGTACTCATACACTATATGAGTCTCTGCATGATCATATAATACATCTAATACACCGGAACAGATGAAATAATAATAATCTGTAAATGATCAAATAATGCTGTAAACCATGACTCATCATCATAAACCTGTATCTGATGCATAGAATCATCATGTACATGTACATAGACCATATATCATCTATTCATATCATCACAAGGTCCAACCATCTCATGTCCTATGGTTGACCTTGGTCAAACTAGGTTTGACCAAGTCACATGACCAAATATAACTCAGACCCTCATCAAAAGCTGCTGCAAAGTGTCAAAGGTTAATGCATGCTCTACAACTTATTCAAATAACAATTATAACACAAAGTAATCATTACTGGCGATCTAAATCCAAATATATAATGTCATTAATTATTATTATTACTCAGACCAGACTTTCAATACCATACTCACTTCATAGCTATGATCAATTTGCTAGTGAAGGGTGAAGGCTAAAATAATGGGCTAGGCTAGGGGATGACTTGACTGACTTAACATTGTGACATTTGGAAAAGGGAAAGGGAATACACACCATAGTATATATTGAATGAGCAACAACACAGGGAATGGCGGTGTCTCACAAATGGATGAGTTGTTCAAAGAAGGTTTATTCACCTTTAACAGATGCGCACAATCCATAATACAAAGGAGGCCAAGAATAATTTAGATATAGCATTTAAGTTCCATTGCTTTTTGGGCTTGAGATTTCCATGGCCTTTAATCTATGTGTGTTTATAAACACATTGCATAGATTTACATTTATTTGAGGCTTTCTGTTGCAGGTGTGTTTTTTAGGCACTTGTTTACTTGAGCACTTCTAGGTGTGTCACAGACAGCTTGTTTACCTAGGTATTTACATTTCCAAAAGATATAACATTTTATTTTCATGGCCATTTTCATTTGGCATGCCTTTCGTTCATGTGTGTTGAAAAACACATTGCATGAACGGGCTTTTCATACAAGATATAGCATTTCATTTTTCAGGATTTTGTATTCATGGCAGCACTAAAAGTTTCAGGTTTAGCCAACACAACTTTAGTGACTAGGGGGAATTCACAAGGAAATCCAACTCACCATAGGTAAGTTTTGTCACCAACTCAGAGCCGAGACACAATAAACAAGGAAGCTCATCCAATACAAAGGCTACAGTGGGGAAAAGTCCTCCATGCCACTAGTCAAGTAGTAAGTCAGGGTGATAAACTAAAAGGTAGGTAATGGATGGGTGAAGACAATGAATAATGGAGCCAACACTAGCAAGCCAAGGTATGGTGGAATGATCACCTCTATTCTCCTAAGGAGGGTAAAACCAATGAGTATGACTAGTGAACTTCTAAGTCTAAGTAGGGACAATATAATATATGTAATAAGATCAATTAGGTCCACATATCTATATGATCGCCAGATCATGACTCTAAGTGCTAAGACATGCTATAAGAATAAATATAAAAGCAATATAACCACAACACTATGATATACCTGCTGAGTCATATACCTGAATGCTCATCATCTGAATCATCATTTGTCCTCTGAAACTGTTGTTGTAACTCTGGGCACTACTGACTGCTCTATACAAATGGTATAATGGCTATATCGGTCATCTCACTGAGTGTCCTGAGACTCAGTCATGACAATGGGGAATACAACTGCTGTCCAAAATAGATGCTCATCTCAGCATCTCAATGTAAGGGAACTGGCTGAATAGTGTACTGGAATCAGAAAAATAATGTATGGTAGCCCGGCTACTATATATGTGATAACAGGGCCCATAAGGCAAAAATCAAAGAAGTGAAATACTAGGGGTAGGTTATCAAGTGAGAGGAGTGCAAATCAAGTGGGATCTCACCTACCCATGTCTTGGTAGTAGCAAAACTTACCCTCCCAAGGAGTGTGGCCTCACCCAAGGAAGGCTAAGTGCCTTGGAAAGTGTGTCAAATGAATCCCAATCCACACCAAACTATAGATCCGAATTGTCGTGGATGCTATAGAGGTGGGTTTTCAATATCTTACCCAAATCCAAGCTAGATCCAAGTAGATCTAGGAAAATAGAAAATGAGGGTTTTGATTTTAAAGGTTTTATGACCAATGTAGAAGAATGGATGGATCTAGGTACATACCTTGAGAAACTTACCTCAATTGCTTGTGGTCACTTTGCAAATTGATAGCATTCCCCTGTGTGTATATTCAAGAGTGAGATTTTAGTGCTCCAAGCCAAACGTCCTCCTCCAAAGAAGCCAAATCGTCCTCCTCCTGCAAGACAAGATCAAGTGAAACAAGCCAAGTAAGAAAACTATGAAAATGATGAAGAGATGTAATAGAAACCATTAACTATGTCACAAAGATACAATAATGATACTCCCTGTCACCAAGATCAACCCAAGAGAGAATATGTGGATCCCTCCAACAATAACCCTCTTCAAATCGTCCTCCTCTCCACCAATTCGGCCTCCCTGCAAGAAAACAACGTGTAGCCCTAAGATCCACAATGATACATAGAAGAGATACTGTATATTCAAAGTGCAAAAGAATCCAAAAGATAAGAGAAGTATGCTCCACAAAGAAGTATTCTATTCCAATATTCAAGAGCTCCAAAGGTGAGCTTTACAATAGGGGGTCTCCTCCTTATATAGGATAATAAAGACCAGAACCCTAGATCTCAAAACCACTTTACAATACAACAAGATGAATGGTTGAGATTAAAAGATCTCATAATCTAATCAATGGCTAAGATGAGCCAATACATAATATCACATGGATCACTCAAAAGAAGGATGACATCATATAGCTAAAAGAGACTCATGGAGGGTGACGTCATCACTAAGAGGGGCTAAGACACATGGGCCCACCTCATATGACTAGGACATGACTAAAGAAGCTCATAGTGGGGCTAGGAGGCATCAATTCTTACTAGCTCATCCCCATGGCACAATAATATAAAATAATATGTCCAAATAATACAAATGATCAAATTATGTCCTCAAAATATGTGAGAGACATGCAATAAAAGGCCTCCTGTGGCCTCTGTGGACCCCACTGACTGATGATAACTGGCTGGAAGATGGGGGGGTTCACCCTAGAAGACCTCTGTGAAAACCAAATGCCAAAACCTTGCCTCAATTGCCCAAATCGAATTCCTCAGTGACCCTTTTATTCCATTCTTAATCTGCCTTGGTAACTGTGAAGCTGCTGAAACTACCACATAGGTTGCCTGCGTTGTCAAACTGAGCCCACCAGGCTCTCTGGGAGGGTGGTAGAATGGTAAAAAGAAGTGGTTGGACCACCCCCTCCTAATACAGCGCCCTAGGTGAATTGGCCTCTCATGGCCCCTGCTGAACAGGCTGGGAAAATAGCCCCAAATCTAGTCAACAAGTGGAAAACTGCATCTATCACTATTAGAAGTGCCCGAAACTGAATGACAAGTGTCTCATTGGATCCAGAAGACCCAAAACTACTAGGAATGTGTACTCATACACCATGGGTTGACCTGATGGGCCAACCGTAGGGTCCACCATATATGGACAGTGCATAATCTTATGATCTGAAATAATAATAATACCTGCTGAACTGCATCAATCATCATCTGAATCATATGTCCACCATATAGTATCATCAACAAGAGTATGTGGGACCATCAATCATCATCAATAAGCATACATGGCCCACATCATCACGGATCCCAAGAATGACCATAGTCAAACTTTGACTAGGTCAATATACAACCAAGGGCAAATCATATCAATAGACTAAGACATGTTCCTCTAATCATACTCGCAGCTTAACTTAAAGTATAAACATCATTCAGTGGCATTTATCATGTTTGCATATTCCAATGTTATTTATATTTACTTGCACAATAGCTTAAATGACAAACCCACCCATTGGACATGGCCTAACTGCTAGCTAAGGATGAAGGCTAGGAACAAGTCTGGGCAAAAGGGATGACTTGCCTAAACTCAACTAGATGACACTTTGGGCTGGGAGAGGGGGAAGCTACACTTTGTGCCGGACAAATAACACGGGGAAGGGTTGTGCTTCACAAATGGGTAAGTTGTTTAGAGAGTGCTTATTCAACTTAGGCATCATGTCTACATCAAGCTAATCCAAGTTCATTAGGATCATTCAATTTCATTTCATGGCCTTTTTGGCCTACATAACCCTTCGGATTTCAGATGTGCTGAGAAGCACAACTAGTTGCAGCTTGCATCCAGGGCATGTTTACATATATATAAGGTCAGCAATAATAGATATAACTTTTGAGTAACATTTGCTTTTTGGAACTTTTTACACTCTTCGAGGAGTATTTTTAGCATTTCATTGCTCTTGCCCTTTACTCACGTGTGTTAAGAAACACATTCTAGAGTTTACAGTTTCCATGGGTGAATTTATAAAGATTTCCAATAAGTAGTGTTGGGTCTGGGAAATGTCCATTTTTAGCCATCCTTATTACATCATTTTGCCCTGATTTCATTCTATTTGCTCAAACCATACCTATGCCTTTTTCCAGATCAATCAACAATCCTGACAAGGTATAATTCATTATTGCTTTATTTAATTAAATGCTTAAGATTGTTGTAATTCTGGATCTTAGTCCTCGACTTATGCTAATCTGTGTGATTTCATTTAGTCAAGATCTAAAGCGCAGGTGTCTCAGCCAAATGGCGCCACCTGTTACTCTTCAAAGCCCGATTCCTCATACTCCAAGGGACAACGCATTCCTCCACGAGAATCTGTAACAAGCCTCCACTGAAACAGAACCCAGCTGCAACAGACAGGTCGCATTCCAGCTTGCCAAGACCATTGATCCATTGATTACTGAAGTAACAGCTCTTTCATGAGTAACAACCTTATCTAATACGGTTGTAACAGTTAACTGTAACTCCACAGCATGAAGATCAGAGATCTTCATTGCTGCACGATTTTAGTGGATCGTGATATGTATTTTCAATGTATAAATATGTGAAGGCTCCTGTAGCCTGGGGTTGGACAATTACCATTTTGCATAGCGCTGAGACTGTCAATTTCCATCATTAATATAAGAGCAGAGTTCTTCATTCCTGTGTCTTAATTTGTGGTGATTTTCAGCGTCTCTGTTAGAAGGCCAAGGCCCGCCTTCTCACAGAGATAGCCGATTTAAGTAGGTAGATTAATTTAATTTCCTTTCAGTCATGTGGTGTGGAATTATTGTGGATGTTACTGTTAGCTGCAACAGAGGCTAGTATTCCTTTTGGTAGTTCACAATTGCATCTTAAATAGCTGTAACAAAGTGGTGTGACAGTCGATTATGTAGATTAATTCAGTTTAATGCATGTGTGTTGAATCAGCGGTAATAGCCGAGCTCAATTCCAATATCTTTCAGTTGTTTATGCTTTCTAGGATTTCCAGTAATTACCAATAGAGTTCAAGCTTATGTTTAGAGTCTGGTTGCTGTTGTATCTTCAATTGATTTACTAGAACAGGCAGAGTGTGATTGAGTAACAGTAGTCACTGGATGGATCATTTTGGTAAAGATTGAATACTGTAGTTTGATAATTCTAGGATTTAACTTCTTGCAAAAGTAATCCAATTCAATTTCATTATTAGATCATTAAAACAATTGGGTTGATTTCTGTAGGAAGTTAGTTGCATTTTGAATTCCTAGATGTATGAGTTACCTTAGTTTTCTTTATGGAATGAGTTCGGCTGAACAAACTGGTAGGATTATTATCTTCATTTAGTTAATCAACTACTTAACATGTTTATGCATAGATAGTGCTTATTGCCATTGAGATAAAAAGACCTCCCTGGGTTTGACAATTTATATTGAGCATCATATGTGTTAGTTTTAATTAATCAACATATAGGGTGACCAACAGGTAGTACATGAGCTTTCAGTTTTAGCCAACAACATCTCAAGTGACTAAGGAGACTTCGACCAGTGCCAACCAACGGGACAACCGACCAGAATGATTTAGGCCTAGAATCCAACTCACCAAAGGCAAGTTCTGTCACCAACTTAGAGCCGAGACACTAAATAAACATGGATGCGATCCAACACAAAGGTAGTAATAGGGAAGTCCTTAGTATCAAAGAGTCAAGAAAGACAAGTCAAAGGTGAAAGCCAAATCGAGAAGATCATGGATGGATGGAGTCAAATGAAAGTGGTGGCTAAGCTAGCAGACAAGACTGTCAAGGAAGACCATATCTATGCTTAGGTAATAAACCGGTGAGTTTTGTCAAGAAACCTAAATGTGCAAGTAGTATGTCCATTTTATAATTTATAACATCATCAATATAGTTCATTTTCATTTTACAAAGTTTGCCACATCATGAATCATATACCAAGCTAATGCTGTGAAAATGACTAAAGCAACAAGATAATAATCCATAATCAATGATCAGAAATGCATAGGTCATATCACACATAATAATAATCACCATAAATCATCTAAAACACTGATGCAATAACATCTCTAGGCACTGAACTGTATGGAACAAAGGGTCACATTGGTCATCAAATCTGAACTCGCAAGGCTCAATCTTGGCACAAGGTCTAACATAAGTCTGATAAAATACACTGCTCTGATCATGAGTGATCTCAAAATATAAACTCATCATAGCCAAGCTCTGAATAATCCAAGCTCTGAAAATTGCAGATATCTGCTAAGCAAGAATTGTAGCCCAGCTACTATGGTGTAATAATAGGCCCACTTAATCTAATCCACTCATTGGTTTTCGTAACTCATCTTTTACATGCTTCCCTAGGAACCTTTGGGTTAAGTCAATCTTCCTTGATTGGCTAGGGTCTCCCCCTTGGTCTTGACTTGTCTTGATCTAAAGCGAAGAGTGCCTCGTTTATCGTGACTCCCAGCTTGCATTGGGAACCGTGGCATCTCTTGGGTCACCTCTTTAGTTGTCCATCTCCTCTACCATCCCGGATGGGATACCTTTAGGGACAACTACAAGTTGTGTGATAACAGTTGTATAGGGATATAAGTACTCAAGATAAATGGCATGAGAACCCCTACACCCTTGGACCAAGTTTGAAGTCATTCAGACAAGTCTTGCTAAGATTTTGAACACATTTTCCTAAGTCAGTCAAGGAAATCAGGGAAATTGGCAAATAATTAGTAAGGCAAATTTTGGAAAAGTGTCTAAAGTCACTTGGGGTGGCCAAGTTAAGTTTCTAAAGTTTATGTTATGTCCCTAAGGTGATGTTAAAGGCCAAATGGGGACTCCATGCATAAGTTTTAAGAGAATTGATTTTTTCCCCTAGGGGGTGCACCCTCCTCAACCATGGGCAATGGAAAGAAAAGGAAATGAGCCATGAGAAGGGTCCCACCTTGGTGGTTCCCCCCCATTTGGATTAGGAAAGGTTTAAACATTGAAAGAGGGGTTTCCCCCCCATTATTTTCTTTCCTCTCTAGCAAGTGCGCCCAAGTGAAGGAAGTGAGCCCCCCTCTCTCTAAAGTGACAAGTGTCAAGCATGCAAGAAGAGATCTCTCCCTCTCTTTTCCTACTTAAGGATACTCTTTCTCCTCATTTGGGTTACAATCACTAATGCTCTTCCTCTCTTTCATTTTCTCTCTTGCTCTCTTGCTCTCTTGTTTCCATTCTTGTCCAAAGAAGAGAGCCATTGTAATTTCCAGCTTTGTGAAGTGAATGAATAAAATCTTTGGAGGAAATATTGTCCTTGGCTTTGAGTGTGAGGTAATATTGTTTCATTTCTAGTTTCATTTTGCATTTGTGGATCTCAAGCAAATTGTTTTGCTTCAGAATAACATTGTGATATTGTTGGTTACATTTTATGTGGGTTATCTTCTTAGCATTTGAGATGTTCATGGACTTCTAGTTTGAATATATGATTTCTCAAGTCTTTGTTTGGTTTCTCACCCCTTCTGCATTTGAAGCTAGTTTGTTACAGGTTACTCAAGCTTGAAGAGTGGGATTCCCAGGTGAGATACCCCATTGTTCAACAACTATTGAAGGACTTGGCATCTTCTAACTAACATTTCTGTTTGCAGATTTTTATTTGCTTACTTTGCACTCAAAAATCGTCTTTTTCAAGCTTTTTTACATACAACATTGCACTTGTAATTTTCTAAAATTTATATGTAAAATTTCCAAGTTGATTTCAAACTCATTTTCATCATATTTGCATGATATTAGCTTGTTGTTTTGTGCAGGTTTTTGATGTTACAGGGGGAGAGAATGTCAAATTTGGTCACTAGTAAGCTCAAAGTTCACCTAAGAGTGGCCACTTCAAGACCCTCACCAAAAAAGGGTCAAATTTCTTGTTCTTGATCTCATTTTCTTGTATATAATAAGGCTGAAATTTTCCTTGTTGTAACAAGCCCAAGAGAGTCTCTCGAGCTTGAATCTTTACTTCTTTATTACTTGTAAATGCTCTTTAAATTTGCAGCCATCCCTTGCATGCATTAGAAGTTGGGTTTGGGCACTTTTGCATTGCAAGTGTAGAGGGGCTAGGGTTAGTTTATTTCATGTTATTTGCGTTTTGTTAATTTGATTGCCCCTCCTCTTCACTAGGAAGAGAGTTGTGTGGCTAGATAGCATTTATTTTCCTGAGTTGTTTTGGCCATTCCATTGCTTGCTAGTGAGTTGGCTTTTCCACCCTTGCATAGCAATTGTTGAAAGGGCTAGGATTTAGTTTATTCTTTTATTTGCATTTGTTATTATTGTTTGCCCACACCTTGCATGAGAAGAGGCTCTGCCCATCCATGCAAAATCGTGTTGGCTAGTAGATTTGCTTTCAAGTTATTTTTGTTTTAGTTTATTTGCCCACACCTTGCAAGTGAGTTGGCTTTGCCACCTGTTATCACATATATAGTAGTCGGGCTGCCATACATTATTTTTCTCATTCCAGTACACTATTCAGCCAGTTCCCTTACATTTGAGATGCTGAGATGAGCATCTAGATTGGATCACTATCAGATTATGGATAGCAGTTGTATTCCCCATGCCATGACCTAGTCTCAAGACACTCAGAGAGATGACCGATATAGCCATTATACCATTGGTACACAGCAGTCAGTAGTGCCCAGAGTTGCAGTAGCAGTTTCAGAGGACAGAGGATGGTACAGGTTGATGTGCTTTCAGGTATATGACTCAGCAGGTATATCATGGTGTCATGGTTAGATTGCTTTTATACTTATTCTTATAGCATGTCTTAGCACTTAGTGTCATGATCTGGCGATCATATAGATATATGGACCTGGTTGATCTATTATATATATTATATTGTCCCTACTCAGACTTAGAAGTTCACTATTCATACTCATTGGTACATACCCTCCTTAGGGAGAATAGAGGTGATCATTACACCATACTTTGGCTTGCTAGTGATGGCTCCATCATTTCATTGTCTTCATCCATCCATGGCCTACCTTTTAGATTATCACCCTGACTTACTACTTGACTAGTGGCATGGAGGACTTTTCCCCACTGTAGCCTCTGTATTGGATGAGCTTCCCTGTTTATTGTGTCTCGGCTCTGAGTTGGTGACAAAACTTACTTATGGTGAGTTGGAGTTCCTTGGAATTCCCCCTAGTCACTAAAGTTGTGTTGGCTAAACCTGAAACTTTTAGTGCTGCCATCAATACAAAATCTGGAAAATGAAATGCTATATCTTGTATGAAAAGCCCATTCATGCAATGTGTCTGTGAACACACATGAATGAAAGGCGTGCCAAATGAAAATGGCCATAAAAATAAATGTTATATCTTGTGGAAAATAAATACCTAGGTAAACAAGCTGTCCATGACACACCTAGAAGTGCTCAGGTAAACAAGTGCCTTAAAAACACACCTGCAGCAGAAAGCCTAAAAGAAAAATGTAAATCTATGCAATGTGTTTGTAAACACACATAGATCAAGGCTATGGAAACTTCAGGCCCAAAAAGCAATGGAACTTAAATGCTATATCTAAACAATTGCTGGCCTTATTTGTATTATGGATTGTGCGCATCTGCGAAGGTGAATAAACCCTCTTTAAACAACTCATCCATTTGTGAGACACCGCCATTCCCTGTGTTATTGCTCATTCAGTATATACTATGGTGTATTCCCTTTCCCTTGCCAAAGTGTCACAAAGTCAAGACAGTTAAGTCATCCCTTAGCCTAGCCAGTTAATTCAGCCTTCACCCTTCACTAGCAAATTGATCACAATTATGAAGTGAGTATGATCCTGAAAGTCTAGTCTGAGTAATAATAATAATTAACGACACTATATATTTGGATTTAGATCGCCAGTCATGATTACTCTGTGTTATAATTGTTATTTGAATAAGTTGTAGAGCATATGTTAACCTTAACACTTTGCAGCAGCTATTGATGATGATCTGAGTTATATTTGGTCTTGGTTAGACCTAGTTTGACCATGGAGGACCATGGGACATGAGATGTTGGACCTTATGATGATATGGATAGATGATATATGGTCTATGTATACATACATGATGACTCTATGCAGCAGCTACAGGGTTATGATGATGATTCTGAGGTTACAGCAGTGTTTGTATATGTACAGCGCATTATTATTGGCCTTGATCCGGTATATTGGATATTTATTTGGATCATGCAGAGATTCATATGGTGTATGAGTACACATCTTGGATGGATTTGGACCTTCTGAGTCCAATGGGACAGTTTGTTTTCAGTTCCGGGCACTTACAGTGATGATTTAGCCTCAGTAGGCTGTCCTAGTACAGTTTTGGCTTGTCGGAGGCCCTGTTGGAGCAGATGTGATTTTTATCCGGTTGACCTAGCGCGCTGATGATGGAGGGAGTGGTCCAGCCACTTGTTTTTACCATATTACCCCCCTTCCGGAGACATTGGTGCCCTCACCTTGACAGCGCCAGCACTCCAGGAGGCTGTTTGGGGCAGTTTCACGCTTCCCGAGGCATTTCAGGATTGGTAGAAATGGCTATTGAGGAAATCGATTTGGGCTACTGAGGCAAAGTTATGGCATGGGATGATCAGTGATGATAGATCGGGACCTTCCACACCTTCTCCAACAGTTTCAGCTTCATCGGGGTCCGCATCCATCATTTATGGCACTTTCTGTGGATTTTTTGAGGTCTCTTGAGGACCACGACTTCACTATGGAGGCACGATTTGGTACATTCATGATTATTTTTTGGTTATTGTGCTATGGGGATTGACCAAGGAGAGATAAAATTACCCCTTGGACCCACCATAAGCCTCTTATGATATTTTATCATCATGATTTGGTGGGATTCCCCTCTTATAGGGCGATTTTGTCCACTTACATTATATTTTATTAGTGATCCATGTATTTTATTGTTGAGCTCATCTCAACCATTGATTAGACATTTGTATCTTTTAATCTTAGCCACTCATTCAAAAAGTGGTTAGGGTTTTGGTGCCTCTCCTTCCTATTTAAAGGAGATAGCCTCTCATTGTAAAGGGACTTTTGGCTCTGGATTATTGGAATAGAAAATTATTATTGCATCTATCTCCAGTGTTGTGGTGAATGTTTTTGGTGTTCGTTCGTTGGTTCTTCCTTTGCACTGAGTTATTGAAGATCTTGTTTGCCATATCTTTGTACCACGATTTTTGCATCTACAGGTGGAGGCCGATTTGCTTGGAGGAGGAGGTATTGGTAGGGGAAGACTCTCCCTACTTCTTCTTTGGAGCTCTTCGTTGGTAACAGGGAGTATTACTGTCCCAGGACCTTCTATTTCATGTTACTATTTGCATTTCTCTTGTATTTCCTCCATACTTGATCTCACTGATTGAATCTTCATTCCTTGGTTTGACAGGTAGAGGAAGGCGCACTTGTGGGCTAGGGCATCAAATCGGCAAGCAAATCAACAATCTCTCATTTGATCTCTGCGGGAATCTTCCTCAACATCAAGGCATCTCATCCACATCACTCAGGTATGATCTCAAGGTAAGTTCTATCTCCATGATCTATCCAATTGTCAAAAACACTTAAAACCCCATTTTTACATTTTCTCAGATCTACTTAGATCTAGTGGGTTATTGGGCATAATATTGAAAACCCACCTCTATAGCATCCACGGCATCCCGGATCTATAGTTTGGTGAGGATTGGCTTCCGTTTGACCCCTCTCCCATGCCAACTTAGCTTCTCCCAAGCAAGGCGCACTTCACTAGTTGAGCAAGTTGACCTAGATCTAGGTGATGGGTGTTTGAGATTCCACTTGATTCGTCATCTACACATCCAATAACATACACCCAGGTTGTTACTTTTCTGAAATTCACCTTGTGGGCCCCATTCCACATTTTAAGGGATTTAATCGCCATTTTGGACCACTTGGAACCCTTAAACTCAGATCTACTAAGATCTAACCATTGGATTACCACGAAAATACAGATCCATACTCCTACCTGACCGATCTACCCGGATCTAAAGTTTGGATGCCATCCGACTTGTTTTGACCCACCTAACCCCACTTTTAGGTTTCCTTGGGCAAAGTCGCACCACCTTGGAGAAGTGAGTTGACTCACTTCCAGGAACTGGGTACTTGAGATTTTTGGAGATTTAGAACCGGAATAATTCAAAACCTAGGTCTAGACTATCACTTTGTCAAATCTTGCCTTGGGGATTGCATTCCTTGTTTTAAGGGATTGTGGTCCACTTGGGTCAAACCTAGATCTAGATACATTCATCCATCAAGTCCTCTATTTCCCACCTGTCCCAAGTACTAGGAGTCCTAAACCACAAGTCAACCCTACTTTGACTCCACTTCCCAATTCCCAAGGCACTGGTTTCTCTCCAAGTTAATTCAACTTTCCTAGATTGTTGGATTGACTTGTGGTTTGACCTATGCATGGTGAACTAAACCCTTGAAGCCATCATGTACCATGGTCAAGCTTGTCACTTGTACTAGTTAGCCCCAATCAACCCTTAAACTACCCTGCATTGGACACGGTTCCCAAGGCAGTGGGTCTTCCAACATTGAACTAGTACACTAATCCTAGATCTCACTTCAAACATTATAAGTCACTCTCACATCAACCATGAACCAAAGCTATACTCATTAAACCCCTCACTTGACTTGTGACTTCATCCTTAGGTCTAGGATAAACCATACACCTAACTTCACTTAGAAATACCCTGATTTGGTGTCTTGGTTTTGATCTCTCCTGTCGGGAGTAGATCGGGTCTCCCCCTTTGTTGTCTGGGCTAGATAACATAAAGCGAAGGTTGCCTCGACTGGCGTGACAACCATATACTGGAGGTCGAGGTGATCGTGGTTGCACCTTTTGAGTTGCACTTCCCTATTGCCATCCATGACTGGATACATCCATAGGGGTAACTACAGCTTAGGTGATAACACCACCCTTGCAATATCGTGTCGACTTGCATTGTATTTAATTATTTATTCTTTTAAAGGTTAAATAAATCGTGCCCCAATCTTTGCCCTGTATTCTCTCCCTTTGTCGGTTCGATCGATCCTAGGTGACAAAAAGGGAAAAGATTAGTGTTGGCTAGAATAATAGGCACTCAGAAATTAATCTTAACTAGACATTGAGAAAAAGAAGTTTGATCTGTGGAGCTAGAGGGGTAGAGGTTGTTGGGAGCCTCGTGGCACTTAGTGTCCTCCTGTTGAGCACCCAGCAAGCTTTGGAGTTGACCCGTGGAACTAGTTGAGAACCTTGTGTTCTCTTGTTGAGCACCCGGCAGTCTTTCTCAAATCGAAAGAGATAACTTCTTGGGGTAGACACATAGAGTAGCATTGATTTTTGGGCACAAACCTTAATTCCCCTAAGCTAAAGAGAGACTTAAAATCAATTAAAATTTATAAGACCATTTGCAAAACACTACGCTTGTTATTTCATTTTTAATATTTTACTTAGAAGCATTTAAATTTGGTTCAATCTCATTACAAGCATCTTTCGTTCATTGGTTGTTCAAGTATTTCTCATATGATAGATGTGATATTTTGATCATAGTGATTGGTGAATGGTTTAATGCAATTTCAGTATATTTGATAACTTACCTTTTTTAATATATGTGACTCTATAACCCAAATAAAGTAGGCACTGGTCTGGTTAGTGAATTGTTATTTCTCTCTCATAATTATATATGGTTTAATGTTGAAAAATGTTTGTTTGTCATTAAAATTATTGCATCTCTGCACGAATGTTTGTCATTGAACATTAATAATTTACAACTCTTAAAGTAACTCATTAAAGAATCTTAGTAAGTAGGGGCAACCCCCCTTGACCTTATGGAGTTGGAGTCTAAACGAAGGAGTTTAGAATTGAGGTGACAGTGGGTTCTACACTCATAGTTGCCCTCAAGAACACACATAGCGGTTGGGAGACTTATCTGTGGTCAAATGTGTTTTAGGCGGTAACAGCTTCCAAAGCTTTATCAATGCAATTTGCATGTTATGATGGGAATGGAGTAGACCTAAAGTGGGGAGCTAGGTTTCCATTTGAATATGTTGAGCAAAATACTAATGAGAACAACAAAAATGATGTTGCTACTAGTGAGTATATCAAATCAGGAGAGTTAGGTTTGCCTAAGCGATGAAATGGACACCATGATTTCCTTATGTGTTCATGTTCTGATGTAATCCATTGTCTGTTTTTTGCCTATTATCACATCCATAGTAGCCAGGCTACCATGAGTTTTAGATCAGCTTGTCAGAGACATGAGCCAGTCCTTTACATGAGATGAGCATTCCAATTGCCCCAATGATGATCATTGGCAAAGTAGATGAAGAGGATCCTAGATTATTCAGAGCAGTGTTCTCCAAAGTACCCTTGTCATGTGTGATCCATCTTCATGATCCTCGAGGGAAGTTTGTTAGATCATTGGCCCATTTTAGCAATGCAGCAGAATTTCCAATTGATGTATCTTCCATGCCTTCCAGTTTATCAAAGATGGATGCAGAGTCACATATATGGCTGAGCAGGTATATTGCATATGGGTATTATCATTAGTCTTTCTTGCTTATCTTAGTAGCTTTGACTTGGTATATGTGACTAATAGTGGTGATCTTGATGTTTTGATTGGTAAAATGATCCTAATTGTTAAAGACTCCGGTATATGCTCACTTGTCTACTTAGCTTAATACAAAATTGATTATTCCCCGTCTTGTCTCATACCTGTTGGCATAATGTTTAGAGCTCCCCATGAGTTTCGCAACATGGTCTAACAGCCTCTCGACAGATCCTTAACTAAGATGGTAGCGGATTTCCATCAGATGCGCTTTTTGGATCTAACGGCCAACTCAACTCCCAACAATTGGTATCAGAGCAGGTTGCTTCAAGAACAGTTTAACACCTGGAAGATAGATCACTGCGCAGATATGGATAAATAGGAAGGACTTTCTACAAACAGAGCACCAAGGTTTGATGGCTCAAATTACACCTTCTGAAGCATAAGGATTGAAGCATATTTACAATCTCTTGGAGTCGATGTCTGGCAAGCTGTTGAGAATGGCTATGAAGTTCCCGAGACCACACCAGTTGTTGCAACTGAAAAAAGGCTATATGAGTGTAATGCAAGGGATAGGAATGCAATACTATGTGGTTTAGCAAACTCAGAGTTCATCAAAGTCATGCACTGTACATCAGCAAAAGAAGTATGGGATAAGCTTAAAAACATCTATGAGGGAGATGAGAAGGTTAAGAGGGCAAAGTTACAAACTTACTCGAGACAGTTTGAAACCCTAAAGATGAGGGAAGAAGAAAATATTGCATCTTATCTTCTCTGAGTAGATGAGATTGTTAATGGCAACAAAATTCTTGGAGTATGTTGACCACCAAGCCAATTAGGTGGAAAGCCATGTACCTTGAAGACAAGAAAGATGTACTTGGCAAAGTTTTTCAAGCGAGGCAGTTTTTCCTCTTTCTCTTCTTAACTCTTCTCCATAAAATTTCCGCACCCTTGTAGGGGATTTTGTAATGATATGTTAGCATGAGGGCCATTTTTTGTAAAACTTAGTTGCCTAGTACTTCATTAGGGAAGTCCTTTCATCGAGTGTTTTTTCCCTTGGATAATTAAAATTTATTTTTAGTGATTTTAATTATCTGAGTTTTTCACTTAAAAATTCCTCCAAAGTGATGAAAGGCATTCTAATGAACGAGTCCATGGGGTATAGGAGAGTTGTATATTACCATGCTAGACATTATCTAGAGTCTTGTGGAATTTCATTAAGTTTTACTTATGATTTTTTATTTTTCTGTAATTAAAAAATGTCCCCCAGCATAAAAAAAAGTTGTAATGTAAAGAGGGTTAAGTGGCCCCTGATGCCCATAAATAAGGGTATGGATACTCAAAATCAATGGCATGAGATCCCCTACACCCTTGGACCACGTTTGGAGCCAAGCCGTTGAGTTTTGACAAATTTTTGGACATATTTTCGTAAGTCAGTTAAGAAAATCAGGAAAATTGGTCATTAATTAGAATGGCAAAATTTTGTAAAGTGACTAAAGTCACTTGGGGAGCGGAAATTAAGTTTCCAAATGTTGTATTATGTGCCTAAGGTGAAGTTAGAGGCTAAAAGGGCCCCCCCATGCAAATGTTTTACAAGTTAGAAGTGATCTCTCTAGGGGGTGCGCCCCCCTCTCAATGGGCCCTGTTATCACATTTATAGTAGCCGGGCTACCATACATTATTTTTCTGATTCCAGTACACTATTCAGCCAGTTCCCTTACATTTGAGATGCTGAGATGAGCATCTATATTGGATCACTATCAGATTGTGGACAGCAGTATATATTCCCCATGCCATGACTAAGTCTCAGGACACTCAGAGAGATGACCGATGTAGCCATTATACCATTGGTACAGAGCAGTCAGTAGTGCCCAGAGTTACAGCAGCAGTTTCAGAGGACAGATGATGGTACAGGTTGATGAGCAGTCAGGTATATGACTCAGCAGGTATATCATTGTGTCATGGTTATATTGCTTTTATATTTATTCTTATAGCATGTCTTAGCACTTAGTGTCATGATCTGGCGATCATATAGATATGTGGACCTGGTTGATCTTATTATATATATATTATTGTCCCTACTCAGACTTAGAAGTTCACTATTCATACTCATTGGTTTTACCCTCCTTAGGGAGAATAGAGGTGATCATTCCACCATACCTTGGCTTGCTAGTGTCGGCTCAATTATTCATTGTCTTCATCCATCCATTGCCTACCTCTTAGTTTATCACCCTGACTTACTATTTGACTAGTGACATGGAGGATCTTTTCCCCAATATAGCCTCTGTATTGGATGAGCTTCCCTGTTTATTGTGTCTCGGCTCTGAGTTGGTGACAAAACTTACCTATGGTAAGTTGGAGTTCCTTGGAATTCCCCCTAGTCACTAAAGTTGTGTTGGCTAAACCTGAAACTTTTAGTGCTGCCATGAATACAAAATCTGGAAAAATGAAATGCTATATCTTGTATGAAAAACCCATTCATGCAATGTGTTTCTAAACACACATGAATGAGAGGCATGCCAAATGAACATGGCAATGAAAATAAAATGTTATATCTTTTGGAAAATAAATACCTAGGTAAACAAGCTGTCCATGACACACCTAGAAGTGCTCAGGTAAACAAGTGCCTTAAAAACACACCTGCAGCAGAAAGCCTAAAGAAAAAATGTAAATCTATGCAATGTGTTTATAAACACACATAGATCAAGGCTATGGAAACTTCAAGCCCAAAAGCAATAGAACTTAAATGCTATATCTAAACAATTGCTGGCCTTATTTGTATTATGGATTGTGCGCATCTGTGAAAGTGAATAAACCCTCTTTAAACAACTCATCCATTTATGAGACACCGCCATTTCCTGTGTTATTGCTCATTCAGTATATACTATGGTGTATATTCCCTTTCCCTTGCCAAAGTGTCACAAAGTTAAGTCAGTCAAGTCATCCCTTAGCCTAGCCAATTATTTCAGCCTTCACCCTTCACTAGCAAATTGATCACAGCTATGAAGTGAGTATGATCCTGAAAGTCTAGTCTGAGTAATAATAATAATTAACGACACTATATATTTGGATTTAGATCGCCAGTTATGATTACTCTGTGTTATAATTGTTATTTGAATAAGTTGTAGAGCATGTATTAACCTTGACACTTTGCAGCATCCTTGGATGATGGTCTGAGTTATATTTGGTCTTGGTTAGACCCAGTTTGACCATGGAGGACCATGGGACATGAGATGTTAGACCTTATGATGATATGGATAGATGATATATGGTCTATGTATACATACATGATGATTCTATGCAGCAGCTACAGGGTTATGATGATGATTCTTGGGTTACAGCAGTGTTTGGTCATTTACAGATCATTATTATTGGCCTTGTTCCGGTATATTGGATATTTATTTTGATCATGTAGAGACTCATATGGTGTATGAGTATACATCTTGGATGGATTTGGACCTTCTGAGTCCAATGGGACGGTTTGTTTTCAGTTCCGGGCACTTACAGTGATGATTGAGCCTCAGTAGGCTGTCCCAGTGCAGTTTTGGTTTGTCGGAGGCCCTGTCAGAGCAGATGAGATTTTTATCCGGTTGACCTAGGGCGCTGATGATGGAGGGGGTGGTCCAGCCACTTGTTTTTACCATTATACCCCCCTCCCGGACACACTGGTGCCCTCACCTTGACAGCGCAGGCACTCCAGGAGGCAGTTTGGGGCAGTTTCACGCTTCCCGAGGCATTTCAGGATTGGTAGAAATGGCTATTGAGTAAATCGATTTGGGCTACTGAGGCAAAGTTATGGCATGGGATGATCAGTGATGATAGATCGGGGTCTTCCACACCTTCTCCAGCAGTTTCAGCTTCATCGGGGCCCGCATCCATCACATATGGCACTTTCTGTGGATTTCTGAGGTCTTCTGAGGACCACGACTTGACTATGGAGGGACGATTTGGTACATTCATGATTATTTTATGGTTATTGTGCTATGGGGATTGACCAAGGAGGGATAAAATTACCCCTTGGACCCACCATAAGCCTCTTATGATATTATGTCATCATGATTTGGTGGGATTCCCCTCTTATAGGGCGATTTTGTCCACTTACATAATATTTTATTAGTGATCCATGTATTTTATTGTTGAGCTCATCTCAACCATTGATTAAACATTTGTATCTTTTAATCTTAGCCACTCATTCAAAAAGTGGTTAGGGTTTTGGTGCCTCTCCTTCCTATTTAAAGGAGAGAGCCTCTCATTGTAAAGGGTCTTTGGCTCTTGGATTATTGGTATAGAAAAATATTCTTGTGGAAATTCTTGTGGTCTCCTTTGCATCTGGTGTTCTTAGATGGTGATTGGAAAGTCTATTGCAACCTAGCATTTGGAAATTGTGGTAAGATCTATCTTTTTTGGAAATCATTGTTTGTCTACAGGAGGGTGACTTCAACAAGGGCGATTTTGCAAGGCTTCTTCAAATCGACTTTCTTGGCATTCGCTTGTATCAGGGGGTTATCATTAGCTTCATTGTGATCTATGCTATCTTTCTGTTATTTCTCTTGTGGCATTAGTCTTATCTCTTGATGCATCAAATCTGATATTGTTGACGTTTGTTGTGCAGGAGAGAGGGCGCATTGGCTTCTTCGATCAAATCGACTTGCATAGAAAACTACCTCAAAGCTTCTCAAATTGATCGGGTTTGCATAGATCATCATCATCAAGGCATCTACAAGGTTACCCAGGTAAGATCCACAGGTTTGTTTCTCTTTCCTTTATCCAATCCATTGACATAGCTCATAAATTGTTAAAACCCTAAATATTTCAAAACCCCCATTTTACATTTTCTCAGATCTACTTAGATCTAGTGGGTTGTTGGGCATAATATTGAAAACCCACCTCTATAGCATCCACGGCATCCCGGATCTATAGTTTGGTGAGGATTGGCTTCCATTTGACCCCCTTCCCAAGCCAACTTAGCTTCTCCCAAGCAAAGCGCACTTCCTGGTGGTTGTAAGTTGACCTAGATCTAGGTGGTGGGTGTTTGAGATCCCGCTTGATCCATAATCTACACATCAAATAACATACACCCAGATTGTTACTTTTTTGAAATTCACCTTGTGGGCCCTATTCCACATTTTAAGGGATTTAATCCCCTTTTTGGACCATTAGGTGTACTTAAACTCAGATCTAGAAAGATCTAGCCATCGGATTGCCGTGAAATTATAGATCCATACTCCTACTTGACTAACCTACCCGGATCTAAAGTTTGGATGCCATCGGACTTGTCTTGACCCACCTAACCCACCTTTTCAGCCTCCTTGGGTAAAGTCGCACCACCTTGGAGAAGTGAGTTCACTCACTTCTAGGACGTGGGTACTTGAGATTCTTGCGGATTTGGAACGGAAATAATTCAAAACCTAGGTCTAGTGTGTCACTTTGTCAGATCTTGCCTTGGGGATAGCATTCCTTGTTTTAAGGGATTGTGGTCCACTTGGGTTAAACCTAGATCTAGACCTACTTATCCATCAAGACCTTAATTGCCCACTTGTCTCAAGTATTAGGAGTCCTCAACCACAAGTCAACCCTACTTTGACTCCATTATCCCAATTCCCAAGGCACTGGTTACTCTCCAAGTCAATTCGACTTTCCTAGATTGTTGGATTAACTTGTGGTTTGACATTAGTGTGGTGAACCAAACCCTTGATGCCATCATGTATCATGGTCAAACTTGTCACTTGTACTAGTTAGCCCCAATCAACCCTTAAACTACCCTGCATTGGACACGGTTCCCAAGGCAGTGGGTCTTCCAACATTGAACTAGTACACTAATCCTAGATCTCACTTCAAACATTATAAGTCACTCTCACATCAACCATGAACCAAAGCTATACTCATTAAACCCCTCACTTGGCTTGTGACTTCATCCTTAGGTCTAGGATAAACCATACACCTAACTTCACTTAGAAATACCCTGATTTGGTGTCTTGGTTTTGATCTCTCCTGTCGGGAGTAGATCGGGTCTCCCCCTTTGTTGTCTGGGCTAGATAACATAAAGCGAAGGTTGCCTCGACTGGCGTGACAACCATATACTGGAGGTCGAGGTGATCGTGGTTGCACCTTTTGAGTTACCCTTCCCTATTGCCATCCATGACTGGATACATCCATAGGGGTAACTACAGTTTAGGTGATAACAGGCCCTTCCCTCTCTCATGTGACAAGTGGCAAGCATGCATATGCCCTCTATTCCCTCTCTTATCCTATAAAAGGAGGCCTCTCCTCCTCATTTTGGTGACAATCTCTACAATCTCTCATGCTCTTGCTCTCTCTTCTTGCTCTAGCTTCCATTTGCTCCCATTTAAGACCATTGTAATTTTCAGCCATTTGGCTTTGTTAATAAAATTCTCTCGAGGAAATATTGTGTCTGTTGTCCGCCGAGATGCACACTAGCAACAGAAATCTTTCGAAAGTTGTTCCCTCACTACAAGTGGGGAAAGTGTGGCCTTGGGGGTAAGCAATGAGCCAGGTACTGTCACCTAAATCCCAGATCCTCCGTTTAGGCTAACTCCTAATGAAGCCAAGGGGGGTAGTCCCTACAAAGAGTTTACTATGGCTCTTTATGTTTTAAGTTTTTTTTGGTTGAGTGATGCAGATGGATGTTGTTTAGGAGTTTTTTGAAGATGAAAGATCACAATTTTACTTTAAATGAAACACAAGGTAAAATGCAATCCACGTTGCGAAACAGTATATGAAGACTTTGCGAAAATAAGAAGCATCCACAAAAATATAAGTTCCAAATATTGAATCCAATGGACAAATGGCCCAACTTAGTTAAAGCATAAATATAAAATGACCAATGCCGAAATGGATTCAAACAAGTGTAGTGCTTGGGGATGCTGAAGTGCAAGTCTCAATAGTAGTTGTTCGTGAGATCGTTATGCAGATTATCTTGGTAAATTGAAAGTTTTAATGGTCTTGATTATTAGGCTAAGAACAACAAGGTATGCAAAAGACCGGAAAGGTATGCTTTCAGTGGCTTCCCCTTCTGATGGTAAGACGGACCGAACAGATTTCGAAGAGTAGGTGTCTAAAGAATTAACCACTCTGATGTCTAGACAACGGTAATTTCTGGCCCCACCAGGTTTAGGAACTTTTCCCACTACCTGAGTATGTCTCGAAAAAGGCAACGCCGGTTCGTTGGTTGTGGGGTGAATATTTTATTATGTTATCGAAAATTATCAAATCCAACACCTTTCTGAGTACTAGCCCAACCTTTTCAGGTTGGCAGAGCATACGGGTGTTGGATAGCAACCAAGATAAATTATTAAATGGGAGTGTGAGTTGGAAAGTTTTAAAATTATTAGAGCACATGGTTCAACTCTCTGACAGAGGGCACTCTTGACTTAGTCTTAAGACCAAAGTTCAAGAGACTTCGTTAATCTAAGTGCCTAATGCAAGGGAAATACAAAACTACTATGCTCTCTGACAGAGAGTGCTCTTGACTTGGGTTATTGCAAGTTCAAGAAGCTTTGTTCTTTTGTTAAAATAGAAGCAGTTTGTATATAAAGAACAAATACGTCTTCCAAAGTAAACAAGTAATGAAAAGAAGAACAAATGGGAAAAACAAGGCCAAATTTGTAACTAACCAAGAAATGAATTAACAAGGTGGGATCAACCTCCAAACAAGGTGACCACTAGAACCACCAGTTCTTGAGACCTTCCAACTAGCTAAACTTCGACAAGGAGTTTAGTGGGGATAGAGAAGCTACCACAAAATAATGTGGCCTTTGAGATGAAATCCCAAAGTTGCTATCTCAAGTCAAAACTTGGAAATGGAAATTACCCTAAGTATAAAAATGAAATTTAATCTAAGAAATTTGTACAAATCTAACTAAAGCATGCATGAAACAATCTTTCCCCAAATGGGGAAGGAGAAACAAAGTGTGGGAGGCCTTATCCCACCTAGCCTTTTTATTAATTGAGTTACAGGTGCCTTTGGGAATTAAACCCTTGAAAGGACTTTGAGAGAAATGAACAATTAAAGAACAATATGAAGCTCTTAGGAGCTTTTACAAACGAGAGTGTTAAGTCTTGGTTTGAGATTTGGTTTCAAGCTCTCTTTGGTTTTTTGCAATGGTTCTCCTCTTCACTTGAGTTTGTTCTTTTTCTTTTTACTCCAAATTCTCTTTTGGATCTAGCTTTGTCCCACACCTACACACAAAAATTCAAGCTACAAACACCCTTTAGTGTTAGTCCAAGTCAAAAAAGATAGTAATTAAAACTACTTGAACTTAGGCTTGCAAAATGAAGTCTAAAGTGCAAAATGGTATGAGACTCAACCTTAAATTATTAAAAAGATGAAAACAGACCAGCAACAAACAAATGCCTACAAATAATAAGAAAAAGATCTAATCTATGATAAAAAATGAAATATTTTTATATGCAACTTTTATCTTTTGAATGAGAGATCTAAGATGCAAAAAATATGAACTAAATGCCAAAGATATCTACACTATATGCAAACTAGCAAATGGAGGCTAACTTAAAATGAAAAAAGTTGAATACTAATTTTGTAAAGAGATATAATGCAAGCAAGATAACAAACTAGATGCAAGACTTAGATATGAAATGCAAACTAAATGAGCTAGAAAAGAAACTAGATCTTAAACATGCAAATGCAAAGTTCAATAACAATGCCTAACTACTAGCAAACCTTTGTTGTTTTAATATGTTTTTGTGTAGGGCTTTTGAAGATGGACGAAAGGAGAGTTTTGAAGAACACTGAAGGGAGACAAGAGGAGGAAAAAGGGGCAGCTAGAAGATGACTGTTTACAAGGCAGCGGACAGTAAGGAGTGCACTGCTAACAGTAAGTTGGAAGAAGGCAGCGAGAAGTGGTAGGACAGTCAACAAAAGGGCTGCAAAATAGTAGAAGGAAAAGAAAAAGATGAGCTGGAAAAAGAAGGAACAAAGGACTGAATGAAGAAGACTTGTTGGTCGCTGCTTTGGGGCAGCGAATGGAGAGATGGAGGACTGAGTGAAAGGGAGAAGAAATCTAGGGTAGGACGAAAGTGAAGAGCAAAGATCAAGCTTGTCAAAAACAATAACACAAACTTGATTGGAAAACTAAGCTTGGAGAAGAATGGTCTTGAAGATTTCCACAACTTAGAGAAGCAGATCTAGTAACCGACGTAACCAAAGAAAGTTTTTCAAATATGTTGATGGATGAAAGATTAGCCCCTGATAGCTACATTTCTTCCTTTGGATGGAGAGGCAGCTTGAAGAACCTGCAAAAGGAATGTGTTAAATGGCAAAAATCTTTGTGTAATGAAGATGAGCTTGATCCAAAGCTATTCTCCACCTTAGTGATCCCTGCAAAACCCTTAGTCTCAATCAACAAACCCGATCAAATGCTTGCGTACTAGATTGATAGTCTTCCTAAGCATATATTGAAAAATGATTTGCAAAAATAGAGAGATAAGGTGAGAGAGATATCACCAAACAAAGCGAAACCACAATACAGAGAGCTCTTGCATGGACCTCCAAAGTCACTTCTTTTATTCCAAAGCTTAAACAAATATTACAATAATTTTGGCAGAATGTTCTTGCCCAAAATCTCCATGAGAAGAGTGCCCAAAGGCATCCTCTTTATACCAAAACACCCAGCTAAAACCCTAATTCGAATTTGCCATAATGAGAGCCAATAACACTTGACAAAACTCCAAATTTCAATCACAAACCAATCAAATCTTGGCTTGGAGTGATATCTATCCATAAACTTGAGTTTGGAGGTGATGTGGATGGGGAGGTGGCCTCCACCTTGGCAAGGCGCCCCCCATCCTTCATTGTTAACTCCACCATACCAATAGCAAGCCTCCACATCACAAAAACGTCGAGCTAAAGGGGAGGGCGAATTTCTCAACTGTAGATCACTCCTAGTGCTACGAAACTGATCTGAATCAGGTGGGTGAAGATTCCAATCATCACTAATGCTTCTTGCCATGTCATTTAGACTTTTACTTTATTTAATTTGGCCTTTTTTGGAGAGATTTAAATTATCTCCAATTTATTACTTTCTGAATATTTTAATTAATATTTCTCATTTTTTTTATTTTTTGAGAAAATATTAATTATGAGGCCAAATAATTGTCCGAAACTTAGGCTAAGCTAGTTCGGGGATCATGAATGATTTTTGGCTTAAGGTTTAAGCTTTCAAACACTGAAAACGGATCCCGGATGACTGACATTTACAAATTGAAATTTTTCCATTTAAACTATGGAAAAATTTATTAAAAAATAAAAATAATTAAAAACCCAAATCTAACGCGTCCGGTAAAAAAATTTCGAAATTTTTTCTGAGGGTCCTAATGACTTAGGACATGACCATAGTCTATTCTAACAGTGTCTAGTAGGCTTATATACATAAATTGGGCTCTAATAACCCCTCAAGGCTCAATTTTCAAAATCGGACATTCCAACTTTGGAGGAAGCGGGAGAAAACCTCATCCGATTATAGCTCAGCTATAGGCAAAGTATAATTGACAAGGGAAAAAACTTCCTGGAATACCTTAGTTGCTTAACCAAGTCATGGGGGACCGAGCCACTCAAAAAATCCTACTAGCACACTTATTACAAACCCCGTGGTGCCATGGTCATTTTGACTGAAAACAAAAAATTGGCTAATTATCGTCAATTGAAACCTTAATACTCTAGAAGTGAACACTGATGTGTTCCATCACTGGCGGCTCAATGGAGTTTCATCTATTTGTACAAAATAGGTGATAACAGTGTCCTTTGGTGCTCTATGGTGATTTGCCTCCATGCTTCATAGCTATTCAAGTTTGGGGGGACCAAAGAAGCAAACTTCTTTGCTTTGGTAAGATTTATGGTATTTTTGCCATAGATATTATGAGTTTTCATTTTTGTAGTTAAGAACTTCATATTTTTCTTGGTTGGAGTTTATAATTTCTTAGCTCATCATATGAATCTCACCTTCTTTTTAGTTGTGTAGCAAAGATCTCTCAAGTTGCAGGTTGCTTAAATTGGAGAGTAGGATTCTTCGGTTGGATATCCTACTTCTTCAAACTTTGAAGAGAAAAGGGCATCTTTCTCCATTTCTAATTAAAATTTCTGCATATTTATTTTATCTTATTAGCATTTCAAATCTCGTTTAACTACTTATATTCACGAAATGTTTGAAGCTAGTTACTTGGTAAATTTTGTAGAAATTTTGTACACATTTGTTCCCTAACACTCATAGTGCCCTAAAGTGATTTTGGGAATTTTTTACCATTGTTTTGCTCGCTGGTTTTTTGCAAGTTTATGACAGAACAAGGGGAAACTCTGCCAAATTTTGGTCACAAAAGAGTGCAAAGGCTACCCAAAAGGAAGGACTTCAAAGCCATTTCCAAGAAGGGGTGAAACCCCACTTTTCCTACCTCTTTACTCTCACATTTCTTGTTGAAATTCTTTTATTGTAATAAGTTCAAGAGAGTCTCTTGGATTTGGTTCTTTTATTGTTTTTCAAAGTTATATTTGAATTTATTTTTTCAGTCATCCCCTACATGCAAAGGAGGTTGGGCTTGCTCACCCTTGCATTGCAAATGAAGAGAGTCTAAAGTTAGTTACTTAGTTTTATTTTCAACATTTTACTTCTATTGTTTGCCCCATCTCTTCCTTAGGAAGAGGATTGTGTGGCTAGATTACTATTTATTTACTTTTTAGTTGTCATCCATTGCTTACAAAGGAAGTTGAGTTTCCCCACCCTTGTAAGCAAGAGAGGAAGGGCTAGAATTTTATTCTCTCTTTAAAGCATTTGTACATATGTTTTGCCCACACCTTGCATGAGAAGTGTGGCTTTGACTTCCTACAATATCGTGCCGGCTAATTTAATTTGTTCCAAGTAATAACTTTCTTTTGTTTGGTTAAGCAATAAACCTCACCCCACTTTTTCCCTGTATTCACTCCCCTTGTCGGTTGGTCTGATCCTAGATGAAAAGAAAGGGAAAAAGCTTGAGTTGGCTAGAATAATAGGCACTTTAACAACGTATCTAAAAGTTGAGAAAATCAGGGTTAATCTGTGGAGCTAGAGGGGTAGAGGCTCTTGGGATCCTCGTGTTGAGCACCCGACAATCTTTGGAACTGATTTGTGGAGCTAGAAGGGAACCTCATGTTCGCTTGTTGAGAACACTAGAGTTTGTTGAGAACACTAGAGTTTCTCTCAAATTGAAAGATGAAGTGTTGGAGGTAGTTACATTAGTTTAGGACAATCAATTTTCCGCTTGCACTTTCAACACACACTAAATTCCCTAAGTTAAAGTGAGACCTAAAATCATTTAAAATTTACAAGACCACTTGCAAAACATTTTGATCACTTGACAATTTACAAATCATTTTATTTCAAGTTCTTCAGTTTAAGTCAGGTTATTTTACAAGCAAGTTTCTATTCATTGTTTACTTATTTTGCAAAAAGTTGTTTTCAGTCATTTGAATGTAAATATTGATTACTTTGGAGTGTGAAGTGTTTAATTTCATTTGTATATCTGGCAATTCTACTTCCTTGGTTATCAAGTGTTATTTCTTAAATCTATGACTTTGTAGCCCAATTAGAATAGGCACCGGTTTAGTGAATAATCAATTATTTATTTATTGTAACTTTATTTGGTTAAGTTTCAAAGCAAGGTTTGTCAATCATTGAATATTTTGCATATTGCATGATTGCTTATCATTGAACTTAAATAAGCCTAATTGAATTTAAACTCCTAAAACAAAACCATTAAAACTCAATAAATAGGGACTACCCCCCTTGATCTTTGGGAGTTGGGTCTAAACAGATGAGTCAAGAATCAAGGTGACAGTGGCTTCTAGACTCATAGTTGCCCCTCAAGAACACACCCAGTGGGTTGGAGACTTTTCTGCGGTTAAGTGTGTTTTAAGCGGCAACAGAGTACAAACTGTTGAGGAAGCAATTGTACAAAAGGTATCGAGATCCTTGCCATCAAGGTTTGACTCCAAAGTATCAGTTCTAGAAGACATAAATGATTTGGATAATCTAAAGATGGGCGAACTTCATAGGATTCTTACTGCATATGAGATGAGGACAGAATAAGAGAATCCTTCCAGAAGAGAGGTAGCCTTCAAAGCTTCCAAGAAGAAAAAAGGTAGCAAGCTAGAGAAGAGCAAAAGTTCTTCTGATGTATCAGATGATGAAGAAGCAAATTTTGAAAAGAATCGCAAAAGGGGTTGCGGCAAATATAAAGGTAAGTTACCTTTCAAATGTTTTGAATGTGGTAGAGTAGGTCACTTTGCTTCCAAATGTTCTTACAAGGAAAGCAAGCATAGTGACAATCAAGAGGACCTTAAAGATAGAGAACGAAGGAAGACACACCAACAATCTAGATCTAAACACAAGAAGAAGAAAAGTCTATATTCCAAAGAGAACAACAGCTCATCTGATGAAGATGATAGTGATGATAATTCAAGAGAAGTACTCTTCATGGAAATGGTAGAAGACCTTGAAAATAAAGGCTCGGAGGAAAAGGATAATTGTTGCTCTTCCATTAAGAAGGAATCATACAGTAAGAAGGCAGTCTCAAATAAGTCATGCGAAAGACAAACAGATCTTACTGCAGGAACATTCTGCAAGTATTTCTACAATAGAATCTGCATCTCACCTTCAAAATCCTATGTTGAGAATGAATCTTGCAATCTGCCAGATATGAGTGATAGTCAGGAAGAGTTTGAGAGAGAGGAAGAAATCCCCAAGTCTAAGAATGAAGAAACTGCAGAAATTGGCTGGGAAGATGAACTAACTAATGCTCTGGATGAATAAGGAAAGTAAGAAAAGAAAATCGATCTCTGAAGGTTAGCTTGCAAAAATCTCAAGAGTCTTTAGACCAACAAAAGGATCACTTACTCAAGGCTAAAAGAACAATTTATTATTTGAAAAATCAAGAGATAGAGTTCAAAAGAATTGAACAAGTGCTTACAAACAAAGCACTTGAAGAATCTGAAAATGAGAAAAGGGAACGTAAGAGACAACTAGCCTGTGCACTCAACGAAGTCAAGAATCTTGAAGAAAAGAACTTCTTATTGGAAATGTCACTGGAAGAAACAAAACAAGAAAATGAGCTATTGACAGAACAGCTACTACAGGTTGAGCAAAAGGACACAGAGATTGCCCACTTGAAAGGAGAACTAGTTGAATCTAGAAATGAAGAACAGCCTCTGAAGAATCCAAGGAAGCTCTCTGTTATCACACTACTTGTAGTTGCCCCAAATAATGGATCCTATACAGGATGGTAGAGGGGATAGGCAACCAAAGAGGTGAACCACGAGAGCCTCGATTCCCAAAAGGATTGGTTGTCACGCCAATCGAGGCAGCCTTCACTTTATACTATCAAAGCCACAGATAGTAAAGGGGGATACCCTGATCTACTCCCGATAGGAGAGATCTAACCAGATCACTAAATCACCAGATCAAGCTATGAAAATAGGGTACGTAAGGTGATAGGTGAAGAACCCTAGATTTAAGGAAATAGGGTCACTGTGGAGGCTTAAGAAAGATAAGATTTGTTTTAAGATAATTAGACACAGTGACGCAATAATTAAAAATGATTCCGGAATTCAAGTGCTAGTACAAATTATCAAAATCAGCTGCCTTGGGAAACATGACCCTTAAAATAGGGAAAGTGTCCCAAAGAGTAGATCTGAAGGTTTAGGCTTTCTAGCATAGCTTGGATGAAAGATCTGACAGTGTCAAAGTATGCAAGCTCACAAATAGGGATCAAACAACAGGAAAACCAGTCAACGAAGGGAATGCGCAAGGGTTGAGAGATTAGTGCCTTGGGAATTGGGCCACAAGGTGTCCTCCAATGATGATATCTAGGAGAACCCACCTAAGGTTATGCCAAAGGTAAAATACCCAGAAATGGTTTTGCGGTAAACCAAGTCGTTTGAGCCAGAGAATTTTTCGATTATTTTAAGTGAGGGTTTCAACAGTAAATGAAAATGGCCAATGGATTGGAACCCAAAAATGACTGAATTAAGAGTAGATCTTACCCGGATAATCTTGTGGATGCCTTGATGATGATGATCTATGCCTTCCCGATCAATTTGAGGTGCTTTGAGTGAGTATCCAAGTAGAATCAATTTTCCCAGAGAAGCCAATGCGCCTGCCTCTCCTGCACAATGAACTACCTAAGTTAGATTCGAAGCATCAAGAAAAAATGACTATAGCAACAAGAAAATACCAAGATGAAATCAAAGATCACAATGATACTATTGAAACCCCCTATATAAGCGGATCCAAGTGAGACGAGTTGAGGAGCCCCCTGCAAAAACACCCAAGTGAAGTCGCTTTCCTGTAGACAAACATTGTTTCCAAAATATATTTGGATTCACCACAAAATCTCAAATGCTAGGTGACAATAGACTTTACAATCAACATCTAAGAGCATCACATCAAAGAAGACCCAAAAGTATCTGCCAAATAATTCTTCTATTATCAAATTCCAATAGCCAAAGGTCCCTTTACAATGAGAGGGTCTCTCCTTTAAATAACAATGGGAGAGACCAAAACCCTAACCACCTTTTTAATGAGTGGCTAAGATTAAAAGATACAATGTTCTAATCAACGGTTGAGATGAGCTCAACAATAAAGTACAAGGATCAACTCCAAAACATAAAAGAGCACACTCGACAAATCGCCCTTAGGGGACGTCCCACTCAAAGTGACTAGAAAACATAACAATAAGCTCATGGTGGGTATAGGAGGTGTACTCAACCTTCTCTAGTGTGTCCCCATGGCACAATAACATAAAATATAGCATCAAGGTACAATAATGTGACCATGTGGCCAAGTCGTGTCCCCTCAAAGACACAATAAAACCATAAAAAATGAGCCCAGGAGGTGTGTGGGCACCACTGACTACTGTAACTGCTCTGGAAGGTGTGGGAGATGTCACACACATCATCAAAACCATCCTCATGCCATCTCCTTGCCTCAGTAGCCCAAATCGAATTCCCCTGTAGTCATTTTACCATTTTGTATGCCTCTGTAAATCACCTATAGAAGATAAAAATGCCTGTAACTCATTGCCTAGTCACCCAGGGCCAAAACTGACTGCACCAACATGTCCGAGAGTATAGCTATATAGTAAAAACAAGTGGTTGGACCCCATACTCTCTCTGTAGCCCCCTAGGTGAAAAGAATAAAAATTCAAACTGCTCTACTAGGCCATTTTTAATGGCAAATCTGTACCAGAATGATAAACTGAAGAATAACTCAACTAAAACTACCTGGAACTGCAAACTAAGCATCCCAATGAACTTAGAAGATCCAAATGTACTAAGAATGTATACTCATACACCATGTGGATAACTCTATAATCATATAATACCATAACCATGCCCGAACAAATAAAAAATAATAATCTGTAAATGATCAAAATCCTTAAAAAATATCCCAAATCATCATCTGAAACCTGTAGCTGCTGCATGGAACCACCTGGTGGGTAATGTAAGACCATATATCATCAATCTCTATCATCACTGGTCTAATACATCACATGTCCTTGTTGAAGCCTCGGATGTGTAGGTGTTAGAATGGGTTCTAAGGCTAACGACAGAGGGTGAAAACCCAGACTGAAAGGCTTCAAAAGGTCCTATGCAAGAACAGTTCTATCCCCAGCCTGTTTGGAATAGTAATCTCCCATGGATACAAAGGCCTCCGCTGGCACTTATGGGGTTTGATCCGAGAAGGATCTGTCTTCCTTAGAAGGAAGATCAAAGTGTCCTGATTCTGAAGTGGATCTAAACCTAAGACAACTCTACCTTAAAAGAAGTCTAAGCTAAGTCAGATCTAATCTAAAGGGAGTGGACTTGTTTGTATGCACGGTAACTTGGTTTGAGTTGCAATAAGTTATCTCATCAACTTGACACAAATGTGCAATTGAATCATTAACTCATTACTCTAAAATATAACTAGGCAATGAAAATTACTGGTAATAATTCAAAGGGTAAGCATATCCCAGATTATCCTGTTGTTCTCTTGTCAATTGAAAAATTAAAATGAACTTAATAATTTCTGTGAATCATTTGCAGAAATAGATAAAGATTTTAATTAAAGAAATCCAATTAAAACATTAAATTACATAGATCACGAATTAAGACAAATCTGAATTCCATATCAGTGCATTAATAATTGGTTGCAAAATCAACAGTATTAACTGATAATTAAGGTGAAGAAACCAGACATTACCAAAGAAATTTGATAACTTACACAAAAGAGGTAGCTGAAGAAAGGTTAACAGTATATTAAAGGCCTGCAAAAAATTACATAGTCTGCAATAGCAGAGCGTCTCCAGTCTCTTTTGGCGATTCTTCCCCCCCTTCCCCATGAGGCTTCTATCCCTTTAAATAATAATTACAAAGATGGTTACAAAGGATAGCTTTCCCATGAAAACAGGGATTTGCAAAATCAAACTATTCTAATCATATCATCGTAGAGAATGGTTCATAGCAAAATGTTTCACAAAATTTCAAAAGACGTCCATCACATAATCGCGGGAAACATCCCGTAATTAACTGTAGAGGTTAACCACGACCTACTAGCTGTTTTTTTTTATGGACAGAATCTCTCTTAGAAGATTTAGGATGATCAACAACGTTCTCGAAAACTGAAAAGTCGGGCACTTGCTCCTCCTTCAAAGGAATTAATGGAGAGACAGGTTCTTCATTGATTATAAAACCATGGATAATGGTATTGTCTGGATCAGTTAGCTCTTCAGTGATCTTGCTTCTCTTCTTCTAAGGGAGTTGTATGCAGATGGATTGAATATCAGGTCCGTCTTCACTACCACTGCTCTCATCAAGAACACCTACATCAAAAGGTGGTGACACAGGTTCTTGATATAGAAGAGGCTGAAGTTCTTTCTCTTCACAAAACCTGACCAAAGATTTATGATTTCTCTGCATATTGCTCACAATAAAATTGTCAGAAAGAAAACTTATGAAAATTAACCAAGAGGACTCTGCTATTATAGCATGGCAAGCAACCAATTGTCCATGTCGAAGCTTGTACTTAATAGAAAATGATAAAGATTCCAGAAATGACTGAGCGTAATGAGTTGGCATGATTAAAACCCTACAATCTAGAACTTGCAATTATCAGGTCTGAATCGAAATAACACACAACATGCGTAGACAGGGATTGGATTAAAACATGGTAAAATTGCAATAATTCACGTATGATTAATGTCAAATCTTAACACTCAACCAATTACAAATTAGTCGAATTAATGATTATCAATCATATGAGGCCGCAGGTGAAAATCACAGTTCAAGAAAATCTTATTGCGAATCAAAATTGTGAAGAAAAACAGAGAGCCAAAATGACCATTCAAAACACAAACACTTCAATATCAACCGTAGGATCAAAGCGAATCAACGGTTAAGATTAAAACATGTAGACTACGGAGGAAAAATGCAGAAGGTTTATTTCGAGCATACACAAATCTTCCCGCAATCTGCAAGTTGCGGGTTACGGGACCCCAACTCTAAACATTATTAAACAAAGAGTCCCCGCAATCCACAATTTGCGGATTGCAGGTCGCGGGATCGCAAAGCGCAAAACAAAATTTTAAAAAAAATGTTCTCGCAATCCGCATTGCAGGTTGCGGATTGCGGAGAAAACAACCATGATTATTAAATAGACAATTCCGCTTCCGCAATCCACAAATTGTGGGTTGCGGGTTGCAGAATAAGGAACATTCCCAAAACCAGAAAATCAAGATCCCGCAACCCGCAACTTGCGGGTTGCGGAATTGTGAGTTGCGGGAGGACTAATTTTATTGAAGAAACCTGTGCCTTCCGCAACTCTGAAAAACACACAAAAACAAAGGAATTTTCAAAAAGGAAAAAATGACTAACTTGATCAAATCAAAGCAAAGCAACGAAAGCATGACGAAAACCCCAAAATGACCATGGAATTTGATCATTACCTTTGCATATAAAAAAATTGGGGTTCCCACGTTTCATTAAAACATGGGATTTGTTGTTCCTACAACAGTCCTGTTATCACACAACTTGTAGTTGCCCCTAGTGGTATCCCATTCGGGACGGTAGAGGAGATGGACAACTAAAGAGGTGACCCAAAAGATGCCACGGTTCCCAATGCAAGGTGGGAGTCATGTCAACCGAGGCAATCTTCACTTTAGATCTAGATGAATCAAGACCTAGGGGGAGACCCTATTACCAATCAAAGATGATTGGACCCAAACAAAGGTTCCTAGGGATAAGTAAATAATGAGTTATGGAAACCAATGCAAGGTTAAGTGGACCTAGAAGTTAAAGTATGGTTGATGGTGGTTTGAGAGATGATTAGTGTTTCAACCAATATATGATTTAGGCCACATGATTAGTTATAATGACAAGATCTAGTACCATGTGTTACACAAGTGGGACCTACTTTCTTGAGATGTGTGAAAAGTTCAAATGGGATCCACAAGGTGAAATTAAAGGATGCAATTGGTACTAGTGGATATGTAATGAGTAGATCTATGGATCTAAGTTGAAATTAGGAATACCCACATATAGGATCTAAGGTTTGACACAATTCCCAAGGAGTGCGACTTGCCTAAGGAGGACTAGTGCCTTGTTGGATGGGTTAATGGAGTCAAATGATATGTCAAAGTATAGATCGGGATACCTAGCATGCAAATCAAGTGGGCTAATTGGGATATAATGGTTGGATTTTGCTAGATCTAGGGTTTCATGATATGACCCAAGTGGACCACAATCCCTTAAAATAAGAAATGCTACCCCCAAGGCAGATCATCACAAAATGATACTCTAGACCTAGGTTTCAAGGTATGCCCGTTCCAAATCCACAAAAATCTCAACTACCCACGTCCTCAAAGTGGGCAAACTCAATCACCCAAGGAAGTGCGACCTTGCTCAAGGAGGGCTGAAAGATGGGAAAGGGGTGTCAAAACAAGTCCAATAGCCACCAAATTGTAGATCCAAGTAGTTTAGGCAATGATCTATGTGGATCTAGAAAATCAAGACAATCCAAGGGTTAGATCTTACTAGATCTGAGTTTTAAGGTGCCAAGTAGTCCAAAATGGGGTTTTAATCCCTTGAAATGTGGAATGATGCCCACAAGGTAGAAATCACCAAAGTAAAAATCTAGGGGTAGGTTATCAAATATATAGATCGCAAATCAAGTGGGATCTCACCTACCCATATGCTAGATCTAACCAAACAAGCCTCTCCCAAGGAAGTGCGATTTGCCTCAAGAGGGCTATATTGCCTTGAAAAGTGTGTCAATTTTAACCCAATCACCACCAAACTATAGATCCAACTAGGGGTGGATGCTATAGAGGTGGGTTTTTAATATCTCTTCAAAAGCAAGACTAGATCTAAGAAAAACCAAAATGAGGGTTTTGATTAATTAGGGTTTTTATGATCTAGAAATTATGGATGATTCAACGAAGAAGAAGATCATACCTTTGGAGCATACCTGAATGAAGAGATGAATGCTAGTTGAGATGAGGATTACTTTTGCCAAAGATCAAATGGAAAATTTTTTAAGCCCTCTTGCCAAATTGATTTTTCCAAGCCACATATGTGTCCCTCTAATCTGTCAAAACCAAGGAACAAAGCATCAATCAATTTAACATGTTGAAGGTAGATACAAGCAAGAAAGAGATAAGCAAAGAATTGTTGGTGCAAAGACAAAACCACTCCCTTTTTAACCCAAAACGTCCTCCTCCAAGCTTGAAGGGCAAGCCTCCCCACCAATTCGCACTTGTTGAAGAAGTCTTCTCCACCTGTAAAAAGATAATATGGCAAATATGCAAGATAGCTACAATAGATCCTCCAGTGCAATGGACAAAAGCATTTACAATCAAAACAACCAATATCCACTCTAACCCAAACATGTACTCCAAAAGATAGAAATTTTATTCCAAGAGCCAAGAGCCAAAAATTTCTAGATGATCTTACAATGAGAGGCTCCCTCCTTAAATAGGATGGAGAGAGACCATAATCCTAACCACTTTTTACATGAGTGGCTAAGATTAAAAGATCAAAAGATCTAATCAATGGTTGAGATGAGCTCAACAATAAAATACATGGATCAACCATAAAATATAACCATAAGTGGACAAAATTGCCCTAGGAGAGGGGATCCCACCAAATCATGATGACAAAATATAACAATAAGCTTATGGTGGGTCCAAGGGGTAATTTTAGCCACCCTTGGTCAATCCCCATAGCACAATAATAATAAAATAGTCATCAAAGTACCAAATCATGCCTCTATGGACAAATCGTGGGCCTTAGGAGGCCTCAAAAATCATCAGAAAATGCCATAAGTGATGGATGTGGGCCCCGATGAAGCTGAAACTACTGGAGAAGGTGCGGAAGACATCCCACTCATCATCACTGATCATCCCATGCCAAAACTTTGCCTCAGTAGCCCAAATCGAATTCCTCTGTAGCCATTTCTACCAATCCAAAACTGCCTCGAGAAGCGTGTACCTGCCCCCAAACTGCCTTTTGGAGTGCCTGCGCTGTCAAGGTGAGGGCACCAGAGTGTCCGGAAGGGGGGGTAATATGGTAAAAACAAGTGGCTGGACCACCCCCTCCATCATCAGCGCCCTAGGTGAACCAAATAAAAATCATCTCTGCTCTGACAGGGTCTCCGACAAACCAAAACTGCACTAAGACAGCCTACTAAGGTTCAATCATCACTGTAACTGCCCGGAACTGAAAACAAACTGTCTCATTGGACTCAGAAAGTCCAAAACTATCCAAGATGTGTACTCATACACCATATGGATCTCTGCATGATCATATAATATATCCAATATACCGGAACAGGTCAAATAATAATAATCTGTAAATGATCAAATAATGCTGAAAACCATAAATCATCATCATAAACCTGTATTTGATGCATAGAACCATCATGTACATGTACATAGACCATATATCATCTATCTGAATCATCACAAGGTCCAACAATCTCATGTCCTGTGATTGACCTTGGTCAAACTAAGTTTGACCAGGTCAATATTGACCAAATATAACTCAGATTATCATCAGAAACTGCTGCAAAGTGTCAAAGGTTAATGCATGCTCTACAACTCATTCAATTAGCAATTATAACAAAAAGTAATCATTACTGGCGATCTACCAACAAATATATAGTGTCATTAATTATTATTATGACTCAGACTAGACTTTCAAAATCATACTCACTTCATAGTTGTGATCAATTTGATAGTGAAGGGTGAAGGCTAAAATAAACTGGTTAGGCCAAGGGGTGACTGACTGACTTAACATTGTGACACTTTGGATATGGAAAAGGGAATACACACCATAGTATATACTGAATGAGCAACAACACAGGGAATGGCGATGTCTCACCAATGGATAAGTTGTTTAGAGAGTGCTTATTCAACTTAGGCATCATGTCTACATCAAGTTGATCCAGGTTCATTAGGATCATTCAATTTCATTTCATCGCCTTTTTGGCCTACATAACCCTTCGAATATCAGGTGTGCTGATAAGCACAACTAGTTGCAGCTTGCATCCAATGCATGTTTTCATACATATATAAGGTCAGCAATTGTTTAGATATAGCTTTTAAGAACCATTGCTTTTTTGGACCTTTCTTATACTCTTCGAGGAGTATTTTTAGCAGTTCATTGCTCTTGCCCTTTTTAGTTTCCATGGTCAAATTTATAAGTTTCCATAAGTAGGACATGAGCTTTCAGTTTTAGCCAACAACATCTCAAGTGATTGGGGGGAGTTCGAGCCAATGCCAAACATCGGGCAACCGACCAAAATGATTTAGGCTTACAATCCAACTCATCAAAGGTAAGTTTTGTCACCAACTCAGAGCCGAAACACAATAACAGGGAAGCTCATCCAATACAGAGGCTACATGGGGAAAGATCCTTCGTGCCACTAGTCAAGTAGTAAGTCAGGGTGATAAACTAAAAGGTAGGTAATGGATGGATGGAGACAATGAATAATGGAGCCAACACTAGCAAGCCAAGGTATGGTGGAATGATCACCTCTATTCTCCCTAGGGAGGGTAAAACCAATGAGTATGAATAGTGAACTTCTAAGTCTGAGTAAGGACAGTAGAATATATATAATAGGATCAACCAGGTCCACATATCTATATGATCGCTAGATCATGACACTAAATGTTAAGACATGCCATAAGAATGAATATAAAAGCAATATAACCACAACACCATGATATACCTGCTGAGTCATATACCTAAGTGCTCATCCTCTAAACCATCAACTATCCTCTAAACCATCATCTGTCCTCTGAAACTGCCACTGTAACTCTGGGCACTACTGACTGCTCTGTATAAATGGTATAATGGCTACATCGATCATCTCTCTGAGTGTCCTGAGTCTCAGTCATGGCATGGGGAATACATATGTTGTCCAAAATCTAATACTGATCCATAGATAGGTGCTCATCTCATCATCTCAATGTAAAGGGACTAGCTGAAAAGTGCTCTGGAATCTGAAAAATAATGTATGGTAGCCTGGCTACTATATATGTGATAACAAGTCCTATAGTTGACTTGGTCATTTCACTAGGTCAAACTGACCAATAATATGGCTCAGGCTGAAACATCACAATGCTGCAAGTGTAATTGGTTATGACATGCTTCATTAATCATTCAAATAGCAAGATTGTAAACATAAAGTAGTACTTGACTGGCGGTTTAAAACAAGATATTCAATGTAAACTTCATTAATAATAATAGCTCATAACAGAACCTCAAGGATATACTCACTTCATGGTTGTGATCAATTTGCTAGTAATGGGTGAGGGTGAACAAATACAAGGCTAGGCCAAGGGATGACTGTACAAACTTCACACTATGACACTTTGGATATGGGAAAGGGGATACACACTAAAGCATATGCTAGACAAACAATAACACAAGGGATGGCAGTGTCTCACAAATGGATAAGTTGTTTGGGAAGTGCTTATTCAACCTTGACAGATGTCTACAACTCACATCCAAGCTGACTCAGCTCCGTGAGGATCTTTTCTAGAGCCGCCATGACTAAGTGTCCGGCTAACCGTAACTTGAGACTCTAGGGGACACTTAGAATTGGATGTCCCTTACTACATCTCACATCACAACCTGTAGGCTCCGTGAGGAAATAATCATTACATTCAAATAAGGTCAGCAATCATTGGATTTAGCATTTATTAAACCATTGTTTTATTTGGGCCTTTCATTTCATTTCTATGGCCAGCAGTCTTTAGATTTGTCATTTATTTATCAACTGCTTTTATTAGGCCTTTAGATATCCCTTCGAGGGGATTTACATTTCATTCATTTCCATATCCCTTCTTTCATTGTGTTTAAAAACACAATTTTGAATTTCATTTCAATGGGCTTTCTCATAAGATATCTAATAGTTTCCAGATACATATAATGATGGTAGTGTTTCCAACTAAGTTGTAATTGGTTGGATTATCAAGGGAGCGGGCAAAGTTGAACATGTCAATGTTCATTTTCGATGATTTGATGTCCAGCAAGTATTTTAAAGGCCCCATTTTTTTTTTAAAATTACCACATGTCCATGGCCCTGCGGGGTTTGTAATAAAATGTACTAGCATGGTGTTTTGTAAAGGACTTGGTTCCCTGGGACTTTTTAGCTAAGTCAGGTATTCCAAGGAGTTTTTTCACCTATTAATTATGTTTTGCATTAGTGCATAACATAATTTTTGGGTTTTTCTCCTGCTCCTCCAAAGCTGGAATGTCTGAGGAGGTTAACGGGCCTTAGGGGATTGTTAAAGTCCATGGGTCAATGTATATGAACATGATAGACATTGTTTTTGAGTCATATGGACATGTGTTAAGTCCCCCTAGGTAGTTTTTTAATTTTTGGCGAAAAGTATTTTTTCCATAAATGAGAAATTTTTTTAATGGTTTCATTAAAAAATATTGTAAATGGCATAAAAATGTCATCAAGGGGTCCTTTTTGCCTTAGGGGTGCTCGTTTTCTAACTCAGAGCACCCCCTTAACCTCTAAACCCACTTTTCTAATGTTTGGGTGTTTAATTTTTCACTTATGCTAAAACAAAACAAAAAAAGTCATAAAAAAATTTAAAAAAAAAGTGAAAAATGACTTAAAAAATATTTCTAATTTTGGAGGAGTTAGAGGTCTGAAATATTTCAGCTATGTTTTAGGAGTTGTAAGAGTTGATTTTGGAAAGATTCCGGGCAGCTATATTAGTGAGATTACTTCCCCATTTAAAGGGGGCATATTTTCCAAAATTGGGCACCTTCAATCATGGAATTTGCAGCTATGTTTATGGGCTGTCACATGGCTGATTTTTAGCTGATTTGGGGCTGATTTTGGCAGCCCATTACATGGGAGTGGGCAGCCCCATTTGCTCCACGAGTTATGCCACTCACTCCACCCATTCCTCCTCAACTTGGGCACCCCCTCTCCTTGAGTTTTTTTTTATAAGCAAGTTCACTCTCATTGTTTTCTCATGAGAAGGTGGAACCTTTGCTCCTATCTTTGTAATATTTTTGCATTTGTTTATGAGTAAAAGGCTTTGGAGGCAATTCTATGTGTGGGCTCTCATGGTGTGGATGATCATGTTCTATTTTAACATATGAGGTAATATGTGTCTTTACATATTTATTCATGCTTGTTTATTGATCAATCACTAGCTTTTGAAGGAGATGTTGAGCTTAGTAAGGTAAAGATAATGTAATCTATTTCATTATTTTTACTGTTGGTTATCATAGAGTGCTTAGAGTTCAATGTCATTTTTGTTTAAATGTTTGAATCTAGTTCTCTATTTTAGTCTACACTAGTGTATTAGATATTGCTTGTGTGAGTTGTCTTTTGTGTCTACAGGTTGTCGATCCGAAGAGTTGGTGGAACTTACTTGCATCCATTGGTCTTCGAAATTGATTCAAGGAGAACTAGTCCCATTGATCCTACGGTGGAGGACTCCAAGGCCCAAATTCAATACATTTCTTCTTCTTCAAATCTTTCTTGGTTACTTTGGTTTGCATATTTCGGACCTCATTCTTGTTTAAAAAATCATAAGTAGGTCTGATTTTTGTTTTAGATCTTAAGCTCATCTTCAAGTAAAATCTTTATCTGATCTAGTTGATGCATGCTTCTTTTTTAAGTGTACTTTTCTGAATATTTTAAGGGCTTAAGCAAGTAGTATGTTTGGTTGAACTTCATGTGTATTTGGCTGATTTAAAGAGCTGATAATTTGCAGCCCTTAAAAGCTTGCAAAGATCCCAAGTAAAACAAGCCCCATCGCTTGTTTTACTTGGTTAAATTTTGTCATTTCAACTAGTTTTAACACTTAGTTTTTTCTGTGTTTTTTAGGAGGTGTTCCAAAGACACTCTTAAAGTGTTTTTGGGCATCTTATACTGACGTTTACTTGCTGGTTTGCATCAAAAGACGAACAGGTAGGAGGAGGTGCTGCCAAAATTTCAAAGATCCAGGCAATCCGGAGGACCAATATTGATTATTTTGCAAACTGGATACTTCTTCTCTCCAATTTTTGTAAGCCACTGAGTCAATTAAGGCTGGGGCATTTCTATTGCATTGTAACTAAAGTATTAAACGAGAGCAAGTGGGCTAATCAAGCGCCCACACCCCATCCCCCATGGGGGGGAAACTGTGTCGACTCAATTTTCGTGGTTTGCAAATTTTTTTTAGTTTAGATTTCATTTATGCACTTAAAAAATCAAACTAGGCTTAAAATTAACCTTATTGGTCCGTTCCACTGGCAGGCCATAAGTTCACTCAAAACATAGTTTTATCATTTTTTTTTTTACAAACTCAAACACCCCCCTTGCTTTCCCGAAGTAGGGTTTCTATACAAGGGCTTGCCCGAGTACGTGCCTGAAAAGACTCTTGAGGTTTAAAAAGATAAAATTTTGGTTCATAAAATCTTCTAAAAATACCAAGGTCTTCTCCCGTATGCTCTGTGGCCAACTTGCAACTCAGTTTGATCCAGTTGGTACGCATCAGAAAGGGGGAGATGGCTAGTAATAGGATCTAACACCGCCCCAAATAAAAAAACCTTTATGTGAAAATCCGGCACATCGCGAACATTTTGTTGTCGTAAGGAAATTTCTCAGAAAGCTTGGGACAAAACTGAGTAGTGACCTCTTGGAAACCGTTAGGCTTGCCCTCGTTGGTACAGCATCTGAACACCTCCTTGAGACTCCGATTCAGCCCAAGCCAGAGAGGGAAGCCACACATCAAAATTCCGGACATGTTCCCCCGTACCTTTGCGTATATTGGGAACCCACCAGCCATAATAAAAAGATCACTTTCACATTAATTCTACAATAAACCAAGAACACTTGCACAACATTTACTTTTCTGCTCATGCATCTATTTTGACTCCATTATAAGGCACTGGTCTATATTGATATTATTTCATGTTATTGACAGATGTTTCAAATGAATGATGATAATAGTGAATAGAAGCAAATGATGTATTGATGAATGATTGTCTTGCTTTATATAAGTATATGCTGCTTTTATCTTGGTTATCAAAAATATTTTTTCTAACTCCTAGATTAGACACCTTAGTTTTTATTTTTAGGGTCCACCCCCCTTGGCTTCGCTAGGAAAGCCTAGACGGAGGAGTCGAGTCCCACGTGACAGCACTTGACTCTGACTTGCCCCCAAGGCCACACCAGCAGCTTGAAGACTTCTGCTGCGTTTTTCCATGTGTGAAACCAGGCGGCAACATTTTGGCGCCGTTGCCGGGGATAAGTCTTTTTATTCCCGGAATACGACTTTTGAGTTTTCCTTTTTGTTTTTGCTTTGTTTGATGAATCTTTAGATTAGATTTTTTAATTTTTCATCTGGCGACTCCACTAACTTTTTTTCCTTTTATAAAATTTCAAAGAAAATAAAAAATAGAATTCTTTGTGAGATTATTTAATATGCATATTTTTATTCTCACATGGTGACTCCATTGAAGGGATAAACCGTTGTTTCTCGTACAGTTTGTTGAGACTGTTTGTGTGTAGATGAGCCTGATGCATTACAATAAAATCTATAAAGCTCACCTTTTGACAACTCCATTGATTCAGTACCATATTTTCTCCATGATTACTTCAGAATAACATTGCTTGATTCCTGATATGGATGATGAAATAAAAGAGTATGGTATTCAGGTTTCCAGTGCATTTCCTCCCATCGACTTCTCACACATTTCGGGTTTCCCTAACTCTGAGCCATATCTCCCAATTGATGGATACGTTGAGGCTCCGATTTTTCATGGAAATGGTGATTCACTTGTATTTCACATCATATCTTTTGTTTCACTGTTGGGTGAGGTCAATATTTGTCACGAGGATAATAAGATGTTGATGTTTGCTAAGTCCCTAAAAGGAGATGCATGGAGGTGGTATTTTGGTCTTCCTAATGGATGCATTACCTCCCTGGCAAATTTCTTTGCTATGTTTTTCCAGAGATGGTATGATGGTGATGGTGATATGATAAGTGTCATGGAAAGAACTTTCACATACCTAAATAACTTGGCAAGGCTAGATGAGTCCATGATTTCCACTACTGAGCAGCCGATCCCAAGTGATCCTCTTGAAGAAGTTCATGAAGCTCCCTCAACTAAAGATTTTGTTGTAAACCATCCTCTTGTCAACATAACTGAAAATATAGAAGATATAGGGTGTTCCCAAACCTATGAAGATGATCACATATGTATTCTTGATTTACCTAAAGGAAGCCATTATAGAAGTTGAGAAAGAAATTCATGAAGGGTCTCCATTTCCAATTGAAGATTTTTCAAAAGAGCTCCCTCAATTTGCCATTGAAGATTTGGGATCTCGAGATTACTTCAGTGTAAATGATGATGCTAGTACTTCAGATTCACCTCAGGAAGAAACCATTACAAAAGCCTCTAAAGAAACTTGTAATGAATTTTGTATGGTTTATGATGACACTCCTCCATTTTCTCCACATAATGGTGAAGTCTTGGACATCTTTACACCTTGTAATATCTTTCAAACCAAGCCTTCTGAGGATGAGTATCATGCTCATGAAAATTGTGAAAGTTGGCTTCCTTGTGATATCTTTGAAAGCACTCTTTTCGGAAATGAAGATGGGTATGGCCAGGATTGTGATGCAATAGACAAAGACTCCCCTTTCATTTACAAGGATGGGTATGATGATTATTGGACGGATTTAGAAAAACCCATCTTTGATATATCAAGAGAGGGGAGTGTTGATTTTGAGACTTTGGGGAATCTTGACATGGAAGAGGAACATACAGATACTTCTCATGATCAATCAAAGCCATGCATAAGTATTAGTAATGTAGACTTGGATCAGCAGTATAACGAAGAGTTGGATAAGATGAAATCAGTGGAATGTCGGTTTCAACCTTCATCAGCACATTCTGAGGTTCCTTATGATTTGGAGCAGTTTGGGGCTTATACTTTCACAGAAATAAACTATCAAAAGAGCCCTTCGGACCAATATGATGAGGTAGTTGGTCTACCTTATCATTCCGAGTTTTTTCTCAGCTCTATTTAGTCATGGGTAGAAGAGGCCTGCATGAGGACTTACCATTGGGGGAAGCACTTCAAAGATCTATCATATGCCTATGATCACCCATCCAATCCTCCAATCCAGAATTATCATGCAGGTTTGCATTTTCTAAATAAGGTATCCTTGTTTTGGCTGATAACCAAACACAAGGTAAAAAGTTTTTATATTGATAAAATGTTAAGATGGTTGCATTGGATTTATCATTTTACTTAGCATTTTATTTTGTTATGCTTATAGTAGGAAAATAAGCTCATCAAATGAGCATTTACTTTCAACATTTCTTTTTCAGTACTTTCCTTTTTTGTACTAAGAATTTTTTAATTTTTTTTAAATAATAAAACTTATGGTTCATTTGCCTCTTATAAAAACTTGTGCTACTGAAAGGTTTCTTGTCAAGTTGAGATGTTTTTAAAGGTCATAAAAACCAGAGATTCTGGTATTCTCGTATGCTCTCCTTGCCTGAAGACCAGATCGAGCACATGTCCCACAATTGGAGCCAGATGTTGCCAACTAAGATGTACTTGGTTGGATTATCAAGCGGGCGGGCAAAGTTGAACATGCCAATGTTCATTTTCGATGATTTGATGTCCAACAGGCCTTTTAAAGGCCCCATTTTAAAAAAAAAAATTCCACATGTCCATGGCCCTGCGGGGTTTGTAATAAAATATACTAGCATGGTGTTTTGTAAAGGACTTGGTTCCCTAGGACTTTTTGGCTAAGTCAGGTATTCCAAGGAATTTTTTTACCTATTAATTATGTCTTGCATTAGTGCATAACATAATTTTTGGGTTTTTCTCCTGCTCCTCCAAAGCTGGAATGCCTAGGGAGGTTAACGGGCCTTAAGGGATTGTTAAAGTCCATGGGTCAATGTATATGAACATGCTAGACATTGTTTTTGAGTCATATGGACATGTGTTAAGTCCCCCTAGGTAGTTTTTTAATTTTTGGCGAAAAATATTTTTTCCGTAAATGAGCCATTTTTTTTAATGGTTTCATTAAAAAATATTGTAAATGGCAATGTTCCACCAAGTTTCCGGGACGTGGGGACGCGGGAGCGGGGAAACGCGGAAACGGCATATGTAGAAGTACCCCCCAAATTTTAGGAAACGCGGAAGGGTACGTCGAGGTCTTCAACATAGGAAAATTTTTAAATTATAGGGGACCCCACCCAGAATACTACAAAATTAAAAAAATATAAAATTATAATTTAAGAGTTTAAACTTTAAACTTTAAAGATTACTGATTAGTAATTTAGTAGTAACTAGTAACTAAAAGTCTAAATACTAAATAGAAACAAAACAATAACATTATGATTATAACGTTAACATCATGTATTCATAAATCAGTAAATCCACTAACATGAAACATTAACATGAACATCATGTATTACTATTCATAAATCAGTAAATCAGAATCCACTAACATGAAACATGAAACATCATATTCATAAATCAGTAAATTACTAAATAGTGAATACATCAGTAAATCACACTTCAATGATGCATTCCAAGAAACATCAGTAAAACTAAATCACATCATATTAGGACATAAAAAGTTAAAAACTTAAAAGTTTAAAAGTTTAAAAACTTTAAAACTCAAACTCATACATCAAGATTCAACATTCATATTGGGAATTAAAAAGTTTAAACTTTAAAGTTTAAAGTTAAAGAGTCAAGTGTAATGTTAACCACTTAACAGTAACACCAAATGAAAACACAAACTAAAGTCTAAAATAGAAAGTAGAACATCAAATGAGCATCATTGCTCAAGGCAATGCCCCACTAGTCTCTGCATCAAGTTGCTGCACGAATGAATCAGGATCAACCATGGGAATGTCACCATCTGAATCAGAATCATTTGCATTCTCAAACATGCTAAGTGGCACACCAACCAAACCAAGTTGTGTCTCATTAGGTCCCTCCTCCACATCAACTTGTGCATCCTCCTCTGGATCAACATCCCATCGTGTCGCTGGTCCCTTCAAATACTCAGGTGTCTTTCTATGATCAAGTCGTAGAGAACTATGCACAGCAACTAACTTCTCCGCTCTTCTAGAGGTAAGTCTGTTCCTCTTGATAGAGTGGATGAAGCTATATGTAGACCAATTCCTCTCCGCTGCAGAGGAACTAGCAATCTGAGACAACAAACGCATAGCAAGATGTTTGAGCTCTGGTGCATCATCCCCATATATCCTCCACCAACCAATCGGGTCATCCTGGGCTAAATCTATACGATCTATCCGAGCACCACGCTTGTTGAAGGGGCCAGTAAGACTTGCAAACTGAACAAATTGTCTTCGAAGTTTTGCCCCCTCCTCCTCACTGTACATCTTTTCAATTGCATCTAGAAAACCATTCTTTACCTCGGGATCATCAATGGGAGGCACTCTCCCAGGCCTTTCCACATACCATTTTGGGTTTAGTGCATATGCTGCCATGTGCAAAGGTGTGTTCATGCGGTCCCATCTACACTGGATGACGGGTCGAACCTGGGTTGTATAGAAATCTAATGAGGGCTCCCTTATTTGAATGGCGACCTTCACACGACCCAACATACTATCAAAGGTCTCATAGATTTCTCCAAGACTAGGAGAATCAGAATCGGCATAGCGAATCACCTCCACAATAGGGCGCAAGAATGATACCAAATAAGAACAATCTTCCCACCAAACATTGTCCAACACCTGAGTTCTAACCTTCTTCCCCAAGTCTGTCTTGGATTCCGACCACCTTCCCCAATCTGGACTCACAACTAAGGCTTGCAATGGTGCTTGTACCTCTAGCATCCTCTCCAATAAGAGAAAATAACTAGCATATCTAGTATCAACTGGCTTGAGGAATTCCTTCCTCGTGTGAGCCCTACACATGGCTAAAGAGGTGTGATGGTTGCAGATAAACATCTGCACATCTCTAGCAGCTGTTACCAAGTCCGATATCCATTGGATTTTGCCAATGTCCTTCAATGCATTGTTGAGTGCATGCACACAACAAGGAGTCCAATAAATATGTTGATATCTACTCTGAATCAATAACCCGACTGATTTACAAACTGCTGCTGAATCTGTCACAACCTGCACCACATTATCAACCCCAATTTCCTCTATAGCATCCCGAAGAAGCTCATATTGGAAAGATGCATCCTTGCGCTTTCCAGAACAATCAATGGCTATAGGAAAGAATGGACCTGTTGTAGATGTCACTATGATGTTGATTAGTGGGTGCTTGCTTATGTCTGTCCACCCATCCATAACAATAGAGCACCCAAACCTCACCCATGTTTGTCTCATTTCCTCCTTTTGCACATTAATTTTTGATACCTGCCTTTCTAGAATTGTTGTTCTTATCTTATGTTCACCGGGTGGTAGATATGAAGGTCCCATTTCTGCAATTGCTTTAACCATTTCCCTATAGTAAGGAGAACAAACAACATGGAAAGGAATTCCATTAGCAAACAGAAATTTGCCAATTGCATCATCTGTATCATCTCGTTTTTGCAAACTATACATGCCAGTTAATGTGGTACCTATTGCACAAGAACGAGATGTAGAACTAGAACCCTCCGACCTTTTTCTCTTTGATGTAGCACTCCCAACCCCTGATGGTGGAGACATAGCTTTGGAAGGGTCATTGTGGGAGGTGACATTTCTGCTAGAAAACATTCATTTTCCATCTACAGCCAATTGCGGCCTCAAAAGTTCAGATTTTTGTTCTGCTGTCAGCTTGGCACAAACATGCACCCCTTTACCTGGAATCCCCAAAAGATGTTGCCTAACTCTGCTATAGCTGCCAACCCAAGCATGGTCACAAATATTGCATTTCCAATCACGTGAACCACCACCAGCGTTTGAAGCTCTTTTTGGTTGTTTGGATGCATATAATAGAAGGGGTTTTAAAGGATCAAATGTCCCCTTCGCATATTCTGACAAAATTCTAGGTGGCCCATTAGAATCTGCCCCATGCACAGGCCTATTCATGCTTGCTGCCATTCTATCACTGTTTTGAATTTCTGGGTTATCAGTATCACTGTCGCTGTCACTGTTATTGCTGTTGTGACTCATTGTTGCAACTTGCTATTGCTGTTTGACCTGTTGGCTGTTAAGCAATGAAATTTTTTAATTTTGTAACAGTTTCAATTTTTTTAATTTTTAATTTTTTAAACTGTTGTAAAATTTAAATTAAATTGAAACTTAAAAAATCAAAATGTAATGTAATTTTAAAAAAAATTAAAAATGATGGTGGCCGGGACAGACCCCGAGCCACCCGCGAAAGGGCCAAACGGCTGACCACCAGAACGATAAAATTCAGACGAAATTGGAACTTAAACTAACCTGTAATGTGCGACGACCTGAAAAATACCTTCGCGCGGACTCTGCGACGACCTCTGCAATCTGCAAACCCAAAACGCGGCCTCTGCAGTGCAGACCCGACCCGAAAATGAACGCGACGGGTGAAAACGTGGAAATCCGAGCTATTTTTGGGCCACAAACTCGCCGACGTTTCCGCCTTTTGAGGAAACGTACCCTATGTGCGTTTCCCGCCGTTTCCGGATTTGGGTATGCGGTGGAAACGTACCCAAACTCGTTTTCTAGTTTCCGAAACGCGTGGGAGCGAGGAAACTCGTTTCCGGGGTCCGGAAACGCGTACCCGTGTAACACTGGTAAATGGCATAAAAATGTCATTTAGGGGTCTTTTTTGCCTTAGGGGTGCTCGTTTTCTAACTCAGAGCACCCCCTTAACCCCTAAATCCACTTTTCTAATGTTTGGGTGTTTAATTTTTCACTTATGTTAAAAATAACCAAAAAAGTCATAAAAGTCATAAAAAAGTGAAAAATGACTTAAAAAATATTTTCAATTTTGGAGGAGTTAGAGGGCTGAAATATTTCAGCTATGTTTTAGGAGTTGTAAGATTTGATTTTGGAAAGATTTCGGGCAACTATATTAGTGGGATTACTTCCCCATTTAAAGGGGGCATATTTCCCAAAATTGGGCACCTTCAATCATGGAATTTGCATCTATGTTTATGGGTTTTCACATGGCTGATTTTTAGCTGATTTTTAGCTGATTTGGGGCTGATTTTGGCAGCCCATTACATGGGAGTGGGCAGCCCCATTTGCTCCACGAGTTATGCCACTCACTCCACCCATTCCTCCTCAACTTGGGCACCCCCTCTCCTTGAGTTTTTCTATATAAGCAAGTTCACTCTCATTGTTTTCTCATGAGAAGGTGGAACCTTTGATCCTATCTTTGTAATATTTTTGCATTTGTTTATGAATAAAAGGCTTTGGAGACAATTCTATGTGTGGACTCTCATGGTGTGGATGATCATGTTCTATTGTAACATATGAGGTAATTTGTGTCTTTACATGTTTATTCATGCTTGTTTATTGATCAATCACTAGCTTTTGAAGGAGATGTTGAGCTTAGTAAGGTAAAGATAGTGTAATCTATTTCATTATTTTTACTGTTGGTTATCATAGAGTGCTTAGAGTTCAATGTCATTTTTGTTTAAATGCTTGAATCTAGTTCTCTATTTTAGTCTACACTAGTGCATTTGATCTTACTTGTGTGAGTTATCTTTTGTGTTTACAGGTTGTCGATCCGAAGAGTTGGTGGAGCTTGCTTGCATCCATTGGTCTTCAAAATTGACTCAAGGAGAACTAGTCCCATTGATCCCCACGGTGGAGGACTCCATAGCCCAAATTCAAGACATTTCTTCTTCTTCTCATCAACATAAAAAATCTTCAAATCTTTCTTGGTTACTTTGGTTTGCATATTTCGGACCTCATTCTTGTTTAAAAAATCATAAGTAGGTCTGATTTTTGTTTTAGATCTTAAGCTCATCTTCAAGTAAAATCTTTATCTAGATCTAGTTGATGCATGCTTCTTGTTTAAGTGTATTTTTCCGAATATTTTAAGGGCTTAAGCAAGTAGTATGTTTGGCTGAACTTTATGTGTATTTGGTTGATTTAAAGAGCTGATAATTTGCAGCCCTTAAAAGCTTGCAATGATCCCAAGTAAAACAAGCCCCATCGCTTGTTTTACTTGGTTAAATTTTGTCATTTCAACTAGTTTTAACACTTAGTTTTTTTCTGGGGTTTTTAGGAGGTGTTCCAAAGACACTCTTAAAGTGTTTTTGGGCATTTTATACTGACGTTTACTTGCTGGTTTGCAGCAAAAGACGAACAGGTAGGAGGAGCTGCTGCCAAAATTTCAAAGATCCAGGCAATCCGGAGAACCAATATTGATTATTTTGCAAACTGGATACTTCTTCTCTCCAATTTTTGTAAGCCACTGAGTCAATTAAGGCTGGGGCATTTCTATTGCATTGTAACTAAAGTATTAAACGAGAGCAAGTGGGCTAATCAAGCGCCCACACCCCATCCCCCATGGGGGGGAAACTGTGTCGACTCAATTTTCGTGGTTTGCAATTTTTTTTTAGTTTAGATTTCATTTATGCACTTAAAAAATCAAACTAGGCTTAAAATTAACCTTGTTGGTCCGTTCCACTGGCAGGCCATAAGTTCACTCAAAACATAGTTTTATCATTTTTTTTTACAAACTCAAACGCCCCCCTTGCTTTCCCGAAGTAGGGTTTCTATACAAGGGCTTGCCCGAGTACATGCCTGAAAATCTTCTAAAAATACCAAGGTCTTCTCCCGTATGCTCTGTCGCCAACTTGCAGCTCAGTCTGATCCAGTTGGTACACATCAGAAAGGGGGAGATGGCTAGTAATAGGATCTAACACGCCCTGAATAAAAAAACTTTTATGTGAAAATCCGACACATCGCGAACATTTTGTTGTCGTAGGGAAATTTCTTAAAAGGCTTGGGACAAAACTGAGTAGTGACCTCTTGGAAACCGTTAGGCTTGCCCTCGTTGGTACAACATCTGAACACCTCCTTGAGACTCCGACTCAGCCCAAGCCAGAGAGGGAAGCCACACATCAAAATTCCAGACATGTTCCCCCGTACCTTTGCGTATATTGGGAACCTACCACCCATAATAAAAAGATCACTTTCACATTAATTCTAAAATAAACCAAGAACACTTGCACAACATTTACTTTTCTGCTCATGCATCTATTTCTACTCCATTATAAGGCACTGGTCTATATTGATATTATTTCATGTTATTGACAAATGTTGCAAATGAATGATGATAATAGTGAATGGGAGCAAATAATGTATTGATGAATGATTGTCTTGCTTTATATAAGTATATGCTGCTTTTATCTTGGTTATCAAAAATATTTTTTCTAACTCCTAGATTAGACACCTTAGTTTTTATTTTTAGGGTCCACCCCCCTTGGCTTCGCTAGGAAAACCTAGACGAAGGAGTCGAGTCCCAAGTGACAGCACTTGACTCTGACTTGCCCCCAAGGCCACACCAGCAACTTGAAGACTTCTGCTGCATTTTTCCAGGTGTGGAACCAGGCGGCAACAGGTAGTACTATATGTTTCAAGTCTAGCCAACACAACTTAGGCAACTCAGAGCCAAGACACAATTTAAACAGGGAAGCTTATCCAACAAAGAGGATAGAGTGGGGAAATCCTCCAAATCACAGGTTAAGATGTAAGTCAGAGTAAAACTAAAACTGGAAGGTAGCGGATGGATGGAGATAGTGAAAATGATGCCAAGACTAGCAAGCCATATAATGGTGGGAATGATCACCTCCATTCTCCTAAGGAGGATAAAACCAATGAGTATACACAAAAAACTTCATAATTCTGAGCAAGCAAGACTGTATAGATATAAGTTAACAACCATGTCCATAATATGTAAATAGACCGCCAGGTCATGACCACTAAATGCTAAATCAAGCTACAAGAATGACCAACAAAGCAATAATAAACTAATACACAAATCATATACATGCCTGATCATATACCTGAATCATCAACTGACAACTGAAAACTGCAGCTGCACATCTGGGCACTGCATACTGCTCTGTATGGCAAAAATGGCTACATCGGTCAACAAATCTAAGTTTCCTGAGACTCAATCATGGCATAAGGATATACTGGTTGCTCATAAAATAGGAGTGATCCTGATATAGATGCTCATCTCAAGCATCTCAATGTAAAGGACTGACTGAAAAAAAGGACTGGAATATGATCTGAAGAATATGGTAGCCCAGCTACTATATATGTGATAACACTCTCTTTTGCAACAAATGGGTCCAAGAATGAAATTCCAAACTACGCAGATCCAAAAGGTGACAAAGATATTTCTCACACAAAAGTTGAAACTAAATTCAAGAACAACACATCAATTTTGGATAAGATATTGAATAGTCAAAGGTCACCAGAAGACAATTATGGTCTTGGCTACGATAAGACAGCTGTAAAAGTCTACGATAGTAAATATATTTCAGTCACAAATCAACGAGATGTGTCATCTAAGCAAGTCCAATTCCTGTATGATAATTTCCTCAATGATTACAATTTTCTTTGTTATAGAAGAAGGTTCAATTCATAGAAATGCTTAAGGTGCAAGTAGTATGGTCACACTACGAAGTATTGTTATACCGTAAGATGTTATACATGTGATGGATTTGGACATAAGGCACAAAATTGCCGAAGATCAGAAAGGAATATTTCACATATTAGAAGCAATGAGTACAGTAAGACATGGCTAGAGAAAGGAAGTAACTTTGCAAAGTACCAACAAAAACCTATGCACACACAAATGGGTAAAGAAAAATTCCCAGTCATGTGCAGTTGAAGCCAATAATGTAAATACTTCTCTGGCAGCAGAAAGTTGTTGCTTATTCTATTAACCTTCAAAATTGAAAATAAAACCCTTGAATCCAAAAATTATATTCAAGGGAACTAGATTTAGTACAATAAGAATTGGCAATTAGAAAATGTCGTATTCAATTGATATTTGTATATTTAGAAAGTACAGCTTTTACAAAAAAAGGGGGTATATATATTCAAAATTGTCCATAAGTGGTAAATATAATCGTTGTCGCATAGGACAATATGCATACATAAACATCATGATCGCAAAAGTACAACAGCGACAAGTCTACATATGTCAAAAAGTGACGAGGCATATCAGTTTTATGAAATTGTTTTTCTAGCATATACAAACCAACAACTATAGAGCAAGTCAAAAGGTCAATATTCAAGAGCTTACAGCCGAAGCTCGAGGTCAAATGAAGATTGTTCTGCAAAATTGACATGATCAGGAGGCTGCAAAAATAGGTGAAGTTCGAGGTCCATTGAAGAATGCTCTGCAGAATTGCATAATCAGAAGGTCGCAGGGACAGGCAAAGCTCGAGGTCCGATGAAGATTGCTCATTGACACTAAAAAAGTCCGAAGCTTGTAGAAATTGGCTCAGTTTGAGAGTTGGCAAAAATTGACAAACATTACCGTAATCAGTTTGAGAGTTTGCCTGCAATTGCTTCAGCAACACCAAAACATGCTCTTGTTGTCTCTCTAGTCGCTCAACTCACCTTTTCAAAGCCGAAATTTCTTCTGAATTACTTTGATTGGTTTGTGCTTGGGCGTATCACTCCATAACGTTGGTCTCCTTCATTTGCGACTGCCAAATTCCTAATTCAATCTTAAGTCTTGAAAAATCAGCTTGTTGTGATCGAATTAATGTGTTAATACTGCCTAAGGATGTCTATTGCAAAGGACTAAACATGGTGATGAAACTATTGAATGGAGCTATGACCACCTAACTCTCAGAATGCCCATACAGGAAAATTGCACAAGCTCAACAAGTGAGTGCCAATGGAATAGGATGAGCCCCACACATAGCTCACAAGTATGATGGATTGTAATCGGAAATCAATCGTGACGGTACGCCTCTGAAATAACTTGAAAAGACACATAAGAAGTGTGGCATTAACAGCATGAGTAAGATGACGGCTTGAATTTAATGTGAAAAGTTACACATGAGGAATAACAAATATGACGATATTATGATTAATGCTAAGAGGAGACTACGTTGGTGAAGAGGAAGGTCTCAACATTTCAAACCCTAAATGCGGGTCCATCTTCAGGAGAGTGAGGCTCACGGTTATGATTGTCAACTCAATTCAATGCGAATTTCTGGAACTTGGACATTTTGAATCGGCATGGCACGTGACATGGAGAAATACGCAATTCCCCCTTTCACATTAACTCAAAGCATCTATGGCATGGAAGAAATCATGCACAGTCAAAACGACTAAATGAAGAAATGGGAAGCATGTGTTAGTTTTTATGGTAGCTCGAGATGTCCTCCATGGTTCAGATGCCTTACATGGAGGTACATCAGCAGTATAGGCATCAGTATGGAGTAGAGGGTGAGATACACTCTACTCAGTGGCATGAGTCCATTGGTGGCTACATGCGGACCTTCCGGGGTGTTTTTCCTTTTGCATGCATGAGTTTTGCATGACCTGTCAGTGATTAAAAGATGCATGCAAAAGTGACTTTTTGCATGCACTGAGATTAGGTTTTTGGTAAACCTAATTCATTGGTGAGATTATATATAGAGGCAGGGGGTCCCCAGATGATGTTGCTCAGTAGACTTATCAGAGATTAATAGATCAGGAGTGAGGAGGGCGCAATAGTGCATGCAGGGCAACTTTCTAAGAGAGGAAGGAGCTGCTGCAGGAGGGAGAGTGATCAGATCTAAGTTGGATCAGTGATCACTAGCTCCGGAGGCACTAGGCGCCCAGACCTGTGGGCTGAGATAGTCCATCAATGTGGTTTCTGCTGAGATTTTAGGAGGACGTGTTCCAAAGGAGGGCGCATTACCTGAGAAGAGAGGAGGTCATTTAGATCCCGATCGACCGATTCAGGGTCTGAGACGTTCAGGATAGTCTTGCCTCGATGTTTGAGGAAGGTTCGTGACGATCAGAGCTCAGATTTGTTGAGATCTGGCCCGGTACAAGTATCAGACATCCAAAGGGGAGGGCGCACTTCTACATGCAAAGGAGGGCGCATTCTTCAGTTGAGCAGATTGGTTGTCTTCTATTGCAGAGCAGAGGATAGAGAGTGGCAGTACAGACTTGGCCACCTACAGAGAGACTCAGATCCAGTTTGACAGTTAGGGCACTGTTATCACATATATAGTAGCCGGGCTACCATACATTATTTTTCTCATGCCAGTACATTATTCAGCCAGTTCCCTTACATTTGAGATGCTGATATGAGCATCTATATTGGATCACTATCAGATCGTGGACAGCAGTGTATATTCCCCATGCCATGACTGAGTCTCAGGACACTCAGAGAGATGACCAATGTAGCCATTATACCATTGGTACAGAGCAGTCGGTAGTGCCCAGAGTTACAGCAGCAGTTTCAGAGGACATATGATGGTACAGGTTGATAAGCATTCAGGTATATGACTTAGCAAGTATATCATTGTGTTATGGTTATATTGCTTTTATACTTATCCTTATAGCATGTCTTAGCACTTAGTGTCATGATCTGGCGATCATATAGATATGTGGACCTGGTTGATTTTATTATATATATTATATTTGTCCCTACTCAGACTTAGAAGTTCACTATTTATACTCATTGGTTTTACCCTCCTTAGGGAGAATAGAGGTGATCATTCCACCATACCTTGGCTTGCTAGTGTTGGCTCCATTATTCATTGTCTTCATCCATCCATTGCCTACCTTTTAATTTATCATCCTGACTTACTACTTGACTAGTGGCATGGAGGACTTTTCCCCACTCTAGCCTCTGTATTGGATGAGCTTCCCTGTTTATTGTGTCTCGGCTCTGAGTTGGTGACAAAACTTACCTATGGTGAGTTGGAGTTCCTTAGAATTCCCCCTAGTCACTAAAGTTGTGTTGGCTAAACCTGAAACTTTTAGTGCTGCCATGAATTCCCCCTCTGGATTTGATTTGAAAGATACATATCATCGAATTCACTTCCCCATTCTTCTAAGAATTTATTTTCAAACATGTCATATCCGGAAATGCTATTGGGTTTCAAATTCGAAAGCCAGAGCCCAGCTCTTTCTTTGAAAGATGAAGCCAATAGTCTCATACACACATCCTCATGGGTTATGGATAACTCTTTAATAATTTCCCTAAAAAGTTCAAGGTGTCTTTTAGCAGAGATTTCATAACTTCCATCAAAAATAGGCAACCTTGCACATGCTTGATGAGGAATATGATGAGGATACCCAACAATTTTGGAAAAGTCAAAAACTTTCAATCGACCGAAAGTCCTAGGTCGCTCAGCAGCAGCCATGGATAATAATTTTTTTTATTTTTTATTTTTTTTATTTTTTATTTTTTATTTTTTATATTTTTTAATATTTTTATATTTATTTTGAAATTCAAGAATCTGAAAACAAAATGATGCACCCCATGGGTTCTAGATAATGATAAGACCTGTTTAGTGTTATAAGGATGTAAATGAGCTCGCTCCTCAGCGGAGTCACGATTGGGAGTCGCCAGGTAGATTTAAACTCTTCTACCAAGATATGTGTTGTTGTATATGTCAGACCAGGGTAAGCCTATGCCCTCCCCGGCAACGGCGCCAAAATGTTATCACCTAAACTGTAGTTACCCCTATGGATGGATCCAGTCATGGATGGCAATAGGGAAGGGCAACTCAAAAGGTGCAACCACGATCACCTCAACCTCCAATATATATATGGTTGTCACGCCAGTCGAGGCAACCTTCGCTTTATGTTATCTAGCCCAGACAACACAGGGGGAGACCCGATCTACTCCCGACAGGAGAGATCAAAACCAAGACACCAAATCAAGGTATTTCTAAGTGAAGTTAGGTGTATGGTTTATCCTAGACCTAAGGGTAAAGTCACAAGCCAAGTGAGGGGTTCAATAGGTATAGCTTTGGTTCATAGTTGATGTGAGAGTGACTTACAATGTTTGAAGTGAGATCTAGGATGAGTGTACTAGGTCAATGTCAAAAGATCCACTGCCTTGGGAACCGTGTCCAATGCAGGGTTGTTTAGGGGTCAGATTGGGGCTAACTAGTACAAGTGACAAGCTTGACCATGATTCATGATAGCTTTAAGGGTATAGTTCACCATGCAAAAGTCAAACCACAAGTCAATCCAACAATCTAGGAGAGTTGGGTTGTCTTGGAGATAAACCAGTGCCTTGGGAATTGGGAAGTGGAGTCAAAGTAGGGTTGACTTATGGTTTAGGACTCCTACAACATGAGACAAGTGGGCAATATAGGTCTTGATGGTTGAATGTGTCTAGATCTAGGTTTAACCCAAGTGGACCACAATCCCTTAAAACAAGGAATGCAGTCCCCAAGGCAAGATTTGACAAAGTGACAGCCTAGACCTAGGTTTTGAATTACTCCGGTTTCAGATCTCCAAAAATCTCAAGTACCCAGTTCCTGGAAGTGAGTCAACTCACTTCTCCAAGGTGGTGCGACTTTGCCCAAGGAGGCTTAAAAGTGGGGTTATGTGGGTCAAATCAAGTCGGATGGCATCCAAACTTTAGATCCGGGTAGATCGGTCAGGTAGGGGTATGGATCTATAATTTCGTGGCAATCCACCGGTTAGATCTTAGTAGATCTGAGTTTAAGTGTTCCAAGTGGTCCAAAATGGGGATTAAATCCCTTAAAATGTGGAATGGGGCCCACAAGGTCAATTTCAGAAAAGTGACAACCTGGGTGTATGTTATTTGATGTGTAGATGTCAAATCAAGTGGAATCTCAAACACCCACCACCTAGATCTAGGTCAACTTGCCCAACTAGAGAAGTGCGCCCTGCTTGGGAGAGGCTAAGTTGGCCTGGGAAGGGGATCAAATGGAGGCCAATCCTCACAAAACTATAGATCCGGGATGCCTTGGATGCTATAGAGGTGGGTTTTCAGTATTATGCCCAACAACCCACTAGATCTTAGTAGATCTGAGAAAATATAAAAATGAGGGTTTTAAGATATTTAGGGTTTTAACAATTTATGAGTTATGTCAATGGATTGGATAGAGGAAAGAGAAACAAACCTGTGGATCTTACCTGGGTAACCTTGTAGATGCCTTGATGATGATGATCTATGCAATCCCGATCAATTTGGAAGCTTTGAGGTAGTTTCTATGCAAATCGATTTTGTCCAAGAAGCCAATGCGCCCTCTCTCCTGCACAACAAACGTCAACAATATCAGATTTGATGCATCAAGAGATAAGACTAATGCCACAAAAGAAGTAACAGAAAGATAGCATAGATCACAATGATACTAATGATAACCCCCTGATACAAGCGAATACCAAGAAAGTCGATTTGAAGAAGCCTTGCAAAATCGCCCTTGTTGAAGTCGCCCTCCTGTAAACAAACAATGATTTCCAAAAAGATAGATCTTGCCACAATTTCCAAATGCTAGGTTGCAATAGACTTTCCAATCACCATCTAAGAACACCAGATGCAAAGGAGACCACAAGAATTTCCACAAGAATATTTTTCTATACCAATAATCCAAGAGCCAAAGACCCCTTACAATGAGAGGCTCTCTCCTTTAAATAGGAAGGAGAGGCACCAAAACCCTAACCACTTTTTGAATGAGTGGCTAAGATTAAAAGATACAAATGTCTAATCAATGGTTGAGATGAGCTCAACAACATAATACATGGATCACACATAAAATATAACATAAGTGGACTAAATCGCCCTAGAAGAGGGGAATCCCACCAAATCATGATGCCGAAATATCATAAGAGGCTTATGGTGGGTCCAAGGGGTAATTTTATCCCTCCTTGGTCAATCCCCATAGCACAATAACCAATAAATAATCATGAATGTACCAAATCGTGCCTCCATAGTGAAGTCGTGGTCCTCAAAAGACCTCAAAAATCCACAGAAAGTGCCATAAATGATGGATGCGGGCCCCGATGAAGCTGAAACTGCTGGAGGAGGTGTGGAAGGTCCCGATCTATCATCACTGATCATCCCATGCCATAACTTTGCCTCAATAGCCCAAATCGATTTCCTCAATAACCATTTCTACCAATCCTGAAATGCCTCGGGAAGCGTGAAACTGCCCCAAACAGCCTCCTGGAGTGCTGGCGCTGTCAAGGTGAGGGCACCAATGTGTCCGGAAGGGGGGTAATATGGTAAAAACAAGTGGCTGGACCACCCCCTTCATCATCAGCGCCCTAGGTCAACCGGATAAAAATCACATCTGCTCCGACAGGGCCTCCAACAGACCAAAACTGCACTGGGATAGCCTACTGAGGCTCAATCATCACTGTAAGTGCCCGGAACTGAAAACAAACTGTCCCATTGGACTCAGAAGGTCCAAATCCATCCAAGATGTGTACTCATACACCATATGAGTCTCTGCATGATCAAAATAAATACCCAATATACCGGAACAAGGCCAATAATAATGATCTGTAAATGACCAAACACTACTGTAACCCAAGAATCATCATCATAACCCTGTAGCTGCTGCATAGAATCATCATGTATGTGTACATAGACCATATATCATCTATCCATATCATCATAAGGTCTAACATCTCATGTCCCATGGTCCTCCATGGTCAAACTAGGTCTAACAATGACCAAATATAACTCAGTCCATCATCCAAGGCTGCTGAAAAGTATCAAGGTTAATACATGCTTTACAATTTATTCAAATAGCAATTATAACACAGAGTAATCATGACTGGCGATCTAAATCCAACTATATAGTGTCGTTAATTATTATTATTACTCAGATTAGACTTTCAGGATCATACTCACTTCATAGTTGTGATCAATTTGCTAGTGAAGGGTGAAGGCTAAATTAACTTGGCTAGGCTAAGTGATGACTTGACTGTCTTGACTTTGTGACACTTTGGCAAGGGAAAGGGAATACACCATAGTATATACTGAATGAGCAATAACACAGGGAATGGCGGTGTCTCACAAATGGATGAGTTGTTTAAAGAGGGTTTATTCACCTTCATAGATGCGCACAATCCATAATACAAATAAGGCCAGCAATTGTTTAGATATAGCATTTAAGTTCCATTGCTTTTTGGGCCTGAAGTTTCCATAGCCTTGATCTATGTGTGTTTACAAACACATTGCATAGATTTACATTTTTTCTTTAGGCTTTCTGCTGCAGGTGTGTTTTTAAGGCACTTGTTTACCTGAGCACTTCTAGGTGTGTCATGGACAGCTTGTTTACCTAGGTATTTATTTTCCACAAGATATAACATTTTATTTTTATTGCCATGTTCATTTGGCATGCCTCTCATTCATGTGTGTTTAGAAACACATTGCATGAATGGGCTTTTCATACAAGATATAGCATTTCATTTTCCAGATTTTGTATTGATGGCAGCACTAAAAGTTTCAGGTTTAGCCAACACAACTTTAGTGACTAGGGGGAATTCACAAGGAACTCCAACTCACCATAGGTAAGTTTTGTCACCAACTCAGAGCCGAGACACAATAAACGGGGAAGCTCATCCAATACAGAGGCTACAGTGGGGAAAGGTTCTCCATGTCACTAGTCAAGTAGTAAGTCAGGGTGATAATCTAAAAGGTAGGCCATGGATGGATGAAGACAATGAAATAATGGAGCCAACACTAGCAAGCCATGGTATGGTGGAATGATCACCTCTATTCTCCCTAAGGAGGGTATGTACCGATGAGTATGAATAGTGAACTTCTAAGTCTGAGTAGGGACAGTATAATATATATAATAGATCAACCAGGTCCATATATCTATATGATCGCCAGATCATGACACTAAGTGCTAAGATATGCTATAAGAATAAGTATAAAAGCAATCTAACCATAACACCATGATATACCTGCTGAGTCATATACCTGCAAGCTCATCAACCTGTACCATCATCTGTCCTCTGAGACTGCTGCTGTAACTCTGGGCACTACTGTCTGCTCTGTACCAATGGTATAATGGCTACATCGGTCACCTCTCTGGGTGTCCTGAAACTCAGTCATAGCATGGGGAATGCAACTGCTGTCCACAATCTGATAGTGATCCAATATAGATGCTCATCTCGGCATCTCAAATGCAAGGGAACTGGCTGAATAGTGTACTGGAATGAGAAAAATAATGTATGGTAGCCCGGCTACTATATATGTGATAACAGGAACTTAAATGCTATGTTTAAACAATTGCTGGCCTTATTTGTATTATGGATTGTGCGCATCTGTGAAGGTGAATAAACCCTCTTTGAACAACTCATCCATTTGTGAGACGCCGCCATTCCCTGTGTTATTGCTCATTCAGTATATACTATGGTGTGTATTCCCTTTCCCTTGCCAAAGTGTCACAAAGTTAAGTCAGTCAAGTCATCCCTTAGCCTAACCAGTTGTTTTATCCTTCACCCTTCACTAGCAAATTGATCACAGCTATGAAGTGAGTATGATCTTGAAAGTCTAGTCTGAGTAATAATAATAATTAATGACATTATATATTTGGATTTAAATCGCCAGTAATGATTACTTTGTGCTATAATTGTTATTTGAACAAGTTGTAGAGCATGCATTAACCTTGGACACTTTGCAGCAGCTTATGATGATGGTCTGAGTTGTATTGGGTCATGTTGACTTGGTTAGGCCTAGTCTGACCATGGTCAACGAGAGGACATGAGATGGTTGGACCTTATGATGACATGGATAGATGATATATGGTCTATGTATACATACATGATGATTTTATGTAGCAGCTACAGGGTTATGATGATGATTCTTGGTTTACAGCAGTGTTTGGTCATTTACAGATTATTATTATTGGCCATGTTCCGGTATATTGGATATATATTTTGATCATGCAGAGACTCATATGGTGTATGAGTACACATCTTGGATGGATTTGGACCTTCTGAGTCCAATGAGACAGTTTGTTTTCAGTTCTGGGCACTTACAGTGATGATTGAGCCTCAGTAGACTGTCCTAGTGCAGTTTTGGCCTGTCGGAGGCCCTATCAGAGCAGATGTGATTTTTATCCGGTTGACCTAGGGCGCTGATGGGTGGTCCAGCCACTTGTTTTTACCATATTACCCCCCTCCCCGGACACACTGGTGCCCTCACCTTGACAGCACAGGCACTCCAAGAGGCAGTTTGGGGGCAGTTTCACGCTTCCCAAGGCATTTCAGGATTGGTAGAAATGGCTATTGAGGAAATCGATTTGGGCTACTAAGGCAATGTTATGGCATGGGATGATCAGTGATGATAGATCGAGGTCCTCCACACCTTCTCCAGCAGTTTCAGCTTCATCGGGGCCCGCATCCATCACTTATGGCACTTTCTGAGGATTTCTGAGGTCTTTTTGAGGCCTACGTTGTGACTATGGAGGCACGATTTGGTACATGGGTGATTATTTTATGATTATTGTGCTATGGGGATTGACCAAGGAGGGATAAAATTACCCCTTGGACCCACCATAAGCATCTTATTATATTTTGTCATCATGATTTGGTGGGATTCCCCTCTTCTAGGGCGATTTTGACCACTCACATAATATTTTATTAGTGATCTATGTATTCTATTGTTGAGCTTATCTCAACCATTGATTAGACATTTGTATCTTTTAATCTTAGTCACTCATTCAAAAAGTGGTTAGGGTTTTGGTGCCTCTCCTTCCTATTTAAAGGAGAGAGCCTCTCATTGTAAAGGGACTTTTGGCTCTGGATTATTTGAATAGAAAATTATTATTGCATCTATCTCCAGTGTTGTGGTGAATGTTTTTGGTGTTCATTCGTTGGTTCTTCCTTTGCACTGAGTTATTGGAGATCTTGTTTGCAATATATTTTGTACCACGTTTTTGCATCTACGAGTGGAGGCCGATTTGCTTTGAGGAGGAAGTATTGGTAGGGGAAGACTCTCCCTACTTCTTCTTTGGATCTCTTCGTTGGTAACAGGGAGTATTACTGTCCCAAGACCTTCTATTTCATGTTAGTATTGCATTTCTCTTGTATTTCCTCCATACTTGATCTTACTGATTGAATCGCTATTCCTTGGTTTGACAGGTAGAGGAGGTCGCACTTGTGGGCTAGGGCATCACTTCGGCAAGCAAAATCAACAATTTCTCATTTGATCTCTGCGGGAATCTTCCTCAACGTCAAGACATCTCATTCACATCACTCAGGTATGATCTCAAGGTAATTTCTATCTCCATGATCTATCCAATTGTCTAAAACAATTAAAACCCTAATTAATCAAAACCCCCATTTTTACATTTTTTCAGATCTACTAAGATCTAGTGGCTTTTTGGGTAAGATATTTAAAACCCACCTCTATAGTATCCACGGCATCCTGGATCTATAGTTTGGTGAGGATTGGCTTTCATTTGACCCTCTTCCCAAGGCATTTAGCCTCTCCAAGCAAGGGCGCACTTCCTAGTTTGGGTTGGTTGACCTAGATCTAGTATGTGGGTAGTTGAGATTCCACTTGATTCGTGATCTACACATCCAATAACCTACCCCCAGATTGTCACTTTTCTGACTTCCATCTTGTGGGCCCTATTCCACATTTTAAGGGTTTTAATCCCCATTTTGGACCACTTGGTATACTTAAACTCAGATCTAGTAAGATCTAGCAGTCGGATTGCCGTAAAATTATAGATCCACACTCCTACTTGACTAACCTACCCGGATCTAAAGTTTGGATGTCATCGGAATTGTCTTGACCCACTTAACCCCACTTTTAGGCCTCCTTGGGTAAAGTCGCACCACCTTGGAGAAGTGAGTTGACTCACTTCTAGGATGTGGGTACTTGAGATTTTTGGAGATTTGGAACGAGAATAATTCAAAACCTAGGTCTAGTGTGTTTTCTTGTCAAATCCTGCCTTGGGGATAGCATTCCTTATTTTAAGGGATTGTGGTCCACTTTGGTCAAACCTAGATCTAGACCTATTTATCCATCAAGACCTTAATTGCCCACTTGTCTCATGCCATAGGAGTCCTAAACCACAAGTCAACCCTACTTTGACTCCATAATCCCAATTCCCAAGGCACTGGTTTCTCTCCAAGTCAATTCAACTTTCCTAGATTGTTGGATTAACTTGTGGTTTGACCCTTGCATGGTGAACCAAACTCTTGAAGCCATCATGTATCATGGTCAAGCTTGTCACTTGTACTAGTTAGCCCCAATTCAACCCTTAAACTACCCTGCATTGGACACGGTTCCCAAGGCAGTGGATTTTCCAACATTGAACTAGTACTCTAATCCTAGATCTCATTTCAAATACTATAAGTCACTCTCACATCAACAATGAACCAAAGCTACACTCTTTGAATCCCTCACTGGTCTTGTGACTTAACCCTAAGGTCTAGGATGAACCATACACCTTACTTCATTTAGAATTAACCTGATTTGGTGTCTTGGTTTTGATCTCTCCTATAGGGAGTAGATCGGGTCTCCCCCTTTGTTGTCTGGGCTAGATAACATAAAGCGAAGGTTGCCTCGACTGGCGTGACAACCAATCCATTGGAGTTCGAGGTGATCGTGGTTGCACCTTTGAGTTGCCCTTCCCTATTGCCATCCATGAGTGGATACATCCATAGGGGTAACTACAGCTTAGGTGATAACAGGCACATTCTCCCAATGCATGCATCAGCTGATGCATGCAGATCTAGGGTTTGACCCATTCAGGGATTGAGTTACTTCTGAGGTAACTTTGTTGTACTTGCTTATTCTGTATATATGCTTTGGGATCGAGAGAGAAGATAGCCCCACAGATTGATGGTTTTCCCCGGTTGGGGTTTCCAGGGTATATGCAATGTTATTTGTGTGATTGCATGTGTGTTAAAGTTGTAAAGAGATCTAGTTGTTGAGTTTATATCTTTATGAGTATTTATTGATGTACGAGACTCAAACCGCTTGAGATCTCAGGGCTATCCAGAGGGAGTAGTGATATCTGGATTAAAATTAACAGCATGAAGCCAGGAAGCTGCAATTAGTGGATTGTGTGCTCAAAGACAAGCAGGCAAGGGACAATGCAATGTAAAAGCAACCAACACAAAATGTGCAATTCACATAAAGCAAAAGATCAATGCGATTAAGGGGAAGCAACTAAAATGAAGCAATGACATAAGGAGTTAGATATGGTCAGCATGAAGAATCGCGCAAAACAAAAGTAATAAGCACGAAAGGATATAGGGAAAGTGATATCACTATATCACGGATTCATTATATCACTATCTCTATAGTGACAACTATAGAGACAGTGATATAGGTACATGTTGACAGAGACAGTGATACAGGCTGCAGGAGAACTCGGCACAGTGCAGTAGAAGCAACAAGAAAGAAATGGAAGCATAAAGGCAAGGGGAGCATCCCTTTGCCATTTATGTCAAAGGGGGAGAGATACTAAGTAAACAGTCTTGCAGAGAAATGTTGAATCAATGTTTGCACAAGAATACTCAAAGGAACAATTGGCATCAATACAGGGGAGGCATGTTGTGCAGAAAAAAATAGCTCACATTCAAGGGGAGCTTAGTTTTTGCTTGGTGTTGACATCAATGCCAAAGGGGGAGATTCTTGAATTTTAGTGTTGTCATTTATGGCAAAGAGGTTGTTGGAATTGGTGATGCCAGTTTGAAGAAGTATATAAAAATATGTGCGCAAGTCTCTAATCCCACCTAGACATGGTACTCCAGTGCGCAAGTCCCACCAAGCCAAGGGACTAGTGTGCGCAAGACCCACAAAGTCATGGTACTTCATCAGCGCAAGATAAGACAAGTGGCGGATGCTTGGGTAAGCTTGACCGTAAAGAAAGGAAGAAGGGGTGTTACCGTCTTAGAGAAATCCCAACTTGTGGACACATCATTTGAGCAAGTCGAGTATAAATAAGAGTGAAGTTAATGAATGAGAGGTAAGCTTGGAAGAACAAATGGAGTAATATTATGAGTTTGCAATCTTCGAGTTAGATGAAATGCTCAGGGGGAATCAGAGGCAATATGAGTTGAAGAAGTGCGCGAGGATACAAGAAATGTAGAAGAACAAGGAGCAGTCACGTAGACATAAGGAGCATTTGTGAGAAAGGTGCAAGGAGCATGTGAACGAGTATGTGCGTAGAATCAGTACAGTAAGTAGGATTGTAGCAAGATACGTTGTAAGAGAAGTTGTGACCAGAATTGAGACAAAGTACATCAAAGTGCGCGCAGCAGGAAGAAAAGCAAAGAACAGAATATAGTGAGAATTGTGCGCACAAATCTGAAGATAGTGTAACAGAAGTACTGCAACATCTTTATCTCAGGGTGGTTCGATGGGGCAAGGAAAGGAGATTGCAGTCTCCACTCAAGTTGGTGCCTAAACACTATGAGTTGGTGCTTGCGCGGAGGATTGGTGTCCTCACAAGTTGGAGCCTGAATCAACAAGCTGGTGCTTACGCGGAGGATTGGTGTCCTCACAGGTTGGAGCCTGTAGCCTCTGAGTTGGTGCTTGCATGTGGTATTGGTGTCCCAATCAAAATGGTGCCTGAGTGAGTTGGTGCTCACATAATTGGAGATTGGTGTCTCTCATCTTTCTATGTAATTTCATTTTCATATATATATATATATATATATATATATAAGTTTCTCCAAATATTCTGCGCACAATTGGTTTTTGATGATGTGTTTTTGAATATTAATTGGTGCATGTTTTTAAAGTGAAAAATTACTTAATCTGCGCATGTTATTGATCCAACCCCCCTCTCAGTATCACTAAGAATTCCAACAATTGGTATCAGAGCGGGGTCACGGATTCAAAACTCACTCGGGTAACGTTGAGGGGGAGATTGTTGACATAATGTTCAGCGCTCCCCATGAGTTTCGCGAAATGGTCTAACAGACTCTTGACAAATCCTTGACTGAGATGGTAGCAGATTTCCATCAGGTGCGCCTTTTGGATGTAATGGACAACTTAACTCCCAATAGTACTGTTATCACATATATAGTAGCCGGGCTACCATACATTATTTTTCTCATTCCAGTACACCATTCAGCCAGTTCCCTTACATTTGAGATGTTGAGATGAGCATCTAGATTGGATCACTATCAGATTGTGGACAGCAGTTGTATTCCCCATGCCATGACTGAGTCTCAGGACACTCAAAGAGATGACCGATATAGCCATTATACCATTTGTACAGAGCAGTCAGTAGTGTTCAGAGTTGCAGCAGCAGTTCCAGAGGACAGGTGATGGTACAGGTTGATGAGCTTTCAGGTATATGACTCAGCAGGTATATCATGGTGTTATGGTTAGATTGTTTTTATACTTATTCTTATAGCATGTCTTAGCACTTAGTGTCATGATCTGGCGATCATATAGATATTTGGACCTGGTCGATCTATTATATATATTACATTGTCCCTACTCAGACTTAGAAGTTCACTATTCATACTCATTGGTTTTACCCTCCTTAGGGAGAATAGAGGTGATCATTCAACCATACCTTGGCTTGCTAGTGTTGGCTCCATTATTCATTGTCTTCATCCATCCATGGCCTACCTTTTAGATTATCACCCTAACTTACTACTTGACTAGTGGCATGGAGGACCTTTCCCCACTGTAGCCTCTGTATTGGATGAGCTTCCCTGTTTATTGTGTCTCGGCTCTGAGTTGGTGACAAAACTTACCTATGGTGAGTTGGAGTTCCTTGTGAATTCCCCCTAGTCACTAAAGTTGTGTTGGCTAAACCTGAAACTTTTAGTGCTGCCATGAATACAAAATCTGGAAAAATGAAATGCTATATCTTGTATGAAAAGCCCATTCATGCAATGTGTTTCTAAACACACATGAATGAGAGGCATACCAAATGAACATGGCAATGAAAATAAAATGTTATATCTTTTGGAAAATAAATACCTAGGTAAACAAGCTGTCCATGACACACCTAAAAGTGCTCAGGTAAACAAGTGCCTTAAAAACACACCTGCAGCAGAAAGCCTAAAGAAAAAATGTAAATCTATGCAATGTGTTTATAAACACACATAGATCAAGGCTATGGAAACTTCAGGCCCAAAAGCAATAGAACTTAAATGCTACATCTAAACAATTGCTGGCCTTATTTGTATTATGGATTGTGCGCATCTGTGAAGGTGAATAAACCCTCTTTAAACAACTCATCCATTTGTGAGACACCGCCATTCCCTGTGTTATTGCTCATTCAGTATATACTATGGTGTATTCCCTTTCCCTTGCCAAAGTGTCACAAAGTCAAGTCAGTCAAGTCATCCCTTAGCCTAGCCAGTTAATTTAGCCTTCACCCTTCACTAGCAAATTGATCACAACTATGAAGTGAGTATGATCCTGAAAGTCTAGTCTGAGTAATAATAATAATTAACGACACTATACATTTGGTTTTAGATCGCCAGTTATGATTACTATGTGTTATAATTGTTGTTTGAATAAGTTGTAAAGCATGTATTAACCTTGACACTTTGCAGCAGCCTTGGATGATGGTCTGAGTTATATTTGGTCTTGGTTAGACCTAGTTTGACCATGGAGGGACCATGGGACATGAGATGTTGGACCTTATGATGATATGGATAGATGATATATGGTCTATGTACACATACATGATGATTCTATGCAGCAGCTACAGGGTTATGATGATGATTCTTGGTTTACAGCAGTGTTTGGACATTTACAGATTATTATTATTGGCCTTGTTCCGGTATATTGGATATTTATTTTGATCATGCAGAGACTCATATGGTGTATGAGTACACATCTTGGATGGATTTGGACCTTCTGAGTCCAATGGGACAGTTTGTTTTCAGTTCCGGGCACTTACAGTGATGATTGAGCCTCAGTAGGCTGTCCCAGTGCAATTTTGGTATGTCGGAGGCCCTGTCGGAGCAGATGTGATTTTTATCCGGTTGACCTAGGGCGCTGATGATGGAAGGGGGTGGTCCAGCCACTTGTTTTTACCATATTACCCCCCTCCCCGGACACACTGGTGCCCTCACCTTGACAGCACAGGCACTCCAGGAGGCTGTTTGGGGGAGTTTCACGCTTCCCGAGGCATTTCAAGATTGGTAGAAATGGCTATTGAGGAAATCGATTTGGGCTACTAAGGCAATGTTATGGCATGGGATGATCAGTGATGATAGACCGGGGTCCTCCACACCTTCTCCAGCAGTTTCAGCTTCATCGGGGCCCGCATCCATCACTTATGGCACTTTCTGTGGATTTCTGAGGTCTTTTGAGGACCACGACTTGACTATGGAGGCACGATTTGGTACATTCATGATTATTTATTAGTTATTGTGCTATGGGGATTGACCAAGGAGGGATAAAATTACCCCTTGGACCCACCATAAGCCTCTTATGATATTATGTCATCATGATTTGGTGGGATTCCCCTCTTATAGGGCGATTTTGTCCACTTACATAATATTTTATTAGTGATCCATGTATTTTATTGTTGAGCTCATCTCAACCATTGATTAGACATTTGTATCTTTTAATCTTAGCCACTCATTCAAAAAGTGGTTAGGGTTTTGGTGCCTCTCCTTCCTATTTAAAGGAGAGAGCCTCTCATTGTAAAGGGTCTTTGGCTCTTGGATTATTGGTATAGAAAAATATTCTTGTGGAAATTCTTGTGGTCTCCTTTGCATCTGGTGTTCTTAGATGGTGATTGGAAAGTCTATTGCAACCTAGCATTTGGAAATTGTGGTAAGATCTATCTTTTTTGGAAATCATTGTTTGTCTACAGGAGGGCGACTTCAACAAGGGCGATTTTGCAAGGCTTCTTCAAATCGACTTTCTTGGCATTCGCTTGTATCAGGGGGTTATCATTAGCTTCATTGTGATCTATGCTATCTTTCTGTTACTTCTCTTGTGGCATTAGTCTTATCTCTTGATGCATCAAATCTGATATTGTTGACGTTTGTTGTGCAGGAGAGAGGGCGCATTGGCTTCTTGGATCAAATCGACTTGCATAGAAAACTACCTCAAAGCTTCTCAAATTGATCGGGTTTGCATAGATCATCATCATCAAGGCATCTACAAGGTTACCCAGGTAAGATCCATAGGTTTGTTTCTCTTTCCTTTATCCAATCCATTGACATAGCTCATAAATTGTTAAAACCCTAAATATCTTAAAACCCCCATTTTACATTTTCTCAGATCTACTTAGATCTAGTGGGTTGTTGGGCATAATATTGAAAACCCACCTCTATAGCATCCACGGCATCCCGGATATATAGTTTGGTGAGGATTGGCTTCCGTTTGACCCCCTTCCCATGCCAACTTAGCTCCTCCCAAGCAAAGCACACTTCCTAGTTTGAGCAAGTTGACCTAGATCTAGTACATGGGTGTTTGAGATCCCGCTTGATCCATAATCTACACATCAAATAACATACACCCAGATTGTTACTTTTCTGAAATTCACCTTGTGGGCCCTATTCCACATTTTAAGGGATTTAATCCCCATTTTGGACCACTTGGAACACTCAAACTCAGATCTACTAAGATCTAGCCGTTGGATTGCCACGAAATTATAGATCCATATCCCTACTTGACTAACCTACCCGGATCTAAAGTTTGGATGCCATCCGACTTGTCTTGACCCACCTAACCCTACTTTTAAGCCTCCTTGGGCAAAGTCGCACCACCTTGGAGAAGTGAGTTGACTCACTTCCAGGAACTGGGTACTTGAGATTTTTGGAGATTTGGAACCGGAATAATTCAAAACCTAGGTCTAGTGTGTCACTTTGTCAGATCTTGCCTTGGGGATAGCATTCCTTGTTTTAAGGGATTGTGGTCCACTTGGGTTAAACCTAGATCTAGACCTACTTATCCATCAAAACCTTAATTGCCCACTTGTCTCAAGTATTAGGAGTCCTTAACCACAAGTCAACCCTACTTTGACTCCACTTCCCAATTCCCAAGGCACTGGTTTCTCTCCAAGTTAATTCCACTTTCCTAGATTGTTGGATTGACTTGTGTTTTGACTTTTGCATGGTGAACTAAACCCTTGAAGCTATCATGTATCATGGTCAAGCTTGTCATCTGTACTAGTTAGCCCCAATTGAACCCCTAAACTACCCTGCATTGGACATGGTTCCCGAGGCAGTGGATCTTCCAACATTGAACTAGTACACTCATCCTAGATCTTACTTCAAACATTGTAAGTCACTCTCACATCAACTATGGAACAAAGCTATACTCATTAAACCCCTCACTTGGCTTGTGACTTCATCCTTAGGTCTAGGATAAACCATACACCTAACTTCACTTAGAAATACCCTGATTTGGTGTCTTGGTTTTGATCTCTCCTGTCGGGAGTAGATCGGGTCTCCCCCTTTGTTGTCTGGGCTAGATAACATAAAGCGAAGGTTGCCTCGACTGGCGTGACAACCATATACTGGAGGTCGAGGTGATCGTGGTTGCACCTTTTGAGTTGCCCTTCCCTATTGCCATCCATGACTGGATACATCCATAGGGGTAACTACAATTTAGGTGATAACAAGTACCATTTTCACTTTCCTCCCATTCATCTGATTACTCCATGATGAAAGCTTGAACCCTTTGACATGGATCAAACTGATGTACTTGAAGACTTTACCCCCCACTACGACCTCTGTGTTGGATAAATCCATGTTTATTTGTGTCTCGGCTATAGAGTGTGTGCCTTGGTTTATGGATCACGTTGATCTCTCACTGCTTGTATGATGCCTTGTGGATTGAGTGCAGTTATTGAAGTAGGCCTTGTCATCGAAAGTTCTTCCCTTAGTCCTCAAATCAAGTCTTCCTCATCTAAAATAAAATGCCCATGATGAAAGCTGCAATTAGTTGTGCTTTTAAGCGCATGTAAAATCAAATGAAGGGCTATGAAATGAAATAAAATGCAAACCCTAGATGAAATCGGCGATAAGTTGTGTTTTTCAACATGTGTAAAATCCAAGAAGGGTCATGAAATGAAAAAGGCCAATAAAATGCGTATGAAGAACAAATGCTATATCAAAATGAATGCAAGCCAAATGTAAAGCAAACTTGCAATGAATAGCAAGTCATCATAGATATAAAGTCTTGCAATGAAAAGCAAGCAAGGAACTTGTTAGAGTCTTTGGGAGGCCTTTCAAACACACTATACATCTGTGAAACACCTCCCTCCCCTAGTGTTCCTCTATCCTACACATGTCATTGTGGACTCCTTTTTCCCTATCATCTGAAAGTACATTAGGTGTGCCCAAAAGTCAAACAATCACTGAGCCTATCCTTGTTGTGTCCATTTCACCCAAGTAGATAAGGAATGATCTATTTTGTAAGTGAGTATATGCAGAGACTTCATGAAAGACTATGCAATTGTTCCATTATGAGTCTAATTTATTCATTGATTGTATTGATCACCGTTGTGTCATAATGCTTAAGTCAACTGCTAATATAATTAAGAAGGCATCACTTACACCCTATGCACGCAAGATTATTCAGTTTTCATCTCAGTTGATATTTTTATCAGTTTTGACTTGGTCAACAGGCAGGGCCTGGAGTCAGATGTGGTTACATGAGGTTATATGATGTATTTTGATGTCTATGGATGTCCACCAGATCATTCCATCATTCAGTTGAGATTACAGCTTGTGCTTCATATTATTAATATTTATCAAGCATATTTTTATTACTATTGAGATGGATTTATTCACAGTTGACGTCATAGGTGGATCCATGGTGTATGAGTAGTCACCATTGCCGATTTGGCATCTCTAAGTTCAATTGTGGGGTTGTTTCAGCATTTCGGGCATGGGAAGATGATATTATGAGCAGATTATTCATATTAAGAGTATTACAATTGGAAAATTAAATTAATTAGAGTGGCCAGGGTCTAGCAGATGAAACAAAGGGTGAGTGAATGGAAAGGATTTGACTTGGGTTATTGATATTATGTTCCATAGGATATCGAGACACATTTCTTCATGGGTTTATCATCCCCCAGCATCATCACTTCATTTTTTCTTCCCTAATTCGCATTGCTCCTAGAGGGGCGCACTTGTGGATGATATGTTTCATTGTTACACCTTGCACCATGTTGATATGATGTATTATATCCCTAGATGGTTAAATTGTGGCCCCTAGGTGACTTTAGTGATGTATTTTCATGTTATATTATTTTATCATACCTTAGGTGGGCGTTATGAGGTAATTCAACCCCCTCATCTAGTGATTCATGTATTGAGTGTGAGATTAGATCTCCACCATTGATCGTCATTATATTTTGTTATAATCTCAACCATCAGATTAATTGTTGCATCTTAGATGATCATCCTAGGTTTCACGTCCTTCAAATAATGAGATAACTAGTCACCGTATATGATCTAGTCATCTTAGTGTCTCTAAGCTTCTCCCTCAACACCATCTTCATGTTCGTATTGTTGCTCTGAAAAAATTCATTAGAGCTACAAACATTTCCCTAGCTGACTTCTTCTCAAATATGTGAGGGATCAAATGATGCTTCACCACATCTAAGATGATCATCCTGGCTTTCACGTCCTTCAAACAATGAGCGGCCAGGTCCTTTGGATCCGTCGATGGGGTCACTATTGTGTTAGCAAACTCCCACAACCCATTCTCCATGAGAACCAATGTGACCCACCTTCCAAGGCACAAAGTTCGATGCACCCTCCAACCTGTCCTCAAACCTCAAACTGGCTGCGGCCATCTCCAAATCATAAATTTTACTAGGAATTTACAAACTACTGAAAAATGTGCTCGGATCTGCTGCACGAGTTTGGATCTATTGTTTGCTACCCAGATTCACTTCCCAAACTCGCTACCCGTGCCTTCTATGATCTGCCCAAGTTCTATCTAGGGCTGCCCGAGCTTTCTACTCGTTTTCTAGCCTCTTCTCTAGGCTACCTAAGTCTTAAGCTTTCTGCTCGTTACCTAACCTCTTCTCTGGGCTGCCCGAGCCTTCAAGGTTGCGTAGCAGTTGTGTACAATTACCCACGGCTCTTTTGGGTTGCCTTGGCTCTGTTGACGGTTCCCTAGAGGTTGTGACTATCCTATTGACGACTTGGCCTCTTGGCGGCTACTGCAAATTCCATCGGTTGTAGCCCGCCCCTTTCTTCTTTACCACTACCGACTTTCTCTATTGCCTAGCAGCCTGTCTGTATGTTGGCGGCTGTCTCGACCAACGCCTTGTCGCTCACCTCATCTCCTCCTCTGCTATTGGCGGTGTTATCACATTTTATGTCGGGAGCAACTTCCACACTGCAGACTGTGCGGCCGAGGACCGCACAGTACTTTTTTTCCAGATCGGAGATCAGCTGCCTTCAGAGGAGGCATTTTGTTCAAATTGCCCCTAGCAGATACATCTGAGGGGACAGACGGACTTACCATCTACCACAGGGTTACCTTTCCTTGCCAAGCTTTGACACAAGCCCATTTGAGACAGTGCCTAGTCATATTCTGATAGAGATTGTCACAGTACAGTGTTGGTTTATTGTATGCCCGGATTCAGCAGAGATCTAGCTCAGAGTACAGTGCTAGTTTATTGTATGCCCGAATTCAGCAGAGATCCAGCTCAAAGTACAATGCTGGTTTATTGTATGCCCGAATTCAGCAGAGATCCAGCTCAGAGTACAGTGCTGGTTTATTGTATGCCCGGATTCAGCAGAGATCCAACTCAGATACAGGTTCAGTAGCAGCAGGTATTGGATGTATTGATTATTGCTCATGTTGTAGATTAGACTCTTTTACACTTGCTAGTACACTAACTTTGCATGAGATGATATATTTGGTGATTTGCTTATGATATGATATGTTTGGGCCTATTGGTGATGTCAGTCCACCCCTCCAGTTAGACTTATGTATATGCACGCTGAGTCATGTCCTGTATACTTGGCTTAGACTTGATCACTTAGCCCCTCGATAGCTGACTTTAGCACCATTATCACCTTCTCCACCCATCCGACTCATCCGTGACACTTTTTCCCGGACTTGGATTCTGATTTGTGACCACGAGGACCCCCTTTCCCCACTGATCTCTGAGTTTGCCATGACTCCCTGTTTATTGTGCCTCGGCTCTTTAGTGTGTGAGATACACGGTTAGACCTGGGATTTGCTCCTGTCGGTTGCCCCCGATGTTGCAATGCAGTTAGGATTGTGTAGCCTCACCGGGTGCTCCCCACTTGTTGTTGAAGCTTGTATTAACCACCCCCATTACCTTTGCAGTATGAGCGCCATGTTTATATCTTTTGAGATATGTATGTAGCCCAAGCGGGCCATGAAGAAATGAAGAAATGAAATGTAAATCAGGCTAAAAAGGCCATTGTATTGTAAATTGTAAAATCTAGCCAAAAAGGGCTAAGTATGAAACTCATTGTAAAATCCATGCAATGTGTTTATGAACACACATGGATTCTGGTCAGCTATACATGTCAGCATTTGTAGTGGTTATTCCTCACCTAGTCCTGTGGGACAAGGAGGTGAGACGGAGCAAGGGATAAGCTCAAGATTGCCCCCTAAAGTCTCAAGTTACGGTTTGTCGGACACCCAGTTTGGCGGCTCTAGAAAAGAACCTCACGGAGTCTTCGGATACGGATGTGAGTTGTGGGATACTTGTTAGATGGCTAGTGGTGGTTTCCCTGCACTATACCCATTTGTGAGGCACCGCCCTTCCCCATGTTTTGTCATGGCACACTTACCTCAGTGGACCCCGCTTTCCCGAGATGTCTAATGGTCACATGATCTTTATCCTCGTCTTCCCATATCTTTTACCTTGTTGTCCACATCACCTAGAATCAGCAGGGTGGTCAAGTCTATGGAGGTGCATAGCATCCTAGTCTTTTGGAGGTGGTGGGCCCACTTCACCAAGGCCTTGTACTATTTCGGGATTTAATGTATTTTGATCACCATGATATCATTTATTGCTTAGTAATGTACTAACTTGTTTAATTGAGCCTTGTCACTTCATGCTTGCATACAGGTTTCAACTAGCACTATAGTTGACCAGTTTTGACTTGGTCAAACTGGGTTGACTAGGCCAAAAATGGGCCCGAAAAGATGTTGCGATCGGAATTTCGATTTCGATCATTTATTATCTACAGGGGTTCCATATGAGCATACAACTAACAGAATTGCAAAACATTGAGCCATTTGAGAGATTTTTAATTATTATTGGTCAACTTTGACCTATTTTAATTAAAAATCATGGATTTGGAGCAAATATTGCCAAAGTGATGGATCAGGGTCGTTCAAGTGGTCATCCCTACTACTTTTGGGGTCCACGATCACATTGCAGCAAACGGTTCGGCAATCCGGGCAATAAAAGTGGGTCAAAAGCCCAATTTTCATCTTCAGCCATATAAACCAGCATAAAATACATGGAAATCAAAATTTTGACTAAAGCAACTATAGTGAAATGGCAAAATCAATGGCTGGCATTGGTAAAGGTAAATCATAAGGTAATTTTGGTATGTTTTGACATTGTATTTGATGGTGGTGGGGCCCTCACTTTCCCAGCTCACTAGAGGACGCGTTCATCCATAGAGGGGGCATTTTCTCCACTAGGGGAATTCGACTTGGCATGTTTCATGGTTATGTTGATGTGTGGGACCCATTTTGTATTAGTTGGGGGGATAAAACATCCCATAGACACCCCCCAACTCCACCTTGTATTGTTGTATGGCCCACAAGGGCCCCCCTCACCCACTCGTGCGCTCTCTTGGGGCAATTCGCACCCCCCACTTGGGATTCATCTCCACCATTCGATTTTGTGGATGGGGAGATGATCTCAACCCTCCATTTTGGGGGGAAACCTAGCTAGAGAGTGAGCCATCTCTATAAGAGAATGGACTCACCTCCATTGCAGCCGCTTGGCACATTTGTACACTTGAGTTTTGGAGATATAGAGCCATTCTTCCATTGATTTCTCGAGAGTTCATGTATGGATGTGGATTGTTTGACTGATATCTACTGATCTTAGCCTTGTTGAGAGATTGTTGTTGTGTTTCCCATCTTTTCTTGGCCAAATCGATTTGCAAGTGAAGAAGACAGCTGGAGGAGGGCGCAGTTTTGGGAGTGGGAATTCCCCAACTGCTCACATTCTTCAGTGTTTTAACAAGGGAGTTGTTATTGCATTTTCAGCCTTTCAATTCTCTCATCTTAGTCATTTTTTACTTGTTGGTTTAACTATTTTGCTGCACATACTGATTATATCTTATTTGTGGCAGGTAGCTAGGGCGTTTTTGGCCAGTTGGGAGCTCAAACGCACAAGGAAACACCCGGTTGCTCAACAATTGAATTTGGGAGCTAGTCTTCGGCAATTCCATCCATTTCATTTACTTTCAAGTAGGTTTCTCTTGCTGGTCTCTTATTTTTCAGAATATCACTGTGTGTGTTGAGCAGAAATTTACATAAAAAAACCCATAAAAATACAAAATATTAGTTTTCACCGTAGGATTTCTTTTTAATCGAAAACCCAGTAATGATATATGCTAGAACCTTCATATCTTAAGTTTCATTTGAATCCGACTCCATTTACCCTTAGAACTAGGCGCTGGTCACCTGTTGAATTCGCCCTCCTTGGGCATTTCAGCCAATCTGATTGTTGGGTAATTTTATGGGTTAAGGGTACTTGATAGTTGGCTTTAAAACGTCTTTTTACCCCAAAGTACCAAGTTTTGCTGGCTGGAAGTGAGTATAAACGCTCATTTTTCTATGCCCTAGGTCCATTTTTCAATTGATTAACTCATTCCCCTAGGGTACTTTCACCTCACTTCTTGCTGGTCTGTTTTTTGTGTTTTGAATCAGCCATTTCATAATCTTATAATCACTAGAAGTGTGTTCCAATTGTTGGTCTATATCTGCCATGTATTGATAAATCATAACGAGCCTCATTTCCCATTGGCAGGGCCCCCAACCACTCCTCTAGTAAATTTATGTTTGCTGATTTAATTTCCAGCCTTCTAATCTTGCATAGAATTCATCATTTACATGTGTAATCAGATCTGAATGTGTTTCATCTAGTATACCCTCTCATCCAGAGTCTCAATTCCGCTAAGCCTGGAAGAAAACTCGCACTTAGTCATCCATTCTGTCTCTCACTTTGTTTACCTTTTGGGTTTGGGTGTCTGATTGTTGAGTCTCAACCAGGGTCTCCCCCCTGACCTGGCTAAGTGCCTCGTCTAAAGTGATAGTAGCCTTGTCCGGTGTGACTTCTGTTCGTTTGAGCGGAGGACCTGGCTATTGCCAGTTACACCTTCCTAGTTGTATCCTCTACCATCCCTATTGGGATATCCACCACAAACAACTAGAGATTGTGTGATAACAGGCGGCTGGTTCTGCAACCCTACTATCTCACGGCCCTGCTACCACGCTGCTCACGCCCGCATTCACCCGCAGATCCTTCTATCGACTCTTCTCACATGTCTCCAACAGCTATGGCGGTTGTTGCTGTAGCTCGACTATTTTCTCCACCGCCACGGATCCTCTGTGCATCTGTCTCCCACGCGTGTGCCCTCTATTAACACTCACAGCTCTTCCATTAGCGGTTGTGGTTGCCCCAGCACCTCGACAAGCCAACTCCGCCCACCACCGGTTGCTCTACCTGCCTTCTCCGCCGCCGTCTTCTCCTATTCTCGACGACTCCTACACCGCCTCTCAGCTACCTCTCGCCACAGAGCCTCCCGCACGAGTCGAATCTCCTCTGCATCCCATGCGGTTGGCCTACAAGCTTGTACATACGTACGATGGTCGACGTCCTTTTTCATTACCTACAGACCTGCAAATAATTAAAATTATAATAATTATGCGCTACAAATCATGATTTGTGCAACCCGGTTCCTCTTTAGAGTCTCGGCCCTGATACCATGTTAATTTTTCTTAACCCAGCACCCGACAATTAATTCCTAGTAAATACCTTGTTGTAAACCACTGCAGATTTTACTAAATAAAATGGCAGTTGAAACTTGAGTTATTAACGATCTAAATTAGCGAAAGCAAATCAGGAAACCAAACACATGTGCACACATAATTTCTTGGTAAATACCCCTGGAAAAACCCCCAAGGGAAAACCAATACTGAGATGATCATATTAAATTAAAATCTAGGCTCCCATCCTGGGTTAATGGCCCATCTAAGGAATAATACAAAAACAACAAGATAGCCTAGCGTATCACACCTAACTACTACCTTCTCTATTACCCCTTGCTCCTTTCCTCGAACCCTGCCCCTACACACTTGGATGAAAGTCCTTCTCCAACCAACACAATGAGATCTCCCTATCTCACTATGTGTGTGTCTCCTCCTCTCACTTAGGCTGCCTTTTATAGTCTTTAGGTGAACCAAAACCCTATCCCCAATGGCTGAGATTGGATCTCATTTACTTGAGATCAATGGCTAACATTCACTGAATTAACTTAAGTCGTTAGTGCCTAAAACTTAGGCACTTTACTTAATTAATCTCTCAATTAATCTAAAAAGACATTCACTTTAGTAATCACTTAATTAAAGTGAATTTTCTAAGTCTGAGAGGTATTAGTGATGACTTCCACCTGTTAGACACAAAACCGTGTGGAACTACATGTCCGATGCTACAAACATCAACACCTCATTCCATGGATCTAGTTGTTCAACATGTTTTGATGAGTTGTCACTTGGGATCTCGAGTCTTTTGGAGGGGCGTCCTAGCTTTGGCAGCAATTATATTTTGACAGAGTGCCCAAAATTTTGCCAACTCAATGCCATTAAATGCAGGGTTAACGTGGGATTTTTGAAAAGTGGCTATAATAGAAAATCCTATAAATATTGAAGAAGTTGGCAATTTCAGAACTGTCATTTAAAAAACCGCATTGTGTTTTGACCACACGTGCCACTTGGAGGGTGCGCTTTTGCTTAGATAGCTACACATGTATTTGAGCATATTTCTTGGAGGCGTCCACCTTGAAGAAGGACACTTTGCATAACCACCTTATTATTTTATTCATTGTTGACTTAACAACATGAGTTGATTATGATCTAGCCTTATTGTATTGTTTTGCTTGGAGAGAAAAGTGGATCTAACCACTTTTTGGAGACTTTGTTGAGCAAATTGTGGATTTAGAAGAAAGAATTATTATTTTATCGTAAAGGAAGTTGAGCTAACTCTCTATATAAAGAGTAGCTCTTCCTCATTCACTTTCATGGTTGGATTTTGGGAGTTCTCTCTCTTTGGAGTTGTTATCACACCATAGTAGCAGGGCTACTATTCTTGCTTAGCAGATATCTGCACACTCCAGAGCTTCGATCATTCAGAGCTTCGCTATGATGAGTTTATTATTTTGAGATCACTCATGATCAAAGCAGTGTATTATTCAGACTTATGTTAGACCTTGTGTCGAGGCTGAGCCTTGAGAGTCAGATATGATGACCGATGTGACCCTTTATTCCATACAGTTTCAATTCAGTGCCTAGAGATGTATTGCAGCAGTGTTTCAGATGATATATGATGATTATTCTTATGATTATGCTGTATGACCTATGGATTTTTTATCATTGACTATGGATTATTATCTTGTTGCTTTAGTCATGTTCACAACATTAGCTTGGTATATAACTCATGATGTGGCAAATTTTCTAAAATTTAAAATGGACTATCTTGGTGACAAATTATAAAATGGACATTTGCTTGCACATTTAGGTTGATTGACAAAACTCACTAGTTTACCACCTTGCATAGATATGGTCTTTCTTGACATTACCTATCTGCTAGCTTAGGCTCCATTATCACTTGACTCCATCCATCCATGACTTTCCTTATTTGGCTTTAACCCTTGACTTGTCTTACTTGACTTTCTGATATTGAGGACTTCCCCTTTTTACTACCTCTGTGTTTGGACCGCATCCCTGTTTGTTTAGTGTCTCGGCTCTGAGTTGGTGACAAAACTTGCCTTTGGTAAGTTGGATTGTAGGCCTAAATCATTCCGGTCGGTTGTCTCGATGTTTGGCACTGGCACGAACTCCCCCTAGTCACTTGAGATGTTGTTGGCTAAAACTGAAAGCTCATGTACTACTTATGGAAACTTATATAGATTCGCCCATGAAAACTAAAAAGGGCAAGAGCGATAAACTGCTAAAAATACTCCTCGAAGAGTATAAGAAAGGTCCAAAAAGAAATGGTTCTTAAATTCTATATCTAAACGATTGCTGACCTTATATATATACAAACATGCCCTGGATGCAAGTTGCAATTAGTTGTGCTTATCAGCACACCTGAGATCCGAAGGGTTATGTAGGCCAAAAAGGCCATGAAATGAAATCAATGGATCCTAATGAAACTGGATCATCTTTTATAAAAGTAGACATGATGTCTACGTTGAATAAGCACTCTTTGAACAACTTACCCATTTGTGAGGCACAGCCCTTCCCCATGTTATTTTGTCCAGCACAGAGTTTGTAGCTTCCCCCTTTTCCCAGTCCAAAGTGTCTTTTAGTTGAGTTTAGACAAGTCACCCCCTTTTCCCAGCCTTGTTCCTAGCCTTCATCCTTAGCTAGCAGTTAGACCATGTCCAATGGGTGAGTTTGTCATTTAAGCTATTGTGTAAGTAATTATAAATAACAATGGAATGTGCTAACATGATTAATGCCACTGAATGATGTTATACTTTAAGTTAAGTTGTGAGTATGATTAGAGGAACATGTCTTAGTCTATTGATGTGATTTATCCTTGGTTGTATATTGACCTAGTCAAACCCAGTTTGACTATGGTCATTCCTTGGGATCCGTGATGATGTGGGCCATGTATGCTTATTGGTGATGATTGGTGGTCCCACATACTCTTGATGATGATGCTATATGATGGACATATGATTCAGATGATGATTGATGCAGTTCAGCAGGTTTTATTATTACTTCATATCATCAGATTATGCATTGTCCATATATGGTGGACCCTACAGTTAGCCCATCAGGGCAACCCATGGTGTATGAGTACACATTCTTAGTAGATTTGGGTCTTCTGGATCCAAGGAGACACTTATCTTTCAGTTCCGGGCACTTCTAACAGTGATAACTGCAGTTTTCCACTTGTTGACCAGATTTGGGGCTAATTTCCCAACCTGAGCAACAGGGGCCATGAGAGGCCAGTTCACCTAGGGTGCTGTAGGAGGAGGGAGTGGTCCAGCCACTTGATATTACCATTTACCCCCCCTTCTGGAGAGCCTAGTGGGCTCAGTTTGACAGTGCAGATGCCCTAGGAGGCAGTTTCAGCACTTTCACAGTTACTAAGGCAGGTTAAAAATGGAATAAAAGGGTCACTGAGGAATTCGATTTGGGCAATTGAGGCAAGGTTTTGGCACTTGGTCTTCACAGAGGTCTTCCAGGGTGAACCCCCTATCTTCCAGCTAGTTTTCATCAGTCAGTGGGGTCCATAGAGGCCACAGGAGGCCATTTACTGCATGTCTCACAGAATTTGATCATTTGTATTTATTTTGGACATATTATATTATTTTATTGTGCCATGGGGATGAGCTAGCAAGGATTGATGCCTCCTAGCCCCACCATGAGCTCCATGTGTCATGTCCTAGTCATATGAGGTGGGCTCATGTATTTTTGCCCCCTCTAGAGGATGACGTCACCCTCCATGAGTACTTTTAGGCTATGACGTCATCACTATTTTGAGTGATCCATGTGTTATATTGTTATGATTCATCTTAGCCATTGATCATGTATTGAGATCTTTTAATCTCAACCACTCATTTCATAAAGTGGTTTTGAGATCTAGGGTTTTGGTCTTTATTATCCTATATAAGGAGGAGACCCCCTCATTGTAAAATCATCTAGAGAATTTGGCTCTTGGCTCTTGGAATAAATTTTATCTTTTGGAGTACATGCTTGGATCTTGGAGTGGATGTTGGTTGCTTTGATTGTAAATGCTTTTGTCCATTGCACTGGACGATCTCTTGTAGCTATCTTGCATATTTTGCCATACCTTTTTTTACAGGATGAGAAGACGTTTTGGAGGAGTGCGAATTGGTGGGGAGGCCTACCCTTCAAGCTTCAAGAGGACGTTTTGGTTAACAGGGAGTGGTTTTGTCTTTGTACCAACTATTTCTTGCTTATCTATTTCTTGCTTGTATCTACCCTCAACATGTTAAACCGATTGATGCTTTGCTCCTTGGTTTTGACAGATTAGAGGGACACACGTGTGGCTTGGAAGAGGTCAATTTGGCAAGAGGGCTTCAAAATTCTTCATTTGATCTTTGGAAAAAGTAATCCTCATCTCAACTAGCATTCATCTCTTCATCCAGGTATGCTCCAAAGGTATGGTTTTCTTCTTCCTTGGCTTATCCATGAGTTCTAGATCATAAAAACCCTAATTTATTAAAACCCTCATTTTTGCACTTTTTCTTAGATCTACTAAGATCTAGCTTGGCTTTGGGTATAATAAAAAGAACCCACCTCTATAGTATCCACGGCAATTCGGATCTATAGTTGGTGGCATTTGGACTTCATTTGGCCCTTCCCCCAAGGCACTTAGCCTTCCTCGAGTGAGGTCACCCTCCTTGGGTAGGTGAGTGAAGCTATTTCCATCACATGGGTAGGTGAGATCCCACTTGATTCATGATCCTCATACTTGATAACCTACCCCTAGTGCTTCACTTCATTGATTTTCACCTTGTGGGACCCATTTCTCATTTTGAGGGTTGTGCCCCATTTGGGTCAATTTGATGATGTATTTTCAATCTCAGATCTATGGAGATCTAGCCATTGGATCCCTTTGATTTTCAAGATCCACATTGATAATTGACTTCACTACCCCAATCTAAAGTTTGGTGGCTTTTGGATTGATTTGACACACTTTCCTATGCATTTAGCCCTCCTTGGGTAAAGTCGCACTTCTTGGGGGTTTGAGTTGTCCCACTTCAAGGACTTGGGTGGTTGTGATCCCGCTTGATTTGAAAATAGCATACCTTGAAACCTACAGCTAGTGTCTCACTTTGTGGATTTTTGCCTTGGGGGTATCATTCCTCATTTTGAGGATTGTTGTCCACTTGGGTCACTTAGTGAAATATTAGATCTAGTAAGATCTAGCCATCACATTCACTTGATCTTGAGTAACACCCTTGATTTGCATCTTAAGTGTCCCAATCTACATTTTGGCATCTTTTTTACTCCATTTACCCATCCATCTCAAGGCACTAGTCCACCTAAGGCAAATCGCACTTCTTGGGATTAGTGTCAAGTGCTAGATCCCATATGTGGGTATCTCTAATTTCATCTTAGATCCATAGATCTACCCTTTGCATACCCCTTGGTACCATTTGCACCCTTAACTTCACCTTGTGGGTCCCACTTGAACCATTTCCATATCCCAAGGAAGTGGGCCCCACTTGTATATTTCATGGTACTAGATCTTGTCATTTGATCTCATTATGTGGCCTAAATCATTCATTGGTTGAAACATAAGTCATCCCTTAAGCCTCTTTCAACCATACTTAAACTTCTAGATCCACCTAACCTTGCATTGGTTTCCGTAATTTGTCCTTTACATTTCCCTAGGAACCTTTGCTTTGGTCCAATCACCTGTGATTGGCTATAGGGTTTCCCCCTTGGTCTTGATCCATCTTGATCTAAAGTGAAGAGTGCCTCGGTTGACGTGATTCCCAGCTTGCATTGGTAACCGTGGCATCTCTTGGGTCACCTCTTTAGTTGTCCATCTCCTCTACCATCCCGGATGGGATACCATTAGGGACAACTACAAGTTGTGTGATAACAGGAGCTTAATGGACATATATTTTCTTGGTCCATATTGAAGTGTAAGGGTTTCTTCTCCTATCTATGTGAGGCCATTGTTTCCATTTCTCAATTTTGCAAATGATATGTGGAATTGCTACAACTTGTTTAAATAGGGCCATATGATGTGTCTAAATCTACCTCATTGGAAGGGTTTTATGAGAGAAATCCTTCCTCTATTTTCCTTTGATGTCTTTATGCATGAAGGTATTAAACTTGCTTCTATCATCTTTATAGAGTTGTTGCTAAGAACACTTCATTGCATAATACACACCCTAATTAACAATGTTTTGATGTGGCACCATTTGGGCACTCCTAGTTTATTTCTACATTCATTTTTTCAGCATGTTAAGGTTTCTTGTGGCATGTGTATGCAGCCCATGTTGCTCTAACCATTCATGAACTCACCCTCTTGGACTTGCCCCTTGGTTCCATTTGCCCTTGTTGGATTGGCACTTGTTTCTTGGTCCTCCCATCACTTTCTTAACTACAAAGACACCAAAAACGTTTCGCTAAAGCTACTCTCCTATATCACCTTGTGCTTCATTGTCTAAGCTTTAATAATCCTATTTTTACGGAAACACCCCTTGAGTTGAGGAGAGCCAAACTAAAGTGAGAGAGAGAGTTATTGAGGTGACAGACTGGCAATGGGTAGCCAGACCCTTCTTAGTTGCCCTTGGGTTAGCATTGTTCTTTTGGGATTTAATCACACATGCTAGTTCAAGAGGTAAAACTGCCCTAGTGCTATTTTTTCTTTGTTTGTTGTAGGAATTAGGGTTTGCAAGTGTGTTTCGTTCTATCCCTTCACTCTCTTATGATTCTCAACAAAAAGCTGAAATATATTAGAAGAGAGATGCCCACTAGATTAAAAAAGAGCTAAAATTCCATCTGCAAGCTTGTTACAGAAATGGCAAATGGAAAGTACACGTGAAGAAAAAATAACAATACTAAATAGACAACTTCAACCTGACAAACAAAATCAAAATACGAGAATATCTAACAATAAACATCTCATGGAGAGAAAAATAAATATTACCCAATTAAAGACAAAGATGACATAAGCTGCAATGTAAGACAAAAAGATGGAAGGAACCAAACGAGTGGGAATGCAGAACACATCGGGTGTGTAGGGAAAAGGAGGTGGAAACAAAGCTACACTTTGTTCTTCACTGTGAAGCATACAATGGCATCAAAAAAGGATCAGTATTGCAAAACAATAGTTGAGATGCGGTTTTCTGGGATTGAGAGGTAGAGGATAAAACAAAAATAGCAGCGGAGATGATGAAACTCAAGGACAGGGTGTTGTGAACTAACCCAACTGGAACAAGTGATCTTCCCCGAGGGGCACTCCCAATTAAGTAGAGAAACACCTATACCGATACCTGCATACGGGATACCATCTCTCTTCCTCTTCTCTTCTTGGGGCACATTCCAATTTTCTTACTTTTGTATAGGACTAGTACAATGATATGTAAGATTTGTGTCCCATAGTTCAATTGGCCTCGTGGACATTTAATAAAATTTCATCATATTCTCTATCTATTTATATTAAGTTGTTTTCTCATTTCCCAAAAACCTGCAGTTGTGCTTCTATAAATGGTACCGTTTCAGAATCTAAAACCATCTCCATCAAGCTTCAAATTTGAAGCCTTCAAGGCCCTTTAGAGGCCATTTTACACGTCATAGAAGGCCACTTCAAATTTTACCATGCAAAAAAAAATTAATTTCATGGTAAGCCCTTCAATAATTAAATTAACCGCTACTGTTTAAAATTGCAACAGAAGGGTAGCTTCAAATTTCACCCATCAACAGTTTTCAGTGGGAAATTGGGAATGCGGCTATTAACTAGGTGACTTAGGAGTGGGACTCGGTTACTCTCCAATATCCACGTGTTCGATCACCAATGGATCATGGACCATTGGGCCTCTAATAATATCATTGACCAACTTACGTGGATGGGATTACACTGTGCAACCCATGGCTTGAACGCTTCTAAGTTCTCGTGTTTGCAGCGAGCGCTTACGTGTTTAACACATTTAATGGCAGCAACAAATTTATTAAACATGGTTGGTGGCTCATACGTGTTGTTGCCAGCGGGATTACCAAGTTACCAATTATCACATACCAATTCGTGAATTTTGAATCCGTGAGTTAATTGAGTATTCAATGTATAATATATTATGTTAGTGTGCCCCGCATTTCGCATTTCAGACAAAACCCACAATCCAGAAACTTCTTGTAATTTTGCAGGTTGATGCTCTCGCTTGTGGCCCCCACCCACAACCCTGTGTTTTCTTTGTTGTATCAAGTTAATCCTACCATCTACAGCTCCTAGCCTCACACCCTGTGTTTTCTTTGTTGTATCAAGTCAATCCTGTGGCTCCCGAGTCCCACCTTGTGTTTTCTTTGTCGTATTGAGTCAATGCTCAAATTCCATGCTTCCATGGCTCCGACCATCAATATATAATATTATAGGAATACAAACAAGCTTTTTCTTATAACCCTACTCCACTGTGGTCAAGCTACTTCCAAGTTCCACCTACCCTATCTCCTCCAATCCTCCAGGAGAGTTTGCAGAGCGAAGCTACCAATGCTAGCCTGCCATAAACATATATAAATAAATTCATTTCCTTTGATGAGCTCAACTTCAAGGCTGACTAGAACGCTGACATCCTATGAATTTACAAGTATGTACATCATTTTATCCATTCATGCTCCCATCAATTATTTAAAAATTTGTTATTTGATTAAAATTCTGTAACTTCAAAGTTCAAACACAATATTATTATTTGACTGAAATTTTGTTACTTCAAATGGGCCTTGAAGGATTCAAATTTGAAGCCTGGACCCGAGAGTGGGTTTGTCACAAATATCCGTCAGAGGTTGTTTAGAACGACATTTATCAATTCCCAACTGTAGCAACAACAACAATTTCTTATTTCTTCATATGTTCTATGTATACGCATATGATTCCATGTGCTCCTTACCTTGCCCTATTTTCCATTGTCGCCCGATCGAAGCTCTTGAGAATTTAGTTTCCCTTTAACTTTTCTAAAATGGAGGGGACATGGAAGACCATTGTTTTCACTCTGAAACTGAGTGCTTCCCTGTGCAGCTGCCACTGGCCACGATTGCAGCCCTACGGGAAACAAGTGTGCGCACTGCGCCCCCCAGCTTTACCAAAAAGACTGGGGATTTGGGGAAGTTCCCACTCTGCCAACCTCCATGCATCTTGTTAATGAGTCAGATCAAGAATCCAGACTTTGTATCTAAAACTGTATTGCATGAGCTATTTTCCCCAATTGCTCAGTCGTCGAATCGACACCTTCCTCTAGTACACGGTTTAATATTCTTGGTATTTATTAATATGAAGACCACCGATGCTACTACACTTACAATCCCAACTAGCTATCAAATTTCAATATGATTGAGAATATGCAACAACATCTGGTGAAGGACAATGCTGAAAGCTGGCAATTTTCTTAGAACGCCCGGTTCCCACTCTTGCATTCGACTCTACGAACTGGGACAAAAATGTTTTTGTAATCTTGATTTTTAGAACGACAGTGCGACTTTACGTTTTGATTTTGTTGCCCTTATCGGCTGGTCTGGAATAGAACAGTAACTTCAACCATCTATGCATCTCCTCTCTACTTGGTCTACCTACGTTTTACATATGCTTCACAACCCATCCTCTACTCCATCATACCACAGAGTTAGTATGTATAACGAGATCTGGGGGGGGGGGCTATAGAGAAGAAACATCCAGGGTCCTTAATCAGCTATTGAGAACAAAAGCTGTCTGGAGTCGGATAGTTCTCTTTGCTCAAACCATAACATAGCATGTAACATGGAAGGAGCACTTAAACTTATTCTATCCCAAGTACGTGTGGCATTCATAGTGTTGAATGAAAAGCTAGAAAATATATTGTTGTCATTGGCATCCAATTCTGCCGTACGGTACACAATTAGAGTGACAAAGAAACTTGCTATTAGTTTTCAATCCAATCCAACTTCTTTGTTGAACTGTTCTCTCTCATGGACTTGCGTGAAGGAGGATTATAAATGGCATAGGCAACGCAGTTGTTTGATAGAGGTGCATGAAAATGAATTATGGTCCTCAATTCAACAAAGTAAAAAAAAATTACCATTCAGATTCTTTCCCTTCACCTTTTTTATTGCCTTTCTGCATACATCTCTATTGTTCACTAATTTAGCAACAGATATAGACCAGACTCAACGTCCAATGTTTTTGGCTTTTGAAACAATTTCTTCCTTTTTTTGCTTACATGATCATTTTTTCCATTGTTAAGTAGGCTAGATTTTATGTAGGCTAGATTTTATATTAGTATGAAGAACACTAGTGATTTACAAAGATTGAACTTTTCCAAGAATAAGCATCACATAGTTGCTTTTAGAAGAGTTGAAGAACCCAATTCTTCATCGAGCTTGTACTATTCGAAGCAGCCTAGGAACCCGTTTTAAGAGGTATTAAATATTATTATACTGGTTAAAAGTTGGATTGGAATTGGGCTAGAAAGCTAACTGTAGTTGCACTGATGCAGAAAAAAAGATCTATAAAATTAGTTATGGCAATTCACACTGAACATCTGTAAAGTGGATTTTCTATGTGTCTCCTAAGTTATGTTTCACTAATAAATTCCTCATGTTCAAGCAGATCATGAAAGAGTAAAATAGTATTAATTTTGGCTATAAGGATGAAAGTTGGATTGGAATGGGGTTAGCAAGTTAACTGTATTATTATACTGGTTAAAAGTTTAAGAGGCAAGATCAATTTGGGATACTGCTAAGATGGAAAATGTGGCATAGTGGCCTAGAGACCGAGTCTCTAGATCAGAGCGAAATATGGTTATGTTATATGACATATATAACATTCAGTGCTGCCATATCTAGTGCAAAATAAAGCCTCTCGACTTTACTACGTAAGTAAACAATGAAATTTTGATGTACTAGTACATTTTCAAATGAAAAGAATGACTTATTTTTACATGGCAGCATTGAAGGGTTCAATATCTCTAAGCCCTTCAAAGTGAAATGGGACCCCACCCTTCAAATTTGATCCCTGATATCCATGTATCAAGAGAGTTAGCTTTAAAACAAAGGCAAACCATGTAGAGCAATTAACTCACCATCTGCAGGTAGGAATCTATTACATTGTAGAAACTTCAAAATCATTGCAATAATCATTCAAGTACGGGTCGAAATCATCATCTGCAAATGGGAAAGACTCACCTGTGGGCACATTGGAGGCTACGTTTGAGAGAAGAAGTACAACCATAGAGAGAATGACCACTCCAAGCACATTATCAATATGTGCATGAGGCTCCACAGCATTCCACAGTGCACTAGGTACGCCTGTCTTGTTGAACCCATCTACCGTGATGAACATACCCGAGAAAAAAACCAAAAGAGAATACGAAACCTGCTCCCAAAAACACCATTTCAGAAAATACCCAGAAAAAGAAAGCAGTCTTCCAATATATCTTGAAATGATTGATCTTTTGATGCACTGGCATTCAAGCAGCAATTCAACTTTACACTAAAAAAGCAATTTACTCCAAAATCAATTCCTGATGTAGCTAGGAAATGGAATTTCTAACCTGGATCATTGGGTACCGAGATAAAAAGTCGACATTGTTGTCCAAGTTTATTTTTATAGTTAGCTGATCTTTGTTACCCTGCTGGGCATAACTGCTGATTCCCTTCGAGTTTAATTCAATTATTAAGATTATTCTACCATACCGGCTATGTTGACTAACCTATTTCATTCAAATATTGCTCGTCCCCAAACAAGTACAATTACAAAAATGACACGATTAAATTGAGTAGAAATCTAAGTAGACATGTGAACCCATCACGCTATGATTGTCGTTTTAGAAGTATGGTATTATCATTGTTTGTTAATTGCATATGATAGGTGCACTCAAATCCTCTTATGCCCAAAGAGGGTAAATTTTCATGCAATAACCATGTTTTTTATTTCGGTATATTTTTTGAAAATTTGATGATGTGAGTCATCTTAAAATGAACCAAAACCTTAAAGGAAGTTTTATTTACAAAATTCTCAACAATAAAGTGAAACTATAACATTCTTCATTATTCTTATCAAAATTAAAAATTATTTTCATTGGATAAGGAGAATGATTTGAGTCTCACATTTAAGACAACCACCATTAAGTAAATAAGTATGTAAATAAAACAAGTGAGAGATGCCACATAGTTGCTAGTCCCTTCTTAGTTAAAAGTCAAAAAGTAGTTGATTTGATGGGACGAAGTCTGGAATTATTGTAAAATTGTGACACCTTCTTGCATCGTAGATGTTTGGCAAGGCATTAAGCAATAATTCCCATAGAGAACAAGCCCCCAATCAACAGTTGTCTGTCGAACCAAGAGTAAATGTCATTATAATGTTTTTAGAGTTTAGCATGTTACAATTTTTTCCTTGTTAAAATTTTTTTTAATATCAGATTTACCCAATGAAATCCAATAAACTATGTCGACTGATAGTGACTTGACCCAACGGTAGTGTGCATTTTTTCCAAATGTATGTAGGCAACATATGCTTACAATATTAGGTTTTAGGTAATAAAGTGAAAAAATTGAATGCATGAACTACTTTACTCAATCTATGTGCCTTCTCTTACTTAAGCATGCCTAAGCATATAGTATTACTCCTTGTTATCCTTGGTAAATGATCTAGAGTATCCTTAGTATAACAGGAAACAATTACTTCAATTATTACACAAGTATGACACATCCATTTTGTAAAATTGTGGCACGTTCTTGCATCACCTTGGAAAATTATAAGTGCAGAAGGACACCTAATATCCATGCACTCTAGTGAAGACTCCACATATAAATATTGATTACAAAATAAGCGTGAGTAGTGCAGATGCATAAGGACACCTGGTGGACATGCACTCTAGCAAAGACTCCACATTTAAATGTTGATTAAAAAATAAGTATGAGTAGTGCAGACTTAATAAGTCGATGATATAAATGATTGAGAACCAACAATAGCAAGGGTGGATAAAATGAAATCAAGGATAATTTTAAGGACCCATACTTATTTAAAAGTGTATAAACCTTGGCGAATCTTACCAATTCTTAAAATGTCAACTATAAAATATTTGTCGATATTTTTCTAAAATTATTTCAATTTCTAAGCATTTTATATAGTTTATATAATAATTTGATGATTTTTAGAGTGAAAAAAGTTTACCCATCAAAATTGGGCGAAATGGGGCTTCAAAAAATGCAAATTGGCGAATCGTTTTTTGGAAAAATAGCCCATGGGCTAAATTTCGCCCCTAAAATTATCCTTGAATGAAATACAACCGACAAAGAAAAGGTTTTTTGATAAAAAAAAAAATTCAACCAAAATGGATCATAATCAACGTAGTGTTAAATAATTGCATATATTTATTTGCTTTATGATTGGCACTATGGGATTTATGGATTCACTAAAATGTGAACTTTCAATACAATGAATTTATGCTATGTTAATATTGAAGCATTGAATTGATTGATAATGCATTGATCATACGAATACAAATGGACTGAGGTTGTAATATTGGAATGCTATGTTGAATTAGATAAACTAAAGCAAAGTTTAGCAGTTTATGCTCTGACAATATTAAAGCATTACAACAATCATATTAAAATACAATATTGCAATATTAAGTTGAATGAGATAAACTAAAGCAAAGGGGTAATATGTTGTATTGATTATATTATTGCAAGTGGGTTAAGGTTGGAACATTGCATTAGTAGGTGTAATTAGATAAACCAATGTAGAGTTACCACTGGGCTAGGCATCCACCATATTGTTAACACCTAAGGCCTAGTGAACTTGATGATCCTTTGTATGATTCTCATTTACATGCTCAAAGCCAACACAGACTCATATTATGGAAAAACTCAACTTGAGACATTGTTGCTCAAGTTGATCCAAGATACAAGTTGTTGCCCAAAAACATGTACCACTGACTAGGATTGTATCAAAGAGAACACTCTAATAACAAAATTCTAATGTGCATTTGCTTGCTAACAAAGAGGGTTAATTTCCCTTGCATATGCTTCTTCCCGCTCTAAATAGAATTAACTCAAAGTGTTTTCCTTTGTAATCTACACTACTCATCTTATTCTCTAGAAACCTCTTTGGGACAAATTTTTATGGCTCATTCCAGACCACAAACACTATAAGCTTGTGTTTCTGCAGCAAAACAACCCTATACTTGTTACATTCTAGTATCTAGTTAAGAACGAAGGAAAAAGTCTGCCAGCTACGGGTCTCTCTAGTTGTTGGGAAGATACAGTGTGACTCGTCTACCTAAACCATGTTGTCCAACCTAATATTTTATGTGTAGGATGAGTAGAGGAGCTACCAGGTGTAGTTGGAACACTTATTTCACCATCGCACAAAGATAAGAGAGATCGTAGGTGTCGCTTCCCACATGGCAGAGGTAGGAGTTAGGTGGATAACATGATGAGATAATTAACAAAGCTTGAACTGCATAGCGAATGACAGGCAAGTGGCAGCATTTTCAAGATGAGGTCTCTTTTTGTTTTGACTTGTCCGAGAGGTTTCTTTCTGCGGGCCTTAGACACTAGTATCAATATGTGGTAAGCCACTTATCTCGGCTAAGTTCTTGGTTAGACTAACCTCACTCATCAATATCGATTCTTTTTGCAGGTTCATCTATCTAATGATGGGAAGCTTTGTATAATATATGTTTGCATATGCTGGTTGTCTCACTAGTGAATCATTTCACCTAGTAATTGTATCGTTAACTTAGAAGCCAATTGAATAGAGACAACAACTAAAATTTGTAAAATCGTAAGATAATGATTACTCGGATTCAGTAGCAAAAAAGTAAGCCGTAGATCCAATAACCAACACTAAGGTTTAAAATTTCCTTCTTCCATAGAATTCACTTAAACTTTTTTCTATGTTATTTCATAACAAACAAACAAAATTGGAGAGAGAAGTCACTTAGACTTTTGAGCCCAAGTGCAAACTGCTCGCAATTCAAAGATCAACTCCTTACTTTATTGCTTAATGACTTTACGTAACTCAATAGAGAATACAAAGATTATGTGAAAAAGTCATTCAATATCCTTTCATAATGACACGGTGTGGATTGCCATTATATTTATATAAGGTTTTTTTTTTAAATTATGATCACCGATTTTTAGAAGGGTGATACAAAAATTAAAAAGAAATTAATTATACATAGAATAAAAGAATAATTTTAGATTTATAAATATAATTAGTAAAAATTAATTTTATTATTTTATAATTAATATAATTTTTAAAATTAATAAATAAATTATATAAATAAATTTTAATTGTTTTATTAATATTATTTAATAAAAATGAATATTTATATTTAATATTTTCATGTAAATTTATATTATAAATATATATATTATATTCAATTTCATATATATGTCAAATATATTTAATTCCAAATACAAAAGTGTGACCCAAATTAACTTGTTGATCTTTGTGTATATATTGTTAGGTTTTTTCAATTTCAATCAATACTTATCTAGGATCTTACTGAGAGAATAACAAGCACAGCATAAACACAAGAGACACAAATATAAAGGAGAAAACCCCGCAACTTCCTCAGAGATAGAATGATCACCAATACAATGTTACAAAAGTAAAACCCAAAAATAGAGATGGTCTTCAGCAGCTTCTCTCTTCTCCACTTGTGCGAACTTGTCCTCCTTCTCACTAATGCGAACTTGAGTGAGTGAGTGAATGACTAAATAGAGAGCCTAACTCTCTATTTATATTTTACCTTTCACTTTACCTTTTTCACTTGACAAGTCGGCCTCAACTAAAGTTGACTGGGCCGACTCCTTTAGGGGACTTTAAAACCCCAATACAAATTAATCTAGGGGAACTAATGCCCCGACTTACATGGAAGGGTTTACCTCAATGACTTTACATGACCTAAATACAATAATGACTTCTCCGACTGGAGGAATAAACATCTCTATCAGAGGTACAAATAAAATACAATAATAAATACGATATAAAATACATGTGAATATCTTCCGAAGTTACAATTACATTAACATATATATGGTGTATCATTATTGAATCAAAACCCAAAACATGTATTTATGATGAATGCACAGATGATTTATAAAGTAGAAATTAAATGAAACTATTAAGAGGAGTTCTTAACCACAAGGACCATTTTTGAAACCTTGAATTTTCATTCAAACTTCATTGTAGATGTCGTGGTTTTTCAAACTTCTATGTAGACATCAGAGTTTTCCAAATTTCATTCACTATAGAAATTGAGATTCAAATCACACAAAGACATTAATGAAAAAAATGTTCATAACTATGAAGAACGAGTTGTTCTCAAAATAATATATTTATGGATGTATTGGAAACCTAGCTATTACAAACTTGAAACTTGGCACACAAAAAGGAAGCATTAAAACTTCATTCACTATGACCGTTGAGATCAAAACACACAAAGGCATCAATGCAAAAGAAAATTACATAATTGTCAAGAACAAGTGGCTCTCAAAATAATATATTTATTGAAAACCTAATTGTTGCAAACATGAAACCCAACACACAAAAAGGGAAGTATTAATAAGCACATATATGGTTGTAATATAGAATAACAGGTTTCCAACACGCAATCTCATAGTTCTCACAAGTCATGAGCCAAGGACCCAGTTGCAGTTGCATCATGATGGTACATGTGTGAGTAACAGTCGAGATAGGTTTATGTTTCCTCTTCCACACCCTCACAATATTAGGCCATGTCCTTGACCTTCCTACACCTTCCCTTTTCCAATTTACCAATTCAAATAGTCTCCTCAACCTTCTTGCACAATCACAACACTGCTTACTGTGACAACACTCACTAGCACATTATTACTCAATTGAAGGTATCCCTCGCCTTCTTCATAACGGCCATGAAAACATGCTCTTGATATTCCTCTAGTCAATTGAGTGGGAGTAATCATGTTGTGCATAAAAAAAAGCATCCCAAAGCTAATAGCTACAGCTCAAATTGCATTGTGTGAAGTTGTGAACCATAACAACCTTGAGAGAAAAATACCTATCCACATAATTAAATTAGGAATGTTTTATTCATGTAACTACAATTCTATATACAAGATTGATTTACCTTCTCATGAAATTATTATCTTCTCTAGCCACTCGAAAGAGGTAACTAGTTAGAGTTATTTTGTTGATTTGTCATTAATCCCTACGTAAATGAATTCATTTTTTTTTCAATTTTTGTTGGTAAATTTCTTGTCAAACTTAAATATAGGTTTCAGTGGTTTGTTTATAACCTTTTGACTCAAGTAATAAGCGCATTTAGTCTTCAACATTTGCTAGCTCATTCAATCACAATTACAATACATATATTAGCTTATACTTGAGCATGGACCTAGACATTCTCTTTTACTATCAATTTTATTCACTCTCTCCCTTGAATGACCAAAATCAAACTATGACCTACACATTCTTTTTAACTTCCAATATTATTAGCCATGTACGTATTATCATATTCCTTCATCACTCCTTCCTTTGGATGATAGGATTTGACCAAACATATAAACTTTGTCAATGAAACAATAATGTCCAACTTACTTGGCCTCAAATATCAACACATGGCTCTAGTTGTTAAACGCTCATTTTGTTTCATAAATTGCAGTACAGTAAGGGATAGACATAAATAACACACTAATACATGTTACACTGAGAACAACATTATAAATAATGCACTAATACATGTTACATGGAAGATTACGCCACTGCCCAAGATTAAGACTATTGCCAAGAACCATTCACAAAAAAAAACGTTATTATAAAAACCATCGCATTGCTTTCCATGCCTTGGTAGTGAGAGTGGAGATGTATGTGCATGGATGTCCATCAACCCAATTGCTCTCCTAATTTCAAAATATATAACAAACTTTGAATATGCAATATTTATAGTTTTGTAAATATAATGCCACATGTAACTTATCGAATTCTTGAATTGTTCCAAAATCTCAATGGCTAGGTGACCTGGAAGTGGCAGCATAGTAAGGGATAGACATAAATAATAGCAACATAATTTTTTTATATTTTGGGATCATATCAAAATAAATTTATAAATATTGAATCTAGGCACTTACACAATCTAGTATTTGTAAACAAGCATATACTATAGCAACAAGGATAAATACATTCAAGAATGGAAGAACCTAGTTTATCTTAAAATGTTATGAAAACGATAATACCATTCGATAATAATCAAGATAGATCCACCATCAAGGCTGTAGAAGATAAACCTGTAAACCCGATGCTCAATCATGTATTCATGAGATCAAAGTATGTTAATATTCAATAGAACACAACTTTAACCACATACAACAATAAAACACAACTTTATGGCGTCAAAGAATACAAATAATTCTTTGGATCCAAATTTTATACCAAAAATTACACTTGCACAATCGAAATAATTAAACATACAATTCCACATTACACTCATTCATTATCTTAATTAAACTAAATTATATAATTTTTAATAATATTATAAATATATCAATTACACATCAACCATTCTCAATATATATTACAACAACACACAAAGCTATACATAAAGAAATGATACAATAAAACTTTATACAAGCAAAAGTATTCACACCTTGAGAGAAATTACATCAATTACACATCAATCGCACTGAATCTATATTGCAACAAGGCCGGACAAAACTATACATAAAGAAATAATACAATAAAACTTTATACAAATACAAATAAAGACACAATCAAGTAATAAATAAACTAAAGACACAATCACTACTTTTTTTTTCAATCAGAAAAATTACTATATTTTATTGACGTATATGAAAAGTAGAACTGATAACAAACATCCACTCGGATATAAAACCACAAACCATCCCACCGGACTAGAGAATAGGGGCCCAACTAAGCTAGAAGCAACCAAGACCACATAAACAATGCTGCCCCAACAACAATCACTACTTACTTATAAAGTGTATAAAGCCAAACGTATAAAGACACAATCTTAATAAATAAATAAACTACCAAGTAAGCCATATAAGTTTATATGTGTGACATTCAAATCTCAACAACATAAAGTCCACATAATATTTATCACCAATATTATATATCATACCTCATAATGCTTGAAATATACTACGAATCTACCACATATTAGCAATATTCCAACCATTAGGAAAATACATAATCTAATATACATATTCGTAAGCAAAAATTTAGTGGAATAACATTATAAATAAAGCACTATGTATTCAGATGCAAAAATTTAGTGGAACAACATTATCAATAAAGTAGTGATACATGTTACATGGAGAACTACACCACCGTCAAAGATTGAACACGTATAGTTATTTATGTGGTGGTCACATATTTGATTGCTAAACACTTGTTCAACGCATAGTGTGTTATGTCTACTTGGAAGGATTGGTGGTGCTAAATTCGAACCTAATACCTCTACATTTCATGTGAGTCTCATTGTGGAAGTTGGGGGGTCTAATTTGCTCAATTTTGAACTTGAATTTGTGTGCCATAATTAGGCTTTCTCATGCATAGCATTGTTTGTTGGTCACTATGTATTCACTCTGTTGAGTTCTCCTCCATTGTCTCTTTGTATTCTCAAGAAGATAAGGAAATAAGCTATTGTTTAAACCAACCGATCATGGATGGAATGGTGGAAGAGGTTTCCAGATCCAGTTCTGTGTTAAGGAAAATCAATGCTTCTTTCCAGATGTTAGATGTTTTTGTACTTCCTTCACGATGTGATCCATTGTCATAAGAAAGTGGAGTTAATAAGAGGGTTGAGATCAGCTTTCATTTAAGAGGAAAAACACCTCCCTAAAACTAAAATAAGTAGGATAAATAAGAAAAAATGCACCTCAAGCACTGAGTCTCATGCAAGTTTCGGTTTTCATCAATATGTGTGTTATGCCATTCCTTGTAGTTCAAAGCAGTGATCTTTTAGCATTGGTTCGGGAGGGGAATCCTCTCCCTACTCCAAGAAAAGCATCTTTTGGTATGTGGATATTTCAACAATAGGGAAAAGTCACTCTCTCCCCTTATAGATCTTGTTTGGAATGGTAGGAAATAGCGGTAAGGAGGTTCTTGTGCTATTGTTTGATCTGTTGTTTACAATTTCATGGAGGTTACCAAGTGGAGACTACATTGACTACAACCCCTACATAGAATGAAAGCGATGCTTTAATGCAGAGCCTCTACTAGAATGTTTTAATATAGAACCTCTCCATTAACAATTTAGAAGAAAAAAAAATTAAATAATTAAAATCTAACCTTGTAATTTACAGATTTATATAATACTTTTATTTTTAAATAATTAAAATTAATAATAATAAAATATAATTTTTTTTAGAAAATTTATAGAAAAATATAAAAATATAAAACTTTGAGAAAATTTAGAGAAAAACTAAAAATAATCACAAAACCTACCCATGACCCGATTACTACAGTCCCTGCTTTGGCAACGCGATACTTATTTTCCTACAAACTCGGGGCCGCTGGAGCCGTTGGATGAGAGATCCAACGGTGCCCCTCGGGGAGCGCGGCGAGCTTCTCTGGTGTATAAGGCTAGCCGGGACTAATAAAGGGTACATGATAAAGGTAACTTTTTAGATCTCTGCCCTGCGGGCTGGGCAGCACATCAAAATTGGAATATAGATTCCCCTGCGCGTACGCAACCCCACGCAGTGCCCAGGAACAAAGCGCACTTCGCCAGTGGGCCTACACCCTCAAAGGCAGAATTTAACTTAATTGGGAAAGTGATCCATTGCTTCGTCTTTTATTTTCATGGTTTTTTGCCGTTGAAACTATCTAATTTATTGAGACTGCATAAGGAAGTAGTTAAGGCAAGGCATCATACCTTGTCAAGGGAGGGACAAGCATCTGTGAAATCAAGAACAACAAGGACAACTGCTGCAGTAATAGCAGTCCAAGACATATTGATGCCACATAAAAGGGCAACTAGCATTCCGATAGTGACCAAGTAAACGCAGGTTTTCCAGACGATTCTTTTCCATTTTTGCAACAGAATTTGCTCCTTCTCAGATAAAGCCAGAAATGGGATGTTTTTCACTTTCAATGAGCTCCCCAAGGAATCCCCACCCTCATCTCTGCCGTTTGAATGCCCTTCGATCCCCGTGCTGACCGTATCCTCCTTCGATTCCATCACACCGCTCTCAACTCTCTGAAAGTCACTATCATCCAATTTTTTGTTTCTTTCTGCAACAATATCGCTGTGATAATTTTCTGAAGGGCTTACATTGTCAGTTATCAAATCCGGGAACCGCAAATGAGAAAGCATGACAGGAGAAGATGTATGATATTTGGCATCCTCTTCGCTCATCTCAACGTCTACGTTTTTCTCTGCAGAGAGCGGCTTCCAGTAGAGGGCTAAGAGTAGCGCCGTATTCACGGCAACCCCAACAAGCATGGAAGGTAGAAGACCCACCACGAATTTGCCGAAGGAGATTTTGCTCTGTATTGCAATTACTAAATTCTGGGGATTCCCAATTGGAGTTAAGGAAGATCCAATGTTTGCACTGGATGCCAGAGCCAAAAGGAACGGCTGAGGTGGCAGATTGTTGTCCTTACATAGCCGCAATACAAATTCTGTCAACACGACGCAGCATGTGTCATTTGTGAACAGAGCGCTTGCAATTGCTGTAACAAAACAAACTCTACATAACAAATCCCTGCCACCTTTGCTACGCCAGGAGAGGAGTTGGGTCAAATACTTGAACATGTCTGCTCTTTCCAAGTATACACTGATCACCATCGTCCCAAACAAGAGACCCAGAATTGGAAGATCAATGGCTTTATAGGCCTCATCTGGTGAAAGTACTCCAAATATGACCATAAGCAATGCCCCTAGAAGTGAGCCTGCTGTTCTCCCAATAGGAAGGAATGGCACTGCAGGAAATATAGATAATATCCAAAACAGAAAAAACCCAAGACATCCCAACACCACCTTTGGGGTTGACGCCATTGCCATCTTTCAAACAGCTTTTTCTGCAATTCCTTATCCTTCCTCGTTACAATTGAAATTTACAAGCAACATTGTAAAAACCTTGAAAGCTCTAATATAGGCTTTTGCAGGATTGACATCACCCCACTTATGAGACTATATTATCTTGTTGGTGACAACATCGGATTCTAGTGCGTACGAATCTGAATCTGCTTAAAACTTTTGTTGATACCGTGATTCGTGAGTATTAGATTTGCGCTCCACCCGTATTTGTTTGGAGTTTTGTACCATTAACAATAAAACTATGTTTTAATCATACCTTTTAAAACATAAATCAAGATGATATACTTTTATTAAATTATTCCTAAATCAGGCCTTTTTTAGCATAAATAAAATTGTAATACTTTTATTAAAATATACTTAAAGCATAAATTAAAATGATATCATTTTATATTACACATATAATTTTCTTAAAATATTCTCTTAGCTTTATGAATTGATATCATTTTATATTATACATATACTTTTATTAAAATATTCTTAGAGCATAAATTAAATTGATAATATTTGTATTATATATATTTTTATTAAAATATCAAAATTTATCTTACACCTCTCTCATTAGAATTACATTATTGTTCATGAGTGTCATGAGAAGTGTAGCAATTGATAATAATTTTTTTATGAATATTTTTAGAATAAATATTATTTACATGTGTTGAGTATCATGGTTGGAAAGCATTATAAAAGTAATTGGGTTGATTATTTAATTGGTAAATTACATTTTTGTTAATTAGTGTTATGAGAATTATGGTAATTGATAATACTTTTTTATAATGAATTTTTTATGAATATTTTTTAGAATAAATATTATTTAAGTTGTTGAATTATTATGGTTTGAAAGCATTATAAAATATAATTGGGTTGATTATTCAATTGGTAAATTAAGTCTTTGTCAATAAGTGTTAGTGTTAGTAATTGATAATATGATTTTGGAGTGAATTTTCTATGAATTCTTTTTAAAATAAATATTATTTAAGTTGTTGAGGTATCATGGTTTGAAAGCATTATAAAAAGTAATTGGGTTGATTATTGAATTGGTACATTACATCTTTTTAATGAGTGTTATGAGAATTAGTTTTTGTACAATTATTTTTGTGAAGTTTTTTATAATAAATATTATTTACAGGTGTTGAGGTACTATGGTTTGAAAGTATTATAAAAAGTAATTAGGTTGGTAAATTAGAATTAGTGCAACTACAATAATCACTATGACAAGTTCCACTTAAATGCATAATCACTAATTAAATTACAGCCTTGTTAATGAGTGTTATGAGAATTATGGTAGTTGATAATACATTTTTGTATAATGAATGTTCTATGAGTCTTTTTAGCATAAATATTATTTACATGTGTTGAGGTACAATGGTTTGAAAGCATTATAAAAACTAAGTGGATTGATTATTCAATTGGTAAAGTAGAATTCGTGCAATGACAAGTTCAAATGAAATGCATAATTACTAATTTATAACAAGACAAACAAATTAACTTAGTTTTTATCCATTGGCACAATAAATTGGGCAACAAATACAACTCAAAATTTTATTATTTGACTAGGAATAACATGAAGACTAATACAATAAATTTAACAACTCAATGTCACCCAATGATCTCAGCGTGTTGGTGTAAAAATAATCCGAGCAAGAATACAAATTGATTATAAATCATGCTCGTTCATATTTCTAATTTAAATAATTGTATAAAATTTAAGTAGAGGGAAAAAAGGAGGAAGATGATTCATTGTGATTTTCAATCTTTTTCTTATGACGACGTGTTGAGTGTTATACCAAAATCTCGTCATCATGAGTTATGTGTCCTCTATATGCCCTGATCCCTAAAGTACCCAGGCTAAAACTTTGTGTGGTCACCTTGACGTGCCCTAATCTTTGGAAAGGTGCGTCAGACTCAAGGTGATGCGCTCTGCACCTTAGCAGAGTGCGTTAGTGGTGCATGATGCTCTTGTACAAGGTGCGTTGATCTCCAATTTGCGCGATTTGTCCTTATGCAAGGTGCGTCGATGTTGGTTAAAATGGATAAAGAGAAAATTAGAGCGACTTCTTGAAGCTTAAATGGCGTGGAAACTTATCCCTACATATCTAGAAAGGTGGCATTCGATTCCCTTGTCTAGTGGGATGATCCCTTAAGCCTCTCCCCTAAATCCTCAACCTCCCCTATCCCTTTTACCCTATATATACGAACCCCCTCTCCATTGTTAAGAGAGGAAGGATAGAGTACCTATATGTTGGTGGAATTTTGCTAGGGGATCCTCTTCATTCATTAGAGGCTAAGCATTTGATCTTGGAGACTAGGATTGTTTGAAGGAGGTTATGACATCAAAGCATCTATTGTAACACCTCTCTCTTTGTAATTCTTATTATTACATCTAATGCAAGCTCTTTCCATAAACTTTGTTGTGTTAATAATGTTTAGGATTAACCTCTTTGACTGTTGATCTAGATTGATTCACAATCATGTGCTTTTATCACTTGTTTGTTTCCATATCTAATTGACCGGTTTTGCAGCTAAAGATCTGAAGATCAAGACTTGGATCAGCAAGGAGAAAAGATATGCATTTATAAGGTAATCCATGTCTTTCATTTATCTTGCATTTCAATCAATCTAGGAAAGTTGTTTGTGTTATGTACTTGTTTTGTTCTAGATCTGAACCATTAAGACTAGGGAGATCCATTTAAGTCCGCTCTTACAAATTTTCCGTAAACAAAATTGGTAACTGTAATGGGGAGAGTAATCTTTAATTTTGTTGTTGCATTTTTTGTTTCTTTGATTTCTTTCCAATTAGCCTCTAGCCTCTAAGTTGTCTCTTCGTCTTGGATCTAACCATCAGAGAGTCTCTGGGCTATCCAAACTCTGTTTAGTATTTTTATTGAGCCTTCTACCTTTTTATTCTTGGAGAGTTTTTTTTTTTTTGTTGCTTAGATCACGCCCGACGCACCTGGGAAGTTCATCTCTCGCGTCACTATACTTATGACGCATTTTACCTATTAGCAGATTGCGTCATTGATGCTCTTTGACAATTTACATACTGCATCACTAACGCGGTTTCCCAGTGTGCAGAGCACGTCGTTAGGTCTTCCAACGCTCTGGTGCACCCTTGTAGGGCATGTCACCCTTCATTATTTGGTACTTAGTGTAAAAACTCTCAAAGTTGGTTTTTGGATTGATTTTTTAGTTCTGTAGGTTTGTCCTTTACTACTGCAGAACCTCCTAGGCATACCATACTTCATCCTTGGCTTATTTTCTGAAGTTTAAGCATTGATTAGAGTCCTAGCTAGTCAAGCGGGTGTACTACTCATTGTGGGAAATTTCAATCCCCCATGAGCACACTTAGTCTTGTGACTCCTTATCAAACCATTTGATATGTTCAATCTGACTTCTAAACCCTCCAATATTTGATTGTTTGTGATTTTGCTCAATCTTGTGTGTTTTTGTGTGTTTTCGAGATTTTGGGTGATTGTATTTTTTCGAGAGTTTCCAATCCATTCAAATTTGCATCAATATACTTTCTATGATTTTCTGAATATAGGTTGGAAAAGTGGCATAATTCTTAGATTTGTTGGGTATATTAGTTAGAAAATCAAATCTTTTGATTATCTTCATTTCAAGCTTTATTTCTTGGAATTGTTGTAAAGGGTTTTTATGCTTTGGAATGAGTATTGAAAGATCCTTGAAAAAGTTTAAAAGATTATTATTGACTTGCATTTTCTTGGTTTTGAAAGATCATTCATTATTTCCTTGAAAATATTAAGTGCATTTAAATTTTCTCAAAACATTTTGAAGTTAGTAAGAATTCTAGCATTTTTTATTTTCTTCCCACTTTTTTATTCCTATTTCGGAATTAGGAGTTATTTGCATTAAAGAAATGGAAATTCCTCTTTTCATTTTTTGTAGATTTGTTGAAGTTGAAAAGAAAAAAAAAAGAACATTTTGATTTGGTGTGTTATTCATTTTTTGTTGGATTCTTGAAAAGAGTGCTTTTGAGTCTTTTTTGTTAATTTTGAAAGTATAGATGTACTTTGTTCATTTCGTTATCGAAAACAAAAAGATTCCTCCTTATTATAGCTAGTTTTCATCAAACAGAAAAGAAAAGACTTACATGTTCATATAGGACATATTACATTTGTTTAAATTCCAAGTCTTCACTTCATGGATTCACCTAAACGTATAACTTAAAATCAAGCGGTATCCTAGGTTAAAATTTACATAGAAACTTGTGTGTTAGGTTAGAGATGTGTTCCGACATCTTTAAGCGTGGTAGTTGTCGTTATTTGCCTACACTGCAGCCCAAGGGCTTGTAGTTCTTCCACGTACCATTCGATATATCGAACGTCCTTTCACGTACCTTCGGGTATATAGAAAGGTACTTCACGTACTTGAAAATATATCGGAAGGCTCCTGTCATGCAGTTGTGCATTAGACAACACCACTACGGATTGGAGCTCCCACGTACCTTAAGTATATCGGGAGACCCCATTAGGATTCCTAAAACCATCTGAGTTAACTTTTGGTTGTCTTTGCGTGGAAATATCCCAAGAACAACACTCGGGGAGCTACTACGCACATACTGCCAGTTAGTCAAGTTATACGGTCAGGGGTACGGTCCTAATCCTCCTTGGTTAGTGCTCTGAAATATTGGGCCAAATATAACTGTTGGACCCTGTAGTATATCGCGAGTTGCAATGCCTTGATAATCTCGTGAGGTTCCAAACTTTTGAATCCCGTCTATCACACAATTTGCATGTGGCTTTAGCTTGAGTAGGTCTTGAAGTGTGTTTTTATTTTCTTTAGAAAACTTATAGGAGAATTTTTGCTTCAGCCATCCTGGCTGATCAACCTTTAAGAAGATCTCGCAGAATTTTAAACTTACCACATGAATATCCCCTTAACCGGGAAGAGAAATCAGGAGCAACTATGGATCAACCTATGACATCCGTGTCACATGAAGAAGGTACTTCTACCTTAGAATCGGGAATGAACTATTCTCCTCCTGTAAACCCACTTATCACTAATCTTATGGGACCTTTGATTGTGGAACAACCTCCTCCCATGACACATCCTTTTATCATTCGATGGAGGAAAATACTGGAGCCACTGATTGGATTTTTTATCAACCCTAGGACGACCCAATATCAACTGCCTTTGGTCCAACTGCATCATTTTGGGACACTTCTTTAGGCCAACATGTTTCCAATTTTGGTTCACTTCCGATGGTGGAAACTCCACCTCGTCGGTTTCTTCCATGGATGCCCAACGACGTCTTTCTCGCACCTATTTATGAGACTATGGAACGTTTACAAATGTTCATAAACCATCTTAGACGTTAGAGTTTCCCCCCTAGGCCCAATCCGGAAGTACCCATTTTTGAACAACATTCCCCATACATTCTTTATCTTTTTCTTCACCAGGAATCTCTACACCTACCTTGACCACTTATGTACCATGTCAACCTTCATTCTCAACGAGCATACCTCAAAGTCGGGCGAGTGGTTCAACACCTCATTTGACCCCAACAAATGGAGGGAAACCTTCAACCTCTATTAACTTCATAACTGGAGCATCATTACCAGCTCCACCTCAAACTTTGAGTGGAAGTTATCCTCTAGTTAGTAGTCAACAATTGAGTACCGGTCAACACACGTTTACTGGGCACAGTCCTATAAGCGGACAATTTCCAACTAGGGGGAAACCCCTAGTCAGTGGACCAAATCTAACTGGGGGCATCATCTAGTTAGGGGACACAACATGAGCGAATAAAATTCTTCACATATGAACTATAGTATGGTTGGAAATTCTCTCCCAACCATGGGACAATCTACATGGACACATCAAATGGGGGGACCATCTACTTGGACTCAACCCCCATAGGGGATATCTATTTGGGCAATTATAATACCGTCATAGGAAAAAAATATCTAGGAAACCTTTTCCTTGGATTACCTATCCCGGAAACATGAACACCCCATGGGGGCACCATAATGTTCCACCATCTGGACCCCCAGCTGATGGGCCACCCCCACACCCCCCACCACCTATCCCACCTCCGCCCTCACCACCTGTCCCAACTCCACCACCTCCACCTGGAGGACCCCTGCATTATGGCGGTGGGCCGCCTTATTACTGAGGAGGACCCCTTCAGGTCCACCTCCGCCTAGAGGACACTCATATTTAGGCAGCGAACCACCTTATTCCGGAGGAGGACCCCCTTCAGGTCCACCTACACCTAGAGGACCCCCGTATTCAGGCAACAGAACACCATATTCTGGAGGAGGACCCCCTTCAGGTCCACCTCCACCTGGAGGACCCCCATATTCAGGCGGCGGACCACCTTATTCCGGAGGAGGACCCCCCTCAGGTCCACCTCCCAACTCAGGAGGCCCACCTCCATATGGCCAATCCCTTATGGGAGGACCTTACGACCAATCAATCCATGGTCCTACTAGTGCAAAAATGCCTTATCAGTACTACCAATATCCACATCCAAACTGACAGTTACCATTTCTGGATACACTTGATTTACCAGATTTGTCACATTTGACTAATGACCCCATTCAACATGGTATAAATTGGCCAATGATTCCTTTGAAGTTACCATCAAACGTTCTGAAGTTTGAAAGAAAAACCAGTGAGGACCCTAAGAACCACGTAATGACCTATCATTTATTGTGTTCTTCCAATTCCTTAATGGATGATTCCATCATTCTGAGGTTATGTCAACGAACCCTTACTGGTACTGCCGCAAAATGGTACATTGAGTTGCCACCACATTCCTTTGTCGATTTTCAATCTTTAGCTATGTCCTTTTTGACCCACTTCTAGCTACCGATCCACTACGAAATCGGCACGGATATTTTGACTTCTCTTCGCCAAACTACTTCCACCCACATTTTCGATCACGTTCATGAGTGGAGGAGGAGACGATGTCTCATTAAAGCCCTTATTATGGACCAACTACTCGCTGATTGGTTCACGAAGTCACTACTACCGATCATAGCTAAAGACGTGGCTATGGGTGGGGCCGTTACGGAAGAACAAGACATATATCATGCTCAGTACCTAGACCTCGTCTATGCTCAATTTGGCACATTATACGATATTATTCCTAACGCCCCCTGCCCTACACACGATCCAAAGAAACCACCTATGGGATCTCATCCTGATGGCATTATTGGTTCCATCCATGCCCATCCTACTATACAATCAGGTGGATCACAAAAACACCATAGTTCGACTCCAGCTTCGCCACAGGATGGAAACAACACCAATCGATCACCCAACCCTGCTTCCACTGAGGAAGTGAATTCAGTTCAATCTTCTTCACCTCAAATATACAAGGGAAAAAATAAGAACAAAGGTAAATCTAAAAAGTCTTATAACCAGCAGGAGCCAAAAAATAATCCCGACGAAAACAAACAAAAGCGGAAGGCCAAATATGCTTGTTTACTGTGTGGTGGTGATCACTTCACCAAAGAATTCCCACATCGGGAAGAAGTGAAAAAGTTTCTTAAGGGAAACTCCACACCCACAGTTTTAACTGATCCCTTCCCCACACAACAACAACAAATGGTTGCACAACAACCAACTCCTTCTCAAGGAGAACCGTCCACAACCACTCATGTTCTCATGATGCACATCTAAACAATCAACTTGTCCACCAGGTCAAGTACATATGACTCCATTCCTGACAAAGAATCTAACATAGGTAATACTGAAAAATCCTCCACATCTACATCTAGCATCCCTTCACCTCAAGGTCCTCTTGTCATAGAGAAACCTTTACTAGATTTAGTATTGCGTCCACCCAAGAGCACAATTCGAAAAGCCATTTTCAACCCCAATGCTCGAGCTGCTCAAAATTGCAATATTGTAGAGGAACTAGCACAAGCTCCTTGTGCTATTTCAATGCTAGAAGTATTACAAAACTATCCCAATTAGCGTAAGACCCTGTTATCCACTATAGGAGCTGTAGATCCTGATTCCTCCAACACCATCATGCTCAAGCTAGAGTGTTTCAAGCCGAGGCTTTCCCACCAACTCAAGTTTCAAATTGTTACTAACATTTCTTGGAAAAGCATCCATCGTATTGTTTTAGACGAAGGAGCCTCTACCTCGGTTATGTCGTTATCCTGTTGGAGAGCCATCAGCTCTCCTGAGTTGAATCATTCCCCCATCACATTGAAAGCATTTGATGGACATGGATTTCAACCACATGGGATATTACAATCTTTGGTTATCGAATTGGACAGTAAGACCATTTCCATTAACGTGGAAGTCGTCGCTACCCCATTGGATTATAACCTATTACTTGGTTAGAATCGGTTCTATGCCATGACCGCAATTGCATCATCTGTCTTTCGCATTGTGCAATTTCCCTACCAAGGGAGAATTGTCACTATCAACTAGTTATTTTTTTGTACACCTAACACCACTACTCATCCCGTGGACAATGTCCCTCTCTTAGAACACTCTACGTAGATATATGAGAGTGTGGGGGTAGGACTCCTTAAAGATTCATCCCTCATGGGAGTCTTTCCAACACCAGATCCCCCTACCCATGTTGCCACGATGAACATGATTTCGGATATGATCCCATCCTCTTATCACTCGACCGACCAATGGTTTGTGCCCAATCCTAATCATTTAGATTCGATTGGAGATGTGATGCCTCTCAGCCCCGCAGAATCTACTTACAAGGCCATCCAATCGACACCCGATCTACCCGATGTCCAATTTTCAATGGCATCTAACTCAAGTTCTCTGCCATTACAACGGACCTCATCCCTACTTGATCCTCTAATCCATACTTTTCATTCTGACGGGTCAATCATGGAGATTATGAGTGTGGATGAACCCCCATGGGAAGAACTTCATCATCGTCTATCCTTCCTCCTGCCGTTATATTCAATAGAGAACGCCATTGAAACAATTATTTCACCGGATGTCTTTCCTTGCCCTCAATATCCTATTCTTACATATGATACGGTAACCGAGGGAAACCTGGAAAACATCATGCCTACCTTTCCGATCGACATCTCAGTAAAACCTGGAGTTGTGGAACACATTCGCATAGGCCAAAATTGTTCTCCCGAAGAAGTCACCATGTTCACGACATTGTTTAAACAATTTCACGACGTCTTTGCATGGAGCTACGAGGAAATGCCCGGGATTGATCCTACCATTTTCATGCATGAGATTCAAACATATCCTGATGCAAAACCTGTCTGGCAAAAACTCTGTCATGTGCACCCTAGGAAAACCGTGGCTATTAAGGAAGAGATTGAAAAACTGTTGAAGGTTGGATTCATTTATCTTGTTCCCTTAACAGATTGGGTCTCTAATGTCGTCCCGGTTACAAAAAAACATAGAACCATTAGGGTTTGTGTTCATTACAGGGATTTGAATAAGGATTGTACCAAGGGCAATTACCCTACCCCGTTTATCGACCAAATCATCGACACATGTGATGGAAGTATCATATTCTCATTTATGGATGGCTTTTCTGGATATAATCTGATTGAGACCCACCCAGCTGACCAACACGAGACTTCTTTCATCTTCCCATGGAGTGCGTTCGCATATCGCAAACTCCCATTTGGACTTAAAAATGTTGGTGCCACATTCCAGTGGGCTATGTTGTATGCTTTCCATGATGTGAAGGATTTTGTGGAACCTTACCTAGACAATATTCCTGCCCATTTGAATCATCATGACTTCCATATCAATCATCTAATGGCTGTATTCCTCAGGTGTCTACGATATAATATCCGTTTAAATCCTCATAAGTGCATTTTTGTGTCGATTCCGAATTCCTTTTAGGAATCATCATTTCAAAAGATGGGATCCACATCGATCCCCTCAAGGTGGAAGCCATTGTTGCTCCACCACCGCCCACAAACATTACAAAACTTCAAAGTTTGCATGGGAAGGAAAACTACCCGCGACGTTTCGTGTGTAAATTCGCAGAGAAAACACAGGGATACATGCAGTTGTTAAAGAAGGACGTCCCATTCATTTTGGATGACTATGATAAAAAATTCTTTGACAATCTCAAACATGCCATCACGCATACACCCATCTTACAACCGCCGAATTACACCAGGGATTATATCCTTTATCTTGCTGCTTCCACTTGAATCCACTATCGCTATGGTTTTCGTATAGGAAGATAGTCATGCCTAGGAGCATGTGATATATTACCTTAGTAAGGGTCTCATTGACTCTGAAACCCGATATTCGCATGTAGAGAAGTTAGCTCTCACAACAGTAATTGATGTTAAGAAGTTCCGCCACTATATCCTCCTTCGCACTACCACCATCATCGTCGACTATAACCCCATGTACCATGTTCTCACGCGCCAGGTACTAGGGGGAAAATATTCACACTGGATTGTGATCCTCCAGGAATTCGATCTCCAGTTTGAGAAGGCCAAATAAAAGAAGTCTTTGGTTTTTGTAGAACTTATTTGTGATATTCCCCGTACTGATAAGGAAACTAAGCCCATGGAATCTCTCCCCGATGAGTCCTTGTTTCTCATTAGTACTTCTGACCTGTGGTATGGAGACATCACATTGTATCTCCAAACCCAACGCTCCAGTCCTCAATTATCTTGTGATAAACGTCGTCGTGTCCGTCACCACGCAAAATATTACCTCATAACCGGTGATACATTATATCGTCATGGTATTGATTCCATTCTCCGATGCTGCTTAACTCATGAGGAGGCCGAGCATGTTTTGAATGATTGTCACTCAAGGGCATGTGGCAGTCATCTTTCGGGGATGGATACAACCCATAAAATCCTACGCGCTCGATACTATTGGCCTTCCATCTTCAAAGATTGTATCAAAGCATTCAAGAAGTGTCATCCTTGCAAGCTTTTTCATTACAAAAAGCACTCACATCCAACCCCACTACATCTAGTTATCACCGCCTGTCCCTTTTCCAAATGGGGCATCGAATTCATGCATTGTAATCCTACCTCGACCGAGTGGCATGGTTATGTTATTGTCACAGTTGACTACTTTACCAAGTGGGTCGAGGATATTCCTACATACAAAGAAGACGACGGAACTTCCGCACTCTTTATTTTTAACCACATAATTGCGAGATTCAGAGTCCCTCAAGCCATCGTCACCGATCATGGATCACATTTTCAAAACAAGATGGTGGATGAACTAAGAACCGGATTGGGTTTTCAGCATGATAACTCAACTCCCTACTACCCTCAATCAAATGGACAAAGAGGCCATTAACAAGGTCTTGAAAACCATGATTCAATGTATGGTGGGAACACACAAGTCTAACTGGCATACCATGCTTTTTTCAGCCCTATGGGCGTATAGGACTTCCGTTAAAACTACCACTAGATTCACACATTTTCAATTGGTCTACGGACTAGAGGTAGTATTACCTATCAAGTGTGAGACTCCGTCACTAAAAATCGTTGTTGAACTTTTGCGAAGCACCACTGCTGAGGAAGAACAATTTCTATACTTGGAAAAACTCGATGAAACCCACCGTGATGCAACTCTAGCTAATGAAGCACATAAGAAACGAATCAAGGAAACGTACGATAAATCTGTGAAACCTCGTATCTTCAATGAAGGTTATTTGGTCCTTACTTATGACCAAAAACACGATAAGATGGGGGCAGGAAAATTTGAGTCCATGTGGCATGGTCCATATGTGGTAAAACGTGTTTTGGAAAAGGGCGCCTATGAATTAGAATATTATGACGGGATATATTTGGGGAGCCTCGCAATGGGCTTTACCTAAATCGGTACTATGCCTAAATCATTTACGCATTAGTACTTTGTATATACTGTACATGATGTGTGTTTTGTTTGGTCTGACACTTTATTTTTAGTGTGCTAGTATCTTATCATTATGCTTATACCATGTTCTGCTTGGATGTGTAGATGGAAACGTGTCTTGTATTCACAGATGGTGCTAGCCAACACACCTGCAATCTTGCTTCAGCGACATGGATACTCCATTCCCCTGTCGGCGAGCTGATTAGTTCAGGAGGAACTTGCCTAGGTTTTGCAACCAACAATGCCGTCGAGTATCATGCAGTAATTGGTCTATTGACCGACACTTTTTCCTTGGGTGTGGACCACCTTGTTATCTACCTCGATTCACAATTAGTGGTCTCCCATATCAACCATGTCTACGCTATTCATGACCTCATATTAATCCGTTTATTTCAATGAGTATGTCTCTTGGAGAGGTCCTTTGAGTCCATTCAATACCTACATATTCCAAGAAACATGAACATAGTTGTTGATTCCTTAGCTAATTTTGTGTTAGATTGGTACATCGCACATTCATAAACATTTTTATTGAAAATATGCATAAGACGACATAACATGTAAATCTACTCATAGTGTATAAGCCAACATCCATAAGATCCCTAATCATCTTAGAAGACACAGTATATAAAACCACAAAATAGTGTTTTGTATATATATCATCATGTCTGGTAAAATACAAAAAAGTGGCACTGATACAAAATTTGTATCCCATAAGCTTTCAGTAGGTCTTGGATACAAAAATATGAAGCCTATGGATTTCAGTACATTTATCATACAATGAGCTATCCCTGAGGATGCTCATGATAACATATAATAGACCGAACTACTTGACGAAGCAGCCGACCAAAGCGCCCTGAAACTCCAGCAGTACGACGTTGGTAGTGGCGAGTCAAGTCATCAATGGATATGTCAGGAATATCCAATGTCAATCTCTGTAGGTTCTCCTCTAGCTCATTCAACTCCTCTGTTGCATCCTGTTGAGCAGCTACCATCTCACGTACCACCCCTCTTCTCTCAATTGGAGAAGAACCAACCGGTCGAGACAAGCCAACCTCTGCATGAAACATGTGTGAACCATCAATATTACCCAAAAATATTAAAAAACTACAAAATACATAAAAACAACAAGAGTTTCGTTCTTACCCATATCTCCCCATTTCTCCCCCTCAAGAAAATCTAGATCTGGATCTCCTCTATAGTCTTTACCAGCATAAGCGTAATCCTCAATCATGAGGATTTTCCCCTGGAGCCACCTAAAGAAGGTTGGCCCATAAGTAATAACAGGTCCTCCATCTCCATGGCGGGCCATCACCTCCGACCATCGGACCATGTGTGGATCTCATGGATCGAGATCATCAAGCTCTACCTGAGGTCACAGTAGTGGAACTCGCTCAAGGAAGAACGTGACCATGATGGATCCGTAGCCGAACTGCTTCAACTCACCCCGTCTGCATTTAGTGAGATGATCTTTCATATTCGTGAGGATTCCTCGCACTAGTTGAAGACCGTCGGTGCCATACACTCGATGGAATATAGCATGTGAGCTTTGGTGGCCTGATCATCAACTCTACTGCCTGCCACCCTCTCTATAGTAAAGAGTACAGTCCTCAGGGGTTGATCTCGTATGTTCTTGATGGGAATATTCTCAACAAGCATCTGTGTCCCTGGTGTACAGAATTGTGCCACCAGACTCTTTGTCTACTGATCACTACCCCGTGGCCTGGATAGTGAAACTGGGGCTCCCCGTCTGCATAACCCCGTCAGGAAATAAATATCTTCCACATCCAAGGTGAGGATGTGGGCAACAACTCGGAAATGTTGATGATCTGGGTCCCATAGCCTGATCAGGTAATCTAAAAATTGTACTTGGGCCCTCATACCTTGTACATGGAATAATTTTAAGAGTCCACATCCTTGTAAAGCGTTCATTGAATGTGAATCATTCACCGCTTGGGCATCTTTGAGCTCATGCTCTCTTTCCTTCCACTGGACCATTGTATGGGATGAAACCTGTGTAAACACCAATTAAACATCCATTAGAACCTTTTCATATCATTGGGTTGGGTATTTTTGCTTGTGGATCTGCGTCGACGCACCCCGCTTTTGCGGACAGTGCGCCGACGACGCACTTTTCCCATGGGTAAAGCGCGTCAGAGAACCCTCAACGCACTTCCCGCAAGGGGAAAGCGTGTCTCCCAGGGTGCGCGCAATCCCCCCCAAAATGAGTCCAAAACCCCCAAAAAAATACTTTTAAACCAACAATTAATTCACTAAAAAGATAGAGCATAAGGTTGAGGCCTACCTGTGACTGACGGGGCAGGAAACGACTGATCGTAGCGTCCGCAAACAACGTTGGAAAAACAAGCTCCAAAGAGGTGTTTTCACTATTCCAACTTGGTAAAAAACAATTGGTAAATATTTCTTTACTATTTGATTTTTTATATAAAAGAAATGGAATATTCTCTTTTTAATATTTCTTTTATGGGTTTTTAACTATAGTTGGTGATCTTTTTACGTTTTAACACCTTATTATCAGATCTAATTTGGTTTTTGGAGTTCGCAGATGAATTAAAGTGGTGTTTTGATCTTATTGGAGACCATCATAGACATTTCATACTTTTATTAAGTGTGAACGAGTCTTTGAGCATTTTTTATGCTATCATCATGCTCGTTAAAACCAAGTATTAACGACATTGAGCTTACTTTTTGTTCTTTTTCGTGCTCGAAAACTATGAGAATAAGTTACCGAATTACATTTTATCACTTTTTTGGGCTCTTAAAACTCCCACGAAAAAGGAACCCCTCGGAGTTCCTCTTTAAGCTCTTTTCAGACTCCCTAAATAGGAAAATATTGCCAAGCAGACTTGATTCTTTCACGCTTGTAAAATTATTTGAAAGGTCGTCTTTCTGGTGATAGTTTACCCCTTTTTCGGACCAGGAGGACTATTTACGAAAAAGGATCACTCCAGTTAATTATGACTGGAAGAGTTCTCTCTCATTTTGTTTTATCCTTTTTCGGATGAGGAGACTAAATTTTATGAAAAAGAACTGTTTGGAGTCTTCTTTAGTTCTTTTCGGACTCTCTAAATATGAAATGACCCCGAGTTTTCCTTCTCTGGACTTGTTAAAATATAACATTGAAGGGCCCTTTTTGGAACGAACCCCTCCTATCTCAGGTTCGTAAAACATATGATGTCGGACTCATTTGAAGGATGAGCTATACCGAGCATCTATTACCCTCCTCAAGCTCGTTAAAAACAAAGAGGTACTCATCAATCATGATGGGGATAAGGAAAGAGTCTGTGTTTCATTGTAATTATGGAAATACTTAGTCACTCTTGAACATGGAACTCATTTGCATATGCATTCAAACTCTTGGATAATATGCTTGTCTTCGAGTCCCACCCATTCCGTGAGTCATTCCACTCCTTTGAGTCATTCAAAGAATGCTTCCATCATTAGTTACATTATAGGTTGGTGTCATTCTCGTCATGTCAATGCTTCCAAGTCATGCCATTCTCATGTTCAAGAGAGGTATGTTTATCGAGTCAATCTCCATAGTCATTGTACATTCCATGATGTCGATTACCCTTGAGTCAGTCTCAAACATTCTCTACAATTTGATCTACTCCAAAAGCTATTTGACCTTGTTTTGTGTCGATGATGGGGTGAAACATCATGGCCCTCCTTCAACCGGTTTATCCTTATCGACTTCAAGAAAATATCATCCGGGGATTTGATCTAGAAACCAATCAAGTACCTTGGGCCTGCATGCCTCAATGGCAGGTTACCTCGCTTTCAACAGTAAGTTTACATCATTGAATTTTGATTGAAAGATTCCACTGATTGTTCGACCTCAAATCATTGATTCACATTCAGTGGTATGTACTATGATACCTTGGGGATCATTGACATCAATAGTGATTTCCCTCGCACTTGTTAATGGTATACATCAATGACTGATAATAAAGTGGTTTCTACCACGTTCGACTTCAAAACATTGTAATCACATGGTTAGATTTGTATCATTGCGGGTTCAGCTTGAAGACCCTGGGTTAACTCATGTATCTTACCCAGGTTGCGATGGAATTTTTTTGAGCCATATTACATGGATCCACTTTTGTATTGGTTGTGGCTGTGTTATCATCTCATCATGGATCTACGATTGTGTCTAGTGGCCATGATTGTGTTCAGTCGGTCTTTACTATCATGGATCTGCAATGTATTGGTCGACAGCCATGTTGTGAGTCAATTGAGACATATATCTCAGGGTCAATTGCACTGCAGAAAGTATTTGTTCGTCACTCCAACCGACAATCCTTACCTCGATTTTTTCTTATTAAAAACCATTTCACGTACCTTATTTTTTCAGCTTCATGCTTTGGGGGGCATTTTGTTACACCAAAATCTTGTCATCATGAGTTATGTGTCCTCTATATGCCTTGATACCTAAATTACCTGGGCTAAAACACCAAAAGAGAAGTTGATGTTATCCTTTTAACTTTGTGTGGTCACCCCGACACGCCTTGATCTTTGGAAAGCTGCGTCAGACTTGAGGTGACGCGCTCTGCACCTTAGCAGAGTGTGTTGATGGTGTATGATGCTCTTGTACAAGGTGCACTGATCTTCCATTGGTGTGGGTTGTCCTTGTGCAAGGTGTGTCGTTGTTGTTTAAAATGGATAAAGAGAAGCTTCGAGCGATTTCTCGAATCTTGGATGGCGTGGAGACTTATCCTTACATATATGGAAAGGTGGCATTTCATCCCCTTATCTAGTGGGATGATCCCTTGAGCCTCTCCCCTAAATCCTCAACCTCTCCTATCCCTTTAGCCCTATATATATGAACCCCCCCCTCCATTTTTAAGAGAGGAAGGATATAGTACCTATATGCTGGTGGAATTTTGCTAGGAGATCCTCTTCATCCATTAGAGGCTAAGCATTTGATCTTGGAGGCTAGGATTGTTGGAAGGAGGTTATGACGTCAAAGCATCGGTTGTAACACCTCTCTCTTTGTACTTCTTATTATTACATCTAATGCAAGCTCTTTCCATAAAATTCATTGTGTTAATAATGTTTAGGATTAACCTCTTTGACTGTTGATCTAGATTGATTCACAATCATGTGCTTTTATCACTTGTTTGTTTCCATATGTTATTGACTAGTTTTGCATCTAAAGATATGAAGATCAGGACTTGGATCAACAAGGAGAAAATATCTACATTTATAAGGTAAGCCATCTCTTTCATTTATCTTGCATTTCAATCAATCTAGGAAAGTTGTTTGTGTTATGTACTTGTTTTGTTCTAGATATGAACCATTCAGACTAGGGAGATCTGTTTTAGTCCGCTCTTACAGATTGTCCGTAAACATTGAGTTGACCCCTCGCACTAGTGTTGCGGAATTTTTTGGAATTGTACGTGTGAAACATGGGTACACCAAAGTAGGGCAATAGAGTAAATTAGTGTGGTCAAACTTAATAGAATGTAGATTTCCACAATTCATCATATTGGAGGCTAATTTCTAGAATAATTGTGTGAGAAATTTTTTGTTAGCAATGCTAGAACCATGTGACTAGACATTTTATGTATTTGCAACATAATGACAAATTGAACATTTGATCTGCATCAAAGTAGTCATATGCAATGTACACATTGCACTAATGATTATGCAACTTTGATACATCAATATGTACGCCCATAATTAGACAAATTATTGGGGTGAACTCTTATTAGCATGATTCTTCTAGTCATGGACATAATCAACCTCATAATTGGAACATAACATCATTTATATTACAATTTATATATAGTAATACATTTTAATTCCAAGAAGGATTGTTTGATTGTTAAAGTGATTAAGCTCCATATTTGTCAATGATTATTTGTCCTCCCTTTGTGTGCTATGTGTTGTTGTTGTACATTAACAATATTGATATGACAGGTATTCATAATGTGCATAGATGACAAGGTAGGTGCACACATATTGTTAATATGGGTGCACATAAGCTATTGAGATGTGTGTACATAGGTTGCTAAAGTGTGTGCATGTAATGGAACTTGGTGCACACAACTAGAATTAAGTGCATTAAATGATGTATACTTTTTATAGGCATAGGGGTGTTTCCCTTCATCTGTTCTTGTTAGGGGTGATGAGAGGTTATTAAAGGAATGCCCCTTGAGCCTCATAACATGCGTTATATGCTATTGCATTGGAGGCACTAGGGTAGCCTTGGTTGGAGAACTCTAGCACAAATCGCAAATGCTTTCTCACACATGTGAGCTTGTACGCTAGATAATCATGGCTACGCTCCAATTGCATCAAGAAAATTTGCTAGAAACTACTCTAAGGTGTATCATTTGTCACCATGGGGTTACTGTCCTCTAGCCCGATTTCACAAACTTTTAGGTTTCCTTGTGTAGTTGACTACTCTTTGCAATGTGGAATTTTAATTACATCTAGATTCATGCTAATTTCAATATTAATCTCTTTTGGAACCAATGCAATAGATTCTTCTTCATCATTATCTTGAATTGACAGCAAGCAGAGGTTTGGGTCTTCCACATTAAAGATTGGAAAAATGGTCATGCATGCTAGTAGTTCCAACCTAAATTTGTTCTCTCTAATATACTCAATAATGGCATGAGGGTCATATTCGTTCAACTCAATATTTGTGTCCTCCCCCTTGAAGTGTTTGTTAATTTTTATGGTAAACCCAAATTGTGTTTAATGCACAAAAATGTGTGATATGTGCAATGTTGATTTGGGTATGAATGTACAATTAAAAAATGAAAAACAGATCTACCTAGCTGTAGAAATCCAAAAAATCATGGATCACACCAAATGTTCAATGCAACATATCACCCTATAAAGTTGCATTAGGTGAGAATGTAAAATAAATATCTCGATAAATCACTAGTTCTCACAAAAAATCAATGCAAAGGATCCATGAACGAAGAAAACACCAACATTGAAGGTGTTGGGTAAACTAGACAAAAAACCAAAAGTTTTCATGGCCACTAAAAAATAAACTTGAAGAAGATTTGAAGTACATATATCAAAAGTGAAATTGTTGATGACTAACATAAGTGCTCCAAGTCAAATGTGGTTCTAATGAACAAGATGTACAAAGTGATTCATGAAAAAGGAAAACACCAACATTGCTATCAAGAAATGGCAACAAAACAATACAAGAAACATTATTGCAAATATAGCAGTAAGTTTACAAGCATAATGACAACCTATGTGAAGGTAGGGTAATCTTCCTATACTCCCTAAAAAATACATTAGAAAAGACAAATTTTTAAAGGAGATCTTTTTTGGAATGTGATTTTTCTTAAATTTTGAAGTGATTTTGTAAACAAATATGCAAATGTTTCACTTAAAAAAATTAAAAAAAGGGAAAATATTCAATTTTCAAAATTTTAACATGATTGCGTATAATAAAAAATATCATGCTCCAAAAAAATGTTATTTTTTAGAATACTTTATGAATAAAATAATAATAATAATAAACATCAAAACACACACACACACACATACATACATATATATAATAATAATAATAATAATGCTTGCGAATGGGGCTCCAAGAAGTGACATCATCTAACAGCTGATTTCCATTGGTTTGTACCTCTGTGAAGACCGATTGTGGTGCAGGGGCGTCTAATAGGGCATCGGCTTGATGGTGCGTTCATAGGGGAGGGGCCTCTCCCCTCCTCTAAAACAAGGCACAACGGAAGAGAAGGAAGGCACGCAATGTCAGGAACATAAGACAGGAATATGAGGAGAGGGTCTGGGTCCGAGGCTTGAGAAGCAAGAGGTGGCCAGGGCAGGAACAGTACTGAGTCTTGGGTTCAAGAAGCAGGAAGCTGTCAGAGGTGAAGCTGGAACGAGGGTCTGTATACCCAAATCGATCAACACTCTGACTATTACTGTAAACCCCATCAGGGTTAAGGAACGAATTCAGCATATGACGGACCATGCTCTGATTGGAAAATTCATGGGGATATGGCCCACGGAGAAAGCCCTGACCTAGTGGATTCATGCGACCTGGAAACCGAAGGGTCATTTTGATCTCTTGCTGGGCTGCAAGGGTTTTTTTACGGTGGTATTCCTCAATATTGAAGATAAGGATCGGGTTTTTGAGGGAGGTCCCTATTTTTACTATTCTGCTGGCCTATTTCTAAGGATATGGAAGGATCATTTCAACCCCAATAAGGAAGATCTATCCATCGCTCATGTTTATATTCGTCTCTATTCATTACCTACAGAATACTGGGATCTGGAAATTTTAAAAGCGATTGGAGAAACCTTGGGACACTTCGTCAAGATATCTGATCAAACGAAACAAGGAAGGTATGCATCTTATGCTTGGATCTGTGTTTACATGAATATTTCAAAAACCCTCCCGGAGGGGATCACTCTAAACTGGGAAGACTCGGAATGGTTCTAAACCCTGGATTATGAACACATCCCCTTTCGATGTCGGCATTGCCATACTCATGGTCATCTGGCTAGGGATTGTCACCTTAACCTCCTTAAGGACATCCCAGGAAGTAGTACTCATGAGCAAAAGGATAAGGATGGTTTTGTCAAAGTGGCCATGCGTAAATGGATGGGGAGATGACATAATGGTCTAGATCTGGAGAAAAAGATTGCTCAGACTAACAGTTTTGTGGCCTTGGAAATTGTTCCAGTGGAAAACCCTCCTGCTGAAAGAGAAAAAGAAACCTCCCAGCCTGATGAAGGCCATCCGAAGTCGATAACTATGAAGGAGAAACCTACTCAATCTGCTGAAGGAAAACAGATCGAGACAGAGTGTATGGATGAGGATCTGGACAAGATGGCACTTGGAGATCTAGATCTGGATAGTATTGAAGAGGCCTGTAAGAACATCGAGGTGCACTCTATCCCTGATAACCAAATTCAATTGTTGAAGGAAGCAATCTTGAAAACTAAACCGACCCCTAGCTTGGGAATCGACCCCTTGAAACTTAAGGAAAACAAAAGGAAATTAAAGGAAGGAAGCTCCAAAAGGGGTAGGAAATCGAATAGGGAGAGGATTGGAGAAATTGCGGCAAGATTGGTCGATTCTTGACAATATCCCACTATCCAGGAAGCCCTTCTCTCAGCCAGATACAGTGCATGATGAAATTGTTAACTTGGAATATTCGAGGGACCAACGATCCTCATAAGATTAAAACCCTTAAAAATAAAGTTATGAAGGAAAAACCTACTATGGTGTTTCTACAAGAAACTAAGTGTTCAGGGAACCAATTAGAGGCTAAGGCTCAAATTCTATGGAAACATTGTAAAAGTATGGATCTGGACGCAACTGGACATTCTGGTGGACTGGCTTTTCTGTGGGATCCTGGGAGAATCTCTTTGTTTAATTTCCTCTCTACTAAGTTTAGTCTATCAGCTGAATTCCATGTCATCAGTTCTAATGTGAGAGGAATCCTTACCAATGTTTACGGGCCCAACAGTTACCCTGAGAAACAGAACTTTCTTAGTAGCATGTCTAATCTGAGGAGATTGTTCGAAGGCTCCCATTGGATTGTTGGGGGGGATTTTAACATGACCAGGATGTTATCCGAGAAAAAAGATGGAAGAAGACATCTTACTCCTGAATTTTTTTTGTTTGATGACTTCATTGAGGCGAATAGTCTCATTGATGTAGACCTTAGGATCATGGTTTGTACTTGGAACAATAGAAGGGGAGGGGAACATCTGGTGGCAGCAAGAATGGATAGATTTCTCTTATCTGAAAGCATCATGCTTCTGGGGGGGAGTTTGAATTCTCATTCGATTGCATCTTCTGGATCAGATCACTGGCTATTATCCCTGCTGTGGAGTAATATAGGTACGAAGATGACCAAACCTTTCAGATTTGAAAAGTTCTGGTTAACACATGAAGAATTTGCTTCTCGTGTAGAAGAATGGTGGCAGACTTTTACTCCACTCGTAGGGACTAAAATTTATTGCTTTCAACAAAAAATGGAAATGCTCAAACAGAAGATCAGACGTTAGAATAATGAGGTCTTTGGTAATATATAGGTTGAAAAAGCTAAACTGGATTTAAATATGGAGCAGATCCAGGAATGTATCATGCAGACTAGAATGACACCGGAGCTTGTTGTGGAGGAAAAACGTACTATCGAGGACCTCTTTCAAAGACAAAGGTAGGAGGAGATCCCGTGGAAGCAAAAGTATCGAAACTTGTGGTTGAAAGATGGGGATCAAAATACTAAGTTTTTTCATCGGGCCACCATTCAACACAGACAGTACAACCAGATTGTTAACTTGAAGAATGAGGAGGGGGTGGTGGTGGAATCTCATGAGGAAATTGAACAAGAATTGGTTCATAATTCAAAGAGGTGGTTACCGAAATCCCGGAGGATCGTAACGAAGCCTGCAGGGTGATCAAAGTGGTCATTCCCCACCTTATTTCTGATGAGTAGAATGAAATGCTGATTCGGCCCATTGAATTTATGGAAGTAGAGACAACTATTCATCAAATGGAGGATGGGAAATCCCCTGGACCGGATGGCTTCACTGTGAACTTTTTTCATGCTTTCTGGGATTTAATTAAAGAGGAAGTGTGGCAGGTGGTGGAAGAATCACAGACTATGAGAGGGGTGCTCCCTTCTTTGAACTCTACTTTCTTAACCTTGATCCCTAAAAATCCGATGGCTGAGAAAGCGGACTTATTCAGACCAATCTCCGTGTGCAACATCATTTATAAAATTACCACGAAGGTCCTTGATAATCGACTTAAACCCCTTCTTCCTTCCTTAATCTCCCTGGAACAATCAGGGTTTGTGGAAGGCTGTCAGATTATGGATGGTATCATTCTGGCTCATGAAGTGCTTCACTCTCTGCGGAGTACTAGAAAAGCTGGTATGATGCTTAAATTGGATCTCTCCAAATCCTATGACAAACTGAACTAGTCATACATGAAATAAATTATGAGGTCCTTTGGGTTCAGCGATATTTGGATCATATGGATAACTAATCTCACTTCCTCTGCTTTCTTCTCTATTCTGGTTAATGGAAACCCCTCTACTGTGTTTAAACCTTTGCGGGGTATTCGGTAAGGAGATCCTCTATCTCCGTTCCTTTTTGTTCTCATGACGGAAGGTCTTGGGAGACTCATCTCTCATTTAGTGGACCAGGGAAGTATCAAAGGCTTGAAGTTCCCACCTTATGAGAAGGCCATCACTCATCAGCAGTTTGTGGATGACACTTTACTTATGGGACATTCTTCTGTCCAGGAAGCTAGACAAATCAAACGGGCTCTGAACATCTTTTTACAAGCATCGGGTCTTACGATCAATATGGATAAATCTCTGGTGTTTTTCTTTAACACTCCACCCATCTGTCAAAGGAAAATTTTAAGAATTCTAGGTTTCAAAAAGAGCTCCCTTCCAACCAAATATCTTGGTGCTCCCTTATCTGAGGGTGTTCTTAAAAAATCCTCCTGGGAAGATCTTATAAATAGAATGAAGGAAAGAATTTCGAATTGGACTCTTCGTTCATTAAATTTCTCGGGCAGAGTGGTGTTAGTGAAGTCTGTTTTGCAAGCTATGGCCCTGTACATGTTCTCTGTTCTTGTGGCTCTCAAAGTGGTGATGAAGGAAATCAGGAATATCCAACGAACCTTCTTGTGGGGAGGTATGACAGACCATAGGAAATGGCCTTTGGTTGATTGGAAAACTCTCTGCCAACCTAAGCAGGAGGGGGGTCTGGGTCTTCGAGATCCAGAGGAATTAAGTAAAGTGTGTGGAGCCAAGATTTGGTGGTGTTGGCTTACTCACTCTAATGAACAATGGGCCAGCTTCTGGGGAAAGAAGTATAATCCGACAACGAACCAGCAGGACTGGATTTGGGAGGAGGGTATGGAAAACGGATCTCGTATATGGAACATGGCGCGTGCGGGTAGTGAAATTATCAGGAAACACTGTTTCTGGTAAATTCAGGAAGGAAACTCTATGAATATTTGGTTGGATGCATGGCAACAAGAACCACCCATTTCCACCCTGGTTAATATTCCTAAGGATGCCCTGGTTGGGTGACATAACTGGATGATGGTGAATAGATATTGGCAGGAAGCCTCTTATGACAGAGGATTTCATATTTGGAAGCCTTTGGAATGGTGGATAGCCTCCTATGGGGAAGACACAAGCAGGCAGGTTTATGATATTGTGAGCAATAGGCAGATAAAAACTCAAAGGGGGATGGACATTCTTCGATGGGGTTACAATCCCAAAGGTATGTTCTCGGTGAAAGAAGCTTACAACCTCCAGACCAGATCGACGAATCCTGTGGGAGATCATACTTGGAAATATTTATGGGAAGCCAAATTTTGGTCTAAAATCACCCTCTTCCTATGGTTGGTTCTAAGTGGCAGAATCTTGACCTGGGACAACATTGTGAAGTGAGGGTATGAGGGTCCATCCATATGTGTCCTCTATGGCCAACACATCGAAACCATAGTGCACCTTTTAGATGAATGCAGTTTTATAGATGCTCTTTGCGATGAAGGTGCAAGGATTTTCCACAGGTCAGAGCGGGTTAGGTCTATACTAGAGCAAACAGTGAGACAATGGAGAGGGGATCCTTTCCAAGGGAGAATTCTGAACCATATATGGCAACTCTTTCCTGGATTTATCCTTTGGGAGGTGTGGAAGGAACGAAATAAATGACTGTTTCAGGGTAAAAAAGGTTCATGGAAGACAGTCTGGGGGCATATTCTACACGGAATTACTGAGACGCTGAAATTATCATTATGGAATGAACAAGATTTGAATGTACCAGATAATGAATTACGGATTATCCATACCTAGGGTATCATGGTGCTCCCAAAGTTCATCGGGCTAAAAAATCTCAGTAATAGGCAGCAGGACAGTCCGACACTGTGGTCGCCGCCTCAACAAGGGTGGTTGAAGCTGAACTTTGATGGAGCTTCCAAAGGAAACCCCGGGCTGGTAGGGTATGGTGGTGCTATGCGAACTAACCAAGGTAAGGTTTTGTTCAGTTACTACGGTCATTTGGGTTGTGAAAGGAACAATGTCGCAGAGTGCGAAGCATTGTTACAGGGCTTAAGCATTGTGGCTCGCCGTGACATTAGCAGTATTATCGTGGAAGGAGACTCTAACATGCTAATACATATCACCAAAAAACTGAATAATGGGACCCACGCAGTTAAACTGGCAACCTCATGGTGTCTGGCATGGAGGATGACGTGTCTGGGCAACCTCATCACCTCATTTAACTCCATCATTTTCCAACATGTCCGGAGGAATGCCAACTGTTTGGCCGATGCGCTTGCGAATCAGGGGGCCATTCAATGTAATGAGCGATGGGATGGGGACTCTTTGGAATTACCATCGGATATGTGTCGACTTAAGTGCATTAAGATCGCCGAGTGTGATCGTGGAGAATCGCTGCCGAATGCTGATGACAGAACTCCTCCTAATATCGAGGTTTGCACATCTAATGGTACACATCTTTGAATGCCCGTATAGATGGTGTTCTGGTAAAATAAATAAAAGGACAAATGTGTGGTTTTCCGGGGATTTCCTATCGGATGGGGAAATTAAGTTACGGGATTTGAAGAGTGAGAAGGACATGGTGGATTGGTCTCGCATGCTCCTTATGGATTATCATGATCAGGGGAGGATGGAGGTGACGAAGGCTCAGGGCAGGCGTAATCATTACAGAGTCTGGGAAATGATGAGGGAGGTTGTGAAGGCAAGGGGCGGCTTCCCTTTAAATTCAGAATTCAGGGATGGTCATAGACGAAGAGATTATCGCCTAGATTATGTTTGTGCCTGGTTTGTGTATGGTAATTCTTTTTTAGGTGTGCAGAGTTATTGCAAGGGGGTGGGAATCATGCCGCAGAGAGGTAGAAATATGAGGAGAGGTAGACGTGCTAACGGTGAGCACAGTAATGCTGGTGGGGGTGCCCCGATGCAGGCTAGCCCTAGCTAGGAACAATGGAACATTGCTGCAACGGTTGTTTTCTTTCGTCAGTTCTTCCCTTCGGGAGTGTAGCAGGAGGTGGAGGAAATTGAAGTGGACTTATGGCCTCTGGTGGGGGAGGAAGAGCTATCGGAGGAGGCGGTGGTGATGGTCGATTGGATCCACGACCTGGGTAACATGCTGGGACTCATGGCCTTGTATAATCGGGTTGTCGTCACCTTGTGGGTTACCAAGAATTTGATCGCTCAATGCCTGGAAACACGGGGTGATGCCCTATCGGGCTCTCCATGGCTTAAAAAGCTGGAAGACCTTTGTAAGGATACTGCTGAAAATTGTCACTGGATCCACATGAAATTAGATGCTCTGGCTGGAGACTTGGGGATTTCTTTTCTGTCACGCCCTAAGAAAGTGGAGAACCCACGTGAGATTCACTTAAGTGATAAGACAGAGGCTGTGGAGGCACCCCCGGTCGTGATCGTTGAGGACGAGGCTAGTCCATCCGTTTAAATGCTATGTTTGTGGCATTTTTCAGCTTGGTGACTTTTGGCTTGGAGCTTATCGGCATGGTGCAGGTTGGGGTTTCGTCTGGTTATGTTATTACTGTGGTCTCTGTTCTGGTTCTTTGGTTATGGGTCTGCTTTCTGGATACTGTAATTTTGTATGGTATACTCTCTGTACTCTCAGGGCTTGACCTCGTTTTGGCTAGGGGTTATGGGACTTGTAGCTTATGTTGTATTAGCTCTCGGGTTCTGGCTAGGTCTTTGTAAATGGTATGGCCTTTGTAACTCTTTTCTGCTTGGTGAAAGCTTTGGATATGGGTTATGGGGGTTATGGGTCTGTCTGATGCTCTCTGGTGGCTCTGTTAGCACCAGGATGGATGTAATGATGAAAGTATGTAATTTTGCCACTTTATTAATAGAATGAAAGGTCCTTTTTTTGCTTAAATAATAATAATAATAATAATTAATAATTAATGATAATAATAATAATAATTAATAATGTCTTTCTGAAAAGACATGACTATTAGTGAAAGGGTATTCCGCCAAAATATAAATAACGGGCCCTCAATTGTAATTCATATCATATCTTATTTTATCATCTTTTATATAAATTCATATTTATGGATTATTTGTCATTTATGAAGTGGAAGTTCAAGTAAATGATATTTTCTCATTACACTGGTATCATAGTTGATGGATTATTTGTCATTTAAGAAGTGGAAGTTCAAGTAAAAGAGATTTTCTCATTACACTGGTATCAGATTTGCGTTGCTAATCTAGGCTTCTAGCCATTATTTCTGGGTTTCCCTAAAATCTAGGACCTTGTCCAAAAATTAGGCCCTTGGCCCAAAAAAGTAAAAAAAAAACACGTGGTTTCCCAAAAGAAGAAGTAGAACCACACGTGGTTTCTTAATAAGTGGGTTTGGGTTTATTCTCCAACAACAAACAAAAAGCAAGATTTGAACCTGGGTGGGGAAGGTAACAATCATTCCTCCCAACCACCCAATCTACACCATTTTACAAATATTAAGGGGAAAATAAGATTAGAAGAGCATGAAAAGAATATTTTTTACAAGAATAATCATATTGAATATTGTTTATTATAAAAAGGAGATATTGAATAAATTTCAAAGAAAAATCAAGAAGATGGGTTTTAATGTTGAAAAGAAGGGAAGGTTTCCTAGCACCTCACTAATGAATGTCTCAATACTATTTAGAGTTAAAGGGACACTTGCAGGGAAGGATGTCACCATTTCTATTTCCCATAGTGAACGAAATAATTATATTAGTGCTGAATTTGCGAACAATTTAGTGATTCCCGAATCAAATATAGGTGAAAGGCTAGACCTTTGGAACAGGAAGCAATTTCAAATAAGTGGATTAGAATTGAATGTTGGAGATTGTATGGTCATATATCAATTCATTGTTAGTTCCTTATGGAGCTTTGATGGTGACATAGTTTTAGGGTTACCTTGGATTAAAACATTGGGGACCTTCATCTTAAATGTCGAAAAGAAGTTTCTGACATTTTCCTATAAGCAGGAGAGAATCACATTTCAAGATATTACAATGAGTTCAGATTTAGAAGCTCCAACATCTAAAGACTTCAAGGATATATCAAAGATGATTTCACAGGGTAATCAGAAGTTAGAACAAAATAAGCAAAAAGAAGTTGAAAAGATTTTCACCAGTAAGGATGAAGAAATTACTCATTTGAAGAATCACAGTCAAGACTTGATCGCACAGATTAACAAATTAAATGAGGGAAAAAAGATCGCAAGAAGAAATCCAAGAGAAATTCTACCAAAAGGAAGTGGATCTCCAAAAAGAATTCAATAAGAATCTATTAGAAAAAAATGAAGAAAATTCTCGCTTAAAAACTTTGAATCAAGGGTTGACTGAACAAATAAAATAAAAAAAAAGAGAAGTTAGAAAAATCCTTAGAGTTATTATCAACCAGTAAACTGTGTGAATCACAAACAATTGAAGTTTCTACAAGGGTTCCACAAACAGATCGAATGCCTTATCGTCACCCAAATCACAGAAGTCGATACAACCAACATCAAACTAAAGCAGGAAATAAACATTGTTCTTCTTATGGACAAACCAACTACAACATTGAAAATGAACGAAAACAACATCAACAACTTTTATGGAAGCCTAAATTAAGAATTTCTGTACAAGTAGTCGATCATCAAACAATTCCAATGAAGGTAGATTTGGGATGGATCACTTACCAAAAAATGCAACACATTGGTTCAGCAATCCGAATATTATACCGCCTGGTTTCATCAAGCATTGTATTTCCAAGCTCACAACATCTTGAAAAGTTGTTATGAGCAAGAGAACAAAGTCATACAATAAACTATTCTTTGAGGACAAAGCACGTTAAAGGGGAATTCAAGGTTATGAATAAAATAATAAACATCAATATATATATATATATATGTTAGAAAAAACAGGATCGCAGAGCAACAACAATAAACAAGATGCAAATACAATCACACAAACATATTACAAGGGAGACACCAATATATCATGGTTCACCCAACATGGTCTACGCCCACACTGAAATTGCGAGTCCTTATTATTATACCATCCAACAAATGAAGGGATACAACCTACAACACATCCGTTGCTCTTCCTCTTCACTGTCTCACGGTCTCTCGTTTCGATCTCAGAGATCTTTACAATGCATAATACCTAATACATCAACCCTAGCCGTATTACAATGTATTTCTTATAAAGGGGAATACCATGGGAAAATACCACGGGTTACCCAAAACCATGGGCTCATAAAACAACCTCAAAAAATTTCCTTCAAGGGCTTCACCCCCGAACCCTTGCCAGGGGTAATTACCCCCGGACCCCAGCGGGGGGAGGATTCGCCCCCCCCACACCCCCCTCGCTGGGGTGAGTGTACAATCCTTTGCATATCATATAAAAATAGGGTACAAACATGGTTAAATAATAATATCTCTGAATCTGGGAGATCAGGCTCCACAACCAACAATCTCCCACTTGGAGACTAATCACAACAACTCCACCTCTGCTGCACTTGTTGGACCTTGGACTTGAAAAATTTCTCATCTCCACCTTCAAGCTAGAAGGCAAATTGAAACCGAGCAGGAACTTAGTTTCTCTCTGGTCACTACCTTTGTGAACATGTCTGCAGGATTCTGGCTAGTATGTATCTTTTCCAGCTTCAACAGTTCATCTTCCAAAACATAGTGTATGAAATGGTACTTGAGCTGTATATGTTTAGTCCTGGAATGGAATGCTAAGTTCTTTGCAAGATGAATGGCACTCTGGCTGTCACTATACAACCTTCTATCCTTCTGCTTCTTACCCAATTCCTCCATAAACCTATGCAACCAAATCATCTCTTTACTAGCCTCTGTAACAACAACATACTATGCTTCCGTTGTTGAAAGTGCAACAACCTTTTGTAGTTTCAAAATCCATCTTACTGCTGTTCCACCTACAATAAAAATATACCCTGTGGTGCTCCTCCTTCTATCCTTATCACCTGCCATATCTACATCAACATATCCCTGTAGAACAATGTCTGAACCTCCAAAACATAATGCCCAAGTGGTAGTACCTCTCAAATACTTGAGAATCCACTGTACTGCCTTCCAATGTTATTTACCTGGATTGTTTGTATATCTGCTCACAACTCCCACTACATGTGCAATATATGGTCTTGTGCATACCATGGCATACATCAAGATGCCAACTGCTGATGAATAGGGAATCTTAGACATGTAATCTATCTATTCCTGTGCCTTGGGACACATTTCCTTACTTAGTTTGAAATGTGTGGCCAAATGTGTACTAACTGGTTTTGCATTTTTCATTCTGAACCTCTCCAACACCTTTTGTATGTACTCACCCTGAGATAATGTCAATTTGCGATTTTTCCTATCTCTTGTTATTCTCATACCAAGGATTTGCTTTGCAACACCCAAATCCTTCATTGCAAATGATTTTGCTAACTTCCTTTTGAGCACATTTATTTCCTGCATGTTAGACCCTGCAACAAGCATGTCATCCATATACAATAACAAGCTAATATAACTTCCATTATCCAGCCTCTTGAAATAAACACAGTGGTCAGAATGACATCTACTATAACCTTGTTCTGCCCTACCAAATTTTAAATACCACTGCCTTGGAGCTTGCTTCAAGCCATACAAGCTCTTCTTCAACCTGCATACCAAATTCTCCTTCCCTTTGACCTCATACCCTTGTGATTGTTGCATATATATCTCTTCCTCCAAATCCCCAGGGAGAAAGGATGTTTTTACATCTAACTGTTCAAGATGCAAATATTCTACCGCCACTAGACTTAAAATAGTCCTAATTGAAGTCATCTTAACAACAGGAGAAAATATTTCATCAAAATCTATACCTTTGTTCTGTGCAAACCCCTTTACAACAAGTCTGGCCTTGTATCGCTTCTTGCCTCCTCCTTCTTCCTTCAACCTATAAACCCATTTGTTCTGCAATGCTATTTTATCAAGAAGCAACTGAACCAAATCCCAAGTTTGGTTTCCTACCAATGAGTCCATCTCCTCATTCATTCCTTGCTCCCACTTCTTTTTAGTTTCCACCTACATTACTTCTTCATAACATTCTGGTTCACCAGAATCAGTCATCAATAAATAATACATTGAAGGAGAGTATCGTTTAGGGAGTCTACTTAACCTGGTAGATCTTCTTACACTTGCAGGAGTTTCAAATACTTGCTAATGTTCTTGATTTTCTAGCACCTTTGGAACTTCATCTTCTTTAATTTCATCAAATACTGTGTACTCTGTGTTTTCGTTTTCCCATTTCTTTCCCTGCAACTGATCTTTATACATGACCTTTTCATTGAATATCACATCTCTACTCCTAATGATTTTTTTTATTTTCATAATCCCATAAGCGATAACCAAAATCATCAACCCCATATCCAATAAAGGTACATTTCTTGGATTTAGCTTCAAGCTTTGTTCTATTTTCTTTATCAATATGGACAAATGCTTCACAACCAAACGTTCTAAAAAATGATTAGTTTACCTTTTTACCTGTCCATGCCTCCTCTGGAATACCACCATCCAAAACACTTGAAGGCCCTTTGTTTATTAAATAAACAACAATATTTACAACATCTGCCCAAAACTGTAAGGGCAACCTTGCATGCAATCTCATACACCTTGCACGCTCCATGATCGTTCTATTCATCCTTTCTGATGTACCATTTTCTTGTGGTGTTTCTGGGACTATCTTCTCTCTACGAATCCCATGGTATGAACAGTAACTATCAAACTCCTTTCCGCAGCACTCACCTCCATTATCAGATCTGTGACACTTCAACCTTTTTCCTGTCTCATTCTCAACCAAAGCTTTCCACTTCTTAAAAGTAGCAAACACATCAGACTTATATCTAATGCAATAAACCCAAGTTTTTCTAGTTGCATCATCAATAAATGTAACATAATAATGAGAGTCACCAAGAGATTGTACCTGAGCCGGTCCCCATACATTTGTATGCACAAGCTCTAACTTTTCATTCTTCTTATGTTTCCCAACACTGAGAAATCTAACTCTCTTCTGTTTTCCATAAACACAGTTCTCACAGAATTCCAAACTTACCTGCTTCAAATATGGTAGCAACTTCCTTGAGTGGAGAATCTGCATCCCCTTCTCACTCATGTGGCCAAGCCTATGATGCCACAATGTTGTATCTATTCCTGTGGAAGCTAAAGAGATAGAATGGTCAGTATTATGAGGACATAAATACAATGTACCTAACCTGTCTCCTTTTGCTATCATCATTGATCTTTTAGTGATCTTCCACCACATTTCTCCAAATGTAGATAGACAACAACCATCTCCCAACTGCCCTGTTGAGATCAGATTTCTTTTCATATCAGGAATATGTCAGTAGACATTCAGTTCCATTCTTAAATTTTATCCATACCTTACCCATTCCAACAATTTTACATGGCTCATCATCACCCAATAAAACATGTTCAAAATCGCCTGAAACATAATCATGAAAATATTTCCTATGGGGTGTAGCATGACATGAAGCCCTTGAATCTACTACCCAATAATCACTAATATTATCTAATGCAAGAATCAAAGCATCTTGTAACACATCACCTACTACATTCGCTTCCTGGGTAGTTTCCTGTTGTCCATCTCCTTTCTTCTTTAAAGATCTGCAGTCTTTCTTCAGATGTTCTTTCTTTCCATAGTTCCAACACTCTATCTTTCCCAGTCTGTACTTGGATCTGTTCATTTTAGACTTGCTGCGATTACCTTGGCTCTTTCCTCTCTCATTTTGTCTTCCCCTACTCTCCATGGTCAACGCATTACCTGATGTCTCACCTGTGTTTTTTCTTTGGATTTCCTCGCTAAGAATAACACTAACAACATCATCAAATATCAAAGTGTTTGAACCAGATACGGAATTACTTATAGCCATGACCAAGCCATTCCAACTTTCTGGCAATGAACACAAGAATAGAAGAGCCCTAACCTCATCATCAAAGTTCACACTTACAAAAATTAGTTGATTTGTAACCGTATTAAATTCATTTGAATGATCAACAATAGATCCACCTTCAAACATCTTCATATTAAATAAACGCTTCATTAGAAATACCTTGTTGGAGGCTGAGGGTTTTTCATACAGCTTACCCAATGCACTCATCAAACCCTCCGTTGTCTTTTCTTTTGAGATATTGAAAGCCACTGACAAAGCCAGGGACAGCCGTATTGTTCCCAGTGCCTTTCTGTCAATAACCTCCCATTCTTCGTCCTTCATAGTCGTTGATTGCTTTTCTCTTCTTCCCAACGGTAGGAATAGATCCTTCTAGTACAGATAGTCCTCCATTTGCATCTTCCATAACTGGTAGTTTTGGCCATTAAATTTCTCGACCCTAAACTTTCCTTCTTTCGCCATTGCTCCCACTCAAACCAGAAACCCTAGTTTCCTGCGGGTTTATCTGCCAAATAGACCTTTGGCTCTGATACCAATTGTTAGAAAAAACAGGATCACAGAGCAACAACAATAAACAAGATGCAAATACAATCACACAAACATATTACAAGAGAGACACCAATATATCGTGGTTCACCCAACATGGGCTACGTCCACACTGAAATTGCTAGTCCTTATTATTATACCATCCAACAAATGAAGGGATACAACCTGCAGCACATCCGCTGCACTTCCTCTTCACTATCTCACAGTCTCTCGTTTCAATCTCAGAGATATTTACAATGCATAATACCTAATACATCAACCGTAGCCATATTACAATGTCTTTCTTATATAGGGGAATACCATGGAAAAATACCACGGGTTACCCAAAACCATGGGCCCGTAAAACAACCCCAAAAAATTTCCTTCGACCCCAATGGGGGGTGGCTTCGCCCCCACCCCACACCCCTCCCCCTGCTGGGGTGAGTGTACAGTCCTTTTCATATCGTATAAAAATAGGGTACAAACATGGCTGAATAATAATATCTTTGAATCTGGGAGATCAAGCTCCACAACCAAATATATATATATATATATATATAAAGTTTGAGTAAATGAGATTTCCTCATTACAAATACAATCATTTTTGTGGAATAAAAAAAGGCACATATAATATTACCCAATCATATTTTCAAGCCTTCCTTTTCGAGGTATGACCCATGACTCCTCCATGAAAGCATCAGGGCAAGGCATAATTTATTTATCCTCCGAATGACACATCATATTAGACCTACACTTGTATCCACTATGGATCTCATCATCTACAGGTATACAACGTGGCTCAATCAATTCATTTGCAGGGAATAATGTTTCAATATATTTATTATTTGATTGCCATGTCATAACCATATTTATAATAGGGAAAGCCCCCATGTTTTTTATTAGGAAATTTCCCTCTATATTTCAGGAAGGAAGCACAACGTTGGTAGTGCAAAAACTAATGAAGGAGGATATATATTGCTGCCCGATCCTTAAGCAAGGTTTTTTTTTTTAATTTCAAATTCAAAATGATTTTTTTTTAAAACAAAAACAGTTGAGGTTTTTTATTATATAAAAAAGGAGGAGTACAGAAAATATTTGATGGATTGCTCCCATAACAGGACAACATCCAAAACACCTTGTTCATCTTTTACAAGCATATAGCTGTCATGAAAAAAACCTATTCTGTGGAAACTGTAACTTCTAATAAACTGACCGAGAAAGAAGAGGTGGAAACATAACATAGCAAACAAACTAGAAAATGCCTCCCTGTGTTGACAAGCTCCTTGTTGAACCTATTCAGTTTCTCGTTCACGTCCAGGACGTTGATGTTCTTCGCATCCAACTTTCCTGCCAGAGTTCCACTTTGAGGAATAATTTATTCCATGCGGTCTTCGAGCTTGCTGATCCTGTCATCAATCTTTCTTTTGTAGCTTTTCACTTCAGAATGCGTCGCTTGAGAAAGAGGATACAAGCATGATAGGGCTCTTTTCAGCTCCATATTTTCATTTCTTACCTGCCTGATTTGGCCTTCTAGATCCATTATACGTTCCATAACTACTTCCATATCAACCTTTTTACTTTGACCCTGGCTAACGTCCAAATTGGCGGTTTTTTGCTTCACGAGGATGTTTCTAGAGACCTCGTTTTCTCCTACCGGATCGCTCTGGCAGCGACTATGTCCCATTGTTCAATCCTGCATATTTCCAGGTTCCATATCCTAAGCATCAACATGGTTCGGGTTTGCCCTTCTCTGCACATTGTGGACACTATTAATCGACATATTACAGTGTAGACAATTCCTATCAGTCTCATAATCGTTCATAATGAGGAAGACAACTCTGTTCGTCTCCCTGAAGGTTTCCCAGCCCTAGGCAATGGATGCTTTGATAGATTGTAAAAAAAAAAATTGCCTGTATAAACCTTCCAAACAAGGTTCAAGTGCATGAGGGGGAAAGAAGCTAAGGTATCCAAACGTTTTCCTTGGTGGCATTATCACTCATAAGAACACCACAGCTTAACTCTACTCCTTTATTTGCCATGCTATCAGCCTGCTGATTGCGGCTTCTAAGGATATGGAGGAAGTTAATCGATTTGAATTCTTTGGCAATAAATAAAAGAATGTGGTGCATTTTGTAGGAGGGACTCTTCTGGTCCATTGTGATATTCCTAGCTTCCCTTGTGACAATTAGGGAGTCTTCGATGGCGATTAGTTCATCGATTCCCATGTCTCTAGCAAGCTCTAGTCCCTTAATTAAGGCAAGCCATTTCGCACTGTTATTTCTTTTCTCCCAATGCCTCACAGATAGTCTCTTTGCTTGTTTCCCATAGAATCGAAGATGACTCCCCTCGCCCCTTCCAGCCCTAGATTACCTTTAGAGGCCCCATCGTAGAAGAGGGAGCTACTTCCTATCTGAGCCCACCCGTCTTGAAAATATTCTTTACTCTTCTTGAGTTTCCAACTCGGGTTGCTTGTCTTTGTGGGTTTGTTACTTGAAAGGGAAGGAGGCAAAAGGAAGTCAGACGCCCAAACACATTCCTCGATAGTTAAGGGTTCCTGTTTTATGTGCTCCATGCCTCTCGAGGATAATGACTCCACCCATAGGGCCTTTGCCGAGGCACAAGTCATTCGTGGGCAAGAGGCTTTTCCTTCAAAAATTTCTTTATTTCTCACCGTCCATATTTTCCAGCATATGAACTGTGGAAGTGCTTCGTAGTCTCTAGAAAGATCTGGCTTCTTATAGAGCGTGCCTTGGTAATAATCCTTCCAACGAGAGAAGAGGTCATCCCAATTTGTAGGCAATGTAATGGATATATTTAGACTTTGAAAAATGTATCTCCAAACCTCCAGTGAGAATTTGCATTCAAGGAATGTGTGTTCCAAGTTTTCTTCTGATTCTTTACAGATGATGCATCTAATCGGTCCCTCTATACCTCTCTTCTGCAAGTTTTCGCCAGTGAGAGTCTTATGGGCGAGGATCCAAAAGAATGTATTAATCTTGGGCAGACCATCATTACACCATATTTTATTCCACTTAGTGTCTTTTTTATTCATGTTCTTGCTCTGGTAGACCATTCAATATCCTTCTTTCACTGTGTATGAGCCTGTTCTACCCCAACCCCGCCGACATTTCATGTGCCTATGAATTGGTGCTTGACCATGCAGCAAGGTTAGGAAAGCTTGGTAGTCCGGTTGTAAGTGTTCAGGCATTTCCAATTTTTTCCACCTAGCCCATCTGCCTCTGTTTTTCCAAGTAGATATATCGAAGATTGTGCTTATGTTGTTGAGATCAAACCAGTTTTTAAGTTCAATTAGTTCTTGTCTGAAATTCGCTGGGGAATTAGCTCCAAGTTTATCATACCAAATCTTAATATGCTTTCCATTACCTGCGATCCAATGAGTGATGCCTTGAATGATATAGGCTGCATTTTTACAAAGATCCCAAATGGGATACCTAGCTCTGCCCATATCCATTTCCTCAACACATCTTCTTCGAGTGCCAGTCATATACTTTTTTTGAAGAGCCCTTTTCCACCAAGCATCTTCATCCGAGATGATTCTCCATAATATTTTTGCGCCCAAGACTAAATTCATAGTTAGAGGGTCACGTACCCCCCCTCCTCCATAGTGCTTTGGGCTGCAAACCATGTTCCAGTCTAACAAGTGGAATTTTTTGGTGCTGGTTGCCTTGCCGCCTTGCCAGAGGAACTTCTTGAGCTCTTTGTTTATTTCCTGAATAATAAATTTTGGTGCTAAGTATATTGAGAAGGTGTAGATCGGATAGGCAGACATGATGGCTTTAATAAGAACTAGCTTTCCAGCGGGATTGAGCCATTGAGATCCCCATGAATTTATTTGTTTTTAAATTTTTTCTATCAAACTGTGCCAATCTGCCGACTTTTTTTTCCCTTTGAAGATGGGAACTCCCAGATAGTTGAAGGAATTCCAAGTTGTTATCCCCTCGAAGCCTAGAATTCTTGAGATTCTTGCCATGGTTCTAGGGAAGTAGTTCTACCCGTAAATTTTTGATTTAACAGCATTGAACTTGCCATCTGAGGCCTTGAGGAAGATTGCGAGAATTCTTTTGAACATATCTTCTATGATCGTAGACGCGCTCCCAAGAAGTATTGTATCGTCTGCAAATTTTGCATGATTTGCAGCTTTGACACTTCTTGCAATCTTCAATCCTTTTATTTCCCCATTTTCTTAATGTTTCTGGAGTTTTCTACTCATAGATTCTGCGACCAAGAGGTACAGGTATGGAGACAAAGGGAATCCTTTTCGGATTCCCCTAGTTGATTGAAAAAACTTGGTTGGTCAACCATTTACTAGCGGGGCAATCCATGGGCTACTGATACAATATTTAATCCATCTAATAAACCTTGTGGAAAATCCGAATTTTGACATAATTTCAAATAAAAAGAAATGATTTATTCTTTCAAAAGCATTGGCCATGTCGAGTTTTATAGCCATACCTTGTTGTTTTTGCTCCAAACTAGAATGAATTGCTTCCTGGACAATTATGATATTATCAAGAATTTTCTGCCCGACAACAAAGCCTCCTTGCATGTCTGAAATTAGCTTTCCCATGATTTTCTTCATTCTGGTGGCCATAATTTTTGAAAGAATTTTGTAGGAAGTGTTGCACAGGGATATAGGCCTGAAACGATCTATTGTCATGGTTTTTTTTCTTTTGGTATCAAGGTAAGGAAGGAAGAGTTGTAGCCCCTCCTACCTTATCCTTTTTTCTAGTCCAATTTAGCATCCTTTTCAGGTCTTCCTTAATGATATCCCACACAGCTCTGTAGAAATTAATGGTAAATCCATCAGGCCCAGGGGCCTTATCATCTTCTAAGGACCAATTAGCATCTTTGATTTCAAACTCCAGAATTGGGTTTGCTAGCTCTCTGTTTTCTAGCTCCGTAATGATATTGGGAATTCCAGATAGTAACTCTGCTTGCGCCTGGAGGTCAACTTCTTCTTTGTCTGCATAGAGATCTTTGAAGTGTTGGAATGTGTGTTCCTTAATTTCTTCTTGGTCCATCATCTGGTTTCCATCTCTATCCTTAAGTTCCTTTATCATATTGAAGCTAAACCTTGATTTTGCTTGCTTATGAAAGTAATTCGTATTACTACCTCCACTTCTCAACCACAGTTGCCTGGATTTTATCCTCCGGTCCTCTTCCTCACATCTGGATGTTGTTATAATTTTTTGATTTAGGTATTTTTCCTGGCTGATAAGCTTAATAGTTATTTCATTATTATCCATATTGGATTGTAGAGCTGCAAGTTCAGTTTGAAAATGAGTTTTCATGCTGTTGGGGTTCTTATACTCAGTTTTTGCCAATATTTCCAATACATATCGAACATTTCTCAACTTGGATTTCTAGATGTAGCTAGGGGATCCAACATAGGTGTGAAGCCAAGCGGTTTTAATAAGATCCAATGCTTTTCCCTCAAGGAGCCAATTTGTATTAAAACGAAAGGGGATAGGGCCAAGATTGGTAGGGGCGAAAAGAACTAGAGAAATCGATTTGTGATCCGAAGCCGCAAATGGAAGAGCGTAGGTAGCTGGTAGAAGATCTTTTTGCTGGAAGGAGGTGCTGATCAAGAAGCGGTCTAGTCTGGTTTCAATATATCCCACACATAGTCTTCTATTACTCAAAGTGTAATTTCCATTTTTTAGAGGTGGGTCCAAAAGATCCAGTTCAGAAATCAAATCCTCCTTGAATTCTCTATAAGGATCTCTAACTCTGGAGCCTCCCCTTTTTTCTGCCTGAGATTTAGTGATGTTGAAGTCTCCAGCAATTATGAGATCTTTGCCTTTTAGATCATCTTTTAGATCAGAAAGACTATCCCAAATCATTTGTTTATCTCTATAATGTGTTGGACCATACACATTGCAAATATAGTAACTATTGGGTTCATCTTTTTCACAAAATTCTATAAGAAGCCAATGCTGATTTTCCTTAACATTTTTTACTACATACTTTCTTGAAACAATGGTTTCTATACCTCTGAAAGCTCCTCTGGAACTGATAGCATTCCCTTGACTGCGAATCCAGAAACGATTTGAAAGTGCCAAGACTTCCACATCGCTCATTTTTGTCTCTTGAATAAGCATGATGTCTGGTTTTTCAGATTGAATGATGACTTTTATTGCTTCCACCTTGTTTGTCCCGCCCAGACCTCTACAATTCCAAGAGATGATTTTCATTATGTATTGGTTGATTGTGGCCCACCTCGAGGCCTGCCATCTGATTTCCCAGGATTTTTGTTGTTTAGGAGGAATTTTGTTTCCTCTATGCTTCGTTGCCTGCCAAGTTCCAGTTCTCTTTCTGTTTCCTGTTTTCTGTGGAATCTCAACGATTTTCTTCCCTTGGTATTTGGAGGAGACCCTAGATCGAGGATGTCCTGAGACTCATTTGAAGAGGTTCCAGGAGAAGATGTGGTTTTGCTTTGCTTAACCCTTTCAGCCCAAGATCCTCCAATCCGAGAGGGGTTCTCAAATGCGTCTGGCTGCCCTTCTTCTATGGGGGGGAGGTTTGGGCATTGTTGTTCTCTAATGTATTATTAGGTTGTGGACTCTCTTCTACAAGTGGTATATCATTCATGGTGATCTCACCTTCTTCAACGTTTAGGATGTTGAACTGATTACTGGTCGTAGCTTCCTCACCTATTTGTGCTTTTTCTTTTCCTTTCCCTGATATTTGTTCCTTTGATTAAGGATTTGAGGTGAACATTTTCCTTCCTTTTTTCACTTGTTTCCAACCTTCTTCCTGTGTTTTCTTGCATTGTTTTAGGGCAGTTTTTGACGAAGTGGCCGTACTCATGGCATTTCTTGCATTTAAAGGGCAGTTGCTCATAGTCTACGTTTTGTGCGTGCTCCCAATCGTCCATACATAGACTTACTACCTCTGGAAGTCCCTTCTCTAGATCCACTTCTACACAGATCCTTGCACAAGAGAAAAGAGGCCCTTTTGGCTCTGCCTTATCAATGAATTTGCCAAGAAAATTACCTATTGCCTGAAGGGTTTTATCATTCCACAATGTAAAGGAAGATGAGGTAGACGAACCCATATAGGAACTGCCGAGGGAACATCCTTTTCAGGGTCGAAGGATAAACTCCATCTATTAAGGTATAACCCTCCAAGGCCCATGAAGTAAGGCCCACTTCTGAAAATAAGGTCTCCGTCCACTTTGTTTTTAAATAAGAAGGTGAAGAAGCCCTTGCCGTAGAAGCAGTGTTGCAAGCCCCCTGAAATCAAAGGAATCCAGTTTTTTTTGGCCCATAACTCCATGGTCTTTGGCGATGGCCATATACCTATAAATTGTCCAATCAACCCCTTTTCACTCAAAGCGAGGGCTTTTAGCCTTGAAGCTGTCGACATGATCTGAATTTTAGGTGCATCCGCAAGTTTGACAAAACCATCGTTGCTAGCCTGCGAAGAGGGAGGGGGAGTAGGAATTGAGGCTACAAGAGCTCTGAAAGCCTCATCAAGGAGGTGCCTGCAATCCTCTGGGTTCGGATCCGTGGCCATACCTGGGAAAAAATCCCTAACACTCAATCATCCAAACACAAGGAAAGGGGTGCATGATTTGAGAGCCCCTAAACCAGAATGAGTTGAGGGTAGCCCGAGCTTGACCCCAACAATCTCCGACAGCATAGACGCGTGACCAGATCCAGCCCCTTCTTGCCGTCATTGGGGAGGAGAGACACTCGACTAGTTGCAGGTTCTCTTCCGTAGGTTCAACCCAAAACATTATTTTTGTGTGTGTTCTCGTGTTCTATTGTTATTTAGAGAGCTTCTAACATTAGTAGCTTAGCCATCTTCAAATTCAAAATGATTTAATCATTATAAACAATTCATTTATTTTGATTAAATAAAAGTGATGAACCATTAATTAAAATATGATAAAAATCACTATATTCAATTTCAATAAGATTCTTTTCTTAATTTTTCATTTAGAGAAATAAGTATTTAATTTCTTTTAAACAAATTTTGAAAAAAAAAAATTCCAAATAAATTTGCCTTGCAAAAACATTCCCCACTTTTTCCCTCCTCCCTCCTCCTCCCATAAATCTTTGTTTTCCCACTCTTATCTTCATTTTCATGCCTCGTAAACACCTCCCAAACAACTTTAAAACCTACTTTCAAAAATTAATAAAAAAATATAATTATAAAAAATGAAAATGTAAAAGTTAAAAGATATTAAAAAACACAAAACAAACAAAATGATAGTGCAATAATCTAAAAGATATTAAAAAACATAAAACAAACAAAATGATAATGCAATAATCGAGGTGAGATATGATGTTTTCTTACTACAAACACGCCAACAAACATAAATCATGCACTATAAAGATAATGTGTGAATGATAGTTTGTCAAATGATAATTATTTTTATATTGATGGATTTCATGGAATCTTAAAGTACCTTTCATTTAGATATGTCTCAAAATAAGTTGTGAAAGAGACAAAATTCCAATAGATGACAAGAACAATAAAAAAAAGAAGTGTGATATTGATGTTATACACTAATTTCGTTTCTTTCCAATTGTGACCACATGGCCCCTTAATATTTTTCTAATCAAAACTTATAAGACCCAATACATCCAACACCACCTTGGTGTTGTTGAATCCACTATCATTTTTAAAATATTGTTTTGCGCCATTCCTTGTTCCAATTTGTATTTACAAACACATTGTAAAGACTATGAAAACACTAATATAAGATTTTGTATGATTGATTCATTGGTTAGTAACAACCTAAAATTCTAGTAAATGTTCTTACCATAAAGACCATGAAAAATCTAATATAAGATTTTGTATGATTGATTCATTGGTTAGTAACAATCTCAAATTCTAGTACTTATTCAATTAATGTTCTTACCACAATTTTATCATCATCATATCATTCATTAAATATGATGGATACTCAATAATGAAACTATGCCAAATACCAAGAATAATTTAGGAATTTATATTTTCATGGGATTGACCATTCCACATACTGTATATTCTTGTAACACTATCATATTCTAATGCTTATATTGACCATTCCACATCCTGTATATTCTTGTAATACTATCATATTGTAATGCTTATCCAATAAGGAATTTATATTTTTATGGGATTGACCATTCCACATCATGTATATTATATTATTTTATTGGTAACAATATCATATTCTAGTGCTTATCCAACTCTTAGATGTCCTATAATTTTTTGTTTTAAAACTCCACATCAAAAAATTATTTTTTCTATGTTATAAAATATTTTAATGTTTAATAATATGAATACACAAATTATTGCTAAAAGTATTCACAAATTATTGCTAAATGATTAGGACTTATATACATATATATATATATGTATTAAAACATTATAAAAAATGGTTTTTTGGTAAGGTTCATATTTACATTATATTATTGAAAAATATTGTACATGGTAGAGTTCTAACATTCTTGATCAAAAAGAGACCGACTGTAAAGAATATGCCTAGCCAACAATAACTGAAAGTGTTTATGAATCATGTCTAAGCCACTAACTACCAACTAGGATTGAAAACAATTGCTAAGATTGTCACTAGTTCTACAGTGTTATCCCCCACAGGCTGGGGGTTATGACCGATTGAAACCAAAATGTAGGGAACTTCATTCACTCTCCAAGAAACTATGCTATCGATTAAACAGAAACAAGCCCTAATCATCATCAGAGATAGTGATGTAAGATGGACCAACACTTGAATTTTCTTGTTTGGCCGCTCTCTTGATTGCCTCGAGACAATGTTTGAATACCAATTGCATGGCTGAGGGGTTGGTTGGAGGTGGTTTGCTGAATTTCTTCCTCGTAACTTCACAAGCAAGAGCATCAATTTTCATGCTCATTCACAATGACTTGATTACGGGCTATGCACTACATCCCGACCTCTAGACTATCGAGCCAGGCCATAACAGATGGGGTGTCCATGTCCTCTCGCACCTTGCCTTGTCGAATTTCTTCAAGGGAAAGGCTAAAGAGGGCCTTCATAGACCAAAATAACCCCAAGGTCCTGGTATGTCGAGTCTCTCGTGTTCAAGAAGGCCCCAAGTCCTCTATCAAATCGTTGAATTCCTCCACAAGCTCTTGATCACTAGGACATTGAAATTCTCGACGCAATTTCCTTTCCAGATGTGCTGTGTGCTCCTTGTCTTGCCGACCTACTTCGTTTGCAAAGAATCCCTTTTCATTCTCCAAGTCATTTAGGGCCCTAGGCATGTGAGAACGCCTGGGGCCATCGGAGGTCTTCATGCTAGTTACCTTCATGCAAACCATGTTTTAATTGTCCAAGACGAGGGGCTAGACCAGATACCAACAACTCCATGCATAGAGGTTGAGAGCAAGAGGCACAAAAGCAAGCTAGCGTCGAGGCGAGAATAACAACTAGGCTTGAGAATGCAAATGCGGGGAGAACACCATCAATATCTCTTCCAAAATAGAAGCCATATTCCCTCTCGACAAGCCTTCCCATCATGATAGAAGCTGGCATGAGGATCCATGAATGTCCACACAAAGGAATGAGTAGGAGGGCGTACCCAAGACATGATTCAGAGAAGTAAACCGTACTCTTCTCTTAAAAATGAAATCATGTCCGTAACAATTGTTCGTAAGACTGCCGAGAAGCGACCGCCACATGTTGGCCAACCTTCCCTTACGCACGCGTCACCCTCAGTGGTGCTCATCACCTCGACCAGTGTCAGCATGGCAATGGCACCCGTTGTGGAGAGCACCACCAAAAATAATTAGTTTATATATATATATATTAAAACACCGTTAAAAATAAATAATTTATTTATCATGTTATATATATGTGTGTGTAAAAATAGTTAGTTTATCTATTATATTATAAATAATTATGAATTTATATATATATATATATATATTTTATACGTATGTAATAAATAATGTAAAAGAATGCGACATAATTTAGAAATATATACATTTATGGAATTGATCGTTCCACTTTCTACATTAAATTATCTGGTTGGTAATGTGCTTGTCCAACTTTATAATTTTATTGTCAAATTGCTTATTAAATATGAGGAATGCTCAATGACTAGGCTAAATATAAAAGACAATTTAGAAATTAATTAGATATAATATTTATAATTTTTAATGTAAAATAATTATAAATAATTATAATTTTTAATTCATATTATAAATAATTATGAATTTATATATATATATTTTATACGTATGTAATAACTAATGTAAAAGAATGCGACATAATTTAGAAATGTATACATTTATGGAATTGATCGTTCCACTTTCTACATTAAATTATCTGGTTGGTAATGTGCTTGTCCAACTTTATAATTTTATTGTCAAATTGCTTATTAAATATGAGGAATGCGCAATGACTAGGCTAAATATAAAAGACAATTTAGAAATTAATTAGATATAATATTTATAATTTTTAATGTTATATAAACTTTTTGGCTCCATCAAAAGTAGTTAGTTTTTCTATTATTATGATGTTCAATAAGAAGAAAAAAATTATTTAAAATTTATTGGTAATATTTTTGAATCTTTTATTATATTTTTTGGTTTTGAATCCTTTATTATATTTTATAGTTTTAAAAGTAAAAAAATAGTTACTTTATTTGTTATATAGTTTTAAAAGTCCAAAAAAATAGTTACTTTTATTTGTTACTTAAAAATAGGTACTTTATTTTTTAAGTGAATGCAACAACTTAGTTTATCTTTCATGTTATATATATATATCTTTTGGAATGTATGCAAACATTAATGTAAAGGTATGTAACATAATTTATTTAAAAAAGGAAAAGGTAGAATTTTAATGTTATTCTCTTTTTTTTAAGCTAGTTTTTATGGAGTTTCGAACTAGTGACCTAACACAAGGAGTACCTTGTCAATACACCCATTTACCGTCTATTCTATGTCCCATAGGCTACTTTAAAAAATATAGATTAAGTTAATATTATTTACATTTTTTTCAAGAAAAAAACAATTATATTTGATTTTCAGGTATGAGATCAAAATATATATTGAAAAATATTTTTACCTCAAAGCCAAAGTCCAAATAGGTCTAGAATCATCTACCAATACTGTACATTATAGTTTAGCAGTAAATAGCCAAGAGGACCAATACAATCTCTTGACATAGTCTCTAAAAGCTTCAAAATACAAAAGACTCAAAAGCTAAGAACTTCGTCTACTATAGTTGTAATAGAGAAAATACATGGGTAAATAAAAAGAATTGCTTGGCATACTTTGAGACAAGAGTAGTCTCCTTGTATTCCTGAATGATCAAACAACATTCTTGCATAGATAAAACTGCTTTAGAGAGAGAATATGCCTTTTCATTGAACACTATGTAGATATGAGAAAAAGTAATAGAGCCAAAATAAAATTTTGCCTCCAATAACCTATTGAGGATAGGACCTAGAGTCAGAGTTATAATTTGGCAATTACCATTGGCCTAATCCATCATAATTTTGGAATCCCTAAGAACATTTAGCTTTGTGAGATATTGAGTGTGAAGTTCCTCAAGTAGAGTAGGTGACACTTTGTTGCCTCCAATGCATCCAATCTAGGGGGTCTTCGTCCAATCTCAACTTGTTTCCTTTACCATTTTTCTAGGAAACCTAGTTGTCAATAATTGGAAATCCCTTTATAAAGCCTTTACAAAATCTAGAGGCTCCTTTAAAAAAATTCCTTTTAGTTTTGATCCAATCTTCAACTATTTGATCTCTAAGATATTTGACCTTCAACACTTTGGCCCAAAGTCCCTCATTAAAGAAAAATTTCCATAGACTCTTAGCTGCCAAAGCTTGGCCGAAATAGGATATATTTTTTAAACTTTGGCCTCCTACTTCCTTGGGCTTGGATATTTTAATCCATTTAATTAGGGGGATACCCTCTGTTTCTTTTTTGGATGTCCATAGGAAATTAAAGCATTTTTTTTCCTAATTTTATCAATCATCAAGCCAATGACCCTTCATACTCTTTAAATAGAGATCATGGACTAATTTGTTGCTAAGACATGGATCAATAGAAATTAAGATCAAGGTGAATATGAACCGTTGGATCACTCTATGTCCAGAGCATATAATGATCATCGGATTACATAAGTGCATACTAAAGAAACACACTTGACTTAAAGGCACATTAGACCAAGTTGTTCTTAACTAACTCCTAAGTGTCTAAATATCCTAACAAAATACCTATTGGAATATAAGCAATGGAAGACTAGTAGACATGTGTACTTTCTAACACCAATTTAATCAGAACCAGTATACCTCCTCTAGAGAACCACCTATGACACCAACAATTTACCTTTGCTTCAATCATTTTGTAGAGCCAAAGCCAACTTGTTTTTTTATAATCAATTGGTTTTAGATTAAAACCTAGGTATTTCATCCCTTGATCAAGTGAAGTGATGGCCAAAGAAAAGAATTGTGAGATCTCCCTCTCCAAATTAATCTCTAGATTGTTGAGAAGCATACAAGATTTGTGATTGTTTAACTCCATCCTACTGCCCCACTGTGAATTTCCAGGATCATCATGTAATGAATTAATTCTCTTAGATAGCCATGCCCGAAAAGCAAGATATCATCAACAAGTAACAAATGAGTAATAAAAATTGAATTTATTGCTTTGATTCCCCTTATAGATCCATCATTTTTTGCATCTAATATTAGTATACTTAAACTGTCTGCTACCAATAAAAACAAGAATCGAGATAAGAGATGACCTTGTCTAAGGCCCCTTGTAAAATTTAAAAAGCTTGAGGGTGAATTACATTTTTAAGAGCAACAAAGGAAACAAAGGATACACAATCAAGAATCAAATTAATTGTTTGCAAAGACAGTCCCATCTACATCAGGACTAGCCTTATGTATAGACAACTTACCTTATCAAAGGCTTTTTCAAAATCAATTTTTAACACCACAATAAGAAACATTTTAGTTTTAATAGTGTGCAAACACTCCTGAACTATGCCTACTATGTCATGTAATCATTTATTGAATAGGAAGGCAAATTGTTCCTTAGATATAAAATTAGAAAATATACCTTTCAACTTGTTTGTAATAATTTTTGCAGTTAATTTGTAGATGAGATTTGACAAGGAGGTTGGCCTGAAATCATCAAAATAATGGGGATCACTCTTTTTGGAATTAATGCTATGAAGGTTGAATTTAAAGCTACATGCACTTTCCTTGTTAATATGGATTCTTCAACAACTCTTACAAGATCATCTTCTAGAAGATCAATGAACCCTAGATAGAATTCTATTGTCCATTTGTCCAGCGCTATACTTTTTGGTTTCTTAAAAATATTCTAGCACAACTTTCAACACCTCATTTGTGATTGTGGTCTCAAGTTCCACATTTATACTCTTACCAAAAAGCCTAGGGAAAATCCTCATTACCTTCATTAGATCTCCAATCTTAGTGTTCTTTGATTCTTTGAAAATAGTTTGAAAATGTATTTTTCCTACTTCTACAATATCTAGGAAATAAGAGGAAAGAGGAAAGGGGGTTTCCACCAGAGGGGAAGAGACAAGGGGATTTCCAATGGGAGAGTAACCCTAATATGCCATGTGTCAGAATTAGAATTCACCTTATTCATTCTTATGCCTTAGAAGAACCAATTCCTTTCCTTGAATTATTTGAATCAATCATTGAATGCTTGAGTAAGGTTGGTGAGAAAGTCCTCTCATGTAGTTATGGAAGAATGGGGGTGGATCTATATTTTCTAATCTTGTAAGATTCCTTTCTACAAGGTTCATAAGCATTTTCGGTTGTCGTATAGAACATCCTTTTATCTCCATGGGACTCTATCATTCGAGGGAGAGAGAGATAGGAGCCAAGCAGATGGACCCACAAACTAGACCATGCGAGAGGTCATGTAGAGTCTAAGAGGGAGTGAAGCCAGGCAGAGAACCAAGAATGCGATAGGAAAGTTACATAATGGTAATGAGGAAGGGAACTGCAAACAAAGAAAGAACTGAGAAGAGTTCATGTTGTTTTCTACCCTATCCCATTAACAAACTGAGAGTGGAATCGGGTTGGATGTAGGTGAACAAAGGCTAGGCATATCAAAACCTTTCGCAGAGATTTGTTGCTCATGAGATACTTAAGAACCCATGGTTTATTTCTACCTAGAATGCATGAAAGGATTATAGTAGCTCGAACTCTTACTATGCACACTGGTAATCAATATAAGGGTTCGTGAGGGAATTGTGGATCAGTGAAGGGAAATGACTTCCTTGCGTTGTGTGGGGTAGTTGGAAGGAGTGACATGGATTTGATGGTTGTGTGATATTCCCGCAGAAGCTCTATATGAGAATTTGGAAAGGAATTGAGATAAAATGGGTTTTGAGTTGGGATATAAAAGCTTGTAGGTGTCCTTCTCCCTAGTGGCCTCATAGCCCAACTCGGGGGTGGTATTAGGGTTTGATACCTACCATTGGGTGGAACGTTTCTCCTACACAACCAGTTGCTTGGGCCATATTTCATTAAAGATAATTATTCATTCTTCACTATGTTTATGCAATGATTATGTTCATTAAAGATAATTATTCATTCTTCACTATGTTTATGATTATGAATATGCCTAGTTATGCATGTTGTGTGTGTGTATGAATCTTTTTATTTTGACGTGTTTATGTTCATGCACATATATGTATATGCATTTGTATTTCCTGTTGTCATGGAAGATAAGCTATCTAGAGGAAGGGTTAGTGGCTTCAAGAGGGTAGGTTGCATGATGGTTTTGCAGGTTCATAAAGTGGGTTTGAGTCCCCCATGGACCTTAAAGGGTTATTGAGCTGGTCGGGGATGTTATCGAGTGGTATTGAAGCCAAAGTTGAGCATTGGGATTGCATGGGCCATAAACCATATGCACAGAGTTCCACAAAAGGGATTAGAGCCCAAGGTTACAATGTTAAGGTTGTTTGGGGTTGGAATATATGATTATAGGTAAGCTCTATCGCTCAGGGTTAAAGCAATTGGACTATGATGGGTAGAGTATTGTTGCACATACTAAGGTTGCATAAGAACTGCTTGAAGAAGAGATTCAAGGAATGAAATTGTGAAAAGTCCCTAAATATATTAATAGAATCAATCTTGGCCTTAATTACACAATGGGGAAATTGTCTGAATATTGGGGCCAAACATGGAAGGCATTAACTTGACCAACAATACCGACAATGTCACCTTGACCAATTTGTCCCTTCTACAAGTTCATGTTGGTCATAGTTCCATGGAACTATGATCGACATGACTAATGTTAGGACATGAACTCTTATTGATGAATGAACACGAGGATCATAGTTCATTGATCATATTTCCTTCATAGTTCCGTAGTCAAAGTTCCTACTTGGGACTTAGGAGTTCATCTTCCTTCATGAGTGAAAGTTTCGTCGTTGGCTAGAGTTCCTTTGGTTAAAGTTCACAGATGAATTTTAATGAAGGAATTTTTTATACCCTTATTTGCCACCTTAGGTTCATTGGAGACCCTACTTCATTGCCTAGTTGAGACACTTACCTTTACACCTTTCTCTAGCCTCATTTTACCACTTTTTGTCTACCATCTCCCTCGGTATGGTCCTAGGGGAGATATGGTTAGTCTGCCATCCCTCCCTACATGCTTGCAAGGGGGTGACACCATCACTCCCTACATGTCCTAAGGGGGGCGATGGTCCACTCATCCTTGGGTTTTTGGCATGATTTGGATCAGATCATGTGCATGACTTGGCTCCAATTCATCTCACATAGGAACTCACACACCATATCGATCCCATTCATCACTTGGAGTCTAGATTCATCCTCCATATACCTATATATTGAGGTCATTTTATGAGAAAGGAGAGACTCTTCTTATGCATTGTTATGTTGTTGAAATCACTTTGATCCCTTCAGCCATTATGACCATCTTATTATTTGTAGTCTAGGAAGGTCTTGGATCAAGAACACTTGTTGGCTTAAATAACTGTTCTAGAGGTTTCCAATGTAGACCCAGGTTCTTTGCGGTATCAAGGAACCAAAAAAAACCCTTTTCACCGACCCTTTCGGCAACAGCCTGTGAACAGACTGAGGACTCACCCGAGGCGAAGCTATGGGGGAAGCTGTGGAATCAGGTTTCCACAGCTGCGTGATGAGTTGTTTGGACAGATCTACTACATAGCGCGCTGCGCAGCTCGTGCTGCAGACTGAGGACTGCGCGACAATAGCCTTCGTCGCGGTCAACACTTCTGCAAGCTAAGGTGCTTGTGCAACCAGCGCATCCAAGGATTGCGCGATTCGAGTAGGATGCAACCGGCAGGACAACGAACTGACTTATATGCTTCCTCCTTGGACTTAACCACTCATGAATAATTTACTTAACACTTTATTCATTTGTTTACTACCTTAGATTATTTATCTTTGTAACTTATGCAACGGGACAAAATATACTGCTCTGTGCACTTCCAGTGCTGCGCTTTAAGGGAGTCGCACGTCGTGAACTCTCCTACTTAGGTGCTTATCTAAATGAATTATGCATTCATTAACTCAGAAATACTGCGCATTCAACATTCATCCATACATGTGATACTTAACATATTATTCCCATCTCATTCTCATGGCGAATACATATAAAAGCATGAACATCTCAACTGGTAAATGAGAATTCAAGCATTCATTATAAGCAAACAAACAAGTGCAAAACACATAAACAATCACACTACACAAGATTTAACGTGGTTCACCCCTAGGATGGGAGCTACATCCATAGGAACTGTTGTTGTATTAGTCTTTGGGAAGGGTACAACAATTCTCGTCTACACACTCAGCTGCAGACTCTCTTCTCTCTCAATAGGCCTCTGCGCACATAGCTTGCAGAGCCGTTACAAAATTGTCTCTTGACCGAATATTTCTCAATGATAATAAACAATAGAGAATCAACAAACCTTTCCCTTACAAAATATGCCCATTTTATAGATCATGCTCGTAGTTCATGTCTTTACAATTGCTGGGCGAAACCCTAAGGGTTTCCAAAACTGTCATGGTTTTCAACTAACCAGACTTACTGGCTTCTGGTAGCGAATCTTTCGTCGTGGCCGCCCTCTGTGCATGTTCACGTCGTTATCAACCTCCCTGTCGCGCACACGCCAACAAGACGTTTTCATCAATCCTTTCTTCCTCTAATGGCCTTATGCGACCGGTTCAGGTAGTGGTTCATTGCATGTGTGACCGGTCGCTTTACTCCTCACCCGTCGCCTGGAAATCATGGAGCATCTTTACCAAAAATAGACCACTGATGGTCTAACCAGAATCTATGCTGTCTTCCGTCCAACCTTCTGCCTTGTCGGATCTCCGTAGATTGGGCTCTTCGAAGTGCTGTCTCCTCGCAGCACTGTACTTCGCAGCTCTTCCGACGCTGCACTGCACTCCACTTCACAGCATCCCAAAATTGACTTGTCCAAAAAGCCTTCAACTGAAATGCGCTTAGCTCCGCAGTTCCAAAATATGACTTGCCCAAAAATGCCCCACTTGGGCCAGGCCCAACAAGCCCCTAACATTTACATGTGGCTTGCCCCCGAGCCACTTTGTACTTACAGTTCTCCCTCCTGCGGAGCCAACTTCACAGCGAACTCTTGGTATGTTGCAGCCAACTTTTCAACTACTTACTTAGTGTCTTGCTCAACTTGTTTGATGGTTTCCAACATCTCAGGTGTTAGATCATAATCGGCTTTTTGTTCCACCTGTTCTTGACCTTCGCGTAGCTCCTTTAACTTTTCTTCGACTTGCTGTGTGAGTTCGTGGGATTCCTCTTGTAGGGGCTGCGACTTGTTTGCAACTTCAATCTCTCTTTCTCTTAGTATTTGAACTTCTTTTTTCAGGTTCTTGAATTTCGCATACCTATGGAGTCTTTCTCTTGGCAGCAACGCTTTAACTTCCGCGTCCAACAGTTCGAATGTTGCCTGCTTGTCCTTCACAACGTCCTTGACTTCCAGCAACTCTAGGTCTTCTTCAAGTGCAGTGAACATTTTCATCGCCTCATCTAATAGATATTTTCACTTAGCCACCTCAATGGTTATACTTTTTGTTGCGGCCTTCACTTCCTTTTCTCTTAACTGTTGCTGACCAGGTGGAGTCTGTTCTTGCAACGCGGAAATCTGTGCTTGATAATTGATCTCCATATCCTTCATTTATGCCTTGAGATCGCTAACCACCTCACCGATATTAACGACGGTGTCCACAGGGTCTGGCTGTACATCACATTTGGATATCTCCTCGGCCACCACGGTGACCATAGACTCTAGTCGCTTCCGTCGATCATGCTCATCTTGTAATTCCATAGCCTTCCGCGAGCTAGATTCTTCCAACTGTTTATAGCTTTCCTGTAGCTCAGCCTGCTTGTTCAGAGCATCGACACTTCGCTCCTGAATCTCCTCTGAAGGAGCATGGCTAGTGAAATCTTAGTAATATGTAAGGGATAGCTAGGAATGGCAGTTTGTAAACACGTAGTAATAGGACAGAGGTCAGGATATAATACCAGACATGGCTGCAACAAATATACATATGAGATATACTATAATAGAAAGAGTACGAGCATGAATTTATAAAAATATATGAGTTATTCTGTTCAAATCTCCAAGAACATACAGTTGAAACATAAGAATTCTGGTATAGATGAATAAGACCATACACAGAACAAAATTATGAACAACATACAGTATTTATCAAAATAGGCTCATTTCGATTACAATCATATCAAAGCATTCTTTCATATCAAGGTAAACATAATACATGCCTGCCTGCAACCAACAGTAGCAGTCTGTTCTAACCCTGCCTTAGCCCTTGGATGGAACTCTCTCCCTGCCTATTACATCACTAATTATGAAATTTATAACCATTACATGATAAGAGCTTTTATCAACCTTTAGGAATCAAATCCTATCAACCTTGCAATACATCTGAAAACAACCCCATTAATCTGGAACAAACTCACTTTCTGTCTAAACATCTGGAGTTATAGATGCTCTGTCACCTGTATTTTTCTTTCTGTATCCTTTGAAAGTTTGATTGCTTCCCGTTTATGTTGATCAAATCCCTACAAATTTGGAAGTGATGAGATTGAATGAAGATACTGAATCTAGTCTTGGAATTCTGGAACTGCTGAAATGGAGCTTTAAGTGCTAATCTTGTGGTTTTGAATGATATCTCGATGCCTAGAAATGCTAAGTTGATCCCTTCCAATATGGAACCGGTTGCAGGAAAAACACCTACTTTATATTATCACAGTAAAAATAAATAACCCCATTAGCAATTTCTCGGGATCCTCATCTAATTTGGTGATAATAATGGTAGCACCCAACACTGATGTTGTGACTAAGTGATATGCTTCAGTTGACTTGTCATTGCATCACAAATTTGATAACTGTTTTGATTGCCATTGGATAATCGACAGATTTTGCTTCCTCGATCCCGAATCCCTTCAGGTCAATGGCAAATTTTGATAATCACATCACAACAACTAGAATAATCCGGGCAACATTAGTGGGATAACTTCTTCACTGGAACTCAAAAGTATTTTATGAAACTGGCAGCATTACCAATGTTCTGGTAGCGATTTAGTAAATATTTGGTGGGAATTTCATAGGTGGAAGGAGTTCAATAAACCCGTAGAGCTAACACAGTTGTTGTTTTTCTCCTTTTACATGGCATAGATCTCGTAAAGCTGAGATTTTCTATTTAGCTTGACAAGCAATTAGCTTAACACGTACACTCTGGATCTATCCCTTCATCATTGCTTGGACATAGTGTTAGCTATTTGGTGCTTATGTATTTAAACTTGATTCTCGTATAACCTGACAAGTGTAGCGATGTTGGCAAGCAACACCCTCCGGAGCAATTGAACACTAAAATCCAATTGGCCATTATATAAGTTTTGATGACAAGGAACCATACTGCATGTCACAACCTTGATTGACACTCATCCATTTATATTTTAGGAGTGCCTTCAGAATCTTTGATTCTGAAGGTACTCCCAATAAAGTTGATAAATTGATTGGTATAGAGGGATTAGCATCAGTCTTCATTTTGAAGTGAATTTCTCGACTTAGTTTCATATTTCTGGTTGATTATTTGTAAAATTCATAATCCTGAAAATTAGCAGCTCCTAATTTTACAACATCAGTCATCTTTGCAAATTCAAAGTCAAGCAAATTCATTATATTAAGTCTCTGATTGATTCACTCAATAGATTGATACCTTATATGGAAATTTGTTTTCCAATTCATATGCTTGGTCTAATGAAATCTTCCACTTCCAAAAGGTCATTCTCATTATAACAATTATGAGGGTAAAAACTCATTTTATATTAATATCACAAGTTCACCATCTTTATATACTCATCTCCATATGGGAACTTTGAATTCTATGATGAGATAAGATCTATAGGATTATGAATTTTTTTAATGATGCTTGGAGGTAAGATAAATATCATGATTCGATGATAAGTGACTAAAATGTTCTTCAAAGGATAATTTTTGGTTTTGGTTACATTCATTAATTATTGCTCATCATTGCAATGATAACCATGACTTCGACTAAATCAATACCATCTTGTATTATGAAAATCTTGGTATTAATGATATGTGGTGGTGGATGATTACGTAGTGGGAGCCATTAATTTATACTTTGAAGGTTTGGAACTTTGATTATACCTTAGCGTTGTGTTGATATGAGAATATGTCGGTTAACATTGAGAACACCATGGGGATTAAAGGTTTGATATTCGCCTAACCAAAATGTTTGCCATCTGTTGATTCACATAAGGCAAATGTCACGTCCAACTATCACCCGCTTGTCATTGTTCTGAGAGGAATTATTGCACCATAAGCTCTCTGTGAATTCTGCTAACCTTTTCCAATTCGAAGACATCATAATCCAACATTCCATGACTGCGCATAAGTATTCACAGTACCCTGGTGGAATGAAGTCGGTTGGGGCTTTGATAAACCTGCACGGGCTAAGGATGAGCTTGTTTCGTTTCTCAATTAGGGTTTTCAAGATCCCTGAGGTTGGTGTGATCGTTGCTATGGCTCCCGTCTCTAGATTCGAGCTCATTGGTGATGAATACTTAGACGCTGATCCCGAATGCCGTGAAATGGTGGTAAGGGCAGGATGGTTAGGGTTTCTGCAGAGGTTCTATGGGGGATTTGATGCACAAATTACTAGTCAAAATTATCTATATTGATCAAAATACAAATCAAGTTTGCAGCAATATTGGAGGGCCATAAAACATCCCTGAACCTGATATTCAAGTCTAAATACCATTCATACACTCCTACAGAATATTTGGGAGCATTTGGGTTGATTTGGAGGTCAAAACAGTTAAACTAGTCAAAGGTCGAAATTGGGGAAAAAGTAGAAAAATTGGCATTTTAATAGAATTTTGAAAAAGGGTCATTACAAGTGGTATCAGAGCATGGTCTTAGCACCTGATTGTATTAACAAGAAGCCAAACAAATAAAACACCACCCTTTGAATCAGTAGTTGAAGAAGTTTTGGTTGAAGAAGAGATAGTAGCAGAAAAAGAGTTTTTTTCTAAAACAATGGGTAGAGAGGAGGAGGAAAAATTAAGACATAAGGAGGAATTTATTGAAGCCTTAAAACCATGTTTTGAAGGAATTACCATGGTTATGCTAGATATGAATAAACAAATGATGAAAGGTTTCGAATTGTTGGGTAGCCAACTTTCAGGCAAAGGGATGATAGGAGATAATAGTGGTTCACACTCAGGGGAAAAGATGAAAGGGAATGAGCATATTTTCTCAAGTACAGGACCTCATAATAGACCTGATGAATTTCAAAGCACACAAAGGCATACTACACCTAAATTTCTCACACCCAAAGAAGATCCCAATCTTGAATTGGATTACAAGAAACTAGTAAATGATTGGAACGATTTGAATGAAGAGTGTAAAAGAGGTGTACCACTTAGTGACTACATTGATGCTATGCAAAAGATTAAAATGAAGGGAGACAATAAGAGTCCATTCCAAAACAAAGAATTGAATAGTGCTATTGGAAAAATGTCACTTCCTACTTTTGATGGTTCTTCTCAAAATTCTGCTAACACTTGGGTGCAAAAATTGGATGTATATTTTCAGCTGAATCCTATGTTGGAAGAGGATGCATTAAAAATGGCCATTTTACATTTGGAAGGAGATGCCAATGAATGGTAGTTTCATGGGATAAAAACCTTGGGTCATAATCAGGTTAAAACATATGGAGAATTTGTTGACAGGGTACTAGAAAGATTTGAACAAAAAGATCCAGAATTGCCTTTCAAAGAACTAGCTCAATTGAAGCAAACTGGGTCCCCTACCGAATATATGTTGGACTTTAAAAAATTATCAGTCAAGGTGGCTGATGTATCTATGGGAAGATTAGTATTGCTGTTCACTGAAGGTTTGGCTGAACCCTTAAGAGGTTTGGTCAAATCCCACAAGCCAACTACATTAAAAGATGCAATGAGCTTGACTAGGGATCTCCAAAATGTGCTTCCTAGAACGAGATTTCCTCCTAAGCCTAGCTACAAATTTGAAAAGAAACCTTGGCAAATGGATGGATATGATAAGAAACCTTGGCAAAGAGAGTCATTTGAGAGGAATAAAAAAGAGGGACTAAACAGGGATGAACTTAGAAAAAAGAAATTGTGCTTCACATGCTTCTAACCATGGACACCGGGGCACAAATGTACCAAAGGAAAGGCTCAATACATAGAAGTATTTTCTGACAATGAGGGGTATGATGGGGGCATGGATGAAGATGGACATATTTCAGATCAAGAAGAGGCATATGAGACAGCAGTAGAAGAGGAAAGACAAGAAGAAAATCATCCTTCACCGGACAAAGCAAGAATGGCAGTGCTTTCAGCAGTACCTCGCTATCATACTATCCGATGCAAAGGTATGGTACAAGGACAAAGAACTTCAGTTTTGGTAGATGGAGGAGCCACTCATAACTTCATTGATGCAGAGATGGTAGATAAAAGAAAGATACCTATTGAACCATTTGATGGCTTCACAGTTGTCATTCCCGGTCATAACACAATGCAATGCAAAACATGGGTTCCAAAGCTGCAAGTCACTGTAGGTAACTATACTTTTGTTGATAGTTTTTATGTGGTTGATGTTGCTGATACTAATGTGGTTTTGGGAGTGCAATGGTTGTATTCAATAGGAGAGCATACAGTAAATTATCAAATTCCCGAAATGAAATTCCAAGATTCAAAAGGAGTACAAAGAATTATGAGAGGGCAACACACTTATCCAAATCAAGTAGTAACTTGCAATAGTATGAGATCTATATTGAGGCATGGGGATATAGAATGGGCTGTTGAATGTCATATTACATCTCCCAAGTCAACTATAAATATTGTCAAACACCCAAAGGAGTTAGAGAGACTTTTGCAAAAATATGAAAAGGTTTTTAGAGACCTTCCACATGGTAGGCCACCAGATAGGGGGGTTGAGCACAGTATTATTTTGGAGGAGGGAACTTCACCCATTCAGATACCACCTTATAGACATCCTAAAAAGTTCAGAGATGAGATTGAAAAAGCTATCCAAGAACTCCTAGAGTTGGGACTCATTAGACTAAGCTCTATCCCTTATGCTTCTTCAGTAGTGCTAGTGAAGAAAAAAGATGGAACATTGAGAATGTGCATAGATTTTAGAGCCTTGAACAAAAAGACTATCAAGAATAGGTATCCTATTCCTAGGATTGATGAGCTCATGGATGAGCTACATGGGGCCAAATACTTCTCAAAAATTGACCTTAGATCAGGGTATCACCAAATTCGAATGAAAGATGAAAATGTGCAAAAGACCGCTTTTCGATGTCATTTTGGCCACTTTGAATTTCTTGTCATGCCTTTTGGGTTAACTAATGCTCCAGCCACCTTTAAAGCATGTATGAATAGGATATTTTGCAAGCAACTAAGAAGGTTTGTTTTGGTTTTCTTTGATGATATTCTCATTTACAATAAAACATGGGAAGAGCATTTGCAACAGTTAGAGATTGTGTTGAAAATCTTGCAAGAAGAGTCCTTATTTGCTAAATTATCAAAATGTGAGTTTGGGATGAAAGAACTATTGTATCTTGGGCACATTATTGGGCAAGAAGGAGTGAAGGTACACATGGAAAAAATCAGGGCTATCTTGGAATGGCCATCACCAAAAAATATTACCGAATTGAGAGGCTTTATTGGCATATGCACCTACTACAGAAAATTTGTGAAAGGGTTCTCCAAGTTGACTCCTCCACTCACTGATTTGACTAAGAAGGATGCTTTCAAGTGGGATGAAGAGGCTGAAAAGGCCTTCCAAAAAATGAAAGAGGTAATGAGTAGTTGTCCCATACTTGCACTTCCTGATTTTACTAAACCTTTTGTTGTGGAATGTGATGCTTCAGGTGGAGGAATAGGGGCTGTCCTAAAGCAAGGCCAACACCCCATAGCCTTTGAGAGCAGAAAGTTGCAACCTCATGAAAAACTTTACTCCATCTATGATAAAGAAATGCTGGCCATTATGCATGCATTGGCCAAATTCAGACAATACTTGGTGGGCAGCAAGTTTGTGGTGAAAACTGACCACAATAGTCTAAGACACTTTCTCACCCAAAAAGATCTAAATGAAAGGCAACAAAAGTGGGTAAGCAAGATTCAAGCTTATGATTTTGATATTGAATATGTCAAAGGAAAGAATAATATAGTAGCAGATGCTTTGTCAAGAAGGCCTTTTTTTCTCTCATGGATATTACCAAGGATTGGAAAAACATGCTACTAGTTGAATATGCCAAAAACAAATTTGCTTGTTATGTGTTGGATGGAATCAAAGGGGATGATAATTATAGGATTTTGAATGGGCTGATATATTATAAGGGAAGAATTTATTTAGTTCATAACTCCAAGCTCAAGTACCGAATTTTGCAAGAAGCACATGATTCCCCACTAGCGGGCCATCCGGGGATCTTCAAAACTTATAGACAGTTGAGGCAACGATTTTTTTGGAAGGGGTTGAAGGAAGATGTTCAGAAGTATGTGAATGAATGTAAAGCATGTCAACAAAACAAATCAGAACTTACATGTCCAGCCGGCCTATTACAACCATTGCCCATTTCGGAGCAAAAATGGGACAGTATTTCCATGGATTTCATCACCGGATTGCCTAAATCCTTGGGTAAGGATTGCATCTATGTGGTAGTTGATAGGTTGACAAAATTTGCTCATTTCTTTGCTGTTACATCATCTTTTAGTGCTGCACAAGTGGCTGATATTTTTTTCAAAGAAATCTTCAGATTGCATGGGCTCCCCAAGAGCATTGTCAGTGATAGAGATAGTAGATTCATGGGTGCTTTTTGGCAAGAACTTTTTAGATTGGTAGGCACTCAATTGACTCCAAGTACCAGCTATCATCCACAAACTGATGGAAAAACAGAGAGGGTAAACCAATGGTTGGAAGGATACCTAAGAAACTATGTGGGAGGGCAGCAAAAAGCATGGGAAAAATGGCTACACTTGGGTGAGTTTTGCTACAACACCACTTATCATATGTCAATAGGAATGTCTCCTTTCAAAGCATTATATGGTTATGATGCACTTACATTTGCTGACATTATATTTGGTGATAGTAGAGCCCCAAAGGCTAAAGATTGCGTGGAAGAGAGCTAAGAAATTTTAAAGCTCTTGAAAGACAATTTGCAGGTTGCTCAAAATAAACAAAAACAATATGATGATAGGCATAGAGAAGAAAGAACCTTTCAAGTCAATGATTTAGTATATTTAAGTTTGCAGCCTTATAAACAAACATCTCTAAAAAATAATGGAGCAGAAAAATTAAAATCAAGGTACTATGGGCCATACAAGGTAGTGCAGAAGGTTGGAGAAGTAGCATATGAACTAGAACTTCTGGAAGGGAGTAAAATCCACAATGTATTTCATGTTTCTTGTCTGAAGAAAGCTCTTGGTCAACAAATCATCACTTCAGAAATACTTCCTCCTTTGGATGATGAAGGTCAGCTCACACTTGTTCCACAAAAGATTTTGAAGACACGGGAAAGAAGGTTGAGGAGTAGAATCATTAGTGCAATGGAAGGACTTACCAAATGAAGATGCCACATGGGAAGAGGAGAATATTTTGCAGCATTCAAATCTGAAATTGCTTGAGGACAATCAATCTTGGGTGGGGAGGACTGTAATGTCCCCATTCAAATAAGTGCATAGTAAGACAATCCCATCAATCCTACTAGTTTCCTAGGTTGGATGGGCACATGTGGGATGGTAATAAGGAAGCTAATAAATGATATTTAGACATTAGAGGGGTTCAAGAATTTAATAAATATGGTGAATAAATAAATTCAAGATAAATTCTAAGTGGCAAGTGGTTTTGGAGACATATGGAGGTGGTGGGACCCACACTAGCTTGATTTTTCATAATACATGGTATCTCTCTTTTGCAAATTCGAATTAATGGGAATGTGAACACTCTTGGGTGAGTTGGTAAGTCATAACACATGTCATTGAGCATCTTAGGTCGAATTGGGAAGGATTGGTAACCTCCATGGAAGATAAAGAGTCAAAGTAGAAGTTTGTGGACACTTGGGCTAGATTCCCTAGCCCCTATGACACCAATGATGGAGCATCTACGACAACTATGACAAATTGCAGACCTGACCTCTGACATCTGACCACTATGACATGTCAGCACCAAAAATAGGCTGAAGAAAGGTGAATTTGGGAGTTGGAGAAGCCAAAGAGACTCAAAATCGAATTTGGGAGAAGATGGAAGGTTGGAACTAGGAGAGAAGTGGCAAATGTGGAATATTTCCTAAATGGAAATCTATTGAATCTATTGAGAGGATTTCCACCCTTAGAAGGCTAATGTTGGTTATAAAATGTAGAAATGCAGAATGAGAATGGCTTTTGATGATTTGAGAAAAATTGCATTTGTGAAGAGAGAGCTAGTGGATGACTAGTTTCTTGCCTTAGCCAATTTCGAGGGTGAAAGATTCCCATCCAAGTTGGTGTTTGGAGAGGCCACTCCGGTCTTTCATGGTGCTTTAATGGAGTTTGTATTTGCAGGTAGCAGCTACAGGAAGTTTCATGGTTTGGTTTAGTGAAGCACTTTCTCTCCACCGTTTCCAGTTTTGAAGGCATATTCATGCTCCTTGAGGGAGGGCGTTTTTGGTGAGCACTTGTGCTTCTTGAGAGAGATTATCATTATATATTTCTGATTGTAATAGCTTCATATCCTCTGTTATTAATATTCAGAAAGTCTCAGGTCGAAATACCCACTGGTTGTATGCAAAACTATTGATTAATGAGCAAACAATGTCAATTTCCCCAATGCATTGATGTATGACACTATAATGTTGATTATTTCGAATGGATGGATGATTCTCTGATATATTTGTGATCAATATACTGCCATGGATGTCTTCTACAAGTTTCATGTACTGTACTTGAGCATTTGAAGCATTTTTACTCAGTTTAGTTGTATTGGGAGGTGAAATAGTGCCATTTCCCCAAGGGTCGAATTGGGGGTTTTTGCTGTTGAATGTGAGAGAGTTAGAACAGTAGTAAAAATCAATTAATGGTGCATATGAGACCTTAATCACATACTTAACACATTATATACCTCTGTTCATAAATTTGTGGGAGTTTAGAGGCATCTGGAAGGCCATTTTCAGTGTTACCCGGGGGGGATTTGATGCACAAATTACTAGTCAAACTTACCTATATTGATCAGAATACAAATCAAGTTTGCAGTAGTATTTGGAGGGCCATAAAACATCCCTGAACCTGATATTCAAGTCTAAATACCATTCATACACTTCTACAGAAGATTTGGGAGCATTTGGGTTGATTTGGAGGTCAAAACAGTTAAACTAGTCAAAGGTCGAAATTGGGGAAAAAGTAGAAAAATTGGCATTTTAATAGAATTTTGAAAAATGGTCATTACATTGTGACATAGATCCACACTGTATTGGTTGGTGGCTATGATCTCATTAGTCCACATAGATCCACACTGTCTTGGTCGGTGGCTATATTATTTTTTATGACATGGATCCATGCTTATATCTCTTGTGGCCATGATCTCATACTTCATTTATGGATCCACAATATACTCTTGGTGGCCATGCTTTGTACTACTTTTACCGAGCATGGGTATTCCCGACTTGGGGATGATATGTACATACATGGTTGATGTTTTGCAGTTTCTCTCCAGTTTCTTCAATCCATGACCTTTACTTTGACCTGTTTTTATAAAGTGTTTCGGCCATTAGTCTCTCTTCTGACCTCACACTTTAGGGAGCATCTGTTATACCCTTATTTTCCACCTTAGGTTCATTGGAGACCCTACTTCATTCCCTAGCTGAGACACTTACCTTTACACCTTTCTCTAGCCTCATTTTTCCCACTTTTTGTATACCATCACCCTCTGTATGATATTAGGGGGGTGATGGTTAGTTTTCCATCCCTCCATGCATGCTTGCAAGGGGGTGACACCATCACTCCCTACATGTATTGAGGGGGGCGATGGTCCACTCATCCTGGGGTTTTGGGCATCATTTGGATCAGATCATGTTGATGTATATGTAACTTCGGAATGTATTTCACATATATGTATATTGTATTCCTATAGAGATGGTATTATTCCTCTATACGGAAGTGTCGTCATTTATATTGTAAGTGTCGTAACTTATACTTGATGGGTTATTAGACCACCTTATTTGGGGTCGGCCCTGTATAAGTCATATGGGTCAAAGGGTTATTAGACCACCCTATTGGGGGTCGGCCATGTGGGTCAAAGGGTTATTAGACCACCCTATTTGGGGGTCGGCCCACTCAGCATTATGTTATGTGGTAAAGTTCGAGCCTACATGAGTTAGGTAAAAAGGCAAGTCAAGTCAAGTATAAATAGAGTGCAGGAGGCACTCTATTTACTCACTCTCACTTCTCACACATGCACTCAAGGAGGAGTGGCGCACTTATAGAGGAGGAGGATCTGTTGCTAGGTTATGGCTATCTCTCTTGGTTGGTTGTATCATTGCTCTATCTATCTCTGAGGAAGTTATTGGGGTTTTTCACCTTTATGGTTTTCCCCAAGTAAATCTTTGTGTCTCTTGTGTGCTTGCATGATTGATATGCTATAGATATGCTGTACATGTTATTCTCTCAGTTAAGATCCTAGATTAGATTGAAGTAAATTCTGAAAATTTAACATGGTATCAGAGCTAGCCTGAAAGAAGGCATGATATGGCATGTATGACACTTGTTGCACTTACGATGCTAGGGCTTGATATAGCAAAAACCAGTCATCGTAGCACTTTCGCTATAAATCCGTTTTGGCAAAGTTTTCGGATCTGAAATTGTTAAAGGCCAAAGCTAAGATCTCCCGGTACCTTGTGTCCAAAGGACAACCTCTAATTCGTTGTACTTTGTGATTTATGATCTGTACAATATAGGGTTTCTGCCTCTTCCAGATCTGAGTCAAAATCAGGTGACCTTGGGAAAAAGGTCATATCTTGGGCTAGGAAGCTCCAAATGAAATTTCGTAAAAAGTGACAGGTAGTACACAGTCTGTACTATCTCAGAAAACGTTTTCAGAGGCCGAAGTTGAACCAGTGACACGTGGCACGCCGTACAAGTTCGCTCTCCTGTATTATCCCATAAACAGGACACGTTGCGACACTTGGCATAACTCTCTCTCAGAAAATCCAATTGAGGTCAGACCTATCAGGATGGAAAGCTAACAGGTCAGGCTATCTCAGAAAACCTTTTCAGAGGCCGAAGTTTAAAAAGTGACACGTGGCACGCCGTACAAGTTCGCTCTTCTGTTTTATCCCAAAACAGGTCACGTTGCGACACTTGGCATAACTCTCTCTCAGAAAATCCAATTGAGGTCAGACCTGTCAGGATGGAAAGCTAACAGGTCAGGCTATCTCAGGAAACGTTTTCAGACCCTGTGGATCAAAAATTTCAGAGTTACACCAGAAACAATCAGGTACATATTTCTGTCAAAACAGAATTATTTTTTGGTACCTTCATTCATGGCTTCCGGAATTTAGGGCTTTGGAGAAAGTTGGAATTTTTGTAATCGGATACCAAGGCTGAATGATACTCATCAAAATAAAAATTTAGAGACCAAAATCAGAATTTTTGGTTGGGCAGAAGGCCGGGCTTGATCAGACCCTAGTTCGGGACTTTGATCAGGAAAGTGGAAAATTAGGGCTTCTGTAAAAAATGAGAATTTTTGAAATCTGAGACCACGGCTGGAAGCTCCTCAGAAAAATAGAAGCTTAGAGCTTTGGATCAAACCTTTTGATTGGGAAAAAGAGTGGGATTCATCAAACCCCAGTTCAGGGTCACGTCCAGTGAATCCGAAAGTTTCAAAGGCAAAATTGAGGAGTGAAACTTTGCAGTTTTCAAATTCTGAATATACTAGCTTGATCAACTCATCAAGGCGCACATTTCTATCCTTTCGGAAGTTTGAAATTCAAAGTTTAAATTTTTGGGGTTTCTCTGACAAACCCATATCCAACTCCAGGTCTAGTTCTTGCAAATCAAGTGGATAGGGTTAATCCTAGAAGAAGATGGATTGGTCACCTACATAGGTGAAGAAGTTCTTGTTTCAGAGGGAGATGAGGCTAAGGCCTTACATAAGAAGATTACAAGCAATCTCGACAGGTATGACTCATCGAGGTATGTTTTGAGATTTGTTCATGATTAAGTTTATGGTATGTTTGTCTTCATGTTATTACGGTTAGTACAATCTTGATTTTAGATTTGTCATATCACCTTAACAAAATTTTGAATACATTCAATGATTAGGGTATTGACACTTATGATTGTACTAATGCATTATGGTGTTGTATGAGGTTTATGTTGTCTACTAACATGAAAGGTAGACCAAGAAAGACAAATCATGTTCTACTTCAAGAACGTATGGTCATGGTGACATGAGGATAAAGACTCATCCATTGTCATGGATCTCATAGAAGATCCATTTACGAGGTATGTATAACTTGGTTTTATAATGGCTAACCATTGAGACATGCAGGTTACTAGCACAAGTCATTGAAGAGAACCAAAAGACATTATACGGGTATGTTAGACATAACTAGCTAGCATGCTAATCCAGGTATGTTTTTCCTATATCAAGATAGAATCCTACCTTGTGTTAGGATCTTATACTGTTGTTGATAATGATTATTCATGAAGTCATAGGTTCGAATAATCATGATTGTATGCATATTATGTTTCTTACCATAATTGATGATATGACTAACCAGAAGAATCATGATGGTATAGGTTTGAATAATCACAGGTTTTATGCATTTTATATCTCTTATCTTGATTGATGATTCAACTAATCTGAAGAGTCATAGGTTTGAGTAATTACAGGTTTAGACATGTTATGTTTCTTATGATTTGACTAACCATAAGAATCCTACATAAACCTTGAATGCTAATGCTTATTATTTTCTGTTTGAAATGATCATGATTATACATGCTTGAGATTATTGTGTTTTAATAGTATACTAATGAATGTATGATTTTATATGAGATCACAAGGATAACACATTCATGATACTAATAAGCATGCATAGGGATCAAGGATGAATATGAATTCAAGAACAGGGAATTCAGGAAGCAAAGATCAAAAGGGAGCACACTCCAGTTGTTCCTGCAAGAAAGCAAAGGAGCACACTTCAGTAGTTTCTGCAAGGATGCAGATATTCAGAGGGAGTTGACCATCTCTCTACATTCCACAATAGAAAGGTGTAGAAGAAGCTACTTCAGATTAGGACTCCAGCAGCTCCTGCAAGGAAGCAAAGACTCAGAGGGAGTCCACCCAACGGACAAACAAAGATAAGTATTTTAAATTATCATTTCCTGCATATGTGTTTGTTTAAATAAAATTGTTCAATGATGTATATGCTCATGTTCCTAGACTTAGGATATGTATTGTGCATATTAGAATAGTTGCATTGATGAACAGTATACTCCTAATATGCATGGGTAAGTGACCTATGGCACTGTACAACATTCCATTGCTACTTATCTAGAATGAAACCTCTTTGCTGACATGTTGGGAGTTGTGCACACTCTTAACAATGTTCTGGTAGAGATTGGAAGGCATCTAGAAAGTTACGGGATAGGGATAAATGTTGTATTGAAGCATTGGCTAAGATAATTGCATGACTGTATGACATATTTCTTTATGTGTAAGAATTTGTTCTGAAAACTATGAGATGTTTTCTAATCATGCAATTTAACTTGTTGTGTAGGAAAGATCGTATGCCATCTCCTACAAAAGAAGAACTACAACATTTGTTCAGCAATAAAGATATCTATTGAAGTTCCCAGGATCTGGGATGAAGAAATGGAATGCCATGATCCGCCGATCATGAAGAATGATGTTTGGGTTGCAGTCCCAAGACGTGAAGGGAAGTTTGTTATGACTTCCATATGGAACTATCAGATCAAGCATGTTGCAGATGGCAGCATTGAGAAATATAAAAGTGATGAAATAGAAGATGCACCAGATGGATTTCAAGACAGCATGGTGTAGTCATATATGTGTGCAGAACTTGGTATGATAGGATAGACAGCTTTCTATCCAGTTTGAGCTTTACCAAGGGTAAAGAGGATTCCAACCTTTACTACAAGGTTGAGGAAGGCAATCCAGTGATACTACTTTTGTATGCGGATAACCTGTTTGTTACAGGTGAAAATAGTTTGATTGCCGACACGCAGCAGAAGCTTACTACCGAGTTCAAGATGAAGAACTTGGAGATGATGCACTATTTGTTTTTGGCATGGAGGTGTGGCAGAGTATAGAAGGAATCTTCCTTGGACAAGGGAAGTATGTAGTAGATATCCTGAAGAGATTCGGGATGATGGATTGCAAGGCCATGGCCACACCTATGGCATCGAATTTGAAGCTTCTATGTAATGCTTCATCTGAGACGGTTGATATCACTATGTATCGTCAGATGATTGGGTCCTTGATGTACCTGACGAACATGAGACCAGACATTTGCTTTGCTGTGAACACATTGAGCCAGTTCCTGATGGATCCGAGAAGTGTTCACCTGGTTGCTGTAAAGCATGTTCTGAGGTACCTGAAGGGTACAGTGGATTATGGGCTCAGGTATGAGGCGAATCAAAAGTTTAACCTGCAGGGTTTTGTTGATTCAGATTGGGCTGGCAGTGCTGCAGATAGGAAGAGCACATCTGGGTGTTGCTTCAGTATGGGATCAGGTGTGATCTCTTGGTTTAGCAGGAAGCAGTCCTGCGTAGCACTGAGTACAGCTGAGGTAGAGTATGTTGCAGCCTGTTCAGCTAGTTGTGAGGCAGTATGGCTACGGAAGCTACTGTCTGAGTTATTTGATCTCCCATTGGAGGCTACTGGTATCTTCTGTGATAACCAGAGTTGTGTGAAGCTGTCCGAGAACCCAGTGTTTCATGACAGGTCGAAACACATAGAGATCAAATACCACTATATCAGGGATATGGTGCAGAGAGGAGCTGTGAAGCTCCTGTATGTTGCGACGGACGAGCAGATTGCAGATGTGCTGACGAAGCCACTAGCCAGGGTGAAGTTCGAGTACTTCAAAGAGAGGCTTGGCGTTATTCAGATCGAGGACACTTCGAGGAAGAAGTGATGGACACATCTGCTGAAGCCATTCCAAGCATGTTGGAAGGAGGATCCTTCACATGGCTGTGGATGTAAGCGCTGGATGATGAACATCAGGATGATGTTCTAGTTTCTGCTTGATATGATCAGTTAGATCATTTTATGTATGTATGTACGCATCATGTTGGATGCTGGATATGATCAGTTGGATCATTTTATGTATGTATGTACGCATCATGTTGGATGTTGGATATGATCAGTTGGATCATGTGTATGTATTTTATATGCATCATGTTGGATGCTTGGACCATGTATCTGTATATGCATCAGGTGGATACATTGTATGATCAGGTGGATCATGTATGATGATATATATCATATGTTTTGTATTTGTATCAGGTGGATACATTGATGATTAGGAGGATCATGTATGATGATATGTATCAGGTAGATACTTGGTATGCAGCAGGATGTTGCATTGATGATCAGGATGATCGTAGATGACGAGCTTCAGGATGTTGCTCCAGATGACATGCAGCAGGACATTGCAGTGATGATGATCAGGATGATCGTAGATGACGAGCTTCAGGATGTTGCTCCAGATGACATGCAGCAGGATGTTGCAGTGATGATCAGGATGATCATAGATGACGAGCTTCAGGATGTTGCTCCAGATGACATGCAGCAGGACGTTGCAGTGATGATCTGGATGATCATAGATGACGAGCTTCAGGATGTTGCTCCAGATGACATGCAGCAGGACGTTGCAGTGATGATGATCAGGATGATCATGGATACATCAGGATGATGTATGGTGAGTATCAGGCTGATACTCTGTGGCCGTGGATCAGGTTGTGCAGATGAGCATGTAATTCGTTGCCCTGGGAGATTTGCAGATGGTCTTGCGAGGTTTTGCCTATGGCATGTAATTCGTTGCCCTGGGACATCTGGCAAATGCTCTTTCGAGGTTTTGCTCTGGGAGGACATGTAATTCGTTGCCCTGGGAGATCTGCAGATAGTCTTGCGAGGTTTTGCCTATGGCATGTAATTCGTTGCCCTGGGATATCTGGCAGATGCTCTTGCGAGGTTTTGTCCTATGGCATGTAATTCGTTTCCCTGGGAGATCCGATAGGTTGGGCTGTGTGCCCGTAATCAGTCCTGGGATGCTCTTGCGAGGTTTTGCCATGACCACATGTAATTCGTTGCCCTGGGAGATCCTATAGGTAGAGCTGTGTGCTCGTAACAGCCTGGGATGCTCTTGCGAGGTTTTGTGGTGAGGTCACATGTAATTCGTTGCCCTGGGAGATCCTATAGGTAGAGCTGTGTGCTCGTAACAGCCTGGGATGCTCTTTCGAGGTTTTGTGACGCACGTAAAAGTCCTGAGGATTCCACAGTATGGCCAGTGATGACGAAGACCTACAGGTGGTGGGCCTATATCCAGTATGAAAAAGGACTGGCTCTGTAGAACTTCCTATGACGAGTAGAGACAGAGATTGATTGAGATAGCAGCAGCAGTGACGATGATGATGATGACTCGATGACGATTATCCAGAGACGATGATCCAGAGAAGATGACTTGTGCTAGAAGAACTGTGCTGAGAAATACCTTCCTAGTTAAGAGGGAGTGTTGATGTATATGTAACTTCGGAATGTATTTCACATATATGTATATTGTATTCCTATAGAGATGGTATTATTCCTCTATACGGAAATGTCGTCATTTATATTGTAAGTGTCGTAACTTATACTTGATGGGTTATTAGACCACCTTATTTGGGGTCGGCCCTGTATAAGTCATATGGGTCAAAGGGTTATTAGACCACCCTATTGGGGGTCGGCCATGTGGGTCAAAGGGTTATTAGACCACCCTATTTGGGGGTCGGCCCATTCAGCATTATGTTATGTGGTAAAGTTCGAGCCTACATGAGTTAGGTAAAAAGGCAAGTCAAGTCAAGTATAAATAGAGTGCAGGAGGCACTCTATTTACTCACTCTCACTTCTCACACATGCACTCAAGGAGGAGTGGCGCACTTATGGAGGAGGAGGATCTGCTGCTAGGTTATGGCTATCTCTCTTGGTTGGTTGTATCATTGCTCTATCTATCTCTGAGGAAGTTATTGGGGTTTTTCACCTTTATGGTTTTCCCCAAGTAAATCTTTGTGTCTCTTGTGTGCTTGCATTATTGTCTCCATGATTGATATGCTGTAGATATGCTGTACATGTTATTCTCTCAGTTAAGATCCTAGATCAGATTGAAGTAAATTCTGAAAATTTAACAGATCATGTGCATGAATTGGCTCCAATTCATCTTGCATGGGAATTTACAAACCAAATCGATCCCATTCATCACTTGTAGTCTATATTCATCCTCCATATACCTATATATTGAGGCCATTTTATGAGAAAGGAGGGACTCTTGTTTTGCATTGTGACTAGCTTATTGATGCATGCATACGTCATTTCTATTTGCCCCTATGTTATGACAAGCATTAGAAAACCCATTTAGATGCTCATCAACCATACATGTTCCATTGAATGAGAATTCAGGTAGGTAGTCTTTAAACTTTGACAACGGAGTGGTTGTGGGAGCTAGATTAAAGGAACGTCCCACGGGGTGTTGTTGACATCCTCTTCAAATTAGAAGGGTCCATATATCCAAACAATTTTACCTACATTCATGGTGGAAGTAGTAGGATTACACCCACTATACATGCTTTCGAGCGAGTTGGAGGGTGTTGCAGATGATGTCATTTAAATATTGACAGAATGTGGGGTCATAGAAGATGGGTTAGCACCAAACAATGATATTCATTTTAAATATAAAAAATATCGAATCAAGTATTTATGTAAGCTATGCAACTTCTTCCTTCTTCCCCTAACTTCTAATAACGAGTCAAAATCCAAAGACTGTCCTCTTATACGACAAGATTATCGAGGGGAATCAAACATAGGGAACTATTATGTATGGGGAAGGTCCCTGTATTTCCTAGCAGCTATCTCCCACTGTTCTTCTAAAACTATTTCTTGTCAGATGACTTCCCAATAATTTTCTAACCGTTCCCTCGTTTGTGCAGAGTCTAATACAAAATTGAACAGGACTGAAGTGAAACTTGTTTGATCGATAAATCCTAGTGGGAGATTTGGTTGTTGTCTATAAAACAAATTCATAAGGGGACATGTGTACTCACACTGAAATATTGCGTGAAGTAGACAAAAGCAACATACTAAACTCAACAATGAGGTTAATGGACTTGACGTAGTGGGGGTATTCTATCATACTAGAATCAAGCTAATAGGATAGAGAAGGTTAGTATCTGAATCTCGTTAAATGTCTCTTCAGTTGTTTCAACAAACATGGACTAATAAATTCCGTACAATATCTCCTTGACCTAGATGATCAGGTTGTAAATGAAACAACTAAGTCATTTAAATTAAATGTTAAAGCGTGGAACATAATAGCAAAAACTACATGAAATTGATGAAGTTACAGAAACAACATAACAACAAATCCAAATAAAGTAGAAAAATACAAATGAATTGAATGTAGGCCCTAGGGCATGTTTTCCGTATGACTAGAAGACTATTAAGAAAGTCCCCAGTATGGTTGCAAAGAAATATTGACGCGGGAGATGGGAGGCTCTCATGCCATCTTTTCAACCTCTCAGTTAGTTAAACTGAGAAGAAATGGGAATGGAACCTTGATTTTATAGCCTAACATAACACACACTCACCACCTTCAACATGCCAGGTGTGAGGATGTAACTAAACGAAACAAAGAACGAAATTTGGAACATAAACTTAAATTGTAAATACATTGAAACATTGAACTGAAGTGATAGGAACATAGTCATAACCATATAACGATACATTACACCACCCTTACACATTGAACATAATCCACTTTTTTTCTGATATATATGCCAACCATAAGGTGGCTTCGAGATGATAAGGAAAATGTATTTAAAACAAAGAACAACTAAGCACAATTGTCACGGTATAAGCATAGCTAAACAAATTGTTAAACATTTCATATGTGCGATTTTGAAGCACCATTTAAAATAGAAAGTACAAAAATTACTTAAATACATGTGAATGAACAAATAAAAGAAATGAAAAGAAGTGAAACATAAAAAAAATGTGTGAAAGAAAAAATTATTTCTTTTTAAAGATAATTGTTTTCATCTATACACCAGAGTATAGTCTTAATGTTCCTTTAGGCTTATGTGAAATCCTGGACCAGAAATTTTTCTAGCACATATGACTAGCGTTTCTGAAATCGCTTGGTCATTGTGTAAATAAAAAACAATGAAAAGTAGAATTGACAAAGCTGCAATAGGCCTCGGTAGATACTTTTATAAGCAGGTACTATTCTTTGCAATGTTCAAATATTTCAAAAACAAACAAACATTTCATCATTTTGAAAGGTGTTGTCATGTTAGCACCACATCTAAAAATATAAATAACATCATGAAATCCCAAGGAGAAAGTCTCGAGAACGACTCTCAAGTAGGAAAGTGAACCAATGTGAGATGCCATATCCATTATCACAAAAACATGCACATATATAACATCATACATAATACCCAATCTTTCCAAAACTGACTGCTTTCACATGTTCATTTGAATAATGACACTAATTTAAAATATCATAAATCATAAAATTTATGGGTGGATATCCTTAAAAGAAACCTCCAGCAAGGCCGAATGTCATTGTTCAGTTGCACGGCCACTCCCACTAACACCAACCCATCCATATTTTATCGATCTCATTATCTCTTTCCTTTTTTTTCCAAGAGGGGGTGGTTCATGAGATGGGTGCTCAGGAATGTGGATATTCTTAGGTCTAATTGCAACTTTAGGTGACTAAGTCCGATTTCCAAAAAAGGTAGAACTAATTAATGGGTGAATTGAATGCTTAGAGCTACGGGGTCCCATACAACCACATGGTCCCGAGGAGAAGGAGATATGAAATCTTGTCCATCATTGGGAACAAGGGGTTCTGGTAGCATCTCAACTATACTTGGGTGAGGCTGCAATTCAAAATGAGGCTAAGGAAAAAGGGGATGCACCAGAGGAGATACTAGAAATAGATTGCATGTTTGGGAAATCTTAGAGAATTGCTTGAGTCAACATCAAAGTGGACAGAGAACCTCACTCTCTTCATTATCCCCTCTTTCCAAACAAACTAGTCCCTATGGCCTCTACCCCTATCAGATATTCTAGATCCCCTTCTGTAAAAACTCATGATCTGAAATCCAATAAAGCATTAAACGCATGCAAGCCAATAAAGCAAGAAACACTTCTTCATGGTAATCCAGGTCTAACAATTCGAACTGAAACCAATATCTTACCATGGCCAAGGTTGTTAATGTTGTGATGCGCTAGCTTGTCATCTGTAGGCTGCATCCGGTACATCATTTATTGCATTTGATTATCAACCTACCATGAATATTATTGTGTGAGAATGCCTCTTCTCTAGGTATTTTTCGTCAATTTACTGCTTTAATCACCCATGTTGTTATCCTCATCCTCTCGCCTACACATTTGATGATCTCCCTAGAATTGATGATCTCTCTAATTTCATTTTTTCTAATCTTTGTTCGTTGAGATTGGTCTATGTTGGGGAGAGGAGGAAAATGGAATCTCTGCATGATTCTAGTGGCTACTTGATACAACTTTTGACATTTTCTGATAGTATTAGATACACTTTGTTGCAGTGTTTTCCCTACTTGTTTGCTATGCATGATAGAAGCGTGGTTATGGTGGAGCTCCTTTGGTGTCATTCTTGGTGGATCTATTGGTGATTGGGATAAGTCTCTCTACCATTGCGCAAACTCATTCAAGCCCATATGTATAGCATAAATGATGCATTCATGTTATTTGATTTGTTCAAGAAGCTCACTCAACTGAGCATGTTGTCCTTGCAATTCATACAGGAGATTGTACATTTGATCATGGGATTCCATGAACTATTCTTTCATTGTGAATGCACAAGAACTGAACTCTATAAACTCTTATTTTCCTATATTATCTCAAACACCTATTCCTATATGCCCCTTATTATTTCTTTATAGGCCTTTAGTTTTCCTTCCATCTCCTCAATATTCGTTTGATTTCCCATGGAGAGTGCTAAATTTTCCGAAGCTATGGCAATACGGTCTCAATCAATGTTAGTGAATATAAGAGTCTTTGTAGTTATTATCAATGGGGGTTTTCCGGTGAGATTAAGTTTTTTATGAGACTATTTGACAATCTACCTCTTGTTGTCATAGATAAATAAATATATGGAAATGACATCTTATTCTTTTGATGGAGTGAAACATCCCAGGCCAATCTTTGCTAAGGGGAAGTTCCCACTAGTTATAGAAGAACCTATGGGAGTCGTGGAATACATATATGCTCTTGGAATTGCAAGTGTGCTCAATCCAAGTTGGATTCCTTTTTCTTCTTATGATTTCTTATTTGCTTCCTCTTCCTTCTTTTTAGCTTCTTCTTCCTCCCTTATTCTTTTTTCCTCAACTTCCTTCAATCATTTTTCTTCAACAACCTTGAGCTCTGCTTCCTTTTTCTTCTCCTCCTCTTTAGCCTTTTCAGAGAGTTCAACATTTTGTTGTTCACTGGTACTTTCTTGAGGTTCTCCTTGTGCTAAGGATTGCTTCCTTTTACCTCCTAGTCACCTTGAGATATATTCAAGGGACTTATATTTCATGACTACTTATTCGTCAGCCACGAACTCATCAATATATGCCCAATTAAAATTGCAATCTCGACAATGTTGTTCCACTATTCTTCGAGAAGCATTACTTCGAAACACTTATGTGCCAAATTGAAATGCATTGATGGCTTGAACTTTCTCTTTGGCCTCTTTGATATATTTCAAGAAATATCCTCCAATGGTCAGGTGTAATGGAGGCCGTATAGCCTTCTTTACATTTTTTAGCGTTGCTTCAATGCCATTATAAAAACCTAGTAGGCTATCTCCTATAATACCACTTTCTCAGTGACAAAGTGAGGCAAGATATGGGGATTCTTGGTGCCACCATAAATTCACAAGTAGGATCCTTTCTAAGTGACATACCAGTCTCTTAGTGTCGCCAGGGCTTTCCATAACCTTGTTTGACATACATTTTTCTAGTTCTCCATGGATGATCGTATATAGTGGTTTGAAAATATTGGAATATTTTCACATAGTAGTTGGAATACTTAAGCTCCAACAATACTTTGTAGTAAACATGGATTGGAGGATCCTTTGGAATCCATCGCCATCCCATTACTGTTAAAGTATTGTTGTCACACACCACATCTATCGAGTAGGAGGACATTAAAATTAATATTATATCCCTAAGGATATGTCCCTTGCATTTATAATGGCATGTTTGATATTTGTAGAGAGGATGGCACCCCAATTGAAGGCAATGCTTAGTGTAGTTACTTGCTGCAAGATAGGCACCCATGACTACTTAAGCTGTGTTGAATATCTTTCACCATAGAGCCTGGCCAATAGTGTAGCTTCCATTATATAGGGAGGCCTTAAGGACTTAGATGGGTATGAGCATGTATCCCTAGATCTAAACCTCTTTATTCTTGACCACCATTTCCTTAAGAAGGAATGGAAATATAATTCGATTGAATTAATTCATTCCTCAATCAGAGATACCATGGGTGTAGGAAAGTTATAATAAGTTTCAAGAGTGAAGGGCTTGAAAGAGATAATGGCCTTCTCTTTGGGATCCTTGATCAACCTATTGTCCAAATCAACTCTGGGAAGTTTTCATGCTTAGACATTTGATGGATTTCTCCCTAGTGAAGTGAGGGCTCAACATTTGTATTATTGTTAGTTTCCCCTTAGCTAGTATGAACCATTGTTACCTCTTATTCCTTAGATGAAGACAATGCAATGGCCATCTTGTATTTAGACTCAGTCCTTATGTAAGTCATTTTTTCTTCATGCAGTTCATCATTATCATATTAGAAAGTGACCATATGATTAGTACGTTAGCAAACCACATAATATGAAATTCAATGGAATAGGCATGCAATCTAAGAGGTAGTTGGTCAAGTAGATTGAAGTTGTGATCTTTGAAAAGATGTTTGGAGGGAATGGTACCAGAGAGCCCAATATGGGTCGATCTCAGTTAAGGAATGAAACAAAGGGAGGGGGTTGATAAGAGGGAATGACCTAAGCAAGGGAAGTTATCCCACATGAGAAAGTCCTTAAAGAAAGGTGGGTTTGGGGATGGAGTTAGTTGTGGAAGCTTAGCTCTGATTTTATACAATGATAATGGGGTTTCAATTTATAATGAATGACGAGTTCCATCAAATGGAGGAGGGCCAAACAATTATATTTAAAACTAACGGGGAAAGGAAGAGGACCAATGAGAATAACCTTCAAGCTCCATGCAATGGTGGAACATCAAAATTTAAATTGAAAGACATCTTACCTAACATAAATATGAAATTGATAGGTGGAAGCGGGGTGTACTTATAATTGGGTTCTCATATTGAGGGGGTGAGGTGGTCCTCTTTTATTGGTTGCTTGGTTTCCTTGGGAGCAATTGACAAGTGTAAAAATGATTTGATTCAATAAACAAAAATGTTTTTTTAAAACCCAAAGACTATATATTTTAATGTAATTCAACGTTTGTTTTGTTTGAAATATGGTCTGGGCTTAGAGGCTTAATCCTCCGCCGTGTCAAAGGATTAGCCTCCTAACTCGATAAAACATGAAAGGTTTTGTGCTTGGGAAGACACTATTAGTGCTCTAAAGAGTTAACCTACCACTATGTTGGGAAAATAGGAGCCTAAGACACTAAAAAGTCATCAACTCAAACCTCTAGCAGGGAAAAAGAATGTGTCCGGGTGGAGGCATGTCGACAAGTTAGTGAGATATTTGGATGATACATTAGTGACTTAAGGCTCTAACTGAGTTATACGTCGTAGGATTTGACATCTATTTGGTCAGAATTTCATTGAATATGGACACTAATTTTCCACAACTTCATTGAGTTAAGGCACTAGTTAGCCAACGTTTTGGTGGGCTAGGGCTCTAACTCACTGATGTTTTGGAAAGAAAAAGAACTAACTCTCTGAAATGTCACTAATATAGTCCCCTAAGTCACCTCAACATCAGTTAGTTAAGTCCTAGTTTGTCGCAACATCATTGATTTAATGTCTTACTATTTGAAGTTTTGTTGAGTTAAGGGACTAACTCATCGATGTTTCAATGAGCAAAGGAACTAACTTGTCACCATTTCATTGGATTACGACACTAACCCACCACAATGTCATTGAGTTAGTCTCTACTCACCGAGGTTTCATTGAGTTAAGGGACTAACTCATCGACATTTCAATGAGTTAAAGGGATAGTTCTCTGACATTTCGCTAAAAATCTATCTTTTGTCAAAAGTGTTTTTCTACAAAAGCTAAATGTTTTCCCCCTTTTAAGCTCTCTCTATGGGTCGTTTTGAGGTGAAATTAGTTGAAGGCTTCCATTAGTTCAAGGGTAGTTCAAGTTTAGGATATCAAGTTAGCTTGCTCATGCAGCTCCAAAGTATGATGAAAATAAAAGGAAAAGCATCAGACATGGTCTTTGATGAAGCATATTTTATTGAAAATGTGGCTAAGTTGACACTGTAGAGGTATTACCAATAAAGAAGGATCTTGGAATAGTGACCTATGACTCAAAAAAATTCAAGTAGGTCCCCAAGTTACATAACTTGGGGATTTTTTGAGGGTTCAACAAATGGAAACACATTGGGTGAAGCCAAAATATCTGTTGTTTTTAGAGCAAGTATACTCAAGGTGTATAGATATCATCAATTTACTGCAATCATCAAGTTATTAGAAGGTCGTGGGTCCCTATGAATATTCACTTTCTATATGATACATGGTTATACTTGCCAGTACGGTTTGAAAGACCTCACCTATTATACTAAAGAAATATTATATGAGGTTCATTTTTATATAGCATGAATCAACAAACTAAGTTAGAGTTTAGGTTGAAGGGTTGTATATATTTGAAATATAAAATATTTTCACCAGGCACTACTTAAAATTCCTAAGGTGTTGCTCCATTTCCCGCGTGCGTCCATAGCTCCAATGGAATCACTAACATTTCCCCACTTCCAACAAGAGTCTATAGCCCTGACGAAGTTGTTGGTGTACCCCTTTTATGACTGAAATTCCTTTCCCAATTTCATGCTTGTGCAGCTATCTAATATGGAGTTTTTTTAGTGGGGGAAGCAATGGTTTTTAGCAATTGTCAAGGTGTTTTCCTTCTAGTGAAATCGAAATGAGCTCTTTAATACTTGGCTATTTGTGCATCCCTTTAGCTTTAACCCATGGACCTAATCTTTCACCCTTTTCATGATTAACTCTTTTATTGTGAGTGTGAGTGGGTTACTACTACATACTAGGTCTGTCTCTTAGATTGGATGTAGGGATAACCAAGCTCATCTATCAAGATTTGTTCATGGTCCATCCACTGACATTGCATTTTCCTCTGCTAATGGGACCTATATTTTGAATCTTTTCCTACTTTTTTTATTAGTGATGAGAACAACACAAGATCCTGAAGTATTCATTCCAATCTTAGTTACCACCTGTGGTTTGAGAAATAACTATAACATCAAATAGTTGTGACATTGGAAAATAAACAAAGGAAAACATGCATGTGAAAATATTAAACAAACAACAACAAACAAAATTGGAAATGGAATACAATGTAATCCCAATTCCGTGAAAGAAAAAGTTCAACCTAAGATAATATGTACTAGCACAACCACTTAACTTGTGGCCGGGTGAACACCAATAGGCCACAAGTTTAGTGCAAATACAGTTATCTATTACTTGTTCTTCATGTGTAGTTGTAATCATTGGTTGTCTATGCCTTCTTCTAGTTAAACAAGTTGTCTTCCACAAACTGCCTGTTATCCATGCATCAGCTACCAGTTATCTATGCATCAACTACCAGTGATTTGTTATATTCTTTTTTATTTTATACTTGTTTATTTTGAATTTGGAATGACTACCATAAAATCAATCTCGACACTACACTTGTCTCATCCTCATGCAATCTAGGAAAAAATTAGGTGCTAGTCCACCCCAAATTCTAAGATAGAAACACCTATCGATGTAACAAGCTAGTTTTTATTTTGGGGAAAATATTTGAAGTATTGTTTGAGCACTTGACCATTTGACAGGAAGGAGCTCCTCATGTCCTTCGAAGTTTCTTAAATGATAAGTGCCCAAACCCATTTTTTGTACTACTTGATAGGGACCAAGCTAGAGGTTTTGGAATTTGGTGTTCTTCCCTTTTGGTTCATTAAGTTTATCCCATTTCAAAACCAAATCCCCTACTTCGTATTGCCTATAGATTGTTGAGTGCTTGTCAAACCATGTATTGAGTACATATAGATGTTCAGTGAATTTCTGCTTAGCTTTCTCTCTCTCTTCTTTTGACTATAACAACAAATTAATTCACTTTTGAATAGCTAAACATTTTTCACCCTTAGTAGCATGATGGTGGGAAGGAAAAATTATGTTGGGTGGTAGAATTGCCTCCTTTCTATAAACCCAAAAGTATGGGGATGTTTCAAGGACAACTTTAGGTGTCACCCTATAGACCCAAAGGGCCTTGGGATTTTTATTAGTGAACTCTGCTACACCATTTCATTGGGGTGGTAGTAATTGGCTAAGTATCGAAGAATAATTCCATTTTAAACAAACTCAGTCAATTTTAAAGAACATAAATATGAAGCATCCCATCGTCAACCTTTAAATGTTGCTCTGGCTATATATATCTAAAAACCGTTTGGGGGAGGTGAGACATTGGAAGATGCTTTTGTTTCGGCATACAAAAACGCACTATATTCATTGGTTCTTGGTTGAGTTCATTGGTTTGTGGTTGAGTCGGAGGGTTTTGCTGCAAATATCAACCATTGTCAACCTTTAAACGTTGCACTGGCTATGTATATCTAAAATCCATTTGGGGAGGTGAGACATTGGAAGATTCTTTTCTTTTGGCATACAAAAATGCACCACCATCAGTGGTTCTTGGTTAATTCCATTAGTTTTTTGTTGAGTCCGAGGGTTTTGCTGCAAATCTCAACCATCTTATCCAACTAAGAACCACCCATTTCCACACTTCTATTAAAATATAACTAGCATACACCCAAAACGGGGGAAGTGAAATGCCGTGAAGAGTTTTAATATATTGTAAAATGAGAGAAAGTTGTGTGTACATAGACAATATAATTTTATGTGTTTGAAAACAAGTCTATCTAATTTATGGTAGGAAAAGTGTTGAAATTTGACAAGTAAATAATTGTCATTTTCCATTTTACACGTCAAAATACTGTCACTTCATAAAATTAAAGGTCATTAATGAAATGTGAATTTTAATTTCACCTGTCATTTTGAAGTGCATTTTTATTTTTACACATACCCCCCACATATATATCCCAAGCACCCCCCCGCCCCCCCCACCACCCACACATATATATATGGGCTTGGGAAAAATATAAAGAGAGTATGTGTACTAATAACTACTTAGTAATATATATATATATATATATATATATATATATTATATTACTAATTATTTATTAGTACACATATTCTCTTTATATTTATATTTCTAATATGTAAATTTTGATTTTTTCATGGTCTCATTGTCTCTCCTTTTTAGTATATTTCTAATATGTAAATTTTGATTTTGTCATAATCTTGTTGTCTCTCTTTTTTAGGTAAATTTGACTTGTTCATGGTTTTTTTAGGCCCATGGTATTTGGTGGTCCATGGTAATGGGCCGTTGTATTGTGGTTGTATTGCTTGTGAAGAAGACTATTTAAAGGTTTAAGGATAAACATTTTTTGTCATTATGTGTGTGTGGTTTAATCATAATTTATGTTTATTATTATTTTTTTGTTTATTATATTTTTGTATTATATGAGGCAAGATATGAAAATTCAATGTTTCATATAGTTATTATAAATGTTATTTAAAAAAAAAATCAACTATTATTATGACAGGTAAAATTAAGATTTAAATTTCTAATTAAAAACATTGTTAAAATTAAAACATCGGACGCCAAATTTAAATCCTGGTAGGGAGAGTAGCCGATAAATTGAAAGGAAAACTCTATTGCAAATATTTATAAACAATAAATAGAAACCCGTGTAATAGATGGAAGCAAGATGATTTGTACATTAATTAGTCTTACGAAAAAGTATACATGTGAGTAAAACAATAAAGGACTAGGTAGTGATCAAATTTGGCTCTAAATATATTGAAAATCAACATTGGTATTTTCATTTGGTAGACCCAATATAAAGTCCAATATTCCATGATCCTTATGCAAATGAGGAAAATAACAAGAGAGTGGTGTGCCCTACTAACATTATGGTGTATTGATTGCAATGTGAGTATGTTTGTTTTCAAAAAATGCCCATTACTAACTTTCCAAATATTTTCCTAAAAAATACTTGTAGCATGCCTAAAATTGTTTGAACATAATAAATTAATAAATATTTATTATGTTAGTTTAAAATAATATAATATTAAATTTATAAACCACATAAAACAAAAATAAAATAAAATTATATATAATAAAGGAATTTATATAACTGCAACAATGTAAAATGATATAATATTGAATATATAAAGGTAAAACCATTTACCTCACATTACGTTAGTAAACTATTTCATTCTATTGGCATTTCAGCTTTCTTTTTCCACTAAACTAATTATCAATTTCATATTTTATTTATTATTTCATATTTTATTATATTTAATATTTAGCTTTCTTCATTCAGTGTTTCATTGAAAATATATATTTTGTATTTTAGTGTGAAATGTATATTTGAGTATTGTTAGAAAAGTTTTCATTTATGATATTACAAGAGTTCCTTTTTCACATGCCTAACATATGTTTTTTGGAATTGTTTTTTGACATAAAATATCTCTCTATATAAAATTAATATCTTCTATTGGTTTCCAAAAAACATATAAGGTTTGATATACTAGGATCCTTATAAAAATGAGGGCAATAACAAGAGAGTGGTGTTTCTGAAAATGAGGACGATAAGAAGAGAGTGGTGCTCCCTACTAACATCATGGTGTATTGGTTGCAATGTGAGTATGTTTTCAAAAAATACCCATTACTAATTTTTCAAATATTTTTTAAATATTTCGATCCTAACTTAGCTTAGAGAAACATGTCAAGTGGCTTAACTACCAAGTCTAGAAGATAGTTATTCCACCATAATTATATGAAATTCACACTTGCCTTTTATCACTTTAAAACCCATACAAGAATGGAACGTTGGAAACATCTTAACACTTTGACAACCACACCAATGAACCAGCGTTGCATTGAGAATTATAACTTAACCTTTGATCTCCAATGTTATATAATTATCTCTGGCAAATTAAATGGCAAAGCTTTCATCAGAGTTCAAACTTAACACACGATTAAAACAATGTGCTCATATCTAAGATATATGAAATAAATTAACCGTGAATCCAAAAACAAATAAATTAACTGTGAATTCAAGGAACAAATAAAATAGTGGTTTCTTACTACATGGAAGGGCATCTTTTATAAATTGATAGGTCCTTAAAGTGGCCAAGTAATGACACAAATTTCAAAAACTGCATAGTAATTCCCAAAACTAACAAGAGCGCAATGTCCGTGACAGAGCATACAAAACAGAGTTTGCAAATGTAGGGGAAATGTAGGGGATGGAAAGTGAAGTTATTATTTGCACTTGCAGAAGCATGCACAGTCAACGATTCTTGCTTGCAGAGTGGCAATGTCCATGAAAAACTGCAGGATGACCAGAGAAAGATCAAATATTGTCCTGGATGTGAAGAATATATTAACAAGCAAAATCATAAAACTGATCTAGAACCAATGAAGTTTGATGTAGCTAGACAAAAGCAGTTGATGCACAATACCATGCAGATCTTGGAGCATATGCCCATGAGGGAGAGAAGGTGTTCTACGTCAAAATCCGAGGTCGGTGTTCTGTGCCTAAGGAGAACAGTTGCAAGAGCGCCTAAAGCATTTCTATGCTTATGAGATAGAGTCATTTGGGGTGAGTATGCCTTTGAGCATGGTCGATATTGCCAATGAGCATGGTTGATATTGCTTATTAAGCTATGCAAAAAGTAGTCGTAGAATATTATCAGGGTCAATAATACCCTTAGAAACAACAACAATGTCATTGTCAATATCCTTCACAACAAACCTATAATGTCATTGTCAATATCCTTCACAACAAACCTATAAAGCAATAATTCGACCTTATTGCAAGTATCGATTAATTGGAATACATGCAACAAATTGGCACTCAAACTTGGCATATGATACATATAAGTGATTGCAACATTCTGACATTTAATCCTAGCACAACTAACAACAGTATGGGCATGATCATATACAACAAATATTGTTTTCTATGTAGCTTTGCTTGCTAAAGAAAAGATAGAAGCATTCTTAGCCATATAATGGGTACAACTAGAGTTTAATATCCACTCATTTTTGGAAATATGAGAATGCAATGCCTGATAAGTACTAAAAGAGAATGTGTTTTTTTATCTCCCTTACCTTTTTAAGGTCAATGCTATAGTTCGATTGGTAAAACTAGTAAACACCTCACCTTCAAGCATCTTTACCTTATCCTCAAGATCTTTGATCTTTTATAGTAAACCTTTTTTACATGTTCTATATTTCCACAATATAAATAGGTATTATTTTTATTATCTTTCTTAGTTGATGACTAATCATCATGCTTATTTCAGTTAGTCTGGTCGACACAATCCTTATAATGGTAACCTCCATGATTTTTTTCTAAACTGTAAGCTTGTTGCTTATTATAAAGTTTACTTTCATCAAGAAACTTTTCCTGTGCCCTAATTAGTAAACCATAGGAAGACTCAAAGTATAGTCATGTCTTCTTTTCTAGGGACCTAACTACCATGGAATGTTGAACATAAAACATCATAGAGTGTCTTCAAATTAATCAATATAATTTATATAAGCTGACCATCTTTCTTCGAAAAATCCTTTCCACATTCACCCAATTTTAACAATTTCAACTAAAGCTCCTTCAACATGAGCCAAATAGTCTTTAATCTTATCAAAGGAGAGAGGATTAAGATAAGTAAACATTTATCAATCTGCATAACTTTAAATTCAGCGATATTGTCAAACAGTCTTCAACTTATTCCAGACGTTATTTGGACAGTTAATCCCACTTGTTTGAAAGCAAAAATCCCTAGAGATGTAGGTTGTCATGACTCCTACAACTTTGTCCTTCTTCCCATTAATAATGAATTTATAATTTTCATCCTTAGGGTTAGGAACCACAATTTTGGTAAACTTCCAAAGTGGTTTACTCTCTCAAAGTGTTTCCATGTCTTGTGCCCACATGCCACGGTTGTGCCCTGTTTGGGTACACAGGGTACTACCAAAGGACCGAACACCAAGAGAAACCACTTCACACAAACAGATCACAGATCAACACATCAATGTTTTGACCTGGTTTAAACCCTCTTGAGGGAAACACTCCACAGCCCCGACCAAATAGCTTCTACGAGACAATTTATTATGCAAAGAAAGAAAGTTACAAATGAGCTTCTCATAGTCAATCAACTAAACAATGACCCTCCATGCTCTTTAAATAGAGATCATGGACCAATCGGGTGTTAAGCCACGGATCAAGGTTAGGTTTGATCTAAGAGAAATTGAGTCGTTGGATCACTCTATGTCGGGAACATATTGTGACCGTCGGATTAAGTATTTACAAATGCATACTAATGCATACTAAAGAAACACACTATCCCTAAAGGATATATTACACAAGTTGATCTTAACTAACTCCTAAGTGTCTAAATATCCTAACATCCCCCCTTAAGAACAACTTGGGATAGGATTGAAGGATTTACAAAAGTGACACTATTAGGAGAAGGAAGGAGGCATTAGAGCCTATCCCCCCTTAATGACAAGTTCCTGAACTCCTAACATAGATTGAAGTTTATAAAACTTCGCTTCTGTAAGAGACTTGGTGAAGATGTCTGCAACTTGATCATCTGTAGGGCAAAAGAGCACTTCAAGAACACGATCATGAACAAGATTTCTGATGAAGTGCATATATAGCTCAATGTGTTTGCTGCGTTGATGTAGAACTGGATCTTTAGCAAGCTTGATGGCACTTTGATTGTCGCACCAAAGTGGAGTAGGCTGTTTTTACTCGAATCCAAACTCTGAAAGGATCTGTCGAAGCCATAAAGCTTCCTGACTGGCATTAACTGCTGCTCGATATTCTGCCTCTGCTGAAGAAAGAGCAAGAGCTTCTTGTTTCTTACAAGCCCAAGTAATAGGTCCAGATCCCAGACTGAAAACATAACCTGCAGTAGACTTTCGATCGTCGGCCCAATCTGAATCAGTGAAACCAACCAACAAAGGTTCCCCCCCTGTACTGTAATGAATCCCAAACTAAATTGTACCTCGAATATATCGAAGTATTCTTTTCGCTGCTTTCCAATGACTTTCATGAGGTGTCTGCATATAACGGGCAAAACGACCAACGGCAAAGGAAAGGTCAGGACGAGAATGAGTAAAGTATAAGAGACTACCAACAAGCTGACGATATAAGGTGGCATCGACTTCAGGTGAAGTACAAGTGGCAGAAAGTTTGACTCCAGACTGGAAGGGAGAAGGGGCTGGTGTACAATCTTCCATGTGAAAGCGACGAAGAAGGTCACAAGCATACTTAGACTGAGAAAGAAAGATTCCTTCTTGGGTTTGCAGGACTTGGAGACCAAGAAAATAATGCAAATGTCCTAAGTCTGACATTTCAAAATTTTGTTTAACACTGGATTTCACATGGCTCTGATACCAATTGTCGGTAGTACGACTGCCGTTACACCAAAACCCGTAGGTGATTGGTAAACTCACCACCGCCAGATTTCAAGGATCCACAAGAGGCGATTAGTCCCTTGTCACGATACACCGGGGAGCGCTGACTACTTGCAATTTCGTGCAACAATCTCCCCCTCAGTGTGAGCCGAGTGTGTATCGAACTCGTGACCTCTAGCTTTGATACCATGTTCGAGTACACAGGGTACTACCAAAAGACCGAACACCAAGAGCAACCACTTCACACAAACAGATCACAGATCAACACATCGATGTTTTGACGTGGTTTAAACCCTCTTGAGGGAAACACTCCACGGCCCTAGCCAAATAGCTTCTACGGTACAATTTATTATGCAAAGAAAAAAAGTTACAAATGAGATTCTCATAATCGATCAACTAAACAATAACCCTCCATGCTCTTTAAATAGAGATCATGGACCAATCGGGTGTTAAGCCACGGATCAAGGTTAGGGTTGATCTAAGAGAAGTTGAGTTGTCGGATCACTCTATGTCGGGAACATATCGTGACCGTCAGATTAAGTATTTACAAATGCATACTAATGCATACTAAGGAAACACACTATCCCTAACAGATATATTACACAAGTTGATCTTAACTAACTCCTAAGTGTCTAAATATCCTAACATGCCCATCCAGAACCCCATGTTCTTGCTTAGAACTAATAATAAATGTGAAAAACACTTATCCAATCTACAAGTTAAAACCCAAGTAAATCTACTAGAGAGATCTGACTCGACAAGAGCATGTATATAAGCAACAACCTCCAGAGTTACTTCTAAACAACAACCCCGGTCTCAAATCAGCAGCTCTGATACAACCAAAGAATTGTAGAATTTAATCAAAATACATTCCAAGAATAGGTGGTGTCGATCGACACTATTATATCATTAAAGCACAAGTGAGAAGAGCTCCACACTGTTGGTAATCAAGTCTATAAAAAGAATAATAAACAAGAATAATGGACAAATAAACACATTCAACACACAGTTTTTAACGTTGTAAAACCCCAACACTCGGGGGAAACATCCACCCGACAAAGTATTGATATCTTATTCCTCTCAATAACGAAGATTACATATAATGCATTCCTCTATCCATACATTCTCCTCTGTTACACTTACTCCTCTCCAAAACTACATATAAATACATGGGAGAAGGAGTTACGTATATGAGTGAACTGCCACCCGTTAGAGAAACTACCAATCAACCAACGGTTACATGAAACCACCTTAGTTATGGTTAATTGTTAGTTAGTTGTCACAATTTTAACAATCTCCACCTTGAAAACAAATTATCTAATACTTTGTCGGAGACTATTCATCACTTCTTTTTCAAACCAAGAGAAGCCACACACCATCGTAGCTTCTTTAACAACATTGGTTTTGTAAACATATCTACAGAATTGTCTTGAGTATGAACCTTTCTCAGATCTACTCCACCTTCACTAATGGCTTGCCTTACAAAATGATACTTTACATCAATATGTTTAGTCTTACTATGATAAACAGGATTTGTAGCCAAATGTATAGCACTTTGGCTATCACAGAAAACATGCACATTGTTCTGCAACCTTCCAATTTATTCAAGTAGACCTTTCAACCAAATTGCCTCTTTGCAAGCATGTGAGGCAGCAATGTATTCAGCTTCCGTAGTGGATAAAGCAATTGTTTCTTGAAGCTTTGACATCCAACTTATAGCTCCACCTGCAAGAGTAAAAACATATCCAGAAGTAGACATTCTCTTGTCCAAATCACCTGCAAAATATGAATCAACAAAACTGCATATAGAATCACTGCTATTATCAAAATTGATACAATAGTCACTTGTGCCTCTTAGATAACGAAGCACCCATTTCACTGCATTCCAATGTTCTTTTCCCGGATTTGCCATGTATTTACTGAAAACACCTACTGCATGTGAAATATCAGGTCTAGTACACACCATCGCATACATTAAACATCCTACTGCATTCGCATATGGAACACAAGACATATAATCCTTTTCTTCGTCATCACTAGGACATAAACCTTAAGAAAGCTTAAAATGAGAAGCCAACAGAACATTCACAAGTTTTACCTTATTCATTCCGAATCTTACATGTATTTTCTCAACACACTTCTCCTGTGAAAAACTAAGCTTACCATTTCTTCTGTATCTGTGTATTTCAATACCCAAAATTTGTTTTGCAGCACCAAGATCTTTCATATCAAACGCCCTAGCCATCTAAGCCTTCAACCTATCGATCTCGTCCATGCTTTTACTCACAATAAGCATATCATCAACATACAATACTAAGATAATGAATATGCCATCCAACTTTTTGAAGTACAAACAATGATCATACTCACTTCTAGTATAACCATAGCTCACCATGAAAGAATCAAACTTCTTGTACCATTTCCTGGGTGATTGTTTCAGGCCATACAATGATTTTTTGAGCTTGCAAACTAATTTTACTCTACGATGCTGCACAAAACCCTCTGGTTGTTCCATAAAAATCTCCTCATTTAAATCTCCATGTAAAAATGTAGTTTTAACATCTAGTTGCTCTAACTCCAAATCAAGCAATGCAACAAGTGCTAACACAATACGAATAGATACAAGCTTAACAACTGGTGAAAAAACCTCATGATAATCAACACCTTCCATCAGAGAATACCCTTTTGCGACCAATCTGGCTTTGTATCTTTCAATCTTACCATCAATATCTTTCTTCAACTTGAAGACCCACTTACATCCAACAACTTTTCTATCTTTGGGAAGTTCAACCAAATTCCATGTCTCGTTCTTGTTCAGAGAATCCATTTCTTCTTCCATAGCCATCTTCCATTTAGCATTGTCAACACAATCAATGGATTCCTGAAAACAAGAAGGTTCTCCGTCATCAGTAAATAAAGCAACAGATGAAACAAAATATGTATACCTTTTAGGAGGATTTCTCTCCCTCGTAGATCTTCTTGGTGTAGGTGGTGTAGGTTGTGGAGTTTCCACAATTTCTTCATCTTCTATGACTTCTTTATCACCATAAACTTCTTCTTGTTTCTTTGAGTCATTAGAAGATGGAAACTTCAACTGAACTAGTTGTTTTAACCGTACATGTTCCTATTCCACATCAACTTTTACATTTTCTAATTTAGTGAGAGAAGATTCATAAAAAATTACATCTCTGCTAATGACAATTTTACGAGCAGTAGGATCCCACAACCGATAACCTTTCATCACATCATCATATCCTACAAAGATGCACTTCTTTGATCTGGGGTCTAACTTAGAATGCTGATTTTTAGGAGTAAGTGCATCAGCTTCGCAACCAAAAAATTTCAAATTTGAATAACTACAAGGATGACCAATCCATACCTCTTCCGGAATTTTACAATTTATTGCGATTGAAGGTGACTGGTTTATTAAAAAAAAAGCAGTAAAAACTGCTTCTGCCCACAAATCTTGACCCAAATTAGCATCGTTGAGCATGCACCTTGCTCTCTCTAGAAGAGTCCTATTCATGCATTCTGCAACACCATTTTGCTGAGGAGTGTATACATTTGTTTTATGTCTTACGATCCCTTCTTCTTTACAAAACTTTTCAAACTCTAAAGAAGTAAACTCACCTCCATTATCTGTCCTTAAGCACTTGATTGTCCTGCCAGTTCTTTTTTCAACCATAATTTTAAAATGTTTGAAAGTATCAAACACATCAACCTTTCTTTTTAAAACATAGACCCAAACCTTTCTTGAAAAATCATCCACAAACAACACAAAATATGTTGCTCGTCCATAGGAAATGGTAGGGGATGGACCCCATACATCATAATGTATGTAGTCAAGAACACTTTTACTTGCATGAATCCCTACTTTAAATTTTTGTCTACACTGCTTTCCAAATATACAATGTCTACAAAACATCAAATCTAAAGATTTCAGATTTGGAAGTAATTTACGATTCAATAATACCTATAGTCCTCTCTCACTGATATGACCGAGACGCTGATGCCATAATCGAGTGGATTCTGATGCCACTTCAGATACCAATGCAGTTTCATTAACTTGAGTTTTTCCAATCAGTTTATAAAGGTTTCCTACTTTCAATGCCTTCATGACCACTAAAGCACCCTTAGATACTTTCATTACCCCATTTAAACCTGTAAACTTATGACCACAACAATCCAACACTCCCAAAGATATTAAGTTCTTCTTTAATTCAAGCACATGTCTAACATCTGTGTTCTTATAGCTCCATCAAACATTTTAATTATACTTCCAAACCCAACAGTCTTACATGAAAAATTATTTCCCAAAAGAATTACACCGTCATTAACTGTCTAATAAGAAGTAAACCACTCTCTATGAGGGAAAACATGGTGCGAAGCACCATAATCTAACAACCATTCTTCATTGTATTCAGAAACATTACAAATGGACAAAACCTCATCAATCATACCTGAATCAGTTTCAACTGAATTTGCCTCAGATTTGGAGTCTTACTTTTTGGATTCTTGTCTTTTCCAACAGTCCTTCTTGAGATGACCACTCTTGTTGCAGTACCAACACTCGAGTTTGCTCTCTTTTCCCTTTGATTTAGATCTAGAAAAACCTCTTGATTTTTCTCCTCTTTCTTTGGATCGACCTCTAACAAACAAAGCTTCTGGTGTAGAGGATTCAATACTGGCTTTTTTTCTTAATTCCTCAGACAACAAAGCTCCAACCACAGTGTCAAATTCCAAATTTTCAGTTGTGCTAACACTAATAGAAGACACTACATTACCCCAAGACTCAGGTAGAGTAACTAAAAGATTTACTGCTTTATCTTCATCTTCATCTTAACATCCATACTACTCAATTAGAAAATAAGAGTATTAAATACATTCAAATGTTCTGCAATCTTCGTACCTTCTTTCATCTTCATACCGTATAGTTGTCTCTTCAAGTAAATTCTGTTTGTCAAAGACTTCGTCATATACAAGCTTTTCAATTTGCTCCATAAACTCGTTGTTGTCTTTTCTCCAGCAATATTAAACAAGACATCATCCACAATACATAAACGAATTGTGCTAAGTGCTCTGGCATCTAATTCCTCCCATTCACCATCTATCATATATAATGGTTGTTTTTTCTTGCCATCTAAGGCCTTCTACAACCCTTGTTGAACTAAGAGATCTCACATCTTAAGTTTCCACAATTCAAAATTATTCTTGCCATTAAACTTCTCTATTTCAAATTTAGAACTAGATATTTTTGCCATCATATTTTTTTTTATTACACTTCATAGACTTCCCAAATATGACTAGAATCTTTTCTAAAAAAAAAAACAAAGAAAAAATACCTCTGTTTATAGGCAAAAAATCACTGATTCTTTACTCCACTTCCAGCACCTTGAGAAGAATAATTTGCTTTACGGGAGTGACCAACTCCACTATTCACAGGCAGAAAATGCAGATACTTCACTGCACAAGTGATGGACAGGCACACCCTCTTCACGCACAGCTTCCAACGCTCCAATTTCTTCAACGAGACCGGCTGCCTTCTCCACAACACTTCTGCCTCGATGCTGGGCACATAGTCTCTCTCGGCCCTCACTTCTCCAGAAAAACTGCGCTTCTGCGTGAGCCTTCACGACTACTGGTCTCACAGACCTCTGGCATGAACTAACGAACCTCTCTTCTGTTGGACCAGGACCACAGGCTTCCGCAAGCTTACAACAGCCTTTCTTTGATGGTCGTGGACTCCTCCACAAACCTTGGTCCTCCAACGGGCGGCTCTATGGTTTTCACACAACTCTCTTGGTCTTCCACGGGAGGCTCTATCCTCACGCTTTTCACATGGACTCCTCCACAAACCTCACGGGCGACTGTATCTCTCTTCTACTCGAACTCCTCCACCTCTGACGAGAAGAACTCCCTTTCTTCGCAGTTCTCTTTTGGACGACTCGGCTCTCTCTGTCAGCAGACTGTTCCTCCTTCACGACCAACTCTACGAACTCTGGCACTCCTTTACAAAAGGTTCTACGGGCATGCAGCTTCTTCTTGGTCGACGACTCCCACACAAATTTATCACAAAAGAACGATCTCCTTCTCCCAGCAGTCTCTCTCTCGTCAGGCACCAAGGCTCTGATACCACTTGTTGGTAATCAAGTCTGTAAAAAGAATAATAAACAAGAATAATGGACAAATAAACACATTCAACACAAAGATTTTAACGTGGTAAAACCCCAACACTTGGGGAAACATCCACCCAGCAAAGTATTGATATCTTATTCCTCTCAATAATGGAGATTACATATAAGGCATTCCTCTATCCATACATTCTCCTCAGTTACATTTAATCCTCTCCAAAACTACATATAAATACATGGGAGAAGGAGTTACGTATATGAGTGAATTGCCACCCGTTAGAGAAACTACCAATCAACCAATGGTTACCAGAAACCACCTTAGTTATGGTTAATTGTTAATTAGTTGTCAAAATTTTAACACACATTATTGCACGATAGACTAAACTAATCCAAGGGATCATATATATATATATAACCCAAAGCATAGATAACTCCCATAAGATAATAAACACATAGTAAAAAACTTTGATCACCTTAAGTGTGCCAAGATCTCTATCTTTTCTACCTCGACTGGTGCACCAGTAAACTTGGTTGAGACAATTATTGGTCAGCCCGACTAGTTGATTGCCCAGTTGACCTAATAAAAGCCACTATTGCTCGGCTCGACTAGTAAACTGCCTAGTAAACCTTAAATTGTCGACATGACACCAACTATGTTCAAAAGATCCAGAGATGTTATGAACCTATTATTCTAGCATCAATGGAGTAATCACACCATCATAAGCCTTCCTCTACTGCCAGTCATACAATCATCGCCCTGGTAGAGGTGTCCTATTTTATATTAACTTACTTTCCCTGCCTTATTTTATATATATTGCTTATAAATTCATGGACAAGGGAAGAAGGGACTTTTAAAAGGATTGATGGAGTTGATCACATTCTATTGGTATTTATTTAGTATTAGTCATACCTCGATATTAAAAGTTTATCGTTTATACTTTTAAGCCTTGGACTTATAATTTGAACCTTTCACACGATCTTCTCATTTACTGTGTGCTAATGTTTTCCTTCGGTAAGTTTACTTGTTAATCAAGCCGAGGCATGAGAATAATAAAGGGGTTAGTTAGTGAGGTCTTCCATTAACTATTACTATCCTTGCTATTCTGAAAGAATCAAGGTATGGCCGGATTTACAATCATTACATAGAAAGTCTCCCAAAGAGCAAGTGTCACAAAGCAAGATTTGAAACTCGGTGGGGAGGATGACAACATTCCTCCCAACCATCCAATCTACACTTAATTGACTGTCCATATTGAATCTTATCAGGGCAAAGATGCTAAATCCCAAGAAATAAAACTAAAACATTTTAATAAAAAGATAAGAAAGCTTTAAATTAATAAAGCATAGAACAGACCATAAACCGAATGAAAGCATGATACTCTGTGAAAGCGAATGATGAAAGAAAAGTACTGAAAGAAGCATTAAAGCAAACACTAATCTGTGAAAGCAATGAAATATAAATATGCACAAGATAGTCTGCCTTTAGGACGAGCTATATGATACAACTTTTAAAAATTCGCTATTTATTTGAAAGGATAACTTGATTCTCTCCATGTCTTGGAGACAATAAGTTCCGCGGCCAGTATTTTCTTTAACTTAATATGGTCCCAGCCATAGTTGATATAACTTTGTATGTTTCCCTTTCATTTCGCTAGCCTTGCCCCAAATAAGGACAAGGTCACTGACTTGAATCTACTTTGAGCATGGTCGATATTGCCAATGAGCATGGTTGATATTGCTTATTAAGCTATTGCAAAAATTAATATCCATCATTATACAGAATATGATTAGTTTATTTCGCCCATCTGGGCTGTTAACCCTCCCAGTGCACATGATTTTATTGGATGTTGAGATGCCTTCAGTGTCTAGATTGCATTTCATAGCCTTGGGCCCGACATCCAAGGATCAAAAGGCAATAACCACAAAGGCTTTTTCATTGTAATCTATTATAGTCACCAGTCGTGAAGCATAGTATATGTATAAAAGATCATGGAGAGTATTTCTCTGTTAAGTATTCTTGTACTGTGTTAATATTGTCCATGGTTGGAGGCCATTATGCCTAAAGACAATTGAAATAGAGAAGGGCTTTACGAAGGCTCCTAAGGTTCGTTTACCTGCCAGTGCTTGGTCCTAATTTTGTAGTTGCCATCATAGAATAAAGAGAGAACATAACTCCAAAGCTATCCGTCGTAAACCGAGAGGCTACTATAAGACTAATTTGGGCCATGCTTTGTATACAAAGAGTTAAAATAACTTTTCTTCCGAAGGAAGCAGTCATAATTTTGTGGATTTGATCTCGCATCTGTGTATCCAGAGATATGAGATATAGAATATAGCGCACACACATCATCATGTGCTTTTCTTACCATTTTATCGAAATGATCTCTCACTAAGCTTCTGGTCGACGGATCTCCTTTTTTGTCTCTTAGAAACCGCGTTACGAGCTTGGGTTGCAAACTAGAGAAGGTGGAAATCCATATATATATTTGGGGTGGGTAAGCTCTAATTACAGTTGATAAACTATGAGATAACTTTTGAAAACAAACAAGCTATTTCATACCTCCCAGCCGGTGGAGAGCTTCGATTGAATTGATAAATGAACCAGTCTTCACAAAGTAGTGAAATGCATCAAGTGGTTGAATATCTACAGTTATTACTAAAGCATAGAGAGATAATGTGCATTATTTAACTTTTTTCTGTCTACTCTTAAGATTTAAAAATACAGAAGGCAAACATCGTTTTCGTTACCGAGAAGCATAAACATTATTTATTTTATTCTTCATTTATGTGACCCGAGAATCAATAGAGAAATATTCAACAGTCCAAATAAACAAACGAATAAGCCAATCCAAGCTTACAACATACAAAGAAGAATGTTAATTAATATAGTGTACACAATTATGCTCATAATTTTACAAAGAGCAAAAAATGATCATGTTGAGGGTATTAATACCCTATAATAATTACAATCCCTCATCAAATTGAAAATTGCCCTAAAATAGTTTGCTAAGCATGGCCATTTACTCTAAAAATTAATTGAATGTAAAAATATACAAAGCCTCTATCGACTCTGTTCAAAACATTGTCTTGGCCAAATGAAATATTGCATCGAAAACATACCTGGTGATAACCAATACCAAGGTTTAAAGACAATATTCGAGGAGAAATGGAGAGTCTCCCCATTCAAAATATGCACAGGAAAATTAAGAGGTTAGGTTAACAAAAGGGAAATCTACCCATGAATTAAAAATAAATGGGTAAAGGACCTCACCAATAAACTCACCATTAGAAATAAGCTTCTAGTCAAAATCCGCATCAAAATTCCTCTGTTTAGAAGGAAATATATCATGGTTAAACAAACATGAAGGGGTCAATCAATCTAGTAAAACAAACAACCGAAGGAATGAGAAGTATTGTCCCCATTATTTTAATTAAGAACCAGTGAACGAAACAGCCTTTGCAAAAAATACTAAGGTCAAATACTAAGGAAACAAATAGAACTTAGACAGTAAACACAAAAGGATTCTCAAAATTAACATATAGGAACTAAGGTTTATTTTTTAGAGATTAATACCTGAAGGGGATGACCTGTCAAACGATAAGAACCATAATGAACCATGGCCGACTCCTTCCCTAATGCTCCCACTGCTCTTGCAGAAATCTTCCACCGGCATTTCCACCTCGAGAAGGAAAAATTGTTGCAGGTGCTCCCCCTACGATTCGAACTGGAGGCCTAAGAAAGCAAGATTGAGTAGTAGGATGTGCAAGAAAATACCGGACAACTCACATTACTTCGACATCTGTGGAAGCTCTTGAACGAAATGACCATCAATATTTTGAAATTACAATCCATTTATTGAAACTGGCCAAAACTATGCAATGCAATACGAAATACCTTTGAGCGCATGCCAATGCTCTGTAGTGCAATATCAAGCCCGTAGATTAACATTGACTTTAGACTATTGGGATCAAATCCCGATGGATTGTGAGGGGATGGGATTGTCAGGGAAGATGATAGGAATTATGGTAGGCTAGTGATGTAATTTTTAAAGGAATGAAAACAAGATCCCTTCTACGCGTCTGGAAAAATTTGGCATGGCATTCATTGCACAGTATAATCAATTTTTTCTGAGGAAGCCACCGCTTCGGCTCGGGAACAGAGCAGGACAATTTTGGGATGGATGCTTATTAAACCTGACAGCAGGTATTCATTGCACAACAACTGCGGGCGTACAGATGTCACAGTGATTGCCCGCTCCAAACTTCGATGTGAAAATCAACCCACATAACCAAAGTCTCACCTTGCAAATTGAAAAAAATAAATTTTTGAATTCCGTGCAGCTAGCTAATATGTGAAAAATGGTTCAAATATGTGGCAAACATAACAAGTGAAATTAGCAATGAAGTTGCTTATATCTACCTGCTAGAAATGTTTAATACTAGCAATTGCCCCAAAAAGATGCAATAATACGCCGATATGTAATTATATAAAGAAAATGAAAGTACTAAGTTAATATCAATAACTGCCATCAATTTTATAGCACAAGAATAATAGATATTGCAGGAACATGGAGGGCATAATAGAGCTTTCATCTTTGAAAGTTTTTGAACGAAATTTGTAGCAGAAGATGAGCAATTGTGTTATTTTGCATACATATTAAGTTAATGCAAGAGATACATGGGAGATGTGGACAGAAAACCTAACTGCACTGGAAGGATCATAAAAAAAATTGTCATATATAAATTACGAGATACTTGGTTGAGACATCAAAGCATGATAGAAAAAAAAAAAACATTGGCAGCATGAAAAAATATAAAGCAATTATGAAATGAGTTAATTTGCATACAAGAAAACAATATTCTAAGTAAAAAAGAAAAGCAACAAATTGATGGAATTTAACAACATAACAAAGATATAAGGTATTAATATAGAGGTAAATAATGTATGCAAATCAACTAGGCATAGATCCACCATTCCCAACTTTAACCTTTGCAACCAGGATACAACTTTACCAGAGACAAGTTAAAAAATTAAAGGATTTATTTAGAGATAGTTAATGACATACACACATCTCATGATCTTGTACACAATTTGCACTTATTGTGAGATCAACCAAACAAGAAAGAAAATAGTGAGGTTGAGTGAGCATTCCTAATCTATTGTATTCTTCTTCAACTTTCTTAATATCCCATCTATCGTTTTCTTCTTCAACTTTCTTAATATCCCATGGCAAACCTTAAGTACATGATGCCCACTCTTGATCAAAGATCCTTAACATGCTCCTCCACCTCTGCATCCGCCTCATATGCCAACGACAACTACTACATGTATAATGTCTCCATAAGCCAACATGGAAACCTTTTCCATAGATCTCTACCTTCAACTCTGCAAACATGGTTTGTGAGTATACCCAAACACTAAGGAATTGCATATGGGAAATGACAACGACTTAGAGTTTCACCTGACAACAAGTATTATGTAACATTGCACCAGGCATTAAGAACTGTTGGAATTAGTAAACAAAAATCCTATATTAAAAATTGCAAATGGATCCAAATAGCCACTGTTAGATTGCCTTTGCCACTTACGTTGTTCACAAGTTGCAGAGCCATTTTTTCAAAAAGATTTAAAGTTGAAATCGAAATTTGTATTAATGTCCGGCAAAGGCCAAGATAGGTCAAAGGAATAGTGACTACAACAGAGAATAATAACCAAGCGAAAGAGATGGGTGCAAGAAGCACCCCTATGAAACAAGAAATATGACTTAGAAACTCTGTGCCCTACCCGCCCACAACTGTAAAATATCTGCTTATTCTAATCTTCCATTAGTCAGATGTCTAATCGTTTAAAAATTTTAATAGGAAACAATTAAAACTTATAAAATCTTTGACCAAACTTACCTATTGATGTAATTGAAAAATACCAATTGAAGAAATTAGAATATAGAGTTATACACTGTTATACCTCTCCAATTCCCTACTTAATAACAAGCTTCAGGGGTTCATATGTTCAGTAAGCAAAAGTTTTAAATGGTTATTTGAAGGTGGAGAAACAAAGAGAAATGCCTTCAGATATAGCATCTCTGATAATGACCAGCCAACACAGAAACAACTAGTGTAAGATATGAATAAGGCTCTTTAAAAATTCAGAGTGTAGTAAGGTATGATATTCAATATCTATAGTCTTTGTGCATATAATGTGAACATTCTAGTTATAAATGGTCAATATCAGAGCAATAACAATATCAAATATGTACATCTGTATACATGTAGACTGCTATACATGTTAGTCAACTTTAGGAAAATTTCCAAGTTGACCAATTGTTAAAATACCGTACAAAATATTTACTAAAAGAAAGGAAGAGCAACCTTAATACAAGTGAGTAATACAGTTCCATGACAAATCTGAAATAACATAAGATTGAGAGTGTAACTTACAGAAAATGGTTACCATGAAACAGGTTTCCAAAAAAGGAAACTAAGTTTATTGCATTCAATTCAAAAAATATTTCACTATGAATCAACTTATATTATACACAGTGCTAAGATCAGATAAGATGATAAAATTTTATTTATGTCCAACAAATGACCAAACAAATAGTTCCATCCATGATAAATCCCTGTAGGAGTGCACAAGGCTACTCCAAAATGGCTCCAACGGAAATGGTGGTTAAATAAGTTTATTTCTATTTAGTTTAAATTACTCTCCTTCAACTATTTCTCCTTAATTTAATTTGAAACATCAATCTATGCCTATTGACTATTACATTGCAAAACAATCAATTTCCCTCTAATGATTATGTTAAGATAAATTCCTAAAATTTATTTGGAAATGTAGTAAGGGAACTAATCACTTCCACAAGTTACCAATAACTGTTATGTTGAGACAATTCTAATAAAAAATAGTTAAAAGGGGACTAAGAGTGTGTTCACTGCTCTTAGTTTTTATATTTTATTTTGGATAAAAGTGTCTTCATAGTTGGCTGCCACTAAGTCTAATGTAACCATCATAATGATGAATGAGAATGAATTAACCGAGTGCCAGAAGCTAACAGAGTTGATCCTTTCGAAATCAGCAAGAATATTTCTCGGTAAAATTTAGGATGGAAATGTTGGAGGCTGAGGCAATCTGGCAGTTTCATCATTCTACTCTCTTGATGCCAAACCCTCATTTGTTAATGATAAAATAAAGTCATTGGCACTGAAATTTTCATTCCTTGCCTACATACATTCCTTTCCTATGTAGAGCATGCAAGCATACTTGGTTATGAGATAACTAGGCATCTCTTGCCCCTAAATTATGCTCGTCTAAACATTGTTTAATAACATGTGTAAAATTTAAGGATCACAAGAACTATAATATGTGTGCAAGGGTCGATTTTAATTCATAATCCTGAATAGATATCATTTTTTAAAGATAGAACATAAGGCTTCATGCTTATTGTTCATCTGACATGAATAATGTATCTATCTCTTAGAGAAAAGAAGGGGAAAAAATCAAACTTTAAACCCTTGAATAACATGTGGCTTCCTTCTACAATAGAATAAATTATTAGCTTCTATGCTTTTTCTTATTTGATATTGATCCCATAGGAAAATAATGTGACTGTCACATGCTAGATAACCAACCATCAAGCAATGCATGTCTCATAAGGGCATACATTCTCAGCTAGCCACCTATGGTATTTGTCCCAACTATAATTCTTACTGCTATGTGTACACCTCTTCTCCATTTCTATTACTCAAATTTAAAAGTAGCCTAATCCATCCTAGCAATCCAACAAAAATTATTGTTTCTTTTGTTAACAGGCTTATGTCAACAGACAACAAGCTTTTAATAGGCCATGATGTTCTCTGGAAATAAAGCAGGCACAAATTGCTGAATGGTGAAGCTTATTAATGTTCATTTTGAGGACGCCAAACTCTACTTGGAAACTTGATAATTTCAAACAGAAATAAACTTATAACTTAAATATTCCTACATCTCAATGATCACTATCAACTACTTATAAAACCCCTTTGAGTATGTGACCTTACAATGCTGACTCACATATTTGAACACGACTGATCGGTCCCTTTTGCAGGGGATATGGCTTGAAGATTCTAACTTGTATGAGTAAATGGAAAATGCCCATTTTGCTCAAAGAGTATAGAATCCTTGATATTCAGATCTCCACCAGAACTGCATTTCTCCTCTCTTATAGACAACCATAAATTCTTGTCTAACTATTGGCACAACATCAATAGAATCATGGTTCACAGTGAATATGGTAGCACGTCAAGCCACCCACCAAGGTTCAATTTCCCTTGAAGCAAAAACAAGTAGTTGGGGCCAGGTGCAAGCCCTGGGTTACTTTGATAGAATAGTACCCCATTTAACAACAATTTAGCCAAATGGAAGTGTTTTTGCCAATAGTTGACCCTTGAAGACCATTCTGCCTGTGCAAGTGGCTTGCACGTCATGCCTTGCCTCCTTGGACCAGTTGTAATGCTACTTTTGAGATTAAAGGAAGCACTTTGAAAAAAAACGTAAATCTCCTTAGTTTATAAATGATGGCATATAAACTTTTGAGATCTCTGGTTCATTGCTTCTATATGTTGAATGTGTTGCACATTTAGTCTAATCTTACAATATTCCATGTAGCCATATCCTAGATTCTTAGAGAGATGCACAAAGAAAACCTTAAGAAGTCTCTAAATTTAAATTTCCCATATGTAAATCCAGTCACATAACCAGTTTTATTTGTCGCATAGAGGAAATTACTACGTTTTTTTTGAAATAACACACTCTAGGGCTCTTAACTGTATAGCTACCACAAAAAAAATGATCTTTTACGAAATATAATTGGTGCACATGAAATTAATTATTACACTTGATTCTAAAATGCTACCATTAAATATTTTAGTGACTGCAAAACTATGATTCTAAAATGGCATTGCCTTTCAAGTGTGGAATTTGATATTCAAATTGAAAGCTGTATAATTTCGTAAACATAATGCAGCTACTCGAATCTTATCCTAGATCCCTTATCTTCCCTTGACGACAATGTTAATGAGTTCTAGCATGTAATATGGCCACATTCAACATACATGTGGAAAATAAATAGGCAATACTTGCTACTATGCACAGAACATCCCATCAAAGGTATATTTTAGGTCACGGGATTTTAAATGTGAGATAAAACCAGCAGCCTCGGATTATGATTTAAAGGGGATTTATGGAAGATGTAAGGTGTATATATTATTAGTATAAACCTTGTTGATGGATATTTAAATTAGCATAAGCCTATTTTAACCCTGCATCTATCAATCACTCAAAAAAATCCAAAACTCGAAGTGTGATCAAATTATAGAAAAGATCTTACAAAGAACTTGATTCTCCAAGGAAAATAGATACTTAACAGACATGGATCTCTATAAATTCCTAAGTTAAATGGTATCAAATGCTTATGATCTTTCATGGGTTCAAACTACAGAGAACATGTGAGCTAACCATTGAATTCAATGGTAAACAACAAGAGAGCCTTGATTTCAAAAACCTAGGCGATAAAGGACCCAGTTTCATGAACAGATCTATTCCTTTGACTGTCGACCGATTTGGAAAGCAACCCTAAACAACATAAAAAATAATGGATCTTTGATCAAAATAGAGAAGCCAATGTTAACTAGCAATTGACTCACTGGTTCAAGCAATGAAAGAGAACTGTGGTTGTACTCAGGAATTCCAATCACATCTCTAGAATAATAATAATAATTATAATTACCAAGTGGATTTCCATGGAATTATACAATTATAATTAAATAAAATTTATCCATCGGATTTGTGGTTTAGTAATCGGCCTGTACACGGTGATCAACGCTCTCTTCCAACCAACCACTAATTAACAATATCAACGTTCAATGCTTTAACATTTTTTAACATCACAAGCGGAAATACAATTAAAGGAAGATGAGGGTGAAGAGGCCTCCATGTCCTAATCAAGGAGTGTGAAGAGACTCGTGCAAATCCTGATGATGTCATCCAGGACTCTCTAGAAAGTACCTAGTTGTACAACTCTAGAAGGAGTTGTGCAGCGATATGAAAAGAAAAAATCTAGCAGGACTTTTCATAATCTTGTCCTTCATCTCATATTCCAGCAAAGGTGTTCTTTGTGTCAGTGGGTAATATAGGATCATTTTCTTATCCATTTCATTAGTTTACAGACTAAAGACTCTAAACATTCAATTTTTTTTCTTTGCACGGTATAAATTTTAAGGGGATGCTAATGGGGCCATGATTCACTGATGAGGATTTTGAGTAATGTGAAAAACTCTTAAAGAACAAAAACTCTAGCAAACTCTAAGTTAGGAAACTTCTCGATAATCACACATTCATTCGATTGCAATCAATTTTCACCTCATTCATCTAAGTCAGGAAAACAAACTTACCCTTCTTACATCGAGCCCTTTTTCCAGCACTCTAATGATCAAAATGTTCTATCTCGTAACAGAACTCTATCCTGTGCTTTTAGAATTTGTTTATGCTTGTCTTGATATTAATTCAACTAAGGATTTACCTTGGGATCACCCACCAACAGAATTGCAAATAATAGCACTCCTAATAACCGGAAAATGCCATTCTCAGGAAAAATCAATGAAGCACAAATGTATTCCTATTTCAAATTTGGCATAAATCATTATTTCCAGTCAAAACACAATTTCATACATCATTTTATCAAGTGTAAATATAATCTGTCAAGAGGATGTGTTCCTTTCTGAAATTGCACCATCTAAATATCATGTGCAGAAATACAAACAGAGTAAACAAAGAAAAAGAGGCATAAGAGGCATTATCTCTCCATCTAATTCTGAAGGTCGCTCTTATTTCTAGAAATTCCTCTATACACACCCAGAAATTTCCAATCTAATCTCAAGCTCAAATTGAACGCTACAGACTTGAAATCACTGCACACACGATTTGTTTATTTCCTCCATCATCAACGCATCAGTAATTCAACCCATTCAAACTGACATAAATCATACCCGAAACAAATCTACCCAGAAATCGATTTTGACATGAAAGCAAATTAATACAGAGAAGCATTCACCCACACAGTTCAGAAATGCACTATTTCATTAAAAGGCTCTATACATGATTTCTACAAACTAAGAAATCCTTCAACCTCTCTATCCTCTACCTAACCTGATTGCACGTTCTCTTTCCCACTCTCTTCTCTGCATCACTTTTCTTTCCCACTTGGAAATTGTCATCAAATATCTCCAGAAATCTTCCATTTCACAATCCAGTTCTTCCCTTTGCTGGTACATGCTATTTCTCCTCATTTGTTGTTGTGCGCTTTCTTGCTGTGCATATTTCTTGCCATCCTTTTCACTCTTTTCTTCCTCGTTACATTCTCTATCCCAAATTTCTGCCTCATTCTTCATCATTCCTTTCTGCTCATGCCCACTGAACTTCAATCCTCTTGTCATCATTATTTTGTCATGTCTATATTCACAATCCTCTAAGGCTCTTAGCTGCCTTTTCCTTTTGACCACCCCGTCAATACACTCATCACCACAGGTTGTTAACTTACACAGTCCAATGCTTACATCTTTTATTCAAAATAATAATAAAAACTATTTAACTCTGCTCAAGGTATAGTAGCTTTAAATCATACTCAAGGTATATGAGTTTTAAACCTAGCAGACTGTATTGTTTTTTTTCCTTCAAGAGGTGTACAGTTCAAATCTTACAGGAAGAACGAGGGCACGAGAATATGGAGTTGTAAGGCCTTAAAAAATTAATTTAAAGCAAGAAAAAAAAATACCAAAACCCTAACCTGCAATTGAAAATTCCGAAACTTCTCCTAGGAATTAGTGATATTGAAAGCCCTGTTGCCACTGGTACCGATCTCTCGCCTTTGAAGCTTACGCACGCAGTTAGTAGAAGCATCCACCCATTGCTGTTTTGCGGCCACAACACGCCGACCACTGCAAGGTCGAGGGATCGCGGCAACCCTTTTCCCCTCCATATTCAAAGGGGCCAAATACAACTATTCTCCCTTCGCAGCAAACAACAGCGTCAAAGAGCCCCCTACTTTGCACCATCGCAACATAAAATATTGCACGGATCGGACCCTAAGCACTACGTTTGCATTTCAAAACCACCCGGGGTGCGTTATAAATTCTAGATGGCATCACAAGACCCTTCGGAGACCATTGCCGAGTCCATGCCGCAGAAGAAAACAACACCATAGCCCCTCCTAGCAAAGCAACTGTAACCGAAACCGTGTGGAGGTTTTGGATTGATAGACGCCACCATTCAAAGGGAAATTGCGCATCATAGAGAAAACGGGCAAATGGGTTTCTCATGGTGTAAAACTTCCGAAACACGCAAAAATGAAACAGTGTTAAAACCACGTGGCAGTTTCTTACTCGCAAACATGTGGCGGCTTCTAATTCGCTGGAGGGACGACGAAAGTGTACAGTGTTTCTCAAAATGACCCTCGGGAAATAACACCTATCGACGTAAAAATAGTTGTATGTAGTTCAAAGAAGTTGAATTATATAATGAGAGATCTAAATCTTAGCAACTATTAATGAAGCATTAACAATATCATGTAAGTGTAAATTAAAATCTTGGAAACCTTTTTACTTTGGAATACTAATCGTGGCCAAGGATCTAATGGAGTAGCTTTTCCTACATCCCCATGATTATCTTCATCCTTTGTTTCTTTTAAATTAGAACTTCAAAACCATTATTTTTGGATTACTTGTGTGCGAGAGAGAATTAGCTTGTTAGCTCTTTAATTGATGCACATTTACAACTTTACTTATTTGCAATTACTAGTGGACAACATTACTTGTTTACAATTATTTTTCACAACTTCTAATATTAATAATTTAGTTAGTTTTTTTTTCAACTCCAAAATAATAATAATATCTAGACTTTATAGGTTTTCTATTAAAAATTATATTGTTAAATTTTAATTTAGAAAAGTTTGCCTCTTAGAAAGTTCAGGGTGGGGTGGGGTGGGGTGGGGTGGGGTTCAATTCCCCCAAACTCTACTATATTCTAAAGAAGAAGAAAAATTGCCTCTTGAGAAAAGTTTGAATAAGTTGTTAAAGTTGTTTATTAAGATAAAATCATTTTGTATTATAAGAGGTTAGTTGGACAATGGTTGAAGGATGTACTAATTAGCCACTTAAGTGGTTAGGGATATAATGGATTAGTGGTCAAGGCATATTAGTGGGTTTGTGAGTTAGTAATTGATGTTAAACGTTGTGTTGGTTAGGAAAAAAACTTTAATAATTTAATCTATAAATAGTTATGGGTTAGCCCGTTAGGTATTAGTAGGTTAGTAGCATTAATCATGGATAAGTATATTCAACATTAATCTATCATGTTCAACTATAATCGGTGGGAATCAACCATAGTATTTAGAGAGTTAATGAGATAGTGGTTAGGGCATATTAGTGGGTTGATTGGATGTTGGAGGAGAAGAGATCCTTTGCTGGAAGAGATAAAGTCCCCTCATAAAAATATGAAGTCTAACCATTTCTGTCATATATAAAGAGAAAGAAACAACGAAGCAAATGTTCTATCAAAAGCCCAAAAAAGTTGGAATTGGGAGAATGACATATCAGGGAAATTAAAGATAGTTCAAGTTCAAATGTTCAAACTACTTTTATATTTTGATCTAGATCTTAGATCTTGAATATTGAAGGGAGATAAGTTTCTCTAAAAGGTTTTTAAGCAATATACAATTTAGTTTATATAGAAGAAGTATATAGATCTGGATTTTTGGTCTTTTATGACCAGTAAGAGATGGATTTTCAATGTATAGTACTCTCCAATGAGGATGTAATGAGTTAATTATATATTAATGAGCTAATTATAGATTAGGACCAGTTATATTTTTGTTTTTTCTGATCTTCATATAAGTAGAAATACTCTTTAATGAGGATGAAATGAGTTATTAATAACTTAGGATTAGTTGCTTTTTGATATTGTGATATCCGTATCACTCAAACTTTGAGAAACTGTAATTTTATTATGATAATAAAGTTATAATTTTTGAAAAAAAATATAATAGTAGGTTAATTGATCTATGATTAATAACTAAAATAAGCTAGTTGTATGGTTAGTAAATAATAGTTGTTGGGATTATTTTGGGTTAATAATTTAATCATAATAAAATAGGTATTAGGAAGTTCATAGATTAGTGTTATAGTAGTTTGATTTAGTTTACAAATTTTCCTTAAAAATTAATTATTTGATATGGTGTGGAAAATTTGTGAAAAGGAAGATTGATGTATCTTGATTAACTATATTAAAATATTTATGTTTCAAATATTTTAATAAAATATAAAATTATCTATTTGCTATTTTACTTATTTATTTATGTAATTTTTTTAATAGTTAATCATTATTACAATAAATTTTTTTGAAATAAACCATGTTAAAGTTTAAAAGTATTTTTAATTACAATTCATTTTTAAACCATGTTAAAGTTTATACTTAAACCATGTAAAATATTTGTCATATAAAGAACATTCATCTACTAAAAGCTAAATCCCATGGACTAAGATTGAAGATTATATTCGGTAACTAGTGCATAGTATTGAAATTCGAACAATGGAATCCATATGGAGGTCAATTCCCTAGCTGACCCTTCAACTAACATTTAGTCATTAATATGGATGCTCCTCGGTTCACGCAAAACCCGCTTCACACTCGGGTGTAATAATACAGGTGTCCCATACTTTGTTTTTTATTTATTTGTCACGTCAGGTCAAGTCGAGCTTAAAAATCAAGTCGTACTGAAGGTTAATAGAATGGGTTAAGGTTTAGTTAGAGAGTCTGTTAAAATACTAACAAGCTCTCACAAGTCAAAGTTGATCTCAACTATCATCGTCATCATTAATCCTAAAAACCAATATATATAATTTTGAATAATATCATAAACGATCAATTTTAACAATTAATTTGTGTTAATTAATTAATTTTGAAACATTAAAACAATTAATAACATGATAGTTAACCATAACTAACAAATTTTCTTTTATAATCTAAATATATTGGAAAGTTATATTTCTTTATCATTTCTTAAAAACCACACATTTTTAAATCAAATGAGTAGATCTTTGAAATTGTGTTCTTTCAAAGATTCTTATGCAAAGCCATCCATAATGAATTGAATTGGAATAATATAATAAACTTGATTTAAACTTAACAAATCAATAAAAAATGACAATCAATTAAAAAACTATATAAGAATTATATAATGAATAGAAAACTATATAGTCAACATTCTCTGAATTAATCTAAATTATCCAATTAAAAAATCTATTTTTTTATTAAAAATAAACCAATAAATTAGTTGGCCTTGCACGGCATAGACAACTCACACCTCGATGGAAGTTGTTAGGAGAACGATTGATTGTACTAGTATAATATTTTATTACCTAACTATAAGGATTGGATCATCATAGCTCTGATAACTCGTGTCATAAAGCTTTTAATGTAGATATCGATCCCTAACTTTTAATGTAGAGGATTTATGTCATGTTACTGGTAATATTTATGGAAATGTATTATGGTTGTACCGTCTACGGTGAGTCATGTTACTAGTATGATTTATGAAAATATATCAATGGAAAGGTATGTGGCATAAGGAAGGTAGCCGGTTAACGTTGACGGCGAGCGCCTCCATTTAATACCCAAGTTGAAGATTCCCGTTTGGGGTTCACGGAATTGATTGCCACTTCACAAACATAAATTCTATGTAACTGTAGCCTCGATAGGCATGGCATTTACACGAGCGAGCCAGGCAGGTAAAAGGGCAAGATAAAAATGGGTGCAGAGAATTACCCGCCACAGTACTCTGCTTCCACTTATTGCCTTTTACGGTCTACTTTTACAGAGATCGATACCCTGCAGGAGGAGGATTCGGTAGGCGTACGGTTTTTTTCTTTCGCTTAAATTCCGAAATTCCATATTCTCGCTTACTAAAAATGGAATATATATATAATATTTAGGGTTCGTTAAAAGGCTTTTCGAGATAAGAATTTTGGATAAAGTTGGGGGACTTTGCTATTTGTGAAAAGTGGGAATAAATATAATAGGTTGGTGGCGTACAAGTCATAATTTAGTGAGTAATTTTTAATTTTTATTTTTGATAAATAATGTGTATAGCAAGGAAAAATTGTCACTTCACAGCTTTCCTCCAATTAAAAATTAGAAATTTGTATTTCGAAAATTTAAAAATTATTTTTTATTTATTAAAATATTTAGTTTAATATTTATTTTCTTTGGGAAAAAATATATTAAAAATTGCATAATAATTTAAAAGTTAATTGAAATTAAGTGCAAACCCATTGCTATATACCTTGCCTTCGGTAGGTATAATAAAAGAAAAAATAAATGAAGTATGGTATAAATTATATAAACATCATTGCAAACTGATATGTATAAGCTGAAAAAATATGGAATTGCTTGGTGATTCTTCACTTTGGTGAATTTGGGTCATCTTACCTACTTATTCAGGCTTGTAGATGAGTGTTGAACACCTGCACAGAAAGATCTAGCTAGCAAGAGAGAACACACAGCTTGCAAACGCAGAAAAATAGTGAAAACCAGAAAAGGAATGAAAAAGAAAGAATTCTCTTAACATATGAAAATGGTTGCAATACATGATATACCCTGAGTAGCTCCGACCAGGAAGCACGCCATAGTGGTGGTCTAGAGAGATAATACATCCCGTCAGTCATAGAGTGAACTGAGTGATTTCCGTCAGTTACAGAGTGAACCACGGTTTAGTCTCTGAGTGATTCCTGTTAGTTACGGAGTGAACCAAGCTCTAGTATCTCCAACACGTCCCTTGAACACTACTATGGGGTAATAAAGAAAGGGCCCTAGCAACTAAGGCCATAATAGGTCACCCCCCCAAAAAAATGCAACTAATGAACACTGAAATAAAATGAGGAAAGAGGGAAAACCTCATGGGAAAAACCCCCCCTCAAGATACAATGTAGCAAAAGAAGAAAAAGACAATTGCTGGGCAATTGTGTCCTTCACTCCAAGACGATCGTGCAAAGAGTGGAACTTCTGCTCAGTGAAGGTCTTGGTGAAGATGTCGGTAGCCTGTTAAGCTGAAGTTCATAACTGCAAGTCGATGATCCCATCGTGTACCAAATCTCTGATGTAGTGCATGTGGATCTCTATGTGCTTCGTCCGCTGCCTTTGTACTGGATCTCTGCAAAACTTTGGAGTGCTCTGGTTGTCACACCAGATGACAGTAGGCCGGTGGAACTAGATGTCCAACACAGTGAGAAAATGTTGTAGCCACAAAGCCTGAATGGTTATGTTGACTACCCCTCTGTACTTGGCCTCGGTTGAAGATAAAGCAATAGCATCCTGCTTCTTGCTCAACTAACAAATGGGCCTTGAACCTAGATTGAGTGAGTACCCAGATGTGGACTTGCGATCAATGCTATCGCCAGCCTAGTTAGAATTAGTGAATCCAATGAGATTCAATGCAGAATCTGTTGCATAGTGAATCCCAAAGGTGATGGTGCCCTGTACGTATCGAAGGATCCGCTTGGCAGCCTTCCAATGTAGCTCATGTGGTTCCTGCATGAACTGGGAGACTGCCCCAACTGCATACAAGAGGTCTGGTCTAGAGTGTATAAGATACAACAGGCTCCCCACTAGCTGTCTGTATAGAGTGTTGTCAACCAATGGAGTGTCCCCGCCATCCTCAAGTTTGACCCCAAATAGGAAAGGAGACGGTGCAGACTTGTAGTCTGCCATATGGAATCTCTCTAGGAGATCTCGTGCATACTTGGCCTGAGATAGTTTGATGCCTGAGGCATCTTGGCTGATTTCAAGACCAAGGAAGAAATGTAATGGACCCATGTCCGTCATCAAAAACTTGTCATGCAAAATCCTCTTGACTATAGCAAGTGCCGAAGTTGAGCTGCCAGTGATTAACAAATCATCCACATATAAGACTAGTAGCAAAAGTGAGTCAGCTATCCTAAGCATGTATACATTCGGATCTGACTTACATCGTACAAAGTTTTGGGACAATAGGTAGGAGTCCATCTTGGCATACCATTCTCTTGGGGCTTGCTTGAGGCCGTAAAGAGACTTCTTTAGTCTAGAAACCAAGGATGAATCCTGTATGAAGCCTTGTGGCTGCTGCATGTAGATCTCGTCAGAGTGATCACCGTGAAGAAATGCATTCTTCACATCCATCTAATGGACTTCCCACCTCCTGGCTGCAGCAATGGTAAGTGTCAATCGAATGGAATCTATCTTTTCTACTGGAGCAAATGTCTCATCATAGTCTATTCCATGAACTTGTTGAAAGCCTTTGGCAACTAGCCTGGCTTTGTATCTGCTGATTTGTCTATCTACTGCCTTCTTGGTCCTGTAGACCCATCTGCCTCTGACAAGCTTCCTATCTAAAGGAAGTGGAATTAGATCCCAAGTTTGGTTCTCAAGGAGAGAATTGTACTCCTCCTGCATAGTGGCTTCCCAGAGGGGATTCCCTGCATCCTCTGCATAAGCTTGCGGGTCTGAAGATAGAACCATGTAATAATGCATGGGCATCATTGGTTCGATCGCTGTGAGTGCATGAGAAGGCTCCTCAAACTGGGACCTCGTCCTCCTTAGATCCACTAGGTCCCCCACAAGGTCGCCTGCATCCTGTGGGGTGGTATGTGCATATATCTCTCTTAAGCTCCTTGTTCTCTCAGGGGAGTTAGGATGTTGATCAACGTATTCATGCTCATGTTCTTCCTCAGGTTCGGAACTCAAATATGAATCATGATCTGAATGAGTGGACTCATCATCACGGATGTTTGGTGCAAGTAGAGGAACAAAGGTCTCTGCATGTGACTGCAATGGTGCATGCAAGGGGCTTTCCTCAAACTGGACACTTTGCTCAATAAAGAGCTTGTCTGTTGATGGATCAATGAACATGTAACCCTTTACATCATCGGGATATCCCACGAAGATGCATGTGGTGCTATGAGGATCTAATGCTTTCCTCTTTTCAAAGGGTATGCAGACCCATGCATGTGATCCAAATATTTGGAAGTGGGTGACTTTTGGTTTGCAATCATTCTATGCCTCAAAAGGGGTTTGGTCCTTGACAGATCGATGAGGAGATCTGTTATGTCTAGTTAGCACAGTTAAGTGCCTCGACGCATAGTTTTGAAGGAAGAGACCTTGCATGCAACATGCAAGAGGCCATCTCTTTGAGGGATTTGTTCTTCCGCTCAACCACTCTATATGCTGTGGAGTGTATGGTATTGTTTGTTGCAACTGTATACCTACCTCTGGACAAAGATGTTGAACATTCCTGTTCACATATTCCCCCCCATTGTCTGTGTAGAGGATTTTTATCTTTCTCTCGAATCGATTCTCTGCAATTGCTTTGAAGTCTTTGAGATGCTCAAAAACTTCAGATTTCTGCTTGAGAAAATACACCCAAGTATATCGTGAGAAATAATCAATAAATGTAAGCATGTACCTCACCTTGCTAATGGACGGATGAGGAAAGAGTCCCATCAGATCACTATGGACGAGCTCCAAAGGAGAGGAGGCCCTCCAAGCCTTCCATTTTTCAAACTTTTCTTGAGGATGTTTGCCAAGAACACACCCTTGACAAACTCCTTTGGAAAAATGAATGTTGGGCAAGACAATGACCATTCCCTGCTTGTGGAGTTGCTGCATGTATCTGAAATTAAGATGGCCAAATATTTCATGCCATAACCTTCTGCTATCATCAGCATGCGTAAGTAATAAGGCAGAATCTGGTTCAATGAATTCATAAAAGGTGTACAGCCTAGATCTATGATTTACCTCACCAGTGGCAACTTTAGAGTTACTTTGTATGTCGAAGATATTCACAGCATCAGGAGTGAATTCAACTCTCTTTCCGGTGCCAAAATGTGTAACCTGATAGACGGAGAGAAGATTCACCAAGAGTTTTGGAACATGAAGCACATTCTCAAAGCTACCATGATTGAGTTCAATTATGCCCTTGCCGGTGATCTCGACAGAAGAATCATCCCCCATGAGTATAGGAGGACCATTGCATGCATCCAATGAAGAGAAAGCTTCCTTTATGGCAGCCATGTGATGAGATGCACCCGAATATACAATCCAGGCATCGAGAGAGGAATTAATGGCAATCAAAGCATGGCTAGAGTTACCTTTCCCGGGAGCATGATCTTCGGGATTCTTCATGGTGCCCTTTGGAATGTGATCCCCAAGGTTGTGCTTCTGAAGTATTTTTGCCATCTGATCTATCTGCTTCTTCATGCATGAGGATTCTGGATGGAATCCTCTTTGACAGTATGTGCATTTCTTCCCTTTCTTCCCTTTTTCACCTTTGGATATGGAGGAATCGTTGAAAGGTTTGGTGTTCCCTTCCTTCTTTGGATTTGCATGTGCCTTTCCTTTGTCTTTGGATTTAGATCTCTGTTTTGGGTTATGAATGCCATCATTTACAGCAAGAGCATGCGCTTTGGAGCCCTTGATTTTTCCCATACTGATGAGCTTGTCTTGTTCTTGAGTCAAAGATTCAATAAAAGCATCGAGTGGGCATCTTCCAGTTCTTACCAAAGGTGAGTTTCACTGAATGAAATGTGGAGACAAAAATAGAGTATTCCGGTCCAATCTTGGAGAGAATGGAGAGAATCATTCATGTTTCCTCCTTAGATTTATCAACCCCGCAACCCTTGAGTTGCAGCAGCAAATCCTTGTATCTTGTGAAGAAATCCTGTATATTTTCGAAGCTTCGTGGATCCAAAGAGAGCAGCTCCACTTCGAGCATGTGACCTTTCATCTCATCTTGCTTTCCAAAGATTGTGAAGAACCTGCAATAATTAATTAATGCAAATACACGAGATATCAGAAATAATGGAACTCAGAATCACTTTTATATTGATCATGGGCCACTTCGAGGGGGAAACCTCCTTTGAGCAAGCTCAATACAATTAACTTCACGGTGCCTTCATAGGCCTCAACACACACTTATATACTAAGTCTAGGCACCAATACTATGGGTCAAAACCATGGGCCAATACAAACTATGGATCAACAATACTATGGGCGACTTACAAAGCATATGCACCAAACAACAATAACACAACTATGGATCAACAAATACTACGGGACGACTTACAAAGCATATGTGTCCAACAACAATATACTAACAAAGTAAATAGAAGGGTTGACATGGGTTCCTAACATCCCCTCTCCCTTAGAAAAAGCTTTGTCCTCAAAGCTTTGGATGTGGAAATTGATGCAGAATTGGACGGAGTTGTTCCCTTGTAGCATCTTCGGGTTGCAGTCCGAGCCACCGATGCCTTTTGAGTTTCAGGAGGATTGCTTGGAATGTTGAAGAAGAACCATACCAGCTGCGTGAAAAATGCGCTCTGAACAGTGCTGAGTGGCGTGTTGTTTCAGTCGAATTCTTGCCATGTGAAGATTGTCCTGCAGAATGAGAAGAATCTGATCGTGGTTTCGAAGAACTGAGTCAATTTCCTGAACTGGGGAGCTACTGAGGTTGTATGGAAGAAGAACTGGAGGTGCCTTTCCATAGACTGCTTCATATGGTGTCCTTGTAGACGTGGTATTGTACCACTAGAGCGCTTCTAGGAAATCCATAGAAATAGTTGGCCAAATCTGTGTAGGGATGGGAAAGGGTTCGAGCAGTCCCGAAAGGAGTGTCATTTCACCCTTGTTGACCTAGAAAGTATCATAGTCAACCACCATCTGTTGAATTGGCATTTTCAGTCCCTGCCAAAAGAAGTTACATTGTTCCCGGTCATACTGTTGGAGGAACCCAGAGTGCCCTGCCGATGAAGAAGCATGGAGTTCATAAAAGAGATAGCCCTGCTGAACATATTGCAACCAGTTTGGAACAAGCAGAGAAATAGCTGTAAGAGAAACTAGGTCATCAAATGTGCGAAAAGGAGCATTGGCCACCATATTGTCCTTACCATTCTTGTAAGGGATCGCATAGTCATAACCCACGAGGTGGATAACCCATTTCAGGTGTGCTGGGGAGGAGACCTGTTGTTCCAGGAAATTTTTCAGACTTTGGAGATCAGTCTTGATGTAGAAATAATTCCCTAATAGGGATGGATGCCACGTCGGTACTGCATGCAAAATAGCCATCATTTCCTGTTGAGATGTAGACACGGCGAAATGCTTACCGGAAAGGTCTCTTGAAGGCGGAAAGCCCACTAGTGCAGCAAAGACACCTGCATATCTATCCAAGGAAGTAGTGGAGACTATTGATGGGTACATTTGAAGGGAATGGAGTTGAGCGATGACACCATGTGAATTCTTCTTAAGGATCTTTTCCAAGCGATGTGAACTAATTATGCATAGAGACCCTGGTTGTAAGCCTGTAAATTTGTGTTGTGTCCCATTGACTAAAAACTGCATCCAAAGTTCAGCAAAATCCCATAAGATGGGGCCAAGTGTGCGTAACCATTGAACGCCCAAAACCACATCACATTCGCTTAAGGACAAGGCAAACATGTCAGAGCGCAGGTTATAATCTTCCAGAGAGATACGCACATTGTGACACTTTCCCTTGCAAGGTAAGGTGCCTCCATTGGCAACCATGACTTCAAAGTTGGAGCAAGGATGGACAAAACAATCAGCCTGTTTGGCGATCCGGGGGTCAATGAAGTTATGAGTGCTACCAGAATCAATGAGTATGGTAAGAGGGAGCTTCTTGAAGTATCCCCTGACCCGCATTGTTTGTGGGGTGGTGACGCCGGTTACAGCATGGAGAGAGATCTCGGGTGGGTCGTCCTGAGATGGGGTGTCAACAGGTGGGTGCTGAATGTTGACCTGATCATCTACTGTATCTGGAGCTTCTTCACCAAGTTCAGAGCCAGGCGGAGAATCCACATCCAAGAGATAGAGCTTTTGTTGAACACATTGATGTCCCCGAGTGAATTTCTCATCACAATTATAACAAAGCCCTTTTTCTCAGCGTGCCTGCATCTCGGTTTCAGACAAATGCTTGATAGGAGTTGGTCGAGGAGCTGGTGGGATGGGAGGTCATTGAGAACCCATATTTCACAAGGGAACAAAAGTGGGTTTGGAGCGCTGTTGGGATGCAATCTTGTCTTCTGCCAACTTAGCCAAACCTAAGACTTCCATCATTGTATTGGGACAGAACATTTTAACCTCTGACAAGTGCTTCCTCCATGGTTTTTGCTCCTGCGCAGGTGACAACCATAACTAGGAGATTTTTTTTTCGGGGAATGGATAGAAAAACACAAACAAAAGCTGCTTTAGTAAAAGAAAATTTGGATTTGGAAAAAACTTGGAGTGGTAATAGGGGTTTGAGTAGGTTTTATACACTTTTTGATGGATAAGGAAGCAAAAAATGGGGATTTCAAAAGCGGGGTGAAAGACTAAGAAAATTTGGCAGAGAGGGACAAAGAAGCAGAATTAGGAAAGGAACTTGGTGGTAAAATTTGAAGGCGATTGGGTGAAATCCGAAAAAGTTATGGCAAACCCTAAAAATAAACAAATGTGGGATTTCAGGCTTTCAGAAGTGGAATTTGGGATAGGGTCTTAAGGAATGAAATATGCATAATGGGATTGCAGGGATGTCAGTGAAGTTTCAGGGAAAACAGAGTTGAAACAAGGGAGATATGGCCGAAAAACAGAATTTTATACCTTTTTTTTGTTTCCAGAAATGGATCGGTAACGACAGTGCGAAAGGGATCCGCAACAGATGGACCTGCAACGACACAGAAGGGATCGAAAAATGGCTGGATCTGAAACGACGACTGGATCTAGAACGACTTTCAGAATAGATCTGAAACGACTGGATTTGGAGCGGAAGTGATCGGCAACAGTTCAGCTGAAAATAGATATGGACCCCAGGTATGTGCGGCTTCCTAATAGTTCATGGGTTTCACTCGGACACCAATGCTGTCTAACGGCTTGCGTATTGGGGCAGTACCCCTCACTGCACGGCTCAGGTAAAACTGATAACCGCTTTGCCACAAACGACAGGTCTTGGTTTGCCTCATGGGTGGGAACTAGTCAATCAGGCAGGGGTCATTGCCCTTTTCGTTGGAAGGTCCTCTCAATGGGCCAGCTACTTCGGGGTTCCTGTGGTACTCCTCACAATGACTTTTAGGGCTTATGCCTAAGTACTTCCCACAGTTAAGCAGATAGGGATTATTTCCAAATCCGAACCTGCAACAGATGCGAAAAAAAAATTTGGCAGAAATTTCACCCAGCGAGCCCAAGAAAGTGCTCTGATACCAGATGTGAAGAACCTGCAATAATTAATTAATGCAAATACACAAGATATCATAAATAATGGAACTCAGAATCACTTTTATATTGATCATGGGCCACTTCGAGGGGGCAACCTCCTTTGAGCAAGCTCAATACAATTAACTTCACGGTGCCTTCATAGGCCTCAACACACACTTATATACTCAGTCTAGGCGCCAATACTATGGGTCAAAACCATGGGCCAATGCAAACTATGGATCGACAATAGTATGGGCGACTTACAAAGCATATGCGCCAAACAACAATAACACAACTATGGATCAACAAATACTACAGGATGACTTACAAAGAATATGCGTCCAACAACAATATACTAACAAAGTAAATAGAAGGGTTGACATGGGTTCCTTACAAAGATTCCTTTCATGGTGATCTAGACTTCATCGGGAGTTTTGCAAGAAGAAATATGGGAAAGTACCTCAGGCGAGATGTTCATGCAGAGCGCTCCATAGGCCTCATCCATCCGATTGAGATATTTTGACTTTTCTATGGTTGATGTAGGCTCAACCTCCGTGGCCATTGCAATCCTATACAATCCTCTGTACCGAAGAAAGATCGCTATCATTGCTTCCCATGCAAAGTAATTGTATGGTGTGAGAATAGCTTCCTTTGGAAACTCCATTCTTCTGACGATTTTCAATTTTCTGCACCTGCAAATAAAAAAATGTCAGTGCGCCTTTGTCCTAGCAGCTCAGCTCTGATACCATGTAGATGAGTGTTGAACACCTGCAAAGAAAGATCTAGCTATCAAGAGAGAACACATAGCTTGCAAACACAGAAAAATAGTGAAAACCAGAAAAGGAATGAAAAAGAAAGAATTCTATTAACATATGAAAATGGTTGCAATACATGATATACCCTGAGTAGATCCGACCAAGAAGCGTGCCTTAGTGGTGGTCTAGAGAGATCTAACACATCCCTTCAGTCACGGAGTGAAATGAGTGATTTCCGTCAGTTACAGAGTGAACCACGGTTTAGTATCTGAGTGATTCCCGTCAGTTACAGAGTGAACCAAGCTCTAGTATCTCCAACAGGGCTAACCTCACGCGAAATTCACGTTAGGCATTTGGCCCACTCCAGCAAACTCCGTTTTGATGAAATAGAAAAGCTATATGTCAGACGCAAAAATTGAAAAAGACAGTAACTCAAATTCATCATCACTCAATTGTATAGGCACCCCCTGGTTTGAGATTGAAGTCTAAACGACACCAAAAAGATAACAAGTTCTACAAAGGCATTCTCCTAGTAGAATCTTGGTTTTTACCATATGAGCTCAGGTTATCCCTTACCTTCCCTACTGGAAGTCAGGTATCAATATCCTCTGTAGAGGTTGCGTACATCACAGTGCTTCAACTTAGATTTCTTTTACAGCCTAGTAGAAAAATAATGACACCAAAATCAACATTTTACAGTAGCCAAAATATTAGAATTAAAAAATTGTTTGAATTTGGACAAATTTAAAATATTAGAATTAAAACTTGCCAAAGTCGAGAAACATAATCATGTTGGTCATGGTTCAGTAGTAATGCTAGCATGTCAAGCCACCAACCAAGGTTCGATTCCCTAGAGTTATGAATAACTGGTTAGGACCAGGTTCAACAAGATCTAGGTGATTTTAATGGAATCCTACCCAAATCCAAGGTGATTTTCTGGCAAGTTGTCATGTGTCGATTGAGTTTAAACAAAGTAGTTCATAAATTAAAATTTAAATATTAAACCATCAGATATCTAACCAAAATTCAAAAAGATTTAGTGTTATAGTATCATCATCTTGCCAACCTCAATGCAACTCTTGGGTTTTTCCCTTGTGAAAGTATTGGCCAAATCCAAGTCACAAGGCCAGATCCAAATCCTGGACTTTGATGCCCAATTCTGTAATGCCTAGTAATATATTCTTTTGGTCAATCTGTTTCTCTCCTACTAGAGTCTTGGGAATCGAGAGGAGAATATATTGATCCATAGTTTAAAACTGTACAATGCGCAATCATGCATCCCGACGTGGGTGATGGTTGATTGAATCCAAATAACCGACTATAACTCAATGGGCTAATAGGATAGGAGGATGGTCTGGATAACATACCAGATTCAAAGAACAATGAATTGATGCCGATGAATTTGACGTCCTTGCCAAAGCAATGAGGCGACAGAGATGCATAGCCAGGGGGTGGCTCCTCATAGGCCGTCGACATATGACGAGGCGGCGGAAATGCAGATCCAAGGGTGGCTCCTCATAGGCGGTCGACATACGACAAAGCGACCAAAGGAACCACTCCCTTCTTCTGCGTAATTATCCGATGAACTTTCAAAATCCGAAGATGTTGCCGCAAATCTCTGCACTCGTATATGATTAACTAAGAGAATTGGTATAATATTGCTGCTCAGTTATGTACTTCCATTAAAAGATAATTGACTATGTTGCTTTGGGTTGTAGGATGCAGGATGCAGTAATTAGTCAACAAAATTGATATAACTAGCATAACCCCAAAGTGGGGGAAATGAAATGCCGAAGAGAACTTTGATATGTTGTAAAAGTGAGAGAAAGTTGTTATATGGAAAACAAAGTATGGATTCTATAGTTACGTTTTGCATAGAGAGGACATGGTTAGATTCAACAAATATACCATAATATATCCATTTCCTGAGATGAAGATAAAAAATAAAAAATGAATAAAACTATATAATATTATACATACACACAAATAGCTTCTAAATAGGATAACTAAGGTGTCTATTGACTTGAACACATCATAACACATTGCAACATCAACAGTGACAGTACGGCTAGATATTCAAGTATCCCCTATTTTTTTTACTGCATGTTAATGTTATTGGCGAAAAAGGAATAGTTGTGCCTCGTAGTAGGAAAATACTTAGTTGTTAAAAGGATAAAAGAAATTATTGCATTTTTGTTACAGAGGCTACACAAATTTTGTATCATATAGGCGGAATGCCTAGGCCCTAAATTTCTAAAGAAAATATACAGTATTGAGACGTATAAGAAAAACAAGCTAAAACCTTTCAAAAGAACTTGACTAGTAATTATATATAGATTTGTGGCTATTGTGGATATTCCAAAAATGTAGAAGGTAAAGCAAATGGAATAGAATGCATCCATTGTGCACATCTATATATACATCTTGCATAAACGGTTTTACACACAATGCACTGGTTCATAATCCATTGTCATGGAGGAGATCGATTCCTATGACATGTGCACAAGCTAGCTAATGAATATCTGCTACAACAATTGCCTCTTCCTTTTCACAACCCTGGCTAAATACAATCCTAAGCTCATGGTCACCCAAACATATTATGGATACTCTATTGTAAGGATTGTGTGCAGTTGTAGAGCCTAGGAAGTATGCTCCTTGCAGAGGATATGAACCCCCTCAATTACCAAATCACCACACAAAATTGGACTATTTATAATTATACTGCATTACTTTGAGTATCTTATAACATTGTAAAATTTCATTCACTCCTATTTCAACCAGCTTATTGATTGAGACATTGCGAACACAAGCATGGAACCACCTATAACATTGTAACTTTCATTCACTCCTATTTCAACCAGGGTACTGATTAAGACATTGTCAACGCAAACATCGATCCTCCTTTAAAATAGTATCGAACTCTAATTGGAAATTTAGCTACGTATTCTAAAATGTAGTAGGCCAACCAACCTCAAAATCTTCTTCTCAAAGAAAAATAATGGCTAACACTTTGCAAGTGCCCCAACAACCCTTTTATTTTTTAAACCTTGAATAGATAAACAATTAGTAGGGCCGAAAATTGGAGTGAAGAGAAACATATGAAGGCTCACTTAGAAGATCCTTAACCGTAACTTCCACTATCTATAAGTTACACCTTGACAGGAGGAATTCTCTTGATCCTCCACGGGATGTGATAAGAGGGAAAGTGGGTTGTATTGATTTCACCTTGACAAGAGGCGTGCTCTCTATCCTCCATACGGCGTGATATATAAAGGGGCACTTAAGCTGGTAATCATTGTAGATGAGCCATGAGAAATATCACCTTATCAAATGGTAGCACAAGAATACTACTTCACTTTTGTGTCAAAACAAATCAATCAAAATTATTTATTTTAGATATATCAAAGTTCTTTTCGGAGATGTTCTAGGTTGTGAATAATTTATGTTTATAAATATGTTTGCACACACTCTTAATATTTTGTTGTGTAATTGATAACTCTTATTTTTATTTAATTTGATCAAACATATTACTTATAACATTCTTAAAAATGTGTTGTTGAGAATTGAATCGTGACTAATCATGATAGGTTTCGATTAACTTATCATTAAATCATAATCCAACAATTATGACAATTACATTTGACGAGTCTCTTTTGCTATCTAGCCTATAATGCCTATTTTCATATCGTAAGGCATTTTTATTATGAAAAAGATTAGCTAACATTTTGTCTAGCAAGCCAATTATTAAATACCAATTGTCTTATGTTCTTTGGTATAGGTGTGGTAGTTAACTACCTATGTTAAAAATGTTCGTTGGTTTATATGGTAGTTAATTGTTAGGATTAGCAATGGTGGGCAACTCATCATTTGGTTGAGCTCATGCTTTGATGGACTCTTTAGTTTTTTATTATGTTATAGTCAAGGATAATTTTAGGGGCGAAATTTAGCCCATGGGCTATTTTTCCATGTTTTTTTCCAAAAAACAATTCGCCAATTTGCATTTTTTGAAGCACCATTTTGCCCAATTTTGATGGGGTAAATTTTTTTGACTCTTAAAATCGTCAAATTATTAGATAAAGTATATATAATCCTTAGAAATTGAAACAATTTTAGAAAAATATCGCGAAATATTTTATATTTGACATTTTAAGAATTGGTAATATTCGCCAAGGTTGATACACTTTTAAATAAGTATGGATCCTTAAAATTATCCCTGGTTATAGTTGTCTTGGCTCCAACTGTGATAGTTATATGACATGGAAGTCAACATTATCGTGGTTGTATTCTCGGTGAATATGGACTAAAACTTAGCTCTGGTTATCATGGATGAGGGTTTCACCTATGAATATCCAAGGTGCTTTATAACCCCTTTCAACACAGTATGACCTCTTCTCTCCTCAATTCATGTAGAAGTTTCTCAACATTTATTGTCATAAAAATCAAATTTTATTCCATAATTTGCATTCGATCATATTGATCTTTGTTTGTCTTCTTTTCAAAGTGAGCAACCCAAACAAACTAATTATCAAATACTCTAAACAAAAACACTATACTAAAAATGAATTTTCTATAATCAACACACCTAACAACTTCTAAAAATTATCACACCACAAACCATTTCCATGCATAAACAACTAAAAATTATCACACCACAAACCATTTCCATGCATAGAAGACACATCGTAACTCTACATATTATCTCTCATTTTTTTAATACTATTTCTTTCACATATTGCAACAATTATTTGAATCAATACTCTTGTACACCGAAAGAGAAGGCAAAACAATACCTTAAAATTTGCATATGACAAAAGACAAAAGCGTAACTTTACTTGTTCTCTGTATACGAGAAACCATGGTATGCATTGAAAATTTTGAATACATTTTTGAAACAATCACAAAAGCTTAAATTTCATATAGATTCAAATATAGTAATCATAGAAATGTTTGGTTAAAAGTATTTGAGATTGATTTCTTTCTTTAAATAATTAATTTTGCAGTTAAACCATCTTTGTTCTTGTCAACTAATAATTATTGGAATATTCATTTCTGAATATAAGGCATTGATTGATTTTTATCTTAAAGTTAAGCCATCTTTATTCTTATCAACTAATAATTATTGGAACATTCATTTCCGAATATTGGCAAGGCACCCATTGAAATAATATATAGGCATCAACTTCTTTAAGCTCTTTGAACCGAGTGAAGCGACACGATTTCCAACAAACGACATCCTAAAACCAGAATTTCCAAATTTCTGAGGTCTCCAATGGCACTTGGAAACGCTTTTAATCTTCTACTATTGAAAATTAGTTATTCCCAAGATCGTTGATGTGAGACTTGGGGGAGGCAATTCTTCTATTTTCCAACAACCTGTGTTGATATTCCCAGTGTTTCGCCAGAGAAAGCCAAATTGCAGCAACAACTTAAATAAAGATGTTTAAGTCGAATCAAATCTCTAAGGAGACGACTAGCATTTCCAACTTGGAACAGTTCTCCAGGGTAACACGTTGGAGATGTCAGCGTTTGGAATTCGAACCGATACAATTGTGCGCTTATAGCCACAGAGACGTGACATAGTTTTTTAATGACACGTGGCGGTTACTCATCGACCACAAAGGGGTGAGAAGAACCGAACCCTTTTTTCCTTCCACTTAATTAAACTAACAATTACTCTAAAAGGGGCAAAAGAACGCCCAAAGGAAAAATAAAGTAGATTTGACCAAGTAAAAAAAAGAATAGTGTTTTTTAGTATTAAAGATGAAACTACATCTCTTGCATAATTGAATCCTAATAAATAAGCAAATGTTGGAAATTTAGTTGTAATATTTTATTCTATTAAAATTATAATAATTTACAAAATTAATTAGAGTAATGTTGATATGATTCTATAATTTTTAAAATTTATATATTGCTTAATTTAATTATGTATTTCTTTGACCATAGAAATGAACACTATATAAGATAACTTTTAAGGCATTTGAAGGGTTTTTACAATTGTGAGAGCAAAGTGTCAATAAAGTAAATTATTAAAAGAGTTATAGGTTAAGTCTTCAAGCGGTAGTTCTAGAAAATATTTTGCTCAACTCATTGTAGTTATATGAAGATTGGTTGTAGTGGTGTTAATTGAATGGAAAACTCACTTCAAATTATTATAATGGACTTTGTTTCATTAATAAAATTTGCAAAGTTATGATTTAATTTTACATAATTAACTATGTTTAATTATTATTATGTGTGATGGATTTATATTAAAAAAAGTAATAAAATCTTAGTCACCTTGTTTTGTTGGCTTTTTATTTTAATTTCTAATGAGAGATGTGTCGAACCTATGTATGGATGTTTGTATAAAATAGTTTAGAGAAAGATAAGTGTATATGCATTCACTAAAATCAATCTTGTTAGTGTCTCGAATTATAGGTGCCATTGGCAACCCAACCCAACTAGTAGCAGACTACCTATGATTTTCATGAATTCAAATTTTCATTTAAATACATTCCTACATTCCTGGGAGTTCATGAATTTGGATTTTAGTTTAAATACATTCCAGAAAGTTCAAGTGGGTAATTAATACTTTTGGTTTTTGTAGAAAAGAATAATTAGATGATCCAAGGAACACAAAACAACAGGCCACAATGGGCAAACACTGAAGGTGAGACTAACGCTCAACACAGATTAATTAATCATGGATAATAGTTACAGATATATACTCTTGGAAAACCTTCAACAAACTCCTACAATAGTGGATATGAAACTACACCTACACTAACTATATAACAATATACTAACATAAGCATTTTGACATTATTATTCTAACATTCCCCTTAATGAAGAAATGAGTTGAAACTCAATAAAACATAAATATTCTAGCTTGCCTAAATATGCCCACAGGTTTGAGTTTGATGCTACAGAAGTATACAACTTATGAATATACCATCTTAATTTTTATTTTTTTAATATGATGTGCCATTTTTTTAATCGTGGCAACTTCCACAGTCAATGCAGCAAGGCGACTCCAAATCAGCTCTTCTCTATTCACCGGATGTAATGGCAACGCCAATCAGACGTTTTTACTGTTGACCTCCACTCTAGTAGAGTGAGCTCCTCTTCACACAGGAATCTCCTCATAGACAACGTGTGCAAATTCCAGGAAAGGGACTTCTCTTGAAATAATAACGTAGAGGACGCAGGCCACTTCACATGGTGATCTTCATTCTTCTAGCGCCCATAGCAATGAGAATGGCAGCTCCTCACAAGTAGCTGTTTCAAAACTCCAACAACCCTCGGATCATCAACAACACGGATCATCAACAACAGTTGCACGCTGCTCCTTTGCAGTTTTACTTAGAACTCGTTTTCAGTATTGAGACCTGCAATTCCACGGTCAAAACGTCCAAACGAGACGTCCACTCTTTCGACAGCGCTCAGGAACTCTGCTACTCATCAATACATTTGCAGATCAGGTGATCAATTCCTCCTGACGGGCGATACCTCCAACATTAGCAGCGATTCTACACCAAGACCTTATGTAGCAGCGATCTCCATTAAAATGCCCGCCGAGGAGAGAGAAAGAGGTTTCAGAGGATGAAAGTGGTTTGGATGGAATCAACTTGTTGGCCTCTATCCATTATGTTTCTCACACTTCCAATTTGATGAAAATAAAAATCATCCAATGTTGACTTAGGGTTTGACAATTTTGTGTAAGTGTCAAATCAACAGTTTAAAAGGATATTTGCAAATGCCCGTCAGATGATGTGTGTGTATCAACAAATTTAAAAGGTGGCATAGATCTATTCCTTTTTGAAGTGGTTATCCATCTATGCTTTCAGTTTTCCTTATGATGGTCACATGTGCAAGAAATCAATCTTCCCAAATATGAAAAATATTGTTTTGCATATTAAGAACAGAAGAAATTCGGCTCAGTGTTAAACATACAAGGCTAAGGGGCCATTTGGAAATGCTTTCAAGGAGGTGTTCTTGTGCTGATAAAAGTCATCAGTTAGCAGGGTCTTGTTCTTTGATGAATTGGTCATCTATTCATGGGCTCATATTTTCCGTTGGAGTTTACACCTGCGAGATACAAGCCTGCAAAAATGAGAAAAAGATTGTATTTTTGTCTAAATGCCTCTCAACCTCTATTTAGACAGAAATACAATCTTTTTCCATTTTGGCAGGCTTGTATCTCGGACGTGTAAACTCCAGAGGGAAATCTAAGCCCGTGACTGGGTGGCCCGTTCATCAAAGAACAATACCATGCCAAATGATGAATTTTGGATGCACAAGAACACCTCCTTGCGGGCATTTCCAAATGGACCCTTAACCTTGTACCATTAGAGAAATTTTGAGGTCAAAAAAGGGCCTCAAAACAAAGAAAATGTACTATAAAATACAACCAATCACATTCTAGTAGATGACATCATCCCCCTTGGTGAGGTGGCATTGCATGAGTTAAGAATGCTTATTTGTCAAATTTTCTATGGTGGATGAAAACACATAGTTAACCAAGGTAGTGGTGTAAGTACTTTTAAGTCATAAAGTAAAGTACTCATAATGATAGTCTTTTCATAAAATAATATTATTGTCATTTTCAAGTAAAGTACTCATAATGAATGTCTTTTCACACTTTCACATAAAATAATATTATTGTCATTTTCAAGTGAAGTACTCTTAATTCATAAAGAAAGTCCTTTCATATTTTTTTATAAAATAATATATTATCATTTTTATGTTTTTAATTTTAAATTATATATTCACTCCATTCTATTTAATAACATAATGTCAAACTAATAAAGAATAATAATAGATTTAATAAATAATAATAATAATAATGCAATGTGGATTATAATAATATTATTGACATTTTACATGTAAATAAATTCTCAATTAAATTACATTATTAAATTCATGAGAAAAGTACTAAATATAAAAAGTCAACATAAAATTAAAAAAAAACTCTTAAAAATGTTTTTTATTATTTAATTTCATTTGCAAGTTCAAGACAAATAAATGTTAAAGGACAATACATTTTTGAGAATTTACAATGAATCTTAGTCACATCAATGTAGTCTTATTTTATTAATTTTATTTTTAGTGAATTTTGAAAAGTAACTCAACCATGGTTATTTATATTTTGCATAGAAAATAGTGTGGGAGGTGACTTGTCATATATACCTACCCCATAAAACCCCCAATTCATAATATTTTAATATATCTCATATTTTTGTAGTACATCTCTTAGGAGGCCCTTTTTTGACCTCAAAATCTCTCTAATGGTTTAACACTTAGCCAACTTTCTTCTGTTCTTAATATGCAAAACAATATTTTTCCTATTTTGGCAGATTGCTTTCTTGCACATGTGACCATCATAAGGAAAACTGAAAGCATGGCTGGATAACCACTTCAACAAGGAACATATCTATGTCACCTTTTAAATTTTTTGATACACACACATCATCTGGCGAGCATTTGAAAATAGCCTTTTAAACTGTTGATTTGACACTCAGACAAAATTGTCCAACCCTAAGTCAACATTGGATGATTTTTATTTTCACCAAATTGGAAAAATGAGACATACAAGGCATAGGGAACAACATGTTGATTCCATCCAAACCACTTTCATCCTATGAAACCTCTTTCTCTCTCCTTGGCGGCCATTTTACTGGAGCAGTGCAAATCAAGCTAAGAGGCACTTTTGGCATATCAATATCTTCTTCTACATAGATGTTTTGGACAAACCAATGATATGGTTGGATGCACCAATCAACATTATAGAGATCCATACCCTCAAAATACTTTAAGACATCAACCACAGGAAATGGCAGGCATTTTATTGAGGTCACTTAGGCATTTTTACCAGCATTTTTATACTTAGACAAATTGTGCAATTTCTAAGGTGGATTTTTTATTTCACCAAAATCCTAAACCAATGCCACTAGATGATGTAGTACACCTTGCTGAGCACACCCAAGCTGATTTTACTCTCAGACTCATCTTCATTTTCCCTAAGTGGGCATTTTACTGAACTTGGTGCAAAACTCCCTGAAACACTGTTTTGGAAGACCTATAACTTCCTCCTCAGACACTCTCAAGCCAAGCTGAGACCATGGTCAGGTAGAAATATCAACAAGCTACATCCTGACACTATGGGGCAGGCATTTACCTTAACCTAAGAATTATGGCGTGAATTTTCCTAAGGCCACTTAGGCAGTTTTACTACTTCTGGTGCAAAACAACCTGAAGCCCTGTTTTGGCAGGCCTTTAACTTTGTCATCAAACACCCTCTTTGAGAACTGAGGCCATGGTATGATATCCTCTTCAAAAATATATAGCATGATAGTTTTAGATAATTTTTATCATTCTCCTATGAGATACGACAAACATTTTCCCAAGGCCACTTGGACAAAAGTATTCATTAATGACAAAAGATATGATTACATGGCATGTATGATGATGTGGCATGGTTAATGAGGATGAAAATACACCTAATGGTGCTCTAGTACCTTCATGATGTCATTATTACAATTTGACCTAGTTATATAGAGATTTGTTAGTTTGGAGAAGTTATGAAAAATGGCTAAGTGTTGGAAAATTAGTCCATGTGGCCTTGGGAAAATGCTCGCCATACCTCATAGGAGAATGATAAAAATTATCTAAAACTATGTTATAGATTTTTGAAGAGTCTATATTAACATGGTCTCATTTCGCAAAGAGAGTGTTTGATGACAATGTTAAAGGCCTGCCAAAACAAGGTTTCAGTATGTTTTTGCACCAGTGGTAGTAAAACTGCCCAAGTGGCCTTAGGAAGATGCCCGCCATAATTCATAAGTTAAGGTAAATTCCTATCCAATAGTGTCAGGCTGTAGCTTGTTGATTTTTCTAACTGACCATGGTATCATATTGTCTTGAGAGTGCCTAAAAAGGAAGTTATGGGTCTGCCAAAACAATGTTTCAGGCAGATTGCTCCAGTCTAGGAAAATGCAAAAATTGTGTAAGTATAAAATTACTCGTAAAAATGCATGAGTGACCTCAGTAATATGCCCTCCATTTCCTGTGGTTGATGTATTAAAATATTTTGAGGGTATGGGTCTCTAGACTGTTGATTGGTTAATCCAACCATATCATTGGTTTGTCCAAAGAGTCTCTGTAGGTGAATATATTGATATGCCAAAAGTGCCTCCAGGATTGATTTGCACTACTCCAGAAAAATTCTCGCCGAGGAGAGAGAAAGAAGTTTCAAAGGATGAAATTGGTCTGCATGGAATCACCTTGTTGGCCTCTATCCATTTGGTGTCTCACACTTCCAATTTGATGAAAATAAAAATCTCATGTTACCCTAGGGTTTGCCAATTTTGTGTTTAAGTGTTGAATTAGTGGTTTAAAAGGCTAGTTTCAAATGCCCGCCAGATGATGTGTGTGTATCAAAAAATTTAAAGGGTGACATGGATCTGTTCCTTGTTGAAGTGGTTATCGAGCCATGCTTTCATTTTGTCTTATGATGGTCACATGTGCAAGAAATTAACCTGCCAAAGTGAGAAAAAACATGTTTTGCATATTAAGAACAAGTGAAATTTGGCTGTGTTAAAATCACAAGGTTAAGGGGCTATTTGGAAATGCTTGTTAGGAACTGTCCTTGTGGGGATAAATTCATCAGTTGACATGAACTTGTTCCTTGTTGAAGTAGTTATCCATTCATGGTTTCAGTTTACTTCCTGATAGTCACATGTGCAAGAAATCAACCTGCCAAAGTAGGAAAAATATTGTTTTGCATATTAAGAACTTTGGCTCGTTATGGACTCTAGAGGAACTCTTCCCAACAGGAACTCTGCCCGATGAGAAATTTGCTTCACAGGAACTCAGCCCCAATATAGACTTTGACAGGAACTCTACCTCAATGGGAACTCTGCCCCAGCAGGAACTCTGCCCGATAGGAACTCTTCCAGAGGGAACTCTGCTCGGCACTCTGCCCGAAATCTGCTTGGAACTCGGCTCGGGAACTTTGCTCGGAACTTTTCCTGATAGGAACTTTTCCAGGTGGGAACTCTTCCCGATAGGAACTCTACCCGATGAGAACTTTGCTCCACATGAACTCAGCCTCGATATATAGAATTTGAAAGGAACTCTACCTCAATGGGAACTGAACCTGATATAGACTTTAAAAGGAACTCTGCCTCGACAAGAACTCCAACCCAATAGGAACTTCGCCCCTGCGAGAACTCTGCCCAGCAAAAACTCTATTCGATAGGAACTTTGCCTTGATATGGACTCTACAGGAACTCTTCCCAGCAGGAACTCTATTCGACAGGAACTTTTCCTTGATATGGACTCTACCTTGATATGGACTCTACCTCGATATGAACTACGCCCCAATATGAACTCTACCCGGTGGGAACTTTGCTCCGCGGGAACTTAGCCCCGATATATAGACTTTGATAGGAAATATACCTCAATGGGAACTTTTCCTCGGCAGGAACTTTGCCCGATAGACTCAGCCCCAATATAGACTTTGGCAGGAACTCTACCTCAATGGGAACTCTGCCCGATAAGAACTCTGCTCGGAGGGAACTCTACTCGGCACTCTGCCCGAACTTTGCTCGGAACTCAGCTTGAGAACTCAACGCGGAACTCTGCCCGATAAGAACTCTTCCAGGTGGGAACTCTTCCCGATAGGAACTCTGCTCGATGAGAAATTTGCTCCACATGAACTCATCCCTGATATATAGACTTTGACAGGAACTCTACCTCAATGGGAACTCAACCTGATATAGACTTTGACAGGAACTATGCCTTGAAAAGAACTCCAACCCAACAGGAAATTTGCCCTGCGAGAACTCTGCCCAGCAAAAACTCTGTTCGATAGGAACTTTTCCTCGATATGGACTCTACAGGAACTCTTCCCAGCAGGAACTCTATTCAACAAGAAATTTGCCTTGATATGGACTCTACCTCGATATGAACTACGCCCCAATAGGAACTCTACCTGGTGGGAACTTTGCTCCGCATGAACTTAGCCCCGATATATAGACTTTGATAGGAAATCTAGCTCAATGGGAACTCTGCCCCGGCAGGAAATTTGCTAGATAGGAACTCTTCCCGGTGGGAACTAAGCCCCCAATAAGAAGTCTACCCGATGGGAACTTAGCCCCGATATATAGACTTTGATAGGAACTCTAGCTCAATGGGAACTCTGCCCCAACAGGAACTTTGCCCGATAGGAACTCTTCCCGGTGGGAACTTTGGCTCCGCGGGAACTTAGCCCTGATATATAGACTTTGATAGGAACTCTGCCCCGACAAGAACTCCAACCCAACAGGAAATTTTCCCCTGCGAGAACTCTACCTAGCAAAAAATCTGCTCGATATGAACTACGTCCTAATAGGAACTCTACCCGATACGAACTTTGCTCTGCAGGAACTTAGCCCCGATATACAGACTTTGATAGGAACTCTAGCTCAATGGGAACTCTGCCCTAGCAGGAAATTTTCCACTGCGAGAACTTTGCCCTTGCGAGAACTATGCCTAGCAATAAATCTGTTTGATAGGAACTTTGCCTCGATATGGACTCTACAAGAACTCTTCCCAGCAGGAACTCTATTCGACAAGAACTTTTCCTTGATATGGACTCTACCTCGATATGAACTACACCCCAATAGGAACTCTGCCCCATGGGAACTTTGCTCCGCGGGAACTTAGCCCCGATATATAGACTTTGATAGGAACTCTACCTCAATGGGAACTCTGCCCCAACAAGAACATTACCCGATAGGAACTCTGCTCGGAAAAAACTTTGTTCGATAGGAACTTTGCCTTGTTATGGACTCTACAGGAACTCTTCCCAGCAGGAACTCAGCCCCGGCAAGAATTTTGCATGACGAGATATTTGCTCTGCAGGAACTCAGCCCCAACATAGACTTTGACAAAAACTCTACCTCAATGGGAACTCTGCCCGATAGGAACTCTGGCGATTTCATACCCATTTCTTGGTCACCTACATCATTTATTCTTTCATTTCATGGTAGATTTGCATTTTGCATGCTAGTTGCACCTTTTAGGGCATGCATCTTTTCATCTTAGGGATTGCATTTTCATGGTAGTTTAGATTGCATTAGCATAATTTAACCCTAGACCTTTAAAAATTCTTCAAAAATCTCCATAAAATAGCTTAGAAAACCCTAAAAGAAAAGATAAACCCTAACCATAGTCTCTCCTTCCTAACTTGACGTCACCCTTCCTTCCCCTTTCTTCCCTTAGTTCTTCCTTCTATCCTATTCTCCCTCACTCCCTTGCCTTTCTTAGGTTTCCTTGGGTTGTGCTAAAGTTTATGATGCACAAAATCCATTTGATTGGAGAGAATTGATCTCTCTTCAGTAAGTACTTATAGTAGTGATGATATTTTATGTTTGGTTTAAGGCAGCTTAAAAGATTTGGTTTAGACTGAATAAATTTGGTGTTATTCAAGGGAACGACAAATTTATTTGAGAAAAGGGTGGGAGAGTATCAAAAGGATTCTGTTATGTCCAACTTGAGTAGCAACTAGATTCATGTATTTAGTTTAGATGAAGAATTTTGAAGGCACACTTCCAAGTTGAAGAGATGGGATATCCATCTAATCCAATTTAAGTACTTGGCATTTTTTTTAAAGTAGTACATGGGTTCTTTGTCTCTTAATGCTTTCATGTTGAAGGGACCTTCATCCATTGGTTGAGAATGTATATTGTATTTGTATGTTAATTTGGTTGTCTTTGAGGGTTGGAATCATTTGTCTCAATTCAAATCTCCTTAGATTCATTTGTTACTTTCTATGGCGAGGAGTTGTATTGCAGCTAGGTCTATTTATACCATTTTAAAAGCCTTCAATAAATCAATCATAGTATTCATCATCCCTTGTTCTAATCATTTGGTTTCTCTCAACATGCTATCTTTCATAGTTATCCTTTCTAAACATTCATAAGATTGCACACATTTAAAGCTTCTATTGATTGAATGGATATGGATATTTAGAATTATGAAGGTGTGTTTATGCAATTAAATATCCTCAATAGAAGCTAAAGTTTGTTCATCCTTTAGTGGTTTGTTTTGCTTATTAATTTTTTTTCGTGGAAATCCTTATCAATGCGGACTAACTAAATAATTTAATTTTTAACATCCTTTCAAACCTGCTTGGTCTAGAGGACCTTTTCTTACAATCATTTCGAGAATCAAATTAACAAGCACAAGAATAAAGCAGTTTAGTCCTTGCCCTTTTGGGATGCATAAAAATCTATGATTGTTACATTGGAACTCTGCATTTATGTCACAGTAACACCAGTTTATAAACATGGTAAAGGCCGTATATCTACATAAATTTGAACTTAGATTACAAAATGTTAACATCATGAACCATAGATGTTTCAAATCCTTCTCAGTGTAATTTCAAATTATATTTTACTGTCCTATTTAATGCAAAATTGAGATCAGCACATGAAATAGGATGCTCACAATGCAGTATATTGACAGCTCAGAAGGACTGAATTATGGACAAGTTTTCTATCATAGTTTTGTTCAAGGATGTTCCAGTAATGGTTACAATTTTAAGCAATTGATTCCAACCATCACCCTTCTTGTTGCTTAACAACATCCAACATACAAATAAGACATCTTTGAGTTGATGAGTAGTCCCACACAGATGATGGAAAATTCCCTAATAGATACTTAATTCGAATGTACAAGTAAAATGCACTGATTTATGTCGACTGATATATTAGAAATGAGTTCAACGATTGTGAAAAACATCCTTTAATTTTATAATTGAATATTCAGAATAGATAACTTAAATACATTGATACATCACAACACATTGATACCTTCTTGCACAAAACAACACATATTAACAAGGGTGAGGTAATTTATATCTTCAATATACGACCTTGATATAAGGAAAAAGAGTATATATTTTAATAAGAACCATCCAGAAAAGTTACAAGATTTATAAGCATTAGATAGACACCCTACATCAAAATAGGTCTTCATTCTATACATACAAAGTCAGCTTGTATACAAAAATGTTGGCCATCCTACATGCCAATGGGTTGGCCTTCCTTGTAGGGGCTACAAACTAGTTTTTATACAAATGAAAGTCACCCTTTTTCTTTAGACATGTTTTTCTTCATAGTGCATGTGTGTGGCCTCTTTGTTTTGGCGAGAGATTGTGAATAGAACGAAGGTTGGCGATATTTAGAGTTCTTATCCTTTCCTTCATCTGGGGTGATAAAGGTCCGTTTGCGACCTCTGTGCAGTGTATTTTCATTTTTTGACATAGAAAGCTCTCCAATATCCTCATTTAGCACATTTTGTACTTTTCTATAATATAGTAATTTTAAACTCCTTGTCATGAAGAGAAGCTATTTTTTATCCTCCCTACTCAACTTTGGTCATTCGATCAATATCAAAGGCCAACTATCAACCATTTCTCTTCCATACATGGTTGTTGGAAATGATATGTTCACTGTCATGTTAATTTCATACTTTCTACACATCATGAATTGGTATAGACAAGCAGTCAACATGATGACTGACAATCTTAGAAGGCTCAAGAAAATGCTTTTGTGAAACATATAAAGATAATCCCCAATAAAGGGATTCACAAAGCTTGACAGGACTTTTAAATCAAGAAAGCTTGATTCATGTCATCTCTAATATCTAAAATTAATCTCCCCAGAGGGTTTTTGCTAAGATTTTATGCATAGCTATAACTTTGTCTCTATCAAGTCGAGACACTTGCTAATAATCAATGGAAGATTACATTGAATAATTACACACTGAAAATTTAAACTTCAAATTTGCATAGAAACAGAAGATCATAGAAGGACATATCATAGAAACTTCTATTTATATCATTATACATATCCAAATATCCGAGGTTGCAATTTACATCATTATACATATGCAAGCATTAAAAGAGCTATTTTCACTGAAATATACACAAAGGAGTTGTTTGTTTCATTACTAAAATATCTGCAAGTTTACAAAATAAGGCCAATGGAGCCTCTCATACGCATAAGAGCCATACCATTAGAGACACCAAAATAAATATAACAAGAAAAGATACACATATCAGAGAACCATAACTATGTCCATCAGAAACGTTTGATGGAATAGAACTTGATACCAAATCATTTCTCCCCCGCCCCTCCCATGATGTCGACGTTGCCCCATATAGTAGATCATTGGGCATCCTATCAATATTGCTATGGTGATTTATCGTGAAGGATTCAAATTTGGAAGCAATAATTATAACTTCCCTATGAAGTTGTTTCAAATGCTCCTTTCTGACTTGGTATGTGCCTTTAAGCTGATTGCATACAAGTTCAGAGTTTGTGAAGACACCTGTGTGATTGGCACCATGCTTTACCGTTGTCTATAGCCCTTCAATGAGAGCAATATAATAGGCTTCATTATTTGTAGTCATTCCGCATATATCCCTTTTTTGCTGGAACACCTGATTTGTAGCATTATTATGCCGGACACAAACAATGGTTGCTTGTCCTAGGTTTGGAACACAGGACACTCCAATGCATAATGTCCACTTTTGAAGCATGTTGAATGTTTCCAATGCGCTGCAAAAACAAAAACAAAAGAAACTGTTATAATTTGAGGAAAACAAAACATGTACACGCAAACATGTACATTATAACAAACATGTTAACTGTCATAACATGGACATAAACATGTACACAAACAAAAGAAACTGTTATGCAGGCCTCACTAAGGAACTTGAAATTGTAAATCTATATTTACAACGTACGATTCTCACTGCAAAGCACACAATAAGACAATAATAGAAACAAATATGGACATGCAAGGGCTAAATAACAACAGTCCTGAAACAATTATTATAACTTATTCGGTAGCCATATTGTTCCAACAACCATCTTTTTGATGTGGTTGTTAAAAAGTTCTTAACAATAAAAAGTATGTAGGGCATTCTAAAATGTTTTCATTATGAGCTAAATTCCCTTAACTAGATGAATGCTTGCAGTAGCTTAACTAGATGAATGCTTGCAGCAGCTTAACTAGATGAATAGTTGCAGCAACTTATAGATCAAAGAAGAAAAAAGTATGAGTCACTGTGATGGATAATTTCAAAATTCAGGAGTTTGAAATTCAATCATTTGAAGCGTAATTTTCTGAATTCTGAAGTTGCATTAATTGCCATAGAATTGAAGTTTCTATAGGTTCCCTAGGGGTTGGGATTGGTTCTTGTTAGAATTGAACTTTCCACCACGAGTTGAACAGATCGAGGAATGAAAACCAAATGAAATACAACAACAATAAACAGAGGATGTGGTGCAAACTTAGCTAGGTTGATACATTGTGGAACAATGTTTTTAGCCTGAATGGTCTTTAGACAACATTGTCACCAAGACAGTCTTGATGTGGGCCTGTACTATTTGTGTCAAATTGGAACTTGAAATTTCACAACAATTGGCACTGTTTGTCAGTTGAGTAAGGTCTTTTTAGTGTCTTCTTGAATTCGTTCTTGTTCTTCTCTTTTGGAATCAGGTCTAGGCATGATGAAATTGGCCCCTACATATATCAATCTATCAATCTCTTAAGGCTGCATCCATACGAATAGTTTCAAGATATGTGATTGGTTAAGATTACAATTTGAACTCAAACAATTAAGTGAAGTTATGGAATTAAACTCCCTTAACTAGATGTAGCAGCTTATAGATCAAAGCTTAACTCACATTTGGGCTTTGTGGGTGTGAGTGGCGAGATTCCCTCAGTCAAGCTTCAACAAGTGTTGTAGTTGATGACGGAAATATGCTGGATAATTTGTTCTTTCTTCTGTCTTCATGCTAAGGCCATTCACAATAACCAACTAAATTAATTTCATTCCTGTCAATAGTTTATTTTGCTTTTAAGAAGAGGAGAAACCATTACAAAAAACAACAAGAACTATGTTCGATTCTTTCATTTCACTAAAACAGACAAATTCAAGCCCAAAATACACTAGAAACTTTCAAAATCAACAATAATTAATCTCAAAAACAGCTATTTACAGAATGTAACAAAAAAAGCCCATAAAAGATTGACCTGAATAGAGAAAAGAGAAGAGAAATAAGGATCTGGCCCAGACTTTCTCAATCACAAAGCTTCATCTCGAAGGCTCTATCTGCATCATTTTTCCAAAGTCATGTCGACTTTGGCCTCCAAGACCCTGATGCCGGCATCACTGCATTTTATTTCCCAATTTCCATAGTTCCCACGCTACAACTTTCCTCCCACCGCCGGATAGCTCGAGAGAACTCGGAAAAGAGAGACCTTCAAATTCAGGACAGGCATCCATACTGACAGTTGCTTGGTAGTAATAGACAAGACGGACGCTGTAGGTGGTCTCTCTCAGCGCTAATTAAAACACCGGGGATGAGCATTGCCCCGCCAAGGTGGGCGGAACAGGTCTTCTCGAGCCGCTTGCTCAGTTTCATCTTTTGCCACACCGCCACTCCACCCAAAATTTATGTCTGAGTTATGAGCAGACCAGAAAAAGGAACACATAAATTCCCGACCTTTGACGGCGTAGACAATGGTTGGCAAAAGGAACAAAAGACGTGAAACATTATATAGGTCTGCACCAGTTGCTCTATAACAGCACACAGCTCTATTTTCTTCATTGGAAAACACCCTCTACAAGGTCTGTTGTGCTGCAACATAAAGCCACACTGAATTGACATCATTATCAAAAAAACATAGAACAAATAGTTGTAAAATCGCGTGAAGCAGACGCAAAGAGGGTCGAATGAAGCCACATATGAACATCCGGATGGGTCAAAGATCTTAGAACGATGAGCCGGAGGAAACCTCACGGAACACGGCAATACAGAAGAGGATCACTCAAAATAGACTAAATTTTATTTAAAAAAACTGACAATTTTCAGAATACGTGGTGAGCTTTTATTTGGTAGAGAGACGATGAATGGGAAACAGTGCCTCAGATACTCAACATGGGAGAAACGCGTAATTAGTTTTTTTGTGGATTCAAACTTTTATTAAATAAAGGAAGATTCAACCATCAAATAAAATAATCCACAAAATTAACATGATCAATTAATTTTGCGAGTTTATGGCTATTAGCTGTCCGACACATTTAAATTCCAAACACTTTTTAATGGAATGTAATGTGAATCTTACTATTTGTTAGCGCTTTTCTGGCTATACAATATTGAACGGTCAACTCATACTCCACGAGGAATATGGAGGCATATGCAAATTGGAGCATCACCGCAAGGCACCATGTTGAAGTTTTGTTAACTTTCCTATGTATCAGATATAGCTATTTGATTCCAAGTGATTCAGAGGAATGCGGATAACAAAATTTATTTGGAAAATATTTCAAATGAATCCTCTCATCTACATTCCAAGTGCTTGACAATCATTTTCAGGTGTTTTAAACACACCTATTATGGACATCTTTAGATGGCAATCATTTATATCCAGCTCCCACAACCTTGACAGATGTGCCTGGCCTGCAACGTTCCCATTTTCAAAGTGGGTTTTGATACCCTGAATGTTAGAGAGTATTCAAGATCATAAATGTACAAAGAACTACAATTTAAAAGATAACTGAAAATATCGGACTCTGTTAAACTATGGTAAAATTGTAAATTGGTGAAAGTTTTTCATCACATATCCAAGTTGGATTCTCAAAATGAAAATGCTTGCATCTAAAACTGAGTAATCCTCGAAGTAATAAATAACATCTAAAACTGGTAATCCTCAAAGTGTCAAAGTAACAAATTACATCTAAAACTGGTAATCCTCTAAGTAATCCTCTAGGTGAGGTGATGCTTACCTGATGTTTACCTCCATTTAAGTTCTCCATAGTACTCCACGTAAATGTAGGGACAGCTGCTGCAACCTGCTTATCGTGTACCAATGAAATAATTGCCGGCATCTTCGTTTGCATTCGCACATTGTTTTCAAAATTTGACCGGAGTGTTTTTTAGAGCACTTGACACTATTTTGAAGGTTGGACTAAAGATTCAAAAAGTGATCGGTCGGACACATTACGAAGAAGGTTCCAGAGACGCCTCGCACATTCTTTCTGTGCTATTTCTCTTTCTCTGCCCGGGTCTCTAAGGTGGTCTTGCATTCTTACATAACTTTTGCTGTGGACCTCGATTAAACCTTTGTTCTCTAGACACAACGATCCTTCCCAGCTGTCTCCGTCCCATATTCTTAGTGCGGTATCACGCACATCTTTTGCCATGAAGAAAAAGACAATATCTAAGAATGTTTGCCTCTCCTTTGAATCAAGACCTTTGTAGCTAGTTTTCAACCAGCTACGCATACCATAGGGAAGTATTGGAGTGATTTTGTGCAATTGCTCTTCCCAATACTCCAAATCATGTTTCCCACCAAGAAGCTCCCCAAACACTTTAGAGGCAGTGGCAATCCACCGCATATCTTCAAAAACATTTCAACAACATTTTCAAATCTTGCCTCAGGATGAGGCCGGCCGAAGGCATGCCAACGGAAGAGCTGTTCTGAGTGTCGTGCATCGAGACCTTCTAGTGTGTAAATAGAAGACATAAAAAATCCAGAGCTTATGAGAACATGCCTATGGCGAGATGTAACTAGAATTGAGCTATGTGAATTAAGGGCATATTTCAGGGGTAAAAATAATGCTTCCAGTTGCTCAATACAATCCACATCATCTAAAACGATGAGTGTGTTAAGAGGTGAATGACACCTTTTGAGCTTTTTTTAACAGTATTTTTATTCCAAATCCCAAAGTTTCCACCCCAAACCTAGAAACTAGTAATTTTTCTCCTTGGCAATTATTTGACTTTTAGCATTAATTTGACAAACTCTAATGAATATGGCCAATTTGCTTAGGCTATTATGACCCAATGCCAATTTGGGACATGACAAGTATGTGGCACATGCATTGTCCTTAAGCTTTCCTCGGAACATTTTTACCATTTGCAGCTTAAAGCAGGTCAAGGTACTAATTCCAGAGTTGAGCTTCTAGCTCTTTGGGGGCTTCTGTGGTTTGCTAGGAAGGCGAGCATTGATACTGTTCACATTTTTGGGGATTCACAATGTATCATCGATTGGGCTTCAGGCAAATTGCTTTTGAGACCTTTATTACTGGAACATTGGATGCAAAGGACGCGTTCTTTGATAATGTCATTTTCTGATATCTCATTTACACATATTTACCGATGCTATAATAAGGACGCTGACGGTATTTCAAAGTTGGCACTGGGTGATATGGATGGACTCCTTGTCAAGGAATTTAGAGGAGCATTTTTGGTTAGCAAGAGCCATTTGGAAATATGTTGACTGATTCAGATGGTGTTATTGGACAGTATATGTGAGATGTATTGACTTTTTTTTATACTAGTATGTGTACCTTTTTGACGGAATTTTGAGATAGATGAATTTTTTGTATCGTTGAAAGTATGATGGGCATTGAGAAGTCATCTCGCTTCTCTGGCGATGTAATGTAATGGAGACACAACTTTTTCTATTAATAAAAAGTTGTTTTTTTCGATATGAAAAAAAAAATGAGTCTGGTGGAATTGGGCCCACGATGGCTAAATGGATTGTGGGTTCTATGAAGGCTCATGTTCTCCATATAGCCACATTCTTTAGTCAATTTGTTTCATAGCTGGGCCTGGGTCCTAATAGGGCCTTGACAAAAGGTTTTAATTCCTCAAATGAGTCTAGTGGAATTGGGGCCACGATGGCTAAGTGAATTTTGGGTTCTATGAAGGTTCTTGTTCTCCATATGGCCATAGCTGGGCATGGGTCCTAAAATAATGGATTTAGTACCGCTGAGGAGTGTACATTAACTTCATAGACATATGCACCTAGATATACTAGAAATGTAGCTAGAACCAAATGGCTGCCTCTTATGGCTGTCCAACAACAATCAAACCCACTGCAACCAACATATCATCTTCCATTGTACAATCAGGATATAAGAATGCAATTGCACTCAGTTAATCAACATAAATATCTCCTTGCTAGTGCCAGTACTCATGAGATACAGAACCTACTCAACCTGTGATCTACTGTTAATGATAAAGATAATAATGCTAGTGGCTCCACACCCGGAGTTCACACCAATTTTTCCAACTGTATGGCAATCAATGGTCTAATGGTATTGGTGGCCAATGTGAAAATCCTCACAACAGATCTAAGAGATGATGTATAACTCACAAGAGAATAATGGATTAAGCAAGAGAATAGAAGAAGAGTGATACATGCAGTATAATGAGCAACAGAATAATGTGGTACAGTAGAACTCGGATAGAAGCAATAATACTTCGGTCATACTAAATTATTAATCACAAATGGACATATAAATAATACAATGCATGAGGAATTCGAATGCCTAAGGTGGCAATTCGAATTAGCCTTCATGGAGTGATCAAAGGATCACTGGAGTGTCATCGGAGCACAACTAGGTGTCCTCATGATCATCGGAGCGCAACTGGAAGTCTTCATCATCATCAATGGAGTCATCAATGCTCAAGTAACTGTCAACCATCAGTCAAACTAACTCTGGTAGGTGTAACTCAGTGTAACTAAGTGTAACTGAGTGTAACTGAGTGTAACTCAATGTAACTAAGAGTAACTGAGTGTAACTCAATGTAACTAAGAGTAACTGAGTGTAACTCACTGTAACTGAGTGTAACTGACTGTAACTGACTGTAATTGACTGTAACTGAGTGTGACTGAGTGACAACTGGACTGGTAGGTGAAGAATGGCGAGTTGCTCCCTAAAATCAAGGAAGAAGGGCGCACTAAGCAACTGGAGGGCTAAAACTGAATAGTGAGAAGCTCCTGGGGGCTGGCTAACTGAGGGCTAGGTGCTGGACTGATGACTGGGATGCATGCAAAATGCATGCAAACCCTAGAATGCATGCAAACCCTAAAAGTGCATGCATGACTGAAAATGTAAATGATCAAAATACTGGTGGGACTAGGATGGAGTATAGGAATATCCTAACAGCCAATCCATCTGATAGTAGCATAGTCGTCTTCGGTGAAAACAACTTAGGATCAGATGCTGCAAAATCCTTCACTTATGCAAACATGCTCATGCCTCGGGAGTAGTTTGCAAGGAGTAATTTATGCTACTTATAGCAAAAGCAAGAGGGATCTCGGTGTTAACAACAAGGACCTTTGCAAAAATATGAAAACCAAGTTGCCTAGAAGTATATGTTGTAGTAGCAATAGGGAAATCATTATCTCTAATACGTAGTAGCTTTCTTCAATATATCCTCCACCTCTATAAAAATTAACTCATAAGATATATTGATATATTAAAGGTAGGTGAGTAGCTCAAAGATTTACCTATTATTACTACAAATGCACTTCTAAACAACTTGGTTTGTAGATTTCTGGAAAGGTCGTCATTATTAACATAATTGGGTCCTAAAAGTGTTTTTATGGCCACCCAAAGCCTTGTCTCCCAAAAGGGTTTTAGGGCTTCCCAAATTTGTTTAGTCTTTTTCAGGGTAGTGTGATCTATTTAATTGGATACATTATCATTACGAAAATGGAGCTTGACATATTATGTGCTTGATTCCTTCAGATGAGATTTAAGCTTGTCTCTGTCATTTTAGTATTATGAGGAGAAATATGCTCCTATTTTGATTTATTCATTCTTTTTCTTATACCAATTTGTAAACAATAATACCCTCAATTAATAAACAAGAACTGATTTACAGAGTTGCATGGCTAAAAATCCATGTTATCATTTGTTCATCTAATAATGCTAAGGCTATTCACAATAACCAACTAACTTAATTTCATTTCGGTCAATAGTTTATTTTTCTTTTAAGAAGAGGAGAAACCCATTACAGAAAACAACAAAAACTATGTTCGATTCTTTCATTTCACTAAAACAGAAAAACTCAAGCCCAAAATACACCAGAAACTTTCAAAATCAACAATAATTAATATAAAAAATTGCTATTTACAGAATGTAAAAAAAAAGCGCATAAATGATCGACCTAAATAGAGAAAAGAAAAGAGATATAACGATCTGGCCCAGACTTTCCCAATCACAAAGCTTCATCTCGGAGGCTCTATCTGCAATCATTTTTCCAAAGTCATGTCGACTTTGGCCTCCAAGACCCTGATGCCGGCATCACTGTATTTTATTTCCCAATTTCCATAGTGCCCACGCTACAACCTTCCTCCCACTGCCGGATAGCTCGAGAGAACTCGGAAAAGAGAGACCTTCAAATTCAGGACAGGCATCCATAGTGACAGTTGCTTGGTAGTAATAGACAAGACGGACGCTGTAGGTGGTCTCTCTCAGCGTTAATTAAAACACCGGAGATGAGCATTGTAGCGCCAAGGTGGGCAGAACAAGTCTTCTCGAGCCGTTTGCTCAGTTTCATCTTTTGCCACACCGCCACTCCACCCAAAATTTATGTCTGAGTTATGAGCAGACCAGAAAAAGGAACACATAAATTCCCGACCTTTGACGGCCTAGACAATGGAAGGCAAAAGGAGCAAAAGACGTGGAACATTATATAGGTCTGCACCAGTTGCTCTATAACAGAACACAGCTCTGTTTCTTCATTGGAAAACACCACACTGAATTGACATCATTATCAATGAAACACAGAACAAATAGTTGTAAAATCGCGTGAAGTAGACGCAAAGAGGGTCGAATAAAGCCGGATGGGTCAAAGATCTTAGAACGACAAAGCCGGAGGAAACCTCACGGAACACGGCAATACAGAAGAGGATCACGCAAAATAGACTAAATTTTATTTAAAAAAACTGACAATTTTCAAAATACGTGGTGAGCTTTTATTCGGTAGAGTGACGACGAATGGGGAACAGTGCCTCAGAAACTCGACCTTGGGCTCGGAGAAACCCTAATTTTCGTTTTAGAGTAAGTTAAACTCTAGACCATTTGCACTAAGAATCTGGCGATATTTTTGGTGAAAATTCGGCTGAAATTGCTTAAATGACAGTTTTGTGTGGGTAGAATTACATAATCAGGTTGCCCCAGGCGTAATCGTGGTCGCTGAATCCATTCCTGCAACCAAAATCGCAGTTTCAGCAATTTCCCCTTCACCAGATTCCGATGAAAATCGCCAGTAAAAATGCAAATGGTCTACAGTTTAGCCCATTTCGTTAGTTTTTCATGAATTCAAACTTTTAATGAGTAAAGGAAGATTCAAGAATCAAATAAAATAATCCACAAAATTTACATGATCAATTAAATTTGCGAGTTTATGGTTATTAGCTGTCCAACACATTTAAATTCCAAACACATTTAATTGGAATGTAATGTGAATCTCACTATTTGTTAGCGCTTTTCTGGCCATACAATATTCTAAATTTCTACATATGGGAAAAAAACATATATTGAACGGTCAAATCATAGCAACAGTAAGTTGTTTTTAAATTCCACGGGGAATATGGAGGCATACGCAAATTGGAGCATCACCGCAATTTGATTCCAAGTGATTCAGAGGAATGCAGATAACAGAATTCATTTGGCAAATATTTCAAATGAATCATCATTCATTCATTCATCTACATTCCAAGTGCTTGACAATCTTTTTCAGGTGCTTCAAATTAACATAGACAGAGAGACAGTGTGGAGCAGAGCACAAAGGCTCGCTCTTCATACACAAAGGAATGGCAAAACCAATTCATTTATTAAGTGAGAACTGATTACAATATATAGGTGTAGATAGTCACAACAAACCAAACCATAGATCCAAGAAAGGTGGATGTGAAACCTCTACATTCTAATCATAGAAAGTACACATCAACCCAATAACTAGATACCTGCCTAGCATTTCTACATTATTCCAACATACCCCCTTAATGTAGAAATGGATTTTCTACAACACCTAATTTCTGTCTAAGGATTTCAAAGTGAATTCTGCCAATGGGTTTTGTAAATATATCAGCGACATTATCACTTGTATTACAATACAGAAGTTTAATTTCCTTAGAATCAATCTTTTCTCTAACAAAGTGATGTTGCAGCTCAATGTGTTTTGTTCTTGCATGATAAACTGGGTTGTGTGCTAGCTTGACTGCACTTTGATTGTCACAATGTATATTTGTGGGTTCTGCTTGCTTTTCTCCAATATCTTCAAGAATCCTCCTCAACCATACAGCTTCACATGTAGCACTAGACATGGCTTTATACTCAGCTTCTGTAGATGATAGAGAAACAGTTGGCTGTTTCTTGCTGCTCCATGCTACGACCCCTGATCCAATGTTGAATGCATATCCTGTAGTAGACCTTCTGTCATCAACGTTTCCTGCCCAATCAGAGTCAGAAAATCCTGCCAATTGAACATCAAACTTATCAGTATATAAAAGACCAAAGTTCATTGTCCCTTTCAGATATCTAAGGACCTTCTTTGCAGCCTTCCAATGGCTTTCATTTGGCTTAGCCATGAATTGACTAAGAATGCTGACTGCATATGAGATATCTGGCCTTGTAGTAGTGAGATAATTCAGACTTCCCACTAGCTGTCTATACAAAGAACCATCTGCATCTTTTGTTCCATCTTGACTGCTTAGCTTCACATTCTGTTCTAAAGGAATCACTGATTCTTTGCAATCACTCATATGGAATCTGCTCAATATTTCCTTCACATACTTACTTTGAGTGATCATAGTTTTACCAGATTCTTTCCATACTTCAAGTCCCAAGCAATAGTGAAGTTCACCAAGGTCTTTCATTTCAAATTCCTGTGATAACTGATTTTTGATTTCTGCAATCAACTTACAAGCATTTCCTGTGATAATGAGATCATCAACATATAACGATATTAAGCAAACATTTCCTTCCTTATCTTTCTTCACATACAGGTTAGGATCACTTTTGCTTTTCGCAAAGCCTTTTTGATTAAAGAAGGTATCAATCTTTATGTACCATGACCTAGGGGCATGTTTTAATCCATAGATGGCTTTCTTTAACTTACATACAAGGTGCTCCTGTCCTTTCTGTACAAAGCCTTCAGGTTGGACTAAGTACACTTCTTCTTTTAGTTCACCATTTAAGAAGGCAGATTTTACATCTAATTGATGGGTCTTCCAATTATGAGTTGTAGCTAATGCAACCAGAATTCTAATTGTGTTTAGTTTTGCTACTGGTGCAAAAGTTTCCTCAAAGTCAATTCCCTCCTGTTGAGCATAACCTTTGGCAACTAATCTTGCTTTAAATCTGTCAATGCTACCATCTGATTTAAGCTTATGTTTAAACAGCCATTTACATCCTATGGGTGTTTTGTTCTCTGGTAACTCTGTTAATTCCCAAGTCTGATTCTTCATAATAGAGTTATATTCTTCATTCATAGCTTCAACCCATTCTTCTTTATCTTTGGCTTGTTTATAATTCATTGGTTCATTCATTGCACTGGACATTAAAGCATAGTCATCATACCTTGAAGGAGGACGAGTCTGTCTTGAAGACCTTCTTAGTCCTACATTGTCTGTAGGGGTATCATAAGAATAGAGAAGAGGAAGTGCAGAGCCAAAGGCTCGCACACACACACGGGAGGAGTAGCACTCAACTCATATTGTATTATGAATAATGTTTACATATATAGTTGAGATAGATCTCAACAAACCAAACCTCAGATCCTAAAACCATGGATCTCAAACCTATGCATAGACAATACAACTCAACGCAATCCCTAGCATTTCTACATTATCTCTAACATCCTTCCTTAATGTAGAAATGGATCAAAATATTAAATATGCCTATAGTTTCAGGCTTACAAATCAGCAAAGCAAATTAACGATCTAGAGTTTCAAGCCTTGAACTCTACAGTCCTCCTTCTTCTTCATTTTGACCTTAGTTGCCGTCAAATCATACTTATTTTTCTTCTTAGGTTTTCTCGGCAAGATCTTGAAATCTCCAGGCCTTGTTGTACTGTTCATTTTAACATAAAATTCTTCAAAATTTATATTTAAAGTTGGCTTCCATGGTTGAAGACAAATAAGTATTTTTACACTTGCCAAAATTTCTTCATCATAATTTTGCTTGCCATCCTTGTTTTCATCTTTTGCAGTCTCGATGCAATCTACAACAATATTAGGCTTAGCTATCCATTCTTCAATAAACCTCAGTTCTGCATCAAAGTCATTTATTTTTGCTTCAGCGAATGTAATAGTAGAGACCAATGGAAGTGAATCGATGAGCATCTCACCAAATGCATTTACGTTCTCCATATCTTCAATAACCTGCTCTTGCTCCAGCGGAATCTCCTCATCTCCTTCTTCATCTGCAAATGAATCTTCATGCAAAGGTGGATCTGATTCTAGCGAGATCTCTTTGTCTCCTTCATCATTTACAGGAACTTGGCTGAAGTAATCATCTTCCTCTTCGTCTTCAAAGATTCTTTCAAAAGCAAGTCTCATTAAAAAATCCATTTTTTTTTTCAAGAGCACATGGGCATCAGCGACTCCACCTCAACACGCAGGCATGTGTGAAAGAGGCATGTGCGATTTCTTTCACGCTAGATCCCACTACTGGTAGTGATCTCATTCCTCTGCGATTTCTCCCTCTACAATTTATGGGCGATCCCTTCTTTTCTACACAGGCAGTTCTGAACAGCGTGTAAGATATATCCACGGTGGCTTCTTCACACAGCTACAGCAGTGTATCTATCTCTCACAGGGTCAGGTCTTAGTGCACAGCAATTCACGTCGGAGGCTTCAACGCACAGGTTCACGGTTCACGGCTGTCACAAAAAAAAAATTACTTCTGCGATCTCAGACTCACTCACAGGCGGCTTGGTCCTTCCTCGGTCTCGGTGGCTTCCTCCACGCACAGTCAGCTATCTCGTCTTCACACAGTTGCGATCTAGGTCATCCTTTTCGTTTTACCGCAGTAGAGCCACTTCCTCACAATTGTGTGGCAGCTTTCACACTAAATGCAACTGGGCGCACGACTTATTGCAATAGCTGCAAAAAAAAAAAAATTCAGGTTCTGCTGCTTCAAATATGGCAGAGATCTCAGAGATCTCAGAGCCGTGACTCAAGCTGACTGACGCAAGCTCCTTCACATGCATACTCTGGCAGCGATCTTCTACTTCCACGGTGATCTCCACCACTCAATCGAAAAAACCACTCGATCAGTCACTTGTGTTATGATCGATGGCAACTCTGGCCAGAATCCTCCACAGAACGGATGATGGGATGATGCAAATTAGCAACAACCAGGATATGGCAAATCACAGGCCTCTAACTATACAGCTTGATCCTTCACACAAATGATAGTTGGGCAGATCTACTCGGGAGGTCTACCGGTGATCCAAAGCAACACCAGCTCAAACAAGCGCAGGGTACTTCAAAACTTGACGGATCCTCACATGTAGCCTCTTCATGCTCACGGCAGCCGACAAGTACTACCTCAGCTCTGATACCAAATTAACACAGACAGAGAGACAGTGTGGAGCAGAGCACAAAGGCTCGCTCTTCATACACAAAGGAATGGCAAAACCAATTCATTTATTAAGTGAGAACTGATTACAATATATAGGTGTAGATAGTCACAACAAACCAAACCATAGATCCAAGAAAGGTGGATCTGAAACCTCTACATTCTAATCATAGAAAGTACACATCAACCCAATAACTAGATACCTGCCTAGCATTTCTACATTATTCCAACACTTCAAACACACCTATTATGGACATCTTTAGAAGGCAATCATTTATATCCAGCTCCCACAACCGCAGATGTGCCTGGCCTGCAACGTTCGGATTCCCAAAGTGGGTTTTGACACCCTGAATGTTAGAGAGTATTCAAGATTACAAATGTACAAGGAACTACAATTTAAAAAATACCTGAAAATATCGGACTAATTCGCTAAGCTATGGTCAAATTGTAAGTTGGTGAAAGTTTTTCATCACAGATCCAAGTTGGATTCTCACAATGAAAATGCTTGCATCTAAAACTGGTAATCCTTAGAGTGACAAATTACAAGTGATGTTTACCTGATGTTTACCTCCACTTAAGTTCTCCATAGAAATCCACGTAAATGTAGGGACAGCTGCTCCAACCTGCTTATCATGTACCAATGAAATAATTGCCGGCATCTTCGTTTGCATTCGCACATTGTTTTCAAAGTTGACACTATTTTGAAAGTTGGACTAAAGATTCAAAGTGATCGGTCGGACACATTACGAAGAAGGTTCCAGAGACGCCTCGCACATTCTTTCTGTGCTATTTCTCTTTCTCTGCCCGGGTCTCTTAGGTGGTCTTGCATTCTTACATAACTTTTGCTGTGGACCTCGATTAAACCTTTGTTCTCTAGACACAATGATCCTTCCCAGCTGTCTACGTCCCATATTCTTAGTGCAGTATCACGCACATCTTTTCCTATGAAGAAAAAGACAATATCTAAGAATGTTTGCCTCTCCTTTGAATCAAGACCTTTGTAGCTAGTTTTAAACCAGCTATGCATACCATAGGGAAGTATTGGAGTGATTTTGTGCAATTGCTCTTCCCAATACTCCAAATCATGTTTCCCACCAAGAAGCTCCCCAAACACTTTAAGAGGCAGTGGCAATCCACCGCATATCTTCAAAAACATTTCAACAACATTTTCAAATCTTGCCTCAGGATGAGGCCGGCCGAAGGCATGCCAACAGAAGAGCTGTTCTGAGTGTCGTGCATCGAGGCCTTCTAGTGTGTAAATAGAAGACATAAAAAATCCAGAGCTTATGAGGACATGCGTATGGCGAGATGTAACTACAATTGAGCTACGTGAATTAAGGGCATATTTCAGGGGTAAAAATAATGCTTCCAGTTGCTCAATACAATCCACATCATCTAAAACGATGAGTGTGTTAAGAGGTGAACGATACCTTTTGAGCTTTTCTTTACCTTCATCAACGTTTTCTATTTGCACATTCCGTCCAGTCAAATCCTTCAGAAGTCTGCTTTGCAGGCAAATTAAACTGTTTTCTTTAACATTAGATAGAAAGTAACATAGATCATAAGTTGATCTATGATGGTTGAAGAATTGTTTTGCGAGGCTCGTTTTCCCTACCCCACCACGACCCACAATTCCTATAACTTTAGCCGCCCCCCTGTGCTGCTGCTTTGATAATGTCCTTTCGAGCTCTTTTACTTTTTCATTCAATCCAATTGGATATGTAGCGACAGCTAGAGGTGTCTTTCTTACTTTTCGTAAGACTCGTCGCACTACCTGTTCGACTAGCTGGCCCTCGTCACTGAATAAGAATAAAAAGAAAAACTTATAAGTCGCAAATCCTTAATGCAACAAATTAGAAACAGCTGAACCTTTCTAAAAAAGAGGCTTATAAATGGGACTGAGATGTCACCAGTTGAACGTTTCCAACTCGACAAAGTCGGGTATTTCTGCAACATGAGAAAGTGCCTTCCTCCATTTTTCAATGGAGTTAAACTCGTATTGCTGCTTTTGAGAGTCCAATGATTTCCTCTTCTCCATGATGCGCAGAGCTCGATGAAGGAGGGCTTGAGCATAGATTCTGTTTTCGCGTCCCCGCTTCCAACGATTTACCCCGTAGAAGACAGGGATAATGGTTGACCCGGACTCCAACATTAGTACAAGTTCATCCAAACACCACCTAGATTCGGCATACTTTGGAGAGAAAATAGCAATATGCACTGAGGCGGTTCGAATGGCACCTTCTATTTGACAAATGAACTTTTTTCCTTCACGTAACTCCTCTCTGTCCATAAATACTCCCAATTCGTGTAGAGTAAGACGATTGTACACATGGCTAGCTATCGTTTTCTTTACATCGGGACCACGATGATTAATAAAAACATCGTAGTGCAGGACTTCTTCTAAACTTTGGAACACTTCTAAGTTTTGTAACACTCGTGTGGCTACCTTGTCTACTAGCTTCCCCTCGTCACTGAATAATATTGACAACAAAATTACAGTAAGAAAAAGCATATTCATTACCTATCAATCCAACAAATTAAAAACTGAGCGGAAAGCGACTAACCCATTACACGCCTCCAAAGTAACACCGCTGATATCTGCAATATCGGAAAGTGTCTTCCTCCATTTTTGAATATTGTTGGAGTCGTATCGCGGCTTATTTTCATGTGTTCGCAGGGCTGAAGCATATACCCCCTTGTCACGCTGTGCTCCCCTAAGGTCTGAAGGCTTTACACCGTAGAAGACCGGAATAATGATTGACCCAGTCTCTAACATTAGGAGTAGCTCATTCATACAACACACTGATTCTGCATATTTTGTAGAGAAAATAGCGATATGGAGAGAGGCATTTCGAATAGCGCTTTCTATTTCACAAGTTAATTTATTTTCCCTCGTGGATTTAAAGATTCGCAGTCCATGTACACGAAGGCGATAGTAGAGTTGGCTTGCTAAGGTTTTATTTACCTGTGGCACATGGTGATTGATAAAAACAGCGTAGGGATATTTGCTCTTATTGCCATCAGCAGTGGAGGTGGAGACCGAGGATATATGATGAGGACCAGATGTGAAGGTAATAGCGGGTTGTGATGCCATCGGATACACAATAATTTAAGCAAAATGAGGATGAATGCAAGAGAGATTCGGGATGTGGTGCAGCGCAGATGGCATGCAAACAAACAACCAGCGTTGCCAACTAAGAGAGCATACAAGCATACATGCATAAATAACTGATGCATCCGACTATTTTTTTCAAAATACTAAATGGATTCCTTGAGAGTCCTTACCCAAACACCCTTCTCCAAGTAACTAGAAGAGATATTCCCACCGATCACGACAACTAAAAGAAGGCCGAATCCCGAGTTAAACATGACCCATTCACAACCGATTGTGACGAAGAGATATTCCCACGAAACAAAAGGAAAGAAGTGGAGGAAGAGCTATTCCCCTCGCGCCTTTAGTTTCGGTACGAATAGTCTTTCGGTTGATTGATTGATGTGGACTTCTGGCATCTTTCGGTTGATTGAAGTGCACATATATTTTCTTATGCCGCTCATCATCCATATGCTATCATTCATTTTCCTATCTTTCGGTTGATTGAAGTGCACATATATCATTCATTTTCTTATCTTTCGGTTGATTGAAGTCCACATATATTTGTTTTCTTATGCCGCTCATCATCCACATTCCATCCATATGCTATCATTCATTTTCTTATCTTTCGGTTGATTGAAGTCCACATATATTTTCTTATGCCGCTCATCATCCACATTCCATATGCTATCATTCATTTTCTTATGACGTTTTATGTCTCGCACCATTTCCGATATTTTAGGTCAAAATTTTGGAAATTGTTGAGATTTTATGATTTAAATATTCCAATATTTTTGAGACTATTGAATTTATTTTTATAATAAAAATATAATTTAAATAATAAAAATATAATTTAAATAATAAAAAATAGTAATTTAAATAAAAATTTATAAAAAAATTTAAAACATAAAAAACAATTTATATTTTTAAACTTGTAATCATTATTTTTAAATTAATTAAAATTTTAATTTTAATATAAAGTTCAACACTTTCACGTACCTTTGTCTTGGGATAATATAATTATTATATATTATAGCTAAGTTATCTTACAATTATCATATATTATAATTAAGTTACTTTAAAATAGGAACTCTATTTTTACATATTTTTTATTAAACCATATTTCAAAATCATTGTTTTTTTTCTCATAAAAAAGCTAGCTTTAGAGTCTAGAACTAGTGCATCTCAGGTTGGGATAAAAAATGAGCAAAGGATTCAATGAGATGTCTTCTCATCATTCTATCAAAAAAAATTCAAAAATAAAAGCATACATGCCTTTAGATCCCGTGCTAATGAGATTAGCAATAGGTCTGTTATGTAGACTATATTGCAATATAGAAAAAAGATGCATATCGAGGATGAGGTTATGGATCGTGTTTCAAGATGATGTCGTTGTCATGTTCCCAAAGATGCCATATACCATCCCCCACCTGTATTCCTCTCTTAGACAGGAGGTCAACCTGGATATTTCTTTCTTTGTAAATGTGATGGCTGATATTATGAAATAAACCTACAATTATTACAAGTTCTTCATAGATGGGGAGCAATAAAATATTCCTTGGAGGCTTTTTAAATCTCATATAGTCTACAACTAACCGCGAGTCACCAAAAACTTGTAGAATCTGGACCCCTTTAGATTGAGCAAGAAGCATAACTAACTTTAAGGCTAACATTTCAGCACGAGTGTTAGTGCATTGTCCTACAACAACTACAAATTTTATCCTGATGATTTGTTAGATGAACAATGCAACTTGCACCACCTCTAGAAGGTTGTCCCTGCGCATCTCCATCAAAATATGCCCATCCTCTAGTCTTATCAACATTCTCCACAATAACTCTGCAAGGTTTGGAAACCCCTACATCACGGGGGAAAGAACAGAGGATGGCAAGACTAGTTGTAGCATATACATTCGGTTCCGAGACTTTATCTTCAAAGATGGCCCTGTTCCAAGCAATCCATGAACCCCATAGCATTAGTACTGGAAGAGCCTTATAATCTTTATAGCCCTTGTTTTGGAACGAATTGTGCAAATTATCCTGTAAGTCATTTCAATGCCGGTTAAATTGAATCACTTTTATATGTGATGCATACAACTACATGTTCTTAATAAAAAGATAATTTATAAAAAGTGTTCAATAATTTCATTGTTATCCATGGAGATGAGCACCAGTTGGACTAATCCTAAATCTCTTAACTAATATCTCACAGTTTTATTTGATAAAGCTAATCACAAGAATAACTTAACTTTAAGATAAAACCTAAATTTCCATAAGACACAGGTCCACCATGGAGGTTTAGGAGGATCCTCTTCTTCTCTAATAACACCATATCCGAGACGAGGAAATCATTCTACTTAGTAAAGATGAGTTCCACTATAATATTATGTAGGATCAAGCTAAAGTATGTACATCTTTAAATATAACACTTACAAAAAGAAGTTATTTGTCATGAGTGTCGATGTAATGTATAAGGTATTCAAAGTACTCGTATTTTATGTGGGGCATTTGGCTGTTGAGAAATCGTATTTTGTTTGGTGAATTTGATTACAATTTTAGCAGAGCTTTACAGTTCATGGTGAGGGTGCTTTCTCCTCCCTATGTGTTGAAGCAAGTCCCTAAGATCAAGATTCTGACAGAGTCTAGATGTGTTGGGCCTGGCCCTTTTGGGTTTTTTGATGGTGCAGGACAACTGGGCAATTGTGGGGCGGGGGGTTTTATCATCTTATCTGCTACATAATACTACGAGTTGTCAATGGGGTGTGGACTAGGGAGTAACAATCGTGCTGAACTTCTTGCTCTCTGGTGCCTACTCTATTTTCTGATTTCTTTGAAGGTCACAAATGTGCAAATTTTTGGTGACTCATTGATTATTGTGGATTGGGCACTGGGCATCCATAATTTTAAAGCTGCTTCTCTTCACCACTGGAGGAAAAAAGTCAGACACTTATTGAACCGGTTTGGAAATGTGTCTATTAAACATATTTCTCACTTTTATAACCTGAGGGCTGACTGTCTTTCCAAGAAAGGACTCTTGCTTGAAGGAGTACTTGAGGTGACACATTTCCATGAACTCGAGCCTCCGAAGACTTCTTTCGTGCATATTTATTAGTGTTGTTACTCTCTTAGTATCTCTTAGCTCTTTTGTACTGTGTGGTTTATCCTTTTGATGGTTCCTGGACTAGTTGATTTCTTTGATGCGAAATTAATTGATCTGAATGATTATAGTGTGATTTATGATGGATTAGCGGCAGTTTTGTATCCAGTCAGGATTGGTGTAGTTTTGGTACTTAGTTTAATTTGTCTTATGATTAACTATCCTTGGGATAGGCACTACTGTAAATTTCTTTGATTCACCCTCATGAATAGCAAGAAATTTCTTTTTTTTGTTCGAAAAAAAAAGGTATTCAAAGTACTCGCTCACTTTTAAGATATGTATTTTTTGAATATGAGAAACTTAAAGTAGTATTAATTTTAAGATATTCAAGATATTCAAAGTTATTTACTTTTAAGATATGTACTTTTGAATATGAGAGACTTAAAGTATTATTTAATTTTAAGATATTCAAAGTTATTGTTATTTTTCTTAAATACTAAATCAAAATTAGTGATGGTCAAATATTATTATGTATGTTAGGTTTAAGTTAATAAATTTTATTGTTTATTAACAATTATTTTAAATCAAAATTAGCGATGGTCAAATATTATTATGTATGTTAGTTTTAAGTTAATAAATTTTATTGTTTATTAACGACTATTTTAGAAGGTTTATGATCATAACTTCAAATAACGTGGATCGTATTTCAATATGAATACCAACATAGATCCATTTTAAAAGGGGATCTACCAAGTTTTGAGAGTGATCAAATCTCTAGAGGTGTAAACCCTTCTTCAGCATTTGCATGTATATGGCTTGCAGCTTCGCAGGTCTGCACCTTTGTTATTCTTCAATTCAAGTGTGTAATGCAATGTTTACGGTTTTAATTTATCTAATTTTTGTAGTTTTACATATACGCCTTTGTAAATGTTTTAAAATCTAATTTGAGATGAGATGTTATTTTTTATAATATTTTATTATTTTTATAAAGGACGCGTATCAACTCCAGGATGAGCACGGAAGGAGTTACACAACCCCCTACTAGGATGTAGAATAAGCCTCTCGGCGCAATAAATACAAAGTTATAACAAATAATTAATAAAAACATAATTAAGCTAAAAATATTTAATATACATTTTGTATTACATATAAATTGTAAATGATGATGCTGATAGCTATTAATGTCTAATGATGATGATGATGGTTATTAATGTCCATTAAGACCAACTTTTGTTTATTTGACATTAAAAATCTAAAGAGTCACTTGGTTTTCTTTAAAATTTTATTTCTATGCTCGAAAAGATTTATGAGAAGCATTCCTAAATCAAAATAGTTGTGATGAGTTAAAAGTTTAGGAATGTCAGTATTGTAGCAAATATTTTGAAATTGCAATATAATGTGGGCGTACGCAACACATTCTATGAGAAAGTGATTTGCATCTTCAACCCTCTTGGTGTCACAAAGATGACAATTTTTTCCATAACATTGTGTTTTATAAATTGTCCAGCGCCCTATAATACCCCCAGTTTGACCCTTGTAATGTATTAAATTAGATTATGTAAAATGGTGTAACTGTGCTAGTATCAATTCCTAGTGTGGAAATCAAGGCCAAGGCCCAACTAGTGAATGGCTAGGCATGTGTGATATAAATATCTATATATGGACCATGCAGTTGGTTTGTCATGATGATGTAAAATATAGGTAAATATTATGTTATAAAATTATAAAGATGGTCCAAGATGCTTGTGTAAGGAGCACTAAAGAGGGGCTATGATTCAATGGGAGGGGAAGAGGAAAGGGGATCCTATGGGAGAGTGTTAACAATCAAATTAACACCCTTAACAAAGTGAGGGGAAGAAGCATATTTTACTATGTGCCCGCAACATGAAGACGGAAGACAAGTACACAAGAGAACAGTCCTCTCTTATCTAATCACTACATCCACAATCAGAAAGATTGAGTGAAGAAAGAGGTAGCCTAAGGAGATAAGGTTCAGTGATTGAACTGCTCAATTGAAGGCTCAAATCTAGGCTCCACCAGTCAATAGTGGGAAGAAATGCAAAAAATTGCATTAGTTGTGCTTGATAATTCTAAATTTATGACAAAAGCCCGAAAATACTATGGAAAGTGAGTTTTTGAGTAAAAAAAAAGAAAAAAAGAAAAAGAAAAGGGATAATCCCACATTGAAAGAGGAAACTTGAGACCCCATTTCCCAATGCTATAAAGCAAAGGCATTTGGGGCATGGTAAGGGAGGCAAAAGGAAGAGCAAAGGCATGTTGGAGAGATTTGGAGGATTGGAAACCTCATCTTCATCAAAGGTAAGGGTGGAGAAAGGATAGCTCATGGAAAAGGAGGATGGATGCATATCAAGTTAGATTGTAAGTATGCACTTTCTTCTTTAGCATAATATGAAGCAATTCAATTCCCTTCCTATTCATGAGTTTAAATATATTAGGGAACGGTAGATAATTGTGGATTTCTGACATTGAAGCTTCACCTACTTCATAGTAATATAGATGTTTAATGTAGATCTAACCCTACCTTAAATTCTATTATCAGATTGGAGACCTTACTAGTTGATTTTTTTGAAAATTTCTTCAATATTTTGGAGTTTTAATCTTTCATATCTACTCCAAGTTTTCCTTAAGATCTCTTAAAGAACCTATGTTTCAGGTTTGGCAGCTCAAAACCGGCCTAGATCCACTCCTAAACAGTCAAAACTCTTCAAAATTCAAGCTAGATATTGGCCTTTCTTCATTTTCAGGCTTCAACGCACCATGTGTGTGTACAAAGGGCGTTGAAAGGCCATCAACGCACCCTACTAGTATGCAGAGAGAGTCAGCAACACACTCTGCTCTGCAGGGTGCGTTGATCCCTCTTCAACGCTCTGTAATAGAGCAGAGAGTGCGTTGAAGCAATTTTCATGAATTTTTGAGCTGGTTCTACCTCTTTGCCTCATTTTTTATGATCTTTTCTTCTTGGATGGGCTTAGGAATCCCTAATATTAGAGTTTAAACCTCATTTTGATCCTCCTTAGCTAAATGTTTGGAAAAAAATTTAAAGTTTTTAAAGCTTTCTTGTTTTAGATTTGCATGAATTATGAACTAGTTTTGAGATCTCTTTGTTTTAGAACTGCTTGGAGGCTTCATTTTTGCATTTGCGTACCTTCTTAAGGATTTTAAATATTTCTAGAATAATTTTATCACTAATTTGTAAAATTTTGGAAGAGATTGGGTTAAGATCTTTAGATTTGGAATTTCCCTCCAAAAACCACTAAAAATGGCCCAAATTGGCATTCCTTTCAAAATTTTCTTACAATTTGTGATAGATCCACTTTCTTAAGGTCATATTTTGCTGTTAGATCCCCGATTGGATAGGATTAGGTCTTATCTTTGAAAGAATTTTGATTCCTTTCATAATTTGCAAATAACAAAAATTGAAAAAAACATAAAGAAGAACCTTGAATTGTCACCTAGTTTTGAGTTTTTACTATTTTAGGGCTGCTTGGAGGCTTCATTTTTGTACTTGAAAACCTTCACAAATATTTTAAAAATTTTTAGAATCAGTTTACCACTAATTAGGAAAAAAATGGGAGGGTTTGGTTTGAGCTCCTTAGATTTGGAATTTCTTCCCCAAAACCTCCAAAAATGGCCCAAATTGGCATTTCTTTCAAAATTTTCTTAAATTTGTGGTAGATCCATTTTCTTATAGTCATATTTTGTTGTTGGATCCCTGATTGGATAGTATTAGTAGTGATATAGAAAGAATTTTGATTCATTTAAGAGTTTGCAAATCACAAAAATTGAAAAAACATAAAGATTTGTTTAAAGAACCTTAAGACCCTTTAATTGTTGAATCTCATGCACTTGCTTATTTGAAACATGACACCAAATATCAGTTATACCATTTGAAAATATAATTTGAACACATTTCCCAAGGATATTTGCATTGAAAAACAAAGAATTGAACATTACACTTTGAGACATTTTCGAAACAATTTCCCTCCAAAACCAAATACAAACTTTAAATAGTTAAATTTTGTTTGGATCTACAGTATTTTCATTATGTTTATGCACAATTAGAGAAGATTGTAGCTTTATATCTTGATTTTCTTGTGATAAGTTGTGTCTGAGCCACCGCATCCTCTTTGCTTGCACTTTCGGGTGGCCTTGCAAACGAGAAAGTGGATCTCAAGTGTAATAGTCTAGAATTTCATTTTTCAGGCATTTTCTTTCTGAGCCACTGTATCCTCTTCACTTGGGCCTTCGAGCGATATTGTGAACGATAAAGTGGATCTCAAGTGTAATAGAGTAGATTTCAAATTTCACATACAGTTCTTGATCTACCGTATCCTCTTTGCTTGCACTTTCGGGTGGCCCTGCAAATGATAAAGTAGATATCAAGTGTAAGAATTTAATTCATAGGCATTTCAAAGGGCTATGTGTATCCTCTTTGCTTGCACTTTCGGGTAGCCCTTCAAACGAGAAACATAGATCCCCCATGTAATAGAATTAGATTCATTTTCCATGAGATATATGTTTGGTTTACATTGATTTTAAAATCAGTCATTATCCATATTTCAGCAGAACTGTTCATAAAATCCAAAATCTACCAAAACATTTTGCATATTTGAAAGACACACATGAACCTCTAACCTTTCATTAGTTTAGAACATTCATTGAATTCAAAGGTAGAGTAGTGAGCATATTGCATTGTTTGGTTCATATTTTTCGAGTCAACACATCATTAGTTTCACTTCCACTCCTGAAACTAAGCAAACTACCATTAAAATTGGTGCTTAATCTAAAATTAACCAACATTTGATTTTCATATCACCAACAAGAATAATTTAGTGCCTTGGATTAGGTTTGGAGAGTTAACACTCCTGGGTTGCAAAATTTTTGAAACTAGCATTGATTATTGAGATTTTAAATCCATTAGTAGCAAAAAATGCTTGTCGGGAAAGCACATCTAACACATGCGTTAAGCACGAGGTTAATCTAGATAAGTAAGGGTGGTTCCCCCCCTCTTGCTTATTTAGTGGGACATGAGCTAATCATAGAATTCTATGTAAAGTGACAATTCATTGGGATGACATCACTTTTCTAGAGTACCTGGTTATGTGTAAAACCCCAATTTTGGACTTTGAACCCCTATTATATTTCTGCTAAGTATTATTTCATTTTTACTTAGGAGAGTTTAGAAATCTGATAAAGTGGTTTCTATTGACCATGTGGACCAGCACATTAATGATATGGAGTCACAGTCCCCTAAGGGTTGGATGGAATATTGCCACTTAATAAAAATAATAAGAAATTATTATTGGAGTCAATTGGCAAACCCTAAAGAAAAGAATTGAGTGATTAATGAATTAAAAGAATTCATAAAATGAGGAATTTTCCCCTAAGAGAATAAAAAGTGAAAACTCTTTAAAACACATTCATTAATACTTTGATACACAATCTCATGAGTTGAACACACAAGAGCAATGGGAATGGGAAAACATCAACCTTAGACAATGAAGACTGGTAAGGGAGGACAAATTTGGGAGAACCAAACTGGTCTTGAAGCCAAGTGATTGAGGGCAGATTTGGGAGGACCAAACTGACCCAGATTAAAGAGGAATCATACAATTTGGTATGAGCTTGGCCACTTAATTGTGTGTAGGTAGGAGAACTACCACAAGCTTGCAGGAGTACTGCATTTACTTGAATAGGTTGTGTTTTATTGATTCTCTTAATGGATAAGGCTTAAAAGCCCCTAGAGCATCCTGGAGCTCAAGACTATTGAGTTGGGTGTTGGGTTGCATGCTGCCTCTGAAATATCCTGAATAACTTGGGGAATAACAAGTTAAGGGTAATTTAAAATCTATACTCTACCTGGGGGACTGTGAACTTAGCTCAGGGGTGACCTGAAAGTAAGGAGAACTTGTTGGTCAAAGGCTGGGAGGTTTGTGCTTGGTTCCACTGGTCAGCAGAATTCAGATAAGTATTTATATTCTGAACTTACAGAGTATTTGTTTTGTAACAATATTTGTATATGGTTCTGAATATCTCTGATTTACAGTTGAATGACATATTCATCAGATCTGACCATATATATGTAATGTTTTATGAATATTTTGAGCATGAATCTCATCTAGACAAACAGATCTCTGCATTAAGTTTCATGTTATGATCAGATTTAAAGATATGGAATGTTTATGTTTTGGGATGGCTGTGAGAATACTTGCATTCTGTTTACAGTGGCTATGCAGCATTATGATCCCTATATTGTTTAAAATGTCTACAGTAGTTAATACAAAGCATATATGATCCATGTGCTAACCTAGGGTTTGGTGGGGCATGTTTCATAATGCAGGTTTTTATATTTAGACATATTCCAGTATTTAATAGAGATCCTATGTCTTGTTCTGTAATGCTATGAATAGGGCAGACATGTAAACCTTGTGGTTTACATGCCTAGCCATTACATTTTATCAACTCTTTTATGTTAGAGTTTATTTCAGAATCCCTAGAAAATGCAAATGCTCAGATCTACTATATTTTCGAGTTGTTGTATTGACAGAGTATGATACTCTTAATGAATCTGGTCATAAACGACCCTATGCATCAGTATGGATTTTCTAGGTTAACTCTTTGTGAAATGAAATAAACTACTTACTGTATATTTTCTGAGTTGAATCCATGGTATAAATCTCATTATGGGTTGGACGAATATCGTTTTATTCCGACAAGATTGTAATATTCATTATATTAATATTAATATGGATGACCCAGATCGCTATAATATTTCCATGCATATAAAATAAATGTGGGATGAATGTATTAAATTCAGAACTAAAGCGATTTATGTAAACAAGGGTTTTACCCTTAGCCCGAATATCATTATCATTAATGTATGGCGTTATTTATTTATTTGCGCATTGTATTGTGGACTGCGATTTCACACAATGTATATCTATGTATTACATAATATAAATACATAAACATTGTTGGAAGAGAAACAACGAATTGATCCATATACATTATCATGTACGCATACACGTTGGGCAGGCTTAACGCCTTCACCCCAAATCTTTAATCATTCACAAATTACACATTTTACTGTATGCCTAAGAATGCAAACTAAAATAATTTCCATCGTTACAGATGTGCAGTATGAAGGTGCTTCACATTTTCTAAATAACAATAAATGCACCATTCATGTATGCATCTATCAATAATCTATATGCTCAAACTACGGTAGAATAACACATTCATTGCATTAAATATCGAATGCCGAGAAGCATTTAACCATACAAGCTGTGTTCGAAATGCACTTTACATTATAATTTAACCGTACAGGCTTGGCGAAAAACGCAGTGGGTCTTTACAAGTCAAGCTGGGCTTGCATACATTCATCAATATGATTTTAAAGCATTAAGCATACACACAGTCAAAGGATGTAACCATAATGTTGTAGCATTGCCTTTATATACAAGTGGATCCTGCTACATAGAATCTTGACGCCTCTGCCGGGGGCAGAGCGTCGTTGGAACATTTTAAACTATGCACGACTGTGGGGATCTACTTGACGACATTTCATTTAAATATACAGTCTACCCTGCGATGCTAAAGGAGCACACAGAGGTCGCAAAGACCCTCTCGTAGGCAAGCTTCATGCCCCTACAGGCTTGGTCGATGGCCTCGCTCTTCTTAAACACACAACGAAAGCAAGAAAACCCTAACCCTTTACTAACCAGCGTTCTAAGTAACTCAACCCCCACCAATAGGGTAAGCCAAACCTGAGGTGATTGGTTGACGAGTTACCTATTAGCATAGCAAGCCTCCACGTTTCAGCGACGGTTATGAACTTGCAAGAGTGCCCCAACTCCACCTTGTCATAGCTCCCTGCACAAAGCATCGTGGCACAAGGTCAAACCTCAGGGAGAAACAAAACTAACAACTGAAAGTTAAAATGATACCACGATTTTGTATAAGGGTTAAGTGTGACATTACCTGGTTGAGGAGTGGAGTTGCAGCGAAGCTCAACTCCGACGGTACCTGTTCACATTACGATGGAGTTAAATGTTAGCATTTCTTTTAAAACATGAACTTAAACAAACAGTTAACGACTTCCTTTGAAGGTAAAGAATGCAAATAGAAACACTGTGTTACCTTGCAGCGATGGCCAAGCTGAGTAGTGGTTCGAACTGGTTCGGTATTGCATATCGATGACAAAGGAGCCGTAACATGGTAGCTCCCATACACCACAAACAGCGCAGATCCGAAGCTCTCGGCGTAGCACCTCAACAATAAGCCAAAATGCTAAGTGGGACGACTATCAACAATGTGCACCGGGTAGAGCAGGTGAATACCACTACAACCGGTGATGGAAGGAGTTATTGCAGATGTAGAGGTGGCTGGGCGTGAAAGTCCATCACCCGAATCGATGGCGTAAAACCTCTCATGATTATCCATGAACTAGTTAGGATCACCATCGACAGACCAGAGTGACCGGAGTATTAATGAAGTGCAGTCGTTGGTACATAGTACACCTTGGGCGTGGCATCCCATTGTCAGAGTATAGTTGGTTGAGGGAGCTCCATTAATGGAGCGACCCACTCTTCACCACGTCAATGAAACCATTCAACGCAGCATGTGTTAAGCCTTCATCCACGTGAGCAAGAGTTGAAAGAACCTGTCAGCATGGCAACATACAACGGGTTTAAAGCAAAGTTCAGGAGTGGGAAAGCCTGCGTGGCGCAAGCCATAAACCACTCAGGCCACTTGTTGGATTGATTCAGCATGGGACCAGCCGAGTCACACTTCTTAACCCACATTTAATGTTTCTACAGCCAGCCCGCCTTCCTGTTTTGCAGAATTTATTTCTGACATTATTGTTTCAGCCGATGTGCTGTCTAAGTGTGGCCAATCAGCTGTTTGTTAGAAGTTATAAACAACAAGGTAAATGATATGTTGGAAACAGAAGACAAACATTAAGAACTTTGAAGAAAAATGAGAAATAAATGCTATCCTACTGCAAAAGTTGATGGAAAAAGAGAACAATCACCTCCCAACACCGGAGGAGCAACATGCAGAAAAATCAGTCACAAAAAGAAATTCGAAATTCAAGACTACACCTCCAAGAAATTATGCGAGTTTTAATATGGACGTCAATGACGATGAGTCACACGGCGAGGATTCTGGAGAGTACGTTCCTAAGAAGAAAAAGAAAACAAGAAAAGTACATCACCTACATTCAAAATTGAGGAAGATCAAGCCTCCTATTTTCAATGGAGAAATTAAAACCGGAGAAGAGGCAGAACTGTGGCTGAGGGACATGGAAAAGTACCTATGCATGTTTGATTATTCCAGCCTCATCAGGGCTAGAATTGTTGTTTTCAACCTGCAGGGTAAGGCTTCAGCTTGGTGGGATGATCTCAAGTTGACCCGCTCGATCAAGGAGAAGAAGGTAAATTGGACGATTTTTGCAACCTTCTTCAAACATAAGTACCTGTCTGAAAGGTACTTCGACAAAAAGGTAAAATATTTCTACGACCTTAAGTTGGGACAACAAAACATGGAGGATCTAATCAGTAAATTCCTGGAACTGCTGAAGTACGTTCCTTACATTCAGGATGAAAAAGTCAAAATTCAGCGTTTCCTGAATTGTTTGTTGCTTAGGTAGAAGGATCGGATAGAGTTTGATGATCCCAAGACCTTGGAAGTTGCTTTCAGAAAAACTAGACTGTGTTATGAACAGGGGAAGAATAGAGCTGAAGTGTCAAAAAGGTGGAACAAAAAGAAGAAGAACAAATCTGAAGTGAGGTAGAAGGGTCATAAGCCCAACCATTTCAGAAACCAAAGTACGCGGACACCTTTCAGCAACAAGTTTGAGGACAACAAGACACAGTCCAAATTTGTTCATCCCACTAAGAAGTTCAAGACTTAAGGAACCAGAAAACCGGAACCAACACCATCGAAGCCACCACTCAAATGCTAGGGCTGCGAAGAAAGCCATCGATGGTATGATTGTCCTCATAAAAAGGACATAAGCAAACCTTTGCATAATCTACAAGAGGCTTCTATGGTCCAAGATGTAGAAAGGAGCCCGAAAATCTATGCTGCATTGAACAACCATCAAGCTGAACATCAAGCTTCGGTAATTGAGGTTAAAGGTATGCTTTCCGGGACACCCGTGTCTATCTTGATTGATTCTAGAGCATGTAAAAGTTACATAGACCCAAAACTATGTGTGTCTTGCAAACTTAGTAAAAACAAATACATGCAGCCTTGGCTGGTACAAATGGAAACAGGGACAAAAAGGAAAGTTTCCAAGGTAGTGAATCAGTGTCCCTTGAAGTTAAATGAATCCTACACTAGTGCATATTTAAATGTTTTTCCATTAGGACCATACGATTTGCTCATCAGTATGGATTGCCTGGAAAAACATATGGCTGTTATAGACTGCTATCAAAAATATGTTACATTTACTAACGATATGGGACAACATGAAAAGGTCCAAGGGATCGTGAGAGCAGTGAAATTAAGGGAAATTTATGCTCTTCAATTGAAAAGGAATGCATGAAAAGGGTGCAAACTGTATGCTGTCCACATGATAGAAAATCAGCAAAGTGAAAGTGCAGATTTCACAAAGCATCCCGTGTTGGCTGAATTTAAGGATGTGCTTCCCGAGGAGATTTCGGAGTTACCTCCGAGATGAGAACTGGACATTACCATAGACCTGTCCTCGGGAACAGTACCAAATTCTAAGGCACCATATCGAATGAGTACTCCTGAATTGATAGAGTTGAAAGCACAATTGCAGGAGCTGTTGGAGAAAGGTTATATCCTCCCAAGTGTGTCCCCATGGGGAGCACCAGTAATCTTTGTGCAGAAGAAAGATGGCACATTCCAATTGTGCATAGACTATAGACAGTTGAACAAGGTAACCATCAAAAATTGATATCCCTTGCCAAGGATAGATGATATGTTTGATCAAGTTGGGGGTGCTACGGTCTTTTCAAAAATTGATCTAAGGTTGGGTTATCATCAAATCAGAATTAAAGAAGAAGATGTGCACAAAACAGCGTTCTGAACTCGTTATGGACATTACGAGTTTGTGGTGATGCCATTCGGTTTGACGAATGCACCAGCCACATTTATGTGCCTAATGAATAATGTTTTCAGTAAGTACTTGGATAAATTTGTTGTGGTGTTTATGGACAATATCCTCATCTATTTGAAGAACAAAAAAGAGCATGAGGAACACTTAAGGCTGGTGTTGCAAGTCTTAAAAGAAAATCATCTTTATGCCAAATTATCCAAGTGTGATTTACAAGGACCAAGTACAATATTTGGGTCACATTATACCAACAGAGGGTATTGCGGTGGATCTCGACAAGATAGAGTACATAATGAGCTGGCCTACTCCCCAAAATGTAAGCGATGTCTTCTCTTTCATGGGATTGGCCGGATACTATCAGAAATTTATTGAAGGATTTTCCAAAGTAGCCTATCCCATTACTTCGCTTCAGACGAAGGAAGTCAAGTTTCTGTGGACAGCCAAGTGTGAAGCAAGTTTTGCAAAGCTGAAACAGTTGCTCACTTCTGCCCCCATCCTAAAAGTGGCAGATCCATATGGTGATTTTGTTGTATGCACGGATGAATGCAAGGATGGTTTGGGAGGCGTGCTAACGCAAGATGGTGTAGTAATTGGGTATGAATCGAGAAAGCCAAAAACACATGAAGTGAACTATGCAATGCATGATTTAGAATTGGCTACTATCATTCATGCTTTACGAATGTGGCGACACTACCTTCTTGGAAAAAGATTTGTTTTGAAGACTGACCACCTTGGGCTAAAATATCTTTTCGAACAACCAAATCTAAAAACCACTTATACTATGAAACGAGAACTCGACACAGTTCTCGTTTTTCTCTCTCCTAATTTTAGTAGCTATTTTTACCTCCATTTCAAAAATGGTTGATGCCAGTATCACACATTTTCATTTTGAGGCATTTTTTTGGGCCTTTGACACATCTTTATTGTAAAGTATTTTTAATTTCTATTTTCAAGTGTGTTTTTTAGAAATTTAACAAAAAACATACATTTAGAAGCTAGCTATAATGAAAAACACATACATTTTCGACATTTATCTTTAAAATTCAATCATAAATAATATATTTTTATGGAAAAAATAGTAAACAAATCGAGAAAAAGAAGACATTTAAACCCATTTTTAACATATTTTTAGTCATTTTGTATAAAAATGATACTATTTCCCATTATTTTTCATAATATTTAACCCCCTAACCAATTATTATTAAAATTTAAAAAGAAAATATTTAAAAAAATTACATTGCCCCCTTCTACCCTAACCCTATCCCTACTCCCCCACAAACTATTACAAAAGTTGAAAAAATAATTATAATGCGTCCCTTCTACTCTAACCCCCTAACATACTATTAATAATTTTTTTTTAAAATTACATTTAAAAAAATAATTACATATCCTACCCTAACCCCTCAACCAACCATTAATAAAACATTTAAAAAAACAAAGTACATTTTCTAATGTCCTAGCGCCCTACATTACCCCCTACCTTAGCCCCCCGAAAATTACATTTCCTAATGCCCTACCCACTACTTTAACCCCCTAATGTTACCCCATTACCCCTCACACATCGTTTTAACTAAAAAAATTTAAAACCCAGCTTAAAAAAACTAAAAAATTAAAATAAAAACCTAAACTTTACAAAAGAAAATAACAAAAAATAAACTAGACTTTACAAATTAAAAAAAAAAAGACTTTACAAAAAATAAATTTTAAAACAAATTAAAAATTTTAAAAAAAACTTTAAATTTTTTTTTTAAAAACAAATTAAAAATTAAAAAAAAAATAAATTTTAAAACAAATTAAAAAAATTTTAAAAAACTTTAAAATTTTTTTTTTTAAAACAAATTAAAAATTAAAAAAAAAACTTTAAAAAAAAAATAAATTTTAAAACAAATTAAAAATTTTAAAAAAAACCTAAAAATTAAAAAATTAAAATTAAAAAAAAAACCGTTGGACGCCCAAAGAGCCGCCCCACGGGGCAGCTCGATGCCGGAAAAAAAAAAAAAATTTTAAAACAAATTAAAAATTTAAAAAAAAACTTTAAAAAAAAATTTAAAATTTAAAAAAAAAAAAAAATTTAAAACAAATTTTAAATTTTAAAAAAAACTTTAAAAATAAAATTTAAAATTAAAAAAAAAAAAATTTAAAATTTAACAAAAACTTAAAAAAAAAAATTAAAAATTAAAAAAAAAAAAAAATTTTAAAACAAATTTAAAATTTTAAAAAAAACTTTAAAAAAAAATTAAAAATTAAAAAAAAAAAAATTTTAAAACAAATTAAAAATTTAAAAAAAAAAAAATTTAAAAACAAATTTTAAATTTTAAAAAAAACTTAAAAAAAAAAAAATAAAAATTAAAAAAAAAAAGCCCTTTGGGCGCCCAACGGGGCAGAGCCAGCATCCGCCGCCCTGGCTCCGCCCCGTTGGGCGCCCAAAGGGCTGCCCCCGTGGGGCGGCCCTTTGGGCGCCCAACGGGGCGGAGCCAGCATCCGCCGCCCTGGCTCCGCCCCGTTGGGCGCCCAAAGGGCCGCCCCACGGGGGCAGCCCTTTGGGCGCCCAACGGGCTGCCCCACGGGGGCAGCCCTTTGGGCGCCCAACGGTTTTTTTTTTTAATTTTAATTTTTATTTTTTTAATTTTTTTTTTTAAATTTTAAATTTGTTTTTAAATTTATTTTTTTTTTAAATTTTAAATGTTTTTTTTTAAGTTTTTTTTTTAATTTTAAATTTGTTTTAAAATTTATTTATTTTTTTAATTTTTAATTTTTTTTTAAAGTTTTTTTTTAAATTTTAAATTTGTTTTAAAATTTATTTATTTTTTAAATTTTTATTTTTTTTTTAAAGTATTTTTTAAAATTTAAAATTTGTTTAAATTTTTTTTTTTTTTTTAATTTTTAATTTTTTTTTAAAGTTTTTTTTTTTAATTTTTAATTTGTTTTAAAAAAAAAAATTTTAATTTTTAATTTTTTTTTTTAAGTTTTTTTAAAAATTTTTAATTTGTTTTAAAATTATTTTTTTTTAAGTTTTTTTTTAAATTTTTAATTTGTTTTAAAATTTATTTTTTGTAAAGTCTTTTGTTTTTTTAATTTGTAAAGTCTAGTTCGTTTTTTGTTATTTTCTTTTGTAAAGCTTAGGTTTTATTTTTTATTTTTTAAGTTTAGGTTTTTATTTTAATTTTTTAATTTTTTTAGTTAAAACAACGTGTGAGGGGTAATGGGGTAACATTAAAGGGTTAACGTAGTGGGTAGGGCATTAGGAAATGTAATTTTTGGGCGGTTAAGGTAGGGGGTAATGTAGGAGGGGCGCATTATAATTTTTTTTTTAACTTTTGTAATAGTTTGTTGGGGGTTAGGGTTAGGAATTTATTTGTTGAAAACAGAAAAGTTCAATTTAGGGGTTGATTTTAAGGCTTTCGTAAACAACAGTATGAGATTTTTAAGCCATGGCTATATTTTTAACCCAGAGAAAAAAAACGTTGATACTAGTATCAACACTTTTCGATTTGGGGGTTGTTTTTGGTGTTTTTTATGAAAACATGATACTGGCATCAACACTTTTTGATTTGGGGGTTGTTTTCGGTGTTTTTTATGCAAAAATATGAGTTTTTATGGCTAGAGTTCTCGTTCTTAGTATATAGTTCTCGTTTCATAGTATAAGTGGTTTAAACGGAATGAAAGCAAGGTGGCTGGCTTTCTTAAGCGAGTTTGACTTTCAAATTCAGCATATCAAAGGTAAGGAAAATAAAATTGTTGACGCACTTAGTAGACGCATGCATCTACTAACTATGGCATCAGTCAACAATTTTTCAGTCTGATTTAATATCGCAGATCTGGACAACAGCTGAAAAAGACCAAAAATATCTGAACTTAAGACAAAAATGTCTTTCAGAAATTTCAGATCAGCAAGCAATAGATTTCAGCATGTCCAAGGATGGACTGCTACTATTAAAAAACATATTGTACATACCGGATCAGCCAACATTAAAACAACTGATTATGGATGAATTTCACATGAGACCATATTCTGGTCACCCAGGTTATCAGAAACTGCTGACAACTGTTAAAAAGCAACATTATTGGCCAAGACTGAAATTAGAAATTGTTGAATACATTGCAAAGTGTATGGGCTGTCAGCGGGTGAAAATAGAACATCAACATCCGGTTGGTTTGCTGCAGCCCATACCAATACCAGAATATAAATGGGAGACCATTTCCATGGATTTTATCACCGGATTGCCTAAGAACAGTAAGCAACATGATTCAATCATGGTTGTAGTGGATAAGTTGACTAAGGCAACTCACTTCATACCTGCCAAATCCACTTTTAAGGCAATAAACATTGCATAGGTTTTCATGAAGGAAGTCTTTTGAAATCATGGAATTCCCAAGGTGATTATATCCGACAGGGACACCAAATTCACCTCACACTTTTGGAAGGATCTGTTTGCAGGTTTGGGGACTAAACTGAGTTTTAGTACATTCTACCATCCGGAAACCGATGGGAAGACTGAAAGGGTGAACCAAGTCCTTGAGGACATGCTTCATTTATATGTCATGGACAATCCAAAGCAGTGGGAAAACTACCTACACTTAGTTGAATTTTCCTACAACAACGGTTACCAAACTTCTACAGGAATGAGTCCATTCAAAGTGTTGTATGGCAAAAAGTGTAAAACCCCTATGACTTGCGACGATCCGATAAATCAGATTATGATGGGTCCCGAAATGTTAACTGAATTAGAAAACATTGTGCAGAAAGTTAGAACAAACCTGAAAACTACCCAAGACAGGCAGAAAAGTTATGCTAATCTGCATAGGGAACATAAATAATTTGAAGTTAGGGATCATGTATTCCTAAGAGTGAAGGAAAAGAAAAGTTCTTTGAGCTTGGGCAAGGTTTCCAAGCTTGCACCAAGATTTTGTGATCATTTCCAAATACTTGCTAGAGTAGGACCTGTTGCTTATCAGTTAGCTTTACCAGAAAATTTTGAAGTACATGATATGTTTCATGTTTCATTGTTGAAGAAATATGTATATGATCCTAAGCATATTGTAAACTGGCATGTGATTCAAGTGGAATCAGAAGGATACTTCCATACATACCCTATATGTATACTGGATCGGAAAGAGGTGGTACTTCAGAATCGAACCATCATTCAGGTAAAAGTGCAATGGGAGCACTGCAAGCTTGAAGAGGCTACCTGGGAAATGGAAAGGGAAATGCAAGAAGCATACCCCTTCCTGTTTGATGAAGACCATGAAAAAAACTAAATTTTGCTTATGTTAATTTTTGTTGTTTTTGCAAAACTGTTTAACACCGAGGACGGCGAAAACTTAAGGGGAGGGGAAATGTAATACCCCAATTTTGGACTTTGAACCCCTATTATATTTCTGCTTAGTATTATTTCATTTTTACTTGGGAGAGTTTAGAAATCTGATAAAGTGGTTTCTATTGACCATGTGGACCAGCACATTAATGAGATGGAGTCACAGTCCCTTAAGGGTTGGAGGTAATAATGCCACTTAATAATAAGAAGAAGAAATTATTATTGGAGACAATTGGCAAACCCTAAAGAAAATAATTGAGTGATTAATGAATTAAAAGAATTCATAAAATGAGGAATTTTCCCCTAAGAGAATAAAAAGTGAAAACTCTTTGAAACACATTCATTATGACTTTGATACACAATCTCATGAGCTGAACACGCAAGAGCAATGGGAATGGGAAAACATCGACCTGAGACAATGAAGACTAGTGAGGGAGGACAAATTTGGGAGAACCAAACTAGTCCTAAAGCCAAGTGATTGAGGGAAAATTTGGGAGGACCAAACTGACCCAAATTAAAGAGGATTCATACATTTTTGTATGAGCTTGGCCACTTAATTGTGTGCAGGTAGGAGAACTACCCCAAGCTTGCAGGAGTACTGCATTTACCTAAATAGATTGTGTTTTATTTATTCTCTTAATGGTTAAGGCTTAAAAGACCCTGGAGCATCCTGGAGCTTAGGAGTACTGAGTTGGGTGTTGGGTTGCCTGTTGCCTTTGAAATATCCTGAATAACTTGGGGAATAACAAGTTAAGGGTAATTTAAAATCTATACTCTACCTGGGGGACTGTGAACTCAGCTCGGGGGTGACCTGAAAGAAAGGAGAACTTGCTGGTCAAAGGCTGGGAGGTTTGTGCTTGGTTCCACTGGTTAACAGAATTCAGATAAGTATTTATATTATGAAATTACAGATTATTTGTATTGGAACAGTATTTGTATGTGGTTCTGAATATCTCTGATTTACAGTTGAATGACATATTCATCAGATATGACTAGATATATGTAATGTTTTATGAATATTCTGAGCATGAATCTCAGCTAGACAAATAGATCTCTGCATTAAGTTACATCTTATGATCAGATTTAAAGATCTGGAATGTTTATATTTTGGGATGGCTGTGAGAATACTTGCATTATGTTTACAGTGGCTATGCAACATTATGATCCCTATACTGTTTAAAATGTCTACAGTAGTTAATACAAAGCAGATATGATACATGTGCTAACCTAGGGTTTGGTGGGGCATGTTTCATAATGCAAGTTTTTATATTTAGACATATTCCAGTATTTAATAGAGATCCTATGTCTTGTTCTATAATGCTATGAATAGGGAAGACATGTAAACCTTGTGGTTTACATGCCTAGCCCTTACATTTTATCAACTCTTTTATGTTAGAGTTTATTTCAGAATCCCTAGAGAATGCAAATGCTCAGATCTACTATATTTTTGAGTTATTGTATTGACAGAGTATGATACTCTTAATGAATCTGGTCATAAACGACCCTATGCATCAATATGGCATTTATAGGTTAAGTCTTTGTGAAATGAAATAAACTACTTACTGTATATTTTATGAGTTGAATCCATGGCATAAATCTCATTCTGGGTTGGACGAATATCGTTTTATTACGACAGCATTGTAATATTCATTATATTAATATTAATATGATTCCATTCGCCTATGGCGCTATGCGAATCATGGATGACCCAAATTGCTATAATATTTGCATGCATATAAAATAAATGTGGGACGAATGCATTAAATTCAGAACTAAAGCGATTTATGTAAACAAGGGTTTTACCCTTAGCCCAAATATCATTATCATTAATGTATGGCGTTATTTATTCATTTGCGCATTGTATTGTGGACTACAATTTCACACAATGTATATCTATGTATTACATAATATAAATACATAAACATTGCTGGAAGAGAAACAACGAATTGATCCATATACATTATCATGTGCGCATGCACATTGGGTAGGATTAATGCCTTCACCCCAAATCTTTAATCATTCACGAATTACACATTTTACTGTATGCCTAAGAATGCAAACTAAAAATCATTTCCATCGTTACAAATGCGCAATATGAAGGCGCTTCACATTTTCTAAATAATAATAAATGAAACATTCATGTATGCATCTATCAATAATCTATATGCTTAGACTACGGTAGAATAACACATTCATTGCATTAAATATCGAATGCCTAGAAGCATTTAACCATACAAGCTGTGTTCCAAATGCACATTACACTATAATTTAACCGGACAGACTCGGTGAAAAACAGTGTGGGTCTTTACAAGTCAAGTTGGGCTTGCATACATTCATCAATACGATTTTAAAGCATTAAGCATACACACAGTCAAAGGATGTAACCATAACGTTGTAGCGTTGCCTTTATATACAAGTGGAGCCTATTACATAGAATCTCGACGCCTCTGCCGGGGGCAGAGCGTCATTGGAACATTTTAAATTACACATGACTCTGGGGTTCTATTTGACCACATTTCATTTAAATATACAGTCTACCCTGCGACGCTGAAGGAGCACACAGAGGTCTCAAAGACCCTCTCGTAGGCAGGTCTCATACCCCTACAGGCTTGGCCAATGGCCTCGCTCTTCTTAAACACACAACGAAAGTAGGAAAACCCTAACCCTTGACTGACCAGCGTTCTAAGTAACTCAGCCCCTACCAACAGGGTAAACCAAACCCGAGGCGGTTGGTTGGCGAGTTACCTGTTAGCATAGCAAGCCTCCATGTTTCAACGACGGTTATGAACTTGCAAGAGTGCCCCAAATCCACCTTGTCGTAGCTCCCTGGACAAAGCATCGTGGCATGAGGTCAAACCTCGGGGAGAAACAAAACTAACAACCGAAAGTTAAAATGATACCACGAGTTTGTATAAGGGTTAAGTGTGACATTACCTGGTTGAGGAGTGGAGTTGCAGCGCAGCTCAGCTTTGACGGTACCTATTCACATTACGACAAAGGAGTTAAACGTTAGCATTTCTTTTAAAACGTGAACTTAAACAAACAGTTAACGACTTCCTTTGAACGTAAAGAATGCAAATAGAAACACTATGTTACCTTGTAGCAATGGTCAAGATGAGTAGTGGTTCAAACGGGTTCGGTATTGCATATCGACGACAAAGGGGCCGTAACATGGTAGCTCCCATACACCACAGGTAGCGCAAAGACGAAGCTCTCGGTGCAGCACCTCAACAATAAGCAAAAATGCTAAATGGGACGACTATCAACCAGGTGCACCGAGTAGAGCAGGTGAATACCATTCTTCATTATTGATTCGTATTCTCAATCATGGCATCCTTCCATTCTTTCTTTTCTGCTGCCTCTTCATAACTGGAAGGTTCTTTGTTCATGATATCACAGAGTAAAGCAACATAGTTGGTATGTGATCTGGTCCTCTTCTTTGCTCTGTGTTCTTTTTCTGGAATGCCATACCTTTATGCATCTTGAATGAGCTCTCTAGCCCATGCAGGTTTCCTCTTGTGAGAGTCCTTCTCACGAGGTGGCTCTACAGGTATTTGCGGATCTTCAACTTCACGATCTGTTCCTGGAATTGCTTCACTCATGGTGGTGTCTTGGAATCTGTTTTCCTTTGGTTCTTTATGATCTTCAACAGGTGTCTTCCTTGACTTAATGAAAGCTGAGTTTTCATCAAATGTTACATCCCTGCTGACATCAATCTTCTTGAACCCTGGAAAGTATATTCTGTAAGCCTTCGAGCTTTCACTGTACCCCACAAAGATACCCTTCTTTCCTGAAGGATCTAGTTTTGTCCTCTTTTCCTTTGGAACATGTGTATATACTGGACAACCAAAAATTCTGAGATGGTTGACTTCAGGCTTCTTACCAGAGAAGACCTCTTTTGGTGTATTGTTGTCCAATATCTTGTGAGGTGTTCTGTTCTGCACATATACAGTTGTCCTAGCTGCTTCTGCCCATAAATGCATAGGAAGATCCTGGTCATGCAGCATTGCCCGTGCTGCTTCCATGATTGTTCTATTCTTCCTTTCTGCAACTCCATTCTGTTGTGGATTGTAGGGAGAAGTCAACTCCCTCTTAATCCCTGAATCACTGCATAGCTTCTTGAAGTCACCTAAAGTGAATTCTCCGCCATTGTCTGATCTGAATGTCTTTATTTTCTTATTAGTTTGATTTTCTATCAAGGCTTTGAATTCCTTGAACTTGTCAAGCACTTCATCTTTGTTTTTCAAGAAATAAACCCAAGTCTTCCTAGAGAAGTCATCAATGAGAGAGACATAGTAAACATACCCACTCGGAGAACTAGATGACATCGGACCGCATACATCGGAGTGGATAATTTCCAAGATTCCTTTTGATTTGCTTTCACTGCTTGGAAATGCCTTCTTTATGTTCTTTCCTTTTGCACAGCCTTTGCAAACACCTTCATGCTTGGTCTTGATTTCAGGAAGACCTTCTACAGCTTTGCTTGCAATTGGTAGTGCTCTGTAGTGCACATGCGCAAGCCTTCGATGCCAAAGTTCATTTGGCTCCATGGATTCATGTACCATGGCATGTTCAGGTTGTCCCTTCAATTTGTACAATCCTCCCTCTTGCTCTCCAATCACCACTGCATCATCAAGAGTTTTTCCCTTTGGCCACATTAGGACTTGGCCATCTACAAATGCAACCCTCTTGCCTTTTGCATCCAATGCAGATATGGAGAGTAGGTTCTTCTTGAGCCCAGGTACAAATAACACATCTTTCATCTTCAAGGACTTTCCAAATTCTAGGTTGTAGGAGGCTTCCCTACTTCCTTTGATAGGATATTGATAATCATCCCCAAGTTTCACTTTATGGGGTGATTCATGTTCAGATAGATTTACAAAATATTTTTTAAACCCAGACATGTGTTTAGAGGCCCCACTGTCAATTAGCAAATCATTACAACCATGAGAAATAGTACCTGTGAGAGCAAAGATTAGAACATACTCTTCTTCGCTTGATGAGTCATCATCATCACTTTCTGCTCTAGCTTTCTTCCTGGGAGATTCATCATCCTCAGCAGCATGAGCATGATATCTTCTTTTGTTATTCTTCTTCTTCTTGTTGAAGTTGTTGTCTTTCTTATTCTTGGGACAATTTGAAGCAAAGTGTCCCATTTCATTACATTCGTAACATTGAACATGAGATAGATCTTTCTTCTTATGATGAGGGTGAGAATGTTTCTTTTTATGATATTTCTCCCTCTTAAACTTGCTTCCCTTGGTGTGAGCTATGAGAGCTTGATCTTCATTCCCCATCTTTTCTTCTCGTGCCACAAGCCTTGCTTCTTCTTGTGAGCATTCTTCTCACAGTCTACTGAAGGATACCAACTTCTTTCTTGCACAGATTCCTTGGATAAAGGAATCCCATGACCTGGGTAGGCCATTCAGAGTGGTCATGACAACTTCACCATTTCATCCATTGCTTCTAGTTGTCCCTTGATCTAAGAGACCCTAGAAAAATAAGATTGAATGGATTCTCCATTCTAAAGCTTTACCCCTTTCAATTGGTTCCTCGGAGTCATCTTATGATATGTTCTTCCCTTCAAATAGCTTGGATAGGGAATCAAACATCTCTTTGGGTGTCTTTAGAGATGACACATGGGGATGAGATGGTCCTTGATAGAATCAGCAATGATTCTCTTTGCCTTAACCAAGTTCTTCTTGTGGAGGGCTTTAGCCTCTTCTCCCTCTTGTACAGGGACCTCTTTCCTTATGTAAGTATCCAATTCATTTTCTTCCAGGATTAACCCAATCCTATACTTCCATGCTCGGAAGTTATCAGCCCCTTCAAGCTTATCCTCAAGCTTAGTGTGGTGAGACATTTTAAAGAGTACTTCAAATGGAAATAGAAAAGATTTAGGTCTTACCACTTGTTTTGCTGAAAACTGGATCTGGTCCCGGATTAGGGTTTGTCAGAGAAACCCTAAAAATTCAAAATGTGAATTTCAACTTTCTGAAAGGATAGAAAGATGCGCCTTGATGAGCTGATCATCCTTGTGTATTCAGAATTTAAGATATGCAAAGCTTTACCCTTCAGAAATGCCTTCTAGTCTTCCCGGGTTCACTAGGGTGGACCCTGAATTAGGGTTTGAGTTTCCCGGAGATTTACCCAGCCAAAAATCTCGATCCAAAGCTCTAAACTTTGATTTTTCCAAGGAGCATCTAGATATGTCTTCAGATTTCAGAAATTCCTATTTTTGTGGAAACCCTAATGTTTAGGGCCAAAACTGAAAGTGCTCAAAACTGGATTCTGATTGGACAGAAAGATTCACCTTGCTGAGGAGAGTCAATCTATCATATTTATTTTCCAAAATTTGTGGAGAGAAACCCAAAAACAAGAAGCCCTAGCTTCCGCAACTACATAGTGTCTTCTTCTCAGGTTAGCTTTGATATCACGTTAATTTTTTGAGCATTAATTCAATATACTCTAGGATCTTTACTAATAGAATAACATGTACAATATATCAATGCATATCAATCATAGCAAGCATATCAATCATCACAAGATGCAAACATAAGAGACAATAGACACACAGAGTTTTCGTGGGGAAAACCCTAAGGTGAAAAACCCCACAAATTCCTCAGAGATAGATAGAGCAATGATACAACCAAAATCCAAGTACACAGAGATAGTCTCCTCCTAGCAGTTAATCCTCCTCCTCCATGTGCGCCACTTTTCGAGTGATGGATGAGTGAGTAAAATGAAGTGATCAAATAGAGAGATCCCGCTCTCTATTTATACTTGTTCTGAGCATCCTAATAAACCTATGGGGCTGACTTGTCTAACTCAGCCTAATAACCCCAGGTTAACTTAATCAGGGCCGACCCAACACATGGTGATCTAATAACCCATCGGCAAGTTACGACACTTGCGACACTTGTCAATACAAATGACGACACTTCCGTACAGAGGAATAATACATCTCTATAGGAGTACAATAAAATACATAGATGAAATACATTCCGAAGTTACATATACATTAACATTGAGCTGTGTGCTCGTAAAAGTCCTAGGATGCTCTTTCGAGGTTTTGTTGACGCACATTCCACAGGATGGCCAGAGATGTTGAAGACCTACAGGAGGCTAGGCCTACAACCAGCATGAAAAAGGGCTAGCTCTGTAGAACTTCCTATGACGATAAGAATTGAGAGATAGCACCAATGATCGAGATGACGAGTACAGCAGCAGTGACGATGATGCTCCGTGATCCAGTGACGATGATACAGCTCCAGAATTGAAGACTTGTGTCGATATGTATTGATGACCTGTGTCAAGAGAATACCTTCCTAGTTAAGAGGGAGTGTTGATGTATTTGTAACTTTGGAAGCTATTCACTTGTATATTGTATGTATTACATTTGTACTTTATTGTATCCCCAACGGAGATGTATTATTCCTCCAATTGGAAGTGTCGTCATTTGTACTTGCAAGTGTCACAAGTTATATTGTAAGTGTTGTAACTTATATTTTATGGGTTATTAGACCACCTTGATGGGGTCGGCCCTATATGATTCATGTGGGTTAAAGGGTTATTAGACCACCCTAGTGGGGTCGGCCTAGTCAACATTATGTTAAGTGGTTAAGTTGGGGCCGACCCAGTTGAGTAAAGGTCAAGTGAAAGTAAAAGTATAAATAGAGAGTGTGACTCTCTCATTTGACACATTCACTCATTCACTCACTTCGCATTAGTGAGAGAGAGGAGGAATGCGCACAAGTGGAGGAGGAGTAGTTGCTGCAGCCATTTATCTTTTTGGGATTCATCTTGGTGATCTTTGTATTGGTGCTTATTTTATCTGTAAGGAAGTTGCGGGTTTTTTCACCTTCTTGGTTTTCCCCGATGAAATGCTTTGTGTCTCTTGTCTCTTGTGTTTGATATGATGTACATGTTGTTCTCTTAGTTAAGATCCTAGATCATATTGAATTAAATGATGAAAAACTAACATCATCTAATCATTGAGTCCATGTTGCCTGAGTCTATCCATCTACTCATGCTCTTGTTCAAAGGAAGTCTTGAAACCAGAGTTGGCCACTCCTAATATCTCTTGATTATTGCATGTCGGCCATCCCATACAATCCGATTTGTTTGTCCAAGTTCTTCCAAATATTTCAGCGTAGATGGTTACCTCGTGCTGGCTGATGGGGGATTCATTAATTCCCTCCTTCAGTGAGTTTCATTCTGTCGACTCCAACCCATTGATTCCGAAATTGAGACTTAGAGTCGGTTGAGTACCTTGAGGCTTGCAGTCATTAGTGGCAGGTTCTCTCGCCATCGACAGTTGGGGATTCATCAATGCCTCCTTATCGATGGATTCGTCAAAGTGTTCAACCTCAACACCTTTATTCACACTTTGATGAATGTACTCCGTGCCTTGATGCCAATTTTCATTATTGGTGGGTTATCCCACGTCTGTTAACAATATACATTAATGACCGATAATCAGACGATGCCACATCGGGTTCGACATCAGCACCTTTATTTGCTTGATAGGGCATGCACCATTGGTGATTTGTGTAGAAGACCCCAGACTTCAGTGGCATTTAGTATGCTACTTATGATCGTGATTGTACTTATGAGATTTTGTTCTCATACATCAACAGTTTGCACCATTGGTTTCCTTTTCAGCAGGAGACCGTATCTTACTGTAGATGGGTTTTGGCTATGATCGCCTATGACATGTATTTACTATATACTACCTATTCATGGCCATTGTATCATATTGTTGTATTGTACCGACATGTATTCATAGATATCATTGTATTATGACGAGCAGGCTACTCCTTCCATTTGTGTCTCCATCACTCCACTTCTTAGATTTATAATGTATTTCGGTCATTGCAGTACCTTCTGTGACCTCACACATTAGGGGGCATTTGTTACAGCGTAATTTTCCACCTTGTGAACATCAACACTCATTGACCTTCATTATTCATTTTATTGACTCAGATCCACATTTTGTCCTCCAGGAACCCATTATTCCCTATTTTTGTTCTTGTACACTAGCTGTTCCACTATACCTAGCGTATATGCAGGTTGTACCAATATAGCTCGTGTACATCGAGTTAAATGGTAAAAAACAATAGAAAATCACTTTTCACTCCAAAAAGCGGTCTTAGGGTGACCTTTGGCCCTCCATGTACCCCCGAAATGACTCGATTCAACCTTTCACCTACCTTTGGAGGGTTATATATTGAGCTATTATGGTGCATGGAAAGGGGAGGAAAGAGAGAGCATAGAAACTCTATTGGATTTTTTCCATAACTTGAGTCTACATCCATTGATCCTTGTTGTTGTGAACCTCTTATGTTCACATACCAAACTCCTTCATAGTTTGAGTTTTCCATTTCATGGGGGATTGAAGTGGTGGAGGCACAAGTGGAGGGACCTAGTTCTTGGTTCAAATGAGTTGCTGGCAAGAGGTTATTTCATGTACTTCTTGTTTTCATTAATAGAAATACTCAAATTCTCGTCCGATTGATCTTGTAAATGTTTGTTTAATTAAATTGGGTTACATTTGCTTATTATATCATGGACCATGCTATTGTTTATGCTAATATCTTTCACATATTATATGCACTTGCTTGTATTTGTTATTGAAACTAAGATGCAGGTTCAAGTGTAGATTGGAAAGCTCAACGGGGATCTACTTCGAACATCCAGTTGAAGGTTGGTTATTTACTCCACATCTTAGCATTTACATTTATAATAGCATTGCATTGGGAATTGAGTTGATTTCTAGTAGTCATCTGTCTGTTGTTGTCTGCCCTGAGCCATAGGAAGCTTTTCTCCATAACAAGAGATGACTGCCACAAGCCCTAGTGTGACGTTCATTTAGGACGTGTTCAGCCTCCTCATGTGTCGGACAACGTCGAAGAATAGAATAAACACCACGACGATACAAGGTATCGTTGATAATCAAGTAATACTTGGCGTGGTGGCGTATACAATGACGGTCGTCACGAGACAGTTGGGGATTGAACCATTGGGTTTGAAGATATAAGGTGATATCTCCATACCATGGGTCTGACGTGCTGATGAGAAACAATGACACATCTGGAAGAGAATCGTTGGGATCAGATCCTGAATCAACATGGGGAAGATCACAAATGAGTTCCGCAAACACCAAAGATTTCTTTGACTTGGCCTTCTCAAAGAGGATATCAAATTCCTGAAGTATCACGATCCAACGTGAATGCTTGCCCCCAAGCACCTGACGTGTAAGGACGTGGTACATGGGGTTCGAGTTGACGATTATGGTAGTGGTGCAGAGCAGTATCTAGTACTGAAACATTTGGACGGCAATAACGGCCGCGAGAGCGAGTTTCTCTACATGTGAATAACGGGTTTCAGAGTCAATAAGACCCTTACTTAGGTAATAGATCACATGTTCCTGGGCATTATCATCTTCCTGGACCAAGACTATGGTGATCGTGGTGGAGGAAGCGATAAGATAAAGGATGTAATCCTTATAGTAATTGGGTGGTTGGAGCACGGGGGCGTGGGTAATTGCATGTTTTAAATTGTCGAAGGATTGTTGCGCTTGGTCGTCCCATATGAAAGGGACGTCCTTATTCAGTCACATATAGCCCTGCGTCTTCTAATTAAAATTACATACAAAATGTTGTAGGTAAGTTTCCTTCCCTTACAAACTTTGTAGTTTCATAATGTCAGTAGGAGGTGGGAGAGCGACGATGGCTTCCACCTTCAAAGGATCAATGCGGATCCCATCTTTTGAAACAATAAAACCTAGGATGCGTCGAGACTCGACGCAGAAAATACAAGATTCAGACGAATGTTATACCGCCTGCATCTGAGGAATACAGCCGTCAGATGGTCAATGTGGAACTCGTGATGCTGCGAATGAGCAAGGAGATCGTCAAGATAGGGCTCCACAAAGTCCTTCACATCATGAAAAGCATACGACATGGCCCGCTGGAAAGTAGCATCGACATTTTTAAGACCAAAAGGGAGTTTACGATAAGCAAATGTACCCCAAGGGCAGATGAAATCGGTCTTATATTGGTCGGTCAGGTGGATCTCAATCTGGTTGCAACCGGAAAAGCCATCAATGAATGAGAAGATGACACTTTCGACGCAATTTTCAATGATCTGATCGATGAAGGGAGTGGGGTAATTGTCCTTAGGAAAAGCCTTGTTCAAATCCCTATAATCGACACAGACTCGGATGGTACCCTGCTTCTTAGCCATAGGGACAACATTGGAGATCCATTCTGTTAAAGGAACGGGGTAGATAAAGTCAGCCTTCAAGAGCTTTTCAATATCAGCTTTAATTGCCGTAGTTTTTCGAGGGTGCACTGGTCGTAACTTTTGGCAGACTGGTTTAGCATAGGGATAGGTTTTAATCTCTTACGAAACAATGGTGGGATCTATCCCGGGCATTTCCTCGTAGGTCCAACCGAACACATCGCGAAATTGTTTGAATAAGGCCGTGTACGTGGTGATCTCTTCAGGAGAACAGTTCTAGCCTAAAAATATATGTTCCACGACACCAGGGGTAAGTGAGATGTCAACCAGAATGGTGGGCTCGATGTTTTCCAAGTTGCCCTCAGTGACCGTATGGGAAGTGAGGATCGGTGACTGCGGGCAAGGATAAACATCTGGTGTAAAAATGGTGGTAATGTTGTTCTCCACAAAGTCTAACGAAGGTAGGAAAGACGATTGATGGTGAAGGTCTTCCCACGGGGGGTCATCCGCGCTCATAATATCCATAATGGACTCATCGGAGTAAAAATTCTGGAGCAGAGGATCTGAATAGGATGATGTCCATTGTAGAGAACTAGATGTCGAGGCCACAGCTAAGTGATTCTCAGGGGCTGACTGGATAGCCTCATAAGTAGCTTCATCGGGTGAGAGAGGCATGGTATCTCCAATCAACTACATGGTGGCCTCATCGGGTACAAGCCATTAATCGGTAGAGTTGGAGAAAGATGGAATCATGGAGGAGATCATGTTCACCGTGGAAACATGGTTAGGGGGATATGGGGTTGGAAAGACACCCATAAGAGATTAATCTTTTATGAGGCCGACCCCCGCGCTCTCATACAGTTGCGAATGTTGTCCTAGCAAGGGGACATTATTGCCAGGATGAGTAGTGGTGTCTAGTGTACAGAATTCCAATTGGTCGACGGTGACAATTCGGCCTTGATGGGGGAATTGCAATACCGAAGACAGATGACGCGACCACAGTCATGGCATAAAACCAATTACGACCAAGTAAGAGATTATAATATAAAGGAGAGGCGACCACTTCCAGGTTAATGGTTGCAGTCTTACCCCCCGACTCTACTGCTAAGGCTTGTAATAGCCCATGGGGTTGAAAGCCACAACCGTCGAATGCTTTCAGGGTAGTAGGAGAACGATTTAACTCAGGAGAACTGATGGCTCTCCAATAAGCTAATGACATGACCAAGGTAGAGGCACCTTCTTCTAGTATAGTACGATGGTTTGTCTTTCCAACAACCTTCGTAGCAACCTGGTGGGAAAGCCTCGGTTTAAAGTACTCAAGCCTAAACATGATCGTATTCGAGGAATCCGAATCTACCGCGCTAATGGCAGCGAGAAGAGTCTTGCGTTGGTTGGGAAAATTCTACAAGACCTCTAGCGTCGACATGGCACAAGGGGTTTGCGCCAAGTCCTCTACGATGTTATAGTTCTGAGTTGCCCGAGCATTAGGATTGAAAATTGCCTTTCTAATCGTGCTCTTAGGCGGACGCAACACTGACTCTAATGAAGACTTCTCAATGGTGATAGAAGCTTGTGGTACGGTAATATCGGGAATAGAGGTGGAAGCATTTTCAGTATTACTTCTAACGGGTTCCTTCTAAGGGACTGAGTTGTATGAACGCAATCGTGTGTTCAGTTTAACCGTCTCACTACGCATCATAAGAACATGCGCGGTGGATGATGTTTCTCCTTGAGAAGGAGAGGGTTGAGCAATCATTTGTTGATTTTGGGTGGGGAAGGGATCATTGAGAACTATGGGTGTGGAGTTTCCTTTAAGAAACTCCTGCACTTCGTCTCGGTGGGGACACTCTTTGGAGAAATGGTCACCACCACACAATAAACAAGGATACTTGAGCTTTCATTTCTGTTTCGTGTCTTCGGGGGGGTTATTGTGCTCCTGCTAATTGGAAGATTTCTCGGTTTTGCCTTTGTTTTTCTTCTTGCCACCGGATTTCTGAGGGGAAGCTGATTGAACAGAATTCACCTCCTCGGTGGGAGCAGGAGTGGGTGACTTGGTGGTGTTGCTACCAGGCTCTGGTGAGGGTAGGGAAGAACCATGGTGGTTCGACGATCCACTGGTTTGAGTAGAAGGCTGGGAGTTAAGGGAATTGATAATGCCATCAGCCTGAGGTCCCTTGGGTGGTTTTGAAGGATCATATGTAGGGTGAGGTGCGTCAGTAACAATGTCATATAATGTGCCAGATTGAGCGTAGATGAGCTCTAAGTAGTAGGCAAGAGCGATAGCCTGTTCCTCGGTGATGGTTCCTCCCATAGATACATATCTAGCTACGATGGGTAAAGGAGACTTTGTAAACCAGTCAGCTAGTAATTAGGCTAGAATAGGAGCCTTATTGAGACGTCGTCTCCTCCACCACTCAAGGATATGATCGGAGATATGAGTTGTGGTAGTCTGGCGGAGAGAAGTTAATAAGTCTGTACCAGTTTCATAGCGGATGGGTAACTGGAAATCAGTCAAGAATGACATAGCTAAAGAGCAAAAATCAGGGAACAAGTGCGATGGTAATTCAATATACCACTTGGCAGCTGGGCCGGTGAGGGTCCTTTGAAACAACCTTAGACGGATCGAGTCATCCATCAAGGAATTGGATGAGCACCATAGATGGTATGTCATGACATGGTTTATCGGAATGGGTGGCCAATTATAACCATGTAGGATGGGATCGTTGGTCAGATGAGACAGGTTGGGTAGGTCCAAAGTAGCCAAAAACGACAGCTGTTGGTTTGGCTGCGGATACTGATAGTATTGATATGGCATATATGGACCAGTAGGACCTTGAATCGACTGATTGTAAGGTGTTCCCGTCGGGAATTGGCCATAAGGGGGTGTGCCACCTGGGTTGGGGGGTGGACCATGTGTAGGTCCACCGCCGGAAGGTGGTCCTCCACCACCGGAATAAGGTGGGCCTCCACCGGAAGGTGGGGGTCCTCCTTCAACGCCGGAATAAGGGGGTTCACCGCCGGAATAGGGTGGGCCACCGCCTCCGCCACCGGAATAAGGTGGGTCACCACCTCCAAAATAAGGTGGGCCTCCTCTGAAAGGTGGGGGTCCTCTACTACCAGAAGGTGGTGGTCCTCCGCCTCCAGAATCATGCGGGCCTCCACCAAAAGGTGGGGGTCCTCCGCCTCCACCGCTGGAATAAGGTATGCCTCCACCACCGGATAGGGGTGGGCCTCCACCGCCAGAATGGGGTGTGCCTCCACCTCCGGAATGGGGTGGGCCTCCACCTCAGCCATAAGGTGGAGGTTCACCCCCTTTGGAAGGAGGTGGATCGAACGGTGGTGGGGGTGGTGGGGCATGAGAAAAAGTTGGTGGGGGTCCAAATGGTGCAACGTTATAATGTCACCATGGAGTGTATGGGTTTCCTAGATAAGGTATCCCATGGAGTATGTTTCCGTGATTGAATTGTCCCGACATAGGGTTGCAATGGCCTAGATACGTGTCATGTCCCAAATTTTGCATTGGGTTACAATGGCCTATTCCCATTGGCCATATTCATGAGAGTTTGTCAAATTGATGCTAAGGGTCAAATAATTGTCGAAGAGGAAAATTACTAGTTTCCTAGGTTGGGGGTGGAAGCATTGGGATTTGAAATAAGAAGGATAATAAATGATGTGTGGACATTAGAATAGCATAAATATTTAATAAAGGAGCTAAATAAATATATGCAAGAGAAAATCAAAGTGGCATTTGATCATGAAGACACATGGAGGGTGTGGGACCCACACTAGCTTGATTTTTCAATGCCACATGGCATCTCTCTCTTGCCATTTCGAATCCATGAGAAGGAAAACATTCTTGGATGAGTTGGTAGGCTCATACACATGGAATTTAGCATCATAGGTCGAATTTAGATGGAATGGTAACCTCCATGGAAGAGGAAGAGTCAAACTAGAGGTTTGTGGACACTTGGGCTAGATTCCCTAACTCCTATGACAACAATGATGAAGAATCTATGACACCTATGACACAAATCAGACCTAAAGGCTGACATATGACATACATGACATTTCAGGGCTAAACATAGCCTCCAAGAGGGCGCTCAAGTGAGTTAGGGCAGCGAAAGAGACACCAAGTCGAATTTGGAGAAGGAGGGAGCTAGAATTGGAAGGACAAGTGGAATACTTGGGAATCTCTTCCCAACTTGAGTTGGCATGAAGCTCCTGGAAGGAATTCGACCCATGGAGGACATTATAATTTTATAAAATTCATGAACAAAGAAGAATAGGAGCTTTTGATCATTTTTAGAATTTGCAATTGCATTTATGAGAGAGGAGCTAGTGGATGACTAGTTTCTTGCCTTATCCAATTTCGAGGGTGAAAGATTCCCATCCATGTTGGTGTTTGGAGAGGCCATTCAGATATTTCATGGAGATTTAATGGAGTCTTTATTTGCAGGTGTAAGCTACAGGTCATCTCGTGGTTTCTTCTATTGCAGCTCACTCACTCAACAAATTCCATTTTTCATTGCATATTCTTGCTCCTTGAGGGAGGGAATTTTTGGTGAGATAATGTACTCTTTGGGGGAGCTTCTAATGCCCCATTTATTTTTTAATATGAATAAAATACTCTATTATCCATCTTCAGAAATTTTCAGGTCGAAATTCCAAGTGGAAATATATAAATCTGATTAATAATGAAAGAATGGTGCCATTTCCCCACTACCTTGATGTATAGCAATGATGTATTGATGTATTCGAATGCAATATCATTCCTATGATGTATTTATGATTCATGGACTTTCATTTATGAGCTGCACAAGTTTCATTTTCAGTACTTAATCATTTGGAGTCATTTTGATCAGTTTAATACCATTTGAAGAAGATTTAATGCCATTTCCCTCAAGGTTGAAACTAGTCTTTTTGCATCTGATTTAAGGGAGTTATAGAAGAAATTAACAGTTTAATGGTGATTCATATGAGTTCATTTTTATGTAATTTATATTTCCCCTTCTTCCATTCAGAAATTCGAGTTGGATTGAGTGCATTTGGAAAGTCATTTTCATCATTTACCCCTAGGGGATTTGAACCACAATTTACTAGTAAAAATCCCTATCTTGACCAGATTTGAAAGAGGAGTTACAAAAGTCATATGAACACTCAAGAGAATCCATAAAAATTATAAATATGTCTTCATATCATCCAAGTACCTTCTGTATCCATTTGGGAGAATTTGGAGTCATTTCAAGACCAAGGGACCAATACTAGTCAAAGAGAAATTGCTAGTCAAACTCCCTATTTTTCCCAGAATCTTAAAGGGGTTTGCATAAGTATTTTAATGGGTCTAAATCATCCCTAAACATCATAATCAAGTACTAATATCATTCATACACCTTCTCAGAATATTTGGGATCATTTGGAGCAAATTGGAGACCTAGAGCTCAAAACTAGTCAAAGGTTGAACTAGGGAAAAAAGTGAAAAATTTGTCATTGTAATAAAATTCTTAAGAAGGGACTTTACAGTGGTATCGGAGCATGATCTTGGAACCTGATGTGGTATGATATTCATGAGAACAAGAATTCAGGGTCCAGAATTAGATATTGAAACCAAAAGTGCTTTTGTTGAAGAGGAAAAAAAAAGTAGGAGAAGAAGAGCAATTTTTTGAGGAAACTATGACTAGGGATGAAAAGGAAACCTCGTACGAAGGTGAGGAGCATATAAAAATCATGAAACAAATATTTGAATACATGAACAATCAGCTTATGAAAGGATTCGAATTGTTGGCTATCCAACTTTGGAGAAAATATATTGATCTTAAGAAAACCAAGGGAAAAAATGCATCAGCTTGCTTGAAGGAGCAAAAGGAGGAGACCCATGAACCACCTAGTTTTGAAATAGGTGAAGTAGAAGTAGTAAATGAAGAGGATCGAAAGTTACTCCCAAGTGACTCTGAAAAAGATGAAGAGACATCACATGAGCATGAAGAATATTCTCTTGAAAATATTGAAGATCATTTCGAGACACATTCTACCTTGGTAATGAAACCAAGAGCATCTATTGATGGATTCTTGAACTATGAAGGAGTACCTAATGATGGGTGCTCACATCTCTATGTTGGTGACATAGAGATCACTTTTGAAAGTATTGCTGCAAGCCAAAATTCCCTTAAGCATGAAAATGAAGACCATGTAGCAGTTGAAGAAGAAACAAGATCAACTTCCCCATCACCACTTGAGTTTCATGAAGTTGGTCCAAGTAAGAAGGAAGAAGATGAGGAGGTTCATTTGCAAGAGCCTCATTTTCTTGAAGGGTCCTTAAAGATGAATGAAAAGAAGATCCAAGAGTCCCTTAGCATTCTCCATGACACTCAAGCATTGGTGTCAAATTCTTGTTGGCGAGCTACTTCATTGGAGGAAGCATCCTTCCTTGAAGACATGGAGAAGATTCAAAGAGCAATGTGCCACATCAAAGGTAATTTCATGTCTTTGCTTTTTGATAGAAACCATTTGTTTGAGCTTAATGAATTGTTACATGATGCATACTTGAAAAATAATGAGGATAATCATAAGCTCACAATTCAAAATGAGCAACTTCTTGAAAAGTTGCAAGATACTTGTTTTTCCTCCTATGTTTCAGATTATCAAATGGTAGATTGTTTGGAGGATTCTCATGGCATGGTGGATCATGAGAAATGTGAAAATTTGAATGTGCTTGATGTATTTGAAGATGAACTTGTTAGGAACCCATGTCAGCCCTTATATTTACTTTGTTAGTATATTGTTGTTGGACGCATATGATTTGTAAGTCGTCCCGTAGTATTTGTTGCTCCATAGTTTGTATTATTGTTGTTGGATGCATATGCTTTGTAAGTCGTCCGGTAGCAATTGTTGATCCATATTTTGTATTGGCCCATGGTTTGTATTGACCCATGGTATTGGCACCTAGACTTAGTATATAAGTTTGTGTTGAGACCAATGAAGATACCGTGAAGTTATTTGTATTGAGCTTGCTCAAAGGAGGTTGCCCCCTCGAAGTGGCCTACGATCAATATAAAAGTGATTCTGAGTTCTGTTATTTCTACTATCTCGTGTGTTTTCATTAATTAATTATTGCAGGTTCTTCACATCTGGTATCAGAGCACTTTCTTGGGCTCGTTGGGTGGAATTTCTGCCAAAAAAATTTTTGCATCTGTTGCAAGTTCGGATCTGGGAATAATCCCTATCCGCTTAACTGTGGGAAGTACTTGGGCATAAGCCCTAAAACGCATTGTGAGGAGTACCACAGGAACCCCAAAGTAGCTGGGCCATTGAAAGGACCTGCCAGCGAAAAGGGCAACGACCCCTACCTGATTGACTAGTTACCACCCGTGAGGTAAACCAAGAGCTATCGTTTGTGGCAAAATGGTTATCAATTTTACCTGAGCCGTAGAGTGAGGGGTACTTCGCCAATACGCAAGCCGTCAGATAGCATTGGTGGCTGAGTGAAACCTCTGAATTGTTAGGAAGCCGAACATACCTAGGGTCCATATCTATTTTCAGCTGAACTGTTGCTGATCACTTCCGCGTCGTTTCAGATCCATTCCAAGCCGTTCCAAATCCAGTTGTTTCAGATCTATTCTGAAAGCGGTTTCAGATCTCTTTTGACAACCATTTCACATCCATCCATTTTCGATCCCTTGCACATCGTTTCAGATCCAATTGTTCTGATCCCTTCCGCATCGTTGCGGATCCATTTCTGAAACTTTTCGGACACCCCTACTATCCCATTTTGCATATTTCATTCCTAAGGACCCTATCCCAAATTCTACTTCCCAAATCCAGAAATCTCACATTTGTCTATTTTTAGGGTTTCCCATAACTTCTTCAATTTTCACCCACTCGCCTCTAAATTTTGCCACCATGTTCATTCCCTATTTCTGCTTCTTTGTCCCTCTTTGACAAATTTTCTCATTCTTTCACCCCACTTCTAAAATCCCCATTTTTTGCTTCCCTTTCCATCGGAAAGTGTCCAGAACCTAGTCAAACCCCAATTACCCATCCAAGTTTTTCCCAAATCCAAATTTCCCTTTACTAAATAGGATTTTGTTTGTGTTTTTCTATCCATTCCCCCCCCAAAAAAAAAAAAAAAACTCCTGGTTATGGTTGTCACCCGCGTAGGAGCAAAAACCATGGAGGAAGCACTTGCAGCCATCCAAACCAAACTCCAAGATCTGGATGAAAAATTTCTTAGCCTCCATCTTCAACATTTAGCCATGAACAATAACCGACAGCAAGAATCAGAATCTGCATCCAATGGGTTCTCTTCTTCCAGCAATTTTCGTGGTCCGAAGCTTGAATTTCCTCGCTTCAATGGTACTGATCCAACTGGATGGATATATCGTGCAGAACAGTATTTCAATCTACATAATACTTTTTATGTCCAAAAAGTTCCACTTGCATCCTTTCATTTGGAACAGGAAGCCCTTCAATGGTACCGTTGGTACATCAAGGCTCATGACGAGCCAAAATGTATAGATTTTTGCCAACTCCTTTTGCAACAATTTGGTCCTAGTGCTTTTGATGACTTCACCGAAGCACTCTGATGGGGACCGATTCCGGGGGTCCTTCAAATTCCTGGACCTGTGGGTTATGGGCCCACAATATGGACTAAAATGTGTCCATAGCAGCAATTTCATTCTACAATCTCAAATCCATTCTGCGATCGATGGTGAAGTACCTATAGTACCTCTCTCACACAGCAACCAAAGCAATGCTCCAATGCATGACTTCACACACCGGCAGCTTCAAACATACAGTCCTCACAGCAGCCACAGTTCCTTCAATGGTGTTTATAGATCATTGATCTTCAACATTGACATACAAGACATTTGATGGAGACTCATTCACCCTCGTGAACTCAGAGATCCCAAAATCAGTCACGATATCATATGGCCTCTATGTGCCTGGCTGCCTCTGGCCCTAGTTTTACATTACGCCTGGCCTAAATTTTACACAGTGCAGTAGGCCCCCTCTCAAAATCCCGGTGGCTACATTTATAAAGAACTCAACCTCCCTTTCATTTCCCTCTCTTCGGCGGTTATATGCCAACATTTGAAACAGAATACTAAATCTATGTAACGGTGCCACCAAAATAGAATTCACTTGATTACAAGGCAGGTTTTAATAACGCCATGCTCCCTACGTGTACAAAAATATGGGGAAAATATATGCTTTTAGCCACGTTGTGGTTCTGCGTCCACGTCCTCACTTTCTCGAAGGTTCAAGATTTCGATTTGACTGAGGGTGGGTTGATGCTCCTGCATCAGACTCCCAAGGGACAAAAATTTATGACCTCCTGGTCATATGATTTATTGGTCTTGTAACAGCTAACATGGGAGTTGCAGCACGCCTCTGCAGTAACAAGTTCTCCTTTCTTGCTACATAACGCCTCACCAAAATTTTCGCCTGAGCTTGGCCTTTTGGCATTCTTCCGGGTCCTCTTCTGGAACCCTCTGAGCACTCCTTGCTCGAGGCTTCTACATTCTTCCTTTGCGGCTACCTACACAAAACAAATACCAATCTTACCTCAAGCACCCACTACTACATCTTCCAATATCCAACCCAAAAGAGCGAACCGGCTCTAATACCACTTGATGGGGACCGATTCCGGGGGTCCTTCAAATTCCTGGACTTGTGGGTTATGGGCCCACAATATGGACTAAAATGTGTCCATAGCATCAATGTCATTCTACAATCTCAGATCCATTATGCGATTGATGGTGAAGTACCTATAGTACCTCTCTCACACAGCAACCAAAGCAATGCTCCAATGCACGACTTCACACACCGGCAGCTTCAAACATACAGTCCTCATAGCAGCCACAGTTCCTTCAATGGTGTTTATAGATCATTGATCTTCAACATTGACGCACTAGACATTTGATGGAGACTCATTCACCCTCGTGAACTCAGCGATCCCAAAATCAGTCACGATATCATATGGCCTCTATGGGCCTGGTTGCCTCTGACCCTAGTTTTACATTGCGCCTGGCCTAAATTTTACACGGTGCAGTAGGCCCCCTCTCAAAATCCCGGTGGCTACATTTATAAAGAACTCAACCTCCCTTTCATCTCCCTCTCTTAGGCCGTTATATGCCAGCATTTGAAACGGAATACTAAATCTATGTAACGGTACCACAAAAATAGAATTCGCTTGATTACAAGGCAGGTTTTAGTAACGCCATGCTCCCTACGTGTACAAAAATATGGGGAAAATATATGCTTTTAGCCACGTTGTGGTTATGCATCCACGTCCTCACTTTCTCGAAGGTTCAAGATTTCGATTTGACTGAGGGTGGGTTGATGCTCCTGCATCACACTCACTAAACTTCGTCAAATTGGCACCATGAGAGAGTATCAGACAGAATTTGAGAAACTAGCCAATCACACAGAAGGATTGTCTGATGAATTCTACAGGAGTTGTTTTATCAGTGGTCTTAAGGATGAAATCCGGTCAGAGGTTAAACTGTTCTGTCCCAACACAATGATGGAAGTCCTAGGGTTGGATAAGTTGGCAGAAGACAAGATTGCAGCCCAACAGTGCTCCAAACCCACTTTTGTTCCCTTCTGAAATATGGGTTCTCAACAACCTCCCATCCCGCCAACTCATCAACCAACTTCTATCAAGCATTTGTCTGAAACAGAGATGCAGGCACACAGAGAAAAAGGGCTTTGTTATAATTGTGATGATAAATTCACTCGGGGACTTAGATGTGTTCAACAAAAGCTCTATCTCTTGGATATGGATTCTCCGCCTGCCTCTAAAATTGGTGAAGAAGCCCCATATACAATGGATGATCAGGTCGACATTCAGGAGTCGCCTATTGACCCCCCATCTCCGGATGAACAACCAGAGATTTCTCTCCATGCTTTATCTGGCGTCACCACCCCCCAAACAATGCGGGTCGGGGGTTACTTCAAGAAGCTTCCTCTTACAAGACTCGTTGATTATGGTAGCACTCATAACTTCATTGACCCTTGGATCGCTAAACAGGCTGATTGTTTTGTCCGTCCTTGCTCCAACTTTGAAGTCATGGTTGCCAATGGGGGCACCTTACCATGCAAGGGGAAGTGTCACAATGTGCATATCTCTCTGGAAGATTATAACCTGCGCTTTGACATGTTTGCCTTGTCCCTAGGCGGATGTGATGTGGTTTTGAGCGTTCAATGGTTATGCACACTTGGCCCCATCTTATGGGATTTTGCTGAACTTTGGATGCAGTTTTCAGTCAATGGGAAACAACACAAATTTAAGGGCTTACAACAAGGGTCTCTCCACATCATTAGTTCACATCGCCTGGAAAATATCCTTAAGAAGAATTCACATGGTGTCATCGCTCAACTCCATTCCATTCATATGCACCCATCAACGATCTCCCCTACTTCCTTGGATAGATATGCAGGTGTCTTTGCTAAACCAGTGGGCTTGTCGCCTTCAAGAGACCTTTCCGGTAAGAATATAGCCACATCGACATCTCAGCAGGACATGATGGATAATTTGCATGCAGTACAGAAGTGGTAGCCATCCCTACTAGGAAATTATTTCTGCATCAAGACTGATCTCCAGAGTCTGGAACATTTTCTGGAACAACGGGTCTCCTCACTAGCACACCGGAAATGGGATATCCAACTCATGGGTTATAACTATGTGATCACTTACAAGAAGGGTAAGGATAATATGGTGGCAGATGCTCCTTCTCGCCAATTTGATGACCCGGTTTCTCTTACAGCTATTTCTCTGCTTGTTCCAAATTGGTTGCAATATGTTCAACGGGGCTATCTCTTCTATGAACTCCATGCTTCTTCATCAGCAGGGCACTCTGGGTTCCTCAAAACCTATGATTGGGAACAATGTAACTTCTTTTGGCAGGGACTGAAAATGAAAATTCACCAGATGGTGGTTGAGTGTGATACTTTCCAGGTCAACAAGGGTGAAACGACACTCCTTTCGAGACTACTCGAACCCTTGCCCATCCCTACACAGATGTGGATAGCTATTTCTATGGATTTCCTAGAAGCACTCCAGTGGTATAATACCACATCTAAAAGGACACCATATGAAGCAGTTTATGGATAGGCACTGCTAGTTCTTCTTCCATACACACTTAGCAGTGCCCCAGTTCAGGCAATTGACTCGGTTCTTCGAAACCGCGATCAGATTCTTCTCATTGTGCAAGACAATCTTCACATGGCAAGAATTCAACTGAAACAACAAGCCGATCAACACCGTTCTGAGCGCACTTTTCACATAGCTGATATGGTCCTTCTTCATCTACATCCTTCCCAGCAATCCTCCCTGAAACTCAAAAGGCATCAGTGGGCCGGAATGCAACCCGAGGATGCTACAGGGGAACCACTCCTTCAGATTCTGCATCAATTTCCACATCTAAAGCTTTGAGGACAAAGTTTTTTCTAAAGGAGAGGGGATGTTAGGAACCCATGTCAACCCTTCTATTTACTTTGTTAGTATATTGTTGTTGGACGCATATGCTTTGTAAGTCGTCCCGTAGTATTTGTTGATCCATAGTTTGTATTATTGTTGTTGGACGCATATGCTTTGTAAGTCATCCCGTAGTAATTGTTGATCCATATTTTGTATTGTCCCATGGTTTGTATTCACACATGGTATTGACCCATGGTATTGGTGCCTAGACTTAGTATATAAGTTTGTGCTGAGACCAATGAAGGTACCATGAAGTTATTTGTATTGAGCTTGCTCAAAGGAGGTTGCCCCCTCGAAGTGGCCTGCGATCAATATAAAAGTGATTATGAGTTCTATTATTTCTGCTATCTCGTGTGTTTTCATTAATTAATTATTGCAGGTTCTTCACAGAACTTGAAGAGATCCAAACACTTGATGTGGTTTAAGAGGAACTTGAATTGTCTCTTGATGAAGGTTATGCAATTTCTAAAGAAGAGCATGATTCCTCTACATTGGAACCAATCTATGAAAAAGGTTTCACACTTTTGAAGAAGTTGAATGATACTACCCATATGGATCCTTCCCATGATGAAACTTCTACACTTTTTTATCATTTGGGTGAGTTATTTCATTCTCCTACATCCTACAATTACATGTTTTGCAGCATTAGTCTCAATGAAGTATGGGTGAAAGGGTTCTTTTTTATGGTGCCACATGAGGAGTATGGAACTCATAGATTTACTTTTTATGATGACATGGTTGGTGCACATTCTTATTCGTATTTGCAGCAGCATCCTTTGTTACTTTATGATGATGCACATCTACCTGGATGCACCTATGATATGCATTTGATTCACTTGAAGACTCATGGTTTTTCTTGCTCAACACTTGGTTCATTTGATGTTGGAGGAAATTCATCCAACACTCGGGTGAATAGACTTATGATTGGAGAACATTTTTGTTGGAAGCCACATACTTTGTTATATCTTTATGATTCTCACATTCATGGATGTATGGGTGAGACTTCTTTGAGTCAATTGAAGTCTCATTGTTTTTTCTGCGCATTATTTGGTTCAGATCTTAGTGGAGATTCTCCATTCACTTCTTGGATGAAAGAATACATGGTTGAATATTTTGATGCATATCACATCCTTTTGGAGTAGCATTATAGGACATGGGATCCTCACCTATGTCATTGGAGCAAATTTGAAGAGCAATTTTTTGAGGAAACTATGACTAGGGTTGAAAATGGAATCTCATACGATGGTGGGGAGCATATAAAAATCATGAAACAAATATTTGAATACATGAATAATAATCTTATGAAAGGATTCGAATTGTTGGCTATCCAACTTTGGAGAAAATATATTGATCTTAAGAAAACCAAGGGGAAAAATGCATCAGCTTGCTTGAAGGAGCAAAAGGAGGAGACCCATGAACCACCTAGTTCTAAAATAGGTGAAGTAGAAAAAGCAATACATGAAGAGGATCGAAAGTCGCTCCCAAGTGACTCTGAAAAAGATGAAGAGACATCACATGAGCATGAAGAAGATTCTCTTGAAAATATTGAAGATCATTTCGAGACACATTCTACCTTAGAAATGAAACCAAGAGCATCTACTGATGGATGGTTAAACTATGAAGGAGTACCTAATGATGGGTGCTAACATCTCTATGTTGGTGACAAAGATATCACTTTTGACAGTATTGCTGCAAGCCAAAATTCCCTTAAGCATGAAAATGAAGACCTTGTAGCAGTTGAAGAAGAAACAAAATCAACTTCCCCATCACCACTTGAGCTTCAAGAAGTTGGTCCAAGTAATAAGGAAGAATATGAGGAGGTTCATTTGCAAGAGCCTCATTTTCTTGAAGGGTCCTTAAAGATGAATGAAAAGAAGATCCAAGAGTCCCTTAGAATTCTCCATGACTCTCAATCATTGGTGTCAAATTCTTGTTGGAGAGCTACTTCATTGGAGGAAACATCCTTCCTTGAAGACATGGAGAAGATTCAAAGAGCAATGTGCACATCAAAGGTAATTTCATGTCTTTGATTTTTGATAGAAACCATTTGTTTGAGCTTAATGAATTGTTACATGATGCTTACTTGAAGAATAATGAGGATAATCATAAGCTCACAATTCAAAATGAGCAACTTCTTGAAAAGTTTCAAGATACTTGTTTTTCCTCCTATGTTTCAGATTGTCAAATGGTAGATTGTTTGGAGGATTCTCATGACATGGTGGATCATGGGAAATGTGTAAATTTGAATGTGCTTGATGTGTTTGAAGATGAACTTGAAGATATCCAAACACTTGATGTGGTGGAAGAGGAACTTGAATTGTCTCTTGATGAAGATTATGCAATTTTTAAAGAAGAGCATGATTCCTCTACATTGGAACCAATCTATGACAAAGGTTTCACACTTTTGAAGTAGCTACATGATACTACCCATATGGATCCTTCCCATAATGAAACTTCTGCACTTTTTGATCATTTGGGTGAGTTAGTTCATTCTCCTACATCCTAAAATTACATGTTTTGCAGCATTAGTCTCAATGAAGTATGGGTGAAAGGGTTCTTTTTTATGGTGCCACATGAGGAGTATGGAACTCCTAGATTTACTTTTTATGATGACATGGTTGGAGAACATTTTTATACACATTTGCAACAGCATCCTTTGTTACTTTACGATGATGCACATCTACCTGGATGCACCTATGATATGGATTTGAGTCACTTGAAGACTCGTGGTTTTTCTTGCTCAACACTTGGTTCATTTGATGTTGGAGGAACTTCATCCAACACTAGGGTGAATAGATTTATGATTGGAGAAGATTTTTTTTGGAAGCCACATACTTTGTTATATCTTTATGATTCTCACATTCATGGATGTATGGGTGAGACTTCTTTGAGTCAATTGAAGTCTCCTTGGTTTTTCTGCACATTATTTGGTTCAGATCTTAGTGGAGATTCTTCATTCACTTCTTGGATGAAAGAATACATGGTTGAATATTTTGATGCATATCACATCCTTTTGGAGTAGCATTATAGGACATGGGATCCTCACCGATGTCATTGGAGCAGATTTGATTGGTTACTTGATGCTTGTGTGCACTTGGAAAATGGTGGTCTACTTGCTTGGAGGTATAAGCACTTTCACTATTCTTTGATGAAGCATCTTCTTGATGATCATTTTAATTATGTTGTTATGTACTTTGATGATATATATTTTATACTCATGATGTTGGGAAGAATCCATACAAGAAAATGGGATCCAGGAACTATGAATTGGAGAGCACTTCTAATTGTTGGAGTGCAATACAAGCAATGGGACCCTGGGATAATTCTTAGTCTCATTGGTTCCAATTTTTGGGGGGGAACAAGTAGAATGGGTGATGGATTCCCCACTTAATAAAGTGATTTTAATCAGAGCAGTGCAGCAGCAAGCATGGTGGTTCCTCTCTAAAATGTTCATGAAATCTCAAAGACTCAAGCTTGGCCAATTCAATGTCAACTTCAAATAATTATACAGAAAGCGGGTTCTTCAACACCCCTGTTTGAAATTGCTTGAGGACAAGCAATATTGGGAAGGGAGGATTTTTCATGTCCCAGGGAGGATTTTTCATGTCCCAAATTTTGCATTGGGTCACAATGGCCTAATCCCATTGGCCATATTCATGAGAGTTTGTCAAATTGATGCTAAGGGTCAAATAATTGCCAAAGAGGAAAATTACTAGTTTCCTATGTTGGGGGTGGAAGCATTGGGACTCGAAATAAGAAGAATAATAAATGATGTGTGGACATTAGAATAGCATAAATATTTAATAAATGAGCTAAATAAATATACGCAAGATAAAATCAAAGTGGCATTTGATCATGAAGACACATGTAGGATGTGGGACCCAAACTAGCTTGATTTTTCAATGCCACATGGCATCTCTCTCTTGCCATTTTGAATCCATGAGAAGGAAAACATTCTTTGATGAGTTGGTAGGCTCATACACATGTCATTTAGCATCATATATCTAATTTGGATGGAATGGTAACCTCCATGGAAGAGGAAGATTCAAACTAGAGGTTTGTGGACACTTGGGCTAGATTCCCTAACTCCTATGACAACAATGATGAAGAATCTATGACACCTATGACACAAATCAGACCTGAAGGCTGACATATGACATATATGACATGTCAGGGCTAAACATAGCCTCCAATAGGGAGCTCAAGTGAGTTAGGGCAGCCAAAGAGACACCAAGTTGAATTTGGAGGAGGGAACTAGAATTGGAAGGACAAGTGGCATACTTGGGAATCTCTTCCCAACTTGAGTTGGCATGAAGCTCTTTGAAGGAATTCGACCCATAGAGGAAATTAGAAGTTTATAAAAGTCATGAACAAAGAATAAAAGGATCTTTTGATCATTTTTATAATTTGCAATTGCATTTGTGAGAGAGGAGCTAGTGGATGACTAGTTTTTTGCCTTAGCCAATTTCGAGGGTGAAAGATTCCCATCCAAGTTGGTGTTTGAAGAGGCCATTCAGGTATTTCATGGAGATTTAATGGATTCTTTATTTGTAGGTGTAAGCTACAGGGAAGCTCGTGGTTTCTTCTATTGCAGCTCACTCACTCAACCAATTCCAGTTTTCATTGCATATTCTTGCTCCTTGAGGGAGGGCATTTTTGGTGAGCTATTGTACTCTTTGGGGGAGATTTTAATGCCCCATTTATTTTGTAATATGAATTAAATACTCTTTTCTTCATATTCAGAAAGTTTCAGGTCAAAATTCCAAGTGGAAATGTATAAATCTGATTGTTAATGAAAGAATGGTGCCATTTCCCCACTACCTTGATGTATAGCAATGATGTATTGATGTATTCAAATGAAAGATCATTCCTATGATGTATTTATGATTCATGGAATTTCATTTATGAGCTTCACAAGTTTCATGTTCAGTACTTAAGCATTTGGAGTCATTTTGACCAGTTTAATACCATTTGAAAAAGATTTAATGCCATTTCCCCCAAGGTTGAAACTAGTCTTTTTCCATCTGATTTAAGGGAGTTATAGCAGACATTAAAAGTTGAATGGGGTGCATATTAGTTCATGTTGATTTCATTTATATGTTCCCTAATTCCATTCAGAAATTCAAGTTGGATTGAGTACATTTGGAAAGTCATTTTCATCATTTACCCCTAGGGGATTTGAACCACAATTTACTAGTAAAAATCCCTATCTTGAAAAGATTTGAAAGAGGAGTTGAAGAAGTCATATGAACACTCTAGATCATACATAAACATTATAAATATGTCTTATTATCATCCAAGTACCTTCTGTAGCCATTTGGGAGAATTTGGAATCATTTGGAGACCAAGGGACCAATACTAGTCAAAGAGAAATTGCTAGTCAAACTCCCTACTTTGGCCAGAATCTTAAAGGGGTTTTCAGAAGTATTTTGATGGGTCTAAATCATCCCTGAACATCATAATAAATTACTATCATTCATACACCTTCTCAGAATATTTGGGAGCATTTAGAGCAAATTGGAGACCTAGAGCTCAAAACTAGTCAAAGGTTGAACTAGGAAAAAAAGTGAAAAATTTGTCATTGTAATAAAATTCTTAAGAAGGGACAATATAGTGGTATCATAGCATGATATTGGCACCTGATGTGGTGTGATATTCATGAGTACAAGAATTCAAGTACCACCATTAGATATTGAAACCAAAAGTTCTTTTGTTGAAGAGGGAAAAAAAAGTAGGAGAAGAAGAGCAATTTTTTGAGGAAACTATGACTAGGGATGAAAAGGGAACCTCATACAATGGTGAGGAGCATATAAAAATCATGAAACAAATATTTTAAGACATGAACAATCATATTATGAAATGATTCGAATTGTTGGCTATCCATTTTTGGAGAAAATATATTGGTCTTAAGAAAACCAAGGGGAATAATGCATCATCTTGCTTGAAGGAGAAAAAGGAGGACACCCATGAACCACCTAGTTCTGAAATAGGTGAAGTAGAAGAAGCAATACATGAAGAGGATCGAAAGTCACTCCCAAATGACTCTGAAAAAGATGAAAAGACATCACATGAGAATGAAGAATATTCTCTTGAAAATATTGAAGATCATCTCGAGACACATTCTACCTTGGAAATGAAACCAAGAGCATCTACTGATGGATACTTGAACTATAAGGAGTACCTAATGATGGGTGCTCACATATCTATATTGGTGACATAGAGATCACTTTTTATAGTATTGTTGCAAGCCAAAATTCCCTTAAGCATGAAAATGAAGACCTTGTAGCAGTTGAAGAAGAAACTATCAACTTCCCCATCACCACTTGAGCTTCATGAAGTTGGTCCAAGAAAGAAGGAAGAAGATGAGGAGGTTCATTTGCAAGAGCCTCATTTTCTTGAAGGATCCTTAAAGATGAATGAAAAGAAGATCCAAGAGTTGTAGGAATATGCAAGGGATCTGGCACCTGTAGCAACTCAAATCAAACTCACAAATATGTTGCAAAGAAGAAGAGAAGGAGACACTCAATGATCACTCATAAACACAGTAAAATAGAACAATATCTCAGTATTATACAATGAATAAGAATGTAAGTGAATGAGTACAATAGAATAGTAAGGTGCATATATAGGATTCGAATAGGCCAAGTAGGGCATTCGAATTCCTAACTCAGAGTGTGGCTTGGATGATAGTGGAGTCATCATCTAGTCAATGTATCAGTCATCAATGGTAACAGTCAGTCAACTGAGTCTAATTGAGTGAGGTAGGCATTAACTGAATGAAGGAGGCTCAGTAGAGGATGCATGAGGAGTCTAACTGAGTGAGGTAGGCACTAACTAAATGAAGGAAGCTCAGTAGAGGGCGCATGAGGAGCTAACTGGAGTCAGAAGGGGCAGACAAGTCTCACTGGAGGTCCATCGAAGTGAAACAATCAGTGGGGGACTCAATCTAGCCTTAAATGAAGGAAGAACTGAGTGATAACTGACTGGTAGGTGAGAAAGGCGCCTAACTAGCTGTGGTAGGTGAGAAAGGCGCACTAGTCATGCAAAATACTGGAGAAGGGTGCCTTTGGTAGGTGGGAGGCCCCCTGGGGGCTGTAGACAGGCTGTGGAGAGCTAGAACCACGCTCCAGGAGCTGGAAGGTCCACCATGATGATGATTGGATGCATGCAGAGGCATGCAAATGCATGCAGCATGCAGTTTTGCATGCAGGCAAAGAAGAGGTAGAAACAAGCTCTAGGTGCTGGGGAGATCACCATGATGATGACTGGATGCATGCAAGCATGCAAAACACAAAAATGATGGGGAGAATAATCCAACAAGAGTCCCTTAGAATTCTCCATGACACTCAAGTATTGCTGTCAAATTCTTGTTGGAGAGCTACCTCATTGGAGGAAACATCCTTCCTTGAAGACATGGAGAAGATTCAAAGAGCAATGTGCCACATCAAAGGTAATTTCATGTCTTTGATTTTTGATAGAAACCATTTGTTTGAGCTTAATGAATTGTTACGTGATGCATACTTGAAGAATAATGAGGATAATCATAAGCTCACAGTTCAAAATGAGCAACTTCTTGAAAAGTTGCAAGATACTTGTTTTTCCTCCTATGTTTCAGATTGTCAAATGGTAGATTGTTTAGAGGATTCTCATGACATGGTGGATCATGAAAAATGTGAAAATTTGAATGTGCTTGATTTGTTTGAAGATGAACTTGAAGAGATCCAAACACTTGATGTGGTGGAAGAGGAACTTGAATTGTCTCTTGATGAAGGTTATGCAATTTTTAAAGAAGAACATGATTCTTCTACATTGGAACCAATCTAGGACAAAGGTTTCACACTTTTGAAGCAGCTGCATGATACTACCCATATGGATCCTTCCCATGATGAAACTTCTGCACTTTTTTATCATTTGGGTGAGTTAGTTCATTCTCCTACATCCTACAATTACATATTTTGCAGCATTAGTCACAATGAAATATGGGTGAAAGGATTCTTTTTTATGGTGCCACATGAGGAGTATGGAACTCCTAGATTTACTTTTTATGATGACATGGTTGGAACACATTCTTATTCACATTTGCATCAACATCCTTTATTACTTTATGATGATGCACATCTACCTGGATGCACCTATGATATGCATTTGAGTCACTTGAAGACTCATGGTTTTTCTTGCTCAACACTTGTTTCATTTGATGTTGGGGTTCATTTGATGTTGGAGGAACTTCATCCAACATTGGGGTGAATAGATTTATGATTGGATAACATTTTTGTTGGAAGCCACATACTTTGTTATATCTTTATTATTCTCACATTCATGGATGTATGGGTGAGACTGTTGCACGAATTTACAAGTAGTCAACGCTCCCCAATGTATCGTGACGGGGGACTAATCACCTCTCGTAGATCCTTGAAATCTGGTGGTGGTGAGTTTACCAATCACCTGCGGGTTTTGGTGTAATGGAAGCCGTACTACAAACAATTGTTATCAGAGCTAGAGGTCACGAGTTCGACACATACTCGGTTCGCGCTGAGGGGGAGATTGTTTCACAAATTTACAAGTAGTCAGCGCTCCCCGATGCATCATGACAAGGGACTAATCGCCTCTCGTAGATCCTTGAAATCTGGCGGTGGTGAGTTTACCAATCACTTGCGGGTTTTGGTGTAACAGCAGTCGTACTACCAACAGAGACTTCTTTGAGTCAATTGAAGTCTCCTTGTTTTTTATGCACATTATTTGGTTCAGATCTTAGTGGAGATTCTTCATTCACTTCTTGGATGAAAGAATACATGGCTGAATATTTTGATGCATATCACATCCTTTTGTGAAGAACCTGCAATAATTAATTAATGAAAATACACAAGATATCAGAAATAATAGAACTCATAATCACTTTTATATTGATCACGGGCCACTTCGAGGGGGCAACCTCCTTTGAGCAAGCTCAATACAATTAACTTTACGGTCCTTCATAGGTCTCAACACACACTTATATACTAATTCTAGGCGCCAATACTATGGGTCGAAACCATGGGTCGTTACAAACTATGGATCAACAATACTACGGGCGACTTACAAAGCATATGCGCCAACAACAATAACACAAACTATTGATCAATAAATATTACGGGACGACTTACAAAGCATATGCGTCCAACAACAACATACTAACAAAGTAAAGACATGGGTTCCTAACATCCCCTCCCTCTTAAAAAAGCTTTGTCCTCAAAGCTTTAGATGTGGAAATTGTTGTTGAATCTGAAGGAGTGGTTCCCATGTAGCATCCTCTGGTTGCATGCCGTGCCACTGAATTAAGACCTCTGTGATAGAGCGAGAGCGAAGCTGATGCGTGCGCCGATTGAGGATGGCCTCTGGCTCCAAAAGGATTGATCCTTCATTATCTAGTTCGGTTAAAATCATTTTTCCGCTGATGTTGGTGCCAAGAACTTTCTTTAGACAAGAGACATGAAAGACTGGATGAATGCGGGAAGAAGGAGGAAGTTCCAATTTATAAGCAACGGACCCAATCTTCTAAAGAATCCGATATGACCCATAGAACTTTGGAGCGAGCTTATGACGCCCTTTGAGTTTCAAGGAGGATTGTTTGTGCGGCTGGAGACGAAGAAAAACCATATCGCCGACTTGAAAAGTGCGCTCCGAACGGTGCTGATCAGCTTGTTGCTTCATGCGATTTCTTGCCATGTGAAGATTGTCCCGCAAAATGCGAAGAATCTGATCGCGGTTTCGAAGGACCATGTCAACTTCCTGAACTGGTGAACTGGTGGGGGTGTATGGAAGAAGAGCTGGAGGTGCCTGACCATAGACTGCTTCATCTGGGGTCATTTTAGAGGCAGTGTGGTAAGAGGTATTGTACCACCATTCAGCGAGAGGGAGCCACTTTGCCCACTGATGTTGTTGTTCTGAGGTGAAGCAATGAAGATAAGTTTCCAAGCATTTATTGACAATTTCAGTCTGACCATCTGTTTGTGGGTGATACCCTGAACTCATTTTCAATTTGGTGCCAGTGTGGAGAAATAGTTCTGTCCAAAAATGACTAGTGAAAGTCGCATCACGATCCGAGACAATGGAAGAAGGGATGCCATGAAGACGAAAGATCTGGTCCAGAAAAATTTGAGCGACGGAGGAGGCTGTATAGGGATGGTTGAAAGCACAAAAATGACTATATTTGGAGAGGCGATCAACCACAACGAGAATCACTGTCTTCACGCCAGATTTAGGGAGCCCTTCAATGAAATCCATAGAAATATCTGTCCAAATCCGTGTAGGTATGGGCAAGGGTTCAAGCAATCCTGGAAGGAGTGTTGTTTCACCCTTATTGCGCTGGTAGGTATCACATTCGGCCACCATCTGTTGAATTGTCCTTTTCATGCCCTGCCAAAAGAAGTTACGTCATGCTCGTTCATACGTTTTGAGGAACCCAGAGTGCCCTGCCAATGGAGAAGCATGGAGTTCATAGAATATAGCCTGTTGAAGATCTGTGCTCTGGGGAAGCACCAGACGACCCTTGTATCGCAGAGAAGCACCATCCCAAGAGTAATGTGGTACAGCAGAAGGGTTGTTGGTCAAGCGTTGGATGATTTGAGATAAGGAAGAGTCATTGACATAACCCTGTTGAACAGATTGCAACCAATTTGGAACAGGCATAGAAATAGCCGAAAGAGAACCTTGGGCATCAAATGTGCGAGAAAGAGCATCTGGCACAATATTGTCTTTACCCTTGTAAGTGATCTCATAGTCATAACCCATGAGTTTGCTAACCCATTTCTGTTGTGCCGGGGAGGAGACACGTTGGTCCAAGAAATATTTCAGACTCTGGTGATCAGTCTTGATGCAGAAATGATTCCCTAATAGCTATGGGTGCCACTTCTGTACTGCATGCAAAATAGCCATCATTTCCTTCTCATAGGTAGAGGCAGCTAAATTCTTACCTGAAAGGGATTTGCTGGTGAACGCAATGGGGTGTTCATCTTGAAGGAGAACAACACCAAGTCCATTGCCGCAAGCATCACTCTCAATAGTAAAGGGCTTGGAAAAATCGGGCATAGCTAGCACAGGTGTAGTACACATAGCTTGTTTTAGTTTGTCAAATGCACACTGAGCAGCAGGTGTCCATGTAAAAGCATCCTTTTTCAATAGAGCAGTTAATGGAGCTGAAATCTTCCCATAATCCTTGACAAACTTGCGGTAGTAGCCAGTCAACCCCAAAAAACCACGAAGGCTCTTGAGTGTCTGAGGATGCAGCCAATTGTTCATGGCATCGATTTTGGCAGGATCCACGTGAACCCCTTGTGCTGAGATAATGTGCCCGAGATACTCAACTTCCTTCTGTCCAAAAACACATTTAGACTGCTTGGCATGGAGATGATGGTCAGAGAAAAGTTGCATGACAAGATCCAGATGCTGGAGATGTTCATCCCATGTTTTACTGTAGATGAGGATATCATCAAAGAATACCAGAATGAATTTCCACAAGTAGGGTCGAAATATTTTATTCATTAAGGCCTGGAATGTGGAAGGAGCATTAGTGAGGCCAAAGGGCATGACCAAAAACTCATAATGGCCATCATGTGTGCAGAAAGTTGTTTTAGGAATATCATCCTCATGAACCCGAATTTGATGATACCCAGAACGAAGATCCAACTTGGAGAAAAAGTGAGCCCCATGAAGCTCATCAAGAAGCTCATCAACAACAGGAATTGGAAACTTATCCTTGATGGTGAGGTGATTAAGTGCTCGGAATTCAATGCAGAGGCACCATCACCCATCTTTTTTGCGGACAAGAATAACTGGAGAAGAAAAGGAACTAGTGCTTGGGCGAATAATACCTTGCTTCAATAAGTCCCGAACGAGCATTTCAATCTCCGTTTTTTGGTGAAATGGGTAGCGATAGGGCCTGATGTTGGGAGGAATGCTGCCAGGAAGGAGCTGAATACGATGGTCTTCTGGCTTGGAAGGTGGCAATCCCACTTGTTCAGCAAAAACACCTATATATCGATCCAGAATTTGTTGTAGATCCAAAGGAGTAGTGGAGACCGCTGATGGTTGCATCTGGATGGAATGGATCTGAGTGATGACACCATGTGAATTCTTCTTGAGGATTTTTTCCATGCGATGTGAACTGATGATGCTAAGAGAACCTGGTTGTAATTCTGTCAATGTGTGTTTTTGTCCATTGAGGGAAAACTGCATCCAAAGTTCAGCAAAATCCCATAAGATAGGGCCAAGTGTGCATAGCCATTGAGCGCCCAAAACCACATCACATCCGCCTAAGGGCAAGGCAAACATGTCAGAGCGCAAGGTATAATCTCCCATAGAGATACGCACATTTCGACACTTCCCTTTGCAAGGTAAGGTGCCCCCATTGGCAACCATGACTTCAAAGTTGGAGCAAGGATGGATAAAACAATCAGCTTGTTTGGCGATTCGAGGGTCAATGAAATTATGAGTGCTACCAGAATCAATGAGTATTGTAAGAGGAAGCTTCTTGAAGTAACCCCTGACCCTCATTGTTTGGGGGGTGGTGATTCCAGCTAAAGCATGGAGAGATATCTCTGGCTGGTCATCCGGAGACGGAGGGTCAATAGGCGGTTCCTAAATGTCGACCGGAGCATCCAGTGTTTCTGGATCTTCGTCACCTATTTCAGAGGCAGGCGAAAACTCCACATCCAAGAGATAGAGCTTTTGCTGAACACATCTATGTCCCCAAGTGAATTTCTCATCACAATTATAGAAAAGCCCCTTTTCTCTGCATGCTTGCATCTCTGTTTCAGACAAACGCTTGATATGAGTCGGTTGAGGAGCCTGCGGTATAGGTGGTCGCTGAGAACCCATATTTCGGAAGGGAACAAAAGTGGGCTTGGAGCGTTGTTGGGCTGCAATCTTGTCTTCTGCCAACTTAGCCAACCCTAGGGCTTCCATCATTGTGTTGGGACAGAACATTTTGACCTTAGAGCGGATGGCATCCTTTAGACCACTGATAAAACAACTCCGGTAAAAGTCATCAGACAATCCTTTGGTGTGGTTGGCTAGATTATCAAATTCGGTTTGATACTCTCTCACCATGCCAATTTGGCGAAGTTTAGTGAGGGATCCTGTGAAGTCATCAAAAGCACTAGGACCAAATCATTGCAAAAGGAGCTGGCAAAAGTCTGGCCATTTGGGCTCTGGATGAGCCTTGATGTACCAACGGTACCATTGAAGAGTTTCCTGTTCCAAGTGAAAGGATGCCAGTGGAACTTTGTTGACATCAAAAGTATTATGCATACTGAAATACTATTCTGCACGATAGATCCATCCAGTTGGATCAGTACCATTGAAGCGAGGAAAATCAAGCTTCGGACCACGGAAATTGCTGGAAGAGGAGAACCCATTGTCTAATGAAGACTCGGACTGCCGTTTGTTGTTCATAGCTGAATGTTCAAGATGGAGGTCGAGAAATTTTTCATCCAAATCCTGGAGTTTGGCTTGGATGGCTGCAAGTGCTTCCTCCACTTCCTCCATGGTTTTTGCTCCTGCACGGGTGACAACCATAACTAGGAGTGAGTTTTTTTTTTTGGTTGACTGGGTAGGAAAACAAAAACAGAAACTACTTCAGTAAGGGAAAATCTGGACTAGGGAAAAAATCTGAAGGGTAATTGGGGTTTGACTAGGTTTTGGACACTGTTGAATAGACAGGGAAACAAAAATGAGGATTCCAGAAGCGGGGTGAAAGAATGGGAAAATTTGGCAGAGGGGAACAAAGAAGCAGAATTCAGAAATGAACTCTGTGGTAAAATTTGAGGGTGATTGGGTGAAATCTGAAGAAGTTATGGCAAACCCTAAAAATAGACAAATGTGGGATTTCGGGCTTTGGGAAGGGGAATTTTGGATAGGGTCCTCAGGAATGAAATATGAAGAATGGGGTGACAGGGGTTCCCCGAAAATTTCAAGGGAAACAGAGTGAAAACAAGGGAGATGTGGAGAAAAAACTTTTTTTTTTCCAGACTGGAGCGGCTACGGCTCGAAAGGGATCTGAAACGGCGCCGAATGGATTGAAAATGGTTGGATCTAGAACGTCTTGCAAAATGGATCTGAACGACTGGATGAACGACTGGATGTAAAACGGCGCAACAACGATCGATGACAGTTCCGCGGAAATTAGATATGGACCCCAGGTATGTGTGGCTTCCTAACAGTTCAAGGGTTTCACTCGGCCACCAATGTTGTCTGACGGCTTGCGTATTGGGGCAGTACCCCTCACTCCACGGCTCAGGTAAAACTGATAACCGCTTTGCCACAAACGACAGCTCTTGGTTTACCTCACGGGTGGGAACTAGTCAATCAGGTAGGGGTCGTTGCCCTTTTCGCTGGAAGGTCCTATCAATGGGCCAGCTACTTCGGGGTTCCTGTGGTACTCCTCACAATGAGTTTTAGGGCTTATGCCCAAGTACTTCCCACAGTTAAGCGGATAGGGATTATTCCCAAATCCGAACCTGCAACAGATGCGGAAAAAAAAATTTGGCAGAAATTTCACCCAGCGAGCCCAAGAAAGTGCTCTGATACCAAATGTGAAGAACCTGCAATATTTAATTAATGAAAATACACAAGATATCAGAAATAATAGAACTCATAATCACTTTTATATTGATCACGGGCCACTTCGAGGGGGCAACCTCCTTTGAGCAAGCTCAATACAATTAACTTCATGGTCCTTCATAGGTCTCAACACACACTTATATACTAATTCTAGGCGTCAATACTATGGGTCGAAACCATGGGCCGTTACAAACTATGGATCAACAATACTACGGGCGACTTACAAAGCATATGCGCCAACAACAATAACACAAACTAGTGATCAACAAATACTACGGGACGACTTACAAAGCATATGCATCCAACAACAACATACTAACAAAGTAAAGACATGGGTTCCTAACACCTTTTGGAGCAGCATTATAGGACATGGGATCCTCACCTATGTCATTGGAGCATATTTGATTGGTTACTTGATGCTTGTATGCACTTGAAAAATGGTGGTCTACTTGCTTGGAGGTATAAGCACTTTCACTATTCTTTGATGAAGCATCATCTTAGTGATCATTTTCATTATGTTGTTATGTACTTTGATGATATATATTTTGTACTCATGATGTTGGGAAGAATTCATACAAGAAAATGGGATCCAGGAACTATGAATTGGAGAGCACTTCTAATTGTTGGAGTGCAATACAAGCAATGGGACCGTGGGATAATTCTTAGTCTCATTGGTTCCAATTTTTGGGGGAACCAAGTAGTATGGGGGATGGATTCCCCACTTAATAAAGTGATTTTAATCAGAGTAGTGCAGCATAAAGCATGGTGGTTCCTCTCTAAAATCTTCATGGAATCTCAAAGACTTAAGGTTGGGCAATTCAATGACAACTTCAAAGAATTATACAGAAAGCAAGTTCTTCAACACCCATGTTTGAAATAGCTTGAGGACAAGCAATATTGGGAAGGGAGGATTTGTCATGTCCCAAATTTTGCATTGGGTCACAATGGCCTAAGCCCATTGGCCATATTCATGAGAGTTTGTCAAATTGATGCTAAGGGTCAAATAATTGTCAAAGAGGAAAATTACTAGTTCATAGGTTGGGGGTGGAAGCATTGGGATTTGAAATAAGAAGGATAATAAATGATGTGTGGAAATTAGAATAGCATAAATATTTAATAAAGGAGATAAATAAATATACTCAAGAGAAAATTAAAGTGGCATTTGATCATGAAGACACATGGAGGATGTGGGACCCACACTAGCTTGATTTTTCAACGCCACGTGGCATCTCTCTCTTGCCATTTCGAATCCATGAGAAGGAAAAAATTCTTGGATGATTTAGTAGGCTCATACACATGGAATTTAGCATCATATGTCGAATTTGGATGGAATGGTAACCTCCATGGAAGAGGAAGATTCCAACTAGAGGTTTGTGGACACTTGGGCTAGATTCCCTAACTCCTATGACAACAATGATGAAGAATCTATGACACCTATGACACAAATAAGACCTGAAGGCTGACAGATGACATATATTACATGTCAGGGATTAAAATAGACTCCAAGAGGGCCCTCAAGTGAGTTAGGGCAACCAAAGAAACACCAAGTCAAATTTGGAGAAGGAGGGAGCTAGAATTGGAAGGACAAGTGGCATACTTGGGAATCTCTTCCCAACTTGAGTTGGCATGAAGCTCTTGGAAGGAATTCGACCCATGGAGGACATCAGAAATTTATAAAAGTCATGAACAAAGAAGAATAGGATCTTTTTATCATTTTTAGAATTTGCAATTGCATTTGTGAGAGAGGAGCTAGTGGATGACTAGTTTCTTGCCTTAGCCAATTTCGAGGGTGAAAGATTCCCATCCAAGTTGGTGTTTGGAGAGGCCATTCAGGTCTTTAATGGAGCTTTAATGGAGTCTTTATTTTCAGGTGTAAGCTACAGGGCATCTTGTGGTTTCTTCTATTGCAGCTCACTCACTTAACCAATTCCAGTTTTCATTGCATATTCTTGCTCCTTGAGGGAGGGAATTTTTGGTGAGTTATTGTACTCTTTGGGGGAGATTCTAATGCCCCATTTATTTTTTAATATGAATTAAATACTCTTTTATTAATCTTCAGAAATTTTCAGGTCGAAATTCCAAGTGGAAATGTATAAATCTGATTGTTAATGAAAGAATGGTGCCATTTCCCCACTACCTTGATGTATAGCAATGATGTATTGATGTATTCGACTGAAAGATAATTCCTATGATGTATTTATGATTCATGTACTATCATTTATGAGCTGCACAAGTTTCATGTTCATTACGCAAATATTTGGAGTCATTTTGATCAGTTTAATACCCTTTGAATAAGATTTAATGCCATTTCCCCCAAGGTTGAAACTAGTCTTTTTGCATCTAATTTAAGGGAGTTATAGAAGACATTAAAAGTTGAATGGTGATGCATATGAGTTTATTTTGATGTCATTTATATGTCCCCTAATTCCATTCATAAATTTGATTTGGATTGAGTGCATTTGGAAAGTCATTTTCATCACTTACCCATAGGGGATTTGAACCACAATTTACTAGTAAAAATCCCTATCTTGACCAGAGTTGAAAGAGAAGTTGCAGAATTCATATGAACACTCTGGAGCATCCATAAAAATAATAAATATGTATTAATATAATCCAAGTATCTTCTGTAGCCATTTGGGATAATTTGGAGTCATTTGGAGACTAAGGGACCAATACTAGTCAAAGAGAAATTGCTAGTCAAACTCCCTACTTTTCCCAGAATCTTAAAGGGGTTTGCAGAAGTCTTTTGATGGGTCAAAACCATGGGCCGTTACAAACTATGGATCAACAATACTACGGGCGACTTACAAAGCATATGCGCCAACAACAATAACACAAACTATTGATCAACAAATACTACGGGATGACTTACAAAGCATATGCGTCCAACAACAACATACTAACAAAGTAAAGACATGGGTTCCTAACATCCCCTCCCCCTTAAAAAAATATTTGTCCTCAAAGCTTTAGATGTGGAAATTGTTGTTGAATCTGAAGGAGTGGTTCCCATGTAGCATCTTCTGGTTGCATGCCGTGCCACTGAATTAAGACCTCTGTGATAGAGCGAGAGCGAAGCTGACGCGTGCGCCGATTGAGGATGGCCTCTGGCTCCAAAAGGATGGATCCTTCATTATCCAGTTCGGGTAAAATCATTTGTCCACTGATGTTGGTGCCAAAAACTTTCTTCAGACAAGAGACATGAAAGACTGGATGAATGCGGGAAGAAGGAGGAAGTTCCAATTTATAAGCAACGGACCCAATCTTCTGAAGAATCCGATATGGCCCATAGAACTTTGGAGCGAGCTTATGACACCCTTTGAGTTTCAAGGATGATTGTTTGTACGGATGGAGACGAAGAAAAACCATATCGCCGACTTGAAAAGTGCGCTCAGAACGGTGTTGATCAGCTTGTTGCTTCATGTGATTTCTTGCCATGTGAAGATTGTCCCGCAAAATGCGAAGAATCTGATCGCGGTTTCGAAGGACCGTGTCAACTTCCTGAACTGGTGAACTGGTGGGGGTGTATGGAAGAAGAGCTGGAGGTGCCTGACCATAGACTGCTTCATATGGGGTCATTTTAGAGGCAGTGTGGTAAGAGGTATTGCACCACCATTCAGCAAGAGGGAGCCATTTTTCCCACTGATGTTGTTGTTCCGAGGTGAAGCAACGAAGATAAGTTTCCACGCATTTATTGACAATTTCAGTCTGACCATCTGTTTGTGGGTGATACCCTGAACTCATCTTCATTTTGGTGCCAGTGTGGCGAAATAGTTCTGTCCAAAAATGACTGGTGAAAGTCGCATCACAATCCGAGACAATGGAAGAAGGGATGCCATGAAGACGAAAGATCTGGTCCAGAAAAATTTGAGCGACGGAGGAGGCTGTATAGGGATGGCTGAGAGCACAAAAATGACTATATTTGGAGAGGCGATCAACCACAACGAGAATCACTGTCTTCCTACCAGATTTAGGGAGCCCTTCAATGAAATCCATAAAAATATCTGTCCAAATCCATGTAGGTATGGGCAAGGGTTCAAGCAATCCTGGAAGGAGTGTTGTTTCACCCTTATTGCGCTGGCAGGTATCACATTCAGCCACCATCTGTTGAATTATCCTTTTCATGCCCTTCCAAAAGAAGTTACGCCGTGCTCGTTCATACGTTTTGAGGAACCCAGAGTGCCCTGCCAATGGAGAAGCATGGAGTTCATAGAAGACAACCTGTTGAAGATCTGTGCTCTGGGGAAGCACCAGACGACCCTTGTATCGCAGAGAAGCACCATCCCAAGAGTAATGTGGTACAGCAGAAGGGTTGTTGGTCAAGCGTTGGATGATTTGAGATAAGGAGGAGTCATTAACATAACCCTGTTGAACAGATTGCAACCAATTTGGAACAGGCATAGAAATAGCTGAAAGAGAACCTTGGGCATCAAATGTGCGAGAAAGAGCATCTGCCACAATATTGTCTTTACCCTTCTTGTAAGTGATCTCATCGTCATAACCCATGAGTTTGCTAACCCATTTCTGTTGTGCCGGGGAGGAGACACGCTGGTCCATGAAATATTTCAGACTCTGGTGATCAGTCTTGATGCAGAAATGATTACCTAATAGGTATGGGCACCACTTCTGAATTGCATGCAAAATATCCATCATTTCCTTCTCATAGGTAGAGGCAGTTAAATTCTTACCTGAAAGGGCTTTGCTAGTGAACGCAATGGGGTGTTCATCTTGAAGGAGAACAGCACCAAGTCCATTGCCACAAGCATCATTCTCAATAGTGAAGGGCTTGGAAAAATCGGGCATAGCTAGCACAGGTGTAGTACACATAGCTTGTTTTAGTTTGTCAAATGCACACTGAGCAGCAGGTGTCCATGTGAAGGCATCTTTTTTCAATAGAGCAGTTAATGGAGCTGCAATCTTCCCATAATCCTTGACAAACTTGCGGTAGTAGCCAGTCAACCCCAAAAAACCACGAAGGATCTTGAGTGTCTGAGGATGCGGCCAATTGTTCATGGCATCGATTTTGGCAGGATCCACGCGAACCCCTTGTGCTGAGATAATGTGCCCAAGATACTCAACTTCCTTCTGTCCCAAAACACATTTAGACTGCTTGGCATGGAGATGATGGTCAGAGAAAAGTTGCATGACAAGATCCAAATGCTGGAGATGTTCCTCCCATGTTTTACTGTAGATGAGGATATCATCAAAGAATACCAGAATGAATTTCCGCAAGTAGGGTCGATATATTTTATTCATTAAGGCCTGGAATGTGGAAGGAGCATTAGTGAGGCCAAAGGGCATGACCAAAAACTCATAATGGCCATCATGTGTGCGGAAAGTTGTTTTAGGGATATCATCCTCATGAACCCGAATTTGATGATACCCAGAACGAAGATCCAACTTGGAGAAAAAGTGAGCCCCATGAAGCTCATCAAGAAGCTCATCAACAACAGGAATTGGAAACTTATCCTTGATGGTGAGGTGATTAAGTGCTCGGAAGTCAATGCAGAGGTGCCATGACCCATCTTTTTTGCGGACAAGAATAACTGGAGAAGAAAAGGAACTAGTGCTTGGGCAGATAATACCTTGCTTCAATAAGTCCCGAACGAGCATTTCAATCTCCGCTTTTTGGTGAAATGGGTAGCGATAGGGCCTGATGTTGGGAGGAACGCTGCCAGGAAGGAGCTGAATACGATGGTCTTCTGGCCTGGAAGGTGGCAATCCCACTGGTTCAACAAAGACAGCTGTATATCGATCCAGAATTTGTTGTAGATCCAAAGGAGTAGTGGAGACTGCTGATGGTTGCATCTGGATGGAATGGATCTGAGCGATGACACCATGTGAATTCTTCTTGAGGATTTTTTCCATGCGATGTGAACTGATGATGCTGAGAGAATTTGGTTGTAATCCTGTCAATGTGTGTTTTTGTCCATTGAGGAAAAACTGCATCCAAAGTTCAGCAAAATCCCATAAGATAGGGCCAAGTTTGCGTAGCCATTGAGCGCCCAAAACCACATCACATCCACCTAAGGGCAAGGCAAACATATCAGAGCGGAAGGTATAATCTCCCATAGAGATACGCACATTTTGACACTTCCCTTTGCAAGGTAAGGTGCCCCCATTGGCAACCATGACTTCAAAGTTGGAGCAAGGATGGATAAAACAATCAGCTTGTTTGGCGATCCGAGGGTCAATGAAATTATGAGTGCTCCCAGAATCAATGAGTATTGTAAGAGGAAGCTTCTTGAAGTAACCCCTGACCCGCATTGTTTGGGGGGTGGTCATTCTAGCTAAAGCATGGAGAGATATCTCTGGGTGGTCATCCTAAGACAGAGGGTCAATAGGCGGTTCCTGAATGTCGACCGGAGCATCCAGTGTTTCTGGATCTTTGTCACCAATTTCAGAGGCAGGCGAAAACTCCACATCCAAGAGATAGAGCTTTTGTTGAACACATCTATGTCCCCGAGTGAATTTCTCATCACAATTATAGCAAAGCCCCTTTTCTCTGCGTGCTTGCATCTCTGTTTCAGACAAACGCTTGATATGAGTCGGTCGAGGAGCCTGCGGTATAGGTGGTCGCTGAGAACCCATATTTCGGAAGGGAACAAAAGTGGGCTTGGAGCGTTGTTGGGCTGCAATCTTGTCTTCTGCCAACTTAGCCAACCCTAGTGCTTCCATCATTGTGTTGGGACAGAACATTTTGACCTTAGAGCGGATGGCATCCTTTAGACCACTGATAAAACAACTCCGGTAAAAATCATCAGACAATCCTTCGGTGTGGTTGGCTAGATTCTCAAATTCCGTTTGATACTCTCTCACAGTGCCAGTTTGGCGAAGTTTAGTGAGGGCTCCTGTGAAGTCATCAAAAGCACTAGGACCAAATCGTTGCAAAAGGAGCTGGCAAAAGTCTGGCCATTTGGGCTCTGGATGAGCCTTGATGTACCAACGGTACCATTGAAGAGCTTCCTGTTCCAAATGAAAGGATGCCAATGGAACTTGGTTGACATCAAAAGTATTATGCAGACTGAAATACTGTTCTGCACGATAGATCCATCCAGTTGGATCGGTACCATTGAAGCGAGGAAAATCAAGCCTGGGACCACGAAAATTGCTGGAAGAAGAGAACCCATTGTCTATTGAAGACTCGGACTGCCGTTTGTTGTGCATAGCTGAATGTTCAAGATGGAGACCAAGAAATTTTTCATCTAGATCCTGGAGTTTGGCTTGGATGGCTGCAAGTGCGTCATCCATGGTTTTTGCTCCTGCACGGGTGACAACTATAACCAGGATTTTTTTATTTTTTATTTTTTCGATTGACTGGGTAGGAAAACAAAAACAGAAGCTACTTTAGTAAAGGAAAATCTGGACTTGGGAAAAAATCAGAAGGGTAATTGGGGTTTGACTAGGTTTTGGACACCGTTGGATAGACAGGGAAGCAAAAATGAGGATTTCTGAAGCGGGGTGCAAGAATGGGAAAATTTGGCAAAGGGGAACAAAGAAGCTAAATTCAGAAATGAACTTTGTGGTAAAATTTGAAGGTGATTGGGTGAAATCTGAGGAAGTTATGGCAAACCCTAAAAATAAACAAATGTGGGATTTCGGGCTTTGGGAAGGGGAATTAGGGATAGGGTCCTCAAGACTGAAATATGCAGAATGGGATGACAGGGGTTCCCCGAAAATTTCAGGGGAAACAGAGTGAAAATAAGGGAGATATGGAGAAAAAACTGAATTTTAGGGTCCTCAGGACTGAAATATGCAGAATGGGATGACAGGGGTTCCCTGAAAATTTCAGGGGAAATAGAGTGAAAATAAGGGAGATATGGAGAAAAAACTGAATTTTAGGGTCCTCGGGACTGAAATATGCAGAATGGGATGACAGGGGTTCCCCGAAAATTTCAGGGGAAACAGAGTGAAAATAAGGGAGATATGGAGAAAAAACTGTTTTTTTTTTTTTTTTTCCCAGACTGGAGCGACTATGGCTCGAAAGGGATCTGGAACAGCGCCGAATGGATTGAAAACGGCTAAATCTGGAACGGCTTGCAAAATGGATCTAAAACGGCGCAGCAGTAATCGACAATAGTTCAGTTGAAAGTAGATATGGACCCCAGGTATGTGCGGCTTCCTAACAGTTCAGGGGTTTCACTCGGCCACCAATGCTGTCTGACGGCTTGCGTATTGGGGCAGTACCCCTCACTCCACGGCTCAGGTAAAACTGATAACCGCTTTGCCACAAACGACAGCTCTTGGTTACCTCACGGGTGGAAACTAGTCAATCAGGTAGGGGTCGTTGCCCTTTTCGCTGGCAGGTCCTCTCAATGGGCCAGCTACTTCAGGGTTCCTGTGGTACTCCTCACAATGAGTTTTAGGGCTTATGCCCAAGTACTTCCCACAGTTAAGCGGATAGGGATTATTCCCAAATCCGAACCTACAACAGATGCGAAAAAAAATTTGGCAGAAATTTCACCCAGCGAGCCCAAGAAAGTGCTCTGATACCAGATGTGATGCACCTGCAACAATTAATTAACAAGAATACGCGAAATAGCAGAAATGACAGAACTCAGAATCACTTTTATATTGATCACAGGCCACTTCGAGGGGGCAACCTCCTTTGAGCAAGCTCAATACAAATAACTTCACGGTGCCTTCATAGGTCTCGACACACACTTATATACTAATTCTAGGCGCCAATACTATGGGTCAAAACCATGGGCCGTTACAAACTATGGATCAACAATACTACGGACGACTTACAAAGCATATGCGCCAACAACAATAACACAAACTATTGATCAACAAATACTACGGGACGACTTACAAAGCATATGCGTCCAACAACAACATACTAACAAAGTAAAGACATGGGTTCCTAACAACTATGGCTAGAGAATAGGGGTTTCCCCCCAGTAATAATGTTTTGACCACTTATTGATGGTTTACTCACAATGGGTTGATGATTACTTACTATTGGAGGAACACTACTTGTGATAAAATTAGGAGGTAAATATTATCCTCCCCGCAAGTTTTGGGGTGAGGGGACGGGTAATGTTCCAATAGCAGTAGGAGGGGTGTTGGACTGTTGTCCTTCAACGTTTTGAGTCACTTGGGATATGGAATTGGTCTCCTGATTAAGAGGTGTACTCGCAGGAAATGAGGGTTGACCAGGTTCGTAAGTGGTCACATTATGTATGGGTGTTTCCGATGAAGCAAGAGATAATGAGCGAATTGGGGTGTATTGAAACATGGGTGTTTCCGAGGTGTCTCTTCGTCGTGAGAGACTCTGGCGATGAAGGTATTTGCCACGTTGGCGTAATTATTCCATGAGTTCATAGACTGGAGCTAAGCGCTGAGCATGGGGAGCCCAACGAGAAGGGGTAGTTTCTGCCTCTGGATGTAAATCCAGGTGGGCCCATTATTTCCCTAGGGAGGTGTCCCAAAAGGATGTGGATGGACCAAATGTCGTGGATACAGGGTCATCCGAGGATGGATTTAACCAATACATAGCCTCAGGTTCTCCTTCCAATGAACGGTGGAAGGATTTGTCTTGTGAAGTAGATGGTTCCATGGTCACAGACCTTCGATGATCAGTGATTAATGAACTAGAAGGGAGTGAAAATTTCATTCCCGACTCCATGGTAGATTTCTCTTCTTCAGGTGACACAACCGTAACTTTTGGATCCATGCTTACCCTCGAAAGTACCTTCGGGTTAAGGAGATATTCGGGTGGTAAGTTTAAAATTCTGCGGGACCTTCTCAAAGGTTGTTCAGCCAGAATGAACGAACCAGAATTTCTCCTAAGTGTATACTATACAAAAGAAAAAGCAATCCAGAAAAATATACACAAACTAAGGCCGCAAGCAAACTTATGTGGTGGGTGTGGATTCAAAAGTCTAAAACCTCATAGGATTGTCAAGGCTTCGCAACTTGTGATATACTCCAGGGTCCAACAGTTATACTTGGCCCAATTTTTCAGAGCACTAACTAGGGAGTATTAGGATCGTGCCCCTGACCATATAACCCAACTACCTAATAGTACGTGCGTAGTAGCTCCCCGAGTGTTGTTCTCGGTGTATTGCTCTGCCAATACGGCCAAATGTTTAGCTCGGTTGGTTTTAGAAATCCTAGGAGTGTCTCCCGATATACTCAAGGTACGTGGGAGCTCAAATCCGTAGTGGTGCTGTCTAATGCACAACCGTGCGACAAGAGCCTTCCGATATACTATCGAGCACATGAAGTGCCTTTCGATATACCCTAAGGTATGTGAAAGAGCCTTCGATATACCGGTTGGTACGTGGAAGAAATACAGTGCCTTCGGGATGCACTGCAGGAAAATAACGACAGCTGACACGTTTTACGATGTCAAAACACGTCACTAACTTAGCACACAAGTTACTAGTAAATTTTAACCTAGTTCTACCAGAAAATTTCATCTGGACAGTTAGGTGAATGCATGAGGTGAGGACAGAAATTTAAACATAATTCAACCCTAACTGCATGAACATGCACTTTTTCTTTTGATGAAATCTATGTAAGGGAAGGAGAAATTCTTTTTCCAATGATCTCAATAAGACAAAATTCCCGAAAGTTCAAAATATACCAAAAATGATGAAAGCACTCTTTTCCATTTTCCGAGCAAAACATAAAAATCAAACAACACATCAAATCCAAATCAAAGTATTTTATTTTTGTCTTTTTCAATTAGAATAGAACTAAGTAATGAAAAAGGAGAATCTCTACTTAGAGCACACTAACTCTTCAATTTTCACAAAGGTAGCCTAAACACACATGAAAACCAAAAATGCATGACTCTTCAAGATTGGAATTACTTTGCAAAAATTTGATTTCACTTGGATTTTTCAAGAAGATGAGTGACTCATAATTCAAGAAAAATACAAACAACTAAATTTCCTTTTCAAACTTTCAAAAGATTGATGGATGATAAATTCCAATGTATGAAACAATTTCTACAACAATTCTCAAATGAAGTTGAAAACGGTAAAAATGAAGCACTTTTGATTTTTTAATGTATGTATCAAGACAAAACCTAATAATAATGATAATTTTCAAGTGTAAATGGCATAAAAGAAGAGACTACTTGCAGCACTCTAATCGCTCAAAAATTCCCAAAGAAACATGACAAGCACTCCAATGACCTAAAGACGCAAAAATCACTCAAAAACGATCAAATGCAAGCAACACTTAATGACTAAGCTCAAAAATTGTTTGGAAGCGGATCTAGCATGCTAAATAGATCCGGTGAGGTGGTAAGGGAATACAAGATGGAGTGGATGACCACGGGGTATTGAAATTTCCCGCCATTACTAAGCTCTTGCTTGACCAAAAGGACCCAAAAACCTACACAAACAAACCAAACACAAACAATGTTGAATAAAGAGGCCTCTGACTCGAAGGTACAGCACAGAGAAGTCTGTGGATCAAACCAAAATCAAATTTTGGAGAGTGGATAGACTAAGCACCAAGCTTGAAAGACCGGTGCAGTCTGTGGTTAGGCGCAGAGCGCCCGGCGCAGAGCGCCCGGCGCAGACTATATACAGGTGTAAATCGCCGACGGTGCAAACTGTCAGATCGGCAAAAGCATCGATGGCGCAGGATGCTCAAAGGTAGATTGCGCTCGGGATGGACAGGCACAATGGATTCACTACCAAGGTGTGTCGGGCGAATAACCCAATGCAAAAAATGAAAAGCTCCAAACAATGGACAAGTAAATGGATTGACAATGATTCGAACAAACTCAAAGAAGGTCAGCAAACTCTTCAAGAAGAATATATGATGGTGAAAAAAGGCTCAGGAGGAAGATCTATGGCTCATTAAGAAATCAAAGAATAGCACATTCAACTTGAAATCAAAACAAAGTATTCCCCAATATGGTCGCCAGATTTGTTATCGGACAATCTACTCGAGTGGACGTGAGCATGATCTCCCTATTCCAGGTGGATCTAGAAAAAATGAGAACATAATATAAAACTACTTTCCTAGATCAATTAGAGATCAAGGTAATTAGATGCCTTACCTTCAAATTCATAGATCTTTCTCCTGTTTATCACTCCAAGCTTCGTGGTCGCCAAATCTGTGGCTGCAAGACCTATCAAAGCACATAGAGACAAAACAAGCAGTAAAGGTACATCTAAACACTAACTGATCCAAGCAAATAGTTAAGGAAGTGAGCTCTAAATATCATCGAACACAAAGACATTTATGGAAAGAGATTGTATTACTATAAATAAGTGGGAAATACATAGTATAGTGATGATTACAAACCAAGCCTTAATGCTGCAATCTTCCTCCAACAAGCCAAGCCAATGCCTCCAAAGGAAATGTATGCCTCCCAAGAGATGGATAGGGATCACCTAGGCTAATTCCACCAGTATGTAAGTGCTATAGACTTCCTCCATTTGGAATGGAGAGGAGCTTTGTATTTATAAGACCAAGTGGATAGAGTAGGTTAAGGATCATGGGGAGAGGACTAAGGGAACCTTCCTTGAGGTTAAGGAACCGTAGGACAACTCACCTACAAGTTAGGGATAGAGATCCACCTCATCCACTTTCTAGAATTCGCTCGAAAGCCACCTTTATCCAATCTAACCAACACCGACGCAAGCTGCATGAGGGCAACCTGCGTCTGAGAGGGAAAGCGCAGGCTGCACAAAGGCAACTTGAGCCACCGGCGCAGTCTACATGAAGGCAGTCTGTGCCTGAACTAGTTGGGCGCTCCTTGCTAGAAGACAGCCTGCGTCAGCCCAACTAGAAATTATGGACAAAGGTCAACAACTTGCTCTAACTGCTCACTTGATCAGGAAGACTTCAGGGATCAAGGCACTGAGTGGACATGGGTCTCATGATGATGAGATTTAGGTGTAATCCATATCAGTTGAAGTGGCATGCTTGATTTGGCATTAGTATGTAATTGGAATTAACACCATGTAAATTGGGTGTTGAATATGTTGTTACATTATCAATGCCATATTGTCTATCACGCATAAATCATGCAAATATAATAATATCTTGACATTGTAAATTAGGCATAGGTCATGTAACCATACCAATAGGTTGTAGATCAATTTTGCTTGATGAAGTTTGAGTTGTGCAAGCACTAGATTGAAACATCTTACTTGTTTTGGAGCACGTTGGGGTCTTATTGCATATCGTGACCTTTCCAAGGGACATATATTTGACATATTCCTTAAGTAGATCGCTCATATAGCAATCCATAGATTTTGTACATTGTGGGATAAGGCAATCCATAGATTTAGTACATTGTGGGATCAAGAGGACCAATAATGAAATCCCTCAAAATTTCATTATGAAAGAAATTGAGGCAGATAAGAATTATTAATATCCTTTAATGCACATGTGGGGGCTATGGTTGTAGACAAGGAATTATTCCACATGTGGGATATCAATGGTTTTGTTGAAGAATGTAACTTCGGAAGAAATTCTTACTTGTATTATTTGTATCATTTGTATTGTACACCCTATGGGGATTATTATTGATGTAATTGATCATGTAAGTGTCATTGGAAGAGTCAATGTAAACCCTAACTGTTAGGTCGGCTTGGAAAGATCTAGAAAATGATATTTTAGTGTGAATTGTACAAGTCATCCTTGTTTGGTAAAAAGTTAAAGTCAGTTGTTTAGTATAAATAAGGAGTTCGACCTCCTCATTTGGTCACCACTCTCACTCATTGAGCTCGCATGAGTATGAAAGATAGAGTCAAGTAGTTGCTTTTGGAGTCTTCTTGTTTTGGGTCTTTACACGAGGAATACTATTGTACATTCTGACGAATCTATATAGAAGAAGTTTATTGGGTTTTTCTATCCCGAGAGGGTTTTCCCACGATAAAATTATTGTGTACTAGTGTCTGTGTTATGCTTGTTTATATTTCAGTGATCCTTATTGTTATTGCACTTAAAATTTAACATGGTATCAGAGTGGGCCTGGAAGAAAACATTGTGCAACTACTGCAGCTGCATAAACTAGGGTTTCTATTTCCGGAAGATTTCTCCACAGATTAGTTGAAAAATAGGGTGCAAGAAACTCGCCTCACTAGGGCACATATTTCGGTCGAAGCAGAATTCCAATTCAAGGATTTTCATTTTTGTGCCCACCACTATAGTCCAGAGAAATAGGGCATCAATTTTTTGGAGGATCTGTCCACAAAATCAGAGAAAAAGTACCTTTGCTCAACTCGCCTTGGGGAGGCACATCTTTTCCTCCCATCAGTTTCTCAAGATCCTAAAGTTGGGAAATTAAGGTTTCTCTAACAAACCCTAGGTCACCCTGCAGCCAAATCTCATAAATCAAATTTTGGTTGGAGCATTTCACTTGGTAAGTTATACTCTCTCTATTTCCATTTGAGGTTCTCATTTATCAAGTTTATCAAGATTACAAATCATACCAAGCTTGAGGATAAGCTTGAAGGGGCAAATAACTTCCAAGCATGTAAGTATAGGGTGATGCTCATCCTAAAAGAGCATGAATTGGACAAGTATGTCACAAAAGTAGTTGTGTATCCAGAGGGATATGAGGACAAAGAAAATCACAAGAAGAACCTTATCAAGACCAAGAGGATCATATATGACTCCATCAATGATCACTTGATCCCACACATCTCTTCTCTGAAAACTCCGAAAGACATGTTTGATGCTCTGAATGGTTTATTTGAAGAAACCGACATCAATAGGAAGATGACCTTGAGGACTCAACTCAAGGATGTGAAGATGCAAAACAATGAAAGTATCCAGTCTTACTTCACAAGGGTCTCCAACATCAGAGATCCGTTAAGTGCCATTGGAGATGAAGTTGAAAATGTAGAACTAGTGACAACTACCCTAAATGGTCTTCCAAGATCATGGGAGTCATATATTCAAGGGATATGTTTCGGGAAGAAGCTTATCTTGTTCAATGCACTCTTGGAATCATGCACCCAAGAGGAAGCAAGGATTGCTGCCAGAGAAGAAAAGTTAGGAGATGAAGACAATCAAGCCCTGGCATCTCATACCAAGAGAGGCAAGAAAGAGGATCATCATCACAAGAGATCCCACAAGGGTAAAACACCTCCTAAAGACTATTCAAGCTTTCGGTTCTATCATTGTGATGAGATGGGACACATTGCCAAGAATTGTCCCAAGAAGAAAGGAAACAAGAAGATACATCATGCTCATGCTGCAGAGGATGATGAACCAGCCAAGAAGAAAGCAAGGGATATTCTTCAAGTGATGAAGAATATGTTATGATTTCTGCACTCACAAGTAAAGTATCACTTGGTAACAATGATTGGCTTGTTGATAGCGGTGCTTCTAAGCACATGACAGGTTTCAAGGATGCTCTCAACAACCTAATAGAAAAGGACTCGCCCTACAAGGTGAAACTAGGAGATGATTATCAATTTCCTGTCAAAGGGGTAGGTGAAGCTTCCTACAAGCTTAAATCTAGGAAGCCTATCAAAATGAAGGATGTTCTATATGTACCTGGATTGAAGAAAAATTTACTTTCCATCTCAACACTAGATGAGAAAGGATTCAGAGTAGCATTTGTGGATGGCCAAGTACTAATGTGTCCCAAAGGTAAAACCTTTGATGATGCAGTAGTAATTGGAGTGCAAGAGGGAGGATTATACAAGCTCAAAGGACATCCAGAACAAGCATTGGTTCATGAAACTATGGAACCAAGTGAATTATGGCACAAAATATTTGCTCACATCAACTACAAGGCATTACCAATTGTGAGCAAGATGGTGAATGGGCTACCCGAGATCCAAAGTAAGCATGAAGGCATATGTAAAGGATGCGTGAAAGGAAAGAATGTGAAGAAGCCATTTCCAAGCAGTGACAGCAAAGCCAAGGAGATTTTGGAGCTCATACATTCAGATGTCTGCAGCCCTATGTCTTCCAACTCATTAAGCGGCTATACCTACTATGTTTCTTTTATTGATGATTATTCTCGTAAAACATGGATCTATTTCTTAAAATCCAAAGATGAAGTATTTAGCAATTTCAAGGAGTTTAAATCCCTTGTAGAAAATCGGACTGAAAAGAAAATAAAAATATTAAGTTCAGATAATGGAGGTGAATTTACCTCAGGAGATTTCAAGACATTATGTAAAGACTCGGGGATTAAGAGGGAGATGAGTACTCCCTAAAATCCACAACAGGATGGGACTACAGAAAGTAAGAATAGGACAATAATGGAAGCAGTGAAGGCCATGATCCATGATCATGACCTTCCAATGCATTTATGGGTGGAAGCCACAAGAACAACAGTATATGTTCAAAATGGGACTCCCCACCGTGTACTTGAAAAGAAGACACCTAAAGAGATGTTTATAGGAGAGAAGCCAAAAGTCAACCATTTCAGAATATTTGGCTTCCCTGTATACATACATGTTCCAAAAGAGAAAAGGACCAAGTTGGAGACTTTAGGGAAGAAGGGAATCTTCGTCGGTTATAGTGATTCATCAAAGGCATACATAATATATATACCAGGATTCAAGAAGATCAAGACTAGCAGAGATGTGACCTTTGATGAAGTTGCAGCCTTCAGTAGGTCAAGGCAGATTCACTCCGATGAAGCATGTGAAGAAGAGCCCGAGAATCCTAGAGTTTGAGATACAATGATGGAAGAGCATATTCCAGAAGAACTTGAAGATCATGATATGACTGAGCCACAGAGACTTGTAGATCCACTGAAAGATGTGAACACATACAAGAGAAAACCATCCTGAGCAAGCATAAAGGTACAGTTCCCCATAAGGGAATTCCATAGAAATCAAGAGACCTCGACCATACTCCAACTATGTGGCATTGTTGTGTGACATCATTGATGTTGAACCTTCCATTTACAAAGAGGAAACTGAAAAGAAAGTCTGGAAGGATGTTATGATCGAGGAGTATCAGTCGATCATGAAGAATGATTCCTAGGAGTTGGTTTCGAGACCAGAAGGGAAGCAAGTAGTGTCTTCCAAATGGATCTACAAGATTAAGCATGCGGCAAACAAAAGTGTCAAGAAATACAAGGCAAGATTTGTGGCTCGAGGTTTCTCCTAGAAAGAAGGAATTGATTACGAGGAGACATTTGCTCCAGTAGCTATGTACACTTTGATCATGTATGTACTTGCTATAGCCAAAGTGATGAAGTGGAAGGTACATTAGATGGATGTGAAGACTACCTTCCTGAATGGCATAGTAGAGGAGGAAGTGTGTGTGGAGCAACCACTAGGCTTCGAGACACATGACAAGTAGACTCATGTGTGTAGATTAAAGAAGGCCTTGTACAGTTTGAAACAACCACCCAGGACATGGTATGGCAGGATTGATGGGTTTCTGATGAGCTTTGGATTTACCAAGAGTAAAGCGGATTCTAACCTTTACTACAAGGTTGAAGAAGGAAATCTTGTGATTCTACTATTGTATGTAGATGACTTGTTCTTGACATGTGAAGAGAAGTTCATAGCAGAAACGAAGAGGAAGCTTGCAGCAAAGTTTGAGATGAAATACATGGGTACGATGCATTACTTCTTAGGTCTTGAGGTGTGGAAAAATCCAGAGGAACTTTTCTCGAGTCAAGGAAAATATGCGGTGGAGATCCTGAAGAGATTCAGGATGATGGATAGTAAGGCCATGGCCATAGCTATGGCATCGAATATGAATTTGTTGAGGGATACATCTTCAGAACTGGTGGATGCCACAATGTATAGGCAGATAATTGGTTCATTGAATTACTTGACGAACAGGAGGCCATACTTATGCTTTGTGGTGAACACTCTAAGTCAGTATATGGTAGAGTCGAGACATTTTCAGTTGGTTGCGGCAAAGCATGTGCTGAGGTACTTGAAGGGCATGATTGATTATGGCCTCAGATATGCATTGGATCAGAAGATTAACCTTCAGGGTTATGTTGATGCGAATTGGGCCGGGAGTGTCACAGATAGAAAGAGCACATCAAGATGTTGCTTAAGTTTGGGATCTGGTATGATATCATGGTTTAGTAGGAAGTAGACGTTTGTGGCACTCAGTACAGACCGAGCCGAGTATATGGAAGCTTGTTCGACAAGATGAGAGGCAATGTGGCTTCGGAAGTTTCTATCAGGGTTGTTTGATCTTGAGTTAGAGGAAACTTGTGTCTTTTGTGACAACCGGAGTTGTGTGAAGTTGTCGGAGAACCCAATGTTCCATGACAAGTCGAAGCACATCGAGATTAGGTATCACTATATCCGAGATATGGTGCAGAAGGGAGCACTATATCTGGGATATGGTGCAGAAGGGAGCACTATATCTGGGATATGGTGCAGAAGGGAGCACTGAAGCTCCAGTATATAGCAACAAAGGAGAAGATAGTCGATGTATTGACCAAGCCTCAGTTGAGAGTCAAGTTCGAGTACTTCAAGGACAAGCTTGGAGTGGTCCAGATCAAGAGGGAGTGATGAGATCAGATGAGGTAGCAGGTAGTCATGGGTCATGTGACGTAATTGAGTCTCCTAGGCTACAAGAGGATCTAGATGAGTGGTGAGGTAACACAGATAGTTGCAGTGTGCAACATAATGGATATCCTGGGTTGGACCCACCATATGGCTTACTTGGTTCATGGCAGAGGACAATTGCATCTGGTATGAAAAAGGACCAGCTCTGCAAGATATCTACATCTAGTGTGAAAAAGGACTGGCTCTCTAGTGGTGTGCATCCAGTATGAAAAAGGACTGGCTCTATAGTGGTGTGCATCCAATATGAAAAAGGACTAGCTCTGCAGGATATCTACATCCAATATGAAAAAGGATTGTCTATGTAGTGGTGTACACCCAGTATGAAAAAGGACTGGTCACTATATGGGATGATCCCAGCTTGGCTAGGTGTATCTCTGAGTTACTAGTTGTATCTCTAGGGGTATATCCCAACATGGTTGGTGGTATCACTGGGGGAGATCCCAGTGTAGGTTCCTCGATGGACTGGGTTGAACTGGTGTAGTAGGCTCTCTGATGGACTAAATTGAGCAAGTGCATGTTGACTAGTGGATTCTAGTGTGGTTGGTTGTATCTCTAGGGGTGGATCCCAGTATGACTAGTCGTATCACCAAGGGGAGATCCCAACATGGATGTTAAAGTCCTAGATTGGATCTAGGCCACATCCAACATGAAAAAAGGTTGGCTCTGTGGAGAATTGAATCCAACATGAAAAAGGCCTAGCACTGTAAGGCACATCTAGCATGAAAAAGGGCCGGCTCTGTGAAACTTCTTATGATATATAGATTTGGAAGATGTCAGATGTCAATAGTCTGTGTACAAGAAGTGTAGCAGCTGGAAGATGATGGTGACGATGTTAGAAGAATACCTTCCTTGTTAAGAGGGAGTGTTGAAGAATGTAACTTCGGAATATATTCTTATTTGTATTGTTTGTACTATGCACCCTACGAGGATTATTATTGATGTAATTGATCATGTAAGTGTCATTGAAAGAGTCAATGTAAACCCTAACTATTAGGTCGGCTTGGAAATATCTAGAAAATAATATTTTATTCAGCCCAGTTAGGAGAGTCAAGTCGACCCTGTTTGGTAAAAAGGTCAAGTCAGTTATTTAGTATAAATGAGGAGTTCGACCTCCTCATTTGGTCACCACTCTCACTCATTTAGCTCACATGAGTAGGAAATATAGAGTCAAGTAGTTGCTTTTGGAGTCTTCTTGTTTTGGGTCTTTTCAAGAGGAATAATATTGTACATTCTGACGAATCTCTATAGAAGAAGTTCGCTAGATTTTTTTTCCCTGAGAGGGTTTTCCCAAGATAAAATTATTGTGTACTATTGTCTATGTTGTGCTTGTTTATCTTTGAGTGATCCTTATTGTTATTGCACTTAAAATTTAATAGGTTTGAGAGAAGGGATCAATACCTTTGTGAAATTTATTGGTATGTTGGTTGCTGTATAAATTTTGACTTAAGCTTTGTCTCTCTGCAACTGCAGGTTGCATGAAAATATGTCATCACTATCAAAATCAAAAGTGAGACCATACAACCTTTGATCAACAATCTTCACTCGATTATGTATAAAGTTCCTCCCACTCAGAATATGACAACTCTTGTACTTTAAACTGGTAAGGACTCTGGGGTTTTAGCATTTTTCCCATTCAGAATATGACAACTCTTATCCTTTGAAATGGTTAGGACTTTGGGGTCTTATCATCGGATTGATAACGTCATGGTTGCTTTGCTCACTAAATCCAACTCCAATACAATGAAGCGATACCTATTCATATTATCACCACAATTTATTTCTTTCGTTCATGACATGCCATATCCTTGGAGAAGAAACACAGTAATCCTCGTCACATGCCACCGCCACCCTAGACACTAAAAGCACAGTCAATTTTCAGAACCCACTCAATGAGGACGCCCATTTTCAAAGATGAAACTATACTTTGTCAGTGAGAGACACTGATTGAATGACCCAAATACCATACTTAATGGTATTTGGATTATGCAATTTCAACAATCTATAACTGCAATTCTAACAATTTTCAAAATTATAAAATGATTAGTATTATTTGTTATTATGATGATGGTCACTGCAGTAGTTGGAATCCCCTCAACAAAATTTTTGTAATCTGATTAATTATTTTTGGGGGGGGAATTGGGATCGAATCAAAAGCATTCAATCATCTTTAGATTGTAGTTTTAAAATATCCAAATTACAAACTTGGAAATATGACAATTTTAACTGCTGGAATTAAACATAATCATCCCTCAAAACACTGTCGAAATAGAGCAATCTAGTTCGAGATTAGGTTACGCCCTGCTACTTCTACTCACAATGATTGGATTTCATGAGAAATGCCTTTTTGACATATACTGAACACTGATACATACTAGACCAGCATGTCGTTATTTTCCTTCACTTAGTCTGTGTAATTCACGTCTTGTTAGAGAGGACTCAAACCATGTGCATGGTGCAGAATTGGGGTGCTTCTAACATGATTGGATCTCATAGCAAAGAAAACATGACTGGCTCTTTGACAGAACACTGCTTCTAACATGGATTGACATGTATACATGCTAGTGACCACTGCAAGCGACACATTGTCAATGATCATGACTCATGAGTGCGAAGGGAATTTCCAATGGGTTTCCATGGCCAAAAGAATGGATTTGCCTCAAGCAATTTGGGTTTTGGATTAAGTGAGGGCTTGAAATAAGGGTAGGCATGGTTTTTTTCGAAGAACCCACAGTTGCCTGCAAAATTGAAGATTCCTCTGCTATGAATACGAATAACTGGTTGAATATTTTATTTGATTTTTTAAAAAAAAATTGTAATGACTGGTTTGTTTATATTCACGATGGGATTGGCCACATAATTAGTTTGATAGGGAAAAAAATCCCTATAGGCTATAGCGGTGCTATGTTGTTGGAGCAGGTATAATGTATCAACATTAAAATCTCAGATAACATCTGTAAAACCCTTAAAGGATATTACCTAACCTAACGAATAACCATGCATGGTCTAGAATCTGGGATATGCCTTCCTTAACCAATATAAATTCATAAGGAGAGTTATGCTCTAGATATCTGTTCATAAGGCAAGATGTGCAACTTGTATAGGGGATTTGTTTGAGCGATTCAAGCATAAAATAGATGAATTTCAGATGTACTAACTTTGCAAGGTTTGGAAGATAGGCTCCACGGGGGCATGGATTGTTCTCTTGTGCTCTGCAGACTGTTGCTCAGCGTTCTCACAAGTATTGACTAGCCTATTAATTCCCATGTGCCACTACCCAATACTAGGGTTCTCAACTTCTCTAGAGTCAGGAGTCGGCCACCTACATTCCACTTCCCAGTTCCCACTCTTTTTTTCCTAATAATATCCATTGTCGAGGCCTCACGCGAGTCATTCCAAATGCAATGACACATTTATGAATGGAACTTGGTCATTAATGGAAATCAACAACTCCGTTGGCAGCCTGGAGCTCTAGCCTCCCCCGCTCCAACGGCCAGCCACGACCCAGGCTCCAACCTCCAGGCCTCACACGAGTCGCGAGTCATTCCAAATTTCCAATGATGCATTTATCTGTAGCACCTGGGAATTTATTGAAACCAACAAACTCCGTAGCCAGCCATCCATAGGCCATGGGCCACTGCCCTGCAACTTGCTGCCCACAATAACTTAAACTCCAACTATTATATATAAATTTATACTAGCAATTGCCCCATGAGGGGGAAAAGGAACGCCGAGTGGAAAAGAACATAAAGAAGGAAAAGCACTTATCCTAAATTAGTGGCAGAAGGTTCAATAAAGTAAATTTTAATTAGTGGGTTGCTTCAACATATGTACCCTTAGATTAGTATTCCATATGGGATTTACTATTTTGCTATATCCAATTCAGGTTCATTTTTTTCAATTCGTTATGACATTTGAATCAAATTTTCATGGAATATTAGACTTTGAAGTACCATTTGGCCAAGCACTTTGAGGACTTTTTCAACTCAACATGTCAAAAGACTTTGGAAGATGTGATTATCAGGCTAGGAATATGAGTTTTAATGTATAACTTAAATATTGAATAAAGAATCATAACATGAGATTATAATGAAAATGAATAAGAGAGACATCCTTCAAATGAATGAACAACTCAAGTAACAAGTAGCATCTCCAATAACAACATCATATGATTACATGAGCCATTAATATCTGCAACATCAAATCTTTTATTACAACATAGAACATAACAATATTCAAGATTACAACAAGGGCTAACAAGGGTTGAGAACCTCACACTTAGTCCCTTCTCATATGCAAAGACTAAGCAATAAAAACATTAGCCACTCTAGTATAATAACATAATCATCCAAAAGAAAAGACATAGATGATGGAAGCCTCACATATACTTGTTGATACCTTTACTTCCTCTTTTTAAATGTTCAAATAGTTCAAATACAATATTGATTTAAACTTGATAATTATAAATATTAAATATTAGTTTTATTTAAAATATCAATTTTAACAATTTTGTTTAGACTTTCTCTAAAAATATAAAATTGAAATTGATAATCACAAATAAAAATAGTTCACCTCTTATAATAATATAAAAGTGATATTCTTAAGCACAAATAAAAATAGTTCCAAATGAGACTCTAGCATTGAAAGGTTTCCCCTAGCACAATTGACCTGATTTCATAAGATGATTGTATGGTGGCCTTTGTGACAGCCTTCATAAAGCCTAGATCTGCAAAGAAAAGAGTTATGTCAGCAATATACCATGTAGAATACTTCTGACTCAGTTCGGCCTTTCTTTATTGGTCACAGGTCATACAAATAAGAGTGAATGGTCAAGGAAGGTGGCACTTTTTATCGTCGCATTGGTATGGAGGGTTCATATAGAGTTTCCTCAGTTTTCTTATTTTCTCAGGCAATGGGATGGATCTCACCTCAAAAGGTAAAACATAAAAATATATAAGTTTTTTTATTTAATTTTAAAATTTTAAATATGAATGGTTTAAAAAATTTCTCAAAGTAAAAAATTCTTACTCACATTACGGTAGTAAACATATGTGATTCTCATGTTGTTTTTTATATTCAAGTTTTGATTCTCATCTTTTTTGCACCGAGTGAAACGAGGTGCTCTACAACCCAGTATGGGGGAGATGTTTTAACGTGTATGTAGCGTTACATCTAATAAAACGTATCGTGTCGGCTCATAAAATAAAAAATTATGGAAAGTATTTAAAAAAAAATCCATGTTGGTTCATAAAATAAAATATTATGAAAAGTAATTAAAAAATAGATGTTCGTTTATAAAACAAAAACTGAAAACTTAAACCCAGATCTATCAATCAAGAGAGATCAAATTTTTTGAGTTTAAATTTAAAAAAAGAAATACACCTCAAGAAATTGGATCCCTCTCGGTGCTTGATAGATACGGGTTTAAGATGGATCTATGCTGGTTTTTATAGAATTTCATGTTGTTTTTATATTCAACGTTGATTCTCATCTTTTGTATAGAATTTATATATGATGATTTTGATATTTTATTATTATTTATTTAACAATTTTATCTTCGAGTTATTGAAATTGTAGATATAAGCTATTTTATTTTTCTAACAATTTTATTTTCAAGGTATTTAAAGTATAGATATAAGCTATTAAAATTGCATAATTCTAATAAAATATACACTAAATCTATTTCTACAATAAAAATCTTTGAATAATAAAAATTAAATAGTAAAAAATTGAAAACTAACAAAAAAAATTATTTCATGCAATTTATCAAATGATCACTGAAAAAACCCAAATCTTCATTTTTCCACACTTTGTCAAAAACACCATCAAAGGCATGTGAGTTAAGTATGAACATGATGCCCAGTGAGATTGCTTCAACAATAATGATTTCAATTGACTTGACATTTCTCCTTCCAAACAGATATTTGCCATTTATAGGCCTCCACAAGACAAAAGAAATGGCCCAAGCTTTGCTTTCACCATGACACCATGTTATGGGTTTTAGTCGAATCAACGCGTGTCGTTGCATCCTTGTGTGAATTGCCATTTGGGGATTTTCGATTTCGCACTAAGGCTTCTATGTAAGCTATGTTATATAAACATCCATGCTTTCTCTACAATTCATAGATACATGGTCAAGATGTTGTGATATAGATTATTGTGGTTGAAAGTAGAAATATACATCAAACTAAATCCACAAGCATAAATATCAATCACTCATAAGCCTGATGCAAATAATTCAGATTGTGGACTTGAAATTGTTCCCATTTTATTTCTAAGATGCAACCCTCTATTATAGATGATCCAAGTAACGTACATGTTTCTTCTAGTCTCTAGAAGTCAATATTACATCTTTAATAAATTATTTTTTTGAAATCCAAGTAACTTCTCTTCCTAGGGATGGTCATTTGTTTGCTTTGAATGATAGATGTGCAATTCCTTTGTTATGGACTTTTTTTTCTACACATTAAATAATGTTGCATTCTTGGATAAATATGTGTGTTGTGTAGTTAGGCATGTCGTCTTTAATGTGCTCGTTGGCTCTATATACATGATCTATTTTATATGTAAGATCATAATTTTGTAATAATGTTTTACTCATCAAAGATTATATTTAAATGTTTGTAAAATGCCACTTTCATGTAATAACTATCTAATTATTCTTACTAGTAAATTAGGATTAAAATTAGGGTTCCTCTCTATTTTTTATAACTATGGGTTCCCCCTCATTTGTAATTTTTTATCACTTCAATAATATCCCTCATTTGTAACTTTTTATCACTTCAATAATATAATCAAAGCTTCATGGGAGACATTTTCCTCAATTTATTAAAAAATGTAGGTGCAACCTACTTGGGTGTGCACCCCCATTTTTTTTGCTTTGTCATTTATTTATGTTATTTTGAGCTTTGCTGCTATACTATTTTCTCATTGTTATTTCCAATTACTTTTATGGTTGTAGTGGTAGTGCCATATTAAATACATGCATACAACAAGTTGATGTTAGAGCATTGCTTTGAGATTCTAGCAATAAGTCAAGTGAAGATGGTGATTTGAAATTTGCTAGTATGAACTCACAACCAAAGGAATTTTCGATGAAAGGTTCAAGAAATTCTCTAAGAACATGAGAAAGGTACAAGAGGAAACATGTTAAAGATTTAAAAAAGAAACATATAATGGGATTATGGTGTATTTCAAATGAAGACAAAACATGGGTCAAAATGCTCTGTGGAACAAAGGTTTCTCACATATTAATTTGGAAGGCATTATGCCACTTCAATATGCAAAACCTTGAAGGACTATAGACCCTAAATATTTTTTATAACCATGGGTTCCCCCTCATTTGTAATTTTTTATCACTTCAATAATATCCCTCATTTGTAACTTTTTATCACTTCAATAATATAATCAAAGCTTCATGGGAGACATTTTCCTCAATCCTATTAAAAAATGTACGTGCAACCTACTTGGGTGTGCACCCCCATTTTTTTTGCTTTGTCATTTATTCATGTTATTTTGGGCTTTGCTACTATACTATTTTCTCATTGTTATTTCCAATTACTTTTATGGCTGCAGTGGTAGTGCCATATTAAATACATGCATACAACAAGTTGATGTTAGAGCATTGCTTTGAGATTTTAGCAATAAGTCAAGTGAATATGGTGATTTGAAATTTGCTAGTATGAACTCGCAACCAAAGGAATTTTCGATGAAAGGTTCAAGAAATTCTCTAAGAACATGAGAAGGGTACAAGAGGAAACATGATAAAGATTAAAACAATAAACATATAATGGGATTATGGTGTATTTCAAATGAAGACAAAACATGGGTCAAAATGCACTGTGGAACAAAGGTTTCTCACATATTAATTTGGAAGGCATTATGCCTCTTCAATATGCAAAACCTTGAAGGACTATAGACCCTAAATATGATTACTGCATCACATAAATATGAAGCAATTGACACTGTGTCCATGTGTTTACATATATGCCAATGTTTAAATAATCCATAATAAATAAAAAGAAAATGTAAAGCAAATCTTCAACCATACTCAAGCCAAACACAAAATAAACTCCAAACTCTTGTTTAAATAATGACATTTTTTCAAAGAGCTCAAGATATTGATTTTCTACATGAATGCATTGATCAACCATTTAAATTCCCTTTGCATAACCCCAATAAATAACCAAAAAACAAAACAGCCAATAGTGGTTTTCCTTTAAGGGTTTCCACTACAAGTGTATGTATTGTGTTAAATTGTATAATCAATTTGTTGTTTTCTTTTATTCTATGTGTTTGACTTTTTAGAGATTTCTAACATATATTGGTTTAATAACAATGTGCTTACAATTATACACCATTCAACTTTATGTTTCATACAATTTGAATTTGATTATAAATTAATTTTAAGATGAACAAATGTTATGAGCGACGCTATTGCGACATTATTCGTAATCCTTTAGTCTAATTATAACTATCACATGCCACAGGTCAACACTACTTACAAAGTGTTCACTCGTAAGAGTAATACTCTAGGAAATCGGAAAACCAACTTGAATGAACTCCACTAAATACCTATAGGTAGATTGTGTGAATCTTATGATAGGTGCAACAAGAGATATTAGAGGTTGGTTTTACAACACTTATTCCATTTTGAGTACATACTTGTGCTTGGTTTTATGAGTACATAGAGGTTGGCCTTATGCTTAATCTACAAAGTATTATGAAGATATATTACTTACACTTGATTCAATTAACAAAAAATGTGGTTGAATACATCAAGGTCTCACTCCGACTAACAAAAAACAATTATATTCATAGAGATGGATGAAAAAGAAACCAAAGTGTAAATTTTTCAATGCTTATAAGATGTAGATTAAGATGGATTTACAACTTTATTATTATTATTATTATTATTATGGGCATTTTTTCACTTTTACATTAAGTAGTTTTACTTTTCTTTCATTTTAGTTTATTATTATTAGGTTAAGCATCTTGTCCAAAATGGGTTGTAAAATGCACCTTGTTTTTCTTGTACTCACCAATACAAATGAGAATAACACAAGTACATGAAATTACACAATTGTATGCATTTGACAATAATTACACATAAGTTATTAATGACCCTAAATAGATTTTGTTGTTGGTGAAAGTACAAATGTCAACGTGGATATAACTGAGTCTAAAATAACATTATACATAATTGAGTAGGATAACGAACCAAACTTTTAAGATTTACAAAACATTATTGGATTTGAGAGCCAAATCCCACTTAAAACACATTTAAATAGATAAATTTTGGTGTTGAAAATAGAATGGGTATCTTAAAAAACTTGTCATTGTCATTGTGCAATCTCAGTAAATAAATTCTCCATTACAACAATACAAATTCTTAATTACCAAATTAAAATCCAAATGACCATAATCAATGTAAAATGATTGAGAAAGAGTTTCAAAATTACCTACAATGTAGAATGCAGTTATCTTCATCTTCTTGCATGTTAATTTATCCCATTTGTTAGACAATTTCATCTCTTAATATTAAATTCACGGAAAACAAAGAAATACCACAACAACCCCTACAAATGTGAAAGGTGATATGTTTGTAGATAACAATTCAAGCCTAGAAATATAATATTGACATGATACATTTGCTCTAGCTGGGTTCTAATGGATGCACCTTGTACCATGAGTAAAAAAACCTTTGCTAACTCCTTGACCCCTTAGTATATTCCCATTAATCTTGATTCTATGAAAGCATTCCTTATCATTTTGTTCATTGGGTAGTTATAAAAAGAAGAGTCTCCCTAGTTCACCTCTCTCTTACCTACAACAACAAAATGTAAAGTGTCATGAGTTAGATTTTAGTGATTTCTTAAGCTAAGAAGCCCCACAAGGTTGATAAACGAATTGATGGATTGGAACTTATTATCACAAACCCTAAACCCACACAGATTAGATGGAGGCATGCCTCAAATATTTTGACACATTGCCACCCAATGTAGGCTTAATCTTTTTAGCAATATGACTTGTGTTTCTTAAGCTTTGGACTTTTCTAATTGTGTGTACTAGTTTTCCAAATTCATTTATAGTAATCTTCCCTAATATTTATATATGGCTCTTAAAGTGTTTCACGTGGTGTTTATTATATTCTAGATAATATTTGGATTTATTAAGCATTTAGAAAGATGATAGAGAAATCAAGGTGCAAACCTTTAGATTCTTATTTTGCACCTTTAGATTCTTATAAAATGTATATAGATCTATAATATACTGATTTATTTTTATTATGTTAATATAATATTTTTTACTTTTATATATTTTAACTTTTCTTTAATTTTAATTTAAAAAAATCACATCTCATTAAAAAAAATAGTTAAATACATCCAAGTTCATTTCAAAACTATATATATGTTTTAAATTTTCTTATAAATAATACAACTGCATAACCTTGCAAAAAAATTGCATACAATATATATGTTTTAAAATTTTCTTATAAATAACACAACTACATAACCTTGCAAAAAAATTGCATACAGTTTGGAAATAAATTAAATACAATCTATTACTGAAATAAAATAAACCAAGATTTTAGATAGCCAAAGTATAAATGTATGATATAGGCATAAGACAGTGTAAAATGACATTATGCATAAGGAATTAGGATAAATAACTAACAAACATTTTAGAATAAATAACTAACTAACATTTTAGCTTTCACAAAGTATCTCTAGAAAAAAAACAAAACAAAAAAACAAACAAAGATTATACATAAGGAAGTAGTATAAAGAACCAACATTTAAGCTTCTAGAAAATATCACTTAAAGTAAATATAAAAAAATAAAAATATATCATTTAAAACAGGTTGAAATTGATACAAGGTGTAAGTTAAATATTCTATATTTTGGTCTTGTTTTTTGTTTTTTTTTTTGTCAAAATTCATTTGAGATTGTTGAAATTGCATATATACATTTTGGTCTTGTTTTTTGGTTTTTTTTGTCAAAATTCATTTGAGATTGTTGAAATTGCATATATACATTTTGGTCTTGTTTTTTAGTTTTTTTTGGGGGGTTAAAATCTATTTGAGATTGTTGAAAGTGTATATATATGATTATTGGAATTGCATAATCTAAGTGCCCAAAAATTTTTCAGGGCAGTAAATTCATTTATGTAATCAAAATTGCAACAACAAAGATTTTGTAGCCAAATTCCTATAAAAATAACTAGAAAAAATCCAAAACTTAAAAAGCTTCCATAATAAAATTGGATACTAAAAGTAACATAAAAAATTATAAAAACCTTTCAATTACTCTCAATCATTATAACAACAAAAAAACCTAATAACTACTAATTTTGAACTCCAAAATGACCTATGACAATAATAAAATGTTAAAACATATGAATAGATATCCTTAGTACAATACGGCAAGAAGTACCAAGCGAACTTATTGCTTGCTCCTAACCGGGTATTCCATCCATCGCTCAATCAGTCTCATTTGGTGGTAACGTGCATGAGGGTGGCTATGAACTGGCAAATTGGAGAGTGCAAACTTGGCCCTATAACGCTAGAATATTTACCTAACGACAGCTCGCCCTATCCTAGTCAATTATCAATAAATTTCCAGCTTCATAATGGTTAACGTACCTCACTCACCTTTGCCCTCAGCGGACAAGAGCTAAACGCACCTCAATTATCAAAACCAAGTGTTAAGGAAAGGAGTTCGGCAAGCAGTGTGATCCCCGAGTTCAAGGAAGAAGTATCGGTATCTGCCGTATAATTTGAATGTCACTTTCTTTTCCAAGGCTGATTACCAGGTCTCCAATCTCCAAAACACTACCCAAGGCTATGCTAACCACCACAATTGCACAAGCCAGGACATGTATTTTGTTCAACATAGAATTTTGAGTCAAGTTTAAATTGTTGGTTCAATTGAATTTTAAAAGATGTTTTATCGATTTCGATTTTTTTTCGTTTTCAGATAATTGTTGGTTCAATTGAATTTTAAAAGATGTTTTATCGATTTCGATTTTTTTTCGTTTTCAAATATATTTATTTTTTTCGTTTTCAAATATATTTATTTGAAATTTTGTTGGAATGGTAAATATAAATGGTTGTAATTATATAATCCAAATAACCTAAATATTTAAGTTTGATAATCCATATTTATATTAACGAATAAAAATTAAACAATACAAAATGAAAATATAACAAATTTTTTTACAACTACATTCCTAAAAATGAACTGTTATACAACTCCATTAATTAAACCTCATAACGGCAAACAAACAAACATAAAATGTATATCTTAAAAAATTTAAGCAAACATAGAACACATTTCTTCAAAAATTCAAGATAACATATAACACTTATTCTCTTGAAAAATGCACAAGTTTACACACACCTAAGAAAAAGTACACGAAAACGGTTTTTATTTTGTTTCCAAATACAAGAGAACATTCTTGAAAAATGCACAAGTTTACACACACATAAGAAAAAGTACACAGCAATTAGGCATAAAACTGTTTTTTTTGTTTCCAAATACAAGAGAACATTCTTGAAAAATGCAGAAGTTTACACGCACATATTAAAGAAAGAGTACAATAATAGTTAGGCATAAACTATTTTTATTTTGTATAGAAGTAGTTTATTTTCTCTCTCTTTATATATAAAATAAGAAAGTGAATGTAAGACACATATTAATTATGAAGTTTTTTGGAAAATAAACTATGAAGAAAATATTAATGAAATAAGTTATAAGTAAAAATTTATAAAAAAAAAATGTTTTATTGAAAATTCATAAATCTCAAGAATTAAATAAAAGTACTCACATAATTTAAAATACTTAAAAAATACAGTGCAAAATTCAACTTGCACATGTCTCAAGTAAATATATACAATATACAACACTTTAATTTAGTCAAGAGCATACAATCATTCAACCAATTCCATCAAGAAATTGCACTGACAAAATTCTAAATTCTAACTTGCTTATTCTGAAAGCTTGAATAAATTTAATATCCAAAATCTATCAAAAGCTCCAAACGAATTAGGTATCCAAAATCTATCTCAAAGCTTAGTAAATAATATATATTAAAACTTAAAACCATAACTACATATATATTTTATATATATAACCAAAAACATAAAGCATAATTAAGAAAGAAACATCTCCAAGAATGAGTAAAACAGTTATATCTATATACATCCCTTATCAAAATCTGTGAGCACAAATGTAATTGGTTACGTGAACTAACCATATTACCCCATGCTTTCCCGATAAAAACATCCATCAATATAGAAGTAGTTCAAGCATTGAATCTCATAAAGATCCAACAATTTTAAGAGTAAAAAATGATCAAAGATCAAACACAAGTGTCCTCCCAACCATTATAAAATTTGGAAAATAAATCAAACAAAAATGTTTAAACATTGTTGCTATCTACTTGTAGATAGTCTTTTAGTGTGGTTGGGCATAAGCATTGCATTGGTTTTCAATGTATTCAAACAAACTCCCATCATAAAGTCTTTGCATTGTCTCTTTTTCCAGAAACCCTCCTTATTCTTAGCCAGTTCGTACATGAAGCTCCATTCGGCCTTGGTTGCAATTTTGCAATTGCAATCTCAACAATAGAATTAAATTCTCAAATAAATCTCTAAAGATCGTAATAATAATAAAAATACAACATGAGGAGTTAGTATTTTTCTTTAATCTTGATTTCAAATGTTCCCTTCTTTCGAGTACTTAATAGATCTTGAATTATTTTTGGTACTTAATGGATCTTGAATTAAAATGCTGAATTTCACAAGACAAAAATTGAATTTATAGTTAGCATTATACCTTCCAAAGATGCCATTTGCATCCCTATTTCCCTTGAGCATGGCCTGCATCTCTGCATATGAGAGTCTGTCTCGATATCTGCAGGCATATTTACTGAAAATGGCCTCAAACTTGGCAAGATCAAACCCCCCTTCACTGTCATACACCTCTGAGTTGATTCCATGTTTTCCTTTGTGAATGTTATCAACGTATATAGGGAATAACAGTGATGGTATTCTTAATTCTACTCTCCCACAGTATGAATATGCCTAAATGAGATACTATCAACAGATCAAATGCCTAAAGGTATGTATATAATCCAGACTGTTAGAAGGTACTTACATGGGAAGTAGGGTAACTTAGTGCCATATTGAACAATATGGCTGAGAAGAAGGGGATGATCATGTTAAATCCAATGGTGCGGAAACCTAGGGATTTCACCATGTCTTTTGTTACTTAGGAAATAATCATCTTCTGTAAAAGTTTGACCATTTATGCAAATTAGAGGCAAACCTTCTAAAAAAGTTTATCTTCCAAAAGAAAGATTGCATGGACTCACTTCTCATAGTTATTCCTCCTCCAGCCACCGATCTCATGGTTTTCCAGCAGGGTTGGTTTAAAGTCGTTATATCATTAGCTGAAAGAGGGCTAGTTAAAGTGGCGATTGAATCCATTACTCCTTTCTTTTGTTAGCCATTGGTCATCATCAGTCACTGGAAAATAAAAGGATTATCCATTCCCTTCTCACCAGTAGTGGGGAGACCCGCATTTCTGATTGATTGCAGAGAGTAGTGGGAGATGACTCGATGAGACCAATATCTCCTTCTATGGAACTGCTAATTTTCTTTTTAGCTCATAAAAAATAATAATATGGGTTCAAAGTAGAAGGCCTAGCAAGGATTAAGTTATAGCCTATTTTATTCCCTCAAATTTGATAGAGTGCAAGGGATTATGGTGGTATTGTATATCCTATAAAACATTCTATGAATTATGATGGTATTGTATATCCTACAGTCCATATGGATTATGCAGGCCCCTATAAATTTTGTTCAGACACAACAAGCTCACCCCGGTTATTCGAATTTATGGAAGGAAGTCCAGAACACTCCAAGCTTCCATGCATATCATTAATGGGCGTCTACAAAAATAACTTGCCAGAGAAACACTTTATCGATCAGGGCCTGGATAGGCTCGGGGGAATACAATAGAGTCTAATGGTGTATAACATGGTGTAGTGATTCATTGCATTCCTTCATGCCCATCCACATGTGTCAAATTCATTCTTCGTTCGACCATTGCTGTGGTTTCCTAACCATTCCATTGTCCTCTAGTAACATATTGCAAATTTACCACTAAGGGTAACATTAAAACAAAAAAATTTGGGCAATTTCAAGATATTTTAGGGTTCCATTTTCCTTACTTATACTACGAAGTCGTAATGGTGCCATCTAGGGTTCATTTTCAGGACTAGAGGGCTAATTTTTGGCAACAAAGGAAAAGCACTTGCCCATAGCCTAGAGCAATTACTTTATACTACACGGATTTGACGGAAAACAAAACAATAGAAACTGTATTATCCAAAATCGAATGCGGTTAAAACGTAAAACAAACCTAGAAACTGTAGAACTTTGAGCAAAAAGATGGTTTGAATCTTCAAATCGAAGCTCTCGATTACCCACTTATTAAAACATATGCAAGAGGTGAACTCAAAGCTCTTGATTACCCACTTGTTGAAACATCTGCAGGAGGTGAATTCTGATTTGTTTGCCTTAAATTTTGTTTCATTTGTGTGATTCCCTTTAATTAATAGTAAAGATTTGGGAATCTGTAAGAAACATCACAACTGCAAATGTAGAGAGTTCAAAAAGCCTAAAAAATAAATACCTAAAATTACTTACAAATAAATACCGCAACAACACCAATCAGGTGTATGTCCCGGAGCTGGACCGCATCGTGCTCAAGGATAAGTCCTCTTTCCGTGGACATTTTCAGCATCTTTCGTATGCCCTGAGCGTTTGCGTTGAAGGATTCAGGGTCCCAGAGGTCCGTTTTAAAGGGTTTATAATGATATAAAAACGAACATATAAAATATTCATAAGCGAACGAACAAACAATGTTTCTAGCATCTAGTCTCAGCGTCATTCCTCAGGTGGCATACTAATGAAATACAGAACAAAGCACTGGTTGCAGTAGCTAAATCGCGGCGGAGGGCGCGGTGGTAATGGGGCAGTGGGGCAGTGGAGGGAAGAGGAAGTCACGTGAAACAGAAGGGGATGAAATGGTTTCAAGTTCTGTTGCTCAGCTCTATCTTCACGTGGATGAATCATTTTTATCTCCATTTGAGTACACATATCCACTTTATCAAATTTACCAAATGCTTTCAAACATTTTTTTAGCATTAACTTGTCTGCAGATCTGCATTGACAATCCATATGGTGTTAAATGTTGAGAAATTGTCATGATATGACCCCAATTTGCACTATACTCTCTTGGGAAATCACTTCTTGTAGGTGTGAGGGGGAACTTGCTCATGCCAACAAAGTAAGTCCCTTGGTATTGCAAAGCTTAGGTAAGACCTTTCAGGAACTTAACTTCACAATTTGTAGGTAAGTGATCTTTGTCCTCAAAGTTTACCTCTAGGAACAAATTGATTTTATCTTAATTGGAGTACACATGTCCACTTCATCAAAATTTACCAAATGCTTTCAAACATAGTTTTTCAGCATCGATTCGTCCGCAGATCTACATTGGCAATCCATATGGTGTTAAACGTTGAGAAATTGTCATGACATGACCCTAATTTTCACTATGCTCTATTGGGAAATCAACATGGCCACCTTTACTTGCAAGTAAGTCCCTTGATATTTCTGGTCTCACCTTTACTTGCAATCAACATGGCCACCTGTAATGTGTTTGCTCAACTTGCCTTTCTGCTTGCATAAACTTATATGCACTATTTACAAGATCTTTTTGTCTCAAAATCTATGTCATCCTCTAATGATTCTGGGTATTGATTTCACAATCACCCTTTCATCCAACACTCCATAGCCTTCTACTTGCTTCTACATTTTCTTCAGCACTTCCACTATATCTTAATAATAATTATATCATAATGTGGGACACATGCCCAAGATCCCTTTAACAAAGATCAATTAGATGGTATGGAAGCTTTGCTCTCAACATATTCGAAATTTGTTTTCATTGCACGGGATTTCAAATGCTTCCCCACTTCGATGTGCCATATCCCATGTCAATGACTAGGTATCACTAAAGTAGTGTCATCAGCCTTTCTACTTTGTTACAATATAAAAAATTGATTTGACAAAGTAGTTGACTAATCTTTCTTGGTGGTGGTATCTCTAACTTTACCTAAACATTTGCAAATTGATGTTTTCTTGGAGGTATCTTCTTTACCACTACCCAAAAAAGACAACTCTGTTTTTTCTTGGAGGTAGCCTCTCCACAACCTGGTTTAATAGCACTTAGATCACATGAAAAAAAAACAATAGCAGAATACAAAGAAATTTGAGCAATAAACACTAGCAATTATGGAGATAAATTTGGTCTAGAATCCTGCCAGAGATTTTCCAATAATATGTTGTTATTAAATGCATTTTCCATTTATATGTTCTTCATTTCTCCTTCTATGACAGTTTCTTCTTCTGTCTTGAAAGAATACAATCGATCTCATGTAATAGAGATCCCTGCTCCATTTTTATATTCCAATACACTATAAATATCAAAAACAAATTTATATTTATTGACACTGATATGCCAACAAAGCAAGTCTTTACAATAATAACATTTGAAAGCATGCCTATTTTATTTATACAACTATGATAATGTATATACTTCTTTGTCATGTTTTCTCATTTTTTATTTTTTCTGAATTCACTAGAGAGGGTTTTTCGATGAACTCGCAACCAAAGGAATTTTCGATGAAAGGTTCAAGAAATTCTCTAAGAACATGAGAAGGGTACAAGAGGAAACATGATAAAGATTAAAAAAATAAACATATAATGGGATTATGGTGTGTATTTCAAATGAAGACAAAACATGGGTCAAAATGCTCTGTGGAACAAAGGTTTCTCACATATTAATTTGGAAGGCATTATGCCTCTTCAATATGCAAAACCTTGAAGGACTATAGACCCTAAATATGATTACTGCATCACATAAATATGAAGCAATTGACACTGTGTCCATGTGTTTACATATATGCCAATGTTTAAATAATCCATAATAAATAAAAAGAAAACACAAAGCAAATCTTCAACCATACTCAAGCCAAACACAAAATAAACTCCAAACTCTTGTTTAAATAATGACATTTTTTCAAAGAGCTCAAGATATTGATTTTCTACATGAATGCATTGATCAACCATTTAAATTCCCTTTGCATAACCCCAATAAATAACCAAAAAACAAAACAGCCAATAGTGGTTTTCCTTTAAGGGTTTCCACTACAAGTGTATGTATTGTGTTAAATTGTATAATCAATTTGTTGTTTTCTTTTATTCTATGTGTTTGACTTTTTAGAGATTTCTAACATATATTGGTTTAATAACAATGTGCTTACAATTATACACCATTCAACTTTATGTTTCATACAATTTGAATTTGATTATAAATTAATTTTAAGATGAACAAATGTTATGAGCGACGCTATTGCGACATTATTCGTAATCCTTTAGTCTAATTATAACTATCACATGCTACAGGTCAACACTACTTACAAAGTGTTCACTCGTAAGAGTAATACTCTGGGAAATCGAAAAACCAACTTGAATGAACTCCACTAAATACCTATAGGTAGATTGTGTGAATCTTATGATAGGTGCAACAAGAGATATTAGAGGTTGGTTTTACAACACTTATTCCATTTTGAGTACATACTTGTGCTTGGTTTTATGAGTACATAGAGGTTGGCCTTATGCTTAATCTACAAAGTATTATTAAGATATATTACTTACACTTGATTCAATTAACAAAAAATGTGGTTGAATACAGGTCTCACTCCTACTGACAAAAAACAATTATATTCATAGAGATGGATGAAAAAGAAACCAAAGTGTAAATTTTTCAATGCTTATAAGATGTAGATTAAGATGGATTTACAACTTTTTTATTATTATTATTATGGGCATTTTTTCACTTTTACATTAAGTAGTTTTACTTTTATTTCATTCTAGTTTATTATTATTAGGTTAAGCATCTTGTCCAAAATGGGTTGTAAAATGCACCTTGTTTTTCTTGTACTCACCAATACAAATGAGAATAACACAAGTACATGAAATTACACAATTGTATGCATTTGACAATAATTACACATAAGTTATTAATGACCCTAAATAGATTTTGTTGTTGGTGAAAGTACAAATGTCAACGTGGATATAACTGAGTCTAAAATAACATTATACATAATTGAGTAGGATAACAAACCAAACTTTTAAGATTTACAAAACATTATTGGATTTGAGAGCCAAATCCCACTTAAAACACATTTAAATAGATAAATTTTGGTGTTGAAAATAGAATGGGTATCATAAAAAACTTGTCATTGTCATTGTGCAATCTCAGTAGATGAATTCTCCATTACAACAATACAAATTCTTAATTATCAAATTAAAATCCAAATGACCATAATCAATGTAAAATGATTGAGAAAGAGTTTCAAAATTACCTACAATGTAGAATGCAGTTATCTTCATCTTCTTGCATGTTAATTTATCCCATTTGTTAGACAATTTCATCTCTTAATATTAAATTCACGGAAAACAAAGAAATACCACAACAACCCCTACAAATGTGAAAGGTGATATGTTTGTAGATAACAATTCAAGCCTAGAAATATAATATTGACATGATACATTTGCTCTAGCTGAGTTCTAATGGATGCACCTTGTACCATGAGTAAAAAAAACCTTTGCTAACTCCTTGACCCCTTAGTATATTCCCATTAATCTTGATTCTATGAAAGCATTCCCTATCCTTTTGTTCATTGGGTAGTTATAAAAAGAAGAGTCTCCCTAGTTCACCTCTCTCTTACCTACAACAACAAAATGTAAAGTGTCATGAGTTAGATTTTAGTGATTTCTTAAGCTAAGAAGCCCCACAAGGTTGACAAACGAATTGATGGATTGGAACTTATTATCACAAACCCTAAACCCACACAGATTAGATGGAGGCATGCCTCAAATATTTTGACACATTGCCACCCAATGTAGGCTTAATCTTCTTAGCAATATGACTTGTGTTTCTAAAGCTTTGGACTTTTCTAATTGTGTGTACTAGTTTTCCAAATTCATTTATAGTAATCTTCCCTAATATTTATATATGGCTCTTAAAGTGTTTCACGTTGTGTTTATTATATTCTAGATAATATTTGGATTTATTAAGCATTTAGAAAGATGAAAGAGAAATCAAGGTGCAAACCTTTAGATTCTTATTTTGCACCTTTAGATTCTTATAAAATGTATATAGATCTATAATATACTAATTTATTTTTATTATGTTAATATAATAATTTTTACTTTTATATATTTTAACTTTTCTTTAATTTTAATTTTAAAAAATCACATCTCATTAAAAAAAATAGTTAAATACATCCAAGTTCATTTCAAAACTATATATATGTTTTAAATTTTCTTATAAATAATACAACTACATAACCTTGCAAAAAAATTGCATACAATATATATGTTTTAAAAATTTCTTATAAATAACACAACTACATAACCTTGTAAAAAATTTGCATACAGTTTGGAAATAAATTAAATACAATCTATTACTGAAATAAAATAAACCAAGATTTTAGATAGCCAAAGTATAAATGTATGGTATAGGCATAAGACAATGTAAAATGACATTATGCATAAGGAATTAGGATAAATAACTAACATACATTTTAGAATAAATAACTAACTAACATTTTAGCTTTCACAAAGTATCTCTATAAAAAAACAAAACAAAAAAGCAAACAATGATTATACATAAGGAAGTGGTATAAAGAACCAACATTTAAGCTTTTATTTTAGCTTTTAGAAAATATCACTTAAAGTAAATATAAAAAAATAAAAATATATCATTTAAAACAGGTTGAAATTGATACAAGGTGTAAGTTAAATATTCTACATTTTGGTCTTGTTTTTTGGTTTTTTTTGTCAAAATTCATTTGAGATTGTTGAAATTGCATATATACATTTTGGTCTTGTTTTTTAGTTTTTTGGGGGGAGGGTCAAAATCTAGTTGAGATTGTTGAAATTGTATATATATGATTGTTGGAATTGCATAATCTAGGTGCCCAAAGATTTTTTAGGGCAGTAAATTCATTTATGTAATTAAAATTGCAACAACAAAGATTTTGTAGCCAAATTCCCATAAAAATGACCAGAAAAAATCCAAAACTTAAAAAGCTTCCATAATAAAATTGGATACTAAAAATAACATAAAAAAATTATAAAAACCTTTCAATTACTCTCAATCATTACAACAACAAAAAACCTAATAACTACTAATTTTGAACTCCAAAATGACCTATGACAATAATAAAATGTTAAAACATATGAATAGATATCCTTAGTACAATACGGCATAACTGTCAAAGGACATGTATTTTGTTCAACATAGAATTTTGAGTCAAGTTTAAATTGTTGGTTCAATTGAATTTTAAAAGATGTTTTATCGATTTCGATTTTTTTTCGTTTTCAAATAATTGTTGGTTCAATTGAATTTTAAAAGATGTTTTATCGATTTCGATTTTTTTTCGTTTTCAGATATATTTGTTTGAAATTTTGTTGAAATGATAAATATAAATGATTGTAATTATATAATCCAAATAACCTAAATATTTAAGTTTGATAGATCCATATTTATATTAACGAATAAAAATTAAACAATACGAAATGAAAATATAACAAATTTGTTTACAACTACATTCCTAAGAATGAATTGTTATACAACTCCATTAATTAAACCTCATAACGACAAACAAACAAACATAAAATGCCTATCTTCAAACATTTAAGCAAACACAGAATACATTTCTTCAAAAATTCAAGATAACATATAACACTTATTCTCTTGAAAAATGCACAACTTTACACACACACATGAAAAAGTACACGAAAACGGTTTTTACTTTGTTTCCAAATACAAGAGAACATTCTTGAAAAATGCACAAGTTTACACACACATAAGAAAAGGTACACAGCAATTAGGCATAAAATTGTTTTTTTTTTCCAAATACAAGAGACCATTCTTGAAAAATGCAGAAGTTTACACGCACATATTAAAGAAAGAGTAGAATAATAGTTAGGCAGAAACTATTTTTATTTTGTATAGTAGTTTATTTTCTCTCTCTTTATATATAAAATAAGAAAGTGAATGTAAAACACATATTAATTATGAAGTTTTTTTTAAAATAAACTATGAAGAAAATATTAATGAAATAAGTTATAAGTAAAAATTAAAAAAAAAATGTTTTATTAAAAATTCATAAATCTCAAGAATTAAATAAAAGTATTCACATAATTTAAAATACTTAAAAAATACAGTGTAAAATTCAACTTGCACATGTCCCAAGTAAATATATACAATATACAACACTTTAATTTAGTCAAGAGCATACAATCATTCAACCAATTCTATCAAGAAATTGCATTGACAAAATTCTAAATTCTAACTTGCTTATTCTGAAAGCTTGAATAAATTTAATATCCAAAATCTATCAAAAGCTCCAAACGAATTAGATATCCAAAATCTATCTCAAAGCTTAGTAAATCATATATATTAAAACTTAAAACCATAAATACATATATATTTTATATATATAACCAAAAACATAAAGCATAATTAAAAAAGAAACATCTCCAAGAATGAGTAAAACAGTTATATCTATATATATCCCTTATCAAAATATGTGAGCACAAGTGTAATTGGTTACGTGAAATAACCATATTATCCCATGCTTTCCCGATAAAAACATCCATCAATATAGAAGTAGTTCAAGCATTGAATCTCATAAAGATCCAACAATTTTAAGAGTAAAAAATGATCAAAGATCAAACACAAGTGTCCTCCCAACCATTATAAAATCTGGAAAAGAAATCAAACAAAAATGTTTAAACATTGTTGCTATCTACTTGTAGATAGTCTTTTAGTGTGGTTGGGCATAAGCATTGCATTGGTTTTCAATGTATTCAAACAAACTCCCATCATAAAGTCTTTGCATTGTCTCTTTTTCCATAAACCCTCCTTATTCTTAGCCAGTTCGTACATGAAGCTCCATTCGGCCTTGGTTGCAATTTTGCAATTGCAATCTCAACAATAGAATTAAATTCTCAAATAAATCTCTAAAGATCGTAATAATAATAAAAATACAGCATGAGGAGTTAGTATTTTTCTTTAATCTTGATTTCAAATGTTCCCTTCTTTCGACTACTTAATAGATCTTGAATTATTTCTGGTACTTAATGGATCTTGAATTAAAATGCTGAATTTCTCAAGACAAAAATTGAATTTATAATTAGCATTATACCTTCCAAGGATGCCATTTGCATCCCTATTTCCCTTGAGCATGGCCTGCATCTCTGCATATGAGAGTCTGTCTCGATATGTGCAGGCATATTTACTGAAAATGGCCTCAAACTTGGCAAGATCAAACCCCCCTTCACTGTCATACACCTCTGAGTTGATTCCATGTTTTCCTTTGTGAATGTTATCAACGTATATAGGGAATAACAGTGATGGTATTCTACTCTCCCACAGTATGAATATGCCTAAATGAGATACTATCAACAGATCAAATGCCTAAAGGTATGTATATAATCCAGACTGTTAGAAGGTACTTACATGGGAATTAGGGTAACTTAGTGCCATATTGATCAATATGGCTGAGAAGAAGGGGATGATCATGTTAAATCCAATGGTGCGGAAACCTAGGGATTTCACCATGTCTTTTGTTGCTTAGGACATAATCATCTTCTGTAAAAGTTTGACCATTTATGCAAATTAGAGGCAAACCTTCTAAAAAAGTTTATCTTCCAAAAGAAAGATTGCATGGACTCGCTTCTCATAGTTATTCCTCCTCCAGCCACCAATCTCATGGTTTTCCAGCAGGGTTGGTTTAAAGTCGTTATATCAGTCGCTGAAAGAGGGCTGGTTAAAGTGGCGATTGAATCCATTACTCCTTTCTTTTGTTAGCCATCGGTCATCATCAGTCACTGGAAAATAAAAGGATTATCCATTCCCTTCTCACCAGTAGTGGGGAGACCCGCATTTCTGATTAATTGCAGAGAGTAGTGGGAGATGACTCAATGAGACCAATATCTCCTTCTATGGAACTGCTAATTTTCTTTTTAGCTCATAAAAAATAATAATATGGGTTCAAAGTAGAAGGCCTAGCAAGGATTAAGTTATAGCCTATTTTATTCCCTCAAATTTGATAGAGTGCAAGGGATTATGGTGGTATTGTATATCCTATAAAACATTCTATGAATTATGATGGTATTGTATATCCTACAGTCCATATGGATTATGCAGACCCCTATAAATTTTGTTCAGACACAACAAGCTCACCCCGGTTATTCGAATTTACGGAAGGAAGTCCAGAACACTCCGAGCTTCCATGCATATCATTAATGGGCATCTACAAAAATAACTTGCCAAAGAAACACTTTTATCGATCAGGGCCTGGATAGGCTCGGGGGAATACAATAAAGTCTAATGGTGTATAACATGGTGTAGTGATTCATTGCATTCCTTCATGCCCGTCCACATGTGTCAAATTCATTCTTCGTTCGACCATTGTTGTGGTTTCCCAACCATTCCATTGTCCTCCAGTAACATATTGCAAATTTACCACTACGGGTAACATTAAAACAAAAAAATTTGGGCAATTTCAAGATATTTTAGGGTTCCATTTTCCTTACTTATACTACGAATTCGTAATGGTGCCATTTAGGGTTCATTTTTAGGACCAGAGGGCTAATTTTTGGCAACAAAGGAAAAGCACTTGTCCATAGCCTAGAGCAATTACTTCATACTACACGGATTTGACGGAAAACAAAACAATAGAAACTGTATTATCCAAAATCGAATGCGGTTAAAACGTAAAACAAACCTAGAAACTGTAGAACTTTGAGCAAAAAGATGGTTTGAATCTTCAAATCGAAGCTCTCGATTACCCACTTATTAAAACATATGCAAGAGGTGAACTCAAAGCTCTTGATTACCCACTTGTTGAAACATCTGCAGGAGGTGAATTCGGATTTGTTTGCCTTAAATTTTGTTTCATTTGTGTGATTCCCTTTAATTAATAGTAAAGATTTGGGAATCTGTAAGAAACATCACAACTGCAAATGTAGAGAGTTCAAAAAGCCTAAAAAATAAATACCTAAAATTACTTGCAAATAAATACCGCAACAACACCAATTAGGTGTATGTCCCGGAGCTGGACCGCATCGTGCTCAAGGATAAGTCCTCTTTCCATGGACATTTCCAGCATCTTTTGTATGCCCTGAGCGTTTGCGTTGAAGGATTCAGGGTCCCAGAGGTTCGTTTTAAAGGGTTTATAATGATATAAAAACGAACATATAAAATATTCATAAGCGAACGAACAAACAATGTTTCTAGCATCCAGTCTTAGTCTCAGTCTCAGCATCATTCCTCGGGAGGCATACTAATGAAATACAGAACAAAGCACTGGTTGCAGTAGCTAAATCGCGGCGGAGGGCGCGGTGGTAATGGGGCAGTGGGGCAGTGGAGGGAAGAGGAAGTCGCGTGAAACAGAAGGGGATGAAATGGTTTCAAGTTCTGTTGCTCATCTCTATCTTCACATGGATGAATCATTTCTATCTTCACATGGATGAATCATTTTTATCTCCATTTGAGTACACATATCCACTTTATCAAATTTACCAAATGCTTTCAAACATTTTTTTAGCATTAACTTGTCCGCAGATCTGCATTGCCAATCCATATGGTGTTAAATGTTGAGAAATTGTCATGACATGACCCCAATTTGCACTATACTCTCTTGGGAAATCACTTCTTGTAGGTGTGAGGGGGAACTTGCTCATGCCAACAAAGTAAGTCCCTTGATATTGCAAAGCTTAGGTAAGACCTTTCAAGGAACTTAACTTCACAATGCGTAGGTAAGTGATCTTTGTCCTCAAAGTTTACCTCTAGGCACAAATTGATTTTATCTTAATTGGAGTACACATGTCCACTTCATCAAAATTTACCAAATGCTTTCAAACATAGTTTTTCAGCATCGATTCGTCCGCAGATCTACATTGGCAATCCATATGGTGTTAAACGTTGAGAAATTGTCATGACATGACCCTAATTTTCACTATGCTCTCTTGGGAAATCAACATGGCCACCTTTACTTGCAAGTAAGTCCCTTGATATTTATGGTCTCACCTTTACTTGCAATCAACATGGCCACCTGTAATGTGTTTGCTCAACTTGCCTTTTTGCTTGCATAAACTTATATGCACTATTTACAAGATCTTTTTGTCTCAAAATCTATGTCATCCTCTAATAATTCTGGGTATTGATTTCACAATCACCCTTTCATCCAACACTCCATAGCCTTCTACTTGCTTCTACATTTTCTTCAGCACTTTCATCACTATATCTTAATAATAATTATATCATAATGTGGGACACATGCCCAAGATCCCTTTAACAAAGATCAATTAGATGGTATGGAAGCTTTGCTCTCAACATATTCGAAATTTGTTTTCATTGCACGGGATTTCAAACGCTTCCCCACTTCAATATGCCATCTCCCTTGTCAATGACTAGGTATCACTAAAGTAGTGTCATCAGCCTTTCTACTTTGTTACAATATAAAAATTTGATTTGACAAAGTAGCTGACTAATCTTTCTTGGTGGTGGTATCTCTAACTTTACCTAAACATTTGCAAACTGATGTTTTCTTGGAGGTATCTTCTTTACCACTACCCTGTTGAATATTGTAACTTCTAAGAATATTATATTTGTACATTATTATTCCTGAGATGTTTCATCCCTCCGAAGTAACCCTATTATGTATCCGGAGATGTTTATACCTCCGAGGGTTTGTGGTAACTAGGGTTATTAGACCCACCATGTGGGGGTCGGCCCTGATCTAGTACTTTAGGGGTTATTAGGCTTCTCCAGGAGAGGTCGGCCCCATTAGGTATTTTAGTCAGTGAGGAGTTAGTATAAATAGAGGAGGTGAACTCCTCATTAGACACACTCACTCACTTGAGAAAGACAACGCACTTGTCTGGGAGATCTGCTAAGGAGACAAAGAAGGAGGGAGCACATCTTGTATTTTGGTTGATCATCTTATTGAGGAAAGCTTTGCTGGGTTTTCTACCCCATGAGGGTTTCCCAGGGTATTTTCTGTGTCTATCTTGTGATTGTGTTTCTTTCAGTGATCTTGCTAGTCTATTTGGTTTAAATTTAACATGGTATCAGAGCTAGACTGAATAGGACATCTTTCACAAGGTAAGAATCTCTCTCTCTCTCTTTCCGGTGAAGATTAGGGTTTCAGCAGAAAGTTGGTATTATTGAAATCTGATTGCATGGCTGGATAGCCCTTCTCAAGACCTTTCTTTTGAACCCTAGATCGAACTTTTTGGTTGGGTAGAACTCCGGGAAAGTCAAACCCTAATTCTACCAAAAGTGCGATAAGTGAGAAATTGGTTTCAGCAGAAAGTTGGTAAAGAGAATCATAGCTGATTCTATTAAATACCACTTGATTCCCCAAGTGGCCTCCAAGAAGACTCCAAAGGAAATGTATGATGCCCTAGGAAGGATGTATGAAGGAAAGAACATCAATAGGAAGATGAATCTAAGGACTCAGTTGAAGAGTACCAAGATGCACAAAGGAGAATCCATTCAAGATTACTTCTCAAGAGTCTCTCTAATCAAGGAGCAATTAGATGCCATTGGTTATAATCTTGATGAAGATGAACTTGTGATGACAGCCCCAAATGGTCTCACTAGACCTTGGGAATCTTTCATACAAACCATGTGTGCCAGAAAAGAAAGCATGAAGTTTGATGTAGTATGGGAGGACTGTGTTCAAGAAGAGGCTAGGGTAGCCAACAGAGAAGCTCTTCTCAAGGAGGATGACCAAGCCTTGGCCACCCACACCAAAAGAGGAAAGAGAGGCCACTTCAAGAAAGTGAACTACAAAAGGTCTCAACCCTCTCATAGATTCAAAAGGAAAGGAGGAACAAACTCAGAAAGAGACCTCTCCACAGTCCAATGTTATAATTGTTTTAAACTAGGACACTATGCTAAAGACTGTACTCTTCCAGGAAAGAAGAAGAAGAAGTTTGTTCACAAAAGACATCATGCACATATGGCAGAAAATGATAGTGAAGAAGAAGAAGAGGAGGAAAGGCCTCAAAGGAAAAGATCTAAAGTAAAGAAAGAAGATCCAGAAGAATATGTCCTATTTTCTGTACTCTCTGGATCTGTGTCTCCTAGTGAAGATACATGGCTCATTGACAGTGGTGCTTCAAAGCACATGACAGGTCAAAAGAAAACTTTCTCAAGAATTAAAGAAAAGTCCTCACCCCAAAAGGTATCTCTAGGAGATGATTATCAATATCCCATCCAGGGAATTGATAAAGCAATCTACAAGTTTGATTCTGGAACACCCTTGAAGATGAAAGAAGTCTTATATGTATCAGGTTTAAAGAAGAACCTTCTCTCTATCTCAGCACTAGATAAGAAAGGCTTTAGGGTGGCTTTCATAGATGGACAAGTACTCATGTGGTCCAAAGGAAAGTCAATTTAAAGATGCAGTTGTCATTGGTGAAGAAGAAGGAGGTCTCTATAAGCTCAAGGGTCATCCAGAAACTGCCCTTGCTCATGAAATCTCTAGTCCCAGTGAGCTATGGCATAGAAGATTAGCTCACATTAACTACAAAGCATTACCTTATGTAAGCAAGGTGGTCACAGGGTTACCAGACTTGAAGGTTGATCATGATGGCTCATGTAAGGGGTGTAAGAAAGGGAAGAATATCAAGAACCCCCTTTCCAAAGAGTGAAACAAAGACCAAGAGCATCTTGGAGCTAATACACTCAGATGTATGTGGTCCAATGCCCACCACTTCTCTAAGTGGGTTTGAATACTATCTTTCATTTATTGATGACCATTCAAGGAAAACTTGGATATACTTTCTAAAAGGTAAGAACGAAGTCTTTGGAAAGTTCAAAGAGTTCAAGGCTCTAATAGAAAATCTCTCAGAAAAGAGAATCAAGATTCTCTGAACAGATAATGGTGGAGAATATACTTCAAAAGAATTTGAAGAATTTTGTAAAGAAGCCGGAATTAAGAGAGAACTAACCACTCCCTACAATCCCCAACAAAATGGGGTTGCTGAGAGGAAAAATAGAACCATCATGGAAGCTGTGAAGACTATGATACATGACCAGGATCTTCCCATGTATCTATGGGCTAAAGCAGCCAAGACAGCAGTATATGTGCAAAATAGACTATCTCATAGTGCTCTTGATTTCAAAACTCCAGAAGAAGTGTTTACAGGAAAGAAGCCTGAGGTAAGTCATCTTAAAATATTTGGGTGTCCTGTGTACATCCACATTCCAAAAGAAAAGAGAACCAAGTTGGATCCTTCTGGTAAGAAGGGAATATTTGTTGGTTATTGTGAATCATCCAAATCCTTCAGGATTTACATACCAGGTTTTCATCATATAGAAATCAGTAGAGATGTAACATTTGATGAAGAAGCAGCTCTCAAGAAATCTAGGAAGTGCCAACTTGAAGAAATCTATGAAGAAGATCCCTCTCCCAAAAATAGAACCATCATGGAAGCTGTGAAGACTATGATACATGACCAGGATCTTCCCATGTATCTATGGGCTAAAGCAGCCAAGACAGCAGTATATGTGCAAAATAGACTATCTCATAGTGCTCTTGATTTCAAAACTCCAGAAGAAGTGTTTACAGGAAAGAAGCCTGAGGTAAGTCATCTTAAAATATTTGGGTGTCCTGTGTACATCCACATTCCAAAAGAAAAGAGAACCAAGTTGGATCCTTCTGGTAAGAAGGGAATATTTGTTGGTTATTGTGAATCATCCAAAGCCTTCAGGATTTACATACCAGGTTTTCATCATATATAAATCAGTAGAGATGTAACATTTGATGAAGAAGCAGCTCTCAAGAAATCTAGGAAGTGCCAACTTGAAGAAATCTATGAAGAAGATCCCTCTCCCAGAATCACAGAGGCTGTTCACATTCCTGAAAATGATTCACCAGAGGACCATGACATGTTGGAACCACAAGAACCTCTTATTACAGATTTATCTAAGAAAAGAAGGCCAGCATGGGCTAGAGATATTATTCAAGGGGCTGAAAGATATGGAGCTCCTGAAGGATCCACCAGAGAAAGAAAGAAACCAAAGCTAGTGTTCAACTATATGGCCTTGATGTGTGATCTTGTGGATCAACTACCTACTAGCTATGAAGAGGCAGCTCAGAAGAAAGAATGGGCAGAAGCAATGACAGAGGAATATCAGTCAATAATGAAAAATGATGTTTGGGATATAGTTCCCAAACCAAAAGATAAAAGTGTGGTATCTTCCAAATGGATCTTTAAAATAAAACATGCTGCAGATGGAAGCATTGAAAAATACAAGGCAAGATTTGTAGCCAAAGGGTTCTCTCAGAAGGAGGGAATTGACTATGAAGAAACATTTGCACCAATTGCTAGGTATACTTCAATTAGAACTATCATGGCACTTGCATCCATGATGAAGTGGAAATTACACCAAATGGATGTTAAGACAGCTTTTCTGAATGGTGTAATTGAAGAAGAAGTATACATAGAACAACCACAAGGGTTTGAGGTTAAAGATGGAAGGACTCATGTATGCAAACTGAAAAAGGCATTATATGGATTGAAGCAAGCCCCCAGGGCTTGGTACGGAAGGATTGACAATTTCTTAACAAGCATGGGCTTTACCAAGAGTAAAGCTGACCCCAATCTTTACCTCAAAGTGATGGATGATGAACCAGTTATATTGTTGTTATATGTAGATGATCTATTTCTAACTGGAAATGAGAAACAGATTATTGAAAGCAAGAAGAAGCTTTCTTCAGAATTCGAGATGAAAGATCTCGGATTAATGCACTACTTCTTAGGTCTAGAAGTATGGCAAGAACCAAAAGGAATCTTTCTGAATCAAGGTAAGTATGCTGTGGAAATTCTAAAAAGGTTTGATATGTTGGAATGTAAACCCATGGCCACTCCCATGGACTCCAACCTAAAGATATTAGTTAATGACTCATCAGAACTAGTGGACCTAACTCTATATAGACAAATCATCGGGTCATTAATGTATTTAACAAATACCAGGCCAAATATTTGCTTTGTTGTAAATACTCTAAGTCAGTATCTAGTAGAACCTAGAAAGGTCCATTTAATAGCTGCAAAGCATGTGATGAGATACCTAAAAGGTACATTGGATTTTGGTTTATATTATCTTGGAGGTCATGAACTCAAGTTACATGGTTACTCAGATTCTGATTGGGCAGGAAGTGTCTCAGACAGAAAAAGTACATCAGGTGGATGTTATGGTCTTGGATCTGCCATGATCTCTTGGTACAGCAAGAAACAATCTAGTGTGGCCCTCAGTACTGCTGAAGCAGAATACATAGCTGCCTGCTCTGCCAGCTATGAAGCAGTATGGCTTCGGAAACTACTATCTGGAGTGTTTGACTTAGAAATGGATCCCACTGTGATTATGTGTGACAATCAAAGCTGCATTAAGATGACAGAAAATCCTGTATTCCACGATATGTCAAAACACATAGAGATCCGATACTTTTATATACGAGATATGGTGCAGAGAGGAGCTATCAAGCTCGAGTATGTAAGTACTGAGGATCAGATTGCAGATATCTTGACCAAACCTCCGTCTCGAGTAAAATTTGAACACTTCCGAGACAAGCTTGGTGTAGTTCAAAAGGACCCTTCTCGAAAGGGGGAGTAGCATAGTCACTAATGATGAGTTTGCCTCATCAAACACAAGTTGATGATAAGGTTACCTGTTCACCACACCTAGATACTTAGAAATATTTAGATTTAGGATTCTTATGCTTAAAACACTTATTTATTACTTATACATGCTTTTGATGTTAGATGTATACATGCTTTTGATGATAGATGTATTAGTGAGAATACATGCTTTTGATGTTAGATGTATACATGCTTTTGATGATAGATGTATTAGTGAGAATACATGCTTTTGATGTTAGATGTATACATGCTTTTGATGATAGATGTATCAGTAAGAATACATGCTTTTGATGTTAGATGTATACATTCTTTTGATAGAGAATGCATGCTAGATGTATACATGCTTTTGATGTATTAGTGAGAATACATGCTTATGATATTGGATGTATTAGTGAGAATACATGCTTTTGATATTAAATGTATTAGTAAGAATACATATTTTTTATGATACATGTATTGATTAAAATGTACTTGTATGGATGAGGATACTTGTACCTGTATTGATGAGAATACATGTGAGGATTGCATCATCCTGAAAAGAGCCGTAGACATGATGTCTCCGAGAATGAAGTCCTTGGTGGACATGATAGGATTGCATCATCCTGAAGAGAGCCGTAGACATGATGTCTCCGAGAATGAAGTCCTTGGTGGACATGATAGGATTGCATCATCCTTGAACTCAAGTTCTAAAGTGAGCCGTAGACAGATGTCTCCGAGAAAGAAAAAGGATTGGATCATCCCTGGACTTCAGTCCTAAAGTGAGCCGTAGACATGATGTGTCCGAGAATGAAGTCCTTGGTGGACATGATAGGATTGCATCATCCTTGAACTCAAGTTCTAAAGTGAGCCAGAGACAGATGTCTCCGAGAAAGAAAAAGGATTGGATCATCCCTGGACTTCAGTCCTAAAGTGAGCCGTAGACAGGTGTCTCCGAGAATGGAAGATAGGACTGCATCGTCCCTGGACCTCGGTTCAAAATGTACGTGATCGGGATTGCATCGTCCCTAGACATGAGATTTGTCTTAAATCGATAAGGACTGATCATCCTGGAATTGGATCGGGATTGCATCATCCCTAGACATGAGATTTGTCTTAAATGGATAAGGACTGATCATCCTGGAACTGGATCGGGATTGCATCGTCCCTAGACATGAGATTTGTCTTAAATGGATAAGGACTGATCATCCTGGAACTGGATCGGGATTGCATCGTCCCTAGACATGAGATTTGTCTTAAATGGATAAGGACTGATCATCCTGGAACTGGATCGGGATTGCATCGTCCCTAGACATGAGATTTGTCTTAAATGGATAAGGACTGATCATCCTGGAACTGGATCGGGATTGCATCGTCCCTAGACATGAGATTTGTCTTAAATGGATAAGGACTGATCATCCTGGAACTGGATCGGGATTGCATCGTCCCTAGACATGAGATTTGTCTTAAATGGATAAGGACTGATCATCCTGGAACTGGATCGGGATTGCATCGTCCCTAGACATGAGATTTGTCTTAAATGGATAAGGACTGATCATCCTGGAACTGGATCGGGATTGCATCGTCCCTAGACATGAGATTTGTCTTAAATGGATAAGGACTGATCATCCTGGAACTGGATCGGGATTGCATCGTCCCTAGACATGAGATTTGTCTTAAATGGATAAGGACTGATCATCCTGGAACTGGATCGGGATTGCATCGTCCCTAGACATGAGATTTGTCTTAAATGGATAAGGACTGATCATCCTGGAACTAGATCATGATTGCATCGTCCCTAGACATGAGACTTGTCTTAAAATGATAAGGACTGATCATCCTGGAACTTGATCTGGATTGTATCATCCATGGACCTATGTCCTAAAGAGAGCAGGATTGATCATCCTATAAACTGATGATCGTGTGATGATGATGACGATGATCGTGAGATGATGATGCTGATGATCGTATGATGACGATGCTGATGATCGTGGGATGACGATGCTGATGATCGTGAGATGACGATGCTGATGATCGTGAGATGACGATGCTGATGATCGTGAGATGACGATGTTGATGATCGTGCGATGACGATGCTGATGATCGTGAGATGAGGATGCTGATGATCGTGAGATGACGATGTTGATGATCATGAGATGACGATGTTGATGATCGTGCGATGACGATGTTGATGATTGTGAGATGATGATGCTGATGATCGTGCAATGACGATGTTGATGATCATACAATGACGATGATGATGATGTTGATGTTCCAGTAACTGGTTGAGTTACTGATGATGATGAATTGAAGAAAGCTTCCGATGATTTATAGATGTATCATGTATGATGTAGCAGATGACTCCTTGCTCCTGCAGATGTTGTTATAATATCCTTCTCGTTAAGGGGGAGTGTTGAATATTGTAACTTCTAAGAATATTATATTTGTACATTATTATTCCGGAGATGTTTCATCCCTCCGAAGTAACCCTATTATGTATCCGAAGATGTTTATTCCTCTGAGGGTTTGTGGTAACTAGGGTTATTAGACCCACCATGTGGGGGTCGGCCCTGATCTTGTACTTTAGGGGTTATTAGGATTCTCCAGGAGAGGTCGGCCCCATTAGGTATTTTAGTCAGTGAGGAGTTAGTATAAATAGAGGAGGTGAACTCCTCATTAGACACACTCACTCACTTGAGAAAGATAGCGCACTTGTCTGGGAGATCTGCTAAGGAGACAAAGAAGGAGGGAGCACATCTTGTATTTTGGTTGATCATCTTATTGAGGAAAGCTTTGCTGGGTTTTCTACCCCATGAGGGTTTCCCGGGGTATTTTCTGTGTCTATCTTGTGATTGTGTTTCTTTCAGTGATCTTGCTAATCTATTTGGTTTAAATTTAACATACCCAAAAAAGACAACTCTGTTTTTTCTTGGAGGTAGCCTCTCCACAACCTGGTTTAATAACACTTAGATCATAGGAAAAAAAAACAATAACAGAATACAAAGAAATTTGAGCAATAAACAGCAGCAATTATGGAGATAAATTTGGTCTAGAATCCTGCCAGAGATTTTCCAATAATCAGTTGTTATTAAATGCATTTTCCATTTATATGTTCTTCATTTCTCCTTCTATGACAGTTTCTTCTTCTCTCTTGAAAGAATACAATCGATCTCATGTAATAGAGATCCTTGCTCCATTTCTATATTCCAATACACTATAAATATCAAAAACAAATTCATATTTATTGATACCGATATGCCAACAAAGCAAGTCTTTACAATAATAACATTTGAAAGCATGCCTATTTTATTTATACAACTATGATAATGTATATACTTCTTTGTCATGTTTTCTCATTTTTTATTTTTTTCTGAATTCACTAGAGAGGGTTTGGGATCTTGGTTGTGTTTTGTTTTTACAGTTGTGCTTGCTAAATGCATTCACTCTTCTGTAGCATAAAGTAGTCGTAGATGGAGCAAAAACAATAAATACATAAGGAAGTCATATATGGAGCAAAAACAATATTATTTATTGGATTAGTATACATCAAACACTAAAGAAAAGCTTAAAAAGAGAGAAAATAATGCCTTAGAAAAATGGCTTTCCAAAACCAAATATAAATGCTTGAAATTATGTACAATGTCCAATGTTGCCAAAACAGTGAGCATTTTGTATATAAGGAGACTGTAAACCAAAATATTAGTATCAAAGGTAGCCTCAACAACATTTAAAGATGACCCTTGCAAATTTACACATGGATTCCACCAACCAAATTAAAGCATTTTCATGTTAATTATAGGGGAAAAGCTAGTTGGAGCTTATCAAGCATTTTGTACACCAAAGACATAGCTTTTTCCAATCAAGCCTCTCAACATTGTGTAAATTCTCTTCCTCAAAATGTGTGTGTGTATAACAGTTAAAAAAACATTGCAAAGCCAAATACCAAAAGAGCTACTGCCAATGCATCTTTAAGACCTCCCACTAGTAGGATGGTGAAGCTGGACTTGTAAATGAATAGAGTCAATAGACTGTCAAGATGCAAAAATTGCAAGTACACAAAGTAACTACTTAAGATGATTTATTTGTTACTTGTGTAATTTATTTTCCAAGTTGAATTCTTTCAAACATATCGTCAATTCATGATGACACAAGGTATAAATAAATTCCAGAAATGCTCTTAAAATACGTTGTGATCTAAATAGTTAGCAATGATGTTTAATTCAACACATGAATACACATATAATCTACCCATATTTCAGTTTAAAATACCAATTTTCATGAGTATCTAGAAACATAGATCGGTAAATGTTATAAATGTTCAACTATTTGGCTAAAAGTATTTTGTTAATCAATACTTTATTATCATTCCAAAAAGATGCTTTACTTACATCTTAGCTTGAAGATCAAAACATTTCACGGTTGTCCTTTTCCCTTCTAATGTAACCATGAATGAACTACAAATATGGAGAGGAAATTGAACTTTGATTTTTTTTTAATGTTACGCACATTTGATTACAAGCCTGTCAGGTTGACTCCTATCAACTACAATTTTGAGGGTCATCTTGCTGCACAAGGCTTGAAAGAATTAATTACCATAGTCTATAGTTGACTTTCAAGCAATTTTCCAGGTCCCCTTTATCGTCGTCCATAGTTGTTTGAATATTTGTTGTTATGAACTTTAACAGGATCATTGAAACACTTGGATCATATCCCCGTATCCTCCTACCATTTTCTTTCGGCTCTGCTCATACATCCCCCAAAAAAATGAGTTATATAATGGCACAATTATAAATCAAATGAAATTGCAGTGTTTTCTAAACTTATGTAGGCATCTACACTTGCATTTGTCTATCTCCTAATCCAAATGCAAATCATCACAATTGTTGGGACAAAGTCCAGCCGAAAATTTGTAAAAATTGCTATTTAAAAAAAAAATAAAAAAAATCAGTTTGCACATACTAATAGAGAGTGTTTTCCCACCTGATTACCAGCAGAGAACATGATCATCTCATGGTCTTCTACTGCTTATCTGTTTTAATAATTTGCTATCCATTTTTAACAACCGAAATCATAAAGAGTTTGCAAAAACAAAAGGCAAAAGAGAGGGCCAAGTTAAAATGCTGAGTATACACTCTTAAGAAAAGGAAATGTCCTTCATAATGATCAATATAGTAATTACATGAAGTATAAAGTTTTACCAGGAACCTTTGACAATACCAGGAATATTCAACTATTAATTCAAGCAAAGAGAAATCTTTCACCTTCAATGAACTGCACATTGCTAAAAAAAAAACAGTAAATGAGTTTGGATTCTTGACCATAAACACCAACCTAATTATAAGAAACTGAAAGTGCATAAAATTTTTAGGGGGGTTTGCAAAGGAACAACATGCTATGATACAATCTGTGTGTGCTCTCAGATGCTTTGGTCTTGAACTACATGAAGTCAATAACATAGACAAATTAGTTCTCTTCTAGATCTACAATATATCAAATTTTGGCAAGAACTGTTGCAATTAGGGAAAAACCACCCAGAATAATTCGTGCACAATTTGTAGGTCAGCTCTAGTGCAAGTCAGCTTTTGCACAAGATTTTATAGAAACGTTACAAAAAGGAGTAGTAAGTAGGTACTCCAATGAAGATCTTTATACAAATTCATAAATAGGAATATTTAGAGCATAACATGAAATTGAACAGTTCTTTAGCTCCAAACCTGCATCTAAATTCAAATAATTGAAATTTCATAAAGTATATGAAGGAAATTTAAATTTTAAAACCATTTTCATCAATTGGAAACACAAATTGCTTATTCTCAAGAAATCAAAACTTGGGAAGCAAGTTCAATCCCAATCTCAATACCTTGATAAAATGTGCAGGCTATATGAAACTATTCCCATACACCTATGATTCAGTTAGATCATAAATAATGATGAGTTAAGTAACAATGAGCAAGAACATCTCACATATATGCCCTCATGTGTAGTATCTATGGAAGGAAAGATAGTTCATGAACCAAAAGCAATCTTACATGAGCTTCCATTCACGACCATTGTCAACTCCTCACCCGCTAATTGTGATTACAAATGACATATAATTACCAGTTGATCAACACTAACGATGGTTAATTTCGTACACGATGAGATTTTGAAGACTTGATTATTTCATACAGGATGAGAGTGGAATTTGTAATTTATGGCTTTTGCAGGTTCAACAAATCATGGGATTTGCGGATTTGTGAAAAACAACGTTATTTCAACAACATAAATGAGGGTTGACGGAAATTGGAAGCAGCAAGTAAACACTTGGATCGTCCGTTTCCACTTTGAAAAATGCATGCAAGGACTCGTGGAAGCATGCATTGAAATAAGGTAAACACTCGTCTAGACAACAACATCACCTATTCTCCTATGTGGGTCGTAGGGTTAGTCGATCGAACAAATATGCAATCGTGTCAGCTTTGGGAGCCTCCGTAATAACTAAGCCCAATAAATACATTTATTCAAAAATGAATTATTCATGAAAGTTTGTTTAAAAAATTCAAATCGGTGTTCTATGTATTCAAAATTGTTTTGCTAATGTTCTAAATTCGGGTAGAAATGTGGTTAGCTTGTATCCAAATCGATGTGAATTGCCTCACATCCATGGGCATAAAATACAATCAAATTTAATGCATGAATTCTTATCATTACAATGCATACTTGGAACTCAAATAAATCCAATATTTAACTGCATAGTTCCTAGATTTGGTGTAGGATAGGAACAACTACTATCTATAATATGGAGGCCCAGTCGCTAGCTTGCTCCAAACTACAAGAATCTGGCCCCTACATGCAAATAGGCCCACCAACGTTGCCCTAGTCTGATCATTCGACCAGATAATTATCGGGGTTCAGGTAAAAGGCTTTACTTTTTGAAAATCAACTCTGAGTTCAATTTCAACAATTCAATCTCAAGCTTATTTAGTGTACAAATTTAAAAAATATGGCCATTGGAAAGAAAGTAGTATCTTGAATGCTTCCTAAATTTTGTGAAATGTATGATTTCTATTACAGAGGCAACGATATTAATTAATTATCAAAACCATTTCATCCCTAGACATGACTAATGCAAAATCTGATCCTGAACTGTTGGTCACAAGTTGCCGGTTCTGGTTGCAAGAGGCATAGTCAGATATGGGGATAAGATTTTGTAGGAGGTAATTATTTGGGAGTTTTAGAAGGTGCATGTGGACGACTCCTCAATAATTCTATGGTAATTAACCTCATTTTTATTGTGGCAATCATCCTCAACAGAGCTATGGCATTTAAAGTTTCGGTGGATTCAAGATAAAAAGGGATTTTGATGTAACATTTACACCCAGTAGCGCTGGTAAGTTCAATGAATCTAAATCTTTGCAGTTTCCAGTTTAGAATCTAGATATTGAGGTGCTTATGAGAAGTTTATAGTCCGCGGGCTCATGCAACTTGCATCTGGCTTGCTCTCAACCCTCGACCGAGTGAAGGAACCCACACTAAATATTGGTTGTAAGGCAAGGCCGCAGGCACAACTTAAAATAGGGTTGGAACGACCCATACCAGCATGTCTCAAATCCAATCCAAGCACCAAATCACATGGTCGGATTTGTTGGACTAACCTCTTTTTTTTCCCAAAGATATCTAATATTTATATCTACCGATTCACTTTTGACTTTAGATTAACAAGAAAAATAGCCTTTGGAAAACAAAAACACTATCAAAATTATATTGACAAAAGATAAAGGTTTCCCATTTAACAAAGAGATCATACAGACAGGCTTTCGAAAAGAAAAACGCTATTGACAGAAGATAAAGGTTTCCCATTTATCAAAGGGATCAATAGCTAACTTACTTGTTTTCTGGGTAGAGATATCAAAATAAAGTTTAAACCCTAAGATAGTGTTGCACATTCATGCAGTAATAGATGGAATATTTTGTTTGCTATGAGAAATGTTCAACAATTCGATTCAACAGAAAAAATAAATAATCTCGTCAACCATGATGTAATGAGTATCCTTTCCTTTGATCTATTCTTGCAGACATACTCTATTCCATTAAGGAAGTGACCCTGATCTGTATAACACTCCTTCGATTTTCTATTACCTTCCAGGTTGACAGAAACCAGTTGTGAATAATCCTTTTACATGTTTTCAAACCAGCTATGAAAATCCGTTTTACAGGTTTTCAACAAAGTGAAAAATATAAATTTATTTGAATATATACAAATTGCAAAATGTGAATGGTTTAACTTGAAAAATAGTCCAAACAAAGTGGAAGGAATCTGCCTATCGAGTTGTCCTGCTTTCACGTTTTAAAACACCATTTGGTTCTCTTGCTGCACATCAGGTCAGAGGTTTTTTACCATAATTTGGAGTCTAACGGTGACAAGACGAGACTGCCCAGCGATGTCCAGTGAAATCACGATGAAGTGGGATTCGGGAGGTGTTCAGTTTACGTGTAATGGGTTTCGAGTTTGGTGGAAAACGTGTGATGGAAGGAGATAGGAGGGTTGCTTGTGAAGTAAGCCATGCCAGGGCAGGAAGATGATCCGGAGGAAGCGTGAAACCACGAGAAACCTATAAAACCGCGTGACAGGACAGGACGCGTGAACCACGAGCACAATCAAAACTAGTGAAACTGTTTATGACGTGGCATAATTTCATTGGCTGCATGAGCGAGGAATCCAGCTACACTAGAGTGGATTGTCTTTCGTTGTAGAAATGCCTATGGCGTAAATACATATATAAAATTTGCATACGGGCAATTTTTGAGCATGCCCATCAAATTGACGGCTCCCAAAATTAAATAGACTTCACTGCTGACGTGTATATTCCATGTTGACAAGTATTTGACGGGAAAAAAAGGCAAAAACAGGTATACGCCCGTCAAATTTAACCCTAGTCAAATCCTACTTAATTTCAAAATTTTAAGACAAATAACATTGTTATATCACATTTTAATTCTTTATTGCACCGAGAAGCGAGGTGCTCTACAACCCAGTATGGGAGAGATGTTGTAACGTTTGTTCCTAACAAAATAATTAAAAATAATTTTTTTTTTTTTATGTTGGCTCATAAAATAAAAAAATTATGGAAAGTATTTTAAAAAAATCCATGTTGGCTCATAAAATAAAATATTATGAAAAGTAATTAAAAAATCGATGTTAGTTTATAAAATAAAAACTTAAAACTTAAATCCGGATCTATCAATCAAGAGAGATCAAATTTATTGTGTTTAAATTTAAAAAAAGAAATACACCTCAAGGAATTGGATCCCTCTCAGTGCTTGATAGATCCGGGTTTAAGATGGATCTATGCTGATGAATAAATAAATTTAACCATTATTTATTTAAAATATATATATATATATATATATATATATATATATATATTAGCAAAAAAATACCGTACTACTGGTATTCATATTATGAATCAAATAGTACAAACATTCATAAGTCATATTTCAGGACTTATGTTCACAAAAAAAACAGATCATCTTCAATGATCGACATCGCAAAAATGATTTACATCAAAACAACAAAATTAAAAAAAAACTGTCATTAGCAAATCTGCTAATGCTCAAACAAGTTGACCGAGCCCCTTTCAATGCACTGATTCTCCTGGTATTCCTCCCATTTGACAATCCCCTCTGCTCCTCCATGTGCTTCTTTGGAAATTGCATCTGCTATCTGATTGTGCTGACGAAAGATATGTTCAAATATGATGTCACTGAAAAGTTGAATTTTTTCTCGTGTTCTGCTACACCACTAATGTAATGAAAGGACATTTAAATTATAGTCTTTTTGTTCCCATTTTATCGTCACCCTGGAATCACCAAAAACAGTCAACACATACAAACCCATACCATAAGCAACCGAAACCACACACCAAAGACCAAGTAATTCAGCTTTGGTGTTGGTTCCTTTAACATAGTTCATCATAAGAGTGAAAAAGTGTTATTTGTTGAGATATATCACTTCCCCTACTGCACATAAACCATCAACTGCCGATCCATCAAAAAAGGCAACCGGCCTATGATGAGGAACGTTGAAAGTACCGAACTGTCTTGTTCCCTCCTGACTTGCATTATAACTATAATCCTTTAATAATGCTAGAATTCTGTTATATGAATGAAATATACTGGGAATTTTGTCTTCAAATAAAGCTTTGTTTCTAGACCACCAAATATGCCATGAAATCAAAGCAGGTAGATATGGAATACTCCTGCACCTCCTATGCCACTTGTAAACACTTACCTCAAAACTATCCATATCCCAATGTTGATCCAGTTTAAGATGTGAAATGATACTATACCACAGTGTTCTGGTGAACACACATTCCACCAGAATGTGTTGAGTAGATTCAAGACTATTCCTGCATAAGTAACAAATACTTGGGCCAACCCAACCTCTTTTAACAAGATTTTCCCAAGTTTTCAGACTGCCATGTAATGGATGCCACATAAAACACTGAACCTTCATAGGAATTTTCCACTTCCAAAGTACCTTGTACCACCAATTTGCAGGATACATGCCTCGGTGGATGACAATTGCCTTGTAGGCTAAGTTAGCTATTACCATACCTGTAGCTTTATTATTTGTCCAGATTAAGCTGTCATTTTCCAAGGGCAATCTGCATCCAACAGAGTTAAGTTTGCTAATGTACCGAGACCATTCAATAGCCTCATTATCACCAAAGACCAATTCTATTGATGTGATCCAATATGTTTGATTATTTCTAGGATTTACTCTCTTAATTTTGTTGAGTGTAGCATAATCAAAACGATGAAGTGTGTTAATGATTTCATCGGATAGAGAAAATTCTTCATCCATTCCCACAATTGGGTCAATCCCTACCAATACATTTTTTCCATTCCCTACCTTCCAGGATAAATCTTTTTCCAGTAGATTGTAAACTTTGATGAAACCTACCCAAATAGGTGAGGCTCCCCTGATTTTCTTACTTGGATTCCGAATCCAATTGATCACATCCTCCTTGATGTATTTTACCTTGAGCAGACTAGTCCACAGGGTGGGCCCAAATAGTCTCCGCCATAAGCTTTTCATTTTGAGAGCATAACTGAACAGAGAAATATTCCTGATCCCCCACCCCCCACTACTTTCAGGATGGGCAATATTCTCCCACCTAGTCATAACCATACTACAATTAATCGGACCACTTGTCCAAAGGAAGTTGAAGAAAAGCTTCCTCATGCAATTTATGATATAGTATGGGATTTGTAATAGAGAAAACCAATATACAGGGATACCTGTAAGAACAGATTTAACCAATGTAAGCCTCCCTCCAATAGATATAAGTCTATAAGTCCAGTGATTGATCTTTTTTTCCACCTTCTCGACAAGCCACAGGCAGTCATTTCTCCTGTAAGCACAAGGCTAAGAAAATATCCAAGGTATTTAAACCCATCCTCCAAATGATAGAACTGATAAGGCAACATTCTTTTAAAAACATCCAGTTTGTTTTCCTCAATCCCCAAGTGATATATATTAGACTTCCTCTGGTTAACCAACATACCTGATGCATCACATAAATCTTTAATGATAAGGTTGTAATGCTGCCATTCCACCTCCGAATCTAAACCAACTAATAGAACATCATCAACAAATAGAGAGTGGGTATGAGATAGTTCATCAGAAAAAGAGATACCATTGATATTTCCATCTGCTTTGGCAGATCCGATCATCTTGCTGAGCCCCTCAATGATCAGGAGAAAGATTAATGTTGACAATGGACATCCTTGCCAAACACCTCTAGAGATTTAAAAAAAACCTGATGGCGCTCCATTAACCAAAACATCAATGTTAGCATTTGTAACATAGGCCATAATCCATCGTTGAACTAGTGGAGGCATACCTATCTATATAAGAATCAGTCGTAAGAAGCCCCAATCAATTCTGTAATATGCCTTCTCAAGATCAATCTTCAACAATAATGCAGCCTTCTTCCGCAATTTCACAGTGTGGATAACCTCCTGGGTGATTCCAATGGCATCTAAGATCTATCTATCTTGCAAAAATCCGAACTGCTCCCCAGAAATGCCTCGAGACAATATAGGTTTTAATCTGACAACATTTATCTTGGATATTATTTTATATGCAAAGTTACATAGAGCTATAGGCCTGAAGTCTCCAAAGGAGGTAGGCTTACCAACTTCAGGAATTAAAGTTAAGAAAGTAGAATTTAGTCCATTAGAGATATAACCCTCCACATGAGAGAACTCAACCATCTCCAAAATATCACTCCCCATGACATCAAAAAATTCAAGGAACAGTTCAACTATCCATCCGTCTAGGCCAGGACTTTTGTCCTTGGTGAACCCCTTCAAAATCTCCTCGATTTCCTGTAAGGTGACTTCTTTGCTCAATTCCGCAGCATTATTCTCATCTACCATAACTGGATAGTGCCTAGCCACCTTTAGCTGAGTAAGTAGATTGCAATATCCAAGATCATTGTAAGCATCACTGAAATGTTCTTTAGCAGTAAGTAATAGTCCTTCCAGACCTGAAACAACATTTCCAGGTGTAGCATTTAATTCCCAAATATTATTAATGTTTTTCCTATGAGTGGAAAAGGCGTGAAAGAACTTAGTATTTCTCTCCCCAACTTCAATCCATATAGCCCTACTCTTTAGCCTCCACTCCAATTCCTCTTGTATAAGCAATTCTTCCTTTTTCTTTTCAAGTTCCTTAACTTTCTCACCAATTTCAACATCGCAAGCATCTTGAATGTTCAATAGTGCCATCTCCTGTAGCTATTTTTCCAATGCCTTAAGTTCAAAAAGATCACCTTTCTGTTTGTTCTTTATCCAATTCGATACTATCTCCTTTAGTCTACGAAGTTTTGCAACAAAGGAGTCCATAGGGTTCATCTCAGGATCCCTTTCTTCTCTTTCCCAGAATGATCTAACCGTCTTACAGAAATCCCCATTCCTCAGCCACGAACTATTAAACTTGAAAGGGTAATTTATTTTGCAAAAAGTATCATCAAACTAAAAATAAACAAGCTAGTGATCTGAAAATTTGGATTCTCCTATCCATGACCTGTGCCTTCCCCATATATTGATAATATCAGATTTAATCAGAAAACGGTCCAATATTTTATGAATACCATCACAACCATCTCGGCCATTGGTCCAAGTCGGCATGAGTGTACCTGGTACAACATCCACCAGACCATAAGTTTCTAATAAAGTGTTGAAATAACCCGCCATGTCATCCATTCTAGCATGTGCACCCCAAATTTCACCAGCACCTCTAGTAAAATTCACATCTCCCGTAATGATAAGATGTTTGATGTTGAGTAATCCAGAAATGCTTAAAGAATTCCAGAAAGGTCCTCTGTCTCTATAAGGGCCATACAGGTTCAAAACAGAGAGCGCCCAATTCAAAACAGTATAGTTTCTATCCAGAAAGATCCCCCACTTAGTTTTGTAGGCCAGAAAATCAAAGTAATCTGGGTTCCACCCCACCAAAAGACCACCCGACATACCCGTAGCACTGGTCGCAACAAATTCCCACCCATGGAGGATGGCTGTAAGTTTTTTGATCGCCACATAATCTACACACATGGTTTCCTGTAACAAAATCATTGTAGGACCAGTATCTTTGAATACATGGGTTAAGGCCCTAGTCCTAGAGACCTTTCCCAAACCCCTAACATTGAGTGAAAGCATTAACATTAAGAACCTCCTTCCGAGGCGAACATGCTCTAAGGGCCTCATCAATATCACAAGAAGGTTCATTACAGATTTTATCACCACAATCATCAATCCTGGCAGAAAGAGGGATGTAAATGTCATCTTTAGCCAACCCCCGCTTCCTTGGCTTCTTACGACATTTCCGGATGGTGACATTGTTAAATCTACTATCGGAGATAGGTTTAATACAGGGCTTGTTCGAAGGGTTCTTAGAGAAAATAGTCAGTGGGGAAAGTAGTTCAGTAAGATCCTTATTACCCCCCAAATTATTTTTCACAGTGCCTAAATCAACCTCAACGACTTATCCAAAAAAATGGGAGATAAAATTGACCCACCTTCATTAGGAACAGAGACAAGGTTGTCACAGGGTAAAGCAACAGGTTTGACCAGGGAGTTACAACAGAGTTTACCCCCCAAATGATTTTTCACAGTGCCCAAATCAACCTCAACCGACTTATCCAAAAGAATGGGAGATAAAATTGACCCACTTTCACTAGGAACGGAGACAGGGTTGTCACAAGGTAAAGCAACAGGTTTGACCAGCGAGTTACAACAGAGTTCGCATGAAGTTTCAAGGACTCCATGAGTGCACACACCAGCTCTAGAAACCCTAGAAAAATCCCGTGAAAGACCCAGGTTTAACTTTACCTGACCCTCTGAGATACGCTTATCAAGGGACCTTTCTTCATTAAGATATAAATCAAGTTCATCATTAGTGACATCTTTATATGGGGTATTAGAGAGGACTGTATTCTTACCCAAAAATTGCTTATCCGGAGTGTTGTGGCCCTCCAAAAAGCGTCCATTATCCATAAGCGACTTGACCTTCTCCTCTATACCATAACCCTCTTCTAGCTTCTGTACCAAATTTGGGCAACAAGCCAATACATGTCCGGTCTCCCTACACTTAAAACAACGGAACAACATCCTGAAGTGGTCTAATCTCTGCAGGTATTTAATCTTCCCTCAAATAATTTCAACTTCGGCAAGGAGTCCCTTAACCAGGTCTAGTTCAACCATAACCCTTGCCACCATTCTGTCCACCCCGTGCAGAGATCTTTTGTCCGTTCGAACAAAGGTACCAAACTGATTTGCAAGGCCAATGAGTATATTCTCAGTCTAGAGGGCAATTGGTAACCCTGGAAGCAACATCCACAAGTGTCTCCGCGTCTGTTGCTCTCTCACCGGGTCGAAGACGAGATGCCAACGTTGAAGAAAAATTGATCCATCCTTAAAACTCCATTTACGACCAAGAATGATCTCAGAATGCTCAGGTTCAGGTAGAATGAACATTATCCAGCGATTGAGGAGGAGATTAACCCTCGGTGTAAGTCCAAGGAGAGGGGTCCAGTTTTGGTGAACCCAATTCAGTATCTCCGCCTTAGATCCAGAGGCAAATTCCAAACGCCCCACCAATGCTCTCCCAGAAAGCATTTCAACCCTGTCTAAATTTGTAGTCTCTTTTATGAAGAATTGCTGAAGCCCTTCCCTAGCTTTAATGGCTTTAAGTTGTCCCCTGTTCCTGGCCCGAGCACCCCTCTGAACCTAACGACGAGCTGAGCTCTCCAACAAACCCTCATTAGGTGAAAAAACACTCTCAACCCTGTCCTTCAAAACCCCACTATCCTCGCAGGTATCATCATGCCGAACCAACAAACTCTCATCTGGTATAATGCCATCCTCCAAACTTTATTCAAAATCCCTGACAACCTGCGAGCATCTCCAATAACGCGTTTGGTGTGAGATGACTGAGGAAAAGACATATTGCAAAAAAGGTGCGCTGTTTGTGTATCCCATACACACGTGGTCCCAACAGGTGATAGATCCCGCCAGGTGTCTGGCTTCAGTATTGAACTCAGTTTGGTGGAGGACAGCTATCTGTCACATTAGGCCTCCAATAAAAACCCCCATATACCGGCAGCTTAGCAATCCTGACTAGGGTTTAGTAACAACGCTAGTGTGGTGGGCTCTAAAAAACCCCCACAAAAAACCCACAATAACCCCACCTCGATGTAACTTAGCACCTGCGATAATCTAAGGGAAAGTGAACCCTGCAGTGTTTTATGACACAAACGCTGAAAACCCCCAAAGAAAGACGAATCAAAATGAATCACAGAGTGACAGCTTTTCCCACTTTTTTTAATCTTGGTTGGTACTAGGTTGATTCTATGAATCAACTTGGCTCCAAGAATCTCTACGATCAGTCTGATCATCTTGCCAATGGGTCCAGTAGCTGCCAGAAACTTGAGGCAAGCTTAAACCCTAGTATCTCCATCTCCGGCAAGCTCAAACCTTAGTATCTCCATCTCCTTAACCAATCGAGCTCTCCTTTAAAATAATTTTTTTATAAAGCTTACCTACCGCAAATTCAATTTAATTTGAGATGTTTTAAACGACGAAAATTTTGCCCGTGATTAATAAATAGCGAAATCCATAAAACTTATCTTATGCAATGCTCAGTATCCCCGTGGTAAATAGAATGGCCATTGAGCCGTTGACATTAGAAGAAAACGAGCGGCAAAACATTTGAAAAAAAAACCTGTGAAATCTCTAGACGAACGCTGCCTTCCCATTACCATAATATTTTTTCAGGCAAGATCAAGCCCAAGCCCAGTAATGCTTTGGCTTTAAAACAGGCCGCGAGATGGAAGACAATTTTCGGAAAGCATTACAGAGTTCCCCAGAAGAATTTCTGGATTTGGTGGAGAAACATCAGTCGAGGTCGGAAAAATCCGTTCTCAAAACCCTAGTATGGTCACTGACCAACAAACCATCTTCCAATTCCAATTCCAAGCTCTGTGATGCCCTCTCCCTATATACAGCTCGAGCGGTTTTCGCCTTTGAAAATTTATCCAACGGTCATGGCCAGGAAGATGTGGAAGAACGCAATGAAATTTTCAAAACCCCCTCTCCACAGAAGAAGCGCAGAAGACGGATCACCAGAAGCCAGAGGAGTCCCATACACGAAACTGTGCGAATGGAGCCGGAAAATGAGCGACGGAGGGCCAAAATATTGAACAGCCTGAGGGCTTACTCGTATTTGGCGCAGCTTTGCATTATGCATCCTCAGAAGGCATTTTCTCCTGCCGATTTGTTCTCCACTGTACAAACATTGCACGACAAGCTCGTCTTGTTCGAGGGCGACTGCGTTTTACAGGATTGTGTGACGGCTATTTGCGAGCAATGGTGGCGAGATTCGCTGCCCGGGAAGGAGTCTCTCATTGCTCAATCTCTCCCTTGCTTGCTAGCAAAATCTCTGTCAGTGGGTCGGAAGATCGATGTTCATAGAGTGTATTCAATGAGAGAAGCTTTCACTTTCTTTGATTTCATGGACGATAGTATTGACGATCTGAAGCACATGCTGGTTCGATGCGCTTTGACTCCGTCGTATCTGAGAACAGAGGACGGGAGACGCTTTCTGGCATTTCTTTTTGGATTGAATGCTCAGCTGGTAAAGGAACTCATTACCATCTTTCGTTCTCAGATCCCCTTTGGTCGGAATTCTGTTCTGGAAGCTTATGGGGAAATTCTCTACAAGGCATGGAGGTTTGCAAAGGGTTCCTCGCTTGAGGAGATCGAAAACAATTGCATTCAGGGTTTAGTTGAAGGGGCTATAAATGCCTCTTCTAAAATGCTTGCTTCTTCAATCAGAAAGGTTTTAGGAGGGTTTATCAGCCAAAGGACTCAGGATGGTGTCGAGGCTTTTCTTTATCGTCTCCAAGAACCTGTACTTTTCAGGGCTCTGCAGGTATGTTCCCAAGGACTAGATTTTCACAGCTATTCTTTAATCAAATTGTGCCCGTTCGTTGAGCAGGAAGTTGAGGGTGTTTGCAATGAGGAGACCCGGTTTCGAATCTGATGGACACCTCTTGCTTACCAATCTGACCACTGAGAGTTTAACAAGTGATTGCCGATACTAGGCCACATACCAATCACTCTGCTTGCTTGGGATCCTATGTTATTCTGTTGTATCAGTACCCAGTGGTCCAAGCTGTTGATGCTCAAATCCCAAAAACAGAGATCGAACACCCCCACAAATAAATACAAAACTTTAACTGCGATTTTTATTTCCAATGCAGTGTATTACAATGTACAATGTGCATATTTACATTAGTTAGTTTGGGCGATAGAAGGACTCTACATAGATTAAGGCACTTTCTAGTGTGATCGACCGAACACCACTTCCGAGATTACAAATGACGCTGCTACCAAAATTTGTCAATATGTGCTGTATGCTGAAGCTGTCACTCCACAATACCAAAATTTGTCAATATGTGCTGTATGCTGAAGCTGTCACTCCACAATATCAAGTATAATAGTCACGGGCAGCGTGCATTGGTTTAAAAATTCTATTAAGTGCTTTTAAGGATTTTTATTTCCAATGCAGTGTGTATTTACAATGTACAAGGTGCTTATTTACATTAATAAATTTGGGCGATCAAAGGACTCCACATAGATTAAGGCTCTCTCTAGTGTATTGACCGAAACACCACTTCCGAGATTACAATGGCATTGCTACTAAAATTTGTCAATATGTGCTGTATGCTGAAGCTGTCAATCCACAATATCAAGTATAATAGTCATATGTAGCGTGCACTGATTTGAAAATTCTATTATGTGCCTCTAAGGATTTTGTTTTTTGGCAGGTTGCAAATTCAAATGTTCGCCGCAATGCATTGCTTCTGCTGGTAGACATGTTCCCTCTGGAAGATCCAGACGCATCAAAAGAAGAGAAGGAAAGTTTATTGGAGAAGCAGTTTGTGCTCCTTGAGAAATTGCTTGTAGACGATTGTCCTGACGTGCGTTCTGTGGCTGTTGAAGGTGCTTGCCGAATTCTTCGTCTATTCTGGGAAGTTGTGCCATCTACAATTACCGTGAAACTTCTGTCAAAAATTATGGATGAAATGGCACATGACACATCTAGCAGTGCAGTCAGGTGTGCAGTAGTGGATGGAATGATATATTTACTTGATAACCCGCAAAGTCATGAGCTGCTGAAAGTACTACTTCCAAAGTTGGCACCATTGCTTGATGATCCTGTCTTGTCTGTAAGGACAGCGGTTGCAGATCTCCTTTTAACCCTGAAAGACATTAGAGCACTTCAATTTCATAAAGTATGTCCTTCATTTTTGGTTGCTGGTTGAGCATCTTGGAAATTGCACCGCATGATTGTTATTATGCAAATCAGTACTTGGTTAACTTAGAAGAATGCTTCCTCGTTTTATAAAACAACTGGAGTGCATTGCTATTCATCGTTTCATTTCAATTTTTTTTTTCAATGTAGGTGGTGAACCTGGATTCCATACTATGCTCTCTTGCAACTGACCAATGTTTGGTCGCCCAACTATTAACCAGGCTTCTAATTCCATCATACTTCCCCTCCAAAGTGCCAGTATCCGAGGCATGCAATCGTTTCATTACTCTGGTAAAAAGATCTCCCCTCGCAGCAGCAAGGTTTTGTGAATATGCCCTGTCTGAAGGGGTTCCTCCAAAATCTCTCATTGAATTAGTAAAAGTCGTAGTTAGTCTTCTCATGATACCGACAGATTTAGATACCAAGGAAAAAGAAGGCATCTTGCTTGCGGTTAGAAATCTTTGTTGCAGCTTAGCCAGCAACCAGTCATGCAAGATAGCCCTTTGTGAGTTATTTTCATCTGATAACTTCAATTGCATGTTAAGTTCTGCGAGTACTCCATCAGCTTACACAGCTATATTGAAGATTGCGTCAATTATTCCACCCAAAGACATATCAAGAGTTGTTAAACATTGTACCCAACTTATCATGGACCATAGCGCTGTTCTTCAGAATAAAACAAAACAAGAAGAATTTAGAGCAGCTCATAAGTTAATACTTGCATGGGGTGGGTTTGATGATCTCCTAGAAACTTTGTCAAAACTTCTCCAGAATGCCTCAAATATTGCTGGTTCTGGCAACGTTGCAAGTGAAGTGAATAGGTCAAAACAAGACAGATCACGGAAATCACAGAGAAAAACTAAATGGCTAGTAAAAATGTCCACGAAATGGAATATGATGAAAGGGAGAGGCCAATCTCATCAATCTGGCAAGGACCATAATGAAGAAAGTCTTACCATTGCCATAGCAGCTGCATGGCAGGTAGAGAACTTACTTGCAGAGGAGGACACTCGAAAGGCCTTATTAGCATCTTCAAAGTTAGAACATCTTTCTTCTGGCCTCAAACTTACTGTTCAAATGATTTTTCATCTGCATTCCGACTTTTCTGACTGCATGGTTGTGTCACCTCTTCGAGCATATATGGCTCTAACAATGCATGCAGCTCTTCAATGGAGCTTTCTCAAAGATGCAAAATACTCTTCCAGCAAAACCAAGAATAAAGATCCAGGCACTTCAACTGCTTCATCTGCTGTAAGTGTTAATTATATATTTTACTTGTATTGTTTATTAATTTTATTTTCAAGAAGCTCTATGTTGGTCATGGCAAATTGATGAAACCCATAATTTCAATTGCTGTGAAATTCAAATCATTTTCAGTATGCCACTTATAATACATATGAAATTCAAATTATTTTCAGATTTGTTATAAGTTTTGATGATTGATTCTTCTTTGAGCACTTTTGAAGTTCAATTAAAGAAACTTTCATGTTTTGGCAGCAAATTGGAATTGATGAGCAACTACAAGAACTTCTTAGTTGGGCAGGGGAGCTCTTTATCATATATAATGTAGATAATACATCTAAGGATGCAACTCCACCACTTCAGGGCAAGAGGAAACGTGTTCATGTTCAAGCCCGCAAGTCAAGCAGAAGCGGGTCCTTGGAAGAAATTTCAAATGCTATAGATGAAGGTTCACTTTTAGTTAAACCAATGTCATGATTCCTGAGAGATGAGATGGATTAATTTCACAATTATTGAACAGGTTCCATTTCTTGATCTCACCAATCTTTCAATGACTTGTCTGGTATAACTATCTTCGTTTGTTTCCTATTTGCACAGGTATTAATGGGAAAACAGATACCAGTGAAGCAAGCAGGACTACTCTGGTGGCCAGGATAGCTACAACAATTCTGAAGTCAATTGCGGATAGCAATGCTTTAAGTCTGGTGACACAGGTCTCAGTAAAGACAAGATGTTTAGAATTTGCATCTTTATTTATTCAGTATCTGAAACAGCAAATTGAGAAATGGTCCAAGGCTCACAAGTTCACAGGAAATGACTGGAAAGATATTTTTATCTGTATGAAGAGCTCCAGTACATATGCTGCAAAATTGTTGTATCTGTGTCTAAAGAGCTCAAGTGAGTTAGCTACTGAAGCCTCTAATGTGGCGAACAATCTTCTTGATCTTATCACTTTGAGTGAATCTGTTGTTGGATCTAAGTGTGCAGTGTCTATTCTAGCTGCATTAAAGCCATGGATGCCAGATCTTCTTATTGCTGTATCTTCTTCTGCAAATTCTCTTTGCAGTGATGGGAGTTTGGATGGTGTAAAGTCAAAACAGGGATTTGATGACTTGGCTGAAGATGGCAAGCTATTTTCTGCTTCTTGGATTGTGACTCTTGCCAATGTGGAAAGTAGCTCAGTCAATGTCACAAACTTTCAACAAAGCCATCCACCAGAAGGTCAAGCCATGGGAGGGGCTTCTAATGACAATGATGATTCACAAACAAAAGACAAACTCTATCATGCTGCACTTGACTTTATGGAAACAATCATTAAGTTGTTGAAAAAAGGGGATATCAGAATACTGCATGCTATTGTAAAAATTATTTTGTCACTGACAGCATTGCTTTTGAGACAAAAAGATTATGGCGAGGTTCTTGGATTACTTCATTTCACATGTGTAAAATTGTTAGGGAACAGCAATGTCAAAGAAAGGGGCCATGATATTCTTCTAAATGGTTGTTTACTGGAATATTTAAAAGAGATAAATATTTATATAGAAAAGGAACTAGAGTCTCTTGGGGATCAAAATGGGCAAGAAATGCTTCAAGTTGCTAAATTGCTAGTTGAAAATGTTCTCTCAAGTCACAGGGTCTGAATTCCTTTACCAATCTAAAGGCAGGTTATAGCCAAGGTAATTTCAAGAAGAGAATGGATGAAAGTAGAGGAATATGCTGAGAGACAAATCACGGAGGCATTCTTGTAAAATTATAAATAGAACTTATGATCTAGTATTATGGCGAGGTTCTTGGATTACTTCATTTCACATGTGTAAAATTGTTAGGGAACAGCAATGTCAAAGAAAGGGGCCATGATATTCATCTAAATGGTTGCTTACTGGAATATTTAGAAGAGATAAATATTTATATAGAAAAGGCACTAGAGTCTCTGGGGGATCAAAATGGGCAAGAAATGCTTCAAGTTGCTAAATTGCTAGTTGAAAATGTTCTCTCAAGTCACAGGGTCTGAAATCCTTTACCAATCTAAAGGCAGGTTATAGCCAAGGTAATTTCAAGAAGAGAATGGATGAAAGTAGAGGAATATGCTGAGAGACAAATCACGGAGGCATTCTTGTAAAATTATAAATAGAACTTCTGATCTAGTATTAATTATATTTGCGTAAATCTTGTTCAATTAATACTTGTGGAGTTTTTACTCAGTTTTAAGGCTTCTTGAATTTGGTAGCTTGATTTAGAAAAAAACCATCAGATCTGTATGTATTTAGAGATTTCTGGTGGTTTCTTTATTTTTTTTCTTCAGAAAAAAGCATTTTTTTTATTTCATAGCTGAAATCAAAATACAATCCTCATTCCTGTCATGTAACCAGGACTTTCACAAGTTCTCAAAGGTCCTCTACATAAACTTAAAAAAACCCCTCTAAAATAAAACCACCACCAAAAAACTTTCTAAATAAAAACTTTGCAAAACAGATTTGACCTCCAACAGAAGCTAGTAGTCATCAATAGTAAAAGTCTCTTTGTAAATAATTGAACCATCCTTGAATTCTTCTTCAGTTTCGAAAAGTGTCTCCCCAAAAGCTGCTTTTGATAAAGAGTCCGCCTGTGTATTCAATTCTCTGTATATATGAGAGAAATCAATTTCCTCAAAATTGCCTGCTAACTCCATAAGATGCTGCCCCAGACCAAGTAAACCTGATTGATTAACCTGAATAGTGTTCTTCATCCATTTTATAGTAAGAGCTGAATCACCAAAACCTGAAATCTATTTTCAATTTTTCTCCTTTACTAAGAGCCAATTTAAGTAAACACAGAAGAGCTTTGAATTCTCCATAATTGTTTGTCCCAGCACCTAGATTTGCTTTCCCAGCAATATAATGGCTGTCTGAAAAATATAGGATAAAGCCAATTCCACATGAGGAGCCCTCATTCAGATTTGATCCATCAAAGAAGCCCCATGGCTTCATTTTATCCACTGATAATTCCAGTATTCTTCTTTTCTTCTTAACTTTTGTATTCTGTTGATCGGAAGCAAGAAGCGCTGTAGTCTGGGCTACAATTTTGAAGGGTGGGGGGGTAGAGCTTATCTTCAAAGATACAGATATTGCAGGCCATCCCTATATCCTGTAGAACTAGAAAGGGTACTCTCCACATATTTTTCAGGTCCCTCCTTTCATACCATGCTTTCAAACTGATCCCAATGGACTCTGCCCCCCACAGGTCTTCCATATCCAGGGAAATCTCCAAATCATTCCACACCTGCACAGTATAAGAACAAGTTAGAAATAAATGTCCATTAGTTTCTAAATCCTGTTTGCAGAGACTGCACCGTCCAGGACCATAAGTGTTCCTTCTTTGTAGTCTGTCCCAAGTAAGAACTCTGTTGTTCAGGGCTAGCCACATAAGTAAAATAAACTTTGTGGATGCCTTCACCTTCCACAGCTTATCCCACCACCATTCCTCTTTCCCCACTGGGGGATTTTGTAAAGAGAGGTAGCCTTGTTTGACTGTGTAAAATCCTCCTCCTTCCGCTCCATTCCAAGTCAACTCATCTGGTTTGTCTGATAGTCTGATATGAGTCCTTTTTAATTCAGCAACAAAAGAATCCCACACTTGGGAGAAAACAGGATTTAGCCCAATGTCCTGTGCTTTACACCACCCTTGAGACCAGTTAGTTGTTTCCTCAGGCTTCCCAATTTTGTCCAGAGTACATATCCCTAAGGCCCTCAAGTGAGTTAGCTACTGAAGCCTCTAATGTGGCGAACAATCTTCTTGATCTTATCACTTTGAGTGAATCTGTTGTTGGATCGAAGTGTGCAGTGTCTATTCTAGCTGCGTTAAAGCCATGGATGCCAGATATTCTTATTGCTGTACCTTCTTCTGCAATTCTCTTTGCAGTGATGGGAGTTTGGATGGTGTAAAGTCAAAGCAGGGATTTGATGACTTGGCTGAAGATGGCAAGCTATTTTCTGCTTCTTGGATTGTGACACTTGCCAATGTGGAAAGTAGCTCAGTCAATGTCACAAACTTTCAACAAAGCCATCCACCAGAAGGTCATGCCATGGGAGGGGCTTCTAATGACAATGATGATTCACAAACAAAAGACAAACTCTATCATGCTGCACTTGACTTTATGGAAACAAGCATTAAGTTGTTGAAAAAAGGGGATATCAGAATACTGTATGCTATTGTAAAAATTATTTTGTCACTGACAGCATTGCTTTTGAGACAAAAAGATTATGGTGAGGTTCTTGGATTACTTCATTTCACATGTGTAAAATTGTTAGGGAACAGCAATGTCAAAGAAAGGGGCCATGATATTCTTCTAAATGGTTGTTTACTGGAATATTTAGAAGAGATAAATATTTATATAGAAAAGGCACTAGAGTCTCTAGGGGATCAAAATGGGCAAGAAATGCTTCAAGTTGCTAAATTGCTAGTTGAAAATGTTCTCTCAAGTCACAGGGTCTGAATTCCTTTACCAATCTAAAGGCAGGTTATAGCCAAGGTAATTTCAAGAAGAGAATGGATGAAAGTAGAGGAATATGCTGAGAGACAAATCACGGAGGCATTCTTGTAAAATTATAAATAGAACTTATGATCTAGTATTATGGCGAGGTTCTTGGATTACTTCATTTCACATGTGTAAAATTGTTAGGGAACAGCAATGTCAAAGAAAGGGGCCATGATATTCTTCTAAATGGTTGCTTACTGGAATATTTAGAAGAGATAAATATTTATTATTTATATAGAAAAGGCACTAGAGTCTCTGGGGGATCAAAATGGGCAAGAAATGCTTCGAGTTGCTAAATTGCTAGTTGAAAATGTTCTCTCAAGTTACAGGGTCTGAATTCCTTTACCAATCTAAAGGCAGGTTATAGCCAAGGTAATTTCAAGAAGAGAATGGATGAAAGTAGAGGAATATGCTGAGAGACAAATCACGGAGGCATTCTTGTAAAATTATAAATAGAATTTATGATCTAGTATTATGGCGAGGTTCTTGGATTACTTCATTTCACATGTGTAAAATTGTCAGGGAACAGCAATGTCAAAGAAAGGGGCCATGATATTCTTCTAAATGGTTGCTTACTGGAATATTTAGAAGAGATAAATATTTATATAGAAAAGGCACTAGAGTCTCTGCGGGATCAAAATGGGCAAGAAATGCTTCAAGTTGCTAAATTGCTAGTTGAAAATGTTCTCTCAAGTCACAGGGTCTGAATTCCTTTACCAATCTAAAGGCAGGTTATAGCCAAGGTAATTTCAAGAAGAGAATGGATGAAAGTAGAGGAATATGCTGAGAGACAAATCACAGAGGCATTCTTTTAAAATTATAAATAGAACTTAGGATCTAGTATTATGGCGAGGTTCTTGGATTACTTCATTTCACATGTGTAAAATTGTTAGGGAACACCAATGTCAAAGGAAGGGGCCATGATATTCTTCTAAATGGTTGCTTACTGGAATATTTAGAAGAGATAAATATTTATATAGAAAAGGCACTAGAGTCTCTGGGGGATCAAAATGGGCAAGAAATGCTTCAAGTTGCTAAATTGCTAGTTGAAAATGTTCTCTCAAGTCACAGGGTCTGAATTCCTTTACCAATCTAAAGGCAGGTTATAGCCAAGGTAATTTCAAGAAGAGAATGGATGAAAGTAGAGGAATATGCTGAGAGACAAATCAGGGAGGCATTCTTGTAAAATTATAAATAGAACTTATGATCTAGTATTATGGCGAGGTTCTTGAATTACTTCATTTCACATGTGTAAAATTGTTAGGGAACAGCAATGTCAAAGAAAGGGGCCATGATATTTTTCTAAATGGTTGTTTACTGGAATATTTAGACGAGATAAATATTTATATAGAAAAGGTACTAGAGTCTTTGGGGGATCAAAATGGGCAAGAAATGCTTCAAGTTGCTAAATTGCTAGTTGAAATGTTCTCTCAAAGTCACAGGGCCTGAATTCCTTTACCAATCTAAAGGCAGGTTATAGCGAAGGTAATTTCAAGAAGAGAATGGATGAAAGTAGAGGAATATGCTGAGAGACAAATCACGGAGGCATTCATGTAAAATTATAAATAGAACTTATGATCTAGTATTATGGCGAGGTTCTTGGATTACTTCATTTCACATGTGTAAAATTGTTAGGGAACAACAATGTCAAAGAAAGGGGCCATGATATTCTTCTAAATGGTTGCTTACTGGAATATTTAGAAGAGATAAATATTTATATAGAAAAGGCACAAGAGTCTCTGGGGGATCAAAATGGGCAAGAAATGCTTCAGTTGCTAAATTGCTAGTTGAAAATGTTCTCTCAAGTCACAGGGTCTGAATTCCTTTACCAATCTAAAGGCAAGTTATAGCCAAGGTAATTTCAAGAAGAGAATGGATGAAAGTAGAGGAACATGCTGAGAGACAAATCACGGAGGCATTGTTCTAAAATTATAAATAGAACTTATGATCTAGTATTATGGCTAGGTTCTTGGATTACTTCATTTCACATGTGTAAAATTGTTAGGGAACAGCAATGTCAAAGAAAGGGGCCATGATATTCATCTAAATGGTTGCTTACTGGAATATTTAGAAGAGATAAATATTTATATAGAAAAGGCACTAGAGTCTCTGGGGGATCAAAATGGGCAAGAAATGCTTCAAGTTGCTAAATTGCTAGTTGAAAATGTTCTCTCAAGTCACAGGGCCTGAATTCCTTTACCAATCTAAAGGCAGGTTATAGCGAAGGTAATTTCAAGAAGAGAATGGCTGAAAGTAGAGGAATATGCTGAGAGACAAATCACGGAGGCATTCTTGTAAAATTATAAATAGAACTTCTGATCTAGTATTAATTATATTTGCCTAAATCTTGTTCAATTAATACTTGTGGAGTTTTTACTCAATTTTAAGGTTTCTTGAATTTGGTAGCTTGATTTAGAAAAAAACCATCAGATCTCTATGTATTTAGAGACTTCTGGTGGTTTCTTTATTTTTTTTCTTCAGAAAAAAGCGTTTTTTTTAATTTCATACCTGAAATCAAAATACAATCCTCATTTCCTGTCATGTAACCAGGACTTTCATAAGTTCTCAAAGGTCCTCTACATAGACTTCAAAAAACCCCTCTAAAATAAAACCACCACCAAAAAAATTTCTAAATAAAAATTTTGCAAAACAGATATGACCTCCAACAGAAGCTTGTAGTCATCAATAGTAAAAGTCTCTTTGTAAATAATTGAACCATCCTTGAATTCTTCTTCAGTTTCGAAAAGTGTCTTCCCAAAAGCTGCTTTTGATAAAGAGTCCGCCTGTGTATTCAATTCTCTGTATATATGAGAGAAATCAATTTCCTCAAAATTGCCTGCTAACTCCATAAGATGCAGCCCCAGACCAAGTAAACCTGATTGATTAACCTGAATAGTGTTCTTCATCCATTTTATAGAAAGAGTGTAGAATTTTCTGCACTTTACTGTTTGCTGGTTTATCTCAACATTTCGTGGTTTTCATTCCCAGTCGGTTATGCATTGACTGGAAACTACTTATGAAATTTTCAGTAACAATTAAACACACAGTAAAAATGCACTAACAGGCTGAAAAACACATTTAAACATTCACACCATGAAAATGATAGACTCAGAAATTTTTGGCCAAAATCAAGCCCTAGAAAAACCCCCACGGGGAAAACCAGTTAGAGAGAGAGAGAGAGAGTTTATTATTTCTTCAGTAAATCACAGTACATAAATTTTACAGTAGAAATGTACTTATCTCCACCATGAAATCTCACCCAGAAAAATATCTCGAAATGAGTGCCAAACTGCTGCCTCGATTTCTGTGCCTGAGTGCTGCCTTGAAATCTGTGCCAAACACTGTCTTGAATCCTGTGCCAACCTGCCTTGATTTCTGTGCCTACTATAGCGATTTCAGTGCCAATTTTTGCCTCGGTTTCTGTGCCAAAGGACAGTCCCAAAATCTGTGCAAAAACAATCTAGAAAAACATGCAGCAAGTACAGTCCGTACGGACTGTACGGACTGTACGGACCTAGGAAATAGTGCAGAAATTATTCTGGAAAACCGTGCCCAGAATCAGCATAGAAACTCATGCCATTGTCTTGGGAAATGTGCCCAGCATTTAATACATTGAAAACCGTGACCATCTCGGGATATGTGCCCAGCTGAGTGTCTCGGTTTCAGTGCCCAGAATCACGCTGCTGTACTTTCCTCGATTACTGTGCCACTCATAAATGCTTCTATGAATAGCCTCGAAATGTGTGTCCTCTCTCCAAGCTGAAAACTGATGTATCGATTTCTGTGCCAATGAACTCAAATGGCTGCCTCGAAAATCATGCTAGTCTCCTTGCTCTTCTCTCTTCTCAAAATGTCAAGAATGAATAAAAAAATGCCTCCCTCAAGTCTTTTTGACTAAACCCTAGGGTTTTTTAATCCAACGGTGGAGATCAGATCTCATCCGATGGTTGAGATTTAATGAGAGTGAAAATACCTTTTATTTAAATCACTTAAATAAATTTCACTCACCCACTTAAGATTTATCAAAAAGTGACTTTAACTTTATAAAGTCTCATTAAGTGACATTTAATGTTGAGGGTCACCTTTTTCCCCCTTCTAAGTGACTTAGGCAAAAATCACTAGGGGAACACTTCCCTAGGTACAAAACTAACAAAGAGCTGAATCACCAAAACCTGAAATCTATTTTCAATTTTTCTCCTTTACTAAGAGCCAATTTAAGTAAAAACAAAAGAACTTTAAATTCTCCATAATTGTTTGTCCCAGCACCTAGATTTGCTTTCCCAGCAATATAATTGCTGTATGAAAAATATAGGATAAAGCCAATTCCACATGATGAGCCCTCATTCAGACTTGCTCCATCAAAGAAGCCCCATGGCTTCATTTTATCCACTGATAATTCCAGTATTCTTCTTTTCTTCTTAACTTTTGTATTTTGTTGATCGGAGGCAAGAAGCGCTGTAGTCTGGGCTACAATTTTGAAGGGGGGGTAGAACTTATCTTCAAAGATACAGATATTGCGGGCCATCCATATATCCTGTAGAACTAGAAAGGGTACTCTCCACATATTTTTCAGGTCCCTCCTTTCATACCATGCTTTCAAACTGCTCCCAATGGACTTTGCCCCCCACAGGTCTTTTATATACAGGGAAATCTCCAAATCATTCCACACCTGCACAGTATAAGAACAAGTTAGAAATAAATGTCCATGAGTTTCTAAATCCTATTTGCAGAGATTGCACCGTCCAGGACCATAAGTGTTCCTTCTTTGTAGTTTGTCCCAAGTAAGAACTCTATTGTTCAGGGCTAGCCACATAAGTAAAATAAACTTTGTGGATGCCTTCACCTTCCACAGCTTATCCCACCACCATTCCTCTTTCCCCACTGGGCGATTTTGTAAAGAGAGGTAGCCTTGTTTGACTGTGTAAAATCCTCCTCCTTCTGCTCCATTCCAAGTCAACTCATCTGGTTTGTCTGATAGTCTGATATGAGTCCTTTTTAATTCAGCAACAAAAGAATCCCACACTTGGGAGAAAACAGGATTTAGCTCAATGTCCTGTGCTTTATGTTGAAATATTGTAACTTCTAAGAATATTATATTTGTACTTTATTATTCCGGAGATGTTTCATTCCTCCGTGAAGACCTTATTGTATATCCGGAGATGTTTTATTCCTCCGTGGAGAATGTGGTAACTTGGGTTATTAGACTTCCCTAGTGGGGGTCGGCCCTGTATGAGTCACGTGGGTTAAAGGGTTATTAGACCACCCTAGTGGGGTCGGCCCTGCCACATTATGTTAAGTGATTAAGTTGGGGCCGACCTAGTTAGTGTAAAAGTCAAGTCGGAGTTGTGTATAAATAGAGGAGGTGTGTTCCTCATTTAACACACACATTACACTCACTTGTGATTGGCGCATAGGTGAGAGAGAGATCTGCTATGGAGGAGAAGGAGTTCATGTCTAGGGTTTACATCTTTGTATTTGCTGGTCATCTATATTGAGGAAGCTTTGCTGGGTTTTCTACTCCATGAGGGTTTCCCAGGATAAATCTGTGTCTCTTGTGTTTAAGCTGTGCTTGTTGTTCTTTCAGTGATCCTGTATATGCTATTGTTGTGAAATGGAATGTAATGCTGATATTTTCTGTCTTAGAATATTAAATCTTAACATATTTTTCAGGTCCCTCCTTTCATACCATGCTTTCAAACTGCTCCCAATGGACTCTGCCCCCCACAGGTCTTTTATATACAGGGAAAGCTCCAAATCATTCCACACCTGCACAGTATAAGAACAAGTTAGAAATAAATGTCCATTAGTTTCTAAATCCTGTTTGCAGAGACTGCACCGTTCAGGACCATAAGTGTTCCTTCTTTGTAGTCTGTCCCAAGTAAGAACTCTGTTGTTCAGGGCTAGCCACATAAGTAAAATAAACTTTGTGGATGCCTTCACCTTCCACAGCTTATCCCACCACCATTCCTCTTTGCCTACTGGGGGATTTTGTAAAGAGAGGTAGCCTTGTTTGACTGTGTAAAATCCTCCTCCTTCCGCTCCATTCCAAGTCAACTCATTTGGTTTGTCTGATAGTCTGATATGAGTCCTTTTTAATTCAGCAACAAAAGAATCCCACACTTGGGAGAAAACAAGATTTAGCTCAATGTCCTGTGCTTTACACCACCCTTGAGACCAGTTAGTTGTTTCCTCAGGCTTCCCAATTTTGTCCAGAGTGCATATCCCTAAGGCCCTCAACTGAGTTAAAACCTCAGGGAGGAAAATAACCTGGCTACACCCAAATATATCATCAGTCCCAATCCGAAATTGTGCTCCATTCCCAATACTCCAAGCTAAATGGTCCCCTATGACCGGAAAAGCCAGAGATTGCTTTCCACTGGTTTGATGCTTTTTTTATTTGGGGCAATATATTTCTGCATCAAGATCTTACTCCAAAGGCTAGGTTTAGTAAGCATTTGCCACAAGGATTTTGCTACTAATGCTTTCCCAAAAAGTAAAGTGTCCTTCAACCCCCACCCTCACAATTTCTTGGGAGCTGCAATAAGATTCCATTTTGCCAAGTGCAAGCCTTCATATTTAGAGCTCCCCCTCCACAAGTAGTTTGAACAGATTTTCCTGATCTTCTCCAAAGTACTTTTCGGGATATAAGCTAAAGTTTGCCAGTAAACTGGAATAGCCTCTAAAACAGATTTTACTAAAACAAGTCTGGCTCTCCTGGAGATCCATCGATTACACCAGAAGTTAATCCTTTGTTCTATTTTTGCTACCAACCAACGGCAGTCTTTTTTGCCACATTTATTCGGTTTTAGATGAAAACCCAGGTATTTAAAACCCTCTTCAATGCTCAGGACTCTAAAGGCAAAAGTTCTCTCCATCATGTTCGATGATTTTTCTGTCATTCCATATCCATACATTGCTGACTTCTCCTGATTAACTTCCATCAGGAGAATAGATCAACTATCTCTTTCAGATGCCAACTCTCCCTCACCAACCTTAGAATAAAAAAGTAATAAATCGTCTACAAATAACAGGTGAGTGAGGGAAATATCTTCCCCCATATGAATCCCACTGAATGTTCTAGATCTTCTAGCCTGGTGGGGAACATGGCGGAGGCCTTCCACAACCAACAAGAACAGATAGGGGGATATAGGACATCCTTGCCTCAAACCTCTTGAGGGTTGAAAGAAAGAGGAAGCTACTCCATTGATCAATATTGAGAAAGAAATTGAGACCACACACCCCATAATCCATCTTACCATTTTAATTCGGAATCCAATATGTACAAGGAGAAGTTTGAGATAAAGCCAATACACACGGTCATATGCTTTTGATAGATCATAGATCTAGCTTAATAATAAAAGCAGGTCTATTTCTTTTTCTATATAATATGTATACCTTCCTGTGCTGCTCCAATTGCTTCATGGAGAATTCAACTAGCCACCCATCTGGGTTAGGGCTTTTGTCTTTCTGAAAAGAGTGGAGGACATTTGACAGTTCTTCCATTGATACCTCCCTACTCAGATAAACATTGGCCGCCTCCTCCTCAACCATCCTTGGGAAATAAGGATCCTCATAATGTCCCCCAAATTTGATCCAGCTGGTTCCTGGAAGATGTGAGAGAAATGTCTGACCCCCAGACCTGCCAAATTTTGGAAACCCCTAACTGCGGTACCTTCCGAATCCAAGAGCTCCCATATGGTGTTATGACTTTTCCTAGCATTTGCAAATTTATGAAAATATTTTGTATTCTGATCCCTTGACTGTGGCCATGTAGCCCTGCTTTTCAACCTCCGGTCATTCTCTTTATCCAATAGGAGTTTATTTCTTTTCTCTTCCCATAACTTAATCTGGGACATGGAGTCTACATCAAACAACCCGTCCAGATGATTCTGATGAAGTATTACTAACTTATGTTCAGCCTCCTGTAGCAAAAAGTCTCTAGATTGAAATCTCTGCCAAGCCCAAGGAACCACCTTCTCTTTCACCGTAGATAGGGATCTAGCAAACTGTGAGCAAGCTGATGCCCAAAAGTCTGGATCATAGTGGGACCATGATGAAATTATGAGGTTCTGAAAATACTCTTCCCCTCCTAGGCCACGGACATTTATTGAGAGAATTTTCATGGGGAACCCTTTGAGAGGGTATTGTCTGCTATATGGAACCCGGCAAACAGTCTCTGTTCCCCTGACTTATTTCCTCCAAAGCACAGGCTTGTGCATGTTTGATAGCAGGTATCCGACTTGCCTTTGTGCTTTTTAGTTCAGGCAATCAAAATCTAAGCCCAGACCTCCAGATGATTTTGATTCTTAGGGTTCATTTGCTGGGGCCTGGGGCCTGAGCCCATAATGGCCACCCCCCCTACATTGTTTGGGAGTCTCAGAGAGAGTTCCTGACCCTGAGGGATCCTCTTCACCCCCATAGGAGTCCGCGTCTTTGTCCAGATTCACCACACAGGGCTTTTCTCCATCCCAAGATCTCTTTTCAATCAGAGGAGGGTTAACACAGACAGGTAACAGAAGCAATAACAGGAGGGGACTCAGTTATGTGGCCATCCTTTCCAATGTCCGACGAAAACAAATTACCATGGGGAATAGAATCCGAAGTAGACTTACCCATCACCAATGCATTTTGCTGCCACAGAGAGAGAAATAAAAAAATACAAATCTTTTTGCTGGATCTCTACAATATGATCCTTGTTCTGGATTTCCACAACAAGAGGGATTGGCATATCTCCCAGCCCCAGGGTTTCATTGGATGATTTCAAGGACACCTTACCCCCCTCTGCACTGAGACTCACATCAACCTTACTGAGAGAATTAATATGTACCCAGTTGGACCCAGGTGGGGAAGAAGGCAATGAAACTGACTGCTTGGTTTTATCTTCCTGTGTAGATTTCTGGTGGTTTCTGTATTCAAAGACTTATTGTTTCCTCTTTTGCCTGGTATCTCCCCATTTTCAGGTCTTCCGTTTAATTTGACCATTAAAAGCTTTAGTACCTGTCTATGCAAACAGACTGTACTTTGCAACTCCTTTCCTTATACCGACTAGCCCATCTAGAAGATATGCAAAAGCATACAAACAAATTTCAATGTGCATGCTCTTAATCAAAGCTCTAAAGTTAAACAATTAAAGCGAATGGCTTGTTAAAACCAGAAGGGCTAATATAGATATTTAACTCCATAATCCATCTCAACTTCGAGTATTAATATTTTACCATGTAAAACTCCAAATCACATTACTAGTAATTTGGATCTGTAATAAAATTACCACTGGCTTGAAGCTGTAATGGTGATTTGAACAGGGTCCATAGTAGTCAGCTAACTTGTAACCAAAATGCTTTTCAAACGTTTTCAATCTTTTATGAATCCTGTGGCATTTGTCTCCACAAAGTATAGCAGCTAAGAAACATCTTGATGCACAATCCTGCATGCACTTCAGCATTGTCATTCTGCTGTGTCAATGCTTCATGCTTTTTACCTAGATAATATGATAAGATAATTTTATTAATGTCCAACATGTGACAACAAAGTTGGTCAGTGGGACTCAAAAGTACAGCCAATGTGAATAAACAGTGAGAGTGCGAAAGCAACTCTTATCACTTCTCTACTAAAAGCAGAGAAAGAGCTTCAGCTACAAAAGTAGTTCAGATACAAAACTAAACTGCCCAAAATCATGCCGAGCATATGATGCAGCTATCAAGGCATGCTTGGGGGAGAAGCAAAATCAGGAGAAAGAGAGAGGATGGCTCCTGATCTGAGTAATCGATCACCATGAAGGGACCAATGCACTGTTTGATGATATTGTTTGGAGAATATCGGGGCTGAGGGGGCTTGGCTGTGAAATCCTGGGGGGAGCCTTAGATGGATGAGGTCTGTCAGTCCTAACATCTCAGTTCGAGGGGAAGAATTTCTGAATGGAAAACTGGCTACTCGGGTGGACATGGAGTGCAGTGCTCAGTGCATAGTGAATCTGGCCCCGGGACCTCCTAGAGCTGGTTTGTCCAGTGGTTTGGTGGGACTTGCATTGGGAGCTGGCACTGGAGCTCAATATTCTTGTGGAGGCTGGTCAAGCCTATAGTGGGGTTGGAGCGAAATCCACTGATTCACTGATCTAGTGTCTGAGGTGTTCTGGGCTTTGACCTGCCATTTGCTGCTATCAGTGGATGTGACAACAGGGACAAAGAAAGTGACAACAGAGCTTTTAGTCTGCAAGATGCCCTTGCTGTTCTATAGTAAAGAACAGTCTTTCCAATCTGACATACATATCATTCATATCAGAAAGATTCATCTCCCCCTCTCTCACACATGCATTAATGCATGCATGTATTAACCATGTTAAACTTTTAGGAGCAGTCTCTGCTTTGATATCAAAAGACACAACAATTGACCTTGAAGACGAGCATTCATCAAAATAGAGACATTACATTGGTAGGTTTTACCTCATACCTGGAGCTCCATTAAATTCACAAACGGGCTTTAGCATCTGTGTTACTAACAAGCTCACAGTTTCCCTATGAAATGGATCAGATGCTCTAGGCACAAATAAGCATTAATGCTTTGAACACTATTTACATGGATCAAGGTTGGAAATTATTTTTTTGTTCAGGTTTCTCTCTGTGGGCATTCTTTTTGATGCCAAATGATTTCAAGTAGACATCTCTCTCAGGAATTCAATCCCCCTTCTCAGACATCACTTGCTCATTTTATGCGACAGAAACTCTTGTGCTAGGTACTGTGGCTAGACATCACTTGCTCAGGGTTTCTGATGTATCCCATCAACTAGGGTTGATTCAACAGCTGCCTCTTATCAATTCTTCCCCATCAACTAGGGTTGATTCAACAGCTGCCTCTTATCAATTCTTAATTAATTAATGAAAAGAACCCTTCTCTCGGGCAGTACTCTTGAGCAGGATGAATAATTTTCAGGTGTTTGTTTGTAGCTATGTTGCATTGGCTTTGGGGATGGGGGAACGGCGGGGACGGGGGGACGAGTCCCCGGGATGGCTAGGGCGCACCCCCAATTTTTTAGGGGACGACAGGTTGGGGATGGAAATAATATATATATATATATATATATAACTTTTAAAAGTTAGATTCACCATAAACATTTGTAGTTGTTTGTAAGCACAATAGTGTATACTATATATATAACTTTTAAAAGTTAGATTCACCATAAACATTTGTAGTTGATTGTCAATAGTATATATATATATATATATTCATAAAACTTTTAAAAATTAAATTCACCATAAACATTTGTGGTTGCGTGTAAGCACAATAGTGTATACTATATAGTATTATACACATCCCTTACACTTGCTAGTTTTGAAACAATGAAAGAAAATAAGAAAAGGACTAAGTGACCACTATTGGCACTTGAACATGAACAAAATGTAGTTTAGCTTTAGGAAACTTAAGTTTAACTATTTTCAATCTGCATTAATGTCCATGAAGGGTCTATGAGAAGAATGCTCGCCTCTATAACAACTCTTCTTCCTTAAATTTCTTGTTTATAATGATGAAATGATAAAATCATTTCTTATACAAATAACCAATGTAAATAATACAAAGGATCCATAAATGGTCAAATAATCGAATATATAATTGATAAGATAAATAATGATGATTTTACAATGAGGATGTAGCTGTATATATAGGGCTTATATGGTGACTACTCACCAAGGGTTATGTCTCTTAGTTAATATAATTAACATTGTGTTTTATTTTATTATTTATATTATTATATATATATTATTCATATTATTTTAATATTTTTATTTGTTACATTGCCTCTCTCTTAGAAAGGCTTTGTACTCAAAGCCTTATAATGTTGTTGCATCATTCCTTGTGACGTCGTAGCTGACGAAACATGTCGATACGAACTTCTAAGTGTAAAGCATAACTTTCGATATGTTGACGGATCAATCTAGCTAAAATTGATTTGTTGCTCACTATTGGGATTCTCTATTGATGTGTCGTCAGGAGATTTGAGCACATTAGTACCATTATCTTTCGACAATTCCCACTTTTTAGGAAACTGGTTGGGGTGTCGATAGGGAGTTATTGTTGTTTGTTTTTTTACCAGATTGTTTTCTTTCTGATGAGGACTGAATTTGTATTTGCTTCTTTTTTCTCAACGTAGATTTTTGAGTCCAAGGGCTTTGATGTCCTCTTTTGAATTTGCTCCAACTTATTGTCTAACGAGTCTTTTTCTTTTTTAAGATTTCGGGTCATTTCTTCTTGCGCTTTCTTATCATATTTAAGCTTCTGAATTTGATCCATTAGATCTTGTTTGTGCTTCTTGAGGTGACCATTTTCGTCAATGTTTTCTAATAGTTTCTTATGAAGATCTCGATTCTCCTCTTCTAGCTTTTGATTTTGTTGTGCTTTATCCTTCATCTTTTTTATTTGAAGAAGCAATTTCTGATTATGATCTGTTAAACAAGAGACCTCTTCTTTTTTATCTGTGACGATTTTGTCGAATTCTGACTGCATCTTTTGATTTTCTTGCGAAATGACCATGGCGATATCCTTGAAGTCTTTGGATGCCACGACTTTGGAATCTAGTTTCATTCTAACATCCTGTAGTGTGACTTGCTTCTTATATGAAAACGTTAAATTTTTTTTCTTCATATTTAAGATAATTGTCTCCAATGTTTCCATCCAAGATAAGCCGAGAATGATGTCAACTTCATTTAGATAAATAGTCGTAACATTGAATTGGGATGTGAACTTATATTCATCAATTTCTAGTGGTAAGTCCCTAATTACATATTTCTTCTCACTCCCTTTATCTTTCTTTTCGATTATACTTAGTTCCGGGACGAATAATTGATTTGCCAAGCTGACGTTAATGTGATTTTCCTCGATGGTTAGGCAAATAGCGATGCTAATAGGCTTTCTTTGAATAATCCCTTCAAGTTTTAGTATGTCAACGGCTACCTTTGAGTAGGTCTTTTGGAATCTTCTTCTTTTGTCACCCTGAGACTCCATTTTTTTCTCCAAATAATAATAATTATTTTGTCTCGTAGATTCCTGCATTAAGGGTTTAGTGAAGAATTCGGGGATAACGCAGTTCCCATTGTGAAAAGTGATGAACTGTGATTAAGGTTCGAAACGTCGACTTTTCACAATGGGTACTGCGTTATCCCCGAATTCTTCAATAATAATAATTATTAAAATTTAATAATTATAATATTAGTAATAAATATAATATAATAATAATAATTATTAATGATAATAATAATATTATAATTGTTTTTGGAGTTGAAGGATAATAAAAATGGTGTGGATTGGGAGGAATGAATGTTACTTTCCCCACCCAAGTTCAATTCTCGCTTATAACTTTTGAGTATATTATTTTCACAAATGCTTCCAATATAGTTGGAAAATAAACCAGGTACTCTTTTTAAGAAACCACGTACTTTTTTTTTTTTACTTCTTTGTTTTTTTCTTTTCTTTTATTTTTTTGTTTTTTGTCTTCTATATATATATTTTTTGTTTTTTGCCTCTTTTTTTTTTTAAAAATTCTTTGGGCCAAGGGCCTTGTTTTTGGACAAGGTCCTAGATTTTAGGGAAACCCTAAAAATGGTGGCTACAAGCCTGGATCAACAACGCGGCTCTGATACCAAATGAAACGATAAAATCATTTCTTATACAAATAACCAATGTAAATAATACAAAGGATCCATAAATGGTCAAATAATCGAATATATAATTGAGAAGATAAATAATGATGATTTTACAATGAGGATGTAGCCGCATATATAGGGCTTATATGGTGACTACTCACCAAGGGTTATGTCTCTTAGTTAATATAATTAACATTATGTTTTATTTTATTATTTATATTATTATATATATTATTCATATTATTTTAATATTTTTATTTGTTACAAATGATTGGGTTAAAAAACATGCCCTTCACAATAGGTTCTGCAGATTTTTACAGCTGTGTTGAAAACCACTACAAACACTTTCGGATATACATGCTTGCATTCTATAAAGAGATTAGATTCATATTTTAAATTAAGAAAGATATTGAATATGAATTTATTCAAATGTTCAGTACCCAATCTAAGTCTTTACTATCCAATTGTTTTCACAGTGCTTGAGGTTGGGATGGGGGAAGAGTTGGGCTTGAATAACTCTTGGGCACCTATGTACAATATGTAAAAGCTAAGATGACCCTAAAAATGAGAAGAACAAGAGCAATACCCAAAAGGATCAAACCTTTGAGTTGTTGCATTTCTTAGTTTGTTGTCATGGAGGCTTTGTTGCTTGTAATGATGTTGCTAAAAAGACAATAGTTAAATCAGTAGAATCCCAAATCAAAATCCATCATACACAATACATACTTTGAGCTACAACTTGTATAGATTTAGATTAAGAATTAGAATAATACGAAAAATATGGATGGGATAAATGATCATATTGTCCAATCATCAATGTCCATTTTCAAAACTGAAGATACATGACCAAAACATTTCCAAAATCTGCCTGGGACATCTCTGAAATCTACTTGGAATGTCTCCAAAATCTTCCCGAAAGACCCCGAAATCTGTTGGGGACGTTTTGGGAACGACCAACAAGTCCCCAAGTCCCTAATGAAGTCCCCAAAAGATTATGGACGTTTCCTAGGGGTCCCCAAGTCCCCGAAATGCGGGGATGGTGGGTACGGGACTTTTTTAAGGGGGACGGGTCCCCGTGCAGCATAGGTTTGTAGCAGACATTTGTGAGTTTTTAAAAGGCTCTTTCTCACAGATGTTGCACCCCTTTTCTCTGGTGTTCTTGGGTTTATTTGGAGTCACTTTAAATGCGACCATGCAAATTCTTAGATATTTAGAGTTTGTGGCCGAGATTTTATCCAATTGTGGGCTTGTCTGAGACACCCTTTATAGACTTTTTCAGCCTGAAATCTGCTCGATGCTTACACCGAAATTCATTTGTTGCTTTTTAATAGATGATGCTTGCAGCCTGCTCGAATGTGAGGCTGATGTCATAACCACCATTTACATTAAAGTTTGTTGCGCTGAAATGTTAGATGCCCGGTTAAGAAGTTTGGAGGCCTACTTTGAAATGCAAGAGTTGAAGGAAGCACAAAATATTATGTTGGCAGAAGTTCACATGGGGCATTGGGCCTTAAAATGGTGGAAGGTTTATTTATGGTGTCAAGCCAATTTAAATTTTCCTCCCATACAAACATAGGTGTGATTCAAGCAAGTGATGCAGGAAAGGCTCTACTGTAATGTCCCCATTCAAATAAATTCATGATAGGAAAATTCCATCAATCTTACTAGTTCCCTAGGTTGGATGGAGACATTGAGATTTGCAATAAGAGAGCTAATAAATGATGTTTAGACATTAGGATGATATAACTATTTAATAAATGAGCTAAATAAATAAATACAAGAGAAAATCAAAGTGGCAATTGATCATGAAGACACATGGAGGATGTGGGACCAACACAAGCTAGATTCTCTATGCCACACGGAAACCTCCTCTTGTGAATTCAAATCCCTAAGAATCCCAACGTTTTTGGGATGAGTTGGAAGGTTCGTACACTTGGCAATATGCATCATAGGTCGAATTGGGATGGATGTGTAACTCCCATGGAAGAGGAAGAGTCAAATGAGGAGTTATTGGACACTTGGACTAGATTCTCTAACCACTATGACAACAATGATGAAGATGCTATGACACCTATGACAAATTGCAGATCTGATTGCTGACATCTGACCATTATGACATGTCAAGCCTAAAAATAGCCTCCAAGAGAGCGCTCATGGGAGTTAGGGAAGCTCAAGAGGTCCCTACTCGAATTGGTGGAAGGTGGAAGGCTAGGAAGTGGAAGACACATGGCAAATCATGAACCTCTCCCTATTTCGAATTGGCTTGGAGTCTATGGATGGAATTGGAACCTTATAAGGCTAAGGATGTTTATAAAATATAGGGGTCAAGTAAGAGAAGGGATTTTGATCATTTTCAGAATTTGCATTTGTGAGGAGAGCTAGTGGAGTGCTACTCTACTTGCCTTAGAGCCAATTTTGAGGGTGGAAGATTCCCATCCTAGTTGGTGATTGGAAAGGCCATTTAGACCTTTCATTTGGAGATTTAATGGAGTCATATGTTGCAGGTGCAAGCTATAGGGTATCTCATGGTCACTTCTAGTTCAGCTTGTTTCTCCAACCATTTCAAACTTTTTCAACATATTCTTGTTCCTTGAGGGATTGCGCACTTGGTGAGTTGTTGTACTCTTTTGGGGGAGCTTCTAATGCCCCATTCTTTTATCATCTGATGTAAATTATTTTTTCTTAATATTCATAACAACTTCAGGTCAAGATTCCAAGTGGAAATATGTAAATTTGATTATTAATGAACAAATGGTGCCAATTTCCCCAATATGTTGATGTATGCCAATGATATGTGGATGATTCGAATTGACCAGTGAAATTTTGATGATTTAATGATGTATGGACTGTTAATAACCTGTTATACAAGCTTCATGTTCAGTGCATAAGCTTTTGGAGTCATATTGGTCATTTTCTTAGCATTTGGAGAAGATTGCCTATCATTTCCCCCAAGGTCGAAACTAGTCTTTTTGTACCTGATTGAAGAGGGTTGTAGAAAACTTAATAACTTGAATGGAGATGTATATGAGGCTATATTGATGTCCCCTAGATTTCCCCTGTCTCTGTTCAGAAATTTGAGAGGGTCTCATAGCATTTGGAGAGCCATTTCCAGCATCTACCCAAGGGGGATTTGAACCCCAAATTGCTAGTCAAACTCCCTACTTTGGCCATAACTTAAAGGAGAGTCACAGAAGCCTTTTAAAGACTCTAAAGCATCCATAAACCTCATATTCAAGTCCTAATATCATCCATACACCTTCTGTAACAATTTGGAAGCATTTGGAGTCATTTGGCGGTCAAGAATCCAATACTAGTCAAAGGTCAAACTAGTGGAAAAAGTTAAAATTTCACCATTTTAATAAAATTAAAAAAAAAGAAAATTACAAGTGGTATCAGAGCATGATCTTGGCACTTGATGTGGTCTGATATTCATGAGGACAAGAAGTCAGGGACCACCATTAGATATTGAAACCAAAAGTGCTGTTGTTGAAGAGGAAAAAGTAGGAGAAGAAGAACAATTTTTTGAGGAAACCATGACTAGGGATGAAAGGGAACCTCAGATGATGGTGAGGAGCTTAGGAAAATGATGAAACCACTCTTTGAATACATTTCCAAATAGATGATGAAAGGATTCGAATTGTTGGCTAGCCAACTTGGAAGCAAAGGAGAAAGATGAGGCAGTAGTAGTTCTCATCATGAGGAAAATAAGATAATGGGTGAGCATATTTTCTCAAGCACAAGACCCCATAATAGAGCTAATGAATTTCAGAGTGTAGCAAGGCCTACCACACCTAAATTTCTTGATTCCAAAGCAAATATTAATACTCCAATTGATGTGCAAGCACTTCTAATCGAATGGCAAAATTCGAGTTAAGATTGCAGAAACACCCTACCATTTGATCAATACCTCAGTGTCTCAAACAAGCTCAAGATGAATGAAGGTAATAAGAATCCATTTAAAAATAGAGAGTTGAATTATGAAATAAGTAAAATGCCACTTCCTACCTTTGATGGCTCATCTCAAAGTTCTGCACATACTTGGGTAGAAAAACTAGATGTGTATTTTCAGCTGAATCCAATGGTGGAAGAGGATGCTCTAAAAATGGCCATTTTGCATCTTGATGGGGAAGACAATGATTGGTGGTTACATGGTCTGAAAACCTTGGGACATGATCAGGTTAAACCATATGGAGAATTTGTTGACAGGGTATTATAAAGATTTGAACAAAAATACCCAGATTTACCTTTCAAAGAACGAGCCCAATTGAAGCAAGTTGGAACCCCATTTGAAAAGAAAAAAAGAGGGACTAACATGGAAGAACTTAGAAGAAAGAAATTATGTTACACATGCTTCCAACCATGGGCACCGGGGCATAAATGCACTAAGGAAAAAACTCAATACATTGAAGTATTTTCTGATAATGATGAGTATGAAGGGGGCATGTAGGAAGACGAACATATTTCAGATCAAGAAGAGGGATATGATACATTAGAAGAAGGGAAACAAGAAGAAAACCAGCTTTCAACTGACAAAGAAAGGATGACAGTTCTTTCAGCAGTGCCTCATTATAACACTATTCGATGCAAGGGTGTGGTACTAGGACAAAGGGCCTTGGTTTTGGTAGATGGAGGAGCCACACATAACTTCATTGATGTAGAAATGGTGGAGAGAAGGAAGATACCTACTGAACCATTCGATGGCTTCACAGTTGTCATTCCAGGTCACAACACTATGGAGTGCAAAACATGGGTTCCAAAGCTGCAAATCACCATAGGTAATTACACTTTTTCTGATAGCTTTTATGTGGTTGATGTTGTTGATACTAATGTGGTTTTGGGAGTGCAATGGCTGTATTATATATGGGAGCATACAATAAATTATCAAATTCTTGAAATAAAATTCCAAGATTCAAAAAGAATACTAAGGGTTGTGAGAGGGCAGCACACCTATCCGAATCAAGTAGTGACCTCCCATAGTATGAGATCCATATTGAGGCATGGAGACATAGAATGAGCTACTGAATGTTTCATCACCTCTTCTAAGCCAAACATAAAGGTTGTTGAACACCCAAAAGAAATAGAGTAATTCCTACAAAAATATGAAAAAGCTTTTGGAGACCTTCCACGTGGTAGACTACCTGATAGGGGGGTTGAGCACAACATTGTTTTGGAGGAGGGTACTTCACCCATCCAAATACCACCCTATAGACATCCAAACAAATTCAGAGATGAAATTGAAAAGGCCATCCAAGAACTCCTAGAGTTGGGACTCATTAGACCAAGCTCTGGCTCTTATGCCTCTTCACTAGTGTTGGTGAAGAAAAAAGATGGAACCTTGAGGATGTGCATAGAATTTAGAGCTTTCAACAAGAAGACAATCAAGAATATGTATCCTATTCCTAGAATTGATGAGCTCATGGATGAACTATTTGGGGCAAAATATTTCTCCAAAATTGATCTTAGATCAAGTTACCATCAAATTCGAATGAAGGAAGAAGATGTGCAAAAGACTGCTTTTAGATGTCACTATGGCCACTTTGAGTTTCTTGTTATGCCATTTGGATTAATTAATGCTCCAACCACATTCAAAGCATGCATGAATAGGATCTTTTGCAAGCAACTTAGAAAGTTTGTTTTCGTTTTCTTTGATGACATTCTCATTTACAACAAAACTTGGGAAGAGCATTTGCATCATTTAGAGGTTGTGTTGAAAATTTTGCATGAACAGTCTTTGTTTGCTAAGTTGTCTAAATGTGAATTTGGGATGAAGGAAATTTTGTATCTTGGGTACATTATTGGACAAGGAGTGAAAGTGCACATGGAAAAAATAATGGCTATCCTTGAATGGCCAACACTAAAAAACATCACAGAATTAAGAGGCTTCATTGGAATATCCACCTATTATAGGAAGTTTGTGAAAGGGTTCTCCAAATTGACTTCTCCACTCACTGATTTGACAAAGAAAGATGCTTTTAAGTGGGATGAAGAGGTTGAAAAGACCTTCCAAAAAATGAAAGAGGTAATGAGTAGTTGTTCAATACTTGCATTACCTGATTTTACTAAACCTTTTGTTGTGGAATGTGATGCTTCAGGTGAAGGAATAGGGACCGTCCTAAAGCAAAATCAACATCCTATAGCCTTTGAGAGCAGAAATTTGCAGCCACATGAAAAGATTTACTCCATCTATGACAAACAAATGTTGGCCATCATGCATGCCTTGGCCAAGTTTAGGCAATACTTGGTGGGAAACAAGTTTGTGGTGAAAACTGATCACAATAGTCTAAAGCACTTCCTCACCCAAAAGGATCTTAATGAAAGGAAACATAAGTGGGTAAGCAAGATCCAAACCCTTGATTTTAATATTGAATATGTAAAAGGGAAGAATAACATTATAGCAGATGCATTATCTAGAAGACCTTCCTTGTCTCTCATGGACATTGCAAAATGTTGGAAAAACATGCTAATGATTGAATATCCCAAAGACAGTTTTGCTTGTGATGTGTTAGATGGGGTCAAAGGGGATGATAACTACAATATTTTGGATGGGCTGATATATTATAAGGGTAGAATTTATTTGGTTCAAAATTCAAAACTCAAGTATAAGATTTTGCAAGAAGCACATGATTCCCCACTAGTTGGCCATCCGGGGATCTACAAAACTTATAGGAAATTAAGGCAAAAGTTTTTTTTGGAGAGGGCTGAAGGAAGATGTTCTCAAATATGTAAATGAATGTAAAGTATGCCAGCAAAATAAATCTGAACTCACATGCCCAGCTAGTTTGTTGCAACCATTTCCCATTCCAGAACAAAAATGGGAGAGTATCTCAATGGAATTCATCATAGGTTTGCCCAAATATTTGGGAAATGATTGCATATATTTGGTAGTGGATAGGCTGAACAAATTTGCTCATTTCTTTGTTGTTACATCATCTTTTAGAGCTGCACAAGTGGTTGATTTCTTTTTTAAAGAAATCTTCAGATTGCATGGGCTCCCCAAGAACATTGTAAGTGATAGAGATAGTAGATTCATGGGTGCTTTTTGGCAAGAAATTTTCATATTGGTGGGCACACAATTGACTCCAAGCACAAGATATCATCCAAAAATTGATGGCCAAACAAAGAGAGTGAATCAATGGTTGGAAGGGTACCTAAGGAACTATGTGGGAGAGCAGCAAAAATATGGGTAAAATGGCTACACTTGGGTGAGTTTTGCTACAACACCACTTTTCATACGTCAATAGGAATGTCTCCTTTCAAAGCATTATATGGTTATGAAACACTCACTTTGTTGAGCATATCTTTGGTGATAGTTGAGCCCCAAAAGCTAAAGATTAGGTGGAAGAGAGCCAAAATTTTTTAAAGCTTTTGAAAGACAACTTATAGGTTTCCCAAAATCAACAAAAACAATATGCAGATCAACATAGGGAAGAAATGACCTTTCAAATCAATGATTTGGTATATTTGAGGTTGCATCCATATAAACAAACATCTTTGAAAAAGAAGGGAGCAAAGAAGCTAAAACCAAGATACTATGGCCCATACAAGGTAGTTCGGAAAGTTGGGGAGGTAGCATATGAGTTAGAACTTCCAGAAGGAAGTAAAATCCACAATGTATTTCATGTTTCATGTCTCAAGAAGGTTGTTGGTCAGCAAATTGTAATTTCAAAAACACTTTCTCCTTTGGATGATGAAGGTCAGCTCATATTTGTTCCATAATTTTTTTTGAAGACTAAGGAAAGAAGATTAAGGAGCAGAACTATCAAAGAGTATTTTGTACAATGGAAGGATCTCCCAAGTGAAGATGCCACATGGGAGGAGGAACACATTTTGCAGCATCCAAATATGAAATTGCTTGAGGACAAGCAATCTTGGGTGGGGAGGACTGTAATGTCCCCATTCAAATAAATTCATGACAGGACAATTCCATCAATCCTACTAGTTCCCTAGGTTGGATGGAGACATTAGGATTTGCAATAAGGGAGCTAATAAATGATTTTTAGACATTAGGATGACATAAATATTTAATAAAGGAGCTAAATAAATAAATACAAGAGAAAATCAAAGTGGCAATTGATCATGAAAACACATGGAGGGTGTGGGACCCACACAAGCTAGATTCTCTATGCCACATGGCAACCTCTTCTTGTCAATTCGAATCCCTAAGAATCCCAACGTTCTTGGGATGAGTTGGAAGGCTCATACACTTGGCAATATGCATCATAGGTCGAATTGGGATGGATGTGTAACTACCATGGAAGAGAAAGAGTCAAATGAGGAGTTATTGGACACTTGGACTAGATTCCTTAACCACTATGACAACAATGATGAAGATGCTATGACACCTATGACAAATTGCAGACCTGATTGATGACATTTGACCATTATGAGATGTCAAACCTATAAATAGCCTCCAAGAGAGCGTTCATGGGAGTTAGGGAATCTCAAGAGGTCCCTACTCGAATTGGTGGAAGGTGGAAGGCTAGGAAGTGGAAGACACATGGCAAATCATGAACCTCTCCCTATTTCGAATTGGCTTGGAGTCTATGGATGGAATTGGAACTTTAGAAGGCTAATGATGTTTATAAAATACATGGATCAAGTAAGAGAAGGGCTTTTGATCATTTTCAGAATTTTTATTTGTGAGGAGAGCTAGTGGAGTGCTACTCTACTTGCCTTAGAGGCAATTTCGAGGGTGAAAGATTCCCATCCTAGTTGGTGATTGGAAAGGCCATTCAGACTTTTCATTTGGAGATTTTATGGAGTCATATGTTGCAGGTGCAAGCTACAGGGCAGCTCATGGTCACTTCTAGTTCAACTTGTTTCTCCATCCATTTCAAGCTTTCTTAGCATATTCTTGTTCCTTGAGGGATTGCGCACTTGGTGAGTTGTTGTACTCTTTGGGGGAGCTTCTAATGCCCCATTCTTTTATCATCTGATGTAAATGATCTTTTCTTAATATTCATAACAACTTCAGGTCGAGATTCCAAGTGGAAATTGTTCGGGTACACAGGGTACTCCCAAAAGACCGAACACCAAGAGCAACCACTTCACATAAACATATCACAGATCAACACACCGATGTTTTGACGTGGTTTAAACCTTCGAGAGAGAAACACTCCACGGCCCCAGCCAAATAGCTTCTACGGAGCAATTTATTATGCAAAGAAAGAAAGTTACAAATGAGCTTCTCATAATCGATCAACTAGACAATGACCCTCCATGCTCTTTAAATAGAGATCATGGACCAATCAAGTGTTAAGCCATGGATCAAGGTTAGGTATGATCTAAGAGAAGTTGAGCCGTCGGATCACGAACATATTGTGACCGTCGGATTAAATATTTACAAACGCATACTAATGCATATTAAAGAAACACACTTTTCCTAACGGATATATTACACAAGTTGATCTTAACTAACTCCTAAGTGTCTAAATATCCTAACATCCCCCCTTAAGAAAAACTTGGGATAGGATTGAAGGATTTACAAAAATGACACTATTAGGAGAAGGAAGGAGGCATTAGATCGTATCCTCCCTTAATGACAAATTCCTGAACTCCTAACATAGATCGAAGTTTAGAAAACTTCGCTTCTGTAAGAGACTTAGTGAAGATGTCTGCAACTTGATCATCTATAGGACAAAAGAGCACTTCAAGAACACGATCATGAATAAGATTTCTGATGAAGTGCATATGCAGCTCAATGTGTTTGCTGCGTTGATGTAGGACTGAATCTTTGGCAAGCTTGATGGCACTTTGATTGTCGCACCAAAGTGGAATAGGCTGCTATTGCTCGAATCCAAACTCTGAAAGGATCTGTCGAAGCCATAAAGCTTCTTGATTGGCATTAACCGCTACTCGATATTCTGTCTCTGCTGAAGAAAGAGCAAGAGCTTGTTGTTTTTTACAATCCCAAGTGATAGGTCCAGATCCTAGACTGAAAACATAACTTGCTATAGACTTTCGATCATCAGGATCGCCGACCCAATTTGAATCAGTGAAACCAAGCAACAAAGGTTCCCCCCCTGTACTGTAATGAATCCCAAACTGAATTGTACCTCGAATATATCGAAGTATTCTTTTAGCTGCTTTCCAATGACTTTCATGAGGTGTTTGCATATAACGGGAAACATGACCAACGAAAAAGGAAAGATCAAGATGGGAATGAGTCAAGTATAAGAGACTACCAACAAGCTGACGATACAAGGTGGCATCTACTTCAAGTGAAGTACAAGTGGCAGAAAGTTTGACTCTAGACTGGAAGGGAGAAGAGGCTGGTGTACAATCTTCCATGTGAAAGCGATGAAGAAGGTCACAAGCATAGTTAGACTGAGAAAGAAAGATTCCTTCTTTGGTTTGCAGGACTTGGAGACCAAGAAAATAATGCAAATGTCCTAAGTCTGACATTTCAAAATTTTGCTTAAGACTGGATTTCACATAGGTTATAAGCTTAGGGTCACTAACAGTAAGAATAAGGTCATCAACATATAGAACAAGTATGATGAGATGGTTTCCTACATTCTTGGTATAGACATTGGGGTCAGAATGGCATCTAGAAAAACCAGTGTCAAGGAGAAAGCTATCCATTTTGGCATACCAAGCTCTAGGAGCTTACTTAAGGCCATATAAGGATTTCTTAAGGCGACAGACAAGGCTAGAGTTATTCTGAACATATCTAGGAGGTTGTTCCATGTAAATTTTCTCCTGTAAGTCACCATGTAAGAAGGCAGACTTGACATCCATTTGATGGACTTCCCAGTTATGTAAGGCTGTAAGGGAAGAACAAGGTAGATGGAGTTCATTTTTGCAACAAGAGCAAAGGTTTCATTGTAGTCAATCCCCTCAACTTGGGAAAAACCTTTGGCAACTAACCTTGCCTTAAGTCTTTCAACACTTCCATCTGATGCATAATTAGTTCTGTAGACCCATTTACATCTGACAAGTTTTCTTCCTTTTGGAAGAGGTACAAGATCCCAAGTATCGTTCGCCATTAAGGAATGATATTCTTCATCCATAGCTGCATCCCAATCTAAATTTCCTGAAGCTTCTGCAAAGGTTTCTGGATCATGATTCTCGGAAAATTGAGCCAAAAGAGAAGAGGCTCACTGAAACTGAGAACGTGTTCGACGTTGATCTCTAGGATCACCGGCAAGATCACCAGCTGCTTCACATGTTGAACAGACCCATCAAGGAAGCACTTGTGCTGGTGCAACTGGAGGAACATGAGCAGGAGGAGGTGGATTTTCATCCTCACTGTCATCATCATAAAATGGAGTTGGAAATCTGTCAAGGAAGTTGGAAGAAGAAGAAGGCACAATCGCCGAATCAGGCTCGCAGGCCAAAGATGGCACAATCGCCGAGTCAGGCTCGCAGGCCAAGATATTTTCATCAAATTTAACATCTCTTCTAATGATTATATCATGAGAATGTGGTTGAAGAAGTCTATAACCTTTTACATCTTCAGAATATGCAACAAATATGCACTTTTCACTTTTAGGCTGCAATGCTTTCCATTTTTCATCCGGAATATGAGCCCATGCTTCACTACCAAACACATGGAAGTGACTTACATCAGGTTTAGTTTTACTCCATGCTTCTTCTGGTGTGATACCCTGTAAAGCTTTAGCGGGGGTGCGATTAACTATGTAATTTGCACAATTAATAGCTTCAGCCCAAAATTGAAGACTCAGTCCCTTAAATTGGATCATACAATTAGCCATTTCTTTTAAAGTGCAGTTCTTCCGTTCAGCTACACCATTTTTTTGTGGTGTATATGGAACAGTTTGTTGTTGTTGGATTCCTTGTTCAGTGCAGAAAGTAGTGAAATTTTTGTTAACATATTCTCCTCCATTGTCAAATCTTAACTTAATAATTTGATGACCAGATTGTTTTTCAACAAGGGCCTTGTAGGCCAAGAACATGTTAAATAATTTGCTCTTAAGTTTTAGGAAATAAACCCAAGTGCGTCTGGTGTAATCATCAATGAAAGTTAAGAAATATTTGAAGCCAGAAAAGGAAGCAGATGGAAGAGGACCACACAAGTCACTATGCACAAGCTCCAAGGGAACCGAGGCGTGCCAGGAGGCATGTTTGTTAAAACTGTCCCGATGATGTTTTCCGAGTACACAACCGGAAGAAACACCATCCCTACAAGATACCATCGGAAGACTTGTTACCATATTTTCTTTACATAGTTGTTGCAATGAGCGATAATTTAAGTGACCAAATCGCTCATGCCAAATTTTGCTCAAGTTATCACTATGAGCAACAAAAACTGAAGGAAAAGGTGATGACCCAAAGTTGTTAAATTTGTACAACCTAGTAATATCATCAACAATTCCAGTAGCTAGGACCTGTTGAGGATCTTTAAAATCCTTGATTACAACTTGGTGAGGTGTAAATGTCACAGTTTTACTTTCACCAGAATGAATGATTTGATAGACTGATAACAAATTGCAGAAAATTCTTGGAACACATAGTACATCACTAAAATGACCATTATCTACTGGAACTGTTCCAGCTCCTACAACACTTAGAGATCTATCATCACCAACAAATATTTGTTTGGTGTTACATTCATGCATAGTAGAAAAGATGGCTTAATCCTTAGCCATATGATAAGATGCTCCAGAATCAATGAGTCATTCATTTGAAGTAGAAGAAGAAGATGCATTATAAGAATAACCAGAATCACAAAGTGCAGCATGTCCACGAGAGGTGATTCTGAGGGCGAATCTAGGTTGATGTGGTGCTTCTTCATTGCTGCTTCCAAGGCTTCCATCTTCTTGAAACACTTAGATTCATCATGATTATCTTTCCCGCAATAGTTGCAATGACGCTCAGTCTTTTTGCCTTTTGGCTTGGATCCTTTGTCATTTTTTAAAGAAGGAGCCGACTGATTTGGGACACTTGGACTTTTCTTTCTGTTGAGACAATAAGGATTTCCCAGATGTATCTGCATTGTTAATTATTCCAAGATGGATGAGCTTATCTTGCTCTCTAATCAAGGAATCACAAAAGGATTCAAGACTAGGCTCTTGATAGCTAGCTGCAGTCAAGGATTCTTTCATGGAGTAAAATGTAGATACAAAAACATAATATGCAGGTCAAAGTTTTGAAAGAATGTGATAAATGCATTGTTTGTCTTCCCTCTTAATCTTGCATTCTTTACATAAGAGTTTAAGAGTTTTGTACTTAGATACATAATCTTGAATGCATGAAAAATCACTTGGATTTAAAGAAATCAACTCATTTTCGAGTTGATGACCTCGAATTTCATTGTGTTGACCAAACATAGATTCCAACTTGTCCTAAGCAGCATCAGGTTCATCTATTCCAGATATGTGGAATCACAAATCAGTAGAGATTGACATCCCAATCAATCCACGAGCTTCGTCACATCTATTTGCCCATTTTATTTTTTTATCATTATCAGTGGTGTTATCCCTAAAGTTGAACCCTGACTGCTAGGGTCAAGCTTAAGGAAATCTTAGATAGTAGATATCAGACATCTACTCAGCAATTTTTATGAATTTATGATGGGAAATGAATGTATGGTTTAGGTTGGATAATAAAAAACAAATGACAGGGATAATAAATAGTTTCAATGTCTAAACATAAACAGAAAATGATTGTGATCATAAACATACAAATGTAAGAGCTCAAGTTTCATTTCATAATATTGGCATAGTTGTATACTGGTCAAGAGAATCGCAACATGAAATTGAGACCATGCATTGACAAAATAATGACAGTATATACTTCATAGATTAAAATAAAACAGGCTCAAAGATTATACTTTACTTCAAAAACAGTCATCTCTGCAAAAGGTTAACATAAGAAACATCATACACACATGCCTGCAAACTTCTGTATTAGATTGTATGGACCCTTGCCTTAGCCCTCTCGGCTAGAACTCTACACCCTTCTCTACATTCAATACTAAAAGTTTAAATAGAAAACACAATCCTGTGTTTGTTACAAATTTTGAGGGATCAAAAAGATGTAAATAAGTCTCGAATCAATGCAAATATGGGAATGATGAGGCTGCTTGACACCTCTACCGCCATCTACTGCTGCCAAGCGTAGTGTTCTCAAATTGAATCTGTCTTGATGTGCTGGAAATGAATCGGTTAGCTATTGTTCCTTCAATCTCGAACAAATTTGGATACTTCGACATCTTCCCATGTTGCCTGCTAAGAATACTTCTAGAAATTTGAAACTAAATTATTGAAGAATTTAATATAATCCTCCATCTCTTGATACTCTGCCACTAGCCATCAAATGCTCAAATGATGCCCAGAAACATTCATTAAATCACTAAAAATATGGAATTGACCGCCGATGCTAATTTTGTGCCTTTTAAATTGTTTATTTGCACAAATGTTCTATCTCCATCCTCTGTTTCAGATCTCCAGTATATAAGCAAAAATCACATAATATGGTATTTCTTTATAAATGAATGGCTTCATATGCTCGTAAACATTACTTCCTTTGTGACACAGTGCTCCCATTTGAAATCGATCCACACATTGCCTCTACCAGCTACTGAAATGTGCTCCTCTCTATCAAAGACTTATTTTCTCGGATAGAATTTTAGGCTTTTCTGCCCCATCGCTATGGAAGGGAACAATGACTCCAAGACTGACTTGAATTCGTAGAATAGATAACACCTGGATAATTATTTAACAAGTTGAGCTCCTGTGATGGATGAACATCTCTGTGAAACACCAAACCACTGATATATCGCAGGCATACTCCATATCCTAAATAGACTCGTGTAAACACCGCACGCCCACCATGCACATAATAAACCTTCTCTAATTAGAAAAGCACCATAAGGGTTCGCTCCATGGAATATGGCAGTTTCTAAAACTAAAGACATTCCACCTTCAACAAAAATCGCAAGCCAAATACAAGGCCCTGTTCAACAAGAGAATCTCACTCTGACGAAACTTTAGTAGACAGGTCGATTTCATACAAGACTCCATGATCTGCACACAACTCTACCCATGGCGTTGATATGTATGGTGAATACCCTAAGTTGGCACCTGTGAAAATGTATTCAACAATTTGCAAAGGGTTACATGGAACATTAAATTTCAAACATTTGTTTGCTAGCGTTTAAAGCTTTCCGTCCTTGACACCTATGCACAATTTTAGGTAATAATGCTCTGCCTTGAACATTTCTTTATGGAATTTGGACAGAGTAGTTTTATTGATAACATCAATAAGTTCATCATCACATTGGCCCCGCCTATACACAACAACTTCTAGAGTTGGCTCCCTTTTCTCACATTCAACAAGTAGTTCTACAGGAAGGAGAGAACGAGCTGACAAAATGAGACCTTTAATGAAATCCTTTAGGCAATCATCATTAAGTAGTTAGCCAACAACTAAATGAGCATTGCTTGGATTGAATTTCTGGACGTAGCCTTCAATGTACCGTAGCATGTTGTTTGAATACAAGTAGTTGTATGTTACAATGATTACAAACTTAAAGCACTTCGTTTATCAAAGATATTGTGAGATCCTTTGTTAGTCCCATTATATTGTCAATGTATCCAACCATTGCTTCCACTAATGGAGAGGTAAGTGGATGACCTGCTAACGCTTTACATACACGCTACTAGAAATATAGAAAATCTGTTGGAGTAGACCTGGTGACAACAAGTGGGTTCTGTTTCTTTCCCTAGGGTAATTCTGAAAAGTCCTCTACTTCGTAGAACATCCTCTATACGAGATTTTCATGAGAAATAGTTGGAACTGGTAAGTAGAATATAAAAAGGGGCGGCCATATTGTAAATTAATGGCTGTAAAAGTAGAAACCAATAGTCTAGATGTGAAGAGCTCAAAAAAATAGGCGGTTTAAAAAAAACGGCACTGAAAATTGACTCCGTATGATGAAGTTATGGTTGAACAAAGAAAATGTTGAAGATGTCCCCAATAGTGACGTGGCAGATAGAGAATGAGCAGCTAAAAAAAGGACCCCCCTCTCCCCAAGATGAACATTTGACAATCACTTTACAAGAAAGTTGCTTTAAGTGAATCACTTTTGTAAAATAAGTGATTTCACTTTTACAATGATGTTACTTTAAATAGTGCAGCAATAAAAATGAACTTAAGTGACTCACTTTGTATTTTTATTTTTTATTATTTAAGTGAGATGCACTTTTACAATAAAGTAACTTGAAAATAGAAATTGCATGCACTTTTTCTTTTAAAAGTAACTTCCTAAGACTTGAACTCAAGACCTATTAAGGAATAAAACAACTTTGAACCAAGTGAGTTAGATTAAAATATATGTAAAATATGGGCAGGAGGAAGAGGATTTTTTTTTTTACTCTTCTCTCTCGGTTTCCGTGCTTGCCTCTTTTCCTGCAAATCACACCACAAACCGAAACAAAAAAACTTTTCCACACTAATGGGGTTAGATCTCGTTAGCTTTCCCGGAAATTCTACGTTTTATCTTTGTTTCTGATTTGCCAAGATCACACAAGGTGCATGGCAAAGAGCATACGCAGCCGAGAAAAACCCTTTCCCTTTCTGTTTCTGATTCGCCGATATCGCACAAGGTGCACGACAAAGAGCATACGCAGACAGGGAAAACAAAAATCCGAAGCTAAAAAAAAATCTAATAATAAAAACTGATGAAATATGAGATATTTTTGTTTTTAAAAACAGAAAATAAAAAAACGTCACTGTAACATTATACCTTCAGATCTGATGAAATACGCGTTTCTGAAGCAACCAGAAACCGTTTTTGATCAAACGAAAACTATTTCTCGATGGAAATGACATTTCTGACGCAATGGAACACCTACCATAGCACATAAATGCATAGAAATTTCAGAACCAAGAAACCCTTTCAAGTTTCGACAATACCAGTTCAAGATCTAGATCATAACCGGAAGCGGCTCTTCATAAAAGCTCTAATACCATGTTCGGGTACACATGGTACTCCCAAAAGATCAAACAACAAGAGCAACCACTTCACACAAACAGATCAAAGATCAACACACCGATGTTTTGACGTGGTTTAAACCCTCGAGAGGGAAACACTCCATGACCTCGGCCAAATAGCTTCTACGGAGCAATTTATCATGCAAAGAAAGAAAGTTACAAATGAGCTTCTCATAATAGATCAATTAGACAATGGCCCTCCATGCTCTTTAAATAGAGATCATGGACCAATCGGGTGTTAAGCCACGGATCAAGGTTAGGTATGATCTAAGAGAAGTTGAGCCGTCGGATCACGAACATATCATGACCGTCAGATTAAATATTTACAAATGCATACTAAAGAAACACACTTTTCCTAACGGATATATTACACAAGTTGATCTTAATTAACTCCTAAGTGTCTAAATATCCTAACAATGTAAATTCGATTATTAATGAGCAAATGGTGCCAATTTCCCCAATATGTTGATGTATGCCAATGATATGTGGATGTATTCGAATGGACCAGTGAACTACTAATGATTTAATGATGTATGGACTGTTAATAACCTGTTATACAAGTTTCATGTTTAGTGCATAAGCTTTTGGAGTCATATTGTTCATTTTCTTAGCATTTGGAGAAGATTGCCTATCATTTCCCCCAAGGTCGAAACTAGTCTTTTTGTACCTGATTGAAGAGGGTTGTATCAGACTTAATAACTTGAATGGAGATGTGTATGAACCTATATTTATTTCCCCTAGATGTCCCCTACCTCTGTTCAGAAATTCGATAGGGTCCCATAGCATTTGGAGAGCCATTTCTAGCATCTACCCAAGGGGGATTTGAACCCCAAATTGCTAGTCAAACTCCCTACTTTGGCCAGAAATTAAAGGAGAGTTACAGAAGCCTTTTGAAGACTCTAAAGCATCCATAAACCTCATATTCATGTCCCAATATCATCCATACACCTTCTGTAACAATTTGGGAGCATTTGGAGGTCAAGAAACCAATACTAGTCAAAGGTCGAACTAGTGGAAAAAATTGAAAATTTCACCATTTTAATAAAATTAAAAAAAGGGACATTACATCTATCCAATGGGATACCAAGAAAAATTCATGAAGCAATGGCTGCACTGCAAGATTCAATTTCTTGGAAATCAAGCTGGAAATATAAGATCAAAATGAGAGTGAGAATCCTCGGCTTAAATTCCTTGGCGACTCACTAATATTCAAAAGAATTGGAGATGTTCACTATTAATCCATTGGAACTTGCTTTCCAAATTTCACTCAATATTGATGCCAAGCTGCAAAAATAACTGCCAAACAAACCAAGTAAGTTCTCCAACACATCTTTGAATGCATAATTCTTCTGCTTCTCTACAACAAAATTCTGTCGGATCAATCACATAATAAAAAATAGCAAAGAAAATAGGAAGCATTGTTGGTACCATAGAACACATGGTCATAGTGATGATGAGTGTTTTGTTCAAAAGGCCCACGAAGGTAACCTTTGCTTGTAGAAAACAAGGTACACATTTAAAGTGTGGGAACTACGCGATACCAAGTAAATATGCAAACTATTGTTTGTACTATCATAAGTTGCTCTAATACTCAGCTTTTGATTCCTATCAATGGGGAAGCCCTTTTCACACGACTAACCAATCAAGAACAAAATCCAAATGAACCTTGTCCTTGAAGATGTAGTCAATAACATTGACTTGCCTACTAAATCTCATCTATAACATGATAGACGAGCATCAAACCTGTTCCATGCAGGTAACTCCCGTGACAACAAGTGGATGAGAGAAGCTGGAGTCTGTGCTGGAAGGATGAAGGGCTATGTTGATCGTCAGATCTCACATAAATCAACAGACTACATCAAGATGAGCCTAACATGAGGTGTTAGAGCGACTTGCACAAGCCATCCATTTCCATTACTTATCTATGGTTGGGAGAAGGAGCATCAGGCCGTGGGATTATAAGATGAAGGTGGAATGGGGGGGCTCCATAGAGCCAATGTGACTTGTGACAGTGGAAATCAATGAGAGAACAAGACTAACGAAATTTTAATAATGTTGGATGGGTCATTGAGTGAGTTAAATGAGTGAAAAAAAGGAAATTAAAGGGAAGAAGGGGAAGACTAGAAATGAGAGCCTCTCTTTATTTGGAAGAACAGATGGAGAGTTGGTTGCAGGAGAGGATTAATAGAAAAGAGACCTGAACCAAAGGTGGAAGGAAAAGAAGCTATCACAGAAGAATGAGGGACTAGAAAAGGAGTTCTTATATAGAATAGAGCACAAAGAGGAAGAAATAATTTGGTTCCATCAAGTCAGCTGGGTAGATCCACTTCTCAGAAAGAAAGAAGTGCAGTTATAGCACAATGCTGGGTAGAATTGTAGAAGAAAAAAAGAGAAAGGGAACAAGTTTGTTGCTCATGAAGAAGAGAAAGAAGGCCAGGGAGCTTGAGAAGAAATGGGCTGACAGTTTGCTTGGTAAAGTAGAAGAGCCCATAGCTCTTGGAGAGGAGACAAAAGTTGAAGAGGAACTTGTAGTTCCTATTTGCAAATGAAGAGCATTGGTAAGACACTTTTGTATTGTTGATGTAAGTGTGGGCCGAGACTTAGACCAATAGGCATTTCTTTTACACTTGAGGTTTGGTGTTTTTAGCACATCTAGCAAGAAAGGGCTTGGCCTTGTGCTGTTGTAATTCTTGTAACAACAATGCCCACTGAGGCTGCATGCATTTGCAAATTTCATTTCTATATTAATAAAAAGAAGCAAAGTTGTTTATTTTTAGTTGTGTATTTAATCCTTCACCATTTTGGTATTAGGGCAGGAAAGGTTTCTGCTGTAATTACAACTCCAACAAGAAGGAAATATTGGGTAGATGCTGTAAGAGAAACTCTAATCTCTTGTTGGGTAGAGTTGTAGAAGGAAGGATAGCTCCAACATTAAGGTTGCATAGAGGCCTTTGAAAAAGATTAAAGGTGCACATAATGAAGGACAAAATTATCAATGAAGAGAAGGGGATTCATTCTTAGAAGAAAGAAGATGAGCTTGTTGTTGCTCTTGCGATTTGTAGAAGATTTGTGAGCCTTGTATTTTGTAGACATAAGAGAGTCCACCAGGGTTGGGAAGTTGAAGTGCAGATATGAAATCTGCATGTTGTGAAGAGAAAATTTCAAAGAGAATGACATGGTAGGGTTGCTAGAGGGAGAGAAATAGCTCCAACACAGAGGGTTGATGGGTAGATCTATTGGTGTAGAAGAAGATAGTTCCAACAAGACACTGTCGTGGAAGATTGTTGAAGGGGTTGGAGTAGGGAAGAAATATGCAATGAGAGGACTTGCAGATTTGTGAAGACCACTGCCTGGTGAGATGCAGTATGGTTCAACAGGAAATACACGAGTTGCAAGAGATAAGTGCATACCTTGTAGAGACATCAGATGCACACTTGGATGCATTAGAAAAAACCTTGCAAAGAAACAAGCCAAATAAATTGGCTTATGAAATTGAAGATGAGTGGGAAGAGGTGTCTCTTGAAGAGAACTTGCTTTTGAAGCTGCAAAGAAGTTGACCATAAGGCTGTAAAATATGAACAATATGAAGATGGAAAAAAGATGTTTGTAGCAATGCAAAGCAACAAAGGGAAGATAAGGGTATTGTTATCACATATATAGTAGCCGGGCTACCATACATTATTTTTCTCATTCCAGTACACTATTCAGCCAGTTCCCTTGCATTTGAGATGCCGAGATGAGCATCTATATTGGATCACTATCAGATTGTGGACAGCAGTTGCATTCCCCATTCCATGACTGAGTTTCAGGACACTCAGAGAGATGACCGATGTAGCCATTATATCATTGGTACAGAGCAGACAGTAGTGCCCAGAGTTACAGCAGCAGTCTCAGAGGACAGATGATGGTACAGGTTGATGAGCTTGCAGGTATATGAATCAGTAGGTATATCATGGTGTTATGGTTAGATTGCTTTTATACTTATTCTTATAGCATGTCTTAGCACTTAGTGTCATGATCTGGCGATCATATAGATATTTGGACCTGGTTGATCTATTATACATATTATATTGTCCCTACTCAGACTTAGAAGTTCACTATTCATACTCATTGGTTTTACCCTTCTTCGGGAGAATAGAGGTGATCATTCAACCATACCTTGGCTTGCTAGTGTTGGCTCCATTATTCATTGTCTTCATCCATCCATGGCCTACCTTTTAGATTATCACCCTGACTTACTACTTGACTAGTGACATGGAGGACTTTTCCCCACTGTAGCCTCTGTATTGGATGAACTTCCCTGTTTATTGTGTCTCGGCTCTGAGTTGGTGACAAAACTTACCTATGGTGAGTTGGAGTTCCTTGTGAATTCCCCCTAGTCACTAAAGTCGTGTTGGCTAAACCTGAAACTTTTAGTGCTGCCATCAATACAAAATCTGGAAAATGAAATGCTATATCTTGTATGAAAAGCCCATTCATGCAATGTGTTTCTAAACACACATGAATGAGAGGCATGCCAAATGAACATGGCAATGAAAATAAAATGTTATATCTTTTGGAAAATAAATACCTAGGTAAACAAGCTGTCCATGACACACCTAGAAGTGCTCAGGTAAACAAGTGCCTTAAAAACACACCTGCAGCAGAAAGCCTAAAAGAAAAAATGTAAATCTATGCAATGTGTTTGTAAACACACATAGATCAAGGCTATGGAAACTTCAGGCCCAAAAAGCAATGGAACTTAAATGCTATATCTAAACAATTACTGGCCTTATTTGTATTATGGATTGTGCGCATCTGTGAAGGTGAATAAACCCTCTTTAAACAACTCATCCATTTGTGAGACACCGCCATTCCCTGTGTTATTGCTCATTCGGTATATGCTATGGTGTGTATTCCCTTTCCCTTGCCAAAGTGTCACAAAGTCAAGTCAGTCAAGTCATCCCTTAGCCTAGCCAGTTAATTTAGCCTTCACCCTTCACTAGCAAATTGATCACAGCTATGAAGTGAGTATGATCCTGAAAGTCTAGTATGAGTAATAATAATAATTAACGACACTATATTTTTGGATTTAGATCGCCAGTTATGATTACTCTGTGTTATAATTTCTATTTGAATAAGTTGTAGAGCATGTATTAACCTTGACACTTTGCAGCAGCCTTGGATGATGGTCTGAGTTATATTTGGTCTTGGTTAGACCTAGTTTGACCATGGAGGACCATGGGACATGAGATGTTAGACCTTATGATGATATGGATAGATGATATATGGTCTATGTACACATACATGATGATTCTATGCAGCAGCTACAGGGTTATGATGATGATTCTGGGGTTACAGCAGTGTTTGTATATGTACAGCGCATTATTATTGGCCTTGTTCCGGTATATTGGATATTTATTTTGATCATGCAGAGACTCATATGGTGTATGAGTACACATCTTGGATAGATTTGGACCTTCTGAGTCCAATGGGACAGTTTGTTTTCAGTTCCGGGCACTTACAGTGATGATTGAGCCTCAGTAGGCTGTCCCAGTGCAGTTTTGCTCTGTTGGAGGCCCTGTCGGAGCAGAGATGACTTTTATCCGGTTGACCTAGGGCGCTGATGATGGAGGGGGTGGTCCAGCCACTTGTTTTTACCATATTACCCCACTTCCGAACACATTGGTGCCCTCACCTTGACAACGCCAGCACTCCAGGAGGCTGTTTGGGGCAGTTTTACGCTTCCCGAGGCATTTCAGGATTGGTAGAAATGGCTATTGAGGAAATCGATTTGGGCTACTGAGGAAAAGTTATGGCATGGGATGATCAGTGATGATAGATCGGGACCTTCCACACCTTCTCCAGCAGTTTCGGCTTCATCGGGGCCCGCATCCATCACTTATGGCACTTTCTGTGGATTTTTTGAGGTCTTTTGAGGACCACGACTTCACTATGGAGGCACGATTTGGTACATTCATGATTATTTTTTGGTTATTGTGCTATGGGGATTGACCAAGGAGGGATAAAATTACCCCTTGGACCCACCATAAGCCTCTTATGATATTTTATCATCATGATTTGGTGGGATTCCCCTCTTATAGGGCGATTTTGTCCACTTACATTATATTTTATTAGTGATCCATGTATTTTATTGTTGAGCTCATCTCAACCATTGATTAGACATTTGTATCTTTTAATCTTAGCCACTCATTCAAAAAGTGGTTAGGGTTTTGGTGCCTCTCCTTCCTATTTAAAGGAGAGAGCCTCTCATTGTAAAGAGGACTTTTGGCTCTGGATTATTGGAATAGAAAATTATTATTGCATCTATCTCCAGTGTTGTGGTGAATGCTTTTGGTGTTCGTTCGTTGGTTCTTCCTCTGCACTGAGTTATTGAAGATATTGTTTGCCATATATTTGTACCACGATTTTGCATCTACAGGTGGAGGCCGATTTGCTTGGAGGAGGAGGTATTGGTAGGGGAAGACTCTCCCTACTTCTTCTTTGGAGCTCTTCGTTGGTAACAGGGAGTATTACTGTCCCAGGACCTTCTATTTCATGTTACTATTTGCATTTCTCTTGTATTTCTTCCATACTTGATCTTACTGATTGAATCTTCATTCCTTGGTTTGACAGGTAGAGGAAGGCGCACTTGTGGGCTAGGGCATCATTTCGGCAAGCAAAATCAACAATCTCTCATTTGATCTCTGCGGGAATCTTCCTCAACATCAAGGCATCTCATCCACATCACTCAAGTATGATCTCAAGGTAAGTTCTATCTCCATGATCTATCCAATTGTCTAAAATATTTAAAAACCCTAAATACTTCAAAACCCCATTTTACATTTTCTCAGACCTACTTAGATCTAGTGGGTTGTTGGGCATAATATTGAAAACCCACCTCTATAGCATCCACGGCATCCCGGATCTATAGTTTGGTGAGGATTGGCTTCCGTTTGACCCCTCTCCCATACCAACTTGGCTTCTCCCAAGCAAGGCGCACTTCACTGATTGAGCAAGTTGACCTAGATCTAAGTGGTGGGTGTTTGAGATTCCACTTGATTTGACATCTACATATCCAATAACATACACCCAGGTTGTCACTTTCCTGAAATTCACCTTGTGGGCCCCATTCCACATTTTAAGGGATTTAATCCCCATTTTGGGACCACTTGAAACACTTAAACTCAGATCTACTAAGATCTAACCGTTGGATTACCACGAAATTTCAGATCCATACTCCAACCTGACCGATCTACCCGGATCTAAAGTTTGGATGCCATCCGACTTGTTTTGACCCACCTAACCCCACTTTTTAGCCTCCTTGGGCAAAGTCGCACCACCTTGGAGAAGTGAGTTGACTCACTTCCAGGAACTGGGTACTTGAGATTTTTGGAGATTTAGAACCGGAATAATTCAAAACCTAGGTCTAGACTATCACTTTGTCAAATCTTGCCTTGGGGATTGCATTCCTTGTTTTAAGGAATTGTGGTCCACTTAGGTCAAACCTAGGTCTAGATACATTCATCCATTAAGACCTCTATTGCCCACTTGTCCCAAGTACTAGGAGTCCTAAACCACAAGTCAACCCTACTTTGACTCCACTTCCCAATTCCCAAGGCACTGGTTTCTCACCAAGTTAATTCAAATTTTCTAGATTGTTGGGTTGACTTGTGGTTTGACTTATGCATTGTGAACTAAACCCTTGAAGCTATCATGTACCATGGTCAAGCTTGTCGTCTGTACTAGTTAGCCCCAATACAACCCTTAATTACCCTGCATTGGACACATTTCCCAAGGCAGTGGACTTTCCAACATTGAACTAGTACACTAGCCCTAGATCTCACTGCAAACATTATAAGTCACTCTTACATCAACCATGAACCAAAGCTATACCTATTGAACCCCTCACTTGGCTTGTAATTTCATCCTTAGGTCTAGGATAAACCATACACCTAACTTCACTTAGAAATACCCTGATTTGGTGTCTTGGTTTTGATCTCTCCTGTCGGGAGTAGATCGGGTCTCCCCCTTTGTTGTATGGGCTAGATAACATAAAGCGAAGGTTGCCTCGACTAGCGTGACAACCATATATATTGGAGGTCGAGGTGATCGTGGTTGCACCTTTGAGTTGCCCTTCCCTATTGCCATCCATGACTGGATCCATCCATAGGGGTAACTACATCATAGGTGATAACAGGTATCTAATTGAATTTGAAATCAACTGAAGTGAAAGTGGATCTCCATATTGATGTGGAGATAGAAGAAAAAATTGAGCATGCTTGAATAGAAGGAAGAACAAGAGTTTGTTGTCAACTTTGTATATAGGTTTGGCATTGCGTGCCCGAGGAAGAGGAAATGGAGAGTGAACTTGTAGTTGCATGCATGCAAGGAGGCTTGGATTTGTAGTGAAATGAAGAAGTGGAAGACTCACCAACATCGGATTCACTAATTCCTTTGTTGACTCCCGTGCTTTCCTACAAGTACTAAATTGCATAGAGATGGAGTGGCCAAGGAAGTGACACTAGAGGATGAATATGTGGAAAATTTTGTTTTCCCTAAAGTGCATTGTCATGTTTTGATTATTGGCGTCAGAGACATGTGCATCGCTGTACATCTTGAAAAAAGTCCATTACGACTAGAGAGATTTTTGAAGTAAGGATGTCCATGCAAGCATCGCAATGGACAAGGTAGCAACACATGTTGAAGGAGTGGAGGATGCTCCAATGATGATGTAGGTTGCAACAATAAAGATTGCATACATAGGGAAATGATGTAAATTGCACTAAAGTGAGGGAAGGGGCACTATAAAGAAGTGCATGTGCCTTGGAAAACAAAGGCAGAAGAAAGCCACCAATGAGTGGTTCTACAGAAGGAATCTATTGCCAAGGATCATACCATTAGAGAGGATGAAGAGGACAACAAAAGGGACCTTCTTATGCTTGTGTAGCATCATGTAGGAAGAATTTCAAGTAGTGGCCCAAGAACAAAAGGGTGTGGCATTGCTAAACACAAATCAGAAAGAATTTTAAGGATCCATGTGTATTTTTAAGTGTAGAAACTTTGTTGAATCTAATTAATTTTTAAAATGTTAGCTATAGAATGTTTGACTATATTTTTATAAAAATATTCAAATTTCTAAGGAGTTTATATAGTTTCTAGAGATTTTTGCGATTTTTTAAGTAAAATAATTTTATCCTAAGAATTTGGGCAAATCAGTTTTAGAAAAAAATGAAAAATTAGCCTAGTGGTGAAGTTTAGCCCCTACAATTTTACTTTACAGAAATGTTAATAAATAGAGAACAAGATAATATGTAGGTGTGGACATGGTGATGCCTTGCTTCATTACATTACATGTTACAGCCTAGATGGAACTTGTAACCATGAGTGTAGCAATGATGAGGGAGATAATGTTGGAGAACAAGACGAGTGTTGAAGGGCTTGAACAAGTTGACATGTAGAGAGAGTTTGGTGAAATCAATTGCCAATATTGGTGATGACAATGGAGATATTTCATCTAGGAGGAAGGATGCATAGTTCATGCATCTAGCATTGAGAATAGAGCACATTGGAGGGATGACCAAATAATCTAAATTGCAATAAGTGTGTCAATGGAGGAGGTACTTATGGAAGAGGTGAATGTGGGAAGTATCATTCCCCTTATTGATTGTTGTGTTTTTATTGTAGGTATATGTAATGTGTAAAATGATGCCCATGAATAACAAAATCTCAAGAAAGCAAACGACCTTCTCAAAAATTGATAATGTCCATACAAGCGAGAAGATGAGTGGAGTAGAGCAAAGAATAATTGAGGACATTGCAATCATGATGAAACTTGAGACCATGGAGGTTGGAACCTCGAAACAAGAGAAATACAAATGTTGTTGACCAATGTCCATGTGGTAAAGTATGAAGAGAGGTAGATATTTGTTTGTTTTGACAGATCTTTGATTTGGAAAAGGAAATTTTCATGGAGAAGCCCCTACAAGCATATTTAGCCAATGGAGAGGATGCAAAGGACAAAGGAGAGGACAATGTGATGTCCTTGCAACATCAAGTTTTGATGATGCAACATTAAGTTTTGATGTGATGACTTTCAGAATAGATCTGAAACGGTTGGATATGGAGCGAAAGTGATCGACAACAGTTCAACTGAAAATAGATATGGACCCCAGGTATGTACGGCTTCCTAACATTTCAGGTGTTTCACTCGGCCACCAATGCTGTCTAACAGCTTGCGTATTGGGGCAGTACCCCTCACTCCACGGCTCAGGTAAAACTGATAACCACTTTTCCACAAACGACAGCTCTTGGTTTACCTCACGGGTGGGAACTAGTCAATCAGGTAGGGGTCGTTGCCCTTTTCGCTGGCAGGTCCTCTCAATGGGCCAGCTACTTTGGGGTTCCTGTGGTACTCCTCACAATGAGTTTTAGGGCTTATGCCCAAGTACTTCCCACAGTTAAGCGGATAGAGATTATTCCCAACTCCGAAGCTGCAACAGATGTGAAATTTTTTTTTGGCAGAAATTCCACCCAACGAGCCCAAGAAAGTGCTCTGATACCAGATGTGATGAACCTGCAATAATTAATTAATGCAAATACACGAGATATCAGAAATAACAGAACTCAGAATCACTTTTATATTGATCACGGGCCACTTCGAGGGGGAAACCTCCTTTGAGCAAGCTCAATACAATTAAATTCACAGTGCCTTCATAGGCCTCAACACACACTTATTTACTAAGTCCAGGCGCCAATACCATGGGTCAATACTATGTGTCAATACAAACCATGGGCTAAGTCTAGGCGCCAATACTATGAGTCAAAACCATGGGACATATAATACTATGGGACGGCTTACAAAGCATATGCGTTCAATACTATGGGCTAATATAAACTATGGATCAACAAATACTACGGGATGACTTACAAAGCATATGCGTCCAACAACAATATACTAACAAAGTAAAGACATGGGTTCCTAACAGAATCTTTGAAAACTCCTACCCCAATATCTTCAATCACGGTTTTCGAATCCCCTACAAAAGGTACATTTGAGTGGAGACTAGTTTTAGGTGTGCAGTAGTCTAGTTGATCGATCGTGACAATCTTCCCTTGGCGCGGGAATCGAATAACTCGAAATACTGAAGACACTACAGCCGTCATCTTCTGTATCCAACTACGTCCCAATAGAAAATTGTAATCTATGGGCGCGTCCACTACCTCAACATCTACTTGAACTGTTTTACCTCCCAGTTCAACTGGGAAAGCCATGATAAGTCCAGTGAGGTGGGAACAAATGACCATCAAATGCTTTGAGTATTGTATGGGATGGTACTAGGGTCGGTGATCCAAAATCTTTCCAGCATGTTAGTGACATGACACAAGTTGAGCCTCCTTCATCCACAATGGTTCGAAAAATGTTCTTACCATGTGAAGTCACTTTGATCTGAAATGCGATTTGTGATGGAAGCCTACATGTGGATTGTTCTAAGTCAAAAGTTATCAAATTGATGTCAAATGGATCGATATCACTAAGAGCAGACAATAATGTTGTTAGGAACCCATGTCAACCCTTCTATTTACTTTGTTAGTATATTGTTGTTGGTCGCATATGCTTTGTAAGTCATTCCGTAGTATTTGTTGATCCATAGTTTGTATTATTGTTGTTGGACGCATATGCTTTGTAAGTCGTCCTGTAGTAATTGTTGATCCATAGTTTGTATTGGCCAATGGTTTGTATTGACACATGGTATTGACCCATGGTATTGGTGCCTAGACTTAGTATATAAGTTTGTGTTGAGACCAATGAAGGTACCGTGAAGTTATTTGTATTGAGCTTGCTCAAAGGAGGTTGCTCCCTTAAAGTGGCTTGCGATCAATAAAAGTGATTATGAGTTCTTTTATTTCTGTTATCTCGTGCATTTTCATTAATTAATTGTTGCAGGTTCTTCACTTTTGGTATCAGATCACTTTCTTGGGCTCGTTGGGTGGAATTTCAGCCAAATTTTTTTTTGCATCTGTTGCAAGTTCGGATCTAGGAATAATCCCTATTCACTTAACTGTGGGAAGTGTTGAGATATTGTAACTTCAAAGAATATTATATTTGTATTTTATCATTCTGGAGATGTTTCATTCCTCCTTGAAGATCTTATTATATATCCGGAGATGTTTATTCCTCCGTCGAAATGTGGTAACATGGGTTATTAGACTTCCCTAGTGGGGGTCGGCCCTGTATGTGTTATGTGGGTCAAAGGGTTATTAGACCACCCTAGAGGGGTCAGCCCAGTCATTTATAATAGGGTATTTAACCTAATGGTTAAATACGAGCCTACATGTACTTGTGTAAAAGATATGTCAGAGTAGTGTATAAATAGAGGAGGTGTGTTCCTCATTTGACACACTCACTCACTTGAGAGAGACGCACTTGTGGAGGAGAGGTATGCTATAGTGGAGGAGGAGATCATGTCTTTGGTTTGCATCTTTGTATATTGCTGGTCATCTATATTGAGGAAGCTTTACTGGGTTTTCTACCCCATGAGGGTTTCCCAGGATAAATCTGTGTCTCTTGTGTTTATGCTATGCTTGTTGTTTCTTCAGTGATCCTGTATATGCTATTATTGTGAAATGGAATGTAATGCTGCTTTTTTCTGTCTTAGAATATTAAATTTTAACATGGTATTAGAGCTAAACTGAAGGAAGGCAAGGTATGGCACTTACGACACTTGCTTTACTTACGACAATTTGAAGGTTAGGGTTTTATATAGCAAAAACCAGTCATCGTGGAACTTTCACTATAAATCCATTTTGGTGAAGGTTCAGGATCTGAAACCTTTACAGGTCGTAGATAACATCTTTAGGTATCTTGTGTCCAAAGGGAACCCTCAGATTCGTTTTACTTTGTAAGTTATGATCAGTACAAGTTAGGGTTTCTGCCTCTTCCAGATCTCAGTCAAAATCAGGTGACCTAGGAAAAAAGGTCATAACTTGGGCTAGGAAGCTCCAAATGAAATTTAGTAAAAAGTGACAGGTAGTACACAGACTGTACTATCTCAAAAAACTTTTTCAGAGGCTGAAGCGGAACCAGTGACACGTGGCACTCCGTACAAGTTCGCTCTCCTGTTTTATCCCATAAACAGGCCACGTTACGACACTTGGAATAACTCTCTCTCAGAGAGTCCAATTGATGTCAGAACTGTCAGGATGGAAAGATAACAGAGCGAGATATCTCAGGAAAAGTTTTCAGAGGCCGAAGTTCAAATAGTGACACGTGGCACGCCGTACAAGTTTGCTCTCCTGTATTATCCCATAAACAGGTCACGTTGCGACACTTGGCATAACTCTCTCTCAGAAAATCCAATTGAGGTCAGACTTGTCAGGATGGAAAGATGATAGGTCAGGCTACTGCAAAAAACGTTTTCAGACCCTGTGGATTGAAAATTTCAGAGTTATAGCAGAAACAATCAGGTACATATTTCTGTCAAAACAAAATTATTTTTGGAGCACCTTTATTCATGGCTTCCAGAATTTAGGGTTTTGGAGAAAGTTAGAATTTTTGGAATCGGAGTCCACGGCTGAATGCTACTCAGGAAAATCAAAATTTAGAGACCAAGATCAAACTTTTGGTTGGGTAGAAGACCGGGCTTCATCAAACCCTAGTTCGGGTTTCTGTCCAGAAGATACAGAAGTTTCGAAGGCAATTTTGAGGGGTCAAATTTTGGAGATTTCAAAATTAAAGAATGCTAGTTTGATCAGCTCAACAAGACACATTCTTCCATCCATTCAAAAGTGTGAAATTCAAAGATTGAATTTTTAGGGTTTCTCTATCAAACCCTAATCAAGCTCCAGATCAAGTTTCAGGGGGAGTTGAGGCTAAGGCCTTACATAAGAAGACTACAAAAAGTCTCGACAGGTATGACTTAAGGAGGTTCAGGTATGCCTTGAAATCTGATTCTTGATTAAGTTCATAATGTGTTTGTCTTCATGTTATTTATTAGTACAATCTTGATTAATGTTATTAATTGTCTTATCACCCTAGTAACAATATGAATGCATGTGAATGATCGAAGACATTCATTGATTAGGGCTATATGATTGTACTTATGCATTATGGTGTTGTGTGAGGTTGATGTTGTCTGCTAACAAGATACAGGTACATCACAAAAGACAAATCAAGTTCCATGACCATGAAAACATGAAGACAAAGACTCACGAGGTTTGTATGACTTTGTTATATTATGTTTAACCTATGAGACATGCAGGTTCTAGCTCAGGATCTCTAAATCATTGAAGAGATTGTTTAGATATGTTGTACATAACTAAGCAGGTATACTAATCCAGGTATGTTTTCCTATGTCATGTTAGAATCTTACCTTGTGTAAGTATACTTGGTATGATTGGTTAGTAATCAAGGGTTTATGCATATTATGTCTCTTATCTTGGTTGATGATTTAACTAAATAGATCAAACAAGAATATGCATGAGTAAAAGAAGACTTCCTTGAAACCCTGAATACTAATGATCATGACTGTACATATTCAAGATTATTTAGAATTAGAATGTTTTGATAATATTGAGAATATACTAATGAATGTATGTTTGTGTATGAGATCATGAGGATGACACTAGTGCACACTTGAGCATGCACAGTGGTACAGAATGAATAGAAGTTCAGAAGACATACAGAAGATCAAGCGGGACGCAACCACACAAACATAAAAGATAAGTATTTGAGTTGTTATTAGAAATAGTAAATGATATTGCTTGTATGCATATTTGTATTCCTAGAATATATCACGCTGAGTGTAAACATTCATAAAGCATTGAACAGTATACTACTAATATGCATATGATTGGTAAGTTGGACAAACATTCCATTGTTGCTTGTCTAGAATGAAACCTCTTTGCTGACATGCTGAGAGGCGTGCACACTCTCGATAGTATGTTCTGGTAGAGATGGAAGGCATCTAGATAACCACTGTATGCATACAGGATATGGGAAAGTGTTGTGCCAAAGTATTGGTCAAAATAGTTGCATAACTATGTAAATGATATCTGTATGCACAATAGGTTATCATGTCAATATGATTTGATGATTATGAAGTATTACTAATCATGTACTTAATTTTGATTTGTAGGAAAGATCATGATGAATGATGAACTCTGAACAAGTGATGGATGTTCAACAAAAGATTTACAAATCAAAGACACTATAGAAAGCTTGTGGTTAAGAGATTCTCTTAGAAAGAGGAAGAGAATCATGATGAGATGTTTTGCTCCAAGGGACTAGATAAGACCATTCTCTTAATGATGTAATTAAAGAAGAAGTGTGAATCAGGTTCTGTATGGGTACCCAGGATCGGTAGTCAATTGATGAGCTTAATGATCATCATGGGTGATGTGGATCTCAACCTTTGGTACAAGGTTGAATATGGATTCTATACACATATGACATGGATGCAAGAAGGAACTCACCACAGAGTTCGAATGATTTTGAGGCTCATATTAGTAGACCCATCTGACGAGAGATGGCACAGATAGATATGCAGAAGATCACTCAATGCAGAGTGTGAATAATGGACAATTGACAGATTCATGACAAAGCTTGGGATTTACCAGAAGTAAAGTTGTTCCTAACCTTTACCTTAAGGTTGTGGATGATCAACCTATCATACCATTATTGTATGACGATGATCTCTTTCTGACAAGGAATGAGAAACAGGTCATGAAAATGGTTGCAGAAATGAAAATGAAAGATCTCGGATTAATGCACTACTTCTTAGGTCTAGAAGTATGGCAAGATCCAAAAGGAATCTTTTAAATCAAGGTAAGTATGTTGTGAAGTTTCTAAAAAGATTTGATATGTTGGAGTATAAAGCCATGGCCACTCCCATGGACTCCAACTTGAAGTTATTAGTTAATGACTCATCGTATTTAGTGGACCTAACCCTATATAGACAAATCATTGGGTCATTGATGTATTTAACAAATACTAGGCCAGATATATGCTTTGCTGTAAATACCCTAAGCCAGTATCTAGTAGAACCTAGAAAGGTGCACTTAATAGCTACAAAGCATGTGGTGAGGTACCTAAAAGGTACATTAGATTTTTGGTCTATATTATCTTGGAGGTCATGAACTCCGTTTACATGGTTACTCAGGTTCTGATTGAGCAGGAAGTGTCTCAGACAGAAAGAGTACATCAGGTGGATGTTATAGTCTTGAATCTGCCATGATCTCATGGTTCAACAAGAAACAATCTAGTGTGGCTCTCAGTACTGCTGAAGCAGAATATATGGCTGTCTGCTCTGCCAACTGTGAAGCAGTGTGGCTTCAGAAGCTATTATATGGAGTGTTTGACTTAGAAATGGATCCTACTGTGATTATGTGTGACAATCAAAGCTGCATTAAGATGACTGAAAATCCTGTGTTCCACGATAAGTCAAAACACATAGAGATTCGATACTTCTATATACGAGATATGGTGCAAAGAGGAGCTATCAAGCTCGAATATAGAAGCACTGAGGATGAGATTGCTGATATCTTGACTAAACCTCTGTCTCGAGTAAAGTTTGAATACTTTCGAGACAAGCTTGGTATAGTTCAAAAGGACCCTCCTCGAAAGGGGGAGTAGCATAGTATCTGATAACAAGTCTGTCTCATCAATGATGAGGTTACCTATTTACTGCACCTAGTTACTTAGAATTATTTAGATTTAGGAATCTTATATTTTTTCTTTTGATGATAGATGCATACATGCTTTTGATGTTAGATATACATGCTTTTGATGATAGATGTATACATGATTTTTATGATAGATGTATACATGCTTTTGATGTTAGATATACATGCTTTTGATGATAGATGTATACATGCTTTTGATGATAGATGTTATGATGAGGATACATGTTTTGTTATACATGTTTTGATGATAAGGATACATGTTTTGATGATGAGGATACATGTTTTGCTATACATGTTTTGATGATGAGGATACATGATTGACACATGTTTTGATGAAGTTCTTGGTAAACATGTGAGGGGATTGGATCATCCCTGGACTTCAGTCCAAAAGAAGAGCCGTAGACGTATGTCTTCGAGAATGAAGTTCTTGGTGAACATGTGAGGGGATTGGATCATCCCTGGACTTCAGTCCGAAAGAAGAGCCGTAGACGTATGTCTTCGAGAATGAAGTTCCTGGTGAACATGTGAGGGGATTGGATCATCCCTGGACTTCAGTCCGAAAGAAGAGTCGTAGACGTATGTCTTCGAGAATGAAGTTCTTGGTGAACATGTGAGGGGATTGGATCATCCCTGGACTTCAGTCCGAAAGAAGAGCCGTAGACGTATGTCTTCGAGAATGAAGTTCTTGGTGAACATGTGAGGGGATTGGATCATCCCTGGACTTTAGTCCGAAAGAAGAGCCGTAGACGTATGTCTTTGAGAATGAAGTTCTTGGTGAACATGTGAGGGGATTGGATCATCCTTGGACTTCAGTCTGAAAGAAGAGCCGTAGACGTATGTCTTCGAGAATGAAGTCCTTGGTGGACAGTTGAGGATTAAGTCATCCTTGGACGTGGTCCTAAATGTACGGTTGAGGATTAAGTCATCCTTGGACGTAGTCCTAAATGTATGGTTGATGATTAAGTCATCCTTGGACGTGGTCCTAAATGTACGGTTGAGGATTAAGTCATCCTTGGATGTGGTCCTAAATGTACGGTTGATGATTAAGTCATCATGTGGTCCTAAATGTACGGTTGATGATTAAGTCATCCTTGGACGTAGTCCTAAATGTACGGTGGAGGATTAAGTCATCCTTGGACGTGGTCCTAAATGTACGGTGGAGGATTAAGTCATCCTTGGATGTGGTCCTAAATGTACGGTGGAGGATTAAGTCATCCTTGGACGTGGTCCTAAATGTATGGTGGAGGATTAAGTCATCCTTGGACGTGGTCCTAAATGTACGGTGGAGGATTAAGTCATCCTTGGACGTGGTCCTAAATGTACGGTGGAGGATTAAGTCATCCTTGGACGTAGTCCTAAATGTACGGTGGAGGATTAAGTCATCCTTGGACGTAGTCCTAAATGTATGGTTGAGGATTAAGTCATCCTTGGATGTGGTCCTAAATGTACGGTAAGGATTGGATCATCCTTGGACTTTGGTCCTGTGAACTGAGCCGTAGACATGAGGTCTCCGAGAATTGATAGGACTGGATCGTCCCTGGACTTCGGTTCAAAAGGTACATGACAGGACTGGATCATCCCTGGACTTTGGTTCAAAAGGTACATGACAGGACTGGATCGTCCCTGGACTTCGGTTCAAAAGGTACATGACAGGACTGGATCATCCCTGGACTTCGGTTCAAAAGGTACATGACAGGATTGCATCATCCTTGGACATAGGTCCTAAAGAGAACTGGATTGATCGTGTGATGACGATACTGTTGATCGTGTAATGATGATGCTGATGAGGATGATGTGACGATGCTGATGATCGTGTGATGACGATGCTGATGATCGTGTGATGACGATGCTGATGATCGTGTGATGATGATGCTGACGATCGTGAGGATTCAGATATTGATGTAGCTATTTGAGTGCTGCAGAAGATAAAGACTCAGTACTGAAGATGTTGATGTTCCAGTAACTGGTTGAGTTACTGATGATGTTGAGAAAGCTTCCAATGATTTATAGATGTATCATGTATGATGTTGATGACTCCTTGCTCATGCAGATGCTGTTATAATATCCTTCTCGTTAAGGGGGAGTGTTGAGATATTGTAACTTCAAAGAATATTATATTTGTATTTTATTATTCTGGAGATCTTTCATTCCTCCTTGAAGATCTTATTGTATATCCGAAGATGTTTATTCCTCCGTCGGAATGTGGTAACATGGGTTATTAGACTTCCCTAGTGGGGGTCGGCCCTGTATGTGTTATGTGGGTCAAAGGGTTATTAGACCACCCTAGAGGGGTCGGCCTAGTCATTTATAATAGGGTATTTAACCTAATGGTTAAATACGAGCCTACATGTACCTGTGTAAAATATATGTCAGAGTAGTGTATAAATAGAGGAGGTGTGTTCCTCATTTGACACACTCACTCACTTGAGAGAGGCGCACTTGTGGAGGAGAGGTCTGCTATAGTGGAGGAGGAGATCATGTCTTTGGTTTGCATCTTTGTATATTGCTGGTCATCTATATTGAGGAAGCTTTACTGGGTTTTCTACCCCATGAGGGTTTCCCAGGATAAATCTGTGTCTCTTGTGTTTATGCTATGCTTGTTGTTTCTTCAGTGATCCTGTATATGCTATTATTGTGAAATGGAATGTAATGCTGCTATTTTCTGTCTTAGCATATTAAATTTTAACAGGAAGTACTTGGGCATAATCCCTAAAACTCATTGTGAGGAGTACCACAGGAACCCCAAAGTAGCTGGCCCATTGAGAAGACCTGCCAGCGAAAAGGGCAACGACCCCTACCTGATTGACTAGTTCCCACCCGTGAGGTAAACCAAGAGCTTTCGTTTGTGGCAAAGCGGTTATGAATTTTACCTGAGCCGTGGAGTGAAGGGTACTTCCCCAATATGCAAGCCGTCAGACAACATTGGTGGCCGAGTGAAACCTCTGAACTATTAGGAAGCCGAACATACCTGGGGTCCATATCTATTTTCAACTGAACTATTGCCGATCACTTCCGCGTCGTTTTCTAGCACTATCATCAACACTATCATTCCAAGAAGGATTACCTCCCTGCGGAGATTGCATCCAAAAATATTGGTTACTTCCTGAATTTTGTCCATTCTATTGTGGAACAAGATGCATGTATGGATTGCCCCCTTGTGGAGGTATGTTCTCATAATATTGGTTACTTGGTGGGACATGACCACTCCATTGCGGGATATGATTAATGAGTGGATTTACCCCTTGCGGAGGTATGTTCCAATAAGATTGGTTACTTGGTGGAACATGACCATTCCATTGCGGGATAGGATTAATGGGTGGCTCCCCCTTGCGGAGGTGGGACCCAATAAGATTGGTTACTTGTCGAAATCTGACCACTCCATTGATTGTTTCCTTGGTTTTGATAAGCGTTCCAAGGTTGATTTCCCCCTTGTGGGGGTGGTGCCCAAGAATATTGGTTACTTCTTGGAACTTTCCCACTCCATTGCAAAATGGGGTTGATAGGTAGATTGCCCCTCGTTGTGCTACCTGTTGGGGATATGTGATTACACCTAGGATTTGTGCTAGGAAAAGTTGGGGGATGACTTCCTGAGGAATTTCCACTAACCTGTGGAGCATAAAACCAATTGGAATTATTGTTCCATGGTCCATTAGTTCTGCCAGGAATATTAACATTCCATGGTGAAGGGTTTCCCCCAGAAGTAGAACTTGGAAAAAGTTTAGGTATACCAAGAGGATTTTGGTTTACTCCTTGACTATTTTGACCTTGATTAGCCAAACCATATGGAAAATCCATATTTGGTAAGGCACACCCTCCAATAGGGATCCCTGCAGATGAAGTGGATGTACTTCCAGGATTGGAACCCGAAACTGTACCAACTGGCACTAAAGTGCTGCTTGAACTTGCGCTAATAACATGTATACTAACTGCTAGGATTGATGTAGATGCAAAATTGGAAATATTGCTACCTACAACAACTGTTCGAGGTTGCGATGATGTAGTCCCTTGCGCTCTTGATGAAGCCATAGGGTCAATTGTTAAATTTTTGATATTATTCCAATAACTGAAAAAGAGTATTGATGTAATTCGATGAATCATTGATGTGAAGTACCAATGGGTTTGAAAGATTTGTCAAAGGTGGGTTTACATGAGTAGCTGTGTTGTTCTCTCGTTTTTCAATTTCAAATGGAGAAAGGTTATCAACAATGTTTGTGTGTTCTTCGTTAGGTGAAGTTTCAGTCTTTGTAACATCCCCAGTTTGAGCCCATGGCATTAAAACGTAAATGATGTAATATTGTTATAAAATCATGGTGAGGAGCTCAAGGCCAAGGCCCCGTCAATGATTTATTGATGCATATGGTTTGTGTGCTAGCCAGGCACATTGGAATTTCAACATCATGTAATATGCATTTTAATAAAAATACCCGCAATTAGCTATGCAATGCAACAAAGAGATGGGGGCATGATTTTATAAGGAATTGGGAGGGAAAACATTCAAACCCTTGGAGCCAATCAAGTCAATCCAAGTGTCAATGAGAGAACCCATCAAACCCTCAACTACCCATGTTGAATTTTGCACCCAATCATTCAAGAGTTGGTTGAGGTAGTTAATGCCTTGGGAATGGAGACGTATGGCTGTCCAAATTCGGGTATGGGCAAGCCACCCTTCATGGAATTTAGTGTTTGTCTCCTTGGGCAAGAAAAGAGCCACGAAATTGATCTCTAAGCCATTATTCACCATTGCTTTGCTCCCTCATGTAGCTCTAGCTTCCTGGGCGTTTCCCTCCTTGGGTTTTCTGTTTTCCCATTCATCTTTTAGCTGGGAAGGGGAATTTTTGTATTGATTACTAGTGGGGAAGAGAACATAACGTTTTTGGGTCTTCCTGGAGGTCGTTTAGGCCATTGGAAAGGATCATAACCAATGGGAGAAATTGGTTTAGCTCCCTGGGGTTGAATTTGAAATTCCACAATTCGTTTGGGTGAACCACGAGTTGGGAGAGCCAATGTGGTCCCTGTGTTGTGAGTACCTCTGTTTTAAATGTGTTGGGGTATGGGTAATGGGTAATCCATTGTTTTGGCTTGAGCTTGAGAGTAAGCATCCAGGGTTTAAGTGTAGCCTGATAAACCTAGTTGGACTGGCTTGGTTGAGCTGAAATGGTTAATGGGCTGTGTGTGAGCTTGAATGCCCCCTTTTCCTTGTGAGAATCATGCCCAGCTTGGGGGTGGTCTCTGAGTGCTGAAATAATACAAGCTGGGCAGAGACCTACGGTTGGGTGGAACGTTGCAGCGACATAGCTAGTTGTTTGGGGACCATTCTACCATAAAGATAAGTTTTTTTTGTCTATGTGATTTACTTCTGCAATGTTTAAATGGATGACTATTTTGATATGATGTATGCATATGATATGTGTGTGGGTAATGCTTTGAATTCCGCTGTGCATAATTTTCTTGTTTCCCATCTGCACACATCTCTTTTAATGGTGTGAATCTAATGAATGAGCTGAATTTTTATGAAAAGCCCTAGAGATTTCCATCATGTACCCTTCCTTACCTTGGATGGATGGGTGGGTACATTACAAAATGGTATCAGAGCTATTGGTTGCAGCATTGAACCTTTATGGGCTACCTATCACAGTTGCAGAGGTAAGTATGCTTCCTGCTCAGCATTGATAATTAAGAAAAATTCAAAATTGTTCTAAGTGTTTTTGAAAATTTTGTCTAAGTCTGTATCGGAAGGAACTTGAGAAATTTTCACCGAAATGGCGGAAAGAATTGGTGAGTTTTCGTCGCAACAGCGGAAAGAACTCGTGAGTTTTTCCCGAAATGGTTGACCGGAAGAACTCGGCGAGTTGCTCCGCAACGGCGGAAGAGATGGGCAAGTTCGTCCACAACGGTGGAAGAGATGGGCGAGTTGCTCCGCAACGACGGAAGAGATGGGCAAGTTCGTCCGCAACGGCGAAAGAGATGGATGAGTTGCTCCGCAATGGCGGAAGAGATGGGCAAGTTCATCTGCAACGGCAGAAGAGATGGGCGAGTTGCTCCGCAACGGCATAAGAGATGGGCAATTTCGTCTGCAACAATGGAAGAGATGGGCGAGTTGCTCCACAATGGCGGAAGAGATGGGCAAGTTCGTCTGCAACGACGGAAGAGATGGGAGAGTTGCTCCGCAATGGCGGAAGAGATGGGAAAGTTCGTCCGCAACGGCGGAAGAGAAGGGCGAGTTGCTCCACAGTGGCGGAAGGAAAAGCTGAGTTTTCGACCGGAAAAACTCAGCAAGTTTGTCCGCAAAGGGGCGGAAGAGAATGACGAAGTCCGCCGAAACAGAGAAAAATCACTTTGAATTCATGCGCCAAGTTGCGCGAAATTGAAGAATTTGCAAAAACAAAAAAAAAAACGAGGGCGCTGCCCTCGACCCGCCCTGCAGTGGCGGAAGCCACAAGGGGGCAATCCCCCTTGACCCTCGTCGTCCCCCGGAGACAGTCGTTGAAAGTATGAGATGCATTCTCTATGCTTGGAATGGGAAGCAGGAATTGTATAAATGGGGTGTGGAATTCTCAGCACGGGTAATTGGTAGTAATATCCATTATGGAGGATGAAAGGGAAATCTCTCACCCTAAGCTATTTTTTTTTAACTTAATAATTGCATGCTTGAAAGGTATCAAGAATGGATGTTATAAATGTGCATACATATAGTGAATTTCTACTTTGAGAGAAGATCATAGCTAATGACTGCTAGTGTGCAGGATAGAGAGCCTATGAAATTGGATCAACTATGATATGGAAGAGGAAATTCCATGCTACACTGAGGAATTGAAAATGGATAATTCCTTAACTCCTCTCTTGCTATTGTGTTTATATTTCCTGAGTTTCATATACTGGAAAATTTTGGCATAGGGATGCTAGGAATGCAAGAGAATGGCAGATTAAAAATAAATTAGTGGGCATGATTAAAGAATCATTGCATAATGCATGTGAATTTCTTATGCATGAGCATGATGTTGCACATGGGTAAAAAGTAGTGAGGTTACACATGCAATAGCCCACTAATGGTAGTGCCTATGGTTGATGACAACTAATGTTGTAGGAACCAGATCATAGGAGCACGATTGAAAATGCAAGATATTGGATAAATGAGATGAATATGCACTAGTTGGAATACTAATAAACATTGCACAGTGCATGTGAAAATGTTTGTGCATGTACATGATATTGCATATTGGTAAAATAGTGAGGTTTTACATATGCAATGAACCACTTAAGATAATTATTGTGGTTGCTAATAATTAGTTGTGTTCGCATGGGTTGTAGGACCAAAGAAAATTGAAGCATGGCTAAATATGTGGATGATGATTGTTGCATATGACCAACAACCTTATGAGGAAAGGATGGTGCAACAAATCTATGATCATGAGGTTGGCAAAGTGACTGTGTAGCCTTGGTAAGAGGCCAACTAATCAGGTAACATCAAGATATGTTAATGACGGCCATGCAGGTAATGATTAATTGTGCTTAATTACATGAATGTTGAAAGAGGACTTGGTAAGATCTCTTCAACTATGTTTAAACTACGCTAATTTGGTTTGCATGTGGTATTGAGTTCCTGGATGTGAATATAATCCTAACAAGTATGGTCAAGTGTGGGTGAGTGAAGGAAAGGAGCCTTGCACCCTATAGTTTCTTAGAAACCTCAATGCATTCACATGAAAATTATATCATACTGTTTGTGTATATTGGTTGTGAGTTTAACAACCAAAGAAAGTAAAATGATTATGTAAATGTTGTGAATGTGCATGCGTATGTTTGGGTGCACAGGTTGAGTTGCGTTGTGTGAATGCATGGTTGTAATATATATGTTTCAATGCAATTAGATAATCAATGAAATGGTGAACCATTGTTAATACTGAGACCATTTCATGAGCTGCTGTGAATGCAGGAGAATGATTGCATGTGGAAGGTAGACATGTGATGGGCTACCAGAGCACTCTATTGGAAGGACAGAGTTGCATGGAATATGAAGTAATGAGTATTTAGAGTTTATTTAAATTGCATGGATAGTGTATCCGTGTCTTGCAATTCTATTATGATAATGATGCATATATAGGGATATACATTTCATTGCATTTCAAATGTTAATAGCTGAAGGTGTTTGAATTATTGAGTGTTATAATTCTGAGATCACTTCAGTGACTGTTGTGGAAATGAAAGGATTATATGCATAGATACTCACAACGAATTTGGCTGATTGAAGTTTCAGTTTTCAGGTGGAAAAGTATTACGTATGGAAATGAGGATAAGTCCATAGTAAAGACCGAGATCTACCATGTGCAGAAGCCAAAGGTTATGAGAAGGTTCTCATGGTTGTAACTTATGCATGAAACAAATTTGAAAATTGTCTGATTTAAGTCTATGAGAATCATATCATGGTTGCAATTCTAATTTCAGTAGGAAAACATATTTGTAGATTTCAGATTTGAGAATTTTCTTATGATTGTTAATGACTGTTTGGCTATATAAAATTGTGTTAGGAGGACATGTCGTAGGTGTATGTTCATGTATAGTAGCAAGGGTGAAAGCATAATGGACAGAATGATACCACCTACAAGAGCCAAACAATATGAAGATAGCCTCATTGCGAAGCAAATCAATTTCTATAGTAGACAGAATTGAAAATCCACGTTGAATTTAATTATTAATGCCATTGATTGGTTATGAAGTAATCAGATTTGAAGTTATTGTAAAATGTTGTTGATTGTTTGGCTATTTGATAAGTGTGCTAGGATGACACATTGCAGGAAGACCATGTGTGATGGCCTGCAGAAGCCAAACTAGATGGGAAGGATCCCATGCTTTTGTTGGCTGCTTTCTGGACAGACCCGGGTTTTCAGGAGGCGCAGCAACAAACACCCCTTTGGCGCACTAGCCCTTTCGGCGACGAGCTGCGCAGCAGCCCGAAGTCTCACCCGAAGTGGCTATGGGGGGCTAAGGAATCAGGTTTCCTTAACCGAGGCGGTGTGGAGTCTACAACTCTCTCTTTTACCTTCTTGCAGGTAACCCTTGAACAGAGCGTCTTACTCTGTCACAAGTCTCACAGCGCTACGGCGTTGGAGCTCACTCTTCTCAGCCTAGCTGCGCGGTAGCCCCGCACCTACGCACAAGGCTTTTACCCACTACGCTGATACACTATGTATCGTCTCTGGCCTTGAGCCACAGCGCAGTAACACACTCCTTAAGTGCTGCGGCGATAGCGTTCTTACAGGCTCCTTCGACACTGCATGAGTATAACTTCTAAGGGAGCTTCAAGGACTGACTTTACATACTCATTCATAAAGATAGCGAAACATTCATGTAAACATAAATAGTAAAACATAGACATGTAAATACGTAAAACATCACCATAACAACAAGAATTATGTGGTCCACCTCCACGGGGGAATCACGTCCACGGAAACTGTATTTTATATTATCTTGAGATGGGAATTACACAGTTCCACCGCGCACACAGCTGCAGCCTTAGATCTTTCTGGGAAACTCCATGCACACAGCTGGGAGCCCTTCTCTTAGATCTATTCTCTTCTCCTACAGATATTACAATGACTCAGACATCAACTTAGACTGTCTGTAAACTCAGTGACTAGCTCTCCAGCTATCCAATTCTCTAACTCCTTAACCCTTCTAACCCTTTTCCCTTTACAATTACACATATATATAGGTGGCCCTGAGGGTCGCACCTTTACAAAACTGTGGGCCTTTCCCCAACAGTGATCCCCAAAAACCCTAACCACTGACACGACTAGGTGTACTTTAGGCGCCTCTTGCAGTCCCGTCGCAGCTTCCTGCAGACTCCGCGATTTCCAGCGCAGATTGCGGGTATGGGCGCCACTTCATCGTTCTTTGTTCCTTGTCCTTTTCCTTCAATGCTTCCTCCCGTTGCTCTTCCTTGGTCCGAGCAACCATAACTCCTGTACTTTGCCTTAATGAGGGTAGCTGAGCTCTCTATTCCGTCGCTTCATTTATTGTGGTGGTTGAGCTTTCTACTCGACCACATTTACTCTTCTTTGGCTTGTGCGCGTGAGCTCCATGATTTTCGGCCCGCACTCTGCGGTGAGCTTGTCCATCTGGCGCTGTACCGCGCGCTGTTCATTTCCGCGAAAAATGGTGCTTTTCCTCAAAATTAGCACTTTTCCTTCAAACTTAGTGCTTTTTCCCAAAACTTGGCAGCTTTACCGTAGTTGCGGCTATGCTCCAGCAGGCCCCTAACACTTACTTGTGGCTCGTCCCCAAGCCACTCGCACTAACTTGCGGTCATTTTAGTTGTGCATCTGACTTGGCTTGGGTCGCAGCGAAGGCTTGCTTCCACTGCGCAATAGCGGTGTCCATGTCTTGTACGCATTCCATGGATGTCTGCACCGGGTCTGAAGTGGCTTCTTCTCCTTCTACAGCATCGACCAACTCTTGAGACTTAGCAAATGATTTGACCTTGGCCTCTGCTTGGGCAGCAAGTTCAGCATACTCATCCATAAATGGATGAATGATGTTGGTGAGAGTAGCATCTTTGTTTCTGAGCCTGTGCAGTTCTTGCTGGACTTTGCAGACTTCGCTCATCTTTCTCATTTTGGATAATCCTTCCAAGGACTTAGCTTCTTCACTCCGAATAGTTAGGGACTGTTCTGTTGCTTCCACCTGTTCCACAAGGGCAACTTTAGAAGGGAGCTTCTCGAGCTCCGCCCAAGCCTCCATAGCTTGCGTCATTAACTGCTGGGCTTCCTCTGTTCTGTTCTTCATTTGGGTAGAAGCTATGCGCAGTGCTTCAAGTCATTCTTGCACCAGTTCTCTTTCCTGGTGGGCTAATAGGTCCCACAAAATCAATGGCCCACTTATCAAAAGCACGCACTGTTATCTGGGGTCTTAGCGGCATTTCGTCTCTTCTTGAAGGTTTTCTTGTTCGCTGGCACACATCGCAACACTTGCAGAATTCCTTAGTATCCTTGTGCAATGTTGGCCACCAAATACCTGCGGCTAAGATCTTCTGCGCAATCAGCTTTCCTGCGAAATGTCCTCCTGCGGTTCCTGAGTGCGCTTCTGCGATTATGGAGTTCTTCTCATGCGGTAAAATGCATCTGTGCAAAACTTCATCAGGGCCCAACTTATAGAGCTGGCCTGCTATCAAAGTGAAGTCTGCGGCATTGAAAACAAGTTGTTTCTTCTGCTGTATTGTGAACTCAACTGGCGCTTGCCCTGTAGTGAGAAACTCAAGAATATCGAAATAATATCCATCTGCTGCTTGAATAGAAAACAGCTGTGCATCAAGTAGATTTCCCTCCAAATTTGTAGGTTCCTCCCTTGACTCTATCCTAGATAAATGGTCAGGTCCTGCATTCAATCTACCTGGCTTCACAATAATCTCAAAATCATACTCCTGGAAGAGGAGTAGCCATTTGCAAATTCTTCCCCCTAACACTGGCTTATTGACCAAGTACTTCAAAGCAGAATGGTCAGTATACATTTTAAAATGAGCACCCAATAGATAGTGTCTGTGTAAGGCATACACCATAGCTAGTCCTTCTCTTTCTGTAGTGGTGTAGTTCTTCTCAGCTGTAGACAGCTTTCTGTTGGAGTAAGCAATGGGGTGGTCAATACCTCCTTCTCCCGATTGTGTGAGTACAACCCCCAATGCTATGGAAGAAGCATCTACATGAACATGAAATGGTTTTCTCTAGTCTGCGAAAACTAGAATAGGTGCTGTGATCATTTTTTCTTTAAGTGTGTCCAAGCTCTGTTGGCATTCTTCTGTCCATTGGAATTTCGAATCCTTTTTCAGTAGTCTTTCCATAGGCGCAGTGATCTTTGCATAACCCTTGATAAATTTCCTGTAGTATCCTGTATGTCCTAGTGTAGTGCGCAATTGTTTGACTGAGTTGGGCGCAGGCAAGTTAGCAATGATGGAAACCTTCGCAGGATCCATCATGAGTCCTTGTCTGCACACAATGTGACCCAACAAAATACCAAAAGGAGCACATAAGATACATTTTTTTAAGTTAAGGGAGATCTGATACTGTCTACATTTTTTTAACATCATCCTTAGATTCCCTATATGGTTCTTTAGTAAACCAAACACAGTCCAGTCATCAAAATAGACTTCTAGAAACTTATGAATGAATTCTTTGAAAACAGCAACGATGACTCTAGAGAAGATAGCAGGAGCGTTTTTAAGACCAAAGGGCATTACCGTATATTGGAATGAGCCCCATTCAGTCGTAAAAGTGGTCTCATGGCGGTCCTCTGGATGGATTCTAATCTGATGGTATCCTGAAAAGCCATCAGTGAAGGAGTAAGCCTCTTGTCCTCCAACATTGTCAAGCATTTCGTCTGTAAAGGGCATAGGAAATGGATCATGCGCTGATGCGTTGTTGAGCTTGCGCAGGTCCACGCAGATTCTTATTTCACCTTTTGTCTTTTTCTCTTGTACCACCATAGGACTGATCCAATCACTTTCCTCTATTGGCTCAATGATACCAGCTGCGAGCATCTTATCAATTTCTTCTCTAACCTTTTTTTTATATCGCGGGTTCAACCTATACGGGCGCTGTTTTACTAGCTTAACGTCCGGTTTCAAAGGTATGCGCATAAATCCTAAATCTCCTAGGATGCCTTTCATTTCTGTAAACTTGGTAGGAAAGATATCCTGGTACTCATGTAGTAAATCTGCAATATGGCCAACAGTTTCGTCATCCCAATAATCTCCTATAGAGGCAACCTTGGGTTCGGCTTCTGTACCAATGTTAATCTTCTTGAGCTTGATGTGTTCTGTAATGGCAGGGATATCAAGCTGAGGGCCTTCGACTTTGCACGTCCCTTCTTACTCTGGAATATTGATGTTGCGAGGATCATCATCCTCTTCTCCGTTGGAGAAATTATAGCATTCCAGGGCATGTTCCATCTGGACAGCCCAATCTGGTTGAGAATACTCTGGTAAAGGACATTGTCCAAATACCATTTTTATAATACACTTTAAAGCTTGATTGATGCTTGGATGTTCTGACTCAAAGCTGAAAGTGAGTTGAAAACTTTCGATCATGAGAGGCCAAGTGATGGTGCCTCTGCGCAATTCTATTTCAGTGTACCAGTTCCTTGGAACTATATCCAATGTGTGGATGAATAGGTGAACCCACTCATCCTCTGGAATATTTGACCATTGCTGAATACATGCTTCAACGTGTGACCTGGGGTCACTCTGTCCATTATATTTGCGCAAAACTCCTGCTGTAGTCTCCTGAAATCTGCACAGTATCAACCTGCGACAGTCTTGCCATGTGTCGATATTTTTTTTATGCGCACCCCACCATCTTGCGGGCGTAGCGTGCAGTGCTACATCCAATGCTTGTATGCGCTGCTCATCTGGGATTTCTTGTTCATATGCATGTATGAATTCACTTACTCTAGTTAAACCATCAAAGATTAGAGTGCTATTCAATTCTGTGCCAATCCATCGAATGGATTTAGTCATCATGGCGCAACGTCTTGCAGAAACCTCATGTAAGCGATTCTGCCAGTTTTCCAGTCCTGCTTCGAAATCTGATGCGCACGAGCTATCACATCGCCAGCTGATATGGTCGTCCACTGTGGGATTGACATAATCATTATGACTAGCAGTCATCTGATACAAACTTTCCATGTGGCGCACTTCTTCTGCTCGAATGGGTTCAATATATCGTGGTCCTTGAAGGGGATAAAGCGGTGCAATGACCCTAGTCTGCTCATCCTCAAAGGTCATCTGTCTTTTCTTTAAATTAATGACAACCAAATTATCAAATGCCCAGTCTATGCCTAAAAGTGCTGGGTAAGGTCTACTATCATCCAGAATTTTGATTACTTCGAAGTTTGCAGAACTTCTTACTCCCTCAATATCAATGGGTACATTGGGTAATCTGCCCAATGGAGAAACTCGTTGCTGATTTGCAAGTCTTAGCTGGATAGGAGATATGGTAAGCTCAGGGATACCCATCTGTTCCCATGTCTGCATGGTTAGAACATTAACTTCTGAGCCTAAATCCAAAATAACTTCGTCCATTTCAAATGCTCCAATCTGCTCTGTGAGTCTCATCTCTCTTCCGGTTCTAGTATGACTTCTGATCTGATGAACAACAAGCTGCGGTGTATTCATCGAAGCCGATTGTTGACACTGATCCAACAGGTGTTGGAGTTCCATAGTTGCTTTTTCATTGCGCAACAGCTTTAAGCAGCTTCTCAGGAAAGCATGAACACTGCCTAGCACATCCTCCTCATCAGGCCTTCCAGATGTAGTGGCCTGCTCTTGTACCAAGTTCTCTTGATGTGGCACATGCGGTCTAATATCATTATGCGGAATTGCGACAGAGCCTGAAGCTCGCGGATCTGAGAAATACTCTTGAGCTTGCTTGAATGATTCTTTTTGCTTCTGTAGGTCCAGTGGGGATGGTTTAATATTAGCGCGGCGCACCCATTGTGTCGCTGGCTTTCCAGTTCCCGACTCTGGCGCACCAATGGTTTCTCCACTGCGCGTCACTATATTAACTGTAGGATCTGGTTCTCTTTTTTCTGCTGCAATCAACTGAATATTCTGGTTAACCTATGGCTTCTTTTCTTGCATCTTGGCCATCAACTGAGGGCATTCCTCAATGACGTGATCATAATATTTACAATATCTGTAGATGGTTGTAGGGTTTTGGCAATCCCTTGCATAATGGCCTTGAGCTCCGCAGTTATAACAAGTGATCTGTCCTCTTCCACGACCAAAACCTGCTGCGCATCCGCGGCCCCTGTAATTTACTCCTCGGCCTTTGCGAGCTGGGTCATACTGCGGACCTGCTGTGGGTCCCTGTGGTTCTGATTGTACTCTATAAACATCATGTTTTCTTTCTATCATAAGGTCATATGCTCTGCAATTGTTCTCATCATGGCCTACTGATTTACAGAAATTGCAATATAGACTCTTTGGAGTTTGTACATATTTCTGTAACAAGTGACACTCTTGTGGTCTGTGGCCTCTAGTTCTACAGATTTCACACCAAGGCCCCTGAGCCTGTGGTAAAGGGTTATGTGCTCCAGTTGCAATATAATCTATGAAAACAGGACAATGGTCCTTTGAATGTCCTTGTGCTCTACACTTTGTACACCAAATTTCTTCTTTAACATCCTTTCCTTTCTTAATATCATGCACTTGCAAGGTTAGGTTTGCTATTTGGTTCTGCAACTGCGCAACATCGTTGCTTGTTCCAGCAATTGGTGAAGCTTCTAGTTTCATAGACATCTCTAGAGCTTGTTCTTGAGTAGTGATAGAGCTTGTTCTTGAGTAGTGAGATTCTGTTGCATAAGAGGAAGTCTAATATGAGGAAGCAGCGCAGCAATGAACCATTCCTTATGCTGCTGTGGTGCAAACTCAAAGCTTACTTGATCTATCAAGGCTTTGAACTTCTGGTCAAAGTCCCATACTGATTCTGTAGGTAACTGTTTTATGTCTTTGAGTTCTGTTATGCACTGTGATTTTGATTTAGGTTTAATAAATTCTTTAATCATAGCACTTCTTACGTTAGCAAGTGTCTTATTCTGTGCTGCTGAGTATTTCATAAACCAGGTTAAGGCTCTCTCTCTTAGTGTGGTTGCTAACTGAACCAGCTTAACATCATCATCATTAATTTGCTTAATCGTCCAAATGGCTTCACATAGAAACCAGTGCTGCTCAGGGTCTTCTAGCCCTGTTCCTCTAAATGTTGGTAGCTTCATGTCATCACCCATCCTTCTTGCGCTAGGTTGACATGGAGGTGCTATGGCACTACCTCCGGGATGGTTAAACAAAGGTGGGGCTGAGGTACTAGAAGTACCGTGCGGGCTACTAGAGGGTGTTATTGCGGGGTTATGCTGAGCCCCGTCTGGCTTTTGCAGTGTAAAAGGGTGATAAGGGATATGAGCACTCCCTTGTCTCTCTATATGGCTCGCTCTACGAGCTCGACTATCTTCTGGGATAGACTCATAAGAATGCTGGTTGAGGCCTACTTTATACTGTTTTCCACTACGAGTGCAACCAATAAAGTTCAAGATCACTATCAGAATCTGCGGACATTACTTGTCTATGCTATTCATCGGAAGCTATGCATAGTTTTCCTTTTCCATATAAGAGCATTTTAATCCACAAGTTCAGAGAATTTAAGAACTTACCCCTGTATGCTTTGAAGAAGCTCCTCTCAGCCTCATTGAAGCTTTTTCTCGTATCTACTGCAAACTCGGTGATGAAGCCTTCCAGCAGACTGTTCAACCAAAAGTCTACTGCACGGGATACAGGATTATCTACCCGCTTCACAATGCTAACTAGCTCAGGCGTCCAAACGATAGGTTGATCAACATGCACAGTGGGTTCAGTATCTGCTAGCTTGGATACCCACTCATGCAACTCGAGTGCAAATGTTACAAAGAAGATTTCGTGAAGGTCAGTATAAATATGCTTCTGCAACCAGTCTTCTGCCTGAAGCCTAGAGCTTCTATTTTCACGTTCAACGAACTCTTTAGCCTTTGAATCAAACCATTCTTGAATTTCTTTAGCTGTAGGATTCCAGCACCACATTGCCTTCAAAATAATAGGGTTAAAGCCGGCAATGGAACCATTTGTTGGCTCCCTTTTTCTCTAGGTTTCGCATCAATCTCATACATCACCGGCATAACAAGTCTCAAGGCAACGGAACCATTTGTTGGCTGCTTTCTGGACAGACCCAGGTTTTCAGGAGGCGCAGCAACAAACACCCCTTTGGCGCACTGGCCCTTTCGGCGATGAGCTGCGCAGCAGCCCGAAGTCTCACCCAAAGTGGCTATGGGGGGCTAAGGAATCAGGTTTCCTTAACCGAGTTGGTGTGGAGTCTACAGCTCTCTCTTTTACCTTCTTGCAGGTAACCCCTGAACAGAGCGTCTTACTCTTTCACAAGTCTCACAGTGCTACGGCGCTGGAGCTCACTCTTCTCAGCCTAGCTGCGCGGTAGCCCCGCACCTACGCACAAAGCTTTTACCCGCTACGCCGATACACTATGTATCGTCTTTGGCCTTGAGCCACAGCGCAGTAACACACTCCTTAAGCGCTGCGGCGATAGCGTTCTTACAGGCTCCTTCGACACTGCATGAATATAACTTCTAAGGGAGCTTCAAGGACTTACTTTACATACTCATTCATAAAGATAGCGAAACATTCATGTAAACATAAATAGTAAAACATAGACATGTAAATACGTAAAACATCACCATAACAACAAGAATTATGTGGTCCGCCTCCACGGGGGAATCACGTCCACGGGAACTGTATTTTATATTATCTTGAGATGGGAATTACACAGTTCCACTGCGCACACAGCTGCAGCCTTAGATCTTTCTGGGAAACTCCACGCACACAGTTGGGAGCCCTTCTCTTAGATATATTCTCTTCTCCTACAGATATTACAATGACTCAGACATCAACTTAGACTGTCTGTAAACTCAGTGACTAGCTCTCCAGCTATCCAATTCTCTAACTCCTTAACCCTTCTAACCCTTTTCCCTTTACAATTACACATATATATAGGTGGCCCTGAGGGTTGCACCTTTACAAAACTGTGGGCCTTTCCCCAACAGTGATCCCCAAAAACCCTAACCACTGACACGGCTAGGTGTACTTTAGGCGCTTCTTGCAGTCCCGTCGCAACTTCCTGCAGACTCCACGATTTTCGGCGCAGATCGCGGGTATGGGCGCCACTTCATCGTTCTTTGTTCCTTGTCCTTTGCCTTCAATGCTTCCTCCCGTTGCTCTTCCTTGGTCCGAGCAACCATAACTCTTGTACTTTGCCTTAATGAGGGTAGCTGAGCCCTCTATTCCACCGCTTCATTTATTGTGGTGGTTGAGCTTTCTACTCGGCCACATTTACTCTTCTTTGGCTTGTGTGCGCGAGCTCCGCGATTTTTGGCCCGCACTCTGCGGTGAGCTCGTCCATCTGGCACCATACCGCGCACTGTTCATTTCCGCAAAAAATGGTGCTTTTCCTCAAAATTAGCACTTTTCCTTCAAACTTAGTGCTTTTTCCCAAAACTTGGCAGCTTTACCGTAGTTGCGGCCTATGCTCCAACAGCTTTGGAAATGGGTTTCGGGTGAAACACCGTAGTAAATGTCGATAATGTCTCAACCAAACTGCATGTTCGTAAAGCATGTGAGTGAGACAGTAAAATTATGCCAAGAAGGCATGTGTGGGTTATGGAACGTGAAAATATTGGGGTGGCAAACCGAAGGACTGTTGACTCAGAGAACGGAGCCCCAATTCTTCGCAAATGAAGAAAAGATACATTTGTGAAACGAATGAGTATTCTATAACCCTAACTAAGAATATACCTGTCTGGTTATTAGATTTGATATGCAGAGCATGTTTCATTGTTTCATTATTATCCCATACTATTGAGTGTGATTAAGGCCTACATGGCTCACATCGGAAAGGGATGCATACCTTTCGGGTGATGGGTTATGTTAGGGTTTCCAATATTGACTACACCCTAAGGGAATGGACGCATTCCTGGTGTTTCAATACTTGATAATGAATGTTATGAAATATGATTACAATTTTAGAGCAGCAATACTAATGAGCCTGCTTATCCTTCTTGTGCTACCAGCTTACACGGATGCAATTTGGTGTTGCACGTTAAGAGGCAAAGTGAAGAAAGGGTGCTCAAGAGAACTGTATGGGAAGTGGTAACCTTTCTACCCTCACACTAAAGGACACTAGAAGAGATGGATAGGCCCGAGGAGCTGTGTTGCAGAAAAGGGGTATCATCCTTGTGTAGTGTGAGTGGGTATTGTGGGGCCACGCTAGCCTACAGTCAAGTGAGTCACCTATGGCGTTCCTAGAGGGAACCACTGGTTTGCATAAGAGAAGGAGCCACATAATCATATTATGTTGTTGTATTCCTGATAAACCCAGTCGGTGTACTAGCTTGGCATGTTGTTAAATTGATGCCTGACAAACCTAGTCGGTGTACTGGCTTGGCATTAGTTATTTTCATGTGGTGGAGGTATTGGTGAAGGGTGTTATTTCCTGACAAACCTAGTCGGAGAACTAGCTTGGAAATGGTTGTTGTATGCTTGGTAAACCCAGTCAGCGTACTATCTTAGCATACTGATGCTTGATAAACCCAGTCGGCGTACTGGCTTAGCATACTGATTTTTGAAATGCTTGATAAACCCAGTCAGCGTACTGGCTTAGCATACTGATTTTTGAAATGCTTGATAAACCCAGTCAGCGTACTGACTTAGCATACTGATCTTTGAAATGCTTGATAAACCCAGTCAGCGTACTGGCTTAGCATACTCATGTTAGGGATACCTGATAAACCCAGTTGGCGTACTGGCTTGGCATTTCCTATTCGGATGATGTTGTGAAGCAGCATGTGTGCTGGTCAAGCATCCACCCTGCAGGTGATCCAAGGCTTGTCAAGCAGAGGAGGAAACCTGTGGAGTAGCAAGGAAAATGCACAATACAGATAAGTATTTGTTTTCATTTATTGCTTGTTGGAATAATGACGATTTCAAGTATAAGTCTTATGACAACCAAGCTAATACACTGTTGTTTCTTTGTTGGAAACCTTGCCCATTGCAGGAAGTAAGGACCCTGAAAAATCCACAAATGCTTGGTAAGCCAGAGAGTAATTGGTTGTGCACTATAAATTCTTGATAAAACAAGAGAGTAACTGGTTGTGCACTATAAAATTCTTGGTAAATCCAGAGAGTAACTGATGCTCGATAAATTCAGAAAATAATTGGTGGGAACATTTTCACTTGATGTTGTGGAGCAGCCGGCATGCTGGCCAAACATTCGTTGATAAAACCCAGTCAGTGTACTGGCTTGGCATTGCCTATTCGAATGGTTGTGGAGTAGCCTGCGTGCTGGCCCAATATTCGTTATTGTATCCACTGGAAATCCAATGCTTTTAAAGCAAAGAAGGAGCCTGTGGAATAAAGTGAAGACATTCAATACAGATAAGTATTTGGTTATCTTGCAGCTTCTTGCTTATTTATTATGAATACACGTGTGTATATGATTTGATTATGATTTCTTAAACTCTTGTCTAGAGATAAACCCTATGAAAATACACTAAATATGTGAATTGATTCAATGTTTGAGTGTAGGTATTGCTGGAAGAAAGGAATATGAAAGCATCTGGAGGATGCATGTGGACATGTGACCATCCTAAAGAGAGCTCAGTATGAGCAGTAATGAAATATGGTGCTAGTGGACATGTGTAGGTCCTAGCAGCCAAAGGTTCTGTAAGCAACATAGGGGAAGAGTTCCCTAGTTGAAAATCCTCAGATAGACCTTAGACACTATGTTTCATAGCCAAGAAAGGGCAAGTCAAGCATTCGCATTGAAGTGAAAGAGGCTAAGGAGCATAGAACCACAAGTGATGGTGTGGCTCCGGATTGGAACAAGACTAAGAGGGGGAAACTCTTACTCTTCTCTTTCCATTTTGACTGATGTATCTTAAAAACAAAGGATTGTTGAGTGCATGTCATAGCTGAAAATACATTGTGCTTAATTGCTTGAAATGAATTGTGAATGCTGAAATAGTTATTTTCCTGAGAAAGGATGAACATGAATGAGTTCATGTGTATGTGGGAGAGCATGAAATGTGTGGAAGTCTCATGAGTAAAGCATGGACATTCCAAGCCAATTGGGAAAATAATTGACTAATTTTGATATTGTGTTATGCTTGTCCTAACAGGAATTGCCATGATGAGTCTCATAGGTGAGACATTGAAAGCCATTGCTTGCAATTGTTACTAGCCAAGTGTTGCTAGTGAGAAAAGTGAGAGCTAGTTGTGCACATTGATCATGGCAGCAGGCCAAAAGCTATTTGTTTTGGCTGGAAATCTTCCTCAATAAGTTACCAGGACAGCAAGAAAGATGGTAGCCATGGAATTCCAGACTTGCAGATCAGCTGGAAGGGTAATAAAGGAAAAGGGTTTGCTGTGGAGCAATGCCCACCTGCAGAGATGAAAGATCAAAGATAGCAGGAGCAGCTTGAGGAAGCCAAAGGACTTGATCCTGAGAGGTCAAAGTAAAAAGATGGAATGCGGGACAGACCTGCCACCATTTGTGAACTTTTGATGCATGTGTAAAGTGGGTATACATTCTGAAAGATTGGAACACTGAGGACGGTGTTATTCCAAGGGGAGGGGTATGTAACGTCCTCAGTTTGACCCCATGGCATTAAAACGTAAATGATGTAATATTGTTATAAAATCATGGTGAGGAGCTCAAGGCCAAGGCCCCGCCATCGATTTATTGATGCATATGGTTTGCGTGCTAGCCAGGCACATTGGAATTTCAACATCATGTAATATGCATTTTAATAAAAATACCTGCAACTAGCTATGCAATGCAACAAAGAGATGGGGGCATGATTTTACAAGGAATTGGGAGGGAAAAAATTCAAACCCTTGGAGCCAATCAAGTCAAGCCAAGTGTCAATGAGAGAACCCATCAAATCCTCAACTACCCATGTTGACTTTTGTACCCAATCATTCAAGAGTTGGTTGAGGTAGTTAATGCCTTGGGAATGGAGAGATATGGCTATCCAAATTTGGGTATGGGCAAGCCACCCTTCATGGAATTTCATGTTTGTCTCCTTGGGCAAGAAAATGGCCATGAAATTACTCTCTAAGCCATTATTCACCATTTCCTTGCTTCCTCACGCAGCTCTAGCTTCCTGGGCGTTTTCCTCCCTGGGGTTTCTATTTTCCCCTTCATCTTTTAGCTGGGAAGGGGCGTTTTTGTATTGATTACTAGTGGGGAAGAGAACATAACGTTTTTGGGTCTTCCTGGAGGTCGTTTAGGCCATTGGAAATGATCATAACCAGTGGGAGAAATCGGTTTAGCTCCCTGGGGTTGAATTCAAAATTCCACAGTTCGTTTGGGTGAACCACGAGTTGGGAGAGCCAATGTGGTCCCTGTGTTGTGAGTACCTCTGTTGTAAATGTGTTGGGGTATGGGTAATGGGTAATCCATTGTTTTGGCTTGAGCTTGAGAGTAAGCATCCAGGGTTTAAGTGTAGCCTGATAAACCTAGTTGGACTGGCTTGGCTGAGATGAAATGGTTAATGGGCTGTGTGTGAGCTTGAATGTCCCCTTTTCCTTGTGAGAATCATGCCCAGCTCGGGGGTGGTCTCTGAGTGCTAAAATAATACAGGCTGGGCAGAGACCTACAGTTGGGTGGAACGTTGCAGCGACATAGCTAGTTGTTTGGGGACCATTTTACCATAAAGATAAGTGTTTCTTTGTCTATGTGATTTACTTCTGCAATGTTTAAATGGATGACTATTTTGATATGATGTATGCATATGATATGTGTGTGGGTAATGCTTTAAATTCTGCTGTGCATAATTTTCTTGTTTCCCATCTGCACACATCTCTTTTAATGGTGTGAATCTAATGAATGAGCTGAATTTTTATGAAAAGCCCTAGAGATTGCCATCATGTACCCTTCCTTACCTTGGATGGATGGGTGGGTACATTACAGTCTTTGTTTGATATTGTTCTTCTCTATTGTTGTTAATTGAATATAGTAGTTGTTTAGTTTCAAAGTCACAAGCTTGGGTCTTTTAAATCCATCTCCGCGATGTAGCGGGTCCTTCAATTTCTGGTGACTTACCTCGCTGCCGCCGTGATTGGCAGATCGAGAGAGTAGCCACTTTGAAGAAATCAAGCAAGCAGCCTACTTTCCTAAAGAACCGAAGCTCAGTGAAAAGTTGGATTAGAGGGCCTTCCAAAACTAGTAGCTGCTGATGGATATCAAGCCTCAAACAATTACTTAAAGCGAAGGTATGAGAAACAATTATAGTAAACTTTAATCACCAGTGGTGCAAGTATTGGTTCTTGACAAATCACTCTCCCAAGGAGTAAAAGATTCAAACTATGTCTTAGGTACTGCAAGTGTCCTACACTCACAATATCCTATGTGATATCCTAGGAATAGCAACTAAGCTTACCACTTCACAATCAACGATCGGGAGGAACATTTGTAAGTCTAGGACAACTCTCTTCACCAGGTATTCTAGAAAAGTGATGTCACCCCAAGGACTTGTCACTTTACATAGAATTCCGTGATGATCTCATGTCCCAATAAAAAATAAAGAGGGGGGAACCACCCTCACTTATCCAGATTGAACTCGTGCTTGACGCATGTGTTAGATGCGCTTTCCTGACAAGCGTTTTTTGCTACTAATGGATTTAAACTCTCAATAATCAATGCTAGTTTCAAAAGTTTTGTAGCCCATGGGTGTTAACTCTCCAAAACTAATCCAGGGCACTAACTTATTCTTGTTGGTGATATGAAAATAAAATGTTGGTTATTTTTAGATTAAGTGCCAATTTTAATGGTAGTTTGCTTAGTTTCAAGAGTGGAAGTGAAATTGGTGGTGTGTTGACTCGAAAAATATGAACCAAACAATGCAGTATGCTCACTACTCTACCTTTCAATTCGATGAATGTTCTAAACTATTGAAAAGTAAGAGGTTCATGTGTGTCTTTCAAACATGCAATATTTTTTTGGTATATTTTTTATATTTAGGAACAATTCTTCTGAAATATGGATAATGAATGATTTAAAAATCAATGTAAAGCAAACATATATCTCACTGAAAATGAATCTAATTCTATTACACGAGGGATCTTTGCCATGTCCCCAATTAAATGATTTTTAGATAAATAATTAAGTGGGCGTACCCAATTCCTAAGGTTTATGTGGAAGAATTAAAATATTGACATTTAACCCCAAGGTCTATAGTTTCTCATGAAAATTCAATATTCTAAATTGATGGTGGAAAAATAGTCCAATAAATTATGGAATAAATGTTAAATGCTCCAAAATGAAGTGGCATTAGTTCCTAGTTGGACTTGGGGGGCACATAAGTGGACATGTGGGGTCCACATGAGAGAATATTCCTCCTTTAAACATGGAGCCATCACCAAATTCGAGTTGGAAGGGAAGAGGTAACATTCATGAAGGAATAGGAAGAGTCATAGGGCTAAAAATAGGCAATGACAGATTCTATGACAACTATGACAAGCATTATGACACTTATGACAGATTCTATGAAACCTATGACACTTATGATAGATTCTATGACATATATCACAATGCAAGAGCTTAAAATATACCAAGAGGGTGCATGAGAGGTGTTACACATCTCCAAATCATCCAAAATAATCCCCAAGTCAAATTCATGGAGGACTTGGAGACAAAAGATGAGCCAATTGTCATGTGGGGCCAATAAAGGGTCATAACCCCCACTAATTCAAATTTCATGAGTAAGGAAGAGATAATTGTGAAATTCTAAGTCATAGCAGATATAAAGAGCTGAGGATACCTCACAAAGAAAGAATGAGCAAAAAAAATGAATAAGAGTGAAAACTGCAGTAAAAAAGAGCAGAAGAATAATAATGCAGCAGAACTCAGATAGGAGTAGAATAATGTCACATGTTCCAATAATCAATATAATAAACAATGATGTTACAATGGAGAGAATTCGAATCATGTAGGAGAAGTCGAACCTCAGTTGCTTTACTATAGGGATTATCACCACTGGAGTGCTCCGGAAGACTCAAAGTCAACTGAACTGAACCTAAACTCAGCTAACTGAAGTCACAATTAGTTAACTGACTAAGGAGGGCGCAATAGTGAGTCTGTCATGCATGCCAGTCATCAAAGGGTGCATGAGGCCACAGTCAGTGGAATTCAAAGCTCTAACCCCCCATAAGAGTCAACTAACTCAGTTGGACTGCAATGGAACACTTAGTAGGTTCCTATAAAATAGGGAATTGACTAAAGTGGTCCTAAAATGATGCATGCAGGGCTCAGAAGGTGGTAGATGGATCCTGAATGACATATACACACCACTAGGGGGGAAATGACATCATCAACAACTAGGAAAAAATAAATAATGCTAGGTAGGACAAGGATGTTGTATTGAAATATCCTAACACCCCCCCTTAATCCATACTTTTGCATCCTAGGCCCTAGTTACTAAGAGCAAATGTCACCCATACAATCAAATAAATGATAAAAAATAATTTTCCATGAACCAAGGAAATGGGGAAAAACCTCATGGGAAAAATACTCCCCCTAAAAAAGGAACAACAATAAGGAACTCAAAGAACCTTGATACTAAGTAGAGAAGGAAAACAAATTCCTTAGTGAAAGCCTTTGCAAAACTATTGGAAAGCTGATCCTTTGTAGGATAGCAATGCAGGTGCTAGATCTGGATCTAGATCTGGATATGCTCCTCTGATGTACCTCCCACTGTGTAGAAGTTGTATTTTCCAAAATAAGTCTTTCAGGAACCCTTCTTGCTACGAGAGCGAATGGATCATTGTGGTGCAAATCATGAACCTTTGATTACCTTTTGTCAGACAATCGATATTTTTTCTTGGTTGTAGATCCCCCATTACAAGTCTCTCCAAGAGATTGTGGATCAAAACCCACCATCATGTAGCACCTCTATGAGAGAAGTAGATCTGCATGACATAGTGCAAGTTTTGCATGATACTGAGATTTGGTGGTTCTATGGTAAGATGGATCCCCAACTGTGTTCCCAGCAACTACAAGGACTTTGTGAGCCATATTGGTCTTCTCCATGGTTTGGGATCATGTGTTGGATCTGGATCTGAATCCGAATCTCCTTGAAATTTATTCTCAACATCAAGATCTTGATCATCATCTTCATTAGAAGATATATCACTCTGATCTTCATCAGATTTTGATGGGGTAGGAAAAGAGTATGGAAAAAAATATGAGAATTCATATGCCATGGAGGCATGGTTTGCAAACCCTTTCTCTATAATCTTCCTAATGGAGATATCTGCAGTATCAACTTTGTCAGGACCAAAGACCACTTTCTTCGGTGAGCCTATGTGGGTCATCTGATATACAGATAAAAAACATTTCGACAAAGAAGGCACAAATAGAACATTCTTGAACTTGCCATGATCCATATGTACTATGCCATTCCCTTCAGCATAGATCTAAGAGTTGTCTCCCATGTGAATAATCATACCATCTTTGAGATCTAGAGAAGAAAATGATTCTCTGGATGAAACCATGTGGTTGGAGGCTCCTGAATCTATGAGGAGGGCTTGTGGTTTTGAGAATCCAGCCTTCAATGCATGGCATCTCCCATGACCATCAGACTCACTTCCAGAATCAGTCTCTCTTGCACCTTTTGGGAGGGCAATGTTGTGCTGTTCAAGAAGCTTGGTCATCTGATATATCTTATTCTGCATGCAAGATCTCTCTAGGTGGTTTCCTTTCTTGCAATAGGAACACTTGGATATCTCAAATCCCTTTTGTTTGTCCTTCTTAGAGATGGAGGCTCCTTTGGATGGACTTGACTTGGCATTCTGCTTGGGTTCAGATTGCCTCTTATCCTTGCCTTTGTGATTCCCCTTCCCATTCACACTTTTTGGTTCTCCATCCAGAAGAGATTGATATTTGGAGGCATTCAAGGCACCCATATGGATAAGCTTATCTTGTTCTTGGATGAGGGATTCAGTGAAAACATCTAAGGAGGGAATATTCCAACCAGGGATTGACATTCGCCCAAAATGGAAGGTAGAGACAAAGGTAGAGAACTCAGGACCTAACTTGCTCAGAATGGATAGCACTAGCTGCTCATCCTTCTTCTCAATTCCACATCGCTTGCATTACATAACCAGAGATTTGAATTTTGAAAGGAACTGCTGAATGGTCTCAAAACTAATCGGTTGTAGAGAAATCAACTCATTTTCCAGAATATGGTCTCTGAGCTCATCTTATTTGCCAAAGAGGTTCTCTAACTTCAAATATAACTCTCTTGGAGTATTCAATCCTTCGATGTGGAAGAGTATATCTCTGGAAATATGAATACACATGAAACCAAATGCTTCATTCAATCTATTCAGATACTTGGCTTTCTCCACAACTGATGTTGGTTTGGGATCCTTCCCCATTGTCACCCTGTACAATGATTTTTTTCACAATGCCATCTGCATATTATCCCTCCAATCAAGATAATTTAAGGGTGCCAGGATCCTGGGAGAGAGAGGAGAGTTTGAATTGTCCATTACTACTGCTGGAGCGAATACAAGGTGAAACTGCTGCTACTACAGAAAACTGCTGTAACTATTGTTGCACTCAAAAAATTTGAATAAACTACAAAAAAATCTCAATAAGGAGGTAGAATACTACTGAGCACTACTTTAGGACAATAGGCACTTTTATCTGGATCCTTCACACCTGGCTAGACCTCATTGGATCTCTCCAATGAATTCAATGCAATGGCACCAGGATTTGTTGTGGAAATCCAGAGGCTTTTGGTGCACTACCGAAAGCAGTTTCTCAAACTATTTTCTCTATGGATCTGATACCATGTGAGATTCTAAGTCACAACAGATCTAAAGAGCTAAGGATACCTCACAAGAAAAGAATGAGCATAAAATTTGAATAAGAGTGAAAACTGCAGTAAAAAAGAGCACAAGAATAATAATGCAACAGAAATCAGATAGGAGAAGAATAATGTCACATGTTCCAATAATCAGTATAATAAAAAATTATGTTACAATGGAGATAATTCAAATAATGTAGGAGAATTCGAACCTCAATTGGTCTAGTATAGGGATTATCACCGCTAGAGTGCTCTAGAAGACTCAAAGTCAACTGAATTGAACCTAAACTCATCTATCTGAAGTCACAATCAGTTAACTGAGGGAGCACGAGGCCACAATTAGAGGCATCCAGAGCTCTAACCCCCCACAAGATTCAACTAACTCAGGTGGACTGCACTGAAACAATCAGTAGGTCCCTATAAAATAGGGAACTGACTGAAGTATTCCTAAAATGATGCATGTAGGGCTCAGAAGGTGGTATATGGATCCTGGATGACATTTGCATACCACTAGGGAGAAAATGACATCATCAACAACTAGGAAAAAATAAATAATGCTAGGTAGGACAAGGATGGAGTATTGAAATACCCTAACAATAATTTGAGTTCTAAGGAGGTAAATGAGTTAATTAAAGTTATTAAAAGGAGGCCAAGTCAAAATGGAGTAGCTTTTGGTCATTTTTTATTTGCATCTTTGCAATTTGGGAGAGCTTTAGCTTGTCCTTGCACGGTGGAAGTTCATCCTCCCTGCATTTGAACCAATTTTGTGGGTGTTAGATTCCTATCCAATTTGGTTGAAGGAGAGGCCATTCAAACCTCTCAACAAAGCTTCATGGATAAATTTTTATGCAGGTTCCAGCCCCTTTGATTTCGATTCATGGTGTCTCTTCTTTCTCTATTGTCTTTCTCTCGACATTTTCTCAATGTTCATGTACAAGTGTGATAGCACACTCCTTCTTGCATATAGTTTATGGAAGAATGATATTTCAACCATATGGACATGTTATCTGATTAATAAATCTGTAATTAACTTATCATGAGAGCCAAAAATTGAAACACCAAGCCTTTCATGTAATAATTCCATGTAATATTGAGATTCAGGCTATTTCCCTCATTGTATTCTCATGGTGATTTTGGGATGATATTGTACCTGTTTGATATCAGATATTTTCTGAGTTTTTGTCTATGATTTGAGATGCACATGGAGTTAAATTATGGCCCAGATAATGTATGCTTACCCCTAAATTATTACTAAAGTTTGTGCAATAAATTCGTTGCCCCTAGTCTACCATTTTTTCATAAATTCTATGCTCTACAAGCTACTGACTTTTGGAATATCTATCCGATCCTAAAATATGATATAATGCTGCACAAATGTTTTCCTTGATGTCCTATAACAGATCCAAGTCTCATATTAAAAATTTGGGAAGTCCGTACAATTTTTGGGGGGCCAATTAGTAGCAGACCTAGGGGGGATTTCCACCAATGCATTAACTAGTTTTGTTCCGATACTTTCCTCCTTGAAAATTGCAGACCATGAATGTTTCTAACAGATGTTTGGGTGTATAAATTGTGTATTATAGTGTCCTATATACTCCTAATTCACTCCATTCATAATTCTAAACCATTTGGGATCATTTGTGACATTTTGGGGTTTCACTAGTCCAAGTTTCAAAAATTGGGCAAATTGGGTAAACTTCAAAATTAGGGATATTAAAATATCTGTTTCTCGTTTGTAGGGCCACCCGAAAGTGAAAGAAAAGAGGATATGCAGATACCTTTTGACCACTTATGAATTAAATTCTTACACTTGAGATCTACTTTTTCATTTGCAGGGCCACCCAAAAGTGCAAGCAAAGAGGATACGATAGCTCAAAAACTGTATGCGAAACTTGGAATATACACTATTACACTTGAGATCCACTTTCTCATTCACAATATCACTTGAAAGCCCAAGTGAAGATGATACGGTGTCTTAGACACAACTTATCACAAGAAAATCGAGATCTAAAGCTACAACTTTATCTAATTGTGCATGAGAACAATGAAAATATTGTAGACCCAAAACGAAATTTGACTAATTAAAGCTTGTTTCGGTGTTGAAGGGAAATTATTTTCAAAATATCTCAAAGTGTAATGTTCAATTTTGTTTGTTTTTTAATGCAAATATCTTTGTGAAATGTGTTCAATTGATCTTTTCATATGTCATAACTGAGATTTGGTTTCATGTTTCAAATAAGCAAGTGTATGAGAGTAAAAAATTAAAGGGCCTTAAAGTTCTTTAAACAAATATTTATGTTTTTTTTCAATTTTCACTATTTTCAAACTATGAAATGAATCAAAATTATTTAAGGATCAAACCTAATCCTATCCAATCAGGGATCTAATAGCAAAAGATGACCTTAAGCAATTGGATCTACCACAAATTGTAAGAAAAATTGAAAACAATGCCAATTTAGGTAATCTTTAAAGGTTTTTGGAGGGAAATTACAAATTGAAAGATATCATACCAAATCCTCCCAATTTTTTCCTAATTAGTGATAAAATGATCCTAACACGTCTTAAATCAATGTTTAGGTCTGCAAGTACAAAAATGAAACCTAAATGTGGCCCTAAAACAGTGAAATCTCAAAGCTAGTTCTAGCAATTTTTGCAAATTTGAATCAAGAAAGCATTAAATATCTTTAAAAATATCCCAAATCTGTAGATAAAGAGGGTCAAAGTGAGGTCTAAAATCTAATCTAAGGGATTCCTCATCCCTTCCAAGAAGAAAGAATCACAAAAACCAAGGCAAGGATGAAGAACCAAGCTCCAAAAACTGAAAAACCCGACCGACGCACCCTCTAGAACAGAGCAGAGCATTGAATGGGGGTCAACGCACCTTTCACATAGGCATATTGAGTTGGTGACATTCCTTTCTAGTGTGCAGGGTGTGTTGATGGCCTTTCAATGCTCTGTATTCACATACAACGTGCGTCGACCCTGCAAATCAAGAAAACTATAAATATGACCTCTATTTTCAAGGATTTTGGGTGTTTAGGAGGTGATTAAGGCCGGTTTTGAGCTTCTAAACCTGGAAAGAGTTTTGAGGCAATATTTAAAAAAATCTAAAAGATTGAAACACCAAAATATTGAATAAATTTTCAAATTAAATTAAGCAGTATGGTCGCCAATCTGATAATAGCATTTAAGGTAGGGATGAATCTACATAAACAACTATCTTACTATGAATAGGTGAGGTTCATTGTTAGAAATCCACAATTATCTAACATTCCCTGAAACATTTAACCATTTAGAATTCAAATCAAACTTGGAAGAAAAAAATTAAAGTCATGAATAGAAGGGAAATTGAATTGCTTCATATTATGCCAAGGAAGAAAAATACTTACTTACAATAGTGCTTGAGATGCATCCATCCTCCCTTGCTTTGATCCATCCTTCTACATCCTTGCTTTTGATGAATATGAGCTTTTCAACCTCCAAATATCCCCAGCATGTATTTTCTTTCACCTTTTTCCTCCCTTACCATGCCCCAAATGCCTTTGTTTTATAGTATTGGGAAATGGTATCTCAAGTTTCATCTTTCAATGTGGGATCATCCCTTTTCTTGATTTTTGATTCTTTTTACCCAAAAACCCACTTTCCATAGTATTTTTAGACTTTTTTCATAACCTCAACATTCTTAAGTACAATTAATGCAATCTTATGCACTTCTTTTTAGTGTTGACTGGTGGAGACTAGATTTGAGCCTTCAATTGAGCAGTTCAATCACTGAACCATGTCTCTTTAGGATCCTTATTTCTTCACTCAATCATTCTGATCATGGAAGTAGTGATTAGATAAGAGAGGGTTGTTCTATTATGTACTTGTCTTCTGTCTTCATGTCGCGGGCGCATAGTAAAGTGTGCTTCTACCTTTCACTTTGTTAAGGGTGTTAATTTGATTGTTAACATCTACTTAGATAATATTTTGATTTTCAGTCATACTTGGGAAGAACATGTCAAGCACGTGAAACAAGTTTTGGATGTACTTGTAAGGGAGAAACTGTATTTAAAGATGTCCAAATGTGAGTTTGGGAAGACATCTTTAGTGTATCTAGTTTACATTGTAGGGGGTGGTGAGCTTAGAATTGATCCCTCTAAAGTAGAGGTCATTGTGAATTGGCCAAAGCCAAATGATGTAACCGAGATAAGGAGCTTCTTGGGAGAAACCCAATATTGAAGGAATTTCATTGCAAACTTCTCCTTCATAGCTTCTCCATTTCATGTTTTGACAGGTATGAACAACGTCTTTCAGTGGGAAGGCAAAGCACAAAAATCCTTCGAAACTCTGAAAGAAAAGATCAGCACAACTCCAACACTTGCATTGTCGGATCTACAACAACCATTTGAGATAGAAACTGATGCTAGTGGTTATGCCATGGGGGCAGTCTTAATGCAACTTAAAAAACCAATATGCTATCATTCTGAAACCTTCTCTAAAGCAACAATTAACTATCCTACCTACGATAAATAATTGTATGCATTAGTACAAAATGTGAAGAAGTGGATACATTACCTAATGGGAAAGGAAACAATTATACATACTGGTCATCAACCACTACAATATATTCAATCAAAAAATAAGCTACAAAAATCAAGACATTTTGCTGTGAATATTTAATTAATATTATTATTTATAAATTAATAGATTATTAGGTTACTAGTGAAAGGTCGTAACCCTTCGTTATGCTTTCTCAAGCCCTATAAAGGCGAGCTTATTGTAAATTTATCATCATCATCTAATATATTATTCTTATTTATCATTCAATATGAGAGTCGGATTCGACTAATAACAGTCCAACCGGATACGGTTGCTGCATTTGGTATCAGAGCGGATTCGCTCCTCCAGCACTAAGCTCGGATTCAGCTCATCCACTTACTTTCACCCACTTTCATCCACTTACTTCCCCATCTCTGACTTCCGCTCTTCCTCCCTTCACCTATCTCTCGACTCCTCTTCGTCACACCCTTGCACCTCCATTTCTCCCTTCCCTATCCAGCGCTCCACTCCACCCACTTACCTACTCGCCTCCTTTCCACACGCCACCCCACTCTCCATTACCAAACCTTCTTCATGCTTCACCCCATTCTGCTACAGCCTTTAATACCTTTCCTCCGGTCTGCGCACTCAACAAATCCCCACTCGAGTATGCTCCTCCCTTCGCTTCAACTCCTTCACATCTCTGCGCTCTCACCACTCCTCTTCCCTACACTCTCAACCCTCCATTCCTCTTGCCTCACAGTCACCTTGCTGCGTTTACCCCCCACATCCTCCCTTCGCTTCCCATCACTCTTCTCCATTTTCCCATGCGATCCTCCTTCCACAAGCCATGATATCACTTACACACCACCTCTCCTTCACTGGTCCCTCATCTGCATGCCCTCATACCTCTCCATCCCCATGCTCTATCCATCCTCATCAACGCTATACTCATCCAATCGTCCGCGTTCCATGGCCATCTGCTCATCTCCTACGCTGCTGCCACACCGTCCTCTCCAACCCGTGCATCCTCCTCCCATTCATCACATGCATCCGCCCTTCACTCCACCACTCCTCCCAACTCCACGCCGTAGCTCTGGCCTCCAATTCCACAACCTACAACCAAATAATAAAAAAAAACAATATATTATAATATAATATATTATATTAATTGAAATATATTGTAATATAATATATTTTATTATAAAAAAAATCAAATATTATGTTTAATATTATAATATTTGTTTAAAAAAAAAAACTATATACAAAATATTATATAGTTTATGAAAAGATAAAAATAATAATATTAATTTTAATTAATTCATATATTACTATTCAAAATTTCACCTTAAAAGGCCAAAATAATGTTCTACAAATGTCCATGGCATCTTATAGTAAGAGTGACGAATTCATAGATCTCCTTGAGGAAATCCTTAAAGACATAGATAAAATAAAGAAAACTATGGACGAAACATTTAAAGTAAATGTAGATGGAGGTGAAAATCACGTAGAAGAAGCCACCCAAGTTGATGAAAAAAAGGAAGATAGAGTAGGCCAGTATGTCACAATCACAAACACACGAAGGATAGATATCATCACAAAGACGGCTATAAAGAACATCAAGGGAAGCAACTATAATATCTATCAGACACAGGATAAGACCGGTGTTCTTATGAGCATTATAAGCACAAGGATCCTGTTCAAGGGAACTGACACAAAATGTGTTGCGGATAACAAAACGAATATAATTAAGGTCGTAATGTATGTTGAGCATGTTCAATTGATGACAAACATAGTTAAAAGAAGCAATCACACAAGTAGAAATAGCGTAAACAAAACTTCACCAAGTTCGTACTTATTGCAAATACCAAGACATAATAATCAAAATGAGGCAATGGTCGTAATCAAAATCGCACCTCCCAAGTCATCAATACGACATAGAGCCAGAATGAAAAGACGACAACAATAATCTAAGCTTTCATGACAAAGCTTTCCTAAGGGGAAGGCAATGCTGTGAATATTTAATTAATATTATTATTTATAAATTAATAGATTATTAGGTTACTAGTGAAAGGTCGTAACCCTTCGTTATGATTGCTCAAGCCCTATAAAGGCGACCTTATTGTAAATTTATCATCATCATCTAATATATTATTCTTATTTATCATTCAATATGAGAGTCGGATTCGACTAATAACAGTCCAACCGGATACGGTTGCTGCACATTTCAGGTGGATGGGTTTTCTACAACAATTTCATTTGGTCATTAAGTATATGAAAGGTATTCAGAACAAAGTTGCAGATATGTTATTAATACCTCCAAAAAATGCTTCTATTGTTATTCAACAAAGTCCTTTGGTACATTCAAGTTATGTTGAACAATATAGTAAGGATGAATACTTTAAGGAAGTATATGGATCACTAATACATGGCTCTCAAAATGAAGAATTAAACTATCATATTCATTATAAGTTGTTGTATCATCTTGGAAAAATCTGTATTCCATAAAGTGAAAGAGTACATGTGACAAGAGAAGCTCACATTTCTCTCATTTCAGGGCACTTTGGTGTAGGAAAAACTGTAGCAAAATTACAAAAGTTTTGTTATTGGCCTCGGATGAATGATACTGTGTCCAAGTATGTAAAAGGATGTGTTACATGTGCAAAAAGTAAGCCAAGTAACAGAAAGTTAGGCTTGTACACTCCACTTCCTATTCCTTTCCGTCCATGGGAAAGTGTGTCAATGGACTTTATAGGAGGATTACCAATGTCTAGCAAAGGACATGATTATTTGTATGTCGTTGTGGATAGGTTCAGTAAAATGTGCATTCTAATGCCTTGTAAAAAGAAGATCACAACTGAGTTGACTACTCATTTGTTCTTCCAAAATGTATGGGTCCATTTTTTACTACCTACTTCTATTATATCCGACCGAGATTCCCACTTTCTTGGGAAGTTTTGGTCATATCTATGGGAACTTATGGACACAAAGCTAAAGAATAGCACATCATTTCATCCACAAACAGACGAAAAAACTGAAGTGGTCAACCCGACCATAGTACATATTCTCTGAGGATATTGTGCCAAGCATCCTAAGCTTTGGGATGAGCAGATGCATTATGTTTAGCATGCCTACAATAGAGCTATGCACTCTTCAACACCAAGGTCTCCATTCGAGACATGTTTTGGATATTTTCCAAAATATCCCTTAGACTTTGTTCATGGGAAAAATTTAGTGGAATATGGTCAAGTTGATGCAAATAAATCTTTGAAGTTTATTCAACAAATCTAGTTGATACATCAAGCAGTACAAGAGCAGTTAGAATCAAGTTCATCCAAGTATAAAGAAATACATGACAAGCATCAGGTGGATCATCATTTTCAAATTGGTGATCGAGTATGGATTCATATCAGCAAAGACCGACTCCAAGGTGAAGGTAGAAAGTTGAAACCAATCAGGTATGGACCTTTTACAATTTTGGATCAAGTTAGTAACAATGCTTTTGGGTTAGATTTACCTCCTTATATGCAAATGTATTATGTTTTTAATGTGGAAATTTTAAAATTGTATGAGAATCCTATGATTATGGACCAAGGTGTATAGGTTCAAGTACCTTTTGTTAATGAGTTTGCTCCTGAATATCTCAATGAACTTAAGGAAGATGGTATACTTGATAAGAAGGTCAAATCTTCATGAAGATGTGACATGGAATATCTTCATTTGGGGATTAAAGGAATGCATCCAAGCAAAGCACAATGGCTAGAGACTAGAAGAGTGAGGGAGATTTACCCTCACCTTTTTTCTGAATGATTCCATGCTTTTGGTGGCCCAAAAGCTTCCCAGTGGGAAGGTTTGATCCAGGAGGATCTCCAAGTTCAATCAAAATGAAAGTCTTCAAAAGGTGAAAAAGCTTATAGATGCATAGAGCTCTTCAAGAGATTTCCAACAATGTTCATTTCGTGAGAAACGGCCTTCGGACGAGAAAGTTATTGAGTTTTGAAAATACGGCAAAACAAGTAAAAATGGTTAAAAAATGGCAAAAAAGGGGGGCCACATGGAACACCCACAGGGTTGCATGTGGCATTTACAGTTGGCATACAAGTACCACATGGAAACACCATAGGGTTCCACGTGGTCAAGATAGTGACATGGCAGTTGAATTGGGCCAATAAACGATATACATGTGGACCAATGAGGGCCTTCCATGTGGAAGCCTTGTTGGCAATAAGTGGGTGGTTTACCAAAACGTTATGGAGCCGGGTAGGATCGAAACCCGACCTCCTTTCCACCTAAGCCTCCACCAAATCTGCCTAGCCAACATATCCGCGATTTTTTCTTAACCACTATAGGTGGAAACTAATATTTAAAGTTGATCGTCGTTTTGTTTGGAAAAGGGGAGGGGCCGAGGGCTTAGCCTCAACCTCATTGGAATGGATATACCAACACCGAGGCCCATATAGTATGCCAACAGACCACAAGAACTAGTGGAACTAAGCGAACACAACATGTCGATCCAACAACTAAATCCCAACACAACACAACATATGCCACCACATCAACGCCACCAAAGAACCAACGAACAAGCCAATAATACATTGTAAGCACGTAAAAGGGGAGGAAGCGAGGCCCGCGGGTTTGACCCCGGTACCTATGATCCCCCAATTCCACGCTTTACCAATGGGCTACGACCCAATGCATTGGTGCATATCAACATTTCTTATTTAAAAGTTTGGTTCTTTAAACAAGTTCTCGTCACTATTTATGTTCTTTAAACATAAATATGCGATGGTGCATATCAACGTTTATTATTTAAAATTTTATTCCGTGATGAGCTCATGTCTTACTCTAGTTGAAATTGAAACATTGAAAAATCACAAAAATGCTCATGTAATTCCTCCTTTGATGAATCTTTCAGAACCAATTATACTTACTATCCGTGAGTCATTGGGTGATATCAAACCTCTTTTTGAAAGTTTGAATGACATGCAAAATTCAACAAGTGACCCTATGGCTTCATCAGGAGCACAAGGGTCTACATCGTTGCAACATCAAACAATTATTGGAGGTAGCAATACTTCCAATTTGGCCTCTACATCAATCCCAATAGTTAGTATACATGTTAGTAGCACAAGTTCAACCAACACTTCGGTGCCAGTTGGTACAGTTTCGGGTTCCAATCCCGGAAGTACATCCACTTCATCTATAGGAATCCCTACTGAAGGGTGTGCCTTACCAAACATTGGTTTTCCATATGGTTCGGCTAATCAAGGTCAAAACACACAAGGAGTAAACCAGAATCCTCTTGGTATACCTAACACTTGTCCAAATTCTACTTCTAGGGAAAACCCTTCACCATGGAATGGTAATATTCCTGGCGGAAGAAATGAACCATTGAGAATTTATTCCAACTGGGGTTATGCTCCTCAGATTAGTGGAAATGCCTTGGGGGGTTATCCTCTGATTTATCCCAGGACAATGCCCTTGGGAAATCCACCTATCAACCCCATTCCGCCATGGAGTGGGGAGGTTTCAGGGAGTATCCAATCTTCTTGGGGCCCACTTTCGCAAGGAGGAAATCAACGTTGGAACGCTTATATAAACCAAGGAAACAATCAATGGTTTTTGGGTCCTACCTCCGCAAGGGGGCAATCCATCCATCCATCTTGTTCCACCATGGAATGGAAAAAATTCAGGAAGTAACCAATCTTTTTGGATGCCACCTCCACAAGGAGGAAGTCAACCTTGGAATGATTTTCAATACCAAGTTCAACCACCATGGTGTTGTTGGGATCTAGGAAGTAACCAATATTCTTGGGCCCCACCTCCGCAAGGAGGCAATCCACCCATTGGTCATGTTTCAGGAAGTAGCCAATATTCTTGGGGTCAGTCTCCGCAAAGGGAAAACCCACCTTGGAATTCTTATCACACCCAAGGACCACATCAATGGAGTGCTCAGGTTCTAGAAAGTAACCAATCTTTTTTGGGCCTAACCCCACAAGGGGGCAATCCAACCATTAACCCCATTCCGCAATGGAGTGGTCAGGTTCTAGGAAGTAACCAATATTTTTGGAACCAACCTGCAATACCTACATTTGATCCAGCTAGGCTGCCACATGGAACTCATGCCAATGGTATGATGGATTCCATCAACCAACTTGAACAGATTACCCCACATTTGGGACAAGTTTCTATTCAGAATTTGAAACCCAGAGCTGGCCAGGAAATGCAGCAACCTGCTAATCCTTCCAACACTTCTGACATCTTCACAGTCTCATCGATAGACCTTATAGGAAAGAATAAGAAGTAAAAGGGTAAGCAAAATGCTAATCCTTCCCAGAATTCTGAAATCCTTATAGTAGAGTCCAAAGACCTTAGGGAAAAGAAGAAGAAATACAAGAGTAAGCAAAATGCTAACTCTGGGAAAAGAGATGCACCAACTATGCTTCAATGCGGTGGTAAGATGCTTTCATGGATTTATTGGAAGTATGAATATACTTGATCAGTTTGTATCAACTAATTAGTGTATATAGTGCACATAAATAAGCACATCTCAAGAGCATTTGTTCTCATTCAGTCTTTTAGCAGTAGAGTAGCTTTCAGTATGAATTTAGTTTTCAATAAACAACAGTTTGATTTTAGTTGAAGTATGGATTAGTTTTCAGTGTGCGGTTTTCAACTTGTTATCATCTGCAGTAGTTCAGATAGTTGAAAAGATTCCATCCCAATGGAGACAAAACATTGGTGCTTCTTTTCTTCAGCTGCTGGGCAGCTTCTATTTGCAAAGCAAGATCATTTCAGAATTTGATGAGCAGAGCAAGTTGTAGTTTTTGGTCTTCAGATGTCAGTGATGGATTGGAAAGGCACTTAGTCTTCGTGTTCTTAAGGTCTCACAAGGAGGACCTTATCCCCAATTGGAGCCAGATGTTATCTCTAGGATTGTTTCTTAGACTAGTACAACCTTTACCTAGTTTTTATTCATTTTTTGACCTCAGTACTTTTTCCCATTTGCCTAGTTTATACATTCCCTTCATTTTTCTTAAGTTTTATATTATCCTAGTCACATTTTGTCATATTTTCATAATTAAAATAGGATAAGGCTCTTGTTCATGTTTATTTTTGAAATAAGGTTTAATTTCTTAGTTCAAAAGGAATTTCAAGTGTTTGGAAACATTACAATTCATCCATTTGATTAAAATGATAAACTGACAGCATATGCCAAAATTTCAAATGTGAAAATGCTGTCAGTAGTGTAAAAATGCTGTCAGTATCGCAGAAACATGAAATAATGATTTAAACAGGGGTTTAAGTTTGTAATTATAATTTGGATTTATCATAATTCGAAATGAATTATGAATATTCATGCATCTCGTACCCCCATGAGGCGTGGAAGCCCATTACACATGCCAGATAGCACTTGAACAACACACAGTGGAGAATTTTTGAGGAGTAATTTGTTCAAAACAATATCACTTGGAGAATTTATGAAGGCTGATTTTTCTATAAATGTCTTGTTTCGTCATCTTTTTTCAGAACAGATTGTGGCCAATGCGAGATGAATTTGGGAAAACTGAAGGAGGTTTTTATTCCTAAGATATATAAATACAAAAACCTATCTCACTTTTTACACAGGTATCAAGGATTGAAATATTCTCTCTCGTCATTGCAGCCTATGTTTCTGACTGCGGAAATTCCAGTTTGAGTCATATTTTTGCAGAGTTGATTATGGACAGCTGGAGGGGAATTTTTGAAAACTGAAAGAGGATTTTCTCAATGATGTGTTCATCTAAAAAATATTTCTCATTTTTTACACAACTATTACAATTTCAAAGATATGCAAGCATCTGTGGGACCAATTTTCCATATTTTGTCAGAATTTTATTGTTGCAGAATTCATGAAGATAGCTATCTCAATTGATAAAATCAGCTCTAAATTTGAATTTGAGATTACAGATCAGATTCCTATCCCTCATATCATGCAATCAAATCATATCTTTGCACATTTTTAGTGGGTCAAAGACCAAATCCTAGATTTTGGATATGGGACTGATTTTCCAGAATTTTTGTAATCTTGTTGATATGACTAAGTGCAAATTCGACCCTAGGAGGTGTCATCTATGTATATTTTTAGTAAATAAGATCCAAACTATAAGGATCTAGTTGTTATTTACTAGATCTATAAAACTCATGTAAAATCATAGGGAGCATGGGAGCAGGTGGCTCTTCTTCTGAGAAAGAAGAGGTTGGAACTTGAAACAATATAATGGAAGTTCAATTTTAAAGCTTATGTACAAGCATGTATACTGTTTTTTATGTTATCTTTTGCAGAAATGACTGTTTTTGAAATAAATTATGATCTTTGAGCCTGTCTTATTTTAATTTATGAAGTGTGTACTGTCAATATTTTGTCTCTGCATGGTCCTAATATTTCATGTTGTGATTCTCTTGACCAGTATATAACTATGCCCCTATTCTGAAATGGAACTTGAGCTCTTACATTTGTAAGGTTATTATCACAGTCATTTTCTGTTCTTGTTTAAGTATTGAAACTTTATATACTCCCTGTCATTCAATTTTAAATATCTGACCTTTGTCATATATGCATTAGCCACCAGAACCTTATAAAAATACTGTGTAGATATCCTATGTCTACTATCTAAGATTTCCTTAAGCTTGACCCTAGCAGTCAGGGTCCAACTTTAGGGATAACAGATCCTAATGCCAATGTCTTTAGGTGTGATCATGAGATGAAAATTCAAACAAGACTTGATTCTTATGATGTCTTTCCTAGTACATCATATCAATCGGTATCACATCCAAGTGGTTCTCTTTACATTGAGAAACCAACCATAGAATTAGTACCACACCCCCCAAAGGTTTTCTATGTAGAACAATGCACAATCCTAACACGCAAGCTGCTCAAAACGGTAATGTTCTTGAGGACCTAGCTCAAGTACCATGTGCCATGTCAACCTTGGAGGTATTGTAATGTCATCCTGCGCAAAGAAAGGAACTCTTGTCTACAATTGGAGTTGTTGATCCATTCGATGCGACTTCGATCACATCAGACATAGACCATTCAATATGTAGGATCCCTTCCAAAGTTTCTTTTCAGATTAAAGTAACCACTCATGATAAGAATATTTTTCGAACCATAGTAGATGAAGGGACCTCAGCTTGTGTAATGTCATTTAAATGTTGGAAAGCATTTGGATCACCCCTATCTGTCGTATAAGTTTCATACCAAGCTACTCAAAAAGCTTCGACAGATTCGGATCAAAATCTTCCCTTGATGGAGGAATATGATTTGGTTACTTGGCCCATTTGGGATGTGAGATATCCCATCTCACATGATTTCTTGGATTACATTTTATCATCAGATGAATATATCCCTGAAGTTGTAAACACTTGGTTGTACCCACCTAAATACATCTTTTGTGGGGCCATTGGGGGCATAATTGGTGTAAATCTACCCAAGTATAGGAGCATGATTTGCATGTTCCTTGACCTGATCTAGTATATTTGGAAGCTTACATATAGGTTTAGGTTATCCCTTTGTGAAGATGCATTTGAACCTTTTGCAACCCAAACTTTCCATAGGGTCGAACCTGTTGGAAATTGGTGGGTCATCCCTTCATATCTGTATTTTCCACCATTCCGAAAGAAGAGCCTACCGAACATGGGACACCCTAGTCAATACCCCATTTCCATTTTGGTTCCCATGCTGAGTTATTCTCATAGGCCTGGGAGCCCTATTAGTCCCATCATGAATTGGAGTTTGAGACCACATATTTCTCTTTCATACATTTCTGACCATACCCTAATGGGCTCCCAATCTTTTGTCATTTTACATAAGCATGTGTTAAAATATCCAATTGAACATTTGTGCCAACTACTTCATTGCTTATTGCTTATGTTGCGTATTTTCCTTTGCAGTGACTTTTTGTTGCAATATGCCTATAAACCATTGCTTCTGTATATTTGACCCATACCCATGGAGGAAACATCTATAAGAGTGTACATAAGCATCCCGTCCGGGATGGTAGAGGAGACGGACAACTAAAGAGGTGACCCAAGAGATGCCACAGTTCCCAATGCAAGCTGGGAGTCACGACAACCTAGGCACTCTTCACTTTAGATCGAGATGAATCAAGACCAAGGGGGAGAACCTATAGCCAATCAAAGATGATTGGACCCAAACAAAGGTTCCTAGGGATATGTGAAAGACAAGTTACGGAAACCAATGCAAGGTTAGGTGGACCTAAAAGTTTAAGTATGGTTGAAAGAGGCTTAAGGGATGACTAGTGTTTCAACCAATGAATGATTTAGGCCACATAATGAGATCAAATGACAAAATCTAGTACCATGAAATACACAAGTGGGACCCACTTCCTTGGGATATGGAAAGTGGTTCAAATGGGATCCACAAGATGAATTTAAGGGTGCAAATGGTACCAAGGGGTATGCAAAGAGTAGATCTATGGATCTAAGATGAAATTAGAGATACCCACATATGGGATCTAGCAATTGACACAAATCCCAAGAAGTGCGATTTGCCTTAGGTGGACTAGTGCCTTGAAATGGATGGGCAAATGGAGTCAAAAGGGTATCAAAATGTAGATCGGGACACCTAAGATGCAAACCAAGGAGGCTCTTCAAGATCAAGTGGGTGTGTTGGTTAGATCTTACTAGATCTAATGTTTCACTAAGTGACCCAAGTGGACAACAATCCCCAAAATGAGGAATGATAACCCCAAGGAAGAACTTCACAAAGTGATACGCTAGATGTAGGTTTCAAGGTGTGCTCTTTTCAAAACAAGTGCGATCTCAAACACCCAGTTTCTCCAAGTTGGTCAACTCAAACCCCCAAGAAGTGCGACTTTGCTCAAGGAGGGATAACTACATGGAAAAGTGTGTCAAATCAAGTCCAAAAGCCACCAAAGTTTAGATCCGGGTAGTTTAGGCAATTATCAATGTAGATCTTAAAAATCAATGGCATCCAATGGCTAGATCTCCATAGATATGAGATTGAACATGCATCACCAAATTGACCCAAGTGGGGCACAACCCTCAAAATGAGGAATGGGGCCCACAAGGTGAAAATCAATGAAGTGAAGCACTAGGGGTAGGTTATCAAATGCGAGGATCAGAATCAAGTGGGATCTCACCTACCCATGCACTAGATCTAGCTTAACTCAACCACCCAAGGAGGGCAACTTTACCCAAGGAAGGTTAAATGCCTTGAAAAGTGTGTCAAATGTAGCCCAATCCACACCAAACTATAGATCCGAATCATCGTGGATACTATAGAGGTGGGTTTTCAATATCTTTTCAAAAGCCAAGCTATATCCAAGTAGATCTAAGAAAAACAAAAATGAGGGTTTTGATTTTAATGTAGTTTTTGACCAATAGGATGGATATCAAGCGAAATCAATACGTACCTTGTAGATCTCACCTCAAAATCTTGCGGCCTCTTAGCATATGTAGAATTATTTCCCTAGTTACAATTCCAAGCTTCATCCAAGTGTCTTCAACCAAAAACGTCCAAGCCCTAGGAGGAAACATGTCTCATGAAAACCTGTAAATCAAACTACATCAAGTTAGATTTGATCCACAAATCCATAAGATCTAAGCATGTCATATCAAGAAAGTAATAAATGGACAAAGCACAATTGAAAAACTCCCTCTCTATGAAGACATCTTGCCCATGGGGGATGTGAGCAACCCCTACAATCTTCCCACAAAGCAAATCGTTGAGCTAGCTTGAAGTAATTCGGCCTCCCTCTCTTGATGTTGATTTCACCTGAAAAGCAAAAAATGTCTAGAAGCAAAAGATCCAAGAACATATGCAAGAGAAACCCAATCAAAGCCAAGAAGTATATCTCCAAAATATTCTTTTCATTCAAAGTTTTCCAGAGCCCAAAGGTGAGCTATACAATAGGGGGTCTCAAAACCACGAGATCTCAAAACCACTTTACAACAAGGTGAGTGGTTGAGATTAAAAGATCTCAATACATCATCAATGGCTAAGATGAATCATAACAACATAACACATGGATCACTCAAAATAGTGATGACATCATAGCTAGAAAGTACTCATGGAGGGTGACATCATCCTCTAAAGGGGGCAAAAATACATGGGCCCACCCCAAATGACTAGGACATGACTCATAAAGCACATGGTGGGGGTAGGAGGCATAAATTATTGCTAGCTCATCCCCATGGCACAATAAAATAATATAATATGTCCAAAATAAATACAAATGATCAAATATGTCCTCAAAATCTGTGACAGACATGCAATAAAAGGCCTCCTGTGGCCTCTCTGGACACCCCCAAGTGATGAAAACTAGCTGGAAGATAGGGGGTTCACCCTAGAAGACCTCTGTGAAGACCAAGTGCCAAAAAATTGCCTCAATTTATCAAATTGAATTCCTCAGTGACCCTTTTATCCCATTTCTGGACTGCCTCGGTAACTGTGAAAGTACTAAAACTGCCTCCTAGGGCACCTGCCCTGTCAAACTGAGCCCACCAGAATCTCCAGAAGGGGGGGGTAAATGGTAATATCAAGTGGTTGGACCACCCCCTCCTCATACAATTCCCTATGTGAAATGGCCTCTCATGGCCCCTGCTGCTCAGGTTGGGAAATCAACCCCAAATTTGGTCAACAAGTGGAAAACTGCATCTATCACTGTTAGAAGTGCCCAGAACCGAATGATAAGTGTCTCATTGAATCCATAAGACCCAAATCTACCAAGAATGTGTACTCATACACCATGGGTTGCCCTGATGGGCTAGCTGTAGGGTCCACCATATATGGACAGTGCATAATCTGATGATCTGAAGTAATAATAAAACCTATTGAACTGCATCAATCATCATCAATAAGCATACATGGCCCACATCATTACGGATAAAGGATAAATCATTTCAATAGACTAAGAAATGTTCCTCTAATCATACTCACAGCTTAACTTAAAGTATAACATCATTTAGTGTCATTAATCATATTTGTTCATTCCGTTGTTATTTATATTTACTTGCACAATAGCTTAAATGACAAACTCACCCATTGGACATGGTCTCATTGCTAGATAAGGATGAAGGCTAGGAACAAGGTTGGGAAAAGGGGGTGACTTGTCTAACTCAACTAAAAGACACTTTGGACTGGGAGAAAGGGAAAGCTACAAACTCTATGCTGGACAAATAAAACACAGGGAATGGTTGTGCCTCACAAATGGGTAAGTTGTTTAGAGAGTGCTTATTCAACTTAGGCATCATGTCTACTTTTATAAAAGATGATCCAGTTTCATTAGGATCCATTGATTTCATTTCATGGCCTTTTTGGCCTACATAACCCTTCGGATCTCATGTGTGCTGATAAGCACAACTAATTGCAGCTTGCATCCAGGGCATGTTTATATATATACAAGGTCAGCAATTGTTTAGATATAGAATTTAAGAACCATTACTTTTTGGACCTTTCTTATACTCTTCGAGGAGTATTTTTAGCAATTCATCGCTCTTTCCCTTTACTCACGTGTGTTGATAAACACATTCTAGAGTTTTTTAGTTTCCATGGGCGAACTTACATAAGTTTCCAAAAGGAGTACATGAGCTTTCAGTTTTAGCCAACAACATCTCAAGTGACTAGGGGGAGTTCGTGCCAGTGCCAAACATTGGGACAACTGACCAGAATGATTTAGGCTTACAATCCAACTTACCAAAGGCAAGTTCTGTCACCAACTCAGAGCCGAGACACTAAACAAATAGGGATGCGGTCCAAACATAGAGGTAGTAAAAAGGGACGTCCTCAATATCAGAAAGTCTAGTAAGACAAGTCAAGGGTTAAAGATAAAGAAGGAAAGTCATGGATGGATGGAGTCAAGTGAATGTGGAGCCTAAGCTAGCAAACAACTGGTGTCAAGGAAGACCATATCTATGCAAGGTAGTAAACTAGTGAGTTTTGTCAAACAACCTAAATGTGCAAGTAAAATGACCGTTTTATAATTTATCATCAAGATAGTCCATTTTAAGTTTATAAAGTTTGCCACATCATGAATCATATACCAATCTAATGATGTGAACATGACTAAAGAAACAAGATAATAATCCACATTCAATGATCATAAATCCATAGGTCATACAACATCATCATAAGAATAATCATCATATATCATCTGAAACACTGTTGCAATACATCTCTAGGCACTGAACTGAAACTATATGGAATAAAGGGTCACATCGGTCATCAAATCTAAACTCTCAAGACTCAGCCTTGACACAAGGTCTAACATAAGTCTGAATAATACACTGCTCTGATCATGAGTGATCTCAAAATATAAAGTCATCATAGCCAAGCTCTGGAATGTGCAGATATCTGCTAAGCAAGAATAGTAGCCATGCTACTATGGTGTGATAACAGGTCTCTTCGCATGTGTTAACGGTATACATCAATGACCGGTAATCAGATGGTGTTTTATTATGCTCGACATCAGTTCATTTATTCTCATGATATAAACTCGTACTATCGTCAGTTTGTATTGAAGACCTTGGGAAAAGTAGTTGTATCACTCATCGATGCATTGCTCGAGTTGCGCAAGATTAAACCACCATGTCAGAAGTTCGATGAAGACATTGTTCTCGCACTCATCAAAGTGCATGTTTACACTTTTAAAAAATTTACTTTTGACATGGATCCACTGTATATTGTTCGTGGCCATGCTTGTTTACTACTAAGCATGGGTATGCCCACCTCAGGAAGATATTATATATTTGAGAAATTGTTATGTTTGAATTGCAGATGTTATCCTAAATCTCGCGCTTGTGCGCTTATCCTTTCCTCATCCTTGCCTTGATCAATAAAGAGTATCAATATGAAGAGTATCAATATAAAGAGTATCAATTTTCGTAATGTATTTCGGCCCTTAGCTCTGCTTCAGACCTCACACATTAGGGGGCATCTATTAACAATCAAATTAACACCCTTAACCAAGTGAAGGAAGAAGCATATTTTTACTTTGCGCCTGCAACATGAAGATGGAAGACAAGTACAAAAGAGAATAGTCCTCTCTTATATAATCACTACTTGCATAACTGGAAGGATTGAGTGAAGAAAGAGAAAGCCTAAAGAGACAAGGTTCAGTGATTGAACTGCTCAATTGAAGGGTCAAATCTAGTCTCCATCAATCAATAGTGAGAAGAAATGCACAAGATTGCGTTCATTGTGCTTGAAAATCCTAAATTTGTGACAAAATCCTAAAACTACTATGGAAAGTGGGTTTTTGAGAGAAAATAATCAAAAATCATGAAAAGGGACAATCCCACATTGAAAAGAGAAACTTGAGAGCCCATTTCCCAATGCTATAAAACAAAGGAATTTGGGGCATGGTAAAGGGGGACAAAGGAAGAGCAAAGGCATGCTGGAGAGATTCTGAAGATTGGAAAGCTCAACTTCATCAAAATCAAGGGTGGAGAAAGGATAGCTCATGGAAAAGGAAGGAGGATGCAAATCAAGCTCCATGGTAGATATGTACTTTCTTCTCTAGCTTAATATGAAATAATTCAAGTTTCCTTCCATTTGGTTTGTATTCATGATGGTTTTAAATCTTGAGAAATGCTCGATAATTGATTAAAGATCTTAGGAAATTTGTGTTAATTGTTTCATATCTGACATTGGAACTCACCATTTCATAGTAAGACAGCTTGTTTAAAGTAGATCTAACCCTACCTTTGAATCTTATCACATTCTTTCCAATATGCATTGTATCAAACAGATGAGCAACTTGTAGGTGCTCATAGTAGGGCAACCTACCAAATTGTCTAGGATAACTTTTCATTCCTCGTGGAAGCCCATTAATGCCTTCATGATCACATGAACGACAATCATGAATAGTAGTTTATAAATAAATTACATAAATAAATGTCAATTACAATAAACAACACACAATAAAAAATACAATATAACATTTCATATACGATGATTCATACGTACCTTGACGATTTCTATTATATTGCAACTTCCATAGGTGAGGTGTCATTCTCTGCGGTTTTAATGTAGTCTCTTGATTTCCATTGAATAGATGTTTTTCGGTAGTTCGATACCTGTGATTCTTAGAGAGGAAGTGTCTATACTCATCAAACACCTCCTTTTCTAAGCTTTTTGAATGACGAGATTTGATCTTAGAACCACAAACTGGACATGGAAATTTCCCCTTTGTCTGAAGACCTACATAAAGAGATGGAATATCTATGTCAATTATAATTATATACAAAATGCATGGATTATTTAGAAAAACATGCGTGCGTAGTATATTAACTAGTTCATAAAATTAAATGCAAATAAAGTGGAACTTATAATTACATACCGCAAAAATGGGTTAACCCTGGGGAATCATGTATTGTCCATACACACATTGCATGGAATTGAAATTGCCTTTGTCGTATTGGTCTAGATACATCATACATAGTGATGCCATTCCATAACTTTAGTAGCTCATCAATAAGAGGTTCAATATATATATTCATATCTTTGACTTGGTACTTACCTGATTGATTTGAACATATAAAAAATATAATTATGAGATGTACCATTTAGATATATAAAACATATTGCACAAGAGAAAAACAATAAATATATATATGACATTATGTGACAAAATACGACAAATGAGATATCACTACATTAAAAAAAAAAAACTGTAGACACAATATACCTGGAACAATCATCGACAACATTATGTGCTCCCTCTTTATTGACAACCATGGAGGAATGTTATTGTTGATAACAAAAATAGGCCACACCGGGTAAATGGATCTCATCTCTGCAAATGGATTGACACCATCTGCTGCCAAAGAAATCCTAAGATTACGAGGTTCTTCTTTAAAGTGAGGCCATTTTTCCTCCATATCTCTAAAAGTAGACCCATCTGCAAGCATCTGAATAATGTCGTCTTGACTTATGTTCCGTGCATGGTAATCCATAAACTGTGCTATGTTTTTGCACCTGAAAATTTGTTGCAAACGTGGAATAATGGGAATATAACGAAGAACCTTGCGAGGTACCTTTTTTGTTACTTGATCTGTTCAATATCTACTAATATGGCATTCAGGACATTCTGTTGCAAATTCATGCTAATTATAATATAGAACATGGTCATCGGGGCATGCATGAATTGTTTCATACTGCATTCCAATTTCTTTCATGATGGCAGATAAATCTCGATATGTGCAAGGTAAAATATTTGACGGTGGTAACAAATATTCACCTATCATGCTACAACAAATTAAAATTAAAATCTAGTTAATATAATATAGAAATAATATTAATGAAACACATTTCATCCGTATTAATTTGACTTATGAATTAAGAATAAAATTATTAGACGATCATATATATTATGTGATGGAATATATTGCATACCTTAACATCCATGTGACTGATATGTTTGAAATACCATTCATAACCTTCAAGTTCATTATCAACAATATAGCAGAGAGAGGATTTATGTTGGAGCCCTCATAAAGGGGTTCGTATGCCTTCTCAAGAAAAGGTTATATCATGAATATCATCAAAATGATCATCATCCATTCTAACATTAAATGAATCATGGATCAAAGTATTTGTAACATCATCTTCAACTATGTTATCAGTATGATCATCTTCTTCAATATGATCATTAACTTGTTCTCCATTATTCATAGCTCCATGTTCCTTCGGGTACTTGTTCTGGAAGTACTTCCTCCAAACGATATCTCATAGGATGTCTTTCCTTTATAATTACATGAAACCATCAATAGATAAAAGTTAATATAAGAAATTCAAACGAAAAATGTAGAAATTTCAAACGCAAAATGTAAACCTTTTTGTGATGCATTTAAAATGTAACAAATTTTGTATGGTTAATAGAGAATATTATATAATCAACAATACAATCACTGTAATGTTGATGTTTTCTTTTTTCATTTAGAGAAGCGAGGTGCTCTGATTTTTCTTGGTAAAAAAAACATGCAATCAATCAAATAGATCAATCAACTACTCTTTATTATTACATTTGAGTGTAATACAAACAAGGAGAAAAGTACAAGAAAAACTAAAAATGACATGTTAAAAATGACTCTTTTCATGAGTGGTCTCTACAGTTAGATAAAAAGGGGAAACAAGAAGGGTCTAGTCGCTACTTTAGAGATGAAAAGAACAACGACCAATTGTACTATTGGTCAAATAGGTGCATCCAAACAATCCAAGATACATAAAAATTGACCCAATTACTGAGCAAAGCTACTCAAATATAACTCAAAATTTCCCATATTGTCCACTAAGGTAAGATAAACGATGTTATGGTTTCTATAAAGAAAATAGAAGAGAAACAACATGCCAATATAGTCGTTATTTCTATTATCATGGAAAGTGTCACAAATCTAGAGAGCTAAGTGCTTTCCCCGGTGAGTGGGTTAGTCTCACTAACGAACAAATAAATGAGTTATTCTACTATACCCTAGATTCAACATGCACAAAAGAAAAATTTATTATAATAAATATTAAATATTAAAATAAAATTTATTGTCCATGTTAGTCCCCATCTATTGAAACCATGATCAATAGATAAAAGTTAATATAATAAATATTAAAATAATACATACGTTTACAAAAGCAATCAAAATAAAAACATATATAATGCAAAACTTACAAATGGATGATATTCATGTCCCCCCTCAGCGTGTCCATGTTCCCTACAATGTTTTCTGGTTGTTGTGATCAAAATTCTTCTCCTCTTAAAGCCCGTGCATTGACTACATGGACAATAGTGTTTCCCATCACCCCTTCTTTTCAGTCCTTCCCACAATCTAGCAAGCAATTGTCGATTTTGTTTGTCTGGATCAAGAATATTGCTAGTTGACATTTTCTCGTAAAGAGCTTGAATGAAGATTATAGATCTTATAAAATAAATCTCCACACTTCGCTCACTTTAATCACAAAAACAATGAAAATAATGAAAAACAGTCCTCCGAAAAACAGTCCATCGAATAAAAAAACTTCTGCAAACCGTCGCTTGTATAGAAAACATGTCGGAATGTTTCAAAATTTATAGGTTTTAAAATATAAACTTTCATCGTATATCCGACGACTTGAACTTAGTTACCGTTGGAGAGTAGCTGTCGGATATCCGACATGCTAGGGCATGATCTGCTGTCAGAAATCCGCCATTCGCGAGCATCACATGACGTCGGATATTCGACGGCCAGGACCATAATATATTGTCAGATATCCAACATCCACTTGCTTAATATTACATCGGATATCCGACGACATTGGTCACTATTCCAGGGACCTCGCCGGATATCCAAGGTTCGTCGGATATCCGACGGACCCTTCTATCAATTTAAAAAAAAATCATCAAATTTCATAATTTTGAAGGTGAAATCCGACGACACAGTCCTTTTCATCGGATGTCGTCGGATTTTCTCATCGGATTTTGGGTTCAAATCTTGTAGTGTGAGACACAGGAGACCATAGGATTCATATTTTCGATTATGCCACTTTGATTTCTCAATTACTGAGGTTGGCTCAGGTTCAGTTGCCATAGTCGCCCTATAGAGGCATTTTCTCCTCAACATGATCTGCATATGTGCTTTCCAGTCAAAATAATTGAATGGAGTGAGGATGATATAATGTGAATGATCCATGGCAGCTTTGAAATAGATTTTAAAGTGGTTTCAGTGTGCCCCAAGATGATTTTTTGTGCCCTATGAGTGATTGAATGCACCATGTATATGACTTAATGCACCCTCCTTGAGACTGGTTGGATCCTGCAAGAAAATCAATGGAGAAAATAATAGCTTGATAGCTCTGATACCATGTGAAATTTATATCACACCAAGATCTGATCAAGAAATTACACTCTCTCACAATCTATCTCACACAACAAGTCAAGAACACTGAAAATCAATCACATATGATGCAAACCAAATTACTCTCATGAATAATAATACATCAGCCAACCTTGGGAAAGTAATAGAATGTCAATATATATAATTACATCATATATTCGAATGCATAAGGATGCCATTCGAATCCTCACAAAAGCAGACTTACTAAAATTATGTAAAACCCCCCTACGTGGAAAGTGTGTTATCCAAGTCACTCCAAAGGCTCGTGAATTTCTGATTTGGTGATCAGATAGTGACGTGTGATGGAAAATAATGCCAAATCCATAATTTGGAAGGAAGAAACATCATTGAGGATGAGTTGGCCAAAAAACAGTTATGACTAGTCAACTAGCTTTTACCTTTCACCAAAAAGTGGTAAAAAGCAGTAAAAGCAGCTACTGCGTCTTTCTATTCCAGGATTAGATAAAAATAGTCAGAATCTTATCCAAGATCTCAAGGAATGTGCTCTAGTGGGTTTAGGAAGTTTGTGGTCCACACAATGATTTTTTAGGCCAACTACCTAGTCTAATACATAGGAATTAATCATAAAATGATTAATTAATGCTACTATGGTAATAAATGACATAGATGGGTTTTAAATATTCCAAACCCCCCCGATAAGTCTGAATTTATGTGCTAAAAATCAGAAGTAAAAACTAGGGCCCAGTAATAAGATATGGTCACCCTGTACAATACTGCCTTGCCCATGAAACACAGAAAGAAGGAAAACCTCATGGGAAAAACTTCCCCTAAAAAATGGACATAATCAAAATTGAAAGATTGTTGATCAATCCTTCACTCCACCACATGTTCAACCATCTTAGGTAGTGATCTCAGATAGTTGAGATTCTTCTCAGTAAAAGCTTTGGTGAAGATGTCTGCAATTTGCTCACCTGTTGGGAAATACTACAAGTCAATGATCTGGTCATGCACTAAACTCATGATATAGTGCATATGGATCTCAATATGCTTGGTCCTCTGTCTTTGTACTGGATCACTTGAGACCCTTATATCACTTTGATTGTCACAAAAGATGACAGTAGGAGTACTAAAGGAAATCTCAAACTCTAAAAGAATACCCTGCAACCACACACAGTGAGTAGCATCATTCACTGCTCCTCTGTACTCGGCCTCTGCTGAAGATAGTGAAATTGCACTTTGTTTATTGCTAGACCAGAAAACAAGACCACCTCCAAGCATGAATACAAATCCATATGTGTACTTTCTGTCAAGTCTATCACTAGCCCAATCCGAGTCAGTAAATCCAAGAAGATCTAGGCTAGAATCTGCAACATAGTGAATCCCATCAGTCTTGGTGCCTTGCACATAATGCAAGATTATTTTTGCAGCCCTCCAATGAATCTCATGTGGATGATACATGTATCTTGAAGCCACACTCATTGCATATGAAAGATCAGGTCGAGTATGAGTCAAGTATAACAAGTTTCCAACAAGCTACCTATACAAGGTGTTGTCCACCAATGGTGTAGATTCTGCTTCTTCAAGTCTAACTCCTGAAAGGAAAGGAGTCTTTGAAGGCTTGAAATCATCCATATTGAACTTCTTTAGCAGTTCAGATGCATATTTGGACTGAGATACCTTAGTTCCATTCTCATTTTGAGAAATCTCAAGCCCCCAAAATTGCTTAAATATTCCCAAGTCAGTCATGGAAAAAGCTTGATGCAAAGTAGTCTTTAATGAAACAATTTGATCAATAGAGCTACCTGTGATTAGTAGGTCATCAACATATAACACAATAATTATAATTTATCCATCAATCAACTTCATGTAAACATTAGGATCATATTTTCATCTAACAAAGGATTGTGACAAGAAAAAGTTTTCCATTTTGGCATACCAAGCCCTGGGGGCTTTCTTAAGCCCATATAAGGACTTCCTCAACCTGCACACATAGTTAGGATCAGATGTATATCCCTCTAGATTCTGCATATAAATATCCTCCTCAAGATCCCCATGGAGGAATGCACTCTTGACATCCATGTGATGCACTTCCCAGCGCTTGGATGCAAATATTGCCAGAACTAGTCTTATCGAATCCTTATGTGCAACTGGTGCAAAAGTATCATTGTATTCAAGACCATGGACTTGGGAGAATCCTTTTTCCACCATCCTAGCCTTATATTTCACTACTACACCATCAGCTTCACATTTAGTTTTGTAGATCTACTTACACCTTACCAATTTTCTGCCTGGGGGGAGCTTGACTAGCTCCCATGTCTCATTCTTTTGCAATGAATGAAACTCATCATCCATGGAATCCTGCCATATTGGGTCATGTGACGCTTCATCATATTTCTGAGG